>JAESUZ010000631.1:0-1462275 GCA_017311185.1 Proteles cristata cristata
AATGGAATGTCACTGGCAGGATAAAATGATACATGTGTCTGACACTCAGCATTTTTTTCAACAATCATTCTGTATATCCACACTCTCTTGATCTTTTTTGTTTTTTTTGAATTAAAAGTTTCAGTGATCCAATCTCCTTCTCTCATAGCCACATGTTAGACCAAACTCATAACTGTTAGTTTTTCAAAATGAGTTTTTGTTAACTCTCATAAATGGAAAAGGCATAGGAAATCTGCGGTTCTCAGAATGATCATGGTCTGGACCTTCTCAAAACTGCCCTGTATTTTCATGGCAAATCCTGTTTGCAAGAAGAAAGCCAAGGAGGGGCGCCTGGGTGGCTTAGTCGGTTAAGCGTCCGACTTTCGCTTAGGTTATGATCTCGCGGTTTGTGGGTTCGAGCCCCGCGTCGGGCTCTGTGCTGACTGCGAGCTCAGAGCCTGGAGCCTGTTTCAGTCTGTGACTCCCTCTCTCTCTGACCCTCCCCTGCTCACGCTGTCTCTCTCTCTTTCTCTCCTAGAAATAAATAAAACATTAAAAAATAAAAAATAAATTAAAAAAGGAAGAAGAAAGCCAAGGAGAAAATAAACAGCTCTGGCTGCTACACCTGTGGCACAGCTGGATATGGAGACAGGGTAGCAAAGTCCCACTTGCTGTGTGACCAGCTTCCTCCACAGAGAAAGCAGCACACTGTTCTTCTCCATATACTTTCCCTTTCCCTGGAGCTATTCGTACGCTAATATTTCAATGTTGTAAAATGTTACCACTTTATTTTAAGCTCTTTCTACTTATAAACTTCAGTGTATATATATGAAATGGTCAGAATACCAGTTTAGAGAGTGGCAAAGAGATGGGGTTTTATAAGATTTTAGATGATTAAAAATAGATACCCAAGTGCCCTGGTGATGGTTTTTAAACAAAAGCCATATAGGGTTAGACATCAGACATTTGTTCACACACACACACACAAGTTAATTAAGAAAGTTGCAGAAAAAAATCACTGCTAAGTCTACTTGTAAGTAAAGTTTCAGCTTTATGCATCCAGAATTTTATCATTGGAAGAGAACATCTAGAAATCTCTGGAATGATAATTTCTCTGGATACTCAAAACACTTATCTTTGTTATCATTACATCATATTACCAATTACTGTGGAGACCTATATGATTCTGCATAGACTTGCGTATGGAACAAGAACCAGCTCACCAGTAGGACCAAACATAGATAAATCTTCAGGGGGCTCCTGGGTGGTTCTGTCCATTGAGCATCCAACTTCAGCTCAGGTCATGATCTCATAATTCGTGAGTTCGAACCCCACATTGGGATCTGGGCTGACGGGTACAGAACTTGCTTGGAATTCATTTATTCTCTCTCTCTCTCTCTCTCTCTCTGCCTCACCCCCATTCACACAACCCCCCCTCAAAATAAACAGACTTTATAATTAATTAATTGATTGATTAATTATTAACAGTATTTGACTAAAGTCTAGATAATTTAATAGATTTGACAAAGCTTTTGAAAACAATTTTCTCTTAAAGGGGAGATAATACCGTCCATAAAGTTATGTAGAGCTTTTCATCCATAGGAATTTTGTTGCTGTTGTGGTTTTAAAAAGATTATAGTAATTCTATTTGGTTTAATTATTTTACTATAGCCATCTTAAAAGGTAGAAAAAACAAAGGAAAATTAAAAAAAGAAGCTATTTGGTGAAATTTCCAAACTTCCAAGCGAAAAGGAAGAGATTTTTGGATTTTTCATTTGTTTGTTTTGCCTTTATCTCTGGCTCTTGGAGTCATGGGAGACCTTCTCCTTATGATTTCAAGCTGTGGGTTCCTTAATATCATATTTAACAAACTAGTGCATGACAGAACAGAGATTACAAACACTTTGTTTTCTAATAGAATATCTCTTTTGACTTTGGTACAGAAGTTGCAATGTGGTCTAGGATATATTGGTATATTGGTATTTATTGGTATAATAGGAATTATGAGTTCTGATGATTTATTTTAAATTTCTTTCTGAATTTAGTTTTTATCATCTCAATCCTTTCCTCTTCAGAAGGATGCTTATGTGAGAGAGAAACAAAAACAAAAATTGTATTTGAAGGCAGAAACAAACATTCTTGCTGTGTTTAGCTAATTAGTAAATATCTAGAGAAAGAGAAAAACGTACTCCCATGAAGTTGAATGTGAACATTATGTGTAAACCATCCTGAGAATGTATTTTTTCAACAATTTAAATTTTTATTTTAAGGATACCCGTTTTCAAGACAAATCGTATTTGCTGTGTATTGAAAAAAATCTCTCTCTCTCTCTCTCTCTCTTTAGGCTCATATTCTATCCATCAAGTGTGTTTCTGAATTAAAAAAAACTCCTTGCCTCTAACATCGAACTTTCTAAACCAGAGATTATTTCTCTTCTCTTAATAGACTGGAAGAAAAGAAAAGGGAGATCCTCTAAACATTGCAATTGATAAGATGACCAAGAAAACAAGAGACCTGAGGAGACAGGTACTGTTTTTGTTTTTATTTTAAATGCATGGTACTTTGTGGTGGTTTCCAAGAATGTCCTTTTCCCAGATGCCTTCTGCTGGCATTCAGGTTGCTATTCTTTATAGCATCAACATGTACACAGAGCATTTCATCAACAAGGTAACGTCTGGTGCGAGGACAGATGTGACAGACTCAGGAGGTGTGGTGAAAACACCCTCTGAAGAGGCAGCATGCTCACTGCCCAGAAACAGTCTTCCCAGGTAGAGACTTGATGAATTCACTGTCTTCTACATGTTTTTCAGTTTTCCAGATCCAGATATGCTAAGAGGCAGACTCTCATTTCTTCTGGTTCTTAGATCTCATGATTCCCAAGGCCTTACGTGAATAAACAAGAATGCTAATGGTTAATGAAAAGCACAACTCTTAATCTGATGGGCTAATTCAGGTCTCTGACCCTGTGTATTCCCTTTGGTGACACAAATCACCAGGGGAATATTTGCTTATCAGACGGCTCAGAAGCAGAGGACCAAAGCAAGGAAAGCTAGTTGGATGATTTGAATGGCTAATGCTATCATTAGTCTAATGGGTCTATTTTTGGGGGTGAAAATAATCTCTGGTCAGGGCCCATTTCATCTTGAAAGTGCTATAGCAATACTGATAACACTGTAGTCTGGTAACCCTTATTTTGTTTCCATGGTGAGCTCCACTTTCTTTGGTAGTGTTCTTTCTCTAGAAAAGTTAAACCATCTGTCAAGTTACCATGAAATCCACACTTGAGTTCTGCCTGAGAGGCATCCTGTCTCCTGCTGGTAGCTTTTGCATATATCCATCTCATTTATTTGGTGTTGGTTATGTTCCTCAGCTAGAACCAACCACTTCCCTGAGGCAACAACAGTCTTCCTTTCTGCAGCTGGAACAGCTAGACTGGCAGGGCCACATCTAGCACCCCCTGCTGTTACATGTCAAGTACAGACAGTATTAGCCAGGTGCCTAAGCGAAAAATGACCAGGAACATGTTGGAAGTAGTTTGAATTGGAGAAAAACACCCCTTCTAATTACTACTTGGGAGCTTCTCTGTTCTCTTCAGGATATCATCTGCAGGGATAGACATGCTTGAGCTAATGTCCTCCAGAAAATCACAATTAGTTCTGGAATATGAAGACTCTAGTTTGCCCAGCTAATAGGTCCTTGTGGGGAAGCAATTCCTTTTTATTTTACCTTCAAATGAGAAAGAATAAAACATTGTCTTAAGCCAAATGGATATGTGGCCAGATCTATCTCTTTGCCTTCTTACACTGGTTCTCCATACAAATCCCCCATGTGATATGAAATGATATGGGTAGTAGGAATTGGGACTGGAGTTAATGGAGAACACTGAATCAGGTGTCCAGAACCCAGGGTTTTACTTCTAGCTCTGCCTCTGAACTAGCTATGTGAGTATGGATTTGCCATCTCTTGGTTGTCTTTTCTTATATATAAAAATAGGGAGTCATAATAGATCCATAAGCTATCTATAAGCTACATGAGATTGAATGGGTCCAATGGAAATCTGCATTTATTTCTTATGCTAGAGGTCCTAACGCTTAATTATCACAGATTTTGAAGCACTGGGAGTGCATTTTCTCTAGGGCCTGCCTTTGGCTATATTGTCAACCAGGCAAAATATCTGAACTGAGTCGTCTCACTTCCTCAGTCTCTTGCTCATAGTGGGACCATTCTTTTACATTCAGGAGGCAGCAACTTAAGCTCTCTGAACTCATGAACCTATCAGAAAAACTTTTTTTGTTTTAATAAGAAGGAGTGTGGAAAGCATTCTTTATCCCGGTGTTAATATTCTCAGAAAACGGTTTACTTTCTACCTGAGGGTAGTAGTGAAATTTGAAGGTGGAATTTATGGTAGAACTTGAAATGTTTAGGTGACAAGTTCCTTGGAGAGCTTCTTTTAGGATGGGAGTGGAAGGAATGTGTCATCCTTTGAAATCATTCCATGTACAAAAGCATTTTTTCTGTTCACCTTTCCCAAAGATTCAGAGGAATAAGGGTAAAGAAAATTGTTTCATGATATTAAGATCCAAAAGTCATAGGGCATAATTTCGCACCAAACCCCTGAATTTGGTTCAAACATCTTTCCCTTTCCCAATTTGCCTTTCTAGAACTAAGGTGGATCCCATCTGCCAGTTCTATCCCTATGCATATGCTGGGATATTTTTGTCTTTCTTTTCATCTCTTCTGTTTCTCCATGTACACCTGTAGTGGTACAAAAGCTTCACTGATTTAAACAGAAGCCACCTAGCACTTATGCAAATGGAACATGCAACTACTTTGATTAACATGTCTCAGGTAGATCTTTATCTTAGATTTGGGTAGTTAATTGGATTAACAAGGTTTTATCTGAGTACCTGATAGCAGCTAGGTAGTGTGCCTGGTGAATGCTAGTGGTTCAAAGGAATGTCTCCCTGTGGCTGAAACACTTTCTGTCATTTCCATTACTGACAAGCCTTGTTAGAAGAGGTTTTAAATGGGAGCCCTCAGTTATCCATGCCCACTTCCTCTTATTCATGAAATTCTTTACACAATAATTAGGGTAATCAAATCTCAATGGGGAAAACAAGTTGAAAACAAAGAAAAACATTTCCAATGACTTTTCTTAAGTTTCTGTGCTTTGAGTTTACTGCCTCTTCCTCATAGCTCTAAGATTGGGTGGTGTCCTTCAGAAGGGTGACCCTGGAGTCTTACAAAGTTCTCGTCACCAAATTAAAAAGAAATAAAGTCAACCATGATCATTATCTTGAATTTCCCTAATTAAAAAAAAAGTAGACTTAAACTTGTAGATACCTGAAAAAGATCAAGAGTGACTGAATAAAAAGGATTTCTGTTTAAGTAGGATTTTCAAATAAGTGGATTCCCTTCCTTTAGGCAGTATATCTCAAAGGAATGTGGAGTCATAAATTACGAAAAAGGTTGCAGGAACCCAAGGGTGTTATTTAAACATGACTGGCCTAAAACCATCTTGCCAATTAACCCCATGAGAGTGGGCAGTGGTACAGCAGAATCCTCTTAAGAGTATTTTGTTTGGAATTAAAAATGAATTTAGGGGAATATAACTGCCAGCTTTAAGCATTTCTGTTTTAATTTTAGAGCTTCAGGCACAGTATGCCCATGTCTGAGCTATTGTCACTGCTGTGATTCTGGAATCAGACCATTATAAAAACAAAAAGTTTTGGCTGACTCTCTGCTTGGGTACCTAGTAGCCCACACGGTCTTCTCATCCTTTAGAGAGGACTCAGTCTGTGTCTGCCAGCTGCTCCTTGATGTCCTCCTTGTATGTGCAGCCTGTGAACTATTCTAGGCATAGTCTCTTGATTTTCTCTAAGCTTACAGAGAAGCTGAACTACCCTGGCTATTATTTTGGTCCTGTTATTAGTCTTTTTTTCCCCCAAGTTGATAAGCAAATCAGGACCCAAATGCTTCCCAATGAGAAGCTAATAAATAATAATCATAACAAGTCAGGGTGTTGCTAAACTTAGCAACACTCTCATTCCCAAAACTAATCAAGGGCCTAATTCTTATCTCTTCACCCTTAATAGTCATCACAGTAATTCCAGCAATGAGATTCAGTAAGTGTCAACTTGACAAAGGCATCAATTTTGCTATTATAATCAAAACACTTTCAATGAACAACAAACATCATGTATAGAATGCTTTTACATTGGGATGAAGACTTAATAGAATAGATTATGTAATAGAGGATTTAAAATCAAGCATAAAATGTCACTGGGTGGTATGTTTAAAGGTGTATTTGGGGCACCTGGGTGGCTTAGTCAGTTGAGCGTCCAACTTCAGCCCAGGTCATGATCTCACAGTTTGTGAGTTTGAGCTCCACATCAGGCTCTGTGCAGGCAGCTCAGAGCCTGGAGCCTGCTTTGGATTCTGTGTCTCCCTCTCTCTCTGCCCCTCTCCCACTCCTACTCCATCTCTCTTTCTTTCTCTCTCAAAAATAAAATAAAAACATTTAAAAAAAAAGAATAAAGATGTATCTATCAAGACTCAGTCTCCATAGAAAACTTAAATAAGAAGTATGACTAAAGGTGGGCAATGATCAGCAACTGCTTCTAAAATTACTGCCTACAAAATGAAAACTAAGTTAGAGCTGACATGTATTGAGTTCACATAATGTGCCAGGCACTGTTCTAAGTTCTCTCCATAAATGGGCCACATTTAACCCTCATACCAGCCAGCTCTGTGAGATAGAAGAGACATCATCATGCCCATTTTAAAAATGAGGACATGAAAGGAAGTAGTGCACCCATGGCCATGTGGGGTATGGGTACATACAGGCTTTAGCCCAGGCAATCTGGTTGTAGGATTTTTCCTCATAACCCTTCCCCATCCTGCCCCTCTATAGAACCAGCATATGCAATTGGATTGCACATACACTAATATACTCTGGGGGTTGCAGCTGGGAAAGCAGGTTCACATAAATATATAGAGGTGCTTTATGGTTTCCAACAGCACCTTTACTACTTCAGGGTTTGGGATAGGTGACATGTACATACTGCACACAGAAAAAAAAATCTGTGGTGAATGTCAAAAATTTGGTTCTTAGTTGTGTTATGATATTGTCTCTCAGGTTTCCAGCTGTTATAGTTCATTGGGTCTTCTTTTTAAAAAGTGCTATTATGTTTGGGTATCTAGCTTCTCGAAGTGTGAATTATAGATTTTGTAAAGCATTTACAGAAAAAAAAGGAATTTTAAGGCATTCAATTCTTTTTCTCACATCTGCTCATGATGGGGCTGATTATTTTTAGAGTCATTGTAAGAAAACATTTTAAAGTCATTTATTTAGAGACTTAAATCTGCTTTTCCTCTTGAGGACAGGAGGCTATCTATATGGCTACAATAAAAATTAAAAAAATAAAAATAAGAATAAAATAAAGTATTGACTTCCTCCAAATGGTAAAGTTTGTGTTCTTCACACTTTCAGAGCTATGTCAGGGCTAATATTCCCCGGAATTTGTTCCCTAGGTCAGATTGCCTTGCTTCTGTAGAAATATGGAGACAAGGAAATGATCATACAGTGATAGGGATTTGAAATACAAAACATAAATAACTCAGAGACAGCTGAACACATATTGCATCAGAAGCACCAAAGATCAGAAACAAAAGAGCAAGGAGGAGGACTGAGGTGGAAGAGAGCTCAAGAGCCATCCTTTGGACATGCCTCTTAAAGACGGGTTATATATTCGAGCTACCTCTACCATAGGAAAATCCTGATATAATAGCCCTGAATCTCAGAGCACCACATAAACTTATTTATCTCCTGGAAAATACTCATTAAGAAAAGTTTAAGGTATATGATTTCATCAGTTGGAAACATTTCTGAAAATATTACCATGGGAAAGCTCTTCCTTTATGAAGACAATGTTCAACTCATAAAGCAATTTATTTCTCTGAGCCGGCACATACTTGATTATTCACACATTAGCACAAGCTTGACCTCTCCCTCACTAGCAAGTCTAGATCATAGAAAGAATCCAGTAGTTTGATCAACATTGAATAATCATACAGCACGCTATACTGAGTGGAGGGATCTATCACCTATGTTTGAATAGGGAAATGCTCAATTAAGTGGAAGCTCAGCTACTGATTTGTTCTCTTCTGCTAATTTCTTCAAGCCCTGGAGGTCAAGGAAAAGTGGGAAAGGGAAAGATAAACCGCAATGACTGAGTCCCCAAACACATTCAATAGAATGTCTGCATTTGGCCCAATCTCTGACAACTTCTCTTCCAGTCAATGAAAATGCCATCAAAAATCTTGACATGAGGGGCTTCTGGGTGGCTTAGTCTGTTGAGCATCTACTCTTGATTTTGGCTCAGGTCATGATCTCACCGTTTGTGAGTTTGACCCCCTTGTCAACCCCAAGTGGCTCCTTGTGCTAATAGTGTGAAGCCTGCTCCAGATTCTGTGTCTCACTCTCTCTGCATCTCCCCTGCTCTCCTTCTTTAAAAAAAAAAAAAGTCTTTATCCTGACACTGGACAATCCACAATAGGATTATAATAAAATACTATTATATTGTCTAGGATGAAATTCCTCAGCAGGAAAATTTGGATGATTTTCAAAAATGATGATTTAAACAACAAGGATTTTAATTTTTTTAAGAATGTCATTTTAGCTTACTAGAACATTCATTTCAGAACACTCATCTTGATTAAATGAAGTTGGCCCATAGTCATTGTTGGAGGATATGTTTAGGCTAGGATTTCTTATCCAAAACTGTCACTGAAAGGAAGATAACTTTAAAGTGTGTTGTACAAGAGTTTGCCACTATGGTCTGAATTGAAGTGTTTCTAGAGCTGATGAAAGCAGCTAATCACCTTGACTCTAACTGAACTGAACTTGAACATAACTAATTCTAACATTGCAGCCAGTTTTTGATCAAACATATCTGTTCCATTGACCCCTCCTTGCTGAGATTATCTTTTGTTACCTGAAATGACTTCTGGCATCAGTTTTCCCAGGGGAAATTTCCACCAGGGCAGCTGATATTTCTTTATATCCCCATTTCCCAAGGAGATTATATACATCTGAAATTTAGAAAATGAGTCATCTTCCTACAGGCTCTACCTTTCCTGCTGTCACCACCAGCCCTGGTGGCAGCCCATTTGCCCTAGGATCTCATCACATTGTGCCTTCCTGGCTCCCATGAATATCGCTGATAATGGCTGAGGGAATTCAATAATCCTCTTTGTGTGGGTAGAAAATTGTGAAGAAAAAGCTGTACTTATAATGTCCATCTGTTTACTTTATATGCCCTTGTGAAGAAGAAGCTGTGCTTATATGTCCATCTATTTACTTTATATGTCCTTCTTGGCTGAATGAAGCTTCCAGGATACCTGAAAGCCAAATCCTCACCCCACCCCAACCCTACACGATTGTGGGCTTTCCACTGTGATCAACTTTCCAAAAGGTTTACAGCCCTGTACAGTCCCTGCCATTATCATGCCTGAACAGGAGTTCATCAGTCATTCAGTCCAGTGGATTCCAACTCCTACATGCATGTCCAATCCATTTCTTCCTATCCACTCCCATTGGCACTGCTTAATTGGTTTTTCATAAAAATGTTGAACCTCACAACCTCACAACTACTCTCCTCCAGCCTCCTTGGCTTCAGCTCACTCTGGCTCCAGCAGTTGAAGTCAGCATTCACACACTCTCATGCTTCTGCAATGGCTTCTGCCTGGAATGCCCTCTCTCTCTTTATCTTCCTCTTCTTTTTATCCCTTCCCAAGAAATATCACATTTTTTCTGAATGCTCCATCTCTCTCTCTTTTTTTTCTTCCAGGAAAATTCACAATTTTTCCTACAAGGCTTAGCTTAAATGTCACCTTATCATCACAACCTTATCCAATTCCTATAAACAGGGTTTATCCAGTAGGCTCCTAGAGCATTTTAAAATAACTCCTATTACGATACTTTTTATAGTAGATTTAAGTTGTTTATGTGACTTTGCCTATTCCCAAGTGTTATTTTTTTGCTTCTTCAGGTCATATCCTAGTGGCCAAAATAATGTCAGCTTGTGATACACACGGGTTGAAAGAAGAAAGAAACCTCTGTATGTAGCCATAGCACCCAAGAAACGTCACAGTCATCAACATCCCTCCATTCGACACTCTCATGTCTCTGGTTCCATTGTTTTAAGAACTAGATTTGTTTAAAAGTCCACTTACACTGTGATAATATTGGTTTTTTCCAGCATAAGAGAGAACGTGTATGCTTCAACACAGAACTTTCTTGCTGGGCTGGCTTTAGAAAAGCCAGCTCAAGAACCTGCCAAAATGCAGACATACAGTTCCATCCTGGGAGATTCCGATTTCAGGTCATCTGGTGGCATGCTATTCTGTGTTGTAATCAGCTTTCCAGACAACCTGTGCTGTTCTAGCAGGTTTGAATTCCTCTGTCTTTGTTTCTGACAGCAGGAACATTCAGACCTCATTGAAGTCTGTTCGGGGTGTATCTGAGGACTATGAAGCCCTCCAACTTCCCTCTAATCCTCTGCTAGAGCCTCTGCTAGACCTCCCCATTTCACAGATAAAATATCTGCTTGGAGAGAAGGAGAAGCCATGCTTGATCCCTCTTTCTCCATGGACCAAGATTAGAGGTGTCTGGTCTGCTTACTGGGCTCAGTGCAGGACCAAGACAAAGGTGAGCCAAATGAGGTGCTACCTTAGGTAGAAAATCTTAGGGAACTCCAAAAATCTCAGTAACCAAGGTAAATAATATTCTTATGCAGTATTTTAGGAAATAGAAATTAAGGCAAAAAAAATCCACCATGAGAAAACTATCAACCATGTAAATAAAGATAGAATCAGTAACAGAAGCTGGAAAAAAACCAGCAGTATGGATCCTGTCTTTATTTACAGTGTTGCTATTTTGTTTATGATAGGTGAGTCTTTCCTTAGTCTTGGCTCTGCTCCTTAGTTTCTATTCATTAAAGTCTTTACTGCACCAGCTATCTGAGAAAGTTCACCCCAAAAGTCTCAATGTCAGGTGGTTTTCTTTTTTTCCCCTACATTAGTGGCAAAAGGGCTGACTTTTAAATTTAATGAGATGACACCTTGGACTCCAGATTTGAAGACCTATTTGAATTGTGGTGTCTTTTAGGTTGTCTTGCTCCCAATGCATTTCTTCTTGATATTTATCACAGTGACATGGGCTTTTTATGGCACTCTGAAGTGCTTCAGAGAAAATGGAGAGCATTTTAATACTGCTGATTTACTCTTTCAGGTCTACAGTAATTTCCTTTCTGCCTAATTATAAGGCTCAGTTTAATTTACTCTACACATAATGTTTACTGATGCACATATGGTACCACATTTCAGGAAACTGTACCCAGAACAGGTATTTTTGTCAGGCTGGAGCATGGAAAATTTCCTTCATATACAGAAAAAAAAGGCTAAGAAATTAATCGTCTCAACAAAGAATGTCCCCCAAAGACAGAGACAGAGAGAGAAATCACATCTATCTTTAACTTTATGAGAAAAGTACAGTCTCTTTAAATGCTTGCTTTAAAAACCGAATAATGATTATGTATTACATATGTACCAAGATTTGTAGTTACCCACAAAATTGTGAGGTAGGAATTGGGAAAAAGGAGAGACAGGAAAGAAAAGCAATAATATCTTCTGGGCTTATTTCTCAACTCTCTCTGAAAAAGGAAATAGTTCCTTTTCAGAGAAGGAACTCTGATTCTTAGACTCTTAAAGGTAAAAGGGACCTCTAAGGTTTTTTCCTAGGGCAAAAATTCTTTATTCAGCCTCCTTAAGAGCCTGCCATCAGCCTCCTATTGAGAGATTTAGAGATTTAGAGATGGGAGCTTATCCCTTAACCTAGTAATTTTAGTTGTTAGAAATTAAGATCAGTGATTTTGTAAGTACCCATCATTAATTTTTTTGGTGGTTTTTTGTTTTGTTTTGTTTTGTTTTGTTTTTTCCAAAATGGATGGTATTTGTTTGCTTTTACCTGCCTATGCTTAAGGCCCAGATAAAAGTTTCAATAAAGAACTCTAAATTTAGAGTTCTAAAGACCCACACAGAATGACTATTCCTGCACATGAATCCATGGCTTCCCAATGAGGCTTGCCTTCCCATAGCTCTGAGTGCTAAGTGTGGATACATTTAGGAACTGAGTAGCTGATGCTGTCCTGTCATTCACATACCTGAAATTATCAACTCTCTTGGGACCCATTGCTCCCATTTGTACCCGGTTATGTACAAGGTCAGAAAAGTAGTCGCCCACTTGAAACTGTTTGATATTTGTTTAGTGTCTATTTTTTCCTTACTACTCTTTTTTTAATGTTTTATTTATTTCTGAGAGAGAGAGAGAGAGACAGCATGAGCAAGGGAGGGTCAGAGAGAGAGTGAGATACAGAATCTGAAGCAGGCTCCAGGCTCTGAGCTAGCTGTCAGCACAGAGCCTGACGTGGGGCTCGAACCCACAAACTACAAGATCATGACCTGAGCTGAAGTCAAACGCTTAACCGACTGAGCCACCCAGGCGCCCCTCCTTAATACTTTCTTTATCAACCATCTCTACAACAATTCTGTGAGGGGGCATTACTGTCAAAAGATTTTTTTCTTCAGAGTAGAGTACTGAAGTCCCAGCAATAAAATTAAATTTCTTACTGATATAGAACTCTTACATTAGAAAATCAAGCGGGCTGACTCTGAAGCCTGTCCGTTTAATGTCTGTAGTTGTTAAAATTGATTTGGTCTTAGTTTATAGCTTTTATTAAAATCCCCTAAATAGGATGAGTGTCAGGTAAATATTAACTAATACTGAGTCTTGAGATTATCAATAATCATAATAGTAGGCTTCCTGTTTAATATAATCACCACTTTGTTTTCTTCCTTTAACCATCCTTATGTGTCCAGCCCAGTGCAAGACACTGAACCATGAGTGAGATTCTGATAATCATTTTTCTAGTTAATTATAAAGAAGGAAAAAAAAATAAAGGACTTTCACTTTTGCTGGGGGATATCTGATTAAATGCAGATCTGGAGACTAGCAGACCTATCTGGTATATTCAATGAGAAACAATTGAATAGATCAAGTCCTGGTGTTCCAGGATTAAAGGAGAACCATTTGTTCTGAGGACTTCAGTGATAGGAAGAGATTTTCCATCTGACCCGACCATAGGTGTTAAAAGTTTGGGTTAATAACCTCTCTTAGCCCCTCCTTTCCCATTCCACAGTTCCCCAGTTTGTCATTTAGTGTATCAATCCTGTTAACTGTTAAGGGTGGGACTTCTCTATTTTTATTTGATTCTTTCAATTTCAGCAAGGATTAGGCTACCTTAAAAAGCTGTGCTCTAAGTTGCAACAGGTATAAAGTGGATGACTACAAATCTGTAAAGCACTTTTGGTCCTGGGCAAGGTGGGAGGTCTGGGCGGCTGAGCTGGGCGAGGAAGGGCACAGAGTTGCAGGGGCCGGAAGAAGTCAGCAGTAATGAAAGCATGCCTGACTGAGCAGATTTCCCTCAGCCCCGCCTTTGAAACCCTCAGGCTTAGATCAATGTGGCCCTGAGGCTGTATCCATACATGCCGAAATAACTAGTTGAAAGTGGATCACTTGTGACTGATCAGCAGTCTTTGTGTCTGTATATCACCATAGCAACCTGCTTGCCTGGTGCTCTTTGGGTGCATTCTCTCTGTATTTAGCCAATCTGTGCAAATACCCTCAGTTGTTTGTTTGTTTGTTTCCAAATTACGGAGAAATATCAGGATTTGGAGTTTAGTCCAGGTTACAGCACCTATATCAAGCAGGTCAGGCCACCCAACCGGGTATCCTCCTAATTCACAAAATTTCGGGGGGAAGCCAATGACTTCTACACTCACATCTAACCTTTCCTCTTAATCCCTTGTCTTAAAGCTTCTGTTAGAAAAGGAATTGCTTAGGGGCCCCTGGGTGGCTTAGTCGGTTAAGCGTCCGACTTTCGCTTAGGTCATGATCTCGCGGTTCGTGGGTTCAAGCCCCGCATCGGGCCCTGTGCTGACTCCCAGCTCAGAGCCGGGAGCCTATTTCGGAGTCTGTATCTCCCCCTCTCTCTGACCCTCCCCGGCTCATGCTGTGTGTGTGTCTCTCTCTCTCCTAGAAATAAATAAAAAAATATTTTAAAAGAAAAGAAAAGGAATTGCTTAGAGACCATTGGAATAATCTATGTGTTCTAGCAGAGTATGAGGCAAAGGGAGAAAAGAAGTCAACTTGGTCAAATAACACCAGTCATACTGGACACTTGGGGGCTCCTTAAGGGCATCTCTAGCCTCCTCAGTTTCTTAGGCAGGTGGGGCCAGCACATGCTCAGCCATAGGGAAGCAGTGGGTGACTGGAGCCTCAGGTAGTGAGGGAACTGCAGCAGCAATGCAACAGAGTGACATGGCCAGAGTGGGATGCCGTGAAACTAAACTCCATTGATGAAACCATCCAGAACAGATCTCAGCAAACTACTCCCTGTGGCCCAAACCTGGCTCTCTGCCTGTTTATGTAAATAAAGTTGTATTTTCAGCCCTTGTGTTGCAAGGGCAGTGTTGAGTAGCACTGAGGAAGACATCAACTGCCTGTCAAGACTAAAATATATACTACCTGTCCCTTCACAGGAAAAGCAGGCCAAACTTTGCTCTAGAAGTAAGCCTGCTTGAGATAATATGGTATAAGAGCACAGATTTCCCTGAAAAATCAAGGGACCTTAAATCTAACTCAGTCTCCTGCCTTTCCCTGAAACATCTTTAGCATCAGTGTCATTTTATAGGATTTCCACACACTTGGAAATGTGGAGAATCATTGGGCCTCTGTCTGAAATTAAGTCCCTCTAGGGAAAAATTCAGCAGCTGTCGGAAATGCAATGCTGTGCAATAGTTAAAGACAAGAAGCAAAGAAGTATAGCATATGGTGGCAGAACTCTGGAGAGCGAAGTTAGCTCAGAGGCACACAGTTATCTATAATTGGAATAGAGCAGAGGAGCATGGTGAGTGGTTTTCCGTTTTAGAAAATGTCATGGGCTCTTTAATGACCACAAATGGTCAGAAGCTTCAGAGGTTCATTTATAAGTAACATCTGAACCAATAAGTAAGGGCCCATCATTCCTCTTCCTTTACCCAACAACATCTTCTTTCCCTTGATTCCAATCCTCAAGTGAACTGAAGTGGCACTCGTGTGATACCTGGAGTGGAAATGGAACATTTCGGCGGGGTTCCTTCCAGGGGCTCTTCTATTTAAGATGGGGATCCTCTTAGACCCACAGGACTTCTGCTCTGAGGTGGAATGGCAGGAAATTTGGAAGTGTGGTGCCAGATGACCCTACCTGGTACAAATCGTACTACACTGTGGCAGATATATAGGATTGACCCCACCAGAGAGAAATATGGTTTCTCTGTATCTTCCTTGAAACTCTTTAACTGCACACCTTTTATAGGTTTCTGCTATTAACCTGACATCAAATCCATCCATTCAGTGATCATTTTTCCAAATTGCTTATGCAGTTGTGGAGGATTGAATCTTTTGAGTAGCATTTTATATGCCTCCAGAGGGTCCTTGATGGATGAACTTATCTGATGCAACTTTTGACTTTCTCACAGTGGATTCAAACAGGTTACACCCATTCAATGCCAGCTAATCAATGACAGATATTAGATGCTCAGAATGAAATGTCCAGGTATCTAAATTTAGGTTCCCTTTTGTAGTTAGCAGTGCTGGAAGTGATATAATGCTGGAAGGTGAGCAGTTGACTAGATGTGGTAGTGAAGGATAGAAAACAAGATGACATTTGTCCAATTGGGATTTGTGAATTTGAATAGATAGATTTACAAACACATGGAACTTATGCAAAGAAAAGTTCTAATCTTGGAATCAAAAGACCTGACTCTGGCATTTGCTGGGTAGAACAAGTGGACTGTTCCCTTTCCTTATCTTTACAACAAATAAAATGATATTCTCCCTACAAACCATATCTCTCACCCCCATGATGTCCTTGTAAAGAGGATCAAATGAAATAATGTCCAAGAAATTTCTCTGCAAACTATAAAAACAAACATGCATGAGATTATTATTAAAGGTAATAAGCAGCCAGAAACTGAGTAGACTTTCCAAATATGCAGGAAAATTATTATGCTTTTCAGTGTGGGTTAAGGGATCTGAGCAAGGTAGTTACATAATAAATGTCTTTTCCATTCAAAAAATTGGAAAAAGTCGGGGGCGGGGGGCGCCTGGGTGGCTCAGTCAGTTAAGCCTCCGACTTCGGCTCAGGTCATGATCTCATGTTTGTGGGTTTGAGCCCCACGTCAGGCTCTGTGCTGACAGCTCAGAGCCTGGAGCCTGCTTTGGGTTCTGTGTCTCCCTCTCTCTCTGCCCCTCCACATCTCATGCTTTGTCTTTCTCTGTCTCACAAATAAATAAAAACATTTAAAAATTTTTTTAAAAAAGAAATGTCTTTTCCACCTTCACTAATGCTACCTAAAATTCCACCTTTTTGAAAAATGCCAAATATTCTGAGCTAACAAAGTGGGTGTTTGAAAGTATGTCTCTCCTGATGGAGGGAAGGAGAAATTGTGAAAGAACCATTAAGTGAGAAAGAATCTTAAGTTATGTGATGTGAAGGAAATGTAACAAATTTGAACTCTTAAAATGTATTTCTTAGGCCAGGCTTCAAAATATTTAACAGGAGGAACTCACACTTACCTCTAAATAGCATCATTTATGAAGCCAGTCATTATTAGTAAATAGGAATCAAGACAGTAGAGAAGTTTTCATCAGTGAGAGTGGATGGCTTGTCTTGCTTTTATCTGGGTCCAGGCCAAATTTAGTGCTCTGTATACCAGAAGTTTCAAATGTAGTAGAATGGAAAAAAATGAGTTAACATCAATTACTGAGTAGAGAGAGTGGAATAAAGTAAGAAAGAAAGCATATTTTTCCTCTCTGTGAATTTATTACTAAATAATAAATTTTTTTATTTTTGTTTTTAAAACAAAACACACAAATTTTGTTTTAAATGGACAGGGGACCTGAATGGTCATTTTTCCAAAGAAAACATGCAAATACCCAATAACTATATGAAAAAGTGCTCAGCATCACTAATCAATAATGCAAATAAAAAACAAAAGAGGATATCACCTCACACCTGTTAGAAAGCCTGTCACTAATAAGAGATGAAATAACAAATGTTGGTGAGGATATGGAGAAAAGGGAACCCTTGTATACTGTGGGAATGTAATATTGGTGTGCCCACTTTGGAAAACAGTATGGCGCTTCCTCAAAAAAATTAAACATAGATCACCATAAGATCCAGTAATTTCACTTCTGGACATACAACTGACCCTTGAACAACATAAATTTGAACTGCACAGGTCCACTATATGTGAATTTTTTGTTTTGATAATATAGTATAGTATGATACTATAAATGTGTTTTCTCATTCTTATGATTTTTGTAATAACATTTTCTTCTTTCTAACTTCATTGTAAGAATACAGAATATAATGCATATAACATACAAAATATGTGATAACCAACTATTTATATTATCAGTAAGGTCTCTGGTCAATAGTAGGCTATTAGTGGTTAAGTTTTGAGGGAGTCAAAATTTATATGCATATTTTTCAAGTTTTTATTTTAATTCCAGTTAGTTAACATACAGTGTTACATTCGTTTCAAGTGCACAGTATAGTGATTCCACAGTTCTATACATCACTCTATGCTCATCACGACAAGTAGTCTCCTTAATCCCCATCATCTATTTAATCCACCCCTCTACCCACCTCCTCTCTAGTAACGATCAGTTTGTTCTCTATAGTTAAGAGTCTGTTTTTTTACTTGCCTCTTTCTCTCCTTCTCTTTTTATTCCCATTTGCTCATTTTTTTTTTATTATATTCACAAATGGGTAAAATCATATGGTATTTATCTTTCTCTGACTGACTTATTTCACTTAGCATTATATTCTATAGCTTCATCCATGTTGTTGCAAATGCCAAGATTTCATTCTTTTTTTATGGCTGAGTAATATTTCATTGAAAAGTTATATGTGGATTTTCGACTGCATGGAGTGTTGGTACCCCTAACCTCCCTTCCCGCTTTACCTCCCATTGTTCAAGGGTCAGATGTATATCCAAAGGAAATGAAAACAGGACATCGAAGAGATAACTGCATTCCCCTGTTCACTACAGCATTATTCATAGTAGCCAAGATGTGGAAACAACCTAAATGTTTTCAGTAGATGAACTTGGAAAGGTATAGAAATAATGAAATGTTATTCAGACATAAGGAAAAAGGGAATCCTGCCCTTTGTATCATGTATGGGCTTGGGAGCACTATGCTAAGTGAAATAAGTTAAACAGAGAAAGACAAATACTTCATGTTATCAATCATATGTGGAATCTTAAAAAAATAACAAAGTGTAACCCATAAAAACAAAGTAGAAAAAAGTGGTTGCCAGGGCTCGGGGGTAGGTGAAGTAGGGAAGGATCGGTCAAAGGGTATAAACTTTCACTCTAGGGTGAATAAGGTCTGAGGACCTAATGTAAAACATGACTGTAGTTGATAACACTATTTTGTAAGATTGAAATTTGCTAAGAGAGTAGAATTTAAATCATCTCACCTACACACAGAAAAGAATATATGCAGTAATTGGTATATTAATAAATTAGATGGGAGAGGATCCTTTCACAATATATGTGCATATCAATTCACTATGATATAAACTTTATTTTTTAAGTATTTATTTATTTATTTATATTTTGTAATGTTTGTTTTTGAGAAAGAGAGAGAGCATGAGCATGAGCAGGAAAGGTGCAAAGAGAGGGGGAGTTGCAGAATCTGAAGCAGGCTCTGAGCTGTCAGTACACAGCCAGACATGAGGCTCAAACTCACGAACTGTAAGATCATGACCTGAGCTGAAGTCAGACACTTAATCTACTGAGCCACTCAAGTGCCCCTAAATGTTTATTTATTTTCAAGAGGGAGAGAGAGACAGACAGGGGCGTGGAGGAGAGTGAGACAGGGAGATTGAGGGGAAGAAAGATGGGAACAGAGGATCTGAAGTGGGCTCTGCGGTGACAACAGAGAGCCCGATGTGGGGCTTGAACTCGGGAACCATGAGATCATTACCTGAGCCGAAATCAGACGTGTAACTGACTGAGCCACCTAGTCACCCCAACTTTATTACTTTTTTTCAAGTTTGTTTATTTATTTATTTTGAGTGCAAGAGAGAAAGCGTGAGCATGCATGTACCTGTACGCACAAGTGGGGGAGGGGCTGAGATGCAGAGCCTGAAGTAGAGTTCCGTCCCACTAATGGCGAGATTATGACCTGAGGCAAAAGCAAGAGTCCCTTGCCTAACACAATGACCCACCCAGGCTCCCCATGATGTACACTTTAAATATCTTACAATTTTATTTGTTAGTTATGTTTCCATAAAGCTGGGGGAAAAAAGAATTAACACCTGTCAATTAAAAAGAATCACAGAGCTAGCCTCTCATTGGAAATTAAAATTGAACATGTCATCTTCAAAGTCTCATCTAAGTTTAAGTTTCTATGATTCTCATTGGCTGGGGAGAATTTTTTTCTTGTTCTGTCTTTTTCAGGGAACTGTTTCATATTCATCAAACGGTTGTGGGTTTTAAGACTTTGTGCAAAATACTTTGCAGTATCTATTTGAAGGTGGCTCTATATACATCATATACTCCTCATGTCCCACCCGTAGGCAGACAATTTCTGGTCATTTGAGACAGTCAATTTTTCTTTTTAAGTTTGTGTGTTGCACTGTGTCTATCCTCACATCTCTTTGCCCTCCCATGAAATAAGGAAGTAGATTGTTACATTAGGGACTATCCATCGCCTTCATTCCTTTTGGTTTGCTGAGGAAAATGCAGTTATTTACATTGATGAATAGTCTTAATTGGGTAAAATAGACTGGTAGTGCTGAGCTAATACCTTTAAATGTCTTGTCTTATGCAATTAATATTCCCTTGTCACACATACATTTAAACAGTTGGAAGAAAGCCTTGTGTTCTTGACTCCTGTCAGACTTAACAAATGATTTTGTCAAGTCATTCCTTTCTGCCCTGGTTGATTGATAGCTAAATTTTGGTCTTCTAGCTTATGTAAAAAGTGTTAACTATGCCTTTCAGCTTGTAGGCAAGGGCATTTAGACCATTCTAATAGTCAATTTACAGAGGAATTACATTGCCTGTTTACTGGAGGGGTCAAAAAATGTGCCCCTGTTCATCGGGGACACAAATCACAGGGCCCATGAGCTAATGAAGGCAGTATTTATGAGTCCCTGCATTTGCCGGATGACACCAAGTTCAAGGTGCCCCTGGTCCTGGCTGCAGAGGGCTCCGGCTCACAGTTTGGGGTGTGTCTGTGCTTATGGACTATGTAATAGGTAGATATATTTAGTATGAATAGGGTTTGATTCTAAAAGTCCTAAGAATGAGAGTAAAAACTGGAAGGCTAGATTTTGACAGTACTAAATTTTATCTGAAGATTTCAGAGATCCCTCTATAAGAAGGCAGATCTCTGCTAACCTCTGCTACCACCTGGCTTATAGATGTTCATAACATATTATGATTACCATCTGAAAGCATGCAAAGGAGATCCCACTCATTTCTGGGAGGCGTCTCACTTCCCTTGCCTTGAGCCTGTGTTGAGAATCTCACAGTGTACCATTTTAAAACACTCTGACCAAATTTTGTTAAGATAGTTAGATAAAACCAATTATAACCCATCAATATGTTTTTGTAATACATATATCTTGAACCATGAGTCCTCCATATTTTTTTTTTTTACAGACTCCTAAAGCCCCAGGAAGTCACAGAGTCTCATAGTGAGTATCCAGCAGGTCCCTTTTTGCTCCTGGAGTGGGGATTCATTAGGACTCAGCATCACATCTGCCTCAGGAGGGACCACTGATTCCCTCTTGTGGTGTCCATCTGCCACTGGGTCTGTTTGTCCATTCTCTCCACTGTGGTTTTCTTCTTTGTGCTCTTATTATCTTTGGCAAGGCTTTCAGAATTCTTTATGCACTTTACTACTTAGTCAGTAAGCTGGATCACATATGTGCCTGCAGTTTTGTACACTATCATCATATATACCATTGCTTTTGGTTAATAATGTATGCAAAGCTGGCACAAAGTAGACATATGAGGTTGTGTGTATTAATTTAGAGCGTGGACTCTGAGGCCAGTCTGGGTTCAAATTCTGCCACTTCCACTTATTTATTAGCCACCAGTGTGGGCAGCAATTCACATCAGTATGAGCCTATTGCCTCAATTTCCTCACCTATAAAATAGAGAAAATAGTAGTCAGCTGTTTTCAGAGAAATAAAAAAGTTATTCTGAGCATTCAGAAGAGTTTCAAGCACAAAGTAAGCATTAAAGTTCATTAATATGAAATATTAATTTTTCCCAATCCTTTACTGCTCTCCTCCTCACCACCTTTCCTCCATGCCCCACTGCGGCGGTCTACTTCTGCCTCTGCCGTACACACTCCATTCTGCCATCTTCTTTGCCTCCGTGTTTCTTGTTTCGCTAAAATTTGTATCAGCACCAAGACAAGCAGTGTATATGCTGGATTGAGGCCCCCTGGGGATCCACAGTAAGCCCAGCACTCCCTTAGATCCTGCAGCAACATTTCACTGCTTCTTCCACTGAAAGCAATTACCCTTGCCTATTGTGGAGGGAGAAGGGGACTTTGACACAGTCCTGTGTGTGCCTGGGCAGAAAAGGGAACCAACAGAAGGGGTCAGCCACCTGCCACTATTCTTCAGAATGAGTCCTGATGAACCTTTCCTTATCTAAGTCTCTACGACTCTTCTCTTAAGTATAGCTTTTGAACTAACGGTTTTGTTAAATCTGTACAAATAAGAACTTGCAGCTGTGATATTTTTTAAACATGGCCCATGGCTGTATAATGGAACAAGCAGAGCAGACTACTGTTAATCCAATGATTTGGTAAAATAACTGAATTGGAATGACCTGGTTGATCAGAAATTTATTTTGATGATATTTACCCAAAAAGATGATTAAATCACCACCCAAACTTACTCTAATTAAATATTTATATTATCAGTTATCTATTATCACAATAAATAAAACATCTCCAAATGGCACCAAATAATAGTATGTGTTTCTCACTAGTTTGGGATGGTCACCTTAATTGGTCCCTTTCATGTGTTTGGGCTCAATTGCTCTTGACTGACCTACGATGGCCTTCATAGAGAAGACTGAGGTACTCGGTTCTATTCAACACTTGTTTTCCTTGTTGGGAGACAAATGGTCTTTCTCAGTCATGTCCTTCTCAAGGACATGACAGAGAACAAGACCAAGCAAGCCTGGTGGTGAATGGGCCTTTCAGGCTCCTGTATGCATCATGATGGCCAACATCTCTTGGCACTAAGCATGTCACATGGCCCACTCCAGAGCCAGTGAGGGCAGTCACTAGAGAGTTACATGGCAACAGGCATGCATATGAGGAAAGATGAATAATTGGGTTCATTAATACAACAAATCCACTACAATTCTTTAAGTTAGCCTCAATGCTTCTTAGTCCATCAAGATATGTTCCAACTTTTATCCTGGTTGCATTAGCACTCCTAGAGGAAAATTCTAGAGGGCAAGAATTGTTTATCTGGCTAAACTAAACCATTACAAGTTTGCTGTTGGGGCCATGTTCACAGGTATTGTTAATGATGACAGCTATGCTTTGAATTAACCCAGTATAGCCTGAATCTGGGGTGGGGATGGGAGTGAGGAGGGACATGGGGAAAAGCATAAAGCCTGATAACTCTTCTTTATATATATATTTTTCTTTTTAGAAGTAATTGATTCCGTTAAGTAAAGAAGCTAGTATCCCAATTAAAATGATTTAGCTTCATAGAAGATAGCACCATCAGGATAATGAATTGAATGACTGAAGAATTTTGTATCTCTCTTGTAACAGAAACAAAATAAAGCAAAAACAGTGATTATTCTCTAAGTGCTCTTCCACAGTATCATAGATATGCCTTTGCTCTCCCCATCTGCCCCCACCTCCATCCCAAACAATAAACACTGCCATCATTACCAGTGGACTGTGTACATTGATGGCACCTTAGCTTATTAAAGTGGCTTTCTGTGGATTACTGCACTGACTGATTACCTTAATTGACCTTCAGCCTGGCTAAAATTTGCCTGACTTAATGAGGCTCAATTTTTCTCAAGCCCCCTAGGCTGGATGGCTCCTGGCCCAGATACTTTGTTGCTTTGCTTTTTCACTTTTAATAACAATTACACCCCAGAGCTTAAGGAAATATGGTAAAAATATGCCAGTGGTCATGAAGAGCCCTGAATCAGCCACATCCATGGAAAGATTTAAAGTTTCAAAGTTTTGAGCCCATTTTAAATCACCCTATACCACAAATTTAACCTTGGCTTATATGGTTTACAAAATTCCAGTGAAGAAGCTAATACTGTTAACAGGATTTTTATAAACATCTGTCTAAATGACAGGACAGATGCTAAGCAGTCAAACATTTGTTAAATGTCATCAGCCCAGCCTAGACACTTGGGTGTTAACTTTATTTCTGAAAGTCGGGATGGCAGTGGATTGCTCAAACATACACAGACAATTCTTCCTAAAGACTGGAATGAAAAAGATGTAAACTATGGGGAAATTTCAGCAAAGAAAGCTTTCACACTGCAGGAAAAATAGGATTGATTAGTATTAGCTACCAGTGCTCAGAAGGATTATGAAATAGTATTTGAGCTCAGTGTAAACGAATCCTGTGATTGATTAATCATATCTGCCATAGGCATAGAAAGGAAATGTAGCATACTTTCCATTCCTATCCTCGTTCATAGTTTCTGATCTTGTTCCTTGTAAATAACCCTTCACCTTTAATTATTTTCTGAGCATTTCTACTTTTTACACCTTCTGCTCATGCTTAAAGTAACTGAATCATTGCTCTACCAGGTCTCTTCTTTATTGGCCTTATTTTTGTTTTTGAGTCAGCCTCTGAATTCCCTTCCTGTATTTGGGGAACTTCCCATTATATGAATTTTGGGATAAGAACAATGGCCAGTATCCTTGTTGTCACAGACACTTTTCCTCAACACCTTCTTTCTTCACCATTGCAACTAGGTGTCTGCACATGACCCAGGATTTGAGTCTGTATTTCATCCAGATAAAAATCAAGTGCATCAGCCTAAGGTTTCAAATCAAAAGCTAATAACACAAAGGTACAAGGTATACTAACATGTCTGAGTTCTGTCCCTTCTTTAAACTAGCAGAATAGGCTTTCTGCTTGAATCTGCCATAATTAGTTTCTAATGTTTGCATCTAAGAGCTTCACTGATGCAATAGGTCTTCCAGGGCAGTGCTCCTCAAACTTTATTGTACTTAGGAATCATGAGGCATCTTATTAAAATGCAGATTGTGATTGAAATTCAGGTCTGGAATGGGGCCTGAGGTTTGCATTTCTCCCAGGAATTGGCCGTTATGCTGGCCTGTGGGCCACCCTTTAAGTAGGAAGGATGTGAGGAAGGAAAGGCAGCCTTAAAGAAGGCAAAGTTGGCAGGAAAAAAAGAAAGAGAGAGAAAAAAAAAAGGGTAATGTGTTTCAGTGTGTTCCAGATAAGTTAGGGCAGACCAACTAATAAACTCTAAAATGAGGGGAGGTGTCAACATGACTGAGAAGTAGGGGGACCCAAAGTTCCCTTATCCCTCAAACACAGCAGTATTTAGGTCAGAAGACTTGGAATTCCAGTAATCATGGTTAAAGAGTGACAGAAACATTTCCAGGGGCCCATGGAGACAGCTTGGCGGGATAGAGATGTGTGCTTGCAAATTGGGAGAGGTAAAGCAGGCAACATAGGCACAGACTGAAGGGGGAAAGCCACTTCCATGGAAGGACAAAAGGAAGAGAAACAGAGGCTGTGGGAGTGTGGGATTGTATTTGGACAAGAGAAAAACCTCTCTGGACCACAGATCCAGAATGGAATAAAGTAGACAGTCAGTTTCTAACTTGAAAACAGTTGTAAGAGTGACAATCTAGGGCGGTATGACTTTCTGTGGACTGGGGTTGGCTACCCTGTGCATTCACCTTGGGGAGAGAGGAGCTAGCTCCGGGCAAGCTCAGAGGCACACTGGGATAAAGCAGTCCCCTTCTTCCAGTGCTGTGGCAAGAAGGTATACTGCCACTCCAAAGACAAAAGACGCTGTAGGCTCCAGACAGAGTCCTTCAGTTGGCTGGACAGAGTGGTACTACCCCATAACAGGGGTGTGATAGAGTGAGATTCTTTAAGACACCAGGGTTTGAATCCCAGCTGAGTGCCTGGGAAGCAGGGGATACTATGGAGCAAGATAAAGCAGCCTGATCATGCCTGCTTAGCACTGTAAAGATGGCCTGAACAGTGTGGTTTGGGGCACCTGGTCCAGGGAGGAGAGATTGAGGTGTCACCATTTTTCTCCCCATCACCAATATGGTCGGGCTTCAGGGAACAGGAAAGTGGGGTCCCCACTGGAAGCAGGACCTGCCTCCACAAAACCAGTCCCCTCCATGCCTGGTAACTGTGTATCTGCCAGAACAGGATTGACACCCAACCAGCTGGCCCCTCCTCCAGACCAGCACAACCACCTGTTCCAAGGTACCGTCAGATATTGGTCCAGTGGTTTTGCATTTTCTGATTTGATTCTTGGTCAATTCTTACGTCTTATACCATAAATTAAAACAAACTCGTAATGGATGAAAGACCTAAATGTGAGACAGGAAACCATAAAAAACTCTAGAGGAGAAAATAGGCAATAACCTCTTTGACCTCAGCCATAGGAACTTCTTAACACATCTCTGAAGACAAGGGAAATAAAACCAAAAATGAACTTTTTGGGCCTCATCTATCTATCTATCTATCTATCTATCTATCTATCTATCTATCTATATGTCTTCCTCTTATTTCTTCCCTTCTCTATTCTGGTTATTGGTTTGTTTAAGCAGACATTTTTAATGTATTCTTTTTTACACCTCTTCTGTATCTTCTTTTTCTTTATTGTCCTCTCTCTCTCTCTCTCTCTCTCTCTCTCTCTGTATGAAGCAGGATAGTTTCTCCAAAACTCTGCCTGGTCATTTTTTCTTTGTTCACCCCACCCCCCAATGTCATCTTTCTCTTTGTATGGAATAAGACTTCTTCTACCACCACTACCACCCCCTTTATAATTTTTTCCAGGGTTACTTCAATGAACAAATCAAAGCACACCTGGTGGAAGGTCAAAGCCACCACTGCAAGTAGGAAGATAAAGCAACAAGAGTTACAACAACAGAAAGCATGCAACACACTCCAGAAACACCTTCTGAAGGGCCAGGCCCTGGACAGTGTATGACCCCTTTTTAATATAGTACTATTCATAGGTGCAGGACACATAACAGGCTTTTAATACATGTAAAAGAAAACTAGCCAAAATGATGAAATGGAAGAATTCTCCTCAAAAGAAATTCCTGGAATAAATGACAGCCAGAGAATTGTTCAAAACAGATATAAACAATATACCAGAATAAGAATTTAGAGTAATAGTCATAAAACTAATAGCTGGGCTTAAAAAAAGCATAGAAGACAGCAGAGAATCTATTGGTGCAGAGGTCAAGGACCTAGGATATAGTCACGATGAATTAACAAATGCTGTAAATGAGATGCAAAATAAACCAGATGCAGTGACAGCAAGGATGGAGGAACTATAGGGGAGAATAGATGAATTAGAAGAAAAATTATAGAAAATGATGAAGCTGAGAAAAGAGAGATAAGAAAATACTAGACCTTGAGGGGAGAATTAGAGATCTAAGTGATTCAATGAAATTAATTAATATCTGTATCATAGGGGTTCCAGAAGAAGAGAGAGAAAGGGGCAGAAGAAGGTTTATTTGAACAAATTGTAGCTGAGAATTTCCCTAATCTGGGGAAGGAAGCAGATATGCAAGTCCAAGGGGCACCAAGAAGTCCATTCAGATTCAATAAGAACAGGCCATCACTATGGCATATCATAGTGAAATAGCAAAATACAAAGATATAGAGAGAATTCTGAAAGCAGCTAGGGACAAATGAGCCTTAACCTACAAGACTAGACACATAACGGTAGTAGCAGACCTGTCCACTAAAACTTGGCATTTCAGAAGGGAGTGGCAGGAAATATTCAATGTACTGAATAAGAAAAATATGCAGCCAAGATACCTTTATCCAGCAAGGCTGTCATTCATAATGGAAGGAAAGATAAAGGCTTTCCCAGGCAAACAAAAACTGAAGGACTTAATGACCACTAAACCAGCCTTACAGAGGATCCTAAGGGGAAACTCTGAATGGTATGTTGCAAAAGACTACAAGGAACCAGACACATAGCCACAAGCATGAAACGTATAGATTACACAATGACACTAAATCCATATCTTTCAATAATCACTCTGAATGTTAATGGACTACGTGCCCCAATCAAAACACATAGGTTATCAGAATGGATAAAAAAACAAGATCCATCTATATGCTCTTCACAAGAGACTCATTTTAAACCTGAGGACACCTTCAGATTGAAAGTGAGGAGATGGAGAGCCATCTATCATGCTACTGGAAGTTAAAATAAGGCTGAAGTAACCATACTTATATCAGAAAAATTAGATTTTAAACTAAAGACTGTAACAAAAGATGAAGAAGGACGTTATATCATAATTAAGGGGGCTATCCATCAAGAAGACCTAACAATTTAAATTGCAAATTTTTGCCCCCAACCTGATAAAACCCAAAATATCAATCAATCACAAATATAAGAAGTATTATTGATAATGTGGTAATTATAGGTGACTTTAATAATTCACTTACAGCAATGGACTGATCATCTAAGCAGAAAATCAATAAAGAAACAATGGCCTTGAATAATACACTGGACCAGATGGACTTGACAGATATATCCAGAACTTTTTATCCTAAAACAGGAGAATGCACATTCTACTCAAGTTCACGTGGAAAATTCTCCAAAATAGATTACATAGTGGGTCACAAAACAGCCCTCGATAAATATAAAAGGATTGAGATCATACCAGGTATATTTTCAGATCACATGAAATCAATCACAAGAAAATTTTGGAAAGCTTCCAAATTCATGGAGGTTAAAGAACATCCTACTAAAAAATGAATGGGTCAACCAGGCAATTAAAGAAGAAATTTAAAAATATATGGAAGCAAATAAAAATGAAAACACCACAGTCTAAGTCTTTGGGGATGTAGCAAAGGCAGTCCTGAGAGGAAAATGCATTGCAATGCATCCAGGCCTATCTCAAGAAACAAACAAACAAAAATCCCCAATACAGAACCTAACTTCACACTTAAAGGAACTAGAAGCAGAACATCAAAGAAAGCCAAAGGCCAGAAGAAGAGAAATAATAAAGATTAGAGCGTAAATAAACAATATAGTATCCCTCACTCCCCAAAAAAACAGTAGAGCCAATAAATGAATCTAAGAGCTGGTTTTTTTTTTTTTTTGAAAGAGTCAACAAAATTGATGAACTCCTAGCCAGACTTTTCAAAAAAGAGAGCTAATCCTAATCGATAAAATCATGAATGAATGAGGAGAGACCACAGCCAACACTACAGAAAAACAATTATTAGAGAATACTATGAAGAATTACATGCCAAGAAACAGGACAATCTGGAAGACATGAACAAATTCCTAGACACCCACACACTACCAAAACTCAAACAGGAAGAAATAGAAAATTTGAGCAGACCCATCACCAGCGAAGAAATTTAATCAGTTATCAAAAGTCTCCCAACAAGTAAGAGTTCTGGGCCAGATGGCTTCCCAAGGGAATTCTACTAGACATTTAAAGCAGAGTTAATATCTATTCTTCCCAAAATGTTCCAGAAAACAGAAATGGAAGGAAAGTTTCCAGACTCATTCTGTGAAGTCAGCATTACCTTGATTCCAAACCAAAGGCCCCAGTAAAAAGAATTACAGGCCAATATCCCTGTTGAACATGGAGCAAAAGTTCTCAACAAAATACTAGCAAATCAAATTCAACAGTATACTAAAAGAATTATTCACCAGGATCAACAGGGATTCATTCCTGGGCTGCAGGGCTGGTCCAATATCTGCCAATCAATCAACATGATACACCACATTAATAAAGGATAAGAACCATATGATCCTCTCAATAGATGCAGAAAAAGCACTTGACAAAACAGCATCATTTCTTAATGAAAACCCTCATGAAAGTCAGGATAGAAGGAACATATCTTAACATCATAAAAACCATATATGAAAGGCCCATAGCTAATATCATCCTTAATGGAGAAAACTTGAGAACTTTCCCCCTGAGATGAGGAACATTGCAGGGATGTCCACTTTCATCTTTGTTGCTTAACATAGTGTTGGAAACCCTAGCCTCAGCAATCAGACAACAAAATGAAATAAATCATCCAAATTGGCAAAGAAGTCAGACTTTCTTTTTTTTGCAGATGACATGACACTCTACAAGGAAAACCTGAAAGACTCAACCACAAAACTGCTAGAACTGATACATGAACTCAGCAAAGTTGCAGGATATAAAATAAATGTACAGAAATTGGTCACATTTCTATACACCAATAATGAAGCAACAGAAAGAGAAATCAAGGAATGGATCCCATTTACAATTGCATCAAGAACCATAAAATACCTAGGAATAAACCTAGCCAAAGAGGTAAAAGATCTATATCCTAAAAACTATAGAAATCTATAATAGAAATTGAGTAAGACACAAAGAAATGGAAAACCGTTCTATGCCCATGGATTGGAAGAAGAAATACTGTTAAAATGTTAATACTACCCAAAGCAATCTATACATTCAATACAATCCCAAACAAAATTGCACCAGCATTCTCAGAGCTAGAACAAACAATCTCAAAATTTGTATGGAACCACAAAAGACCCTGAATAGCCATAGTAATGTTGAAAAAGAAAATCAAAGGTGGAGGAGGCTTCACAATCCTAAACTTTAGCCTGTACTACAAAGCTGTAATCATCAAGACAGTATGGTATTGGCACTAAAACAGACACACAGACCAATGGCATAGAATAGAGAACCCAGAATTGGACACATAAATGTATAACTAATCTTTGACAAAGCAGGAAAGAGTATCCAATTGAAAAACGATAGTGTCTTCAGCAAATGGTGCTGAAAGAAATGAGCAGCAACACACAGAAAAATGAAACCAGACCACCTTCTGATACCATAATTAAAAAATAAACTTCAAAATATGTAAAGGCTCCAACAGAGTAGAATTGCATTCTTTTTTTTTTTTAATATTTTATTTATATCTAGGAGAGAGAGAGACAGCGTGAGCAGGGGAGGGTCAGAGAGAGAGGGAGTCACAGACTGAAACAGGCTCCAGGCTCTGAGCTGGCAGTCAGCACAGAGCCCGACGCGGGGCTCGAACCCACGAACCGCGAGATCATGACTCAAGTGAAAGTCGGACGCTTAACCAACTAAGCCACCCAGGCGCCCCTGCATTCTTAATCATATGACAAAACTGGGCCAGTGACAGGACACTGGGAAGCTCTCTTCCATGCATTTAGGAGGTCAAATTGATTGTTGAGGGGGGAGAAAGTGTCCATCATCTTTAATTATGGCTTTCCAGGTTGTCTTGAGTATCACATCTAAATTCCACCCAGATAGAAATGGAGAAGAAGATGATGGAGCATACATGAGAAATGTCTGTTTCCTTTTTTTTAAAGTTTTTATTATAATAAAACACAGATATATAAATCCACACACTATTAATATATAGTTTATTCAATTACTATTATGCAAACCTCCTTATAAGCACTATTAGGTCAAAAAGTAAAATTCTGCCAGCTTCCTTAAAACAACGTTTTATGCTTCCTGTCTCCCTCCAAAAGTAACCATTATCTCTACTCTTTGAGTATTCACTTCCTTATGTTTCTTTGTGGTTGAATCACCCTAATGTGCATCATCAGATGATATAGTTTAGTTTTGCTCACATTTTGGGATATGTCTCTTTAGTCTCTTAATCTATTGCATCCCTTTGTATCCCTTTTCTTTCGGTCATAAGCCATCTGTTGAAGAACCTGGATGGCTTGCGCTGTAAGTTGTCCACAGTTTGCATTTTGCTGATTAGATGCATGTGGTATAGTTCCATATGTCATTCTGGATTTTCTGCAAATCACTGGGTGATTGAGAGCCTCTACCCACTTAAGATTTGATCCCTTTGGCAACGCTGTAGCTGGGAATGTGCCATTTTATCTGAAGGTACATAGTATCTAGTTGTCTTTTTTGTGTGTGTGTATATGTTTTTGACCACTGACGTTCATTGCCTAGATTTTTTAATTCATTAAAGGTTGAAGAATGGTGGAATCCATTTTGTTTTCATTTAAGTGGATTCAGTTTATAAATGGTTTCTTCATGAAGGAAAGGCAAGATGTAGTCTTGATTCTTTCAAGAGAAATGAGTTGTTTCCTTGTCAGCCTCTGAAGGTTACCAGCTAATTGTTTCACTTTTTTCTTTTTTTTAATATACATTATAAACTCATGTATTTAAATATATTTGATGAATTTCAATCCACTGGAATTTTAATCTTTTGTGAGGTTCACATTGTCTAATCTTTGGCCAAGTGAGGGGCTCCTGAGTTATTTTTACATGACCCTAGTAGTCTATGAAAGCTTTTTTCATAAGAAATTATTTCAGGACTTTTGGAATATTTCAGCCTCAAAGTTCTAGCCATTTCTCCAAGAAGCCCTGGCTTGTTTTAGTGGAAAATTGCATTTCAGAGTGTTCATTGCTATTGGGCTGGCTATTGTTTTTAGGCCTTTTCATTGGACAGAACTGGGAAATTGTGTGTGTTGTGTGTGTGTGTGTGTGTGTGTGTGTGTGTGTGTGCATGCATGTATTTTAAAATCTTGTGTCCGTACTAATATTTCTTCTTCAGATCTAGGATTATAGGGTTTTCCCCAGACCTCTTCTATATTTCATCTTCTTTCTTCCACACCAATACTCCTCATTAACAAGGGCATAGAAGATAAGAGGTAACTTTTCATGACTAATCATTTGCTTTATTCTACCTTTAAACACACTAGTATTAGAACACTAATAGTTATACTAACACCAAAATTAAAATTACATAAAACAGGGAAAATATTTTTGTATATCTTATTCCCTTTTTCTTCTCATTTATAGTGTTGTACTGCATCTTCATTGCCAGAGCATGTAGCTGCTTCATACAATAATCTCCCCCATTTAAACATCGTATATTCTTAGTTCTATAAACAAGTATATATATAATGCTCATTGTTGGTTTCATGTTGATGTTTTTTGAGTTATTTTGGCTGTTAAGATCCTTCTCTAACAGATTCCCTGACAGAGTCTCATGAGAACAATATTTTCTGGGTTCTTGCTCATTGATCAAATTTTTCTGTGCCTTCTGTTCTTCAAAGTCAGTTTTGCTGGCTGTAAAATTCTTTGCTCACATTTTCTTTCCTTGAGTATCTTAAATTATAGTACTTCATTTTCTTCTGGCATATAGCTTTGCTATTAAAACGTCTGATGATCATCTAATTTTCTTTCCTGTATAAGTCATGTGTTCTATTTGTCTAAATACACAAGAATTTCTTCCCTTGTTTTTCTTTAGAATCCAGTTATTTTGCTTGACAGTTTACATTAATCTCCCTAGGTACATGATATATCCTTTCAGAATATAATTTATATGTATATGAAAGTGTTCATGACTTATAATTTGTAGTATTTGTTCAGCTTTCTTATTTTTATTTTCTTCCTCATGGACCTCTGGTAGCCAAATATTTTTTTTTTTTTTTGGTCTATCTTCAATGTATGTCACTTTTCCTCAAATCTTTTACAGTATTTTTCTAAAAATTTCCTTTGGATTTTAATTTTTTCCCTTTTCTCTTTCCATTTCCCTTAAGGCATTTGCTATTGTATATATTCATTCTTGCTTAGTCTTTTTAAAAAATAATTTTTCTTTTATTTATAATCCTTTAAGCTTCGTGACTTCATTCTATAATTTTTTTCTTTTTGTAATTTATGTCTTATTTAATATCTTATATCATTTTTAGTGTATTCAAATTTATTTGAGATAGTAGTTTACAGTTTTAATCTGTTTTACAGGTATATGTTTCTGGCATGGTTTCTTATAATAACTTTATATGAGTTTTGACCTTGATAACTTTAAGTTGCAACTTTTATGTGAACTCACTTTCCTTGAAGGTTTAGAAAGAGGCCTGATATACTTAGCTATTCTAGCTTCACAGAGCTCTCACTTCTGGTATTTTGTGTGATGTTAAAAAACATGATGGCTTGATTGGTGACATAACCTGGCTCTCTGCTCACATCCCCTACTTCATGTGGGCCCTTTTCTTTGACCTCTGTTATCCCAATCAAGTTCAGTTTGATTACACTTCCAATAGTTTCTCCTTCATGTGGAACTCTGTCCTGGAAGAGAGGCATGGCAGATCAATTTTAAGTGCTCACTGCACTATCCCCTTCAGACCTTCTGACCACAGGCTCTTCCACTTGCTACCTTATAATTACGGGCATATTATTTCACATTTCTCAGTCAATTTTCTTCATTTGAAAAACTGATATAAGAATCATCCCTATCTCATAGTGCTGTTTTGGGGATTAAATGACATGATATATAAAGATCTTACTTGAGTCTCAGGCACATTGTATGTATCCAGAATATATGAGCTCACCAATAACCAACATTATTCCTGAGTTGTAGTTTAACACATGCTGCCAAATAAGTAACTAAGTAATATTAAGTTTTCATAGGCTTTATGTATTTTATATGGTGAAATATCAAGCCCAATTCAGAGGTAAACCAAACTAAGTTATATATGCACACATATATACCTTATGATAATTCATGCAAAGAGGAACTAAAATCTATAATTTGTTCAAAGTTCTCCTTCTTCTGACCAATAATAAATATGCATGTATCACTCTACCAAAAGATTTGCCTGAATACTCCTCAATAGGTGTATTTGTTTGGAAAACATACATGTTGTTTACCATCTTCTCTTGCATTTATTTGAGTATTTTCTCCCTGTATACATCCTGAAAATCATGAACAAAGCAACTCTGAGGTAATTATTCAGGTACAGTGTCTTCCTTTCCTTCTTTTTCTTTTTTTTTCATGCAGCTGCCCTGCTTTCCATTTTAACAATGTGGAAATGATGTGTAATTATGCATTGTTACATATTTGGATATGTTTATTTTTACTTACTTTAAAGAATAAGTCTAAGTACTTCTTTCTGGAGCACAGCATCCATGTCCTCATAGCACTTGGGCAGACACATTTTTTAGATTACAAGAGATTTCATGTTTCCACTCCATCAAAGTCAAATAATGGATGTAGAAAGGACAGGCTACTACAAAACGGTAAGATTTTAGGGGTGGCTTCAAGACCCAACTCTTATCTAAATGTCTCCCCATTCTCTTATTGATGCCTAAATTGCCTCCTTTTCTAATGAGTCTTGAACTGAGCTCTGAGTCCTTTATCTGTATCATGTTTCAAAACTTGCTGAAGGGAGACATTTGGGTCAATGAAGGAGGAAAATAGCCTTTTTTCTCTTTTAAAGGAAAGGGCCTATAATGTATTAAGCTAAAGGCCATATATGTAACTTCAAATTGACATGTAATATAGTTAATTCAGAACCACCTATCAATCATCTCTGTTTTCTTTTGATACGATAAGCACTGGGAAAATTAGAAAGAGCTGAAACATTATTTCCATGGATAATGAGAACTGGGCAGAGTTTAGAAAAATTTTTTATTCTCAGGCAGTAATTTAATCCGTATTGCTAAATGAGTAATAGACTCATAAATACACCATTCTTCTTTCCTTAATTGTGTATGTTTTGTTTTTGTTTTTACTGCAGCTTCGGAAAGCAGTGATGGATCACATATCTGATTCTTTCTTGGAAACCAATGTCCCTTTGCTGGTTCTCATTGAGGCTGCGAAGAGTGGGAATGAAAAAGAAGTGAAGGAATATGCCCAAGTTTTCCGTGAGCATGCCAACAAGCTGGTGGAGGTAAGTCAGGAGAGGCTTGAAGAGTAGAATTTATTAATGAGTTTAATCTCCGCGCATGGCACTTAGAATTCCAGTAGATAGCCCTTCTATGGTTTTCTGGTTTTCCTGGAGAAATAAAGTCCTAGATGCTGGGTTTTTTTTTTTTTAAATTTCTGATGCTTCCATCTGCTAACCAGAAGCAGGTTATCAGAATTCTTTCCTTTTCTATACCACAATTCTAAACATGTTCTGGAATATGCCTGCTAATTTTCCTGAACAAGATAGAAGTTGAGACAGGAGAGGTAGAAAGGATGCTCCAAAGTGTTGAATGCCAATTTTGATTTGAGGGAGAAGAATTAAAATTGCCATATGGAGGTTTAAACACCTCCCTTTTTTCCCTCTTTATCCCTCTCTCCATTCCATGCCCCTAAACCTAGATTAACTGGCCACATTATGAGCTAGTGAAGAAAGCATATCACTTTCCCCAAAGAGATATTGGTATTCCTGATAAAAGATCTTGGGACAGTTGGAGGAATATAAGTTCAGAGTCATAAATATATTCTTTGTGTTAGAGAAATCTGTGGAGGTTGTTTTATAAATGCAGAACTGTGCTATGTAATATTGAAAAAATATTACTCAAGGCAAACCAAATAAAGGTGAAATGATAATCAGGCTGCTTGTATCTAGGAGCTGAGAACCAACAGCTTGGCAAAGGTTGGATTGAGTGATATGGACTGACTAGAAACTCAGAGATGTTAAATAGAAAGTGTGTGTGTGCTACAATAAAAGAGTATAGGTGGGGTGAAGATCCTGGCAAAATTAGGGAATAGTTATCAGGGCCAGGCTCTAAGCACTTGAAACCAATAACAACAAAACTCTGGTATATCCTGCTTTAATTCAGAATAAAATAAAATTACCTAAAATGACAGGCAACTGAAATGCAAGCTAAAAATAAAATATGTTATTTCTTGTTGTCTTCAGATGGCAAAATTAAATACTGAATAAGGTCATCAAATGTGAACTCCTCTCCATTTTTCTTGGAGTGAGTGATAGGCTTGTGCTCTGATTTAATTGTGGCCTAGGCACCTGCTTAGCCTGCTCCTTGGTTACTCTAGCACTGCTGGTGTCTCTGGGGTTGAAGACAGCAGGCCAGCAGGGTGTGTTCCATTGAGCCCAAAAGGAGCCCTTGGTCGTCTAGGACACAGGCTGAACCATTGTCACCCATGACAGCAGTCATCAAGTTGAGTGTGCAAAACCCTGGGGCACAATAATGGAACCCTTGAACCCTTGAACTTCCCTCCATAACCCCGGTGTCTTGAGGCAACATCAGACTGGAGCTAAAATTATACCTTCTTATGACATCAACGCAGTTTCTCTGGCTGTGTCTCCACCTACAAGGCAAGAATTCCATCACCCCTGACATGCCACCTGCATGTTCCAGGAGTTCACTTGGCCATTGAGGAATCCACAGTCTTCCCACGGTTGACCTTGGAATCCCTCGCTCCTACCTTGTTTTGATAAAGAGCACGTAATAAAGGAGCAGGGGTAGAGTGAGAAGAGGAGAAGGAAGAAGCAAAGAAAGAACACTGAATGAATACTACAAAAGTTTTACATTGTCATATGTAATAAAATGGTAATATTAACATAGAGATAGATCATCACATTTATATAAGTTCAGTGTTTACAAGATAGTTGCAGAACCAACAGTTATGGAATGTGGTAAATAATGATGTGTTGTAGGTGTTGTGGACAGAAAGAAAGGACATGAGTTTAAACATAGCCTACTTCTAGTCTTGTCTGTGCCCTACTGTAATCCTGTATGTGGCCTCATTGGAGATAACACCTGAGCTTCAAGCTTAATGCCCTGTGTAAATGTGAGCCCAAGTATCCCTCATGTCTACTCATTCTTTCTTCTCCTGTGATAGACCCTGGACCCAGTCACCATTTCCCCTCATCCTACCTGTAGGATTCACTGTAGAGGTATCCAGCCACTGTGAGTGATCCCTGCCTGACGCTCAACTTGTGGCAGAAGAAGACTGAGGTCAGTCAGAACTCCATGGTTCAGAAAATCATTATTTTGTTTCCCTCAGTTAGTCCCTTTATTACCCATAAATGGTCACTGCAGGAGCAGCATTGTGGAATGTCTCGGTGCCCAGACTATATAAGAACTAGGGTGAGACTGGCCTCCAGAAAGGAATTGGAATGAAAAAAAATTTCTCTAGCTTATATCCTTCAAACAAGTGCTATACTGCTAATGTATACATGTAAAAAAAAAAAAAAAGGCTGGAGCGCTGGGCTGAAAGTCAATAGTTTTCTAATTTTGAAAAGTACTTATTGTGTGTCTCAGTGGCTCAGTCACAAGCATCTGACTTCAGCTCAGGTCATAATCTCATGATTTGTGGGTTGGAGCCCCACATTGGGCTCTGCACTGACAGCCCATAGCCTGCTTCAGATTCTCTGTCTCCCTTTCTCTCTGCCCCTTTCCTGCTCATGTTTCTCTCTCTCTCTCTCAAATAAATAAATGAGCATTAAAAGAAAAAAAAATACTTGTATAGAAATGGGCATCTTTTTAGGCCTTTTTGTGTCTATAATATGAGAGATTTGGTTAATATATTGATTTTATACCCATTGACCTTGATAATCCACCTACTAATTCCAGAAGTTTAACTGTTTCCTTCTGGATTTTCTTTATATGCAGTTATACTGTCTGTAAATTATGACAGTTGTATTTCTTCTTTTCCCGTCATTATACCTTGTTTTTCCCTCTCATTATTGCACTAGCAAGGACCTTCAGTACAATACTGTGGTAGTAGATAATTTTTGTTTCTCCTAGATCTCCATGAAAAAATTTTAATGTTCTAACACTAATTGTATTGTTTGTTCTAGACTTCTTGTAGATAATTTTATTAGATTAAGTTAGTTCTCTCTTATTACTTATTCACTAAGAATATAGAATTGTATTAAGCATGTTTTCTGCATATTTTGAGACAATTAAATGCTTTTTTGTCTCCTTTAATCTCCTTCAGAAGTTTTGGTATCTAAATTATACTCTTCCTCAAAAAATGAGTAGAAAACGAGTAGAAAATCTGTCATTACTTAGTTTTTTAAAATATTTGGAGCAATTCACGGATACAGCAACCTGAGTCTGGGTATTTGTTTAGGGAGAGGTTTACAAATAGTAGACTCAATTATGTTTTTACTAAACATAAGACCATTTCAATTTTCTATTTCTTTTTGTGTCAACTTTCATAAATTGCATTCTAGGAATATGTATTTTTATTTAATTTTCTAATTATTTGGCATAAAATTGTATATAATATTCTCCTTTTAAAAATAATCTGTATCAGGATGCCTGGCTGGCTGAGTCAGTTAAGCATCCAACTTTTGCTCAGGCCACAATCTCACTGTTCATGAGTTTGAACCCTGTGTCAGGCTCTGTGCTGACAGCTTAAGGCCTGGAGCCTGCTTCAGGTTCTGTGTCTCCCTTGCTCTTTGAACCTCCCTACTCCCTATCTCTCTCAAATATATATATATGTAAACATTAAAAATAAAAAATATCTGTATCTACATTCTTATTTATTTCTACTCTTTATAGTGCTAATTGGTAACTTCTCTCTTCTCAACTAGTTCTGCAAGAGGTTTATAAATTTAATATTATTTTCCATAACATAGCTTTAAGGTTCATAGATTTTCTTTCTTTTCTATTTTATTTATTTATGCTGTTATTTTTATATTTTTTCCTGCTTTTTTCTAGTATGACTTACTATTTTGCTAACTTTCTAAAATCAATAATTGTGTTACTGATTTTTAGCCTTTCTTAATTTAGTAACATGTGTATTTAAGGCTTAATTTTTCCCTAAGCTATGCTTTTATCTGGTTATTTTCTACTGACCTAATTTTCAGCTCACTCATCCTGCTTCTATTCATGTCCAGTATGCTTGAAACTGATCTCTTAAGTTCAACTGTTTTAAAATTTCTAGTCAATTCTTGTTTTGTTTAATTGATTCCAGTTCTCTAGTAAAATTCAACACTAGATCTCTTTTAAAGAAATATGTTAATTATAGTTATTAAAGTCCTCATCCAAGAACTGCAATGTTTGGGTCAATTTTGTTTGTTTTGTAGTTGCCCCACAAAGGGCGATTCTTCCCCATCCACACACCAAAACTAGCTTGCATTTTGAGACTGGGGATGCAGCATGCCAATGAAGAGGGTATGAGCAGGTTCTTTAGACATAAACAAGGACTTTTGAGGAAGAGCAGAGCAGACATCCAAGCTACTTCCTGAGTAGCTTCAGCAAAAAGAAGAAAAAGTGGTTTGAGCATCGTCTTAGTGGGGTGGACTGGGGTCAAAACCCCCGTGTGTGAGCTGGGGTCTGAATGGCTTAAACTTCCCTGCTGGCATCGAACAAAGGTGGACTTTCATACCAGGTCACCCAGTTGTGGGGCAAGATGGAAAGGGGAAGAGTGGGCTTAAGAACCTTCAGCAGTCCAACATTCAAATGGAGTAAGACTGAATTAGGATTCACCCTAAATGTTTGACTGATGACTGGAATGTGCAATGTTTCACTTAACTGAATTTGAACTTGTTTAAGTAAGGCGTTATGGAGCTCTCTGAGGGTTCCAAAATGAAGACAGACTTTATTATGGCATCTGTTTTTATTACTTGATTTTTGTCTTGATCATGGTCTTTTTTTATTGAATGGCAAACATTTGTGTTGAAAAATATAAAGGTTCTGTGTTTTAGTGTTTTGCGGTGCTATAAGAAAATACCACAGACCAGGTGTTTATAAACAACAGAAATTTAGTTCTCACAGATCTAGAGGCTGAAAAGTCCCAAGGGCAAGGCACGAGAATGGGTGTATTCTGGTGAAGGCCCTCTTCCTGGGTCATAGCCGGTGCCTTCTCACTGTGTCCTTATATAGTGGAAGGTCCTTAGACCTTCTCTTTGGAGATCTCTCTTTGGAGAGACTCTCTCAAAGGAGACTCTTTGGAGATCTCTCTTTGGAGAGACTCTCTCAAAGGAGACTCTTTGGAGTCTCTTTTGTAAGAACATTAATCTCATTCACGAGGCCACCATCCTTCTGACCTGAGAGCCTCCTAAGCTTCCACTTCCTAGTATGATCAAATTGGATCATACCAAATGTTTGAATATCCAACATTCAGACTCTAGAGTCAGGACAGTATTTTCTCTTTCCAGAAAGGATTCACTGTTCTCTAAAGGGCAGCAGATAGTGTGATGAGCACTGACTATTATATGGAAGTGTTGAGTAACTAAATTGTATACCTGAAACTAATATTACACTGTATGTTAACTAACTAGAATTTAAATAAAAACTAAAAACAAAACAAAACAAAACAAACAAACAAACAAAAAAAAAAAACAAGGGCAGCAGAAAGAGAGACACCATTTCAATCCAAAGACTGACCTGAAATGATTTGAGACTAGTTTAGTATTTTTCAGGTATAGTCTACTATGGAACAGGGCTGCCAGGAGAGGACCAGATGTGTTACTAAGTATCTCACCTCATATGTGAAACATTTTCTCCAGTTTTTGTCTTCCCATCACCATGGGGATATGGATGAAAATGTTGTTCTGCTTTTTGAATGCTTTTAATTTGCTTATTCACTGTTGCAATGTGTAATTTAACAGAACAAGACATTAAGAGGAAAAAAAAAAAAGAACCTCTGATCAAGTGCCAGTCTTTGAACCTCCTTTCTCTCTGAGACCTTTGCTTTCCTGGCTGTCCTGGATTCCAGTGTTTGCCTCTCCAGCTCTATGAGATTGTTGGAAATTCTAAATAATTCTCTTCCTCTCAGTAACTACCTTTTATGTGGTGTCTTGGTTTCTTTTTAAACACAGAATTAGCAAATGCTTGGGAAGAAAAGTGAAATGAACAAAGTTGGGGTCCCCTCAATGAGCATCTCTTCTTGAGCAAGTGTAAGATGTGACTCCCTTGGCAGTTGTCTCATGCTTTGAAAGAAATTATTTTTATGCTATATTTCTAGTTATTCTCAGTAGGAGAGTGGGTCTCTCTTTTTCTTGATGTTTATTTATTTTTGGGAGAGAGAGAGAGAGAGAGAGAGAGAGAGAGCAGGGGAGGGGCAGAGGGGCAGAGGATCCAAAGCTGGCTCTTTGCTGACAGCAACAAGCCTGATGCGGGGCTCAAAGCCATGAATGATGAGATCATGACCAGAGCCAAAGTCAGAAGCTTAACTGACTGAGCCACCCAGGCTGCCCAGAGAGTGGGTCTCTTATTGGTTACTCCTTCACGGCTGGAAGTAGAAATCCCCCAAGAGAGCTGGTTTAGGTAAGTTTGCAGGGACTTTTCTTTGTTTTGTTAATATTTTTTAGTGAGAAATCTCTTTTTAGTGGAAATACTGAGCTTCCATACCTCAAAGAAATATATTACTTGATAAGAACAGTTCTGACTGAATTGAAATAATGATCTCAGTGCCTCGTCCATTTCCTGTAGTTCCTTCACGTGGTGCATCCTTCTGCCAAACACCACCTCACAGTCCTTCTAGGGCACATTTAATCCGTGTTTAAGAACTTCTGATGGAGCTCTGAGTTGCCATTAATATAAATTATGTAAGCATTATATTTCAGATGAGTTTGAATGAAGAATGAATGCATAAAATAATCATTGAATCAGTGGTGATAATTTTAGCTCTTCAACATTTAGTTTTTGAATTTCATTATGGTACATTCACTTTTCCATCAATTTGTATGATCTTTTTCCTCATATTCGTGTGCCACATTCTCCCAGTTTGGTATTTGGTGTTCACAGAGATCAGCCTGATGAAGTGAATGGAGGATGTAACACGATGTTGTGGTTCTTAGAAAATCTGTAACAAGGGCATTTTTAGTGCAAATAAAATATTAGCAAAATATGTAAAAGGAAAAAATAGTTTGGCTTTTCATAATTACCTTTACAAGTGAAATATTATGGTTTTCTTCCCTCACATTTAATGAAGACTGGGTGAACTTACACCAGGGTTTGTTGATTAAGAGAATTTAACAGGTCAGCTATGATGCTTTGGGAATCTATAATACCAGCCATCATAGGAAATATCACCAGCAGAAATGAATTATTTTTCACGTAGCTATTTTGCCTCATCTCCAGAATCCAGCTAACTCATCCCCTCTGAGCGTTGGCTGAGGGCTTCCAGGCAAAGCTGACTCTGAGGGTGTGCTGAGCTGATCAGAGGACCCCTGTAGTACCTCCTTTCCAAGGCTTTTGGAGAAATGGAATGCAAAGTATGCCAACTTAGTACCAAAATGACGCAGTCTGGGTAAGAGCACCGTGGACGTAAAATGTAGGCGAAATAACCATTGTTAGAAAGAAAATAAAAGCTAATCCGGAAAATGAGACGCAGACTCAATACAGCTGTTTTCAAAGCCTCCAAACTGGTTTTATCCCTTCCACTGCTTACTGACTCAGTGGATGTGCCTCTCTTTCTCCTCCTACATCTCTACCGTAAGCAACAGAAGGTTTGTGTGTAAGCTGCAGGAGCTGTTATCTGTCCGGTTGCAGTGTCCTCCCAACAGTCATCTCTCATCTGCCTGGGCCTCCTTCAGACCCTTCTGTACACGGCAGAAGCCACAACTTCAAAAATGCAAATTGATGATGCAGTGTTCCTGCCTGAGACCATTCAGAGGCTTCCTATTGTTCTCAGGTGAAAAACCAACATAATGAAGACTTGTGCAAGGCTTGCATGATCTGACCCCTTCTTCCATCTCCGGCTAGCCTTCCTGTCCTCTGCCACTTCCCACAAGGTATCAGCCTCCCACAGACCATCTTTCACTTGTGGAATGTTCCGTGCTCCCTCCGCCCCAGGCTTGTGCTTAAGGTTGTCTCTTTCCTGACAGACTCCGCATTCTACTTCTTCCTCTCATTTCTAATCATTGTTCAGCCTTCGGCTAAAACATCGTGTCCCTGAGTGGGATCTATTCCCTGTGTTCTTCATTCTTATGGAATCCTGTTTACTTTTGATTTGCACATATCCAGCTCTATGACTGTATACTATTTCTCCTGACAGATTAGCAATTCCTTTAGAAAGTGGCCATGTCTAATTGATTCCTAACTACATAACAGCACGTGGCCAAGCAGCTAGCATACAGCGGGTATTCAATAAATAGATGTTGCCTGAAGAGTGAATAAAATAATAAATGCAGCCAGGGATACTGCCAGCTTTTTGGCTCCTGGGATAATATATTTTAATAGCATGGCTGCAGGTCCCTAAACAGATGCCCCTGGGGTCAATAAAGAGGCATTGCGCTTATTTAATTTCCTAATTTACTGCAAAGAAGGAATTTCAAATCTTAGAAGGACTAATGTCGAGAACTCCCGTTTCTACTGAGTAGAAAGGCATCACTGTTTGCAGGCTTAGGAGAAGGTGAACGGACTCTTGTCATGATGCTCCTGAGGTAGGGTGAGTGCCCCTAACTCTGCTGTCAGCTCTCCTCTGCCCACTTCCTCGGGAGCATGTGGTTGTCCTGATCCTTGCTTACCTGATCCTTGGTTACTGGTTCTGATGCAGTAAAGCACACAAATGATGAGTTAGACAAGGGAATCTCAGTTCTCCACTTCGTCCTCCTGATCACGCCTGATGGCAGCACCATATGTAGAGAGTGACTTACATCTGTGGCGAGTGGAAGGTCTGAAATAAGGGACAAGTCCTAATATTCAGAATCACTAATGTGATCATCAGCAAAACACAGATTGCCTCTGTTTCACCCTTGAGTAAATTGCTTTCCTCAGTCTTTCCACCTCATTCAGAAAAATTCATTCAGCAACAAATGTGCTGAGTGGCTACCATGTGCTGACAGGTGCTGGCAATATAACTGTGAACAAACCACGTACACTTCCTGCTCTCACAGGGCTACTTCCTTTTGGAAAAGACAGAGAAAAAGTGAGACAAATGTATAAGTAAGCTGAAACTAAGTACTGAAGAGCAAAATAAAGCAGAGCAAAGTAGAGCGATAGAGAATGATGATGAAGGCAGGCATGTGTGGGCAGAAAAGGCTTGTCTCCTAAGATGACTATTAAGCAGGGACCCAAAGGAAGTGGAAGAACATTCCAGATTGTGGGAACAGAAAGGGCAAAGTCCCCCAAGGCAGCAGTGTGCTTGTCATGTTTGCTAAAGAACAAAGTGACCAGTGTGCCTGTAGGTCAGAGGGAGTGGAAATATTGTAGAGATGAGACTGAGGGCTGGTTGTAAACACTGTGTATTTTGCTCAGATGTTTAAAACTATTGAAGACTTTGAATAAAGTCATGCCATGATCTGACTTCCATGTTGAGAGTTACTCTGTTGCTGTATGGGAACTGTATAGTAGAGTGACAAAAGTAGAAGGGAGAATAGCTAAAAGGACACACCAATCGTCCATCGAGGGATTGGTTCTATGACTAGAGGAGAGGCGGTGAAGCTGTGGGCAGAAGTGCTTGGATTTAGGTTATATTTCCACGGGTGAACCAGTGCATTGCATATTAGGAGATGACGCAGGCAGGAGTCTGGGATGTCATTTTGACATGCTGCAGTAGTGAAATCACTTGGAACTCTTAAAAACAGCCCACGCACTCAGACTGGCTTTTGATTGGCTCTGGCTGCGGGTTTTTGATAGGTGCAATCCTGAAAATCCTATGCAAATATCTTGGGTTTAAATAAATACACTAGGGTTGGGGCACCTGGGTGGTTCAGTTGGTTAAGTGTCCGACTTCGGCTCAGGTCATGATCTCACAGTTCATGAATTGGAGCCCTGCATCAGGTTATGTGCTGAATGTTTGTTCAGAGCTTCAGATTCTGTGTCTCCTTCTCTCTCTGCCTCTCCTCCACTCGTACTCTGTCTCTCAAAAATAAATAGATGTAAAAAAAATTAAAAAATAAATAAATAAGTACAGTAGAGCTTTGTATATTACAGGATCTTGATTCAAATCATGAACCGAAAAACTGAAGAAAAGCTGCATCAGAAACTAGATTGATGGAAATGGGTCTCCATGCTTTTTTTAAAAAAAGAAAAAGTATTTCTTTTTCCAGGAGAGTGCAAGCAGGAGAGGGGGACAGAGGATCTGAAGCAGGCTCTGTGTTGACAGGCTGACAGCAGCAAACCCAATGTGGGGCTCTAACTCATGAACCACAAGATCATGACCTGAGCCCAAATCAAATGCTCTACCAGCTGAGCCACCCGGCTGCCCCCCCCATCCTTTTTTATTTTTATTTTTTAATTAATTGATTAATTAATTTTTATTTCAGAGAGAGAGAGTGTGTATGAATGGAAAGAAGGGTAGAGGGAGAAGGAGAGAGAATTTTAAGCAGGCTCCACACTCAGTGCAGAGCCTCATGCAGGGCTGGATTCCACAACTCTGGGATCATGACCTGAACCAAAATCAAGAGTCAGATGCTCGAGCAATTAAGCTGTGCAGGTGCCTGCATGATTTTTTTTTTTTTAAATACACACCAAACATTCTCGTTTTTTTTTCTCAGTGCTGCCCTCCTCAATCCAATTAAACTATCAGAACTAGAATTGAATTAGCAGAATGTCTCAAATAATTGAGCCATAACTATAAATCATTATATTTTATAAAGAGCTATTTTGTTCAGCTTAAACATATGTTAACTTATAGTATTTATTCCCTGTCTTTGAAGAAGTGTATACTCCAATACCACCCCTCCCCAAATTCCCTGATTCCTAAACTCTATCATATTTTATAATTTTTCCTATAGCATACAGTAAAGCGTTTTTTATTTTTTATTTTTTTTAAATGTTTTTTATTTATTTTTAGGAGAGAGAGTGAGAGAGACAGCATGAGCAGGGGAGGGTCAGAGAGAGAGGGAGTCACAGACTGAAACAGGCTCCAGGCTCTGAGCTGGCAGTCAGCACAGAGCCCAACGCGGGGCTCGAACCCACGAACCGTGAGATCATGACCCAAGCGAAAGTCGGACGCTTAACCGACTAAGCCACCCAGGCGCCCCAATAAAGTGTTTTTTAAAAGTCCAAGCATTCATCTTAAGCCTTTAAGGTGATTGTTTAAACATACGGCTGGGGTTCTTCATAATTTACATTACTTTATTTGATGCTTTTGACAATCAAATGAAGTAGCCATTATTTTTTTACTCTATTTTACACTGAGAAACTGAGGTGTCAGGAAGTTTAATAACTTGCCCAGTGTCATCCAGATAGAGGCAGAATTCATGCACCAATCCACGTATCTCACACTCCAGAGACCATGCTGTTAACCGCTGTGCAACACGGCCCCCAGGCTCTTGTCCAAGGTATACATAGAGACTAGAGTCCAATCCTTCATGTAAGTATTTAGTACACTGCCTGACCCCAAAGTAATTGCTTGAAAATGTTAGCTGCTTTTGTACAGGTAGTAAGTTCCATATCTCTCAAATCACATTTCAAGTTTCTTTATTTTGAGAGAGAGAGAGAGAGAATGAATGAGCGAGCAGAAGAGGGGCAGAGAGAGAATCTCAAGCAGGCTCTGCACTGCCTGCGTGAAGGCTGATGTAGGGCTCAAACACATGAACCGTGAGACCATGACATGAGGTGAAACCAAGAGTCAGATGCTTAACTGACTGAGCCACCCAGGTGTCCCTCAAATCACATTTCAGTCAAGAGCCATACTTTACCACATGCACCCCTGGGGGTAACATATATTATTCAAATGGATTCCGATACACACTAGTGGAGTAGATCATTCAAGTTGCTTTATTTAAAAGTTAGTTTATTTAACTCTTTTGAAAAAGACAGAGATAGAGCTCATATGAGTAAGAGAGGGGCAGAGAGAGAATTCCAAGCAGGCTCCCTGCTGTTAGCATAGAGCCCGATGCAGGGCTTGATTTCACAAAATGTGAGATCATGACCTGAGCTGAAATCAAGAATCAGATGCTTAACCTACTGAGCCACCCAAGCACCTCCCCCAAGTTGCTTTTTGGCATGGATATTGATTGTAAGTTATGCATACTAACTAGCTTCAGGAATCTTCATCACCACAGCCTGCATCGTTCATATCTGCTTAAGTTCCTAAATTTCATGGACTTTCAAGGTTGCTTACAAACAGTAGATTCTAAAGATTTTATTTTTATTTATTTATTTTTTAATTCTTCACTTTATACTTTATGATAGCATTGACAATATACTTTTTTATTTTCTGAGCACAAAATCACAACTTTGCCACCTAAATAAATTAGATAAGCAGAAAACTTACAATACAATGAATGATTGAATATATTGCATTTCAAAATAATGTGTGCTGGCTGGAATCATAGTCCATACTACATGTACTTGGTCACTATGGAATGCTGATTAATAAATATAAGCTTTTCGATCTAGTCTTCTCATCTCTGAAAGGAAAAGTAACACATTTCTAAAATTATTGTGAGTCTAAAATGGAATACCCTTACAGGTGGCTAGGATTCTAAAGATTTTAAATACTTCATGTCACAGGTCTACCACCCTGCTTGAGTTAACTATGCACATGATGTAAACACTCCCGGGTTATATTTCAAGCTTTACAACATAGTCAGTATGCAAAGTGCAAGGCCATATTTTGAAGTCAGTTATTTTTCATTTTAAGAAGGACTATTAATTGTTACCAAAACTTAGTTTCCTGGCATCTAGATAAAAACTTGTCCCACCATAACCTACCCCCAAAGTTCACCCAAAAGGCGAATTAAGTGCACTTTGAAGAAACATCTAGAAAAGAGAGGCCAATTAACTGTGTTTTACATACCTAAAGAGAAGAGAACAGATCATCGACATTTAGCTTGTTCTCTATGCTAGATATTATTGTCCTCTCCATACATTATCTCTCTTAATCCTCTTAATAACTAGGTACTTTAATCATCAGTATCCTAGTTTGGCAGATTAGGAAATTGAGGCCCAAGGAAACTAAAAGTGACTTGGCCAAAGTCATCAAAATCACAAGCTGATGAGTGAGTGACAAAGACAGAATTTCCTCCCACCATCCCTCTCTCTCCTCTTTCTGTATATATATTTATAACTATAATTATAGTCATCAGCCTTTTACATTTATTAACAGTTTGTCCTCACTACAAGAAAATCAGAACCGGCACTGTATTAATAATCTTTTAGTCTACTTTCCAAAGTTGAGAAAGAGTAGTAGTATTATGTATTAGAAAGATTTTGAAGAACCTGGGTCCTGGACTGTAATTGTGATTCTGCCAGATCAGACTTTGGAGCGTGACATTCAGTGTCACTGCTGCAGATGGGCAAGAGACATTTGGTCTTTGGTTATACTAAATAATGAGTTTTTCTGTTTCATCATCCACATAGGGAGTGACTGTTCTCTGTCTACTTGTGTGTGTTTTCTCCTTAGTTTGTGTTTTCTACAACTCTTTAGAGGTATGTATTATTTAGTCTGACTAGCTCAGAGACTTTGCTGTGTAGCATAACCTTACATTATTAAGGTCAGACCCCTTCAATGCAAAACATGAAAAATTGAGCCCCATTAAAAGTGATATGGTTTGTTTAATACCAAGAACTTTTTAATTGCCCAGGAAAAAAGTCTACAATGCTAATATGTTCAATCTTTGTTGGCTCTAAGGGTTTTTTTTTTTATATCACAAAGCCCCCTAGCTAGCCTATAGACATAGTTTGAGAAAGATGGCATTGCTCTTTTGAACTAAAAACCAGTTTGCAGATTACCATTACTCCTTTAGCTTTAGAAGGCTGTGGAGTTTAACTTCACAGAGCCCTGTGGCCAGCCTGAGGCTCAGCATACATGTACTTTCAACGTTGCTTAAAAATCAACACTAGTTGCTTTGCATGTGATGACTGGGATTTCTCTGATGGTGTGATGATCTACCCTATGGCTGTGAGAATGAACAAATCATTGTAGTCCTCTAACCTTCATACTTTGCATCTGGCCCCTCAGCATTTAGGTCCTGTCCATTTCTGACATTCTATTATTCTAAGGACCTGTCATGATCTCAGACTTTAGGAAAAGAGAAGACCTAAATAATTTTCCTGTTCTAGAATGCATTTGTGATTGAAAATGGAATTTGGAGATTATAGAAAAGAACATGTCACTGCAACATGTTACTGGAGGCCTCCTGACTCAAGCAAACATGCAGCTGAAGCTTGGGGTATAGTTGGTGGCTAAGCTGTCTTGGAACAAAAAGTACCCAAAAATATGGACCCATCACTTATCATACCCCCATGGCTTTTGTCTATGAGTGACCCTGTGTCTGAAAGATAGGCTTGAGCACCTACTAATCAACTTGGTGATTATATAGGCAGGAGCCAAAGAAAGTAGAGGTCAATGCTTGCCACAGAGAAAAATCTACATATTAACTAAATTATTAATGAGATCATTTGTTTATATGAATTAACAGTTTCCATATTTTTTTCTTTTTCTGCAGGCTTATTGGTGCCTGCTGGTAAAAACCAACGGTTATTATTGGTGCCAAGGAATGGCAAGTAGTATGGCATTCTATAACACACCCCACTCTGATTTCCAAAAAGTATTCTCTGCCCCTCAAAGCCACTCAACCATGTGTGAATGTGTGAGTATGTATATGAGACATATACACACACACTTTGATCTAAAGAACAAATATTTTTTCAATCATATGTAAAATATAATATGAAAATCTTTAGGGGGAAAAGATGTTTTAACTGATCTTTAATATAAAATCTAAGTAAAAACTGCCTGTAATACTAATGCATCTTCCAGAAATTTACCCACTGCCCCTTCCAGCCAGATTGGTGCCCTCAGCTGCTCCTATTCAGATATTTTAGAGTTGCCCCAGAGTATGAATTTCACATATCCAAGGTACCTGGGAACTAAGTCAATATTTTCATAGAATTCCAGTTGCCACCAACATATATTTACTTACTTAGACTGACAAGATGTGATTTTCTATGCTAAAACAAGAGGAGCCCATGATTTATCTTTCTTAAATGTTTCTTTTTTGAAGATTGAAAACATAAACATATTTTTCCAAATCTCTAAAATTTCCAGAGTGAATGACTCCCTTATATCAGGTTTATTTGGAGGGATCCAAGACATCAGGCCCCACCAGCTTCCCTCTCACACCCACATAGGTTTTCTTATTTTTTTTCTTATGTTAAATTTTCCAAAATGTTGGTTTGTAACTTAATTTCAAAACACAAGATGCTTTCATAGTGAAGCCTGTAATGTATGGACAAAAATGCACTTTAGATTGCCTGTATGAGGAATGGCATTGCAGATTTTCCATAAAATGTTATGACAGTTTCCACATGAAGATGGAACCTTGGAGGTTGTTAACGGCAGTGGGGCAGCAACATTTCCTATGGATCAGTAGTTTGCAAACTAAAAATAGGCAGTGATTTGACCTATCCCACTGCAGCACCCAACTAAGGAGGCTGTTTTGATCCTATAATCAAGTAGCTCAAAAAGTCAAGTCTTTTCAAGTAGGCACCTTCAAGTATTTGTTACATGGAGTTTTAAAGAAACCCAAATTTGTAATTTACATTCAAATTGATATGATTTTCACGTGCCCATTCTATAAACACGACTCCTCACAGGTCTTTGTCTCCATCAGAAGACCTTTAACATCTTAGCCTTACATCCATCTAGGGAAGAAGCTCAGGTGGGGCCCCCACTACCCCCTTTGGAGGGTGAATCATCCTCACCTAGGTAAAGTCCAGAGTTGAGAGAGACATAGCCAGACTCTCATTTAAGGAGCAGTCAGGGATTAAGGACAGGTCACATTCTTGCAGAGGAAACTGGAAATTTGATTTCAGCTGCCATGGTGAGGTCACAAGCTCAGGGTGGCAGGAGAAGGAAGACTGGAGGATTTAAATTGGTGGCAAGTAGGAAGAGGAAGGTCTAACAGGCAGGAAGGCAGGGAATCTGGTTGCCTCCACTAATTGCTCTACCTGATGCAGCTCTGCTTTATAAGTTGGAAATCTTACTATTTCTTTAACCTTGAATTTTGCCTAGAGGACCATCTCCCCCCCACCCCCATTGACTTTATACACTCTGTTGACTTCTGTTATTTATCCCCATGGTCCTCCTATCACCAGAAACTCTTCAAATAGGCATTAAATACATTTTTAGGTTTTAGTGCTTTGTATTTCGACAAGTGCTGGTTATATTATTGCCTATTACTCCCGATTTTTTTTTGAGAGAGAGCAGGGAACGAGTCAAATATCCAGTGAATTCTTTTTGTTTGATTTTTGCCTGGAATTTTGAGGGTAACAATTACTTTTCTCAAAATGAAAACAATTCAGCCTTTGTCCCAGTTGCTTCACTTGCATTTTGAAGGCAGAGCTTTTGCTCAAATACCATCAATAAAGGGCTGCCTCGGAATTCTGAATACTTTCTCACGGTCAACAAGTGCTAATGACATTTGTGCAAGTGATTTTCTTGGCCTAAAAAGTCTAAGTATAAATCCACATGGAGATCTTCAGCCTGTCGTGGAGAACATCCATGTGAAGTCACTGTTTCCATTACAAGTTTTCCTCCAAGGAGCAAGTCAGTTAAGTGAGGCTTTTGTTTTCACAAAGTTGCTTATCATTTGCTAGCCACCAAAACTCAAGCTATTAAGTTATCTTCCACAATAGCTTTCAAAGGACTCAACTCTTTGTTCAAAGAAATTTTGAATTTTGCAGAAATTTAACGTGTTACTAGCTGCTACAGTGATGTACTTGAGATTGCATATCATTCTGGAATAACGTGATTTTAAAGAAGTTGATATCCTTTGAGTGAAATTTTATACATGGGTAGAGATGATGAAGATCAAAGTGTTTAATGAAGAATATGTAATTACAGCAGGGTTTCTCAACCTTCTCACTACTGATATTTAAGCCTCATAAATCTTTGTTGTGAGAGCTTTGCTGTGCATTGTTGGATGTTTTGCAGCATCAAATACCAGTAGCACCTTGTCCCCCAGTTCTGACAACCAAAAATGCTACAGAAATCACCATAGATCCCCTAAGGGACAAACCAGTCCCGTGTTGAGATCACCTTTCTATAATCTTGAAATGAAATAAATATGTATATCATAAGTATAAATTGTACACTTTCAGTGCTCCATACCTATATTAGTTTATTCATCATACACATTATTTTATCTGAATACAATGACTATATAACAGAAGAAATAGGTTGAAAGTGTATTTCTTAACTAAAATTATCACTGAGGGGTGTGTGGGTGGCTCAGTCAGTTAAATGTCTGAATCTTATCTTGACTTTGGTTCAAGTAATGACACAGTTCGTGAGTTTGAGTCCTGCTTGGGATTCTCTCTCTCTCCCCCTCTCTGCCCCTTCCCCACTTATGTGCATGCTTTCTCTTTCAAAATAAATAAATAAACTTTAAAAATCATCTCTGAAATTGCTGTTACTCAAAACTCTCACTGGTTTCTCTCCCTATAAGTAATTTGATGAAAACTTGTCCCCAAAAGATTTTTCTGTGATCTTTAATGTTTCCTAAAATCTTACCACCTAAAGAATGTCTTAATTGCCTGAAACCACTTCCAGAAGGGGACACTTAACTGTTGCTCAAATAGAAATATTTCATTAGGATTTTCTTAACTGATTTTTTTTAACTATGGTAACTGGCTGAAGCTAGATAGGTACAGGTATTTAAGGGGAAGGAAAGTAGATAATAGCATTCTAGGTGAGATGTGCCCATAGAAGAAAATGAAACATGACAAGGACCACCCTCATTCATATCACCAGTAAGGTTCAGGACCAGTTATTAAATAAGACTATGGGGCAGTTATCACACATGCTCAATAAGAACTTATTATTTGAGAGTTAAATTGGGGTTGGATTTCCCTAGATAGGCCAGGTCTCAATCTACCTTTGTAATCTTTCTATTACTTTCTTAAAAAAGGAAAAAATAACCGACAGACTTCATGCAATTAATAGTTTTCCTTAGTGCTCTGACATCACAGACTTGTTTTCTCTGAGCCTTGACTCCTGCCATTTGCTTAGGAAGGAATATTCTTTCCTGTTTCTACCTGGTGATCCCTTGCCTTATTTTTTAAATGAAAAGATGAGAGGAATGCAGGATAATTTTCAAGAAATTAGGGAGAAATATGTACTGTGGATATAATACTTGAGTCATATCTAAGTGGAGGACAGTACACAAAAGGGGAAGAATATCTCTAGGCATTGGATAGACACTACACCTTTTCAAGATATGGCTTCTGGACTGACATCTGCCTTTTCTGGGAGCTTGTTAGGAATGCAAAATCTCAGTCCCCACTCCTGACCTCAGTCTGCCCTTATACAACATTCCTGGATGAGTCCTATGACCTTCAAGCATATATCCCACTGGCAGAAGAGATATCATTTTCCAGAGTGTATCTCTGTGAGATGCACTGGGTTAAAAAAGGATTACAAGGTTAAATACATATATGGGAATCTTGTTATCCTATAGCCCCCTTTTAGAGATTAACAGTGCTCATGGACACAGAGAAAACAAATCGTAAATTATAATATCAGGCTTTAGGGGTTGGGAGTATTCTTGAATTCCAGATACATTATCATTAAGATTTGGTTATAGAAAAAAACGAAAGGGGCCGACATGATGAAAGTAATGTTTTGCATGGTTACTTTGCATCAAGTTTATTATTTTTTAATGCCAAAATATGAATAAATTTTCAAATGTCATGGCAGTCAACTTGCTAAAAACTATTAGTCTCCACATTACCCTGTCAAAGGCAATCCAGAAGTGCATAATTAGTATTAAATGAATGCTGATTTGCCAAATCTATTTATTTAGTTGGCAGTGTTTTTTCTGGCATTTATTCCAAATCTATTTGATAAAATGGGCAATTTTAAGGTATAGACACTGTATTCATTTGCTACTGCTGCTGTAATAAAATACCAGAGATTGGGTATATGAGAAATTTATTTTCTCACAGTTCCAGAGGCTGGAGATCCATGGTGAAGGTGCTGACAGGTTTGGTTCCTCCTGAGGCCTCTCTCCTTGGCGTGCAGATGGCCACCTTCTCATTGTGTCCTCACATGGTTTTTCCTCTGTGTGTGTGCATCCCTGGTATTTCCTTGTGTGTCTAAATTTCCTCTTATGACACCAATCAGATTGGATTAGAGCTCACCCTACTGGTAGCTCAATCATTTAACCTAATCACTTCTTTAAAGGCCCTGTCTCCAAATACAGCGACAGTCTGAGGTACTTGAGGCTAGGGCTTCAACTTACAAATTTGGGGGATATAATTCATCCTTAAAATATACCATTTGTCTTTCTTTATGAGAAAAGGAGGCAGAAATATTTACTTTTGTATCTTTTTTGAACGATTTATGTTTTAGTTTTCACCTGTTGTTTAAGCCAATGATAGTATACCTCAGAGGTGAATTTTCTAGTGGTCTCAGTTATCACTAATTCTTTTTTCTCCAACAGATATTTTTACATGCTAAAAAAAACCTTCCCAAGTGTGTTGCACAGAGCAAGCCTGACTGCATTAAGAAGTTCCTCCAACACTAAAGTCTGATTTAGGCTATTATAGTCAGTTATGATACTCTTGGTATTCTTCATACTGTCCATTTCCTTATGTATTGGACCACAGATTGGTCACAGAGGCCTTCACTCTGCTAAACTTTATCCACCAGTGCCTCTATTTTGTCCTTCCAGGATTCATCACGAACTGCTAATCTATGAAGCCTCTCACTATGGGTTCCCCATCCACCCACCCACCCATCACACACTTCTTACTCATTCATGTTAAGGTAATCAACTTGAAACCCAAAGGATCTCATCTGAAGGGGTGTTCTAAACAGCTAAAAGCCCACACAAGGCCCCGTTAATTGAAAGGGCTCAAGGAGGGGTGAAGGGTCGGTATTGCACTGACCACTACCTCCTATATTCCATCTGGGAGTATCATTTCCTAGCCTGAGCACCTGCCATTTTCTGAACCAGCCTGTTGCTATAGCTGCTTGAGGTATATATACTTTCAAAATCTCTTTCTGTTTCTGATAATAAAATATTCACTGAAAATTATATGAGTGAACACAGTAGGGGTGGGAAGTGAGGACAGTAATGATATTGAATATATCATGTAATTATGAGCTAGACTCTTCCAAGTCTAAATAATTCCTTGACTACTTTAGGGCCTGCTGCCAGCTGCGTCAACTGCAGCCAGGGTATCTTATTATAACTAGTGATTTACCTTAGCAACGAAGACCGTCAGGAAACATTCATCATCAATTTATTTTTTCTTCTCCCAATGCATTTTAATGTTAAGGTATTTGCAAAAAAAGGTGGGGATTATGTGAATAAATGAAGCATTGTATGCAGTTGTACTTGACAATAACATCTAGTGTTTGTATGGAATTTTAATATTTTCATATTTTTATATTTTTCAAAAATACTATCATTAATATGCATCTGATTCTTGGAACAGCCCAGGGAGGAATATAAGGCAAATTGGTTCCCCAAGGGATGCCACACTGCTAATTGGCAACAGACATGATTCTATAGTCAAATTTCTACCATCAGAATTTCAATTCAACTCAGCCAATATTAATTGAATACCTACTATGCGCCAGATTCTGTTCTGAACACATGAGATGTATCAGTGAACAAAAGAGAAATCTCTGCCCTTGAGGAATTTAATTCTAACTGTAGAAGACAGACAATTAATGACAGACAAAATAAATATGTGACTTATTTAATAATTAGAAGGTGACAAGTCCTGTGGGAGGAGCAAATGGAGAGCAGTAAGGGAGATTACGGATGTGGGTGGCAATTTTAATATGAGCTGTCAGAAGAGGCTAGGGTGAGAAAATGACATTGGAACAAAGTCTGGAAAAGGGCGAGTTTGGTGTTTAGTAATATGTCCACTGTGCCTTCCTTCCATTTGGATATTGGTCATATCATAATTACCCATACGGCCTGTAAATATTTTCTTAGAATACTTAACAACCATAGAGTGATTAAAAAGACCAATGAGCATCAGCCCACAGCTCTACAACATGGCAATGCAGGGCTAGGAGAAAGCCAACCATCTTCTCCCACTGAGTTCTGGTAAATAGGAAATGGCAATGCCTTTTCTTTTCTTTTCTTTTTTTTCCAGTCCAACTTTATTGAGGAATAATTGACAAATAGAATTGAGATATTTAAAATCTATAGTGTGATAGATATACATATACATTGTGAAATGATTACCAAGATCAAGATAATGAACACATCCATCACCTTGCATAGTTAACTATTTTTTGTGTGTATCATGAGAACAATTAAAGTCTACTCTCATCTACTTTCAAGTTACAATACCATATTATTAAATATAGCCATCATGTTGTACATTAGATCCTCAAAACTTATCTTGTAACTGAAACTTTGTGCCCTTTGGCTTACATCTCCCCATCTTCCTCTCCCCCTAGCCACTGGCAACTACCATTCTATTCTCTGTTCTATGAAATTGCCGTTTTTTAGATTCTACTTTTAAATGATGCCATATAGTTTTTGTCTTTCACTGGTTGGCTTATTTCACTTAGCATAATGTCTTCCAGTTTTATCCATGCTGTTGCAAATGGGAGAATTTCCTTCTCTTTTATGGATAAATAATATGGTTACTTGTTCTATATATTTTTCTATATTTATAGATATTTTCATTTATAAATATATACATTTTCTTTATTTGTTCATCAAAGGGAACTTAGGTTGTTTCTATGTCTTGGCTATTGTGAATAACGATGCAATGAACATTGAAGTGCAGCTCTCTCTGAGAAAGTAATTTCATTTATCTCAGATGTTTACCCAGAGTGAGATTGCTGGGTCATATGTTATGTTGTTAATTTTTGGAGGAAGCTCCACACTATTTTATGTAGTGGCTGTATCAATTTGTACTCACACCAACAATGCACAAGTGTTTCCTTTTCTTCATGTTCCTTCTAGCATTTATTCCTTAATTTTTTGATAATAGCCTTTCTAATGGGTGTGAGATGATATATCATTGTGGATTTGATTTACATTTCCCTGGTTACTTAGTGATGTTGAACACTTTTTCTCTTTTTACTTACTTATATTTATTTTATTATTATTATTATTATTATTATTATTATTATTAACTTACATTCAAGCTAGTTAGCATATATTGCAATAATGATTTCAAGAATAGATTCCAGTGACATCCCCTATGTAGAAGACCCAGTGCTCATCCCAACAAGTGTCTTCCTTAATGCTTCTTACCCATTAAGCACATCTCCAACCCACAGCCCCTCCTGCAACCCTCAGTTTGTTCTGTGTATTTAAGAGTCCCTTATGTTTTGTCCCCCGTCTTTTTATATTATTTCTGCTTCCCTTTCCTTAAGTTCATCTGTTTTGTATCTTAAATTCATATGTTAGTGAAGTCATATGATGTTTATCTTTCTTTGACTACCTTATTATGCTTAGCATAATGCCCTCTAGTTTCATCCACTTGCAAATGGCAAGATTTTATTCTTTTTCATTGCCAAGTAATACTCCATTGAGCATGCATATATATATATATAAAACACCACATCTTTTTTATCCATTCATCTGAGCACCTTTTCATTTTACCTTTTGGTCATTTTTGTATCTTCTTAGGAAAGATATCTGTTCAGGTCCTTTGCTCATTTTGAGAAATTTATTTGATTATTCGTTTTCTTCTATTAAGTTGTGTGGGTTCCTTTATATATTTTGGATTTAACCCCTTACCAGGTAGATGGCTGCAAATACTTTCTCCCATCCTGTAGGTTGCCTTTTCAATTTATTGATTGTTTCATTTGCTGTGCAAAAACTTTTTAGCTTAAGGTAGTTCCACTTGTTTATTTTAGCCTTTGTTGCCTGCACATTTGTTTTATCCAAGAAATCATTGCCAAGACCAGTGTCAAGGAGCATTTTCCTTATATTTCCTACAGGAAGTTATATGATTTCAGGTCATACACTGAAGTCTTTAATCCATTTCAAGTTAGTTTTGTGAGTAATGTAAGATAAGAATCCAAGTTTCATTGTTTTGGATGTGGATATCTGGTTTCCTAGCACCATTTATTGAGCACCATTTATTATTCCCCATTGTTTGTTTATGGCACCCTTGTAAAAAATTAGTTGATACTACATTCATGGGTCGATGTTTATTTATCAGCTTTCTGTTCTGTTCCACTGGTCTCTGTGTCTGTTTTTATGCTAATACCATACTGTTTTGATTCCTTTGACTCTGTAATGTGGTTTGAAATCAGAAAGTAAGATGGTCTATCTTTCTTCTTTCTCAAGATTGCTTTGACTATTTGGAGTGTAGTTCAAGTTTTAGGATTTTTTTTCTATTTATCTGAAAAATGCCATCGGAATTGTGATAGGAATTGTTTTGGATCTGTAGATTGGTATGAGTAGTATGGACATCTTCACAATATCAATTCTTTAAACCCATGAACAGAGGATATCTTTCCATTTATTTGTCTTCAGTTTTTTCATCAATGTGTTATAGTTTTAATTACCCAGGTTTTTCACCTCTTAAAATTTTTTCCTTAGTATTTTTTTTGTTTTTGATGATATTGTGATTGAGATTTCTTTATTAATTTCATTTTCAGTTAGCTCATTGAGAGTGTGTACAAATGCAGCTGATTTTTATATGTTTATTTTGTATTCTGCAACTTTACTGATTTCCTTTAGTAGTTCTAACAGGTGCGTGTGTGTGTGTTTGTGTGGCCGTTAGGGTTTTCTGTATAAAAGATCATATCATCTGCAAGCAAAGATAATTTTACTTCTTCCTTTCAAATCTCTGTGCCCCTTTTATTTCTTATTCTTGACTAATTGCTGTGGCTAGGACTTCCAGTACTGTGTTGAATTGAAGGGATGCAAGAAGGCATCCTTGTCTTTTCCCTGATCTTAGAGGAAAGGCTTTTAACTTTTCACAACTGAGTATCATATATCTGTAGGCTTGTCATATATGGCCTTTATTATGGTGAGGTACATCCCTTCCATACCTAAAATGTAGAATATTTTTATAATGAAACGATGTTGAATTTTGTAGAATGCCTTATTTTCTGCTTTTGTTGAACTAGTCATAAGAATTTTATCCTTCATTCTATTAATGTATGTCACATTTATTGATTCACATATGTTGAACCATCCTTCCTTCTCAGAGCTGAATTCCATTTGATTATTTCATTTTAGGCACTTTCCAAATTTTTATGGAGATCTTAGATTTAAAGAAGTAAAAGATGTTTCTATCAATACTGAATTCATGGCTGTCATGGGCTGATTGATATTCCTTATAAGAGTCCTACATGAATATTTGGGCACAAGACTGCTCACATATTGATAGAAAGTTAACACTTCTGTTTTTCCCTAAGAGTATTCCATATGGGCTTTATTATATGTCATTGATGACCTTGCTCCTTACTGTTGATGAGGGACAGAGAAAGGAAAACAGAGCTTCAAAGGGGGATTTAGGTGTCTACTCTGAGCAGCAAAAAAGAAACTTAGGTGAATATGTGACCTAAATGCTGTAAAAACGTATCTGATATCCCTGAGAGGAGGGCCTTTTATCCTGTGATCTCAAATTCTATTTTGTGATCTCAAATTACTTTAGTAGGGAGGGTAGAACAGGTAATAATAACCCTCATCCTCAGTGGCTTAAAATAATGTAGATCTAATTTTCCTCCTTACTACATGTCCATCACGAGTTCTAGGGTTATTTGGGAGCCCTTGTTCTTTCTTGTTATCCTTATCCAGGACTTGGACAGATGGAGTGGCCAGTATTTGTGGCTGAAACATGCCAGTATTTATAGCTGAAGGGAAAGTAAAGCTTCCACTTGGAAGTGGCACAAGCTTTCCCTAGCATTCTGTTGACTACAGAAAGTTCATATGGACAGACCTACTTTCAATAGGTCTATTTTATAGTAGAATTAAATCCTATCCCACAACTGGAAGGAGAGAGAACCAGAATATTTGTGACCCATATAAGAGTTATCACAATGGTTAATGTTTTGAACTTCTATATATCCTGAGACCTTGAAAAATATATTGGAGAAGTTGCTTTTTGGTTTTGGTGAGGTGTCCTTTTCACTGCTCTGGCTAGATAGCTGATTCTTCTTGTGAAGTTCTTCATTTTGCAGGGAAGAAAAGGGAAGACCAATTTGTTCTACAATTTGTAATTAAAGAGATGAAACTGAAGGTCATCACAGATGGGAAAGATAGTTTTGTTGAGAGTACACTGAATATGTATTAGTGATGAAGTGATTTTTCTCAGAAGCTCATGTTAGCTTGAAAAAGAAAGCAGTCTTATCTTTCAGCAATAAAACTTTAAAAATTATAACTCTGTAACATAGAAAACACTTTGTTCCTCTGCCTCCATGACTTCTGTGATGTAATTCCAAGATATTGAGATCTGTGGCTCCTAAGAAGGGCTAAGGTGGGTAGAAAAGTCTGGCAAAAATCACAGGTTACATGAGTAATGAGCTTAGTTAAGACATGGAGACAGAACTGGGGGGCCAAACGGATCTTAAAGATCACAAAGGAAATAAGTTGAGTCTAAGGATCAGATAAGATGAAAAAGAACAAGCAAATCTCCAAGGCCCTGTTCAGGAAGAAGCAAGGGGTAGGGAACGCAGTCAGCAGCAGTGAGCAGCTAGAGATGTCCGTGTGAGCTCTTTGCTTAGAGCAGAAACTGGAGATCAGAATTTGCAGGTGGTAGGTCAGGCCAACATGGGCTTAGCTAGTTCTGCCTTTTTTACGATGAGGCTGCTTACCTCTCTTTAGTCACACCAGGGGTGGGGGATCCTAGATACCTAAATTTAAACTCAGGCCTTTTGGAAAGTTGCAAGAATAAATATTTTTTGAAAATGACTGAGCCCTCCATCTGCAAAGACTATGACAGGTGGTTTATATATTTGTATTTGTAACTTGAATACAAGTGGACTATCTTGGTCTAGCTCTAAGATCAGTCTCTATAGGGTTGACATATCCCTAAAAAAGTATAGGTCTGGTTTAAAGAGTTTTGGAGAATAGTATGGATCTGCACTGAAGCTTTAACTGAGGGTATAGAAGGGGGAGAAAGAGTTTATGCTGCCAAAATTTGCTTTAAAAATTCTTGTCAGTAAACTCTTCCTTTCCTCACACGTCTTTTTGTGCCACCAATTCAGTCTCTTCTAATATGGCACAGTGACTAATGGCAGATGTGAAATTCCAGTTGTCTGGTTTGAATATTGGTTCTTCCACATGTTAGCTGTCCCTAAGTTACTTTAACTGTAAAGCAGTTTGATCCTCTGTAGAATAACAATAATGATGGGGTGGTTTTGAGCATGACTGGTTTATATATGGCAAACCTAGAGAAAGACCTACACATACCAAGTTCTCATGAAGTATTAGCTGCTATCATATTCAGAACCCCAGCCTTTACAACCTTCTTCCCCAATTCCCCTCCTTGTCTTCTGACCTTCTGTATCTTTATCTTCATCTTCTACTTATCCATGGCTTCTTTACTTGTACATCTTTGCCCACCACTCCATCTCCATATTGAAGCAGTTTGCCTCCTCAGGAGACAGTGGAGTGGGAAAGGCAGTAAATACCTATACTTAATATCTGGCTTTGTCTCCATTACATACCCTATTTGTTGTAAATGCTATTTGGTGGTTTATATGACCATTTGTTTCCTTCCTTTATTAGAAACTGCTAATAGCCTTATTCAGTGTGTCTAAAGTTATGTCCGTCAAGGGTTTTGACAAGCCCATGAAATCTCCCATAGGCCACCACATCAGTGCTTGAATTCTCACCTTTTTATTTCAGGGTTCGAGTTTTTAATCATTGAAAAGTTGTAGTCGGAACTTTTGAGCTTGATCAAAGTATTCTTCACCTTATTTGATTTACCATTGGCTCCCTTTCAGTATGATGCTAATAATAATTAATAGCCAGTTATTGAGTGTTCAGTACATGGTAGGTCTTATGCTTGGTGCTTTTCATTTTATTCCATTTAATCTTTGTGATAAACCCTATAATATAGACAGTAGTTTCCTAAGAACAGGGAAACCAAGACCATGATAGGCCAAGCAACTTATCTAAAGTTATATATCCATTAGGTAGTGGAGTTAGATTTTTTTTTCCAGTGAAAATATCTTTTATTATTTTTTATATTTATTTATTTATTTATTTTTTACAAATAGTTTATTGTCAAATTAGTTTCCACATAACACCCAGTGCTCATCTCCACAAGTGTCCTCCTCCATGCCCATCCCTCCTCCCCCCCACATCCATCAGTCCTCAGTTTTTGTCAGCATTCAAGAGTCTCTCATGGTTTGCCTCTCTCCCTTTCCCCCACCATTTCCCCCCTTCTTCTCCCCCTTGAGCTCCTCAGTTAAGTTCCTCCTAATCCTCCTATATGTGCAAACATATGATATTTGTCCTTCTCTGCCTGGAGTCAGATTTTAAACTGTGTTCATGCCTGAATTGGAAATTACTTCCACAAGTCTTCTTTATTTCTTTACAAACTAAGGAAATAGTCGCATGTTACTCCAGCATCTTGATTCTCTATCCTAAGTTCTCCTTGACAGCTACCATGCTGTGAGGTCAGTGTTCTCTGCATGCTAGTGTGGCAGGTGGTGGACTTTATCCCTCTTTGATAAGAAAAGTTTGCTCTTATGTGTATTTGGAACTGGAAACACATTTCCCTAGTAAGGAGACACGTGGATACTATTTTAATTTCTGTGCAATACTATTGAACTGTCTGAATTCAATTATCAAAGCCATCTCTTACTGGTTGTGTGATTTCAGGCAAGGTATTTTATCTCTTTGTGCCTCTGGTTCCTCCCTTGCAATATCAGGATAAATAGCATTGGCTTAATAGGTTTTTGTGAAGAGTAAGTGGAGAATATCATGGGAATTCATAGAAATATTTTTGGTGAGTAGTAAGTGTGCTATAAACTATTATCAGCTTCATCATTGCTATTGCTATTCTTTTTAAAATATTAATTTATTTTGAGCAAGAGAGAGAATTGGGGGAGGGGCAGAGAAAGAGGAGAGAGAGAGTCCCAAACAGACTCTGAGCTGTCAATGCAGAGCCTGATGTGGGGCTCTAACTCACCTGACCTGAGCCAAAGTCAAGAGTTGGACACCTACCTGACTGAGCCACCCAGGCACCCCTGCTATTACTATTTCTAATTTTCTTCTTGATATTGTTGTTATTTTTAAAGCTATAGCTCGGAATTACATATGTCTTAGTTATACCACCAGACAGAGAATGAGCCAGGCCTAGCAAGAATAAATATGGTGGCTGATTAAGGAAAAAAGAGACACCAATCTTGCCACCAGTCTTCAGGGAAGAAGATGGCATGACCCTCTCCTGCATCTTTCTGCCTAAAGACCTGAGAAAACTGACTTCAACAGGACTAGGAGCCTGCAGAAGAAATTTGTATACCTTTGTTACAGGTCCACAAATATGATAAAAATTACTTGTTTACTTCTCTAAAAAACAAATAAATATACAAATCTTTGTATGGTCTACCTTGCTTATGTCTTCCACTCATCCACCCACATTGCAAGGCTCAGTCTTTCTTGTCATGCCCCTTGAGGCACCCTTTTTGAACAGTATGATGATGTGGTCCATAGGCATTAATGAACCATTGGTCACAGATCCCAATTAACTGATGTGTATTTTTCTGGAGTAGGTCAGAGGGCTGGGGCAATAGAGTTTAGCATCTTGTTTGTTTTATCACCTAGCCACTGAACCACATAGGAAGCCTCTGTCATACTTAAAGGACTACAGTATAAATGCTAAATATTCCAAACCAGCCATCAACCACACGGTGAGTTCTCATAACTTGCCGTCCTTCAATACACACACTACCCATGACCCCACTGTAGAATCTGGCTACATCTTGCTTTTGTTTCTCAATATCTTTTCTTCCCTTGTTTCTAAGGAACTCCCATATACCATCCTCTTGGGATACAAAGATGATCAGTTGGTGTTAGAATTCCAGGCCATGAATCCACAGTCTCTTTTCTTTTTTTTTTTTTTATTTCTGCATTTTCTGTATGTAAAATGGAGATCCTAACACCTTCCCCTCCTCTGGAAGACAGGAGAAGAATTTAATGAATTTAAGTCTTTGAACCTATCCCCATGCCAAACAAAACACAACTGTGAGTGGCTTCAGAGAAAGACCCAGAAAAGGCCTCACATCATCGTTGCCACCATCCACATCTTATTTTTTGCTATTAATTAGTCTCCAGATATCTCAGAACAGAAAACACAGTGACCTTAACTCTGACAGAGTCACAATTTTCCATTTCTCTCTATCCCTGACACCTCCTGTAATAGCCACCTGAGGCAGGCCATGAGAGAGGCTCTCAGTGAGGGACTGAGGCTCACACTGTTTCTTTCACCTGGCCTCATGTTTTCATCTTCCTTTGGGATCTGCAGTTGGGGGAAAGGTGAATTTGTAGCCCAGAAGCATTATTAACTGTATGGAATAAAGACAGCCTTCCTGTGGAAACGAAGTTCACTTAATCATGCCTTGGGCCTGTGTGTACGCAAGTGATGTTTGTTAGTGTTGATTCAGAGAAACATCACCTGCTTTTATAAGATCATAAACTGAACAAGCCTCCTTCATCCCAGTTGTGTAGGCTGTGTTTAGAATGGAGAACAAGGTGTAATTTTCTATGTATATTAGGATTGATTCAAACTGACAGAGGGAGGAAATTAATTTTTCAGGTTGCCATTCCTTTCTTTTCTCTATCAGTCAGTCAACAAATATTTATTGAGCACCATCTATGAGCTTCCTATTGAAAAGGAAAGAAAAAACATAAGTCATGATTTCCGATTTTACCAATTTCCATTTACTTGAAGAGACGAAGCCAATATTCATGGTGTAATAGAAAGAACTTTTAACTTGGCATCAGGAAACCTGTGGTGTTGTCAGTTTGTTGAGTAGTATAGTATGCAGTTAAATGAGAGTTATCCTGAAATTGGGCCCTCAGAGCTATAAAATCAGGCATTGTCATTAACCAGCAGTTGAACCTTAGAAAAATTCCATACTTCCTATTAGTTTTCTCATTTGTGACAATGAACTTAATAATAGAGCCCAACTCAAAGAATTGTTGAGACCTCAGAGTGAAAACTCGACTAGCATCACATTTAGGACACATTGAGAGTGTGATATTATTAGTTTTATATTTCAGGCAAGCCTTTGAAAGTCTCTAGGAAAGGAAAGGGACCTGAAATGTGCTGTCTGCTTCCTGTGCCTTCAATACCACATCATGTATGCGTTTATACATCCTTGCAAATGCCTTGTGAAGCTGGGAAGGGTGATTTGAGAATGTTAAAATAGTTTTATAAGGTCTCCTATCTGGGGAACGACAAAGCTGGGGTTCAAACTCTGATGTCTCAACACAGAGCCTGTCCACTTTCCACTGTCCTGCAGCCTCTCTGAGCCTCAGCTTCCTCTCATTAGAAAACTTTTGAGAGGATTAGAGTTCAGCTAAGCTAAGCTCAGCTCTAAATTTTATGATTCCTAGTCATCTGACTTTTTAGTGTAATTTGATTTTAGGTTAAGGGAGATTCAAGTGAGAGAATTCACAGAGATATTTTTTGGAGGTTGTAGTGGATGAAGAAACAGTAGAATTTGGTTTTCTGAAAAGGAAGAGACAGAATATTTTAAGTAGGCATAAATACTGGAACAGGAGTAGGAAGGTAGCAACAATAGGTCGAGAAAATGAAAAAATTGTCCCTACTTGATGCTACTGAGGAAAGGTAGAAGCCAAGGCTGTTCTCCTTCTCACGCTATCCTTTATAGGATTGTTAGCAGCATTGTAGCCTGCACTCACTAGATCCAAGTGGCACTCCACCCACCCCACCAAGTTTTGACAACCAAAAGTATCTCTAGATATTGTCCAGTGTTCCTGGGAGGGGGAACCACCCCTAATTGAGAACCATTGCTTCAACCTATCCTTATGGTCATAATATGAGTAGAGAAATTAATTTCATCATCTATGAGTATAATTTGCTGCTGTAGGCTTTTACAAACCAGAGGCTCTCAAACTTTACCGTGTGTTAACAGTCACCTAGGGGAACACAGTAAAATATGGATTCTTGGTTTCCCTTCAGTTGAAAACTTGGTGGAATGGCTCTGGATTGGAACCTAAGAATTTAATTTAAAAATTTTTAATGTTTATATATTTATTTTGAGAGAGAGAGTGAGAGCTCATGCATGAATGGAGGAGGTGCAGAGAGAGAGAGAGAGAGAGAGAGAGAGAGAGAGAGAGAATCCCAAGCAGGCTCCGTGCTGTCAGCACAGAGCCTGTTGCAGATTTCCAACTCATGAACCATGAGATCATGACCTTATCTGTAATCAAGAGTCAGATGTTTAACTGACTGAGCCACCCAGGGGCCCCAAGAACCTAAGAACTCAATTTTTAACAAGCTCCTGTTTCTTGCACCTACCACAGGTGATCTGACATAGCCAGCGACACCATTTTGAAAAACACTGACCCAGTTGTAATAGTCAGAGTCAACCTTTCCCCTACTAGTATGGTAGAAAGCCTTGGGAATCAGTAACTACAAATTTAAACCCTTACTTCTTTATTTACTTGGGATTTTATTGTGATCTGGTGAAGTCAGATGCTCTGGTTTCAAAGCCTGACTTTATTGCTTACAGGGTGTGTAGCCTTGGGTGAATCAGTCATTATTTCTGTGCCTATGCTTCCTCATCAGTAAAATGAGGAATATTGTTAGCACCTGCCTCATAAGTTGGCATTATATGTGAGTGGATACATGAAAAGACTCTTGTAATTTTTCCTGCACAAAGTGTTCAATAAATGTTTAGAGGTAGTGACAAAGGTTAATTAAAACTAAAAAGTGTGGAATGTTGCCATTGAAGCATTGCTAGGGCATTCTTGACCTTTTCTTAGAATCTGTGTTGCACTTAGAACAGGAATTTCTAACTTTAGAGCTTCTAAGAGTCACTTGGGAAGTTTGCAAAATGCACGTTCCCAAGGCACTCCCACCCTAACCAAGACAGTCTAATTCAGTATGTTTCAAATGAGTAGTGTAGGAATCTGCATTTCTATAAAGCTATTCAAGTGAGTATGATGCAACCAATGTAAAGACCAGTTAGAAATACCTTGTCTTGGAGGAAATAGTTTGTACTGTGTACCAATTTGACCTGCTTACTACATTGACCTAGACAAGTGATAGGAGGTTTTCTGAGACATGACCTTTAAGGCTGTTTCCTAGAGAATACACTATACAGTCATGATTATAAAACATAGTATGATTTTGGGATGCCTATGTGGCTCATTCAGTTAAGCATCTGACTCTTGATTTCAGTTCAGGTCACGATCTCTCAGTTTGTGGGTTTGAGCCCCATGTTGGGCTCTGTGCTGACAGTGCAGAGCCTGCTTGGGATTCTCTCTTTCCTCTCCCCTTGACCCTCCTCTGCTAGTGCTTGCTCTCTCTCAAAATAAATAATAAAATAAACTTTAAAAAACATAATATGATTTTGTTTTGTTTTGTTTTGATACTTACCAAGCATTCTCTTTAGCCTCTAGTTTTCTTTGATTTACATGGGATTTTTTGCCAAGTTAATTGAAATCAGGAAAAAAGGTATGTAAGAATTTTTAAAAGGGAAAGAAGAGAACACATTGGAAAGGATACCATCTAGACATGAAACCCCTTTCAGCAGAACATTTAAGCAAGCTGGGACGTGAACTTGAGAACATTCATTTTTAGAAATTCTAATGGCAGCACAGACTCCTTAACAAGTAAGAATCTTGGGGTGCCTGGGTGACTTAGTCGGTTAAGCGTCCGACTTTCGCTTAGGTCATGATCTCGCGGTTCGTGGGTTCGAGCCCTGCATCGGGCTCTGTGCTGACTGCCAGCTCAGAGCCTGGAGCCTGTTTCAGTCTGTGACTCCCTCTCTCTCTGACCCTCCCCCTGCTCACGCTGTCTCTCTCTCTCTCTCCTAGAAATAAATAAAACATTAAAAAAAAAAAAACAAGTAAGAATCTAGTCATATGAAATTCTAAAGCCCTGTCAATATACATTTTCATTTTGTCTTGATTCCTGTTTTTTTTTTTTTTGTGAAAATAAACATTTTTGAATAGAAAAGAATTTCCTCTTTAGGATTTGTTCAGGGAAGGTTCTTTTTTGTTGGTTTAATTAAAAAGGGTAAATATATTCTGATTGCACCTACTTTCTTTAACATGTACCAAAATATTCTATGTTTTTTTCTGCTATAAATATGATGAGAATTATGACCATCATGAATTTTTTCACTACCAAAAATCAAAGATAATGCTGAAAATAGAAAGAAGTTAAGTGTTCTTCCAGTTAAATGGTGTATCTTTTCTTTACCTTGTGCCATTTTATTGTTTTATGTTGATATTCCACAATAAGAGTAAATTCACTCCATTCTCAGTATCACCCTCATTCACCTTCAGTCTGAAAATTTTCAAACAGTCTAAAAATGAAACCGGTGTTTCTGAACTGTTTCTGAAAAGCATTCTGCCAATTTCAAAAGGCAGTAAGGTTTGCTTTTAATTCCTGTTTTACCCTAGTCTGTGTGTTTCTGAATCCTGACTATACATCACTGTCACTCAGAGAATTTAAAAAATCCAAACCTGGGCCCCACACCTTGATATTCTAACTCAGTTACTCTGGAATGAGGCCTGAACAGCAGCCAGGTCAAAGATCCCTAGTTCATGCTAGTATGCAGCCAAGACCGAGAGCCACAACTGAAATATGGGCAAACATCTCCTTTTTGCTTGCTCTCTCTTTTTTTCCTATGTGCCTGTCCTGGGACTAACTCTTTAGGGTCATGGTCTTAGTAGGCAAGGGACGACAAGATTTACTACATCCCAGAGGCTTTTGTATTTAACAGAGTCTCCAAAAACTCAGGAATCCAGATAATGATGCTAAAACTGTGGATTGATGAAACAGCAATGCTTACATTTCCCTCTTTCCTTCCCTCCTTCTTTTTCTCTATGACTTTTTTCCTTCTATTAATTTTTAAAAGCAATTCTTAAGGGTTTTACACTTAAATTCCCAAATTCCTGCCACATGTTTGATCATGCACCCATAGGGCCGAGGCTTGGCCTCCTGGTTTTCTAAGACATAGTCTTGCTTCTCCCAAGCAGTGATGATTTTGGCCTGAACATTTAGTCTAGAATTAAACATTTGAACATTTAGTTTGATTACCCATGAGATGTTCAGGTCTGTAGAAGCCTGCTTAAGGACCACAAGAATAAAAACAAAATAAAACTCTTACTGGTCTTTTTTGTATTGCAACAGTAATACCTGTTCATTTTTTCACAAACATTAGAAACTACAGATAACTTATAAAGAATAAACCAGAAATCACCCGTGATTCTTCCAAGTGGCCATATACTTTGAGTTATCTCTGGTTTTCTTTGTCTCTGTTCTTTGTTCCCAAATAACTCCCTATACTTAAAATAAAGCCTCTAACTAAGGCAAGAACATATAAGATTTTTTATGAACATTGCACTTTTGAATTCAAAGGTCATAGTTTCTTAGAGCCTCAGACATAAAAATGACTGTAGAATTTATCTGGTGATTATTAAAGATACCGAGTCTCAGAGAGATTAGGAGCTGAACACAGGACTGGACAAGAATTTATCTGGTGATTATTAACCACCCCATGCCAGTCAGAGTGGCTCAAATGAGCAAACCAGAGAACTCTAGATGCTGGCGAGGATGTGGAGAAACGGGCACCCTCCTATACTGTTGGTGGGAATGTAAACTGGTGTAGCCTCTCTGGAAAACAGTGTGGAGGCTCCTCAAAAAATGAACACTAGAACTCCCCTATGACCCAGCAATAGCACTGCTAGGAATTTACCCAAGGGATCCAGGAGTGCTGAGGCATAGGAGCACATGTACCCCAATGTTCATAGCAGCACTCTCCACAATAGCTAAAACATGGAAAGAGCCTAAGTGTCCATCAATGGACGAATGGATCAAAGAGATGTGGTTTATCTATACGATGGAATACTCCATGGCAATGAGAAAGAATGAAATCTGGCCATGTGTAGCAACATGGATGGACCTTGAGGGTGTTATGCTGAGCGAAATAAGTCAGGCAGAGAAGGACAAATATCATATGTTTGCATGTATAGGAGGATTAGGAGGAACTTAACGGAGGACCATGGGTGAGAAGAAGGGGGGAAATGGTGGGGGAGAGGGAGAGAGGCAAACCATGAGAGACTCTTGAATGATGAGAACAAACTGAGGACTGATGGGTGTGAGGGGGAGGGGGGAGATGGGCATGGAGGAGGACACTTGTGAGGATGAGCACTGGGTGTTATATGGAAACCAACTTGACAATAAACTATTTGTAAAAAAATAAAAAAAGAAAGAAAAAGAATTTATCTGATGATTATTAAAGATACTGAGTCTCAAAGAGACTAGGAGCTGAACATAGGACTGGTCAGTGACAGATCTAGGCATAAAATCTGGGGTCACTCAGTTCTAGAGGCCACGTACCCTTCTATTTTACCCCACACTATGACCTTGATATAGAATCAAGTACAAGGTCATCGTTTTGTCCAGTTCTGTTAATGGTAAATGATGTTTGTAAAAGTATTTTGGTTCTATCTATGCATGGTAGGAAAAATGACTTAGGGTTCTTTATATTATTGGTGTAAACTGAGAACTAAAGTGTCTGTGGCTGAATTTCCTGGATATTTTAGAGGAACTATTGATTGATTATTTAGATATACATGAGGTATATGTCTTATTTTCTTTTAGTGTAGAGATATGATGTTGGAAATGTACATAGGTATTAGTCACACAAACAATAGTATTTAAGCTGACATATCACAAACCTTGATTTGCAGAACACTGTTTTGTAAGATGTGCATAGATATTTTACAGAAAACCCTGTTTTAAACCATTTTAAATAGATTTCATAATTATAGTATTATATTTAATATTCTTGTGGGCATTATGAATCTTTTTGCGAGACACAATATGCAAATTTTCTAGTTGTATCAAGAACAGTTGTTTTTTTTTTCTTTTTAAGGGCACATGTATTAACTTCTTGATAAACTACTTTTGTGGCCCACAGTTTAGAACATGCTGGCTTAATGTAGTTAAGCTTTGTATATTGGGAACAAGGGAATATCAAGAAAACATCTAATAAATTAGGATATGCTTGTCCCATAGGGTTAATCTGTAGTAATGTAGGGAACAGAAGCATTTCTTCTCAAGGGCCTAACCCTTTAATTTCATCCTTTTTATTTTGTTCACATCCTTTCTGAAAGTCCTAACTTTTAAAAAGCAAAATGTCATACCTACTTTTTGCAAAGCCAACAGAAGAGATTTTTTTTTTCAGATGCTTCCTTGTATCTCCAGATTTCCAAGCTAGACAGTCTTAAAAAATTTTCAGAGGTGTCCAAAGTAATCAAAGTCTTCTTCTAAGGGCACTTGTTGGTGGCAGATCTGTATTAGTCTATGGTTTATGGTGATTAAAATTTGATATAGCACCGGTAAATCAATAGAATCACAGGATTGGATGGTAATTTGCAGCAATGGAACTTGAGAGGAGCATTTCTATTTCTGTTTTATAGTCTTTGTGTCTATTTGTCTCACCCAAGTCTTCATTAATAGCCTCCTGACCATTAAAGTGTCAATGTTAAAAAAAAAAAGTATTTCTCCCCTTCCCATTTTGGAAGAAATATACACATCCCACTTATCTTTCTCTGAAAACATTTGGGACATTCTCCTTTGTATGGCCTTTTCACTCTCCTGTGTTATTTGGTGTCACTGTGAATAGGTTGTGTAGAAGGCCTGTTTTATAATGCAGACTGCTGACCTCACACCCACAGTGCACAGTAGTTACCCCCATGGCTTCTGTCTGTAGACAGGGAGAATCACTGCACTTGGACTCACATATGATCCCAGCCCTTACTATATAATCCAGCCCTTCCTTTAATTTTGAGCTCTTGCTCTCTTGGATTGGGCAATAATCCAAATTCTATTTGAGTGAGATATCTGATATGATTTTAGGGTTTGGGAAAATGATTGGGATCTTATTGTGAATTAAGTAAAATCTAAACAAAATAAGAGTTAATTCAAATTCAAGTATTATATATTCCTTCATGCTGATGTTAATTTCTCAGTCCAGCAATCATTGGACTAAGATGAAAAAATTTTCCACGTATGTGTAAATCTACATGTACCAGATTAGATTTAAGTTAAGCATAAAGAGGATAACAAAAAATGGAATTTGGTCATAAACAAAATCCCAAGATCCAGAATATGATATAGTTATATACCAGAAAATATTCAATATTTGGCTAATTATAATAATATTTACACTCTAATTGGTACGTACTATGTTCCAGGTACTATATCAAGAGTGTTGACACACCTCAGTGGCTCAGTCAGTTAAGCATACAATTCTTGACTTTGGTTCAGGTCATGATTCCAAGGTTGTGGGATCAAGCCCCAGGTTGGGTTCTATGCTAAGTGCAGAGCCTGCTTAGAATTCTCTCTTTCTCTCTCTCTCTCTGTACCTCTTCCCTTGTCTCTTTTTCAGAAAAAAAAAAAAAAAAAAAAAGGAGCAAACATGACATCAGATATCACAGATACTTGCATTAGTTTGTTATGGCTGCCATAACAATTACCATAGAATGGGTGGCTTAAAACTATAGAAATGTGTTTTCTCATAGTTCTGGAGGCTAGAATTCTAAGGTCAAGGAGTCAGCAGAGTTGGTTTCTTCTTAGGTTTCTGTCCTTGGCTTGTAAATGGCTACCCTCTCATTTTATCTTCATATGGTCTTTTCTCTGTGTATGTGTGTCCTAATTCCCACTACTTAGAAGGAAGTCAGTCAGATTAGATCAGAGTTTATTTTGCATTAACTATTTCTTTAAAGGCCCTATCTCTAAAAACAGTTACATTCTGAGGTTTTGCAGGTTGGAGATTCAACATACACTTCTGCTTATAATAAATGCCGTTATTTCCATTTTATAGTTGAGACAACTAAACTTTAGTTATATTCCTTGTCCATGGTCATGTAGCTAGTTCATAATACAATCAGGATTCAAAACTAGGTTTGTTTAATTTCAGAGCCTTCTCACAGCCATTGTGATATGTCCTGGACCACAGTTCATCCATCCATTCATTAAATCAACAAGTATTTGTCAAGTGTCCCCCATTTGCCAGCCGTTGTGCTAGGTGCTATAAACACTGTTGAGTAAAACAGACGATCCCTTCTTTTGAGCCACTGGCTATAATCCAGTCAGCTTTGCACTCAATGGCTTTAAACCACCTGGTCCATAAAGTTCCATCTGTTACCCAAATCATTCAAGTCTCATAGGGATGATTGCCAAAGAAGGAGGGGTCCTCTAGGCAGCTCTCACTGATTTAACATCTCAGGCGAAAATGACCCAGAGCCTGAGTCACACATTTAACTGATTCAGGCTACCTTCCTCACAAATGCAGGAGAGAGGAAAGGTCACACTGGTAGTACTGGGTGGTCCTTGCTGAGCGGGGTTGGGGAAATCCAACTTAGAGAAAACATTCTGGAAAAGGTCAAATGTTCAACCATCAGGTTTGATCAGAGCAGATTTGGGTTTGCATTGAAGAGATTTGAATATATCTCTAGACGGTAGAATTAATGAGCCATGGTGACCCAATATCTCTGGGATATGGTAAGAATCTGTCTTTTAGATCAGGGACATTTGTTCCTGGGATAGGAAAAGTACATCTAATCTCTTGGGAATGTGTAAGCTGGAATGAGGTGAGAACATCAGAGTCCTTCAACCAGGTCATGGTGATAATGATGAGGTGAAGTTTTGGGGTTGGTTCTATTCCTCAGGGAAATGGAGTTGAAACTGAGAGCCTGAGGACTATTTAAGGCCAAGAAGGCAGACTGGCTGCAGTCACTGCGTATTGGTAAGGGGCTGTTGTCTAATGTTCCTCTGGGCCCTGTGGGCTGTATTCACAGCAGATAAGGGGTATCAAATGGATGTCCCATTCTAATGCTAGTGAGGTTAGATTTCCTAACATACCCTTTGCCCAGCTTTTCCTGGCTCAAGGTCTGTGCAAGGTTAAGAATGCTGAATACATGTATTACTGACCTTGGTTAGACATGGTCAAAGCTGGCAGAGCTCGACAGTAACTTCCCACCCTGATCCCAACCCCTGTGTGTGTGGGGGGGAGGTGGGGGGACAGGTGGTAGAGAGAGTTGGAGGGAGGGTTGAGTCAGGAATGTCAATCTGGAAGCAACACATTGATTTGCAGTATTGGTGCAGGTCTTCACTGTGGAGGCAGTCAGTGGGTGGCTCTAATACAGTGCATTTAAAACAGGCATTCTCTGCTGGCTTTAGCAATGGCTTCAAGATAAGTGAATTTCTCATGTGTGAACTCCACTCAGTTAATTCTGTTTTGGTTCACAGAGGCTGTTTAAAAAAAAAAAAAAAAAAGCAAACAAACAAAATAGGAAAACAAGACAGAGAAGAAAAACCATCACAGAGCTAGCAACTTGCTTAAATAGGAAACACCCCAGAACATATCTCTGTTGGGGGGAATCGCAAGGTCTCACAAAACAGGAGTTGTGTAGGAGAATGTGAATACAGACGGGAAACTTAACATAATGTAATTTCACTCAGAATGATTTAATCCTCTGAACTCTGACCGAAAGATATGTCTCTATTCTCCACCCCCATATTTTCCTTGATGGTGATTTCCCCTGAATGTTGAACTTTTGTGTAATGAAATAATACCCATTCTACGGGCACTGTTACCAGCTGTCCTAGCTCCTGTAGGAACTTTCCTTGACTGAAATAATAATAAATCATTTCAAACATTTATAAATTAGCTGTACAATTGTCAAAGCTCTGACTTCTATTAACATGCTGCTGGAGAAAAAAGAAAGGGCAAAGAGGGAGAGAGGAAAACATATCGAGCCACCTTCGAATTGGCAAGGGAGGCGGTATGAGAAAAAGGCGAAGCCATGTAGTTTACTGTTATCTGGTCTAATTGTTCTTTATCTCAAAATATTACAATTGACTGGATTAAGTATCTTTATCCATGTTGGGAGAGGATCAAATAAATAAAAAGGGAGACTGAGGAGGCTGTTATAGGAAGATAGATTTTTTTGCCTCAGGACAAGGAAGAGCTTTTAGGAGCTGCTCTGGAAGTCTCAAGAGGTAGTACAGACAGTGCAGAGTTCACCTCCGTGAGCCCCAGGGTCAGCCTGTCAGGATGTGACTTAGCAGGTCCCAAACCACTCTGTACCTTCCATGTGTATAGAGCAGGGAAATCACAGCTCAACTTGAAGGTGTAGCTTTGAAGATTTAAGGAGACAATGTGTGCCTGGCACTTGGTAAAAATCAGCTTTTTAATATTATTATTCACTTGTCTTGTCATTAGAGATACTCACATGTTTGGATTTTTTTTTTTTTTTTGAAGCCATATTCAATTGAGAGATGGGTCCTTCAGTTCTGCCAGGGAGATGAGACAGATGAGCAGCACTGAGGCTGACTGAGGGCAAGCACCCAGGGCAGTGGGTCCCTGCTTATTAGTTCTGCAGGGCAGTGTGTGGCACCCTTGGTCTCCCCAGCTTCCCATCTGCAGCCTCCCAGACAGTGTGCTGGGCTGACATATGATATGGCGCCAGCCCTGGGTGTTTGATCATTGTCAGCCTCCCAGCAGAGTATTTGCCCTGAGCAGAGATTGGCAGGCAGGCACTTGGTACTTTCCTCTCTGATGATGGGGTCGTTCTGGGACAGCCTGGAGCCAAAGGTCAGAAGGAAAAGAGAGGAGCTGTGATATCTAATTCAGAGGATGTTCATGCTGGAAGAGGGCCTGGAGTCCTTTGGAGCTCAGCCTCCTCTTTCACAGAGAAGTATCCAAAAGCTCAGTAAAGGGAGCATCAGCAGAGGCCATATCCCTGGTGAGCAGTAGTGCTTGGTCCAAAAGACAAGGCTTTCTTCCAGATTAGCCATTGCTCTGTTTCAGCTCCCTGACTGTCATGCCTGGTAAATGAGCAGTAAAGAGGGTTAGGTGGAGTGTTGAGGTGGCGGGTTTCCAAGAGGCAGCCTCCTTATGTATGCAAATGACATCACATTACTACAGTGGTATATTCAAAAGGTAAACTTAACCAGGGAAGTCTGGGGCGGGGCCACTGAGGTAGAGGTGGTAAGAAAGACATAAGGAGAAGGTGTCCCCAGTTAGTAATTGCAGGGTCATATGAGGGGCGTCTCTCCATCAAGATGGTTGGAAAGGACTTTGTGGAACCAATGGGACAGGCAAGGAAAGTAGATTTAGTAAGAATTATTTTGTTGGACAGATTAGGAGAGAGAGTATCAGAGTTATTAGGATAAGCCAGTATCAGAGTTTCTAGGGGATTAGGTTTCTGCAAAATGGCAAGTTGATGGAATTGTGTGCTTCATGCCTTTAGCTCACTTTGTCTTTTGTGCCTTGTAACCCCTCTTCCATATCTTCCTGGGAAGAAGTATACTCTGACAGATGCTGTCTTCGTTAAAGTGAAGAAAACAATTAGATGGGCTAATTCACACTAAGATGGTGGGGGCTACCATGTGCTGCCCATGTGATATTTGAATTTTAAATAGAGCTTGAAGGAGAGGCCAGTACTTCCCACTGAGCAGTGAATCTCTAACAGTGAATATCAGACAAGGGAAGGGAAAAATGCACTACTGGATGCATACGAGGCACTGAATTTTGTTCTAAGTGCACAGATACATTTTATTATCAAAACAAACCCGTCATTACTTAAAGTACAGAGTAGCTGTGTGATGTGAGGAAGGTCACATGACTAGGAAGAGACGTTTAGAACTAAAGCCAAACAGGCTGGCTCAAGAAGTTCTCACTGCCCCTTTTACTATGCAGTACTTATTATGTGAACAGTTTTTTTTTTTTTCTTTCCTTATTTATACCATACTTTTCCTGAGGGCCATGAGGATTTTGATTTGAAGAGAGAATTCCTTATGTGGAAGGACAGATACTAGTACTGAGTTTCAGCCAGAAGCTGGATACCTGAGCCACTGGAGACATTCTGCCCTGCTCTGGGTTGTAGACTGATGTTTCTATGTATAATCAGTTATTTATTTCTTGAGTTTCTTCATTTATTTTTTGGTTGGCTGGTTGGTTGGAAGCCTCTCCTTTCAGTGTAATCACATTAATACACCCTGCATTTTGGATTGTCCAATGTGGCTGTGGATTCTGTGTGCTCTGCAGCAGCCATAATGCCATCCTGGGAATCACCAGCAATCTCAGTCTGAGATTCCTCAGTACAGGAAGGGTGAGGTACTTTGAGACATAGAGGGAGCAGACTGGTATAGTTAGATCCCAGAGCAAGGCTACTTTGTATGATTGTTTCACCAGAATGTAGTTTGTGTGCTTTTCAGAAGGGTTTATGTCACCACTCCAAAACTGGCTTTTGGTTCCTCAGTGTCTTACAGTTAAATGCACTAAATGTTTAACACTCAGGGTTTAGAGTGGGTTAGATCTACTTTTGAAAACCCAACAATTAATTCTAGCTGGATGATCTTGGACAAAGTACTTAAACACTTCCAGTCTCTGTTTCCTTGGTTATAAAATGGGAATAAATCTTACCATGTGCTTGAGGCAATTTGGTGAGAAAATATGTACAGAAGATTTTTAGTGTAGCACTGGCACATAGTAAGTAACAGAACACATTGTACTTACTAGTAATGGTAGTATTAGTATCACAAATGCAGGGGAAAAAATACCAGCTTTTCACTTAGCTTACTAAGACCCATCATTTGCCCCTAGAATTCCCTTTCCAGATTCATCGCTGCATCTCTTCCAAGCCTCAACACAGTAGACTCAGAGTGGCTTGATGGATGAGTTCACAGTCTTCATGTTCTTTTCTATTGAGAATAAACCTTCATATGAAGACACTCTAAGCTTTTTTATTTTTCAGAGCATTTAACACATACTTGCTCTCCTCATCTCCCTCTGCTAGTTTTTCTGCTCTTTAAGGTTTGTTTTTTTGTTTTTTGTGTGTTTAGTGTATTTTGTTTAAAAGTCAGGCACTCTCCAAATTCCCTTGCCTCCTGCCAAGGAGATCTAAAGGGCTGATCTACTTTTGAAAATGTGAAAAGTGACTTCCTTCAGATTTCAGTTACTATCCTCTACTGCCTCCCTCGCCCCTGCTACTTCCTCCTAAAGTTCAAGTTAGGCTGCATGTGAGGAGGGTAAGAAGGAATCTCTCTCTATTTTTGTACCATTGCATAAGCGCCAGGGAACTCGATAACTGTAGCTACAGAAATAAGCACATTATGTCTAACTTCATTCTAGCTCTTTGAAGAAATAAATATGCCTTCGATTTTTTTCCCTTAGAAATATTTAGGATAATTCTATTTAGGCCAGTTGATAAGTTACCTCTGGTAGAACTGAGGGACTGTATGAAAAACTTGGATGTTTCAATTATTCATATAGTTGATGTATTTTGTAGTTAACACAGTTCAGTGTCTATTAATCAGCTGGAGACCACTGATGATTAATTTATTCATAGTTACAGGAGTTAGGTAAAGTTTAAGAAGAAGTAGACTATGTCAAATTATAGAGTTGATTTTCTAGACTCTTGAGATCAATAAAAAATTAAGTAAAAAGCCAAATTAAGATTCTCTAGAAGATTCTTGACACAACTACAAAATACATATTTATATTTATGTTTGGCTGGTTGGAATTGTCTAGCTCGAGGACTCGATTTTCCGATTCATTTTGCAAACGTCTTTCTCTTTAACCTTGAAGAAGCCCTTCCACTGCTATTTGTGAAAAATCATTTCTGTAGCAGACTGCTTTCTGAAACTCACTGACCCTTCTGTTTGGAAAGGACCTTGAAGTTCACCTCTTTCAACCACACACCAGAACTCTAATCTTGCCTCTAGCAACTTAGATAACAGCTCGTTCAGTACTTGTCTCTCTCTTGGGTTTTATTATACTTCTAGAAACTCAAAAAATTACAAATGCCTAGACCTGCCCCCTCTGCCTGCCTCCCAGCAATTTTGATGGTATTGGTGTAAGGCGGGGTCTGGGCATTGGCACTAAAACAAAGCTTCCTAGGTGCTTCTAATGTACCACCACACCAGATTGAGCAGCACCGAACAAACTGACCTGTCATGTCAGATGCTGAGAGAAGAGGGCTCGCAGGCCAAAGAGGGATCACAGACCACTCTAACATTTGATTATGTGAAAAGACATGCACAAGATGTTCAAATTTGAGGTGTTAAAGGAACCACATAGTTTTTTAAATTCAGTAAGAAAAGGAGAATCCTTGCTTATCCTAAGGGATGAGAGAATGTGGGCCCAGGCAGGAGCCAGGGAAGTTTATTGAAAGTGGCAGCTTCTCTTTATTGCCTTGATTAGTGCTTGACATCCTCACCTGGAATGTACCCAGTCTGCATCAGATATATACTTGATCTTGCTTCTTTTTCCTCCTGCTTTTCTCTGCTTTGGGCAATTACCTTCTTTTTTATTTCACCAATGAAGTCTGCCTTGGGTATGTTATGCTGACTTCCCTTTGCCACTTTGCTTTGATTCCCATGAGAGAGACCACTCAGCCCTACATAAGGTACTCAAGTCTTTGAAGATCATACTGAACACGGTGGGTCAGTGAGTGAGAGCCTGCTGACTAGGCAGACTTGTGGCATCCTCATGGGGCCATGATGCACTAGAAGATTAGGTAGCCTATAGGGTTCTCCAAGAATCACAAGGATTCTCTTTACCCAGAGTTCACTTGGAAAAATCCTTAAACTTTTCAGACATCTATAAAAATATGAAGGCTTTGAAGATAATCTACTTCTCTCCCACAACTTAATCTGGCTACAGACTCTGCAAAAGTCAGATATCGCCCCATGAAGGATAGTTTGGGTTTAGTTAACTTCTTTGCATTTTGTCCATAGGAGAATAGAGTTGTCTTTGTGAATTTGTCCTTCTGGAAGACTGCTAAGCCTTCCTTTCCTTGGAAATGTAGAAACCAAAATATGTTGCTCCTAATCTTGAGTGACAGCCATTTAGCCAGCAGGCATTTGCATGATCTTTGGAGGATTATAACACATTTTAGGTATGCTTATATCCTGTTCACTCACAGGCAGTACTCTTTATGTTCTAACATGAGATTTCCAAAAGAAAAAGAAACTTGACATTCATAGAAGAATAAAGGATTGAAAAGGAATGCAAGGTTGGCTTTAAATAAAAGCAAGAATATGAGAAGAACAGTTAATAAACCTCTCTCTATGCTATATATAAGGTATATGGGGATACATTTATATATCCATCTATCCTCACCCCATCATCAATTCTATTCAATTAAAAAGTCTGGCAAAACCCTACCATTTAATTTATTCTACACACTTGCACATATACACACACACAATCTAGTTCAACAATAAGTGTTCCTTACTGATTTGCAACTTAACATATCTCAGACATTCCCATTGTAGGTAAATGCAGGTCATCTCATAACTCACTTGTGCTCAAACTTTAGTATGCATTAGAATCACATAAAACAGTTATTAAAATGTAGGTCATGGAGCCTCATCCCTCCGAATTTCTGATTCAGATCTGAGGTGAGTCCCAATAATTTACATTTCTAACAAGTTCCCAGGCAATATTGATGCTACTGTTTCAGGGAAACAGTTTGAGAAAGCCCTCTAACTCATTCTGCTTGGCAGCTACATAATCTTTACTGGTAGAATTAAAACACAAGATTTTCTCTTAAAAACATATTTTCGAGAGAGAGAGCAATAGTGCATGTGCAAGCAGGGAAGGAGCAGAGGAAGAGGGGGAAAGAGGGAAAGAATCTTAAGGAGGCTGCACACTCACCACAGAGCCCTATAAGCAGGGCTCCATTTCACCATGAGATCATGACCTGAGCTGAAATCAAGAGTCAGATGCTTAACTGACTAAACCACCCAGGCAGCCCTGAATCACAAATTTTTCAATCATTACCCTGTTGACATACATGCAATAATTTTTGCCTCTACATTCAGTGCTGCAATAAATGTTCTTATACTCCTAATTTTGTACTGGCACTTTTATTTTGATAGGATCCAGAAGTTTTTGAAACCATCTTCTGAACCAGATTATGAGTCATAGGAGAAAATCAGTCTCTCTGTTTTGTGGTCACACTTCAGCTAGATCTTATTTGCCAGACTTGGATGCAAGTGATGGTGACTTTTTCCAGAAATCAATCCCCCCTCCCCCCAGAAGAATGATATTTTCCACCTTTGTGGCTAACTAAAAGAATGAGGTCCTACAGCAGTCCTGGAAGGGAGGAGCTCCAGCAGTGAGTGTTGTCAGCAAGGGCAGGCTGGTTGAGTTTTGTTTGTAGCCTTCCTGGGGATCCACTTGTAAGAACATCATCCACTGTGCAATAAAAGATTTGGTAGCGTTTTTATTGTTGTTTAAAAGTCAGTCAACTTCTTTCATATTTGCAAGTCACATACAGCGGCTTGAGGCCAGCTTCAGAAGTCTGAGGAATGAACACTGTTCATTGAACCCCTGATGCATCCTCGACACTTCAAAAATAAAATCTGATTGTGCTATACGAGCTAGGCTTAAAGGCCGAAATCTTCACACAAGTTCATTTTGTCTTGTTATTGAGGAAAATGAGTCTCAGGCTGGGACAGTCTCTTTTCTAAGTCTTCACATGCTTATATGTGGCCAACCTGAGATTTGAACTCAGAACTTTCTTGCTTTAACTCTATTTTTTCTCGCAATATTATGCTACTTTATACAGCAGGACTTAAGAGTTGCAAATGAAGTGTCTATGTAGGCTGTAATGATTAAACTGGAGGTTGTACAGGTGTTGACTTTTAGTTCTTTTTTAAGTCTTTGTTTCTTGAATAATGTCTGTCATAAACAACATCAATTTCTTATTCAGTTTTGGAGAATAATAATGACTATATTAGTCATTTAATTTTCCAGCTGATGCCAATATCATTTAGTTACAGTTATCTTTCTCACCCTTTCTTTCTTCTTTCTTCTTCCTTCCTTCCTTCCTCCCTTCCTCCCTTCCTGAATAAAGAGTTGTTGGGTCATCAATTTTTAGCCTTAAAGTCACTGTAAAATTTTTTTTTAATTTTTTGTTTCTTTCTGAGACAGAGAGAGACAGAGCACGAGCAGGGGAGAGGCAGAGAGAAAGAGGGAGACACGGAATCTGAAGCAGGCTCCAGGCTCTGAGCTGTTAGCACAGGACCGAATGTGGGGCTCAAAACTACAGACCGTGAGATCATGACCTGAGCTGAACTCAGATGCTTAACCGACTGAGCCACCTGGACACCCCTTTAAGTCATTGTTAATCTTGAAAGCAGTTTTTCTGGTTGAAAGGACATGTAGACACAAGTGGCAAGCATCCAGGAATTGGAACATGTACATTATTTGGATTTTAACCTCAAAGTATCTTTTCTATGTTGTTTCCATTTTTGTCTTGGAGTCAGTTTCACCCTTTCATAAATTCCCACCCTGCCCTCTCCACCCAGTTTCCTTTTGATCTTTTTTTGTACAGTTTTTTACATTTAGTTATTTTTGAGAGAGAAAGAGACAGACAGATAGACAAAGTACAAGTGGAAAAGGGGTAGACAGAGAGAGGGAGACAAAGAATGCCAAGCAGGCTCCAGGCCCCAAGCTGTCAGCACAGAGGCTCAGACCCACAAACACAGGGCTCAGACCCACAAACCACAAGATCATGCATGACCTGAGTGGAAGTTGGATGGTTAACTGACTGAGCCACCCAGGAACCCCTCCTTTTGATCTTTTATAGCTTATATTCTAGTGAAGTGTTTGACCTCCGCTCTGAAATCATCTTTCTATTTTTCCTCCCCACTTAGCTGGCACACTAATTATTCCAAATTCTGTGGTTTCTGTTCCCAAACCTCTCAGGCTTTCTCATCTTTTATCTGGTTTTCATGAGTTAGTGCTATAGAGTGTTGCTCACCTGATGGTTTATGCCTCCATCTCTGGCATCTTTCCAATATTTTTTCATGCCACCACTTACTAAGTACCCTCTGACAAACCTCCTAGTCAATCCATCATCTCTCTAACAGTATCCTCAATTGTTGTTTTATCTTCTGCTCCTATTGTATTCATGTTTTTGTCGCTTCTTTATTCAGTAGCATAGACATGTGGGTAGGAGGAAATAAAACTTTAACAACTCACTTTAAGACTCAACAGCACCATATCGAAATCCCTTTGTTTGTTATTATAGAGCGTTATGAATTCTGAGGTGTTAGTAATTTTTCAGGTAATTTAAAGGCCTAGATTAGTTGAGGTAAGGTTGAACATTTCTTAGATTGGATACAGAGCACAGGGAAGGAACCATTAGGCTGGAGTTAAATCTTATTTGTCTTTTTTTTCATTCTATATAAAGTTAATAGGACTGGTTCCTTGGAATTTTTAGGGGTTTTTCATGTTCATGCTGCTCTTATGAGCAACAGTCCCTGCAGGTGGATACTCACAACTTAGGATAACAAGAATGAATTCTGATAATACACAAGGAGTTTGTGAGCTTTCCAGTATGTTACTGAATTTAACTACATTAATAGCCCTGTGAACTAGACCTTAATATGCCTATTTGATAGTCAATAAACCACAGTTACAAGAAAGAAAACAAACATGTATCCAGGATATATTTATATAGACCCAGTATATATTTTCTAGGCACTTTGCCTAAAGGATGAATAATTTGCCCCAAGACACATTGCTCGTAAGTGGAGGAACTGTAACTCATTGTTGTCTCCCATTGTCACCAAGTGCCATTGAGTCATACTTTTAGGGACTGGATCTCATGTATGCAAGGGGATAGGGATCAAGACTTGTTCCCCCATTACGTCTTCTGCCTCCTCATTCCTCTCTTCTCCCCTTGCCTGTATCCTTCAGGATTCTGGGAGCCTCCTTTGTATGTCTCCATTTTTCCAGGCCCAGAGGCTCACTCTTATTCTATCCTTGGCCTGGAACTGGGGACTTTCTTCTTTGCTTCAAGGCTTCAAGGAGCCCTATAGCTTCCAAACATTCTCTTCAATCTCAGCCCAGCAGCTTCACCCTGAACCATGAGGAGAGAAGGTTCTGTCTGTCCTGTATGAACCATAAGAAGGAATCTTCTTCAATGTTTGAGGCCCCAAGAATGTGTTTTGACAATAATGTTAAATCTAAAGCATTTATAGCTTTTTGAACTTTTCATCATGGCAACAGGTTACCCATGGTACTGTATCAGATGCTAGGTTAAAAGTGGTTCTAGGAGGGTGCCTGGGTACTTAGTTAAACATCTGCCTTTGGCTCAGGTCATGATCTCATGGTTTGTGAGTTCAAGCCCCACACTGGGCTCTTTTCTCACAGCACAGAGCCTGCTTCAGATCCTCTGTTCCACACCCCCCAACACCCCACCCCACCCCCCAAAAAAAAAACATTTTTAAAAAGTGGCTGAAGGAATGGGATGGATACATTCAAGCTGTGGTAAGGTGTTTCAAGTAATTATCTTTTTCTGTGAGTTTCTCTTGCTCTGATGATTGAATCTCATCTTTTAAGTCCTCTGTGGTTATTTTCTCACTGTAAAATGAGGACAAATAGATCTGGACTAAAAATGGGTAGAAAAGTGGTGTCTGTAACAATGGTTGAAATTCCATTATTTGCTAGAAATTTATACTGTATGATTTTCCCCTCTTCAAAAGCACCCATGCCTATCCTGTCATGTACAATACTCCTAAACCACTTTAGTATAACACCTTATTTATGGTGCAAAAGCTTATGCAATGTTTCCTACATCCCAGACATGAATCTCATTAACATGAGTTCATATAATCACATGAAGAAGGCACCTGTATAAGCCCCATCTAACCAATGAGGACCCTGAGGCATGGAGAGGTCAAGAAGCTTAGCTGAGCTGTGATTATCACTCAGGACTTCTGGTTCTAGAATCTTTGCTCTTAACTACTCTGTTTATTTTCCCTCTATGTCCATGGCATAGGCCTTTTTAAATACTCATTTTACTGCATCTTATTTATTTGTCTAAAGGTGTGTCTTCCTCCACCCTCCTTCCTTGGAATAAGAGCTCCTTAAAAGCAGAAATTTTGAGTTATTCATATACTCCCCAGGGAGCTTTGTTTTGACTTGTTTACTATTGAACCCTGGTGCCTACAAATAGATTCTCAGTAAATATTCATTGGATGAATTAATCTTTTCAGCTCTAACACTAGTTATGGTGAGTCACACATGATAGGCCCTGTGGATATTAAATAAATATGTGCGAGGGGGTATGATCTTGACACATGTATTCTCACATGATTTCCATATATGAATTATAATAGTATTTATTGCATTGTGCACATTTAATAATTATGTAGTCAATGTTTATTGGTGTAATTCTCTCCTATGGTATTATCAATTATAGAACCATTACAAATGGGGCAGTGGATGACAAAGGTGTAAATTATTTTAGAGTGAAGAAATGTAGCCCATGTCGCCAAGAGAAGGCATCTCCCTGGGTACCTTGGAATACTTGAAGAAGGCTGACAGAGAGGATGTTCCATTCCCTTCAGATGTTGCACCCAAAGTTGCAGATTAGCTGAGACATTTGGAAGTCAAAGCAGCCCTTTGCCGACACCAATTCTGGGGAGAAAAAGGAATCTTTTTTCCATCCCTCATTCCCTCTGCCTAGGTCTCTCTCCCTTCTCTCCTAACTTCTTTACTTCTTTTAAAAAAAGAATTAGAAAATCTGTTACACTAAATAATTTCATTTTTATAATTTGATTTTCACTTTATGATGCAGTTGAAATGAGCTCTTCCTTTGTTTAAAAAGCCCAAACCTTCACTAATTTTTTCCTAAATGTTACATCCCACTCCAATATGGTGTGATGTCTTTATTTTCTTTATCTAAAAATGAAGCAAACAACTTCCTTCCAATATGAAATATTAATAAGACATCTCATGTGATTATTTAGGGCTCTGTTTTCATCATTAGCAGGTGGGGCCACGTGTCTTCTGTAGCTTTTCTGCCTTCATCTGTGGATTTTTCCTTTGTTGCTTTGCCTGCCCTTTTCCCCCAAAAGTAGAATAAGAAAGCAACTTCTTCTGTGTTTTTCCTCTGTACCTTCTATCATAATTGTCACATTTCTGTTGTAATATTGATTTGGGAAACTCATCGGCATTCCAGTGTATAAAGTAATAGAAATCTAGATCCTGCTGGAGGGAATTTAGTCTTTATTAAGATGATTTACAGAGAGCATTTCATCCAAATAAGATGCTCAGAGAAAAGGGGGAGATGCATTGAAAAGAAATCATGACTGTCTCCTAAGCAACAATAAGAATACAAAGATTCATTCCTTTTTGTTTTTTCTTCCTTCCTTAATTTTATGTATGAATAATGTTAATGAAGTAAGTAAATGTGCACCATGTCTGTTCCTGGAAAGTTATGAGCTACATATGCCTGACAAAGTCCATTCCTTTAATATAACAAATAATTTAAAATTTACTATGAAAGCCTCTTTAAAAATGGCAGGAATAATATTTTTGTGAAAGAAAGACAATTTTTTAAAAGTAACCATTCTCTTTTTATTTGTTTTATCCACATAGATTTCCAGAAAGTCTTACTTTGACTTGCAATGTTGGAAGAAGTGCATTTGATTGATACATGAAAAGTGCTCGCCATTCCCATAGCATTTGTCTAAGAGTTCAGCCAGGATGTTATTTCTATTTGATGTTATTTTGCCTAGGTCTCAGCAGGATTTCCATCAAAGAGCTCAATGAATATAAGATTATAAATGTGGAGTTCCCCAAGGAAGGACATATTTTAGGTATGAAGGAGAAGGTTGCAGTTGGTTTAATGGATATATTGCATCCCTCCTCCTAGTATCATCAGCAAATATCTTTTAAGTAAATGATATTCATGGGGTTGCACCACAAGATGTAGTTATACTTGCAAGCCAATGTGATGGAAAATTCTAGGTCTCATAAAACATCGTTTAGCTAAGTGACCAGGCATTTCATGCACATTCATTACTTCATTAATACCTTCAGGTACCCACCTGACACCAAGAGATGACTTACAGGGAGACATAGAAAGTCTCAGAGTTCGTAAGTCCCACAGTAAATAAGTAGTAGAGTTTGGATTCATACTTACTACTACTTTCTTCATACCTATTACACTTTCCTACTCTGAAACCCTTTACTTCCATACACAGACACATACTCAAAGGAAAGAAGGGAGGGGGAAAGGAAGGGAGGGAGGAAGGGAGGGAGAAAGGAAGGGAGGGAGGAAGGAAGGAAGGAAGGAATGAAGGAAGGAAGGAGGGAAGGAGGGAAGGAAGGAGGGAAAAAAAGAGTATCTGCAAAAATTGATGAAAACCAAGTAAGATTTGTAGGTTGGCTTGTAGTATGGTATCAGTGTACTCTGAGTTTTGCAAGATGCTGCCACTAAAGGAATCTGAATGAAAGATACATGAGACTTGTCTATACTATTTTTGCAACTTCCATGAGTCTATAATTAGTTCAAGACAGAAGTTTATATCTTGGCTTTTTGTTTGTTTGTTTTTTAACTATAATCTACGGCACCCCTTCTGAAATCAGAGTTTCCTGACTTCTAGAATTTGAAACTACAATGCAATGCTGACATGCCTTTTCTTTATTTTAAAACAAACATCTTGAATATATTCATCCAAATAAGTGTTAGGTTCCCCATGGAAATGGTAACACTTTTCCTACTCACTATTCCACTGTTACCAGTGCCCATGGGGCTGCTTGTGAGGAATTGACAGAAGAGCTTGTAGTGCTTTTTAAAAAATATTTCCAGTGTATATAGTTTTATACTTTGAATACAAGTTTGGCTCCTGGAAAAGGCAAGAGACATCTGAAATAAGTGAATTTTACTTGTAAATAAAGTAAAATAAACCAAGTGGAACTTAGTGTCCATATAGCATAACATTTGGGTCCTGTTTGAAAACAAAACAACATCAACAAAAACCATGTTAAATGACACATTATTCACACTCGTAAACATGGAGATAGCCTTATGTAACTGAAAGGGCTGAACACTGAGGCTATAGAGATGGATTTTACTCCTACATGTGCTATTTTTAAGATTAGAAGCCATCTCTGTAGACTCAGAGTTCAACATCATGTTGAGATGAAATGCTCAGCACAGGCCTGATGGGTAATAAGTGATCCATTAAAATTTAGCAGCTTTAATCACAATGGCAATGACAATGATTATGATGATGAGTTTTGCCCTTGGACAAATGATTTCCTTTTTTGAGCCTTTTATGTCATCCACAAACACAGACATTGAACAAAATGAGAGCTAAATTTTGCAACTCTGCCATTGAGTGACTTAGCAACTTGCGCCCTGGGTCAGGTGTCGGGAGGCAGGGTGAAGGTGTGGAGGGTACAGACGAAACCAAGATTTGTGGTTTCTGAGGTGGCATGACAGCTAAAAGGAGCCCTGTATCTGGCACTGAATTTCGATTCTTCTCCTTGATTTATATCAAAACAAAACCTTTATTCTTTCTTTTCTTTAGATTCTGGGTTTTGATCATGTTAATAACATCTCCAGGCTGCACTGACATACATTCTCTTAGCAACATTGTAGAAAATATATCCAAGGGGTTATTCATGTGCCTGAAAAGCCAGAACCACCAGGTAATTGATAATTGTTTGATAAACAGACTTATGTCTCCCAGTGTGACTGCCATGTTTTTGACAGGCCATTGACTGCTGAATATCAGTTGCTTGAAAGATAGACTTTTCTAGCAAGAAGATATATATATATATGTAAGAGTGGATTAAGAAGAAGGTCCAGACAGGTCTGGGTTCTATTTGTCAGGGATTTCTGTGTGATCTAAATGGCAGGGAGTATGATCTCTGCATGGGCATGCCCTCTTGGCCACATTGATTCTTCTCCCTGTGGGTAGAATATATATATTCATATATATATATATAAAAGTTTGGATATTCATTGCATTTGGTTGCTGATATCTGACAATAATCCTCCAGTTGAAAAAATATCATCTGGAAAGAGCAGCTTCTGGAAAGTCAACACTAGTAGCTTCGTTGGTGTACATTGAAAGACTGATGAGCCCTGAACTACTAGAATTTGGCATCTAGGTGCCTCAGCGATGTGGCTTATAGAAGCAGAGCCTGGGTTTTGTTGCCAAGTTCAACATGTTTGCCAATGGGGGTTGGGACATGGGCATAGATGGACTTGTACCTCATTAGGTATAAGCTTAGGCACAGGAGCAGGTGTGGGGTGATGAGGTGATAGGAGGTGGGCAAAGGGGCTTGTGACATTGTTTGGTGAGGAGACTTTTAGCAAAAGAGGCATCATATTTTCACTAAGTTTTCTATGTATCTCAATGTCTTATTTTTGGCTTCAAAATACCTTTTCATCATATTCTTGGCAGTGGCCACATCAATATACTTTTAGAAAAAGACAATAGAACCTTTAGACATGGGCAATAGCAGCACCGAACCTGAGATCTATACTTAGAGGATTCCACTGTGGTCCTCCTCCAGCATTCTCCTACCCACAGGGAGAAGAATCAATGTGGCCAAGAGGGCATGCCCATGCAGAGATCATACACCCTGTCATTTAGATCACACAGAAATCCCTGACAAATAGAACCCAGACCTGTCTGGACCTTCTTCTTAATCCACTCTTACAATGGCAGCTTGAACTGCTGGTATGCACACCTCTCGGCCGAGAGGTGGTCAGGAGGAGCTGTTGGGAAGAGGTCTGAGGTGTCCCCTTATTGGGAAAGATAGAGCTAAGGGTGCAAAGGAGAGAAAGGGGCTAGATCGAGATTTGGAGGCCTTGGGCCAACTGTTTCCTACCTTCATATTCTGGCATAGAAAAAGGAGTCAGAGAATTCCAAATTTATAGTTTTGCTCTCAATCCCAAAATGTTATGAGTAGGTTTCGGAAATGAAGAATGTCCCTTCTTCCCATCTCTCTCCTGCCCAGGGTATCTACAATTGTGATACAAAACATGAAACAGAGGGTAGGGAAATAACAAGAGAGGAACTAATTTGAGATGAGCTGTTCGAGTTGAGTCTCTCTGAGCAAGTGACATTTAAGCAGAGCCCTGAAGGGAGAGAAGGAGCCAGCCATGCAAGAGTAGAGTCGGGGGGAGGGTTCCAGCCCAGGAGACAACACGTGAAAAGGCTGTGAGACAGAAAAGAACTTGGAATCATGTGCAGAGTCAGATTATAAAGGACCTTGAAAGCAGCCTTTGATAAAGGGTTGGCATTTTATCCTAATTATAGGGGAAGCCAAGGCGGTCTTAAGCATAATGTGATTTACATTTTTATAAAGATCATTCTGAGTCTTATGTGGAAAATGTCTGGAAGAATGGAAGCAGGAAGACTTATTAGGGAGGTGTTTGTAGTAATTCAGGCAAGAAATGGTCATGCTGAGTCTTATCCATTAGAAAGCCTAGATGTTTCTACACCAAGGTATCTTCCTTCCCATATGGTAGAACTCACTAAATCTTAAAGGCTGGAACTCTTACCTGTTTGGGAAGAAGAGTTACATTCTTTGAAGACTCCTTTTATTCCTTTATCCAACACATGCATATTAAACATGGACTATGTTTTTAAGCCCCACTTTAGGGCTAAGCATGTGGAGATGAAAGAGGCATGCTCCCAACTTTTAGAATACCTTGAGAGATGCATGTTGTTTAGAGGCAGAAATCAGGGACGGGGGTGGTGGGGGAGGTGACAGGAGTTGGAGAAAGAACCAAGATGATGCAGTTATCATTGAGAATGGTGGTATCAAAACAAAGGTTTATCTGATTTTCCAGTTTATCTCATGGCTCATACCCTGTGGTATGACCTTATAGTAGCCATTATTGTATTGCTGGTCCATGAGTGATTTTAGAATGTTAATTATATATTTACTTTGATCTCCTGTAATGAATGGATGAAAAAAGGGTAGATAACAAGTTTCTTTGGGGGGAAAGGTGCTCCTTCTTCTCTAAGTATATTTTAAAATATATAAAGATAGAGAAAATATCCAGAACTGGAAAGCTAGATAACCTGCAGATAAAAGTGGGATTTGAGGAGAATTGAATAAGTGGACAGAGAGTGGCTACAAATGACTAGGGATGGGAATTATTATGAGAATCTGGCCATTGCAGTGGCATCCAGAAGACCACACATTTCATGGACTGCCATGGCTGAAGACACAATGACAGTCTCTCACAGTCAGACTACCCTTAAGTGGAGATTGATTTGGAAGGAGACCAGGGAGAAGGATGCCAACGCACTCCCTCATGAATGTTGCAGTACATTCCACCTGAAGCAATTCTAGTGGGAAGAGGAAATCTCTGCACCCACAAGCTAGAACCAGGAAAGCAACCTTCTCTGAACACTTAGTGCCAAGTTCCTTTAAAGAAAGGATGATTTCCCATGATTTTAGTTTAGATTTTGATTTGAACTAAAACTTGGGCCCATTAGATACCAGATTCTCATGTACATTCACGGTGATGGATTCCCATCCCTCTTGGAGGAAGGAGCTGAGTCATTGAGTAGAATGTTCAAGGGAATATGGGACCTAAGAAGGTACACTTTTCTTGCTCTAACTAAGGTGAGGAGGAATGGACCCCAGGTAGGGCTAGTCAACTATAACTCAAAATGAAATAAGGATTGTGGGCTAAGTGGAAAGGGGATTAGCTGACACATTTTCCAACACAGGTTTTATATTTTTAATGGGCAATCCTTCAGTTATTGCCATTGCACATACTATTGGGCTAGGAGAGAGTGAGATCTGACTTACTCTGCTCTATCTTCTTGTTCACTATGTCAGTAAAAAGGTATTAAACACCCACTAGGTGTCCATTCCTCTGCTGAACCTCTTAAAGGCACCACACAACCACCAAATTGGTGACACAATTTCTGCTTACAATTTCAGTAGTTAGAATTTAAGCTCTTACTACTATTTGAGAACAATAAAGATAAGAAGGAACCCAGCACTTATTTGAATGCTAGCAAAGGCTATGCTGTTTGAAGTTGGGGCATTTGGTGTAGACTTGTGATAATGACCTCCTCAAGCCTCAGGCTCCTCAGCCATAAAGTTGGGTGCCATATTTTTCCAAGTGGTAGGAACACAGGAGTAAAAGACTAGGTATCAAGTTATGGTGCCCCCCAGTCATTGTTTTATTGCTGAGTGAGTTATGAAACAGATTGGCATAAGCTGAGTTATGAAGCAGAATGGTATGAGCTAATGTTTGTAAGAAACAAGTATATAAGGAAGTATTTTCTCCAAAATGTTGGTTATCTTTGCGTGTTGAGTTAATGGGTGATTTGCAGTTTGTTTTCCTTCATTTTTAAAGAAATATTTATTTTTAAATTTTTATGTGTGTGTGTGTATGTGTGTGTGTGTGTGTGTGTGTGTGAGAGAGAGAGAGAGAGAGAGAAGAGAGAGAGAGAGAGGGAGAGAGAGAGAGAGAGAAAGGCAGGCAGAGAGAGTGGGGGGCAGAGGATCTAAAGTGGACTCTGTGTTGACAGAAGAGAGCCCAATGCTGGGCTTCAGCTCACAAACCATGAGATAATGACCTGAGCCATAAATCTGAGCTGAAGTTGGATGCTTAATGAACTGAGCCACTCAGGTGTCCCATTTTTTTCTTTACCTTTCCTGTACAGCTTTCCTAAAATAAATATATATGACATGTAATATGTTTTACAAAATATGGGTATTTCATTCAGTCTTATTGAGATGAAACTCTGGATATTTTGAAGAGGTTATAAACATCACACTCTCTAGAACCTACTTCACTAGTGAAACCTTACTTTATAATGAATATAGCATGAGAATATGAGGATAAAGGATTATGTTTTGATGTGTGTGTTGGAAGAAGTGATTTCTCTACTTTGGGAAGATAAAGTCAACTGTAAGAAATCAAGGCAGTAATGTTAGAGTTATAGAGGTTTGGGTATAAACATGTGTTAGTTGTTTCTGAAAGCCAGCTCCAGGACAGGTATGCCCAAAGCTGCTGAATAGCAGTCAGTTTAAACTTTTACTAAATCTCAATCTCCATTCTTGAACTTCAACAACAGAAGATGTTAATTTCAGACCATTGTGGAATTTTAAAAAATGAGCTAATGTTAAAAATCAGGAGTTTATACACACATTTAAATCCCTGTCTTTTCTTTAAAAACTCAGGTATTTCATACCACCAGACTCACATTCTTCCACAGCTATGCTCAGCTCCAGTACAGGCATGCCTTGCCCCTTTGGGTAACCAGCTCTGTATAGAATCCACAGTATCCTCTTGCTGCCCAATGCTCAGGCCAAAGCCAGTTGCAACTTACCTTTTTTTTTTTTGTCTTAATTGCATAGGCTTATTTATCTATGTTTATGTCAAGGGTAAAATATTTTTAAAAGTGTATCATAAGGGCCATATATACGAAGAAAAAAACGAGATAGTATATTTCTGGAAGTGAAAAATGTTCAAATAGCATACAGACACCTATGTGGCATGGTTGGCTTCTGTTGACATTTCAATTTTTGAGTCTTGCCTTAAGATTTAATATCTTCTTCAATATGACTAGAGTGCTTACAAAGAAGACCTTAAGGAGAGAATAGGGGTGGGTGGTCTATATTCAAAGCATACTACTCCATTGGAAGACCACCTCTACCTCCGCCATACTCCATCGCCTCGCCACCCCCCCCCCCCATCCCGCAACAACAAAACAGCAACAAAAACAGAGCTAGGTAATTCCTGGTTTGGAATGCTTAGAGATAAAATTTGGAATTGCCTACTGATTCTGACCTACCTTATACTGTACCTACATTTTCCAGCCACAAATTGAACTGTTTCCTTCCAGTGCTTATTAGGAAAATGCAAAGTACCTTGTATTACCTAGACAGTCACTGAATGGAAAACCAGAGGGCCTTCCCCAGTGCTTTTTATTGAAATTTTCTGAGAAGCCATGAATTCCCTGTTATTAGGGTAAATATCAGCGGAAGACAGGCTGGTTAGATAGCTACTTGGAAGTATCAGCAGGAAATTAAATCTGCAAAACAGGAGTAAAACCATGGTAGAATTTCTGTACACAGGGACGAAAGTAAGGAAATTGAATATTGAGATTTTTGTATCATTCATCCCTGGTGATGTAGAATTGAAGAGTACACAGTTTGTCATTTATCAGAAGGTCAAACCTAAGATGACTTAACAAGATACTCATTCTAAAATCCAAAAGCCATCTGGTAGGCCCAATCTCAGAGATATAGAAGGCCAAGCAAATGAGGTATCCCTGAGTTAGATACATTTCACTCAGTATGTTGAATTTTGTTTTCTTTTTGCAGCTTTTAGAGATGATGCTCTCAGTTTTCTTGTGTGTTAAGTCACTATAGAATATTAGCAACATTTTCTAAGCAAATATGAATGCTTTTTCAAATCAATTAACAATTTTATTAATAAGTTCTTTGGTGTTAATAATAGACACATGTGCTAATGAACAGATAGGCTAACACTACCTCCACTGGGATGTTTAAATTATAACAGTGCATTTATTTGTTTTTTTGTGTTTTTTAAATTTTTTTACTGTTTTTATTTATTTCTGAGAGAGAGGGAGACAGCATGAGTAGGGGAGGGTCAGAGAGAAGGGAGATACAGAATCTGAAGCAGGCTCCAAGCTCTGAGCTAGCTGTCAGCACAGAGCCTGACATGCGGCTCGAACTCACGAACCATGAGATCATGACCTGAGCCAAAGTCAGATGCTTAACCGACTGAGCCACCCTGGTGCCCCATAACAGTGCATTTTGAACTAACAGGAATTGAGGCATATCAGAATTCTTTTTGACATTTTCTTTCTTTCTTTCTTTTTTTCTTTCTTTCTTTCTTTCTTTCTTTCTTTCTTTCTTTCTTTCTTTCTTTCTTTTCTTTCTTTCTTTCCTTCCTTCCTTCCTTCCTTCCTTCCTTCCTTCCTTCCTTCCTTCCTTCTTTTCTTACGGTAATGTCTCTTGATTCATGTAATATGCATGTGCCAGCAGCTGCCAACTTAATAAAGAAGTGAAGAGATAGTGAAGAAAGAGGAGAGAATTTAAAAGACATTTTTAACTTATTTTAAAAAAAGAGTAATAGTCACAGTTATTTACTTATTTTTCATAAGAAAAGGACTGGAACTCTTACTAAGAAATTTAAGGTGAAGTAACGAAAGCTAAAGACCTCCTATGTGAGAGTCGAGAAATCCTCTGTTCCACTACCAAATGCTTATGGAACCTTGTAAAGTGAAGGTGGTAAATTAGGTGACTTTGAAGTCATTTCAAGCTCCACTATTCTCTGATGTAATGACTTCGTTCAGATATTCACCTGCAAATCTGACTTAAGCTTAAGATAATAATTTAATTTATAGAGTATCAATCTTCTGGGAGACGTATCAAACTACGAGGGTATGGATTGCATGAGGTCTGTTGAGGAAATGTGTGACATTGTGAATGTGAAAGTATTGTCCCATGTACTGCTAGGAAAAATAAATGGAGTTTGTTGGAAATAGTTAAACTAATATGTAAAATCACATTTTGTAATTGACATTAAAAAATCAGCCATGGGGCACCTGGGTGCCTCAATCAATTAAGCATCTGACCCTGATTTCAACTCAGGTCATGATCTCATCACGTTTCATGAGATTGAGACCCAAGTCTAGCTCTGCACTGACAGCATGGGACCTGCTTGAGATTCTCTCTCTCCATCTCTCTCTGTCTCATCCCTCTCTGTCCCTCCCCTGCTTGCTCTCTCTCTCTCCCTCAAAATAAGTTAATAAACATTTAAAAAAATCAGCCCTGACAAACCTGTAGACCAGAACAATACTGGAAGGGCAGAAATGGAACCACCTCTTCTCAAGTCACCAGCCCTACTGATCTGGAGCCATCAGCCCTTATACCCAATTACGATCCCTCCTGATACTAAGGCCGTGTGGGTTGTTACCTTTCTCTTCATTGATTTACATTACCTGCCTTGTGGGAAGTGAACTAAAAGCCATTTGTCGGATTAGTACCTATCTTCTTTAATTAGCCGAACTTTATGGCCACAGACAATGTCTGATATACCCCCAAGGAGGCAGAAGCAAATGTGTTGAAATAGCTGAGAAGTCAGGCTGAAACTTTTTCACTTGGGAATAGAACACTGTCTCATATTCATGTCAGTTGGAATATGTCTTGCCAGAAACACATTTCATGCACTCCTTACGACCCAGATATTGAGTGAGCCTTACGGAATTACCAATTTCTTCTCTTCTAAACTTACTTCTCTAGGTAAAAAGGTGAAATAATAATCGAATACACTACCTTTAGGGAAACTGGGCTTTGACTCTGAGTGTGATAATCAGTCAATTCCAAGGAAACAAAAAGTCAAAGAAGTAATTTTGCATCAGGAAGTAAAAAGACCACTTCTCCAGCTAATTGTTTTAAAACTAAATTATTTATGTGTATTGAGAGGTTTAAGAATTATTAAATGCATCTCCCTTGTACCTTGCCTCAGTCCTTTACATTTTTTCCATGTATAGTAAGTGCAACCCAGTTAGACTCCTACCAGGCAGATAGACCCACAAAATGGGTTTATTGACAGCCCTGTGACACTCCTCCTTCTTCCGTCTTATTTTCTAGGCTCACCTATAAGAGACAGAGCCTTTTCAGGAACCAAGTGAGGGTACCATGGAATGAAAAAAAATGCCCTCCAGAAATGAAAGTCAGCTAATTATATGTTATTCACCTGCTTAGCTTCAGAGGGTGGACTTGTGATTTGTGCTTGTTCAAGAAGAAAATTGTTTGATAGCAGTGGCCATGCTATCAGGGTCCATAAGAGGAAGATGATTATCTGTTAATTTTGGAGTAAAGAGGGCTTTTGCCACTAGGCAGAAAAGAAGCAAAAATCATGAATTACTCACACACGTAAAAAGTTCTTTGTTTTGATGGAATAATTACTATTTAGGTTAAATCAGGTTGGATTTAGAAAATGACTAGTCTAGTTTTTATAGATCATTATCAGTGTGGAAAATTCAGACAAGGAATATGCAGATGTAATGATACTGATAAAGAATAGAATACATTTGTATCTACATAGCATGCATACATGTGCACATGTTGCGAACGAAATGACACAAAGGACGAGACACACACAAAAGACAGACACAGACACAACTCCGGCCGGAGGAACAATTCCACGCAAGCCCGTCTTGCAGTTTATTTTATACCCCGGTAACTGGATACAAACTGAAATCTACAAGATGCATTCCTTTACCAATTAAGAGTAAGTAGCCAAACACATTTCAAGGACAGAGGGTAGCAAAGGGAGGAAGCGACCACAACATGTTTACTAAGAGGCCTGCTCACAATTCCAGCCTCCTCCTTATTTCTAAGGAGGGCATGTTCCCTTGTTTGCAAGTGGACCATTAAACTTGGATCTTGTGTGCAGGCCTCCTGGCAGAGCATCCTGTTTGCAGGAATGCCTTGCCCAGGCAGGGAGCCCCGTGTGCAGGCACATCCCTGCGTCCCTAACCACGCTTTCTTGTGGTCACTGTCGGGCTCCCACATACACACACATAATTTAAGAAGAAAACAGGCTTTGGAAATTCAATATTTCTTAAGACCACTTTTTATTTTATTTTTTTTAAATGTGTTTTAATGTTTTTATTTATTTCTAAGAGAGAGAGAGAGACAACGAGAGTAGGGGAGGGTCAGAGAGAGAGGGAGACACAGAATCTGAAACAGGCTCCAAGCTCTGAGCTGGCTGTCAGCACAGAGCCTGATGCGCGGCTCAAACCCATGAACCCTGAGATCATGACCTGAGCCAAAGTCGGACGCTTAACCGACTAAGCCACCCAGGTGTCCCTTAAGACCACTTTTTAAAGAGAAATTTGAGGTTCAGCAAAGTGAAAGTACAGAGATTTCCCATAAATCCATGCCCACTCCCCCAAGAACAGCCTCCCCCACTGTCAACATCCTCCACCAGAGTGATATATTCATTACAACTGATGAAATTGAACTGACATGCATAATCATCATAGAGTCCAGAGGTTACATTATGTTTCAACTCACGGTGCTTCATATTATATGGGTTTGGACAAATGAATAACTGCATGATTCTACCATTATAGTGTCATAAAGTATTTTCACTGACCTAAAAATTTTCTGTGCTTAGCTTATTCATCACTCCCTTCCCCCACTGGCAAGTAATCTTTTTACTATCTCCATAGTTTTGCCTTTTTCAAAATATTATATAGTTGGAATCATACAGTATGTATACCTTTCAGATTTAAAACTAAAAATACTCTTACTATATGATCCAACAATTGCATTTCTTAGTACTCAAAAGAGTTGAAAACTTATATCCACCCAAAAGCCTGCATACAGATGTTTACAGATGTTACAGAAGCTTTTTTCATAATTGCCAAAATGTTGAAGCCACCAAGATGTCCTTCAGTAGATGAATGGATAAATAAACTATGGTACAACCAGACAGTGGAATAGCAGTGCTAAAAACAATGAACTATCAAGTCATGAAAAGGCATGAAGGAAACTTACATGCATAATACTTGTTTTAGATTGTGATTCTCTTAATTGGTTTTAGTAATGATAAATAAAACTTGATTGGCATCCTTAGTAAATAGAAGTTACTTTTAGTTTGGGAAATGTTTTATTGTTTATCAAAAGATTCTCTTTTCCTGACCATTATTTGAATCTATTTTATTCTATCTACTCATAGAATCCCTTAGAGAAGTGGTTACCAATCAGAAGTGATTTTAACCTCTTAAAATGGAAATATCTGGGGAAATGTTTAGTTGTCGTGAGTAGGGATGGAAGGAAGGAGTTGTTACCGGTCTTGACTGGATAGAGGCCAACGATGCTTGCTACAAGGATGCCTATATACCCTAGGATTCACAGGACAGCCTCTCAAAACAATTATCTGGCCTAAAATCTCTGATTGACTAACTGCAAGGAACATTTGAAGGGATGGGATCTTTAGCATGATGGAGAGAAGACAAAGGAGAAAACTGATGGCTGCTTTCAAGTTTCTGGAGGGCTTTGTGTATGTATGAAGGGTAACAATTACATTGCCTATTCTTTCCTGGGCACTTGGACCAATGGGTGAAAACTATACAGACAGATATAGAGAAAAGCCATCTAACAGAGTATCTGTAAGCATCCTTGAGAACTGGTAAACTTCTCATCCATAGGTAACTAAAACATAAATTTGACTGTCACTAGAAAGAGATGTCCAATATCTAAAAATTATGTACAGTTAGTATATTGAAAACAATTTTGTTCCAGATAATGTACTAGGGATTCAAACTCCAGTATTGCAGAGGCTATCTAAGTAAAAGAATCTAAGATACCATTTGTATGTGCAAGACAAATTCTTGCTAATTCAGGAGAAAGCTTGGCTACACATACAGCATTATAAATATATTTATGTAGCATTTAAGAAAGATATATAGACTTATTTCAACAAGCCTTTTACTTCTGTGAGTTTTTAGGAATAAATATGACATTTTCACATATTGCCTTATATAATTTCCTAGATTAGCAACCTCCAAATTTGATCGATTGTATAATCAATCAGTAAAATTTTTATCCTTACCTATTATTTCCATATTTATGTAATTTGAAATTTGTCACAAATAGAAATTTTAAAAGATGAGAAAAAGTTTGTATATTTTCCTGCATGGAAATGACCAAATGGCTCTAAATTAGTGCTTCTTACCTATGAGAAGTGAAAGACCATTATCTTATTTTTCAAATTAAAAAAATTCAATTTATTTTAAAATTCAAATGACTTACTAGTAAAATAAATGTTTTAAAACGTACAAACAAAATACACACCCCAATTTTTACAGTTCAGTTTACCAAACATAAAATTACTCTCCCAAATTCCTATAAGAGTTTCTAAATACTTTGAGTTTCTGTATGTGTCTCATCATGAACTGGTGATAATTTACAGACTTACCTTCATCTGCAGGCCACTGTGAGTGCACTTTAAAAAATAATCACTAGTAGATATTGTTGCCCATAAGAAAACTAAGGCCAGAATTATTAAGTAACATGAACATACTGATGAAAAAAAATCCCACATTCTTAGACTGACACCTGAAATTTTTGATCCAGGGATTATGTGTGTTATCTTTAATAATTCAGAACACTTCCTACCTAAAAATAGGATGCTTGATCGGGAATTGGAAGTCTGAGCTTCCACTGCTAGCTTTTACCCTAATGAGAGCAAGCTGTTCACTTATTCCTTCTGTATCCAGTTTTCTTATCTGCTAAATGGGCAAAAAGGCACCCTCCATCCTTCCTTTACAAGATTCTTATACCTAGAGATAGGTCCTAGGGACTCCATACCCAGAAATGCTTTTATCTTCCAGCAGATTTCCTAGCTCTAAACCTAAATACCTTTTGTGCTACTGCTAAGTTTTTCAGACAAAAATGCAGTGTTCATCCAGGCCACTAATTAGTTGGAAAATGACCCTCATTGGGTTGTCCAGATATTCCTTTTCATCACTAATGTACCTTGATGTAGTTAAAATGCTAAATTGCATTCCAGCAGTTTGCGAGAAGGAAAGTAGCTCTGGTAGCTAAGGTAAACCAAAGGAGCAGTTTAGATGTGGAAATAATCTCTATTCTTTTATGCTTCCTTATAGTCAAATCATGTTTAAATGAGAAGCCATGGGACAAATATGTCTCTTCTCATCTCTTTGGGATATCACATGCTTTTACTTAACACCTTTTCTGAGTCCCTTGTTAGTAAAATATGGATAATCATAGAACCTGCCTTATAGGGTTGTTAAAGAATAAATTAGATAATTTGGTTAGGCACTTAAAAGTATGTGGTACAAAATAACGGCTCAGTAAATGACTGGTATTATTATTACTATTAGTGTTCATTTTGCTAGAAGTGCCTGGTCATTCAGGATATTCACTTCATACTGAGTGGTACAATCACTTGGTAAAGACTGGATAAGAACTAGAAGGTTAAGCTTGACCTTCTTGTTGGGCCCAATGAACCCAAGGCCCTTAGAGTTTTCCCCTCTTGTTCTTGTTAAACGGTGAGGACATCATCTTTTGGATGGACACAAAGCAGTGGCCTATTATTAAGTACTATATACTTGTTGAAGTTTTGCTTAATAGCTCCCATGGGCTAAGGACTATAATAAAGATCCTGGGATGAATGTCTGCCTGTTAAGTCTGAAGTTAAGTCTGAAGAGAGGGAACAAAAAAGTAAGAAAAAAAATGGTACTCTCAAAGGACTTTGTGTCTTCCATAGAGCCAGGAAGCAAATAGGTGTTTACTTATTAGAAAAAACAACTGTAATTTCTGAAATACATGTCTGGATGGAGAACCAACTTAGGATAGCAATATTGGGAATATTACCCCCCAAAAGACCTTATTTGCTATGAAATATGGACATTTAATGACAGCATATACAAAATATTGAAACTTAGAATTACATTTGCTGTTATCTTTTTTTCTTAACTGTACGTAATTTAGTCAAATGTTTTTTAGAAATAGAGGCAAGAGTCTTTTATCATTCTGATGGATAAGATCCTACTGTTTCTCATACAGGTCTATGGAACATCAGTCTGGACCAGAATTATGTTAGGAATACCTTGAAATCTAGGTGTCTGGGTGTGGGGCTCACATAATCCCTTCCATGAGGAAGTTCTAACCCAAAGAGGGTCTTTTTGCCATGTATGGTGGTTACAGAAGAACACTTCCTGGCACTGGTAGGTGGTGGCTGGAAAAGGAATATTTACAGCAAGGGTCAGCCAACATTCTGTAAAGGGTCATATCGTAAATATTTTAGACTTTGTGGGCCAGACTGCCTCTGTCACAACTACTCAACTTTGCCATGGTAATGCAAAAGTGACTGTAGACAGTATGTAAAAAGGACCAGAATGGCAGTCTTCCAAGAAAACTTTATTTACAGAAAGAGGCAGTGGGATGGCTTTAATCCAAAGGCCATAGTTTGCTGACCCTTCATTTAGAGGAAGGGATGGTTGCTAGTTCAGAGGCCACCAACTGGCAGCCACTAGCCAAATTCAGCTTAAAGGCTTTTTTTTTTTTTTTTTTGACAGCATAATATTTCTCTGCATGATGTTCTTATTTTCTATTAGTTGTCAATATTTAAAAATAAGAAGATCTTTTTATATATAAATATAGAATCTGACATCTGAAAAACAAGGATCTGGTAATACTCACCTGTCTTCCTCCATGACAACAGTAGAGGCACCCCTTCAGAACTCACATTCTGTTGCTTGTTTACTGGAGTACTCACCATTCTCTGACGCCTTCCAGAAATTCAGGCTCACTTCCCTCATTTAAATTACCTGTCTTACCCTTGATCTGCTCCTGGAAGAACTGGATCCCATGAACACTTTATATAGTAGAGTATATCTTTTTTCCTTTTGTATTCTCTATTTCTGACAGGCATTTCATTTTGGTTCACTAAAGCTGAAGGCCAGGGGTACCTTCACAAACTGATATATAGTTGCACAACATGATCAGTGTCTCTGGGAAAGTAGTAGACCTGAACTTCAGAAGTAGTGAACTTCTGCTTATTTTCTACATCCATCCTGAAATAATTGTCAGGGTTCAAGTCTCTCCTTTCTCTTCTTTCTCCTGTCTCCTTGCAGTGGACCCAAAAGAGTATATGTGTCCCTATCTATGCCCTTCAGTATTTTGCACATTTTGATCATATATGAGTGTTCAGTCTCCTTGTCCATCTAAAGATTCCTTTTATTGTACTGTATTTTATTTTTATAAAAATAGATTATTTACTGTGCATCAACAATACTCAGGTCTGCACTAGAGGTAGGATTGTTAATTACACAATTTAATTCATTTCATTCTGTTTATTTAGTACTTACTATGTACTAGGCACTATAGCAGGCTTTGAAATGTAAAGTTAAAGTGCCTATCATGGGGAAGGACAGCAGGCAGGCATGACACTACCAGATGGAGAATCTTATTTTACAGAGAGCTTTGGATTTATAAGCAAGCCTATACATGAACTAAGCACAGTAGATGGGTGATGGGTACTAAAGGGTGCACTTGCTATGATGAGCACTGGGTATTACGTGTTAGTGAGGAATTACTGAATTTTATTCCTGAAACCAATATTGTACTGTATGTTGACTAACTAAAGTTTAAATTTAAATAAATAAATAAATAAAAACAGAACAACAAAAGAACAGTGGAAAACACAGAGCTATCAAAAACACTTTTTAAAATTGAATGGTGAGTTTATTTTACTCCAGGAAGCAAAGATTTGGGATAAATGGAAAATTCTGTGGTTTGTTAAGTGGAGTCAGTGGTGTTTTATTGAATGTGTGCAAAACTACTTTGTGCTTTAGAATATGTAATGAGACTTTAGTACCTTTCAAAGTCCTACATAGGATTATACAGGATAGCCAGATGCTAAGCAGATAAAAATTGACTTTAAGAGAACCTCAAAGGGATATATAAGGCAAGAAATAAACTTCAACACGCAGTTCAATGCAAAGTAGTTACTTGAAGGAAAAACAATAATAAAATGATGTTCTTTGGGCTGTCAATAATGCAGTCTAAAGAGTCATTGAGAAAAGTTCATTAAAAGGCATTAGCCCATTATGTTCCAATGGGTTGTTGCAAATAAAATATCACTAAAGTATTGGGCACCATAAGGAAATCTACAGAAACTATATTTGCTTTTAAGTTTTTTTCATTAAAATTATGCTCCCTTAAGTCTGAAGTTATGAATGTACTTGTCATCAATACACCTCAAGCAAAATTTGTGATATTGCTTTGTAACTATCAGCTATAATAATCTGATGCTCAATAAAGAGCGGTTGAATTAAGTTTGTGGATGTACTTCCTTGAACATGGTAGATGCACATTTGAGAGCTGTTGAAGTGAATATGAACAGAATACGAACAGAATAGATGAAAATCATCAGGGAAGAGTAAGAACAAAGAAAGAAAGATTACCAGTTCTTTTAAAGTTAGTAATAATAATAATACATGACTCATTAGGTAGTTAGGCTACAAAAGGGCATGGTTATGTGAAGTATGTGAAATATTATGAAATATGTGAAGCCCTAATGCTCCAGTCCATTGCATAGGAATTGGAGAAAGGCGAGAGACTAGGAGAGGAATGAGAATCTGGGAACTTTGTGTAGGATAAATATAAGGAACTACTATTTTGATAACATATTACACATACAAATCTCCTTGTTCTCTGATAATCTACATACTTATAAAGACAGAAGTAGACAGAAGAAGGGATACATCAGTGATTCCTGCAAATGCTTTACAGATTTGGGAAGGAATAGTATTGTATAATTGTGTGTGTGTTTATACTTTCCCGAGTTCTTTAAGTAAAAAAGGAATATGTATGTAGATTCTACTTTTATTTTCATTCACTGTCAACATAGTTTCTGTGAAATACCCTAGGAATCTTTTATCAGTGTATCTGTTTTTGGAAAGTAATTGACGTAATTCATCTTTTTGAATCAACTATCATCACTACTCCTTGCCAGGAAGGAATCAAAACTACCTTTACTGTTGCATTGACCCTTCCAAGAACTACCCTTCTGGTAATTCCATGTAGAGTTTTTCTGTTTATTTGCATTCCTAACAATTTGAGATTCTATTTAGTGGCCGAATGTTATTCACCCTGGAGCCTGGACCAAGACCTCTAGCCTGACAACCCAGTAAAACATTTTGTAAATGGGAATAATGAATGAAAAGGTCAGACAATCTGTTTAAGTAATAACATTTTTCAAATTTCTAGATGCCATAGTTTTGTGACAGAATCCATATATGTTTCAGGAGAGCAAGAATGAAAGCAAGATTTTAACCTTTAGTTTTAATAAATATTTTCCAACAAAAAATAGAAACATTTTGATACTGTAACCAATGAGCTGAAAACAACAACTAAAAAAAAAAAAAAATCAGCCAGGCCATTTTCTAGTTTCACAGAATTGGATAAAAGCAATTTAAACATAGATCAGTCAATGTACATTCAATCACTATTATTTAGAGCAGTGGGTTTGAGTTTTGCTTTAATGGTACTTTGTCTTGAGTTTCATGATGGTATTTTGCAAAGCAAGTTAAGCTTTAGGTGTTTAAAATTTAATTTCAGTATTTTTTGTGTTTGTGTGGTATTATTCATGTTGAATTCAGTACTATTCTTTTTCCAGCTTCTAATTACACCCTCAGCCTCTGTAAAGAGGCATTTGTTCCTAAGTGCAATCAAGAAGCATATTAGAAATCAGTTGTACATAGTTAAGCTCTTATAAATGGAAAAGTCTATTACATTTGTGCTAGAAAAGACTGTTCATACTGGAATTCAATTGTCGTTGATAGACACATATCGATTGCTTAGGACATACAAAGTGCTGCCCTAGACATTGTGGGGAATACAGCAATAAATAAAATACCGTCCTCCCTGAGGGAGCTAAGGATCCAGAAAGGAGCATTGTGTAGTGACTAATAGTTCAGACTCTGCAATTAGGGATTATGTTCAAATCTTGTTTTGTTTTACTACATACAAGCCCTGTGACTTCTGTAAGATATAATATTTTTCTCCACTAATGGGAACAATAATAGTCATGGAAGCACATTATTACACTATATATTTCAGATTATAAAAGCAATATATCTTTATTATTAAAAATTCAATTATGACAAAAATATATAAAATAAAATAAGAGAAGGTTCACTGCTATCTTGATTCCAATCTTGAAATAGCCACTAGAAAGAGTTTAACATATACATTTCAAGAAATATTTCCTATGTATATACTTATATACTACTTACTTTTGTGTAAATTTCATTTTTAATTATTCTGTTAAGGCATTGTCTTGTTTTTAAAATAAACTTCTAACTTCAGGATGATTTTAGATTTACGTGAAAGTTACAAAAATTATGCAGGATCACTTTGTCCAGTTCCTTTAATATTATCATTATGTAAACCTTGCACATTTACTAAAACAAGGAATTTAACATCAGTACTTTCCTATTAAATAAATTCCAGACTTTATTTGGATTTCACCAGTTCTTCCAGTAATATCTTTCTTATGATACAGGATCCAATCTGGGGTATCACATTGCACTTAGTGCTGGTTTGGTTTTATCTAACAAAGTGTTTTGGACATCTTTTCATATCTTACATATCATTCTGCAATATTCCTTTCAATAAGTGCACAGTTTTAATCAATTTAGTCCATATAGATTAATTTATTTAACTCTCATTGCATATTGATGTTTTTCACATGAATATTAAGTGGAACTAACATGTGTCAGGATTTACCATGCATTTTATGACTTACCATGATCTGTATCTCCAGGATGCTACCCTAAGGCTCTTTCACCTATCCTTCAGTGGTTCCCTGCATAATAAATGCCAGTTTATTATTTCTGATATATTTTCCCTCTGACAACACATCTCTTCAAATTTTAGTTGTCTTGCTTTTCATTACATAGAAGTTTTTACTTTTTGAATGATCAAATTAGTAGATCTTTTTATTTGTGATTGTTTTTAAGCTGAGAAAATTATTTGAATAACCCAGTTTAATGGCTAACACAAGCATTTGAAATCTTATTCCTTATTTGTGATCTTTTAACTGATGGCAGTGATCTGTAAAATGGCAGTGATCTTTTACTGATGAGTGATCTTGTTTTTGGACAAGGGTCAAAAAAATGAGCCATCAGAAGACGGCTTTACCTCCTATGGATACAGCATAGGATTATAAATCAGGATGCCCTTTGTCAAAGTCTATTTTATTCTATAAATCCATAAGTTCCCAAAAGCAATCATGAGTTTTTTGTTTGTTTTTGTTTTTCTTCCTGGCCTGGTAATTGGGCATGTGTCTGGTTGTTAGCACCTGTGTCTGCATAGGAGAGATTCCCTGTGTCTCTCAATGTAATACAACCTGTGCAATCTTTCAGGAATCATTTTATGACAGGTGCTGTCAAAATGATGAGATAGATTAAAACCTAGGAGAAAATAAAACATTTCTGCATTAGCTGTGATGTGTCTAATGTCCACTGTGAGGTTAAGGATAGGCAAGGGGTTAAAATCATCACTTTCCCACTTTGACAAACACAAATGATCAGGAGCCTGAGATGGCCACCTCTGTTCAGCTTATTGTTATTCTACTTCCATTCTAATGCAGTTTCTTCCCTGCTCAATATCAGTTTATAAAAGCATGTTACATGTCCATTGACCCCAGATAACTAAATAAATCCCAGTTTGTAGTCATAGAACTAAGTCCTAGTTTGTATCTGTACAAATGCCTGCTGAGGATGGATACAAGGAATTCAAAATAATTCAACCATTAAATCCCCATATCTTAGTGGAATAAAAGCAGGAACGAACAGTCGAGCTCACATACCTTCCGCCCCTCCTTGCCCCCTGCCAGAGTGATACATTATTCATTCTCTTAGCTGGATTCATGTTTTGGTTATGTTTTTCTTTGGGGGACATTTATGCAGGCTGTAGAGTTTCGAGTCTTGGACCCCAGAGAATGCCATTTACTTATGTCTTTGCATGTGCCTTTGTGATATGTGTCTGATAATTTTATGCTAGTCAGATCTCCCATTTGGATAAAGTGGCAACATCCAGCAAGTGATAAGTCCCTGAGATGGGCATTTCTGCAGTTCTTTTCCATACATTTCCTGCAGAATTCTTTTAAATCATGTTCACAATGAGGCTTAAAATTACTGCTTTCTCTAGAAAAGGGGATATAATCCAGGGGTTTTATAAGCTTTGATAGAAATCTTTGGAGAGAAAATAAAAATCAGTTCATTTTAATGATTGGCAATCAAAAAAGATAAACCATCATTAAATTCTAAGAAGACCTGGTATACCAGTCGAGTCTGAATAAAAAAAAAAAAGCCCACATAAACTGCCTTATGGATGCAGAGCTGAATAAGGTATTGTAGGTTCTTTCTTTTTCAGTCAATCATCCTGAACATATTAGCCCCACGTTGCTGGAAATCAAAATAATGGCATGGTGATTGTTAAGGGACCATGTTATATAAGGATGTTCTGATATTTAAATGAATACTTCACTTCTTGTTTATGAAAGTGAATGTTGGTAGGTTGGTTTAGAATATGTTTTGAATATTTTAATAGAACTGGATTCTATCTAGGAGGAAATAAAAGTATCTCTGTGGTAGGTGCCACAGTTCTACTCCTTGGTTGTAAACCTTCCCAGTAGCGTCAGCTCAAAATGTATTCCCATTGAAATAAATTTTATTTTGATGTTCTAACATGCTGATTATGGAAAGACAGTGTAGGAATTCAACATAAGGGCTGAATCTGGCAGTGAGAAGAATGTACCCTGTATTTTTATGTTAAAAAAAAAAAGGTTATCTTTTGTAGGAGATAAATTAGTACCAATAGAGTATAGGGTATAAGAGGAGACCAAATGTGAGGTCATGCAGGCCCCAAGATCTTCTTAGAAGTGACTCATGACTCATTTCAAGTGACAGGGAGTAGGTCTAGGGAGACTAGAGAGAGAATGTGAATGAGGCCTAGGTTCAAGTTAACCTTTTTGGTATCCATGTAAAATTACTCAGCAGAGTAATCACATGAACAATCACGTAAAATGCTGTTTTAACTGAATCAACTGCTTTGAGATCCTCATTCCTGGATATGTAAATATCCAGTAGTCATTTCTGGAGATGTAAATCCAAATGTCAGCTCCAAATCAGTTTCATCTTTTCATCAGATCAGACCATAGAGGAATTGTGTAGGTTATTTGAAAGTAGTTAAGTTCCTAATCTAAAGCTTTAGATTTGGAGTTGGCAAATGTTTTCTAACCAGATCTAAAATATTTTAAGCCTATTTAAGCTCTCTACCACAGGTATTCAACTTCACAGTTGTAGAATAAAAACAGCCACAAACAATATATGAATTATTGAGTGTGGCTCTGTTCCAATAACACCTTATTTGTGGACATTGAAATTTAGATTTCATATGATTTTCATGTGTTACAAAATATTATTCTTTTGATTTTTTCAACAATTTTTAAAAAATGTAAAACCACTCTTAGTTTTCATGATCATACAAAAACAGACTGTGGACCAGATCTGACCAGCCAGCAGTAATTTGCTGAGCACTGTGTTAGATAATTCAAGGTAATTACTAATGCAAGCTGTTTTCTATATTGGTGTAAAGATTTTCCTATAGTTTTTAAAAAAATAATTTCTTAAATAAGAAGTATATGATTTTTTAAGGGACAGCATGTTATCCTCCCAAAAATAATTGGCCATCAACAATTTTTTCTTTCTTTGCCACCAGCCTGACTTGCCAGGAGTAAGTGCTACTACTCTGTGCTATGTTCGTCTCTGAAATTTCAATACTAGAAACATTTTTATTTGGTTTCATGTTAAAATGCTAACACCATCTTTACCAATGAACTACCCCTAAAGATACAGTAGAAAGAATGCACACCCTGGAAGTCTAGGGGCATAGCTTCAGGCTTGTGGCTGATAGCTGAGTTTTCTCTGAAATGTAGTGTTTTATCTTAAAATATTATATTCTTTCTGCATTCTGTTTTGCTATATATCTATGTTTATTTTAACATACAGAACCTGACCATTTTACTTCCTCTACCCATAACCTTTGAATAATTAACCAGTACTCCAGGACTTCTCATTGGATCAGCATACCTCAGAGGGCTGGACACACTACAGGCTGAGAAATGCAGCACTGACTCAAACTGTCTGTACATCAGTCTGAATGCAGTGGTTCTCTGAGCATGCTTTCTTTAATGGTAAAAGGAGAAGTACATATGAGAATCCTGCTGGTTTTATATGGTGACTAGTATGGCCTCAGTCCCTTGATCTGCATGGTTTCTACCTGTAGATCCAACTCTAGTTCAAGGCGGAAGGATGGCATGATCAAGATTTCTGAAGACAGATGACATGGGTTTAAATTTTGACTGTTCCATGTAGAGTTGAGCTAACTACTGAATTAAGTTTCCTTGTCTGAAAAATGAGGGAAGATCACTTATGGTTCTTTGGTTATAAGCCAGGGACTTTGGCTAATATAACCCAAGAAGGATAAAGTAGATGGCTACTGGAAGGCATACAGAAAAGAAAAGAAAAGAAGTATTAAAATACCTGGTTGAAGGAAGACAGAAACCAGAGAAACAGTCAATCACTGTTCCTGGGCTGATGCTGTGAATAAGGAGCCACCCATCTCAATCTGTCTGGGACAGAGCTGGTTTATACTTATTGTGTTGGCATAGTTATTCAAAGCTCCCTTTTCACTCTTGAAAGTGGCTTTGTTTACAAGGCAAATTACATTGCCACCCTATAGGACTCAATAGTTTAATATCACTTGTGATTGATAGTTGGTTTTGATCTTCCTTAAACACTTCAAAACCTGGTTTTATTCACCACTTTCCAAACCAATCCTTGCACTCCAGTATGAAATCTAGATTGTTCCAGAGCCACTTTGTAGGTTCTGGTTGAACTATCCACTAGGAGTGAAGAGATTTCAGGTCTCGCTCAGGTCACTATGTTCCTGCTAGTCTAGGAAAGGGATTAGACAGGGTAGTTCCATTGTATTTTGACATTTGCCATTATCTCTGACACTCTTTGGTCTATCGTCCTCCAGAGTTAACCTTCTTTGGTTAAATCTTCATATTGTCACTGGAGATGGCTTTCTGAAACATGTTTCTCTCTCAAATCTTCTTTGACTGCCCATTTAGTTAGAGGGAGAATAAAATTTAGCTTGGTAAGCAAAACTCTTGAAGGTCCAGCTCCTGTCTTTTTATCTTTGTCTTTCCTTACATTCCTCATGTACCCAATCCTGTTGATTTAGATACTTGCAGTCCCTCTGCTGTGCCAGACACTCGTCCTTTTGTGGCTGGGCACATACTGTTCCCTCTGCCCAGAATCTTTTGTACAGTAGCAATGGGCTGATTTTTCCTTCCAGAAGCAGAACAGGGGTTGGCTTCCTTCTCTAGCCCTCCTTTCTCTTCTAGGTTAGTTACTACTTTACCTAGGTCCCATAATTCCCAAAGTACACTTAAATCCTAAAATTTAAGTCCCTGAATTTTATTCTATAGTTTTCTTGTCTGACTCCCTCACTAGGTTACTGGTTTCTTGGAGACAGAGACCATAACTTTTACCTTTGTAAAGGTAGAATAGTCTATAGCAGCCAAGCGATAGTTGAATGAATGAGTAAGTAGACTACATGAGAAAAGATGATTATCTCTGGAATAAAAAGAAATGTAAACATGCAGATAAGGGCAATCATGATTTCATTAAGACAGGAAACTATGTAGAAGAGATTCTAATTTTACCTAAATTTATGTGAGATAAATCAGTATGAGTCTTTATGTCTCAGTGACAGCTGCCTATTCCATGATGGTGAAAAAAAGGAGTTTTCTGTAGCCAGAAAAGAAAGTTTTACTTTGTTGTCATCAATGAACACTTCTTATTTTCTAAGTACAGCTTTTACCACAATGTTCAGCAACTCTGGTTTCTCTAGGAAGTCTCCTAGTTAAATTGAATACAGGTCAGAGTACCCATAGAGCTTACAGAATAGAAATTAGTGATCATTGACTAATTATGGGTGGCTTATGTAGTCCAGAAAGATTGAACATATTTAAATGGTGTCTGAATTTTAAAAATAGTCAGAAGGTGAATTTCTCAACCCATGGGCTTTTGAAGTGGATGCTATCAAAAGTCTAAAAAGGATTAAGTAGGTTATTTGTTAGTATAGAGTGGATCCACTGGGTTCCTCATGATCACCACTCTTATGGGAGTCAGTTTGACCATGGAAATCTATTTGTAGTGTAACCTCTCCTTAGAAAGAACGTCTAGTTTATTGTTTGGTTGCATATGTATATCCCCTACTAGATAAATAATTTTATATACATTTTAATTCTTGGTTTCTAACACAGAACCTGGCACCTTGTGATTACAGAGTCATCGCTGAATGAATAGATGGATATGTGAAGGAAAAGAATATCAAAATGAGTCAAAAGTAGAATATGGCCATCAAAAAAGTTTTGTGATCTAAGACAATGTTTGCAAAAGTGAAGTTTCTACTCAGAGAAGCTTTAGATCTGTTTAATTCTTCCCCAAAAGGACCAGAACAGGAGAGTTGTATTGAATTAGTTGTACCCCATGTAAAGAGAAACACTGAAAAATAGGAAATTTTTTAGAGAAGAATGTCTGGGAGAGTGACAATCTAGGAAAACATAAGAAGCACAATTTTAAAAACTGGGGCAGTAATAAAAAAAATGATGTCTCCAGAGAGTTCAGCTAAAAGTGCCTACAACATTATTAAGTGAGAACAAAAGGGGAAGTCACTGGAACAGAAGACACACAGTCCATTCCAGGAAATATGGGGTGGTTGTGGACTACAGAACAGAAGAGTGTCAACTGGATTGGAAACTGACTCCAAAGACATTCACCAGAAGATTAACAGTGGCTGTCCCTGATGATGGGAGAGGTGGTTTGTTGTTTGTTTGTTTGTTTGTTTTGTTTCAAATTGTTCAATAATGATTTAACATTAGATGTGGGGATGGGGACTATGTATAGGTTTGTTTTTCTTCATTAAAAACAAAACAGAAGCGAGGCGCCTGGGTGGCTCAGTTGGTTGAGCAACCGACTTTGGCTCAGGTCATGATCTTGTGGTTCATGGGTTCGAACCCCGTGTCAGGCTCTATGCTGACAGCCAGCTCAGAGCATGGAGCCTTCTTCAGATTCTGTGTCTCCCTCTTTCTCTGACCCTCCCCTGCTCACGCTGTCTCTCTCTCTCTCTCTCTCTCTCAGAAATGAATAAAAACATTAAAATTAAAAAAAAAAAACAGAAGGAACAGGGAATTCTTGTGTGAAAAAGACTTATGGGTAGGAGGGAAGTTGGGAGAATTATTTTCAAATATTTGTTGTGTCATGATGTGGAAAAGAGATTAGAATTATTCTGCATGGTTTAGTTAGAACCACTTAAGGAAAAGCTAGAGGAAAATGCATTTTAACTCATAGTAAGTATGTATTATGGTTTTGTAATGTTAAAAGATACTTTCTAATAAAAGGCAACTTTGTGACTCTTGTATAATAAAAGTGAACATGTGTTAAAAATTTCTTTAATTCATTAATGAGGGAACTGGTGTGATGTTACAACCAATTCAAAGGCAAATCCAAAGAACAAACAAATTTAGATTTGTAAAACAGCTCTCTTTGAATCAGAATCAGATAAGGCATAATTTTCCACTGAATCACAAAATTTTCCCTAGAGTTTTCCTTTTTGATTAAAAATAGTGTCAAAGAAAGATTATACTTGATCAGCATTTATGGAACATGGTGCCTCCTGGTTCTGTGTATTATTTTCCCCTAAAGATGATTTAGAAGTAGTTGAATGATTGTGTATGCTAGATATATTGTAGAAACCACTTATTCGTAGGATAGTTAGTTTGCCTACATGACTATTTTAAGATACCCAATGACTCTGGGGTACCTTAAGGGATCAGTCAGTTAGACGACCAACTTTGGCTCAGGTCATGATTTTGGTCTGTGAGCTGGAACTCTGTGTCAGGCTCTGTTCTGACAGCTCAGACCCTGGAGCTTGCTTTGGATTCTGTGTCTTCCTCTCTCTCTGCCCCTCCCCTACTCATGCTCTTTCCCTCAAAAATATACATTAAAAAATATTTTTACAAAAATACCTAACAACTCTAAATTTCTAAGATCTTACCTCACCATCTAGGGAGCCAGATCCTGAATCAGAGTCAGCCAGATCCTGAAGCAGAATCGCTATAGCTAGGTCCTTTTATAAATTCAAGCTCTCTGTAATACCCAACTTCTCCTTCCCAATGAATGCAATTTTTCCTGTGTTTCATACCATGCCTTGATAGTCTACCTGGGTTTTGGATTCTAGCTCTCATTTTGGGTCTGACTTTTACCAACTAGCATCTTTTCCTGTCTTGGCACTTTTGACTCAGAAAAAACAAGTATAGAGAATAACAATATGTGTTGGAGCACCTGGGTGGCTCAGTTGGCTAAGAGTCCGACTTTGACTCAGTTTATGATCTCATGGTTGGTGAGTTCCAGCCCTGCATCAGGTTCTCTACTGTCAACACACAACCACTTTGGATCCTCTCTCCCTCTCTGTGTCTGCCCCTCACCCACTCGATCTCGACTTCTCTCTCTCTCTGTCTCTCAAAATAAATTTTAAAACTTAAAAAAAAAGAAAACAGTATGTGGACTATTACAGGTTAATGTAGCTTCCTCCCTCTACAGGAAAAAATGAGGGAAAAAATAAAGCAGTGTCCCAGTATCTCAGAATATGACCTTATTTAGAAGTAGCATCATTGCCTATGTAATTAGTTACAGGAGGTCATAGTGGAGTAGGATGGACACCTAATCCAGTATGACTGTATTGTTATAAGGTGACCACGTGAAGACAGTGACACCCAGGTGAAGATAGTGACACACAGGGAGAATGCCAGGTGAAAATGAAGACAAAGATTAAGGTAATGGCAGCCACAAATCAAGGGTCACTGAAGATTGTGGGCAAACCACCAGAAACATGGAAGGATTCCCTTCCAGGAGACCAAGGCCCCACCAACAGAATTTTGGACTTCTGGGCTCCAGAGCTGTGAAACAAATTTCTGGTTGTTTAAGCCATCCAGTTTGCAATGCTTTGTTATAGCACCCTAGGAATCTAATAGAGGGACATAGACAAACTTCCCTGCCATCAGCTGGCTCTGTACATCATTCTAAATGTAGAGAACCCAGCATAATGTGTTGTACACATATATTACCCGGAAAATATAAGGCACTCAATAAATATTAGTTCTCCTTCACCATTTTTAAAAATCTTAGTTCCTTTGATTCATAAATGAAGTGACTATTGTACCCTATTATGCAAGAGCATGAATTGGAGCCACAGCTGGGTTTAAATCCCAGTTCCACCACTAGCTAGTTTTTCTCTCTGAGCTGTAGTCTTCATATATATAGACTAGATGATAAAACCATCTTTCTGCTCAGAGTAAAGATAAAAAAACCATGACTCCAGATCGTTTGTTATATGGTAAGCACCCAATACTTAGTGACTCATAATTTTATTCTTCCTGCGTGATTATTCTTATTATATTAGTGCTTCATGACTTTCATTGCTGCCGGAGTTTTTAATTGTTATGTTTACTCAAACAGTTGAATTGATGATCATTGCATATAAATTATAAAACTCTGACTTACTTTAAAATTCTCTTTATATTCTGTATGTTTTGAGACTTGAGAAATTAGCACTTTCCACTTTTACTTTAAAATTGTTACTAATTTTAGAGGACTATTAATCCCCCATGTTTATGACTCACCAATTCATCACCAACACGATGCCTTTTAAAGCAATATGTGACTCAGGAGAAACATGAACCAAGCACCTTAGAGTATTTGGGAGTGGAGAGATGATTGTATTGGAGATGGAGGAACAGTGGTTAGGTTTATTTTTCTTCTGAAAAGTGGAGGCTGAAAAGTTTTTCTGAAGGTAAAAATATTTGTGCATGTGTTTGATTCATTAATTTTCAGTGTATTTTAAACTTAGTTTCTCAAGCTTTCCTTGTTTTACTGTCACCGGACCTATCAGCAGAAATGCCAAACCACACTGCCATGTCCTTAATTGTATATGATTTATTTAGCTTTTCTCTCTACCTTTCATCATTATCTAAAGAGTTAATTCTATACATGCGTCTACCAGAGATAGTACCAATAGTCCTGGAAATTACCCTAGCTGAGAACTTTACCAGACTACAGATGCATCCAGGCCAGAAGCCTCTGAGCCAGTGACAGGAATTACAGAAAGGACAATTTAAAATATATAATTTGAAAAAAAGTCACTGACTGTGGGCATGTAGAGTAAAAACAGTCTTATTTTCCTCCATCTCAACTGAATATATTCATCTAAGTGAATGAAGATGATCCCAGATCATCCAGAAAAAGATACATCATATTGACTCTATAAGAGGTAGTAAGTTTATAAATATAAATATAATTATTTTAATTTAATAATTAAATTATTTTAAGGATATACAATTTTGCCTTTTAAATGTGAACGTCCAAAGCAGTTTATTTTTACTCTCAGAAACATTTATTCAGGGGCGCCTGGGTGGCTCAGTCAGTTAAGCATCTGATTCTTGATTTTGGCTCAGGTCATTGTCTCATGGTCCATGAATTTGAGTCCTGCACTGGGCTCTGTGCTATCGGCACAGAGTCGGCTATAGATCCTCTGACCCCTCTTTCTCTGCCTCTCCCCCACTTATTCTCTCTCTCTCCCTCGCTCTCTTTCTCAAAAATAAATAAATATTAAAAATGCTCATTTAAATTAAATTCATATTGCCCATGCCACACTCTTGTGTAAGTAATGACTGTAGGAATTAGGAAAGATCCATGGGAATACCATTTTCTACCTTTTTTTCATTACCCTTTTCCCTCCTAAGGCAAACATGAGCAGACTGTTGATCCACAACTTCAGATAGCAAATTCTAGAGCTGGGGCAGCGTAAAGAATGGAGCTCAGGAGTTGGAAGGCAGAAGGCCACAGGGAATGGCTCACCACTAAGGGACTATGCGCATAGGCAGCAGAGTGAAGAGAATCCAAGGGGGAGGGGGGCGTTATATGTTTATACCCACTTAGGCATTCTTGTGTGTGTGACTGTACATGTGCAGTGCTGAGAAATAGGGAGTATGGCTTTGTCATTCACCAGGCACACAGTGAACAGCTAAACCATGTGAGGCACAGGAGAGTTGAAGACAGTAAGGAAAAATCTCCTTTGAAACTCATTTTCTGAAATACCAAATTAGCCACATTTCTGTGTGGCTAATGCAAGGGAGAACAATCTACCTGTGATGAGGATAGGAAGACAAGAAGCTAGTTCCCTTCTTAGCTCCAGAAATCTCAAAGAGAATCTTTTTTCATGGTCAATACCAATATCCCTCTTTCTCGAGCTCTATATCTACTGAATATAGACATGGTATGGCTGTGCCAGTGGGAAGAGATCATACAGAATTCCTCATGGCAAAAGAGGAGCCTTCTTCTGTTTCTCCTAGTATGCTGAAACTTCTGGTTGTAGGCAGAATTCTGAAATGGCATGCAAGATTTCCGTTCTGTGGTGTGTGTACCCCATATAATGCCCTCCTACTGAGTGCGGATAGGACTTAATATAATGGGGATAGTAACTCCTTTGATTATGTTATGCTGTCATGTTATATAAAACTCCATCTTACCAGAGAGAGACAGACACTGAGACTGACTCTCTTGCTGGTCTTAAAGGAGCATGTACAGAGAGGGCCATTGAACAGAGAACAATAGACCTCTAAGAGCTAAGAATGGTCCCTGATTGACAGCCAGCAAAAAAGCGAAAAGAAAGTGTAGAAATGTATACTTTTTAAAGTGTAGAACTTTAGTTTTACAGTTGGAAGGAATGGAATTCTGCCAAAAACCAGTGAGCATGAAAGAGGCCTCAGATGGGATCAGGCTCCAAATGATACATTCATTTCTACCAGGTGAAATCCTGAGCAGAGAGCCCACCTGCCCTGTGTTGAATTCCTAACCTATAGAGACTGGTAGATAATCAATATGTGTTGCTTTAAACCACTATGTTTGTGTTTATTTTTTATGCAGCAATAGAAAAGTAATACAGTTATGATTTCCAGATATGGGATATCCAGTCTCTGACTAAATTAATAAGCAAGAAAAATGTTCTATGTACAACCGTATCACCAAATTATCTTTATTCAGGTAATTCACAAAATATCTCTCTCCTTCCCATTAGCATATCCGTTAACAAAGCAGTGGCAGGCTATATAGGTTGGACATTAGTATAGTCTACGTGACTTCATAGATTAGTCTACCTGAGCTTTTGCTGACTTAGCAGAGCAATTATTTTGTGTAACAACTTGTGATGGACTAAACACCTATTGTTCCATGCTTTTGTTAGATGTCCTAATAAGTTATTTTCAGAAGGCAAATTACAAGCTTCTATTTTCCCCCCTCGAAAAGAACATTGATCTTGAAGCTTCTCTTTTCCCATTCTCATTTTCTCTGCTCCCACCTTTCTATGAAATGTGTATTCTAAGGGATTCTTTCAGTATATTGCTTATTTCGAGTGAATGTATGGAGATGCTTTTTTATGTGTGTGGGGAAGAGATCATCTAGTAAAAATTTCCTGTTGATTTCCCATCCAAATGGATCTTGCTCAGACAAATGGACATTGCTGAAGACCCTCTGATATTCCTGCTGACCTTTCAACATCCCATACCCCATGCCTCATCTCTCTCTCTTAATTGGGAAAATATTTTTACTGACTTCTTGATGTGTTTTAATTAATGTTTTCCACAGCATTCTAGATATGTCTATAGGTTTGTGGGTATGAATTTTATGTACCCAACACTATGCTAAATAACAAGGGGTTTTTTTTGTTGGTTTATTTTTTGTTGTTGTTTTGTTTTGTCTCTCAGGGGAGGATGGTGGGGAGAATTGGCTTCTGACTTATGGATCTGTATTTACAGCTTTCTGAAGCATATAACTTCACATATTAAAAGAATACTTTCCCAATTGTTCAGGCCACTCAGTCAGTTTACGTTCAGACATAAGCCAAATGCTCCTAAAATAAAGAAAATAAATGTGCCCATCAAGCAGGACGTTATGTGATTTCTTAATTGCCCTTTTTGTAGATTGAGAGAAGTCTATGTGGAACAGTTTTTCAAAAGTGCTGAGAAGGACTGTCTCCCAAATAGTTCCCATTTCTGTCTCTTTACTGATATCCAATATTCCCTGATTATATAATGATTCCTCTGACCCCTGTAAAATTGTAAGTAAAGCTGGGAAAAGTGTCACCTAGTATAAACCTAATTTGAGAAATGGTAAACCAAGTCACCATATTTTACAATTATAAAGGGCACAGTTCTTACATTATGCTATGTGAATAGTGCCCCCTGGTGCTGTGCACCATCTATGCTGCGGTGAACTTAATATATTCTCAGGATTCTGTTTTTTGGGTTCTTTTTTTTCCTTTAAAGCAGCTTGCACATTAATCTAGTTAAAATCATGTGATTCAATTGAATTCTATCAATCTTCATGTTTAATGGGAATGACTTTATTAGTTTATCTCTTGAGAGCATGTTTGAAAGAGGATCTATGGGAATGGACTCCAGAAGATACAGGAAGAAGAGAAAAGTTTACTTTCTTCACCTTTTCTGGAGAATTCTCCTACTGCTTCATTCACATCTCTCCACCATTATTTGTCCACTCTTCCGTCCATTATTTATCCACCCATCCACCCACCCATTCATCCATCCACCAATCTATCCACTTACCCATTCACCCACCAGCCATCCATCATTCTTCCATTCTTCTATATATCCACTGATCCAAGAAATAATGGGTATGTGTCTGTCATTTGCCAAACATAAATGAGTGATTCAATAGCCATTGTTAATTTCTATACATAATACCTCAATGGTGCAGAGGGAAGGAGAACTATTAAAACTTGACCGTTGCCTGTCATTTAGAGATTAGAGACTGAACTGCCAAACCTTTGAAAATACATCCAAACCTTTGAAAATAGCTTTTGCAATTGTGCCTCCTACTCCTTATTCATAGAATAATGAAAGGGTCCTGGACTCAGTGATACTGGCCAAAGTGCACAGGCTCTAGCCTCAAGGTATGCAATGTGGCAGCCCTGTACACTTCAAGAGCTTTGTCTTACAATATAAATTTCTGTCTGTTTCTTTTTCCTTCATAAGCTATTTTCCAATAAAGCTTTAAGTTTATTCTCTGCTCCAGGAGGCTTATTTTCTAACAAGGCTGAATAATTTTTCCTCTCTTCTTTTTCTCTTATTTATTTATTTATAGGTAAGAGGAGTGGATGTCTATATTCTGAGTCAGATTCATTTCGATTCCTTCTTCCCAAGATGAATTCAAATGTAATGAATCTCATAAGCCAGACAGGGATTCTTGTTAAATATCACATCCTCGATTTCAGTTTAGTCTTCTACTTAATGGAAAACTGAATAGGTCCAAAGATTGCAAGTCCTGCTTTATTTGGAGTAATGCCGATATAAAGATCAATTACATCTTGATTATTATATCCCTTACACACTTGATTGCTTAGGCCAGTATCAGTCTCATTATTTGAAGCAATCAGAATGCTTTCACCATCTCAGAAAGAGAATAACTTGGTGCTACACAATCAAAAATATGTCATGTTACTCTCCCCTTCTGAAAGATAGAGCCATATTCTTTTGACCAGATAACTGAAATGAGAAAAGCTGACATTGTATTATTAACCAATCCCCTAGGCATTTGCTATAGAATTAAGTATGACACATTGGAAGACGTGGTTAGAGAACTGCTTTAGTTCTTTGCCAGCTCAAGAACATAAACAATATGAACTGTGGCTAGAAACTCCCTAGAGAATTGATGGAAGAGAAATTCATTAAATAAGGTAAAATAGGGGGGAGGGACTGCAATATCATCCATTTAAAATGCTCTTATATAAAAAAAAAAGTTTAAGCCCGGGTTGGATGGAGAGATTATTAAAAAAAATAAAATAAAATCTTAACAAATAATTAAAAATAAAAAAATAAAAATAAATAAAAAATAAAATAAAATGCTCTTATAAAGTTGTATCTTGGTGTCTTCAAGAAGACAGCCCTAAGTCAAGGGGTTGGGTGTTAGGGATTTATTGTGAAAGTGCTTTCAGGAGGAAGTCCTAAGGGAGCGGGGAGAGCAGAATAAGAGAGGAGAAAAGGCTGAGCAAAGGTGTAGTTTACCCAAACAGCCTGACCCTGAAAAAAAACCTCTGAAGCATAAGCTACTCCAGACCATACTTAGAGGGTTATACGTACCAACCATTCAGAAGATGTGTGATGAACATATCAAGCTTGGAAAGGAATCTGTGGTGACTTGGATGGGGTACCACCAGTGTCCACTGCACTCAATTACTGAACTTAAGACTGGAGAGCTTTGTTAGAGGTTGGTTTCTGTGAAATTGTCTGATTTTTATCATAACTCATTTTTTTTTCTGGGGCCCTTTAGAATAGTAGTACAAAATAAAACATGGCTTTGGAGTCGGAGACACCTAGGTTTGAATCCTGACCCATCATTTACTAGAAAAGATGAAATGGTTAGCCTAGAGTAAATTACAGTACCCCCAAATGCACACATAAGCAAATGAGCAGTGCCCCTTCTCAGGCACATCTGCTTCCTGTGAAGGTTGACATTTGGAACTTTTCCACCATAAGTCATTTAAACCTTAGTTTTTGACTTCTCTCCTCCAGGCATATTTTAATTTTGAAACTTGTTTCACATTGCAAAATGATGGGATTTAACCCAATTTAAAAGGATTCCTGGCATCAGAGAAATGGTTACGGCATGCTTATTTGTGGAAACAGAATGTCCTTCGTCTTCCCAGAATCCTCTCTGCAGATGCATCTGCCCACTCAGCCTGCCCACAATGCTGGCCCTGTTTTTACACCCCCTTGGAAGAAACTTCTCCAAGGAAGCCTAAACTCAAAGACAAATTATAAGAAGACATTGCAAATATTTTCATTGTTTCTCTAATCAAGCTCTTGACCTACAATTGTTGTTGTTGTTCTTCTTCTTCTTCTTTTCCTCCTCCTCCTCCTCCTCCTCCTCCTCCTCCTCCTCCTCCTCCTCCTCCTCCTTCTCCTTCTCCTCTCCCATAAAACTGAATTTCTGTTTCCCCACTGGATCCCCTGATCCTAGAGTATGGGGAAGTTAGAGGCCAGCAACCTACCATTTGGGTCAGAACACAGCTTACCCCTGGGTCTGTCTGCTGAAGCCCTCCACATGGACCCTCATGGTTTTGAAGGGAAAGTAAATGTCCCTGTGCGAACCAGGTAGCCAATGGAAGGATATGGCCCTTCTTGGTCCTCAGTCAGTCATTAGGTTAGTAGGTCAAGAGATTCTGCCAACTCCAAGATACTAATCATAACAATCTTTCACTCATAAGATATAGCTGGAAGAGGTTTTGGATATAATCTTTCCTAATCTACTTATTTCAGAGAGGAATAGCTCATAAAGCCTAAATGTCTTTCTCATGAACTCATAGTATGCAGTGCTGGGACCACTCTTGCATGACACCAATGGTTGACAAACTTTCATTTGTTAATTTACATTATAAGCTTTGTCTTAACAAGACCTTCATGTACTGGCAGGAGCTGACATGTATGAAGTGGGAAATAGGGAGACTGCAACCCTATCTGCATCGTTTTCTCTATAGTGCAGCTCTGTGCCCACCACACACCCTAACAAGCAGCCATTTGGTGGCTTGTAGAGACCTTATCCAGAGCTTTACATCTCTTAATATTGTTTAGAAACATGCATTCAACACATTTTCAGCTGGGAAATGCTCCTTCAGAAAGTGAGGCCCTGGTCACAGCAGTTAGTGCCAGAATTGGGTTCAGAGCCTGATGAGAGAATAAAGGAAGCAGGAGAAGGAACCAACTGGTGGCTTATTTGAGTCCAGTTCTTCCAAACACAGAAACTGGAGTCCAGGGAGTAGTTTTCAAGGCTAAGTGCAAGTGGGTGACCTGAAATCAGGAAAATGGGACAAAGGTGAGGAGCTAGCTTGGAACTGAATGGAAGGAAAGGTAGGGGAATTAAATTAGTTTTCTATGCTTTTTCCCCTCCCAAATTACTATAATTGTTCAAATTGTTACAATCTTCATGGCTTAAAACAATACAAGTTTATCATATCAAAGTCTCTATAGAACCAAAGTCTAAGCATGTTTAGTTAGGTTCTCTGTTCAGAGGTATATATAAGTATACCTTATACTCTTCGGGTATAAGGGCCCATGTGGTTGTTGGAAGAATTCTGTACTTTGTGGTTATAGGACTGATATTTCTTCCTTCTTGCTGGCCATCAGCCATGGGCCACTCTCAGCCCCTAGAGGTCACTTACTGTGTCTTGCCACATGGCCTTCTCTACATGGCAATTTCCTTTTTCCATGAGGTCCCCAGAAAAGCATGTCTTTGATGTTTTACCTTCTTTCAAAGGACACCTGATTAGGTCAGACTCACCTAAGAAATTACTTTTTGATTAATCAAAATGGACTGATTAATATGGGAGTAATAAACCCATCATATTCACAGATCTCTCCCACTCTCAAGGGGAGGGGATTATACAGAGTGTAGTCATTTCAGAAATCTGCCTACATCAGGAATGAAGCAAGGAAAATTAAAGACAGATTTTTACTTCAAATCCAGTCTCTACAACATACAACATATAAGGCTTTAGTTAAGGAACTCTCTCTAGTCTCCTTTATTTTCTACCATTAAGATGGGACTAGTAATCACACTTATATCTGAGGACTATCATGCATATTCAGTGGTGCATATTCAGGGCTACATAAAAGCCCTTAGACAAGTGTCTGGCCTAGGGCCAGTGCTTAATGAATACCAGCTTTTTAAACAGGTGGCCCATTGCTCACCTTCTGAGAATTATTGTTACTCTGGTGGATGTATTGGCTAAAGGATCCAGGATCAGGGCAGAAATAGGAGGTCACAAAGCAGTTCAGAACCTTGTTGAGAGGATATGACTGCCAGGACTGTCATTCCTAATTCCTCCACAAGATGCATTGAGTCCTTGTCAGATGGCATCCTGAGTGGATACCTTATGGAGATTAGACGCAAAGCAAAAGATTAAGTCTCAGCCCTAAGCCAAAAAGGGACTATCAGAGTTATCTGGCATTGCCTGATGAGAGGAGGTTTGGGTTGAGACATGAAGGTACGGGTAAGGTTTGGATCGCCAGAGAGGCAAGTAGGAAGTTTTCTGGATAATTGATGTAAACTAAAGCACTTGATTTCTCGTGCATTGATGGTGACTTATTTTTCTCCTCTCATGTAGGTAGAAAGTAACTCACATATATTCTGATAAGATCTTATTCCATTTTAAAATAAATTGAAACCTAATGTCTATTTTGAATACACTTTAAGTTTTCCCGTGATCTCTAATATGTGTACACTATAGTAAAAGTGTATGTGGAGACCAAGTATATCAACAACTGTCCCCTCCTTTCCTGAAACTGAAGGTATATGTCTTTCTTACACTGATACAAAGGCCGTGGGCTAATCATCAGGGAGGAAGAAGGATGATAATAATGGGCTGTGACACCCGAAGCTACTAAGTGGTGGGCATGTGCACACCTCAAATGTAGAGGAAGACAATTCAAGTTGTTCCTAAAGTCCAGTAAGCTGTGGACCTTCCCATTTATTGCACAAAATGCAACTGCACAACTTTGCAGATATCTTGCTAACTCACTTCCTACCCCACAAATGTTCCTGGATGTGAGAATTTCCAGGTGCTTGCTTTCTTTAGCAGTTTGTGCTATTAAAGTTAGTTAAAAAGTTAACTGTAAGTGTTATACCTTTTTTGAGAATGCTGCAGCTGTTTGAGCCAGTTATAAAAGATCTGTAAAGCAGTCTCAAGGGATATGTGCAGAATTTTCATCAGCTAGGTAATTTATAGTTCTGTTTGGTTCCTGCTAGATGTCACGTAGTCCCAAAACAGTGACAACAGCATCAGCTTTGGCCTTATTATTAGTGCACAACTGAAAACATTTTGGAAGCAAAAGCTATCAAAAGACATTCAGTGGGATTTTATAGGCACAATGCATGAACAATTTGCTGAGGAAGTTAGCATAGAAGTATCAGTGGTCACTAATGGACTCTGTCTCCCTGAGTGACAGACAACTGTGGAGTCAATCAGACAACTGTTAGCAACAGTTACCGGTTAGAGGAGCAAGAGAGGGCTTCCTGAAGGAAGCATCATTCAAGCTGAATCTTTAAAGGATGGATAGAAGCCTGGTAAACAGAAGAAGATCCTGGGGAAATTAATTCCATACAGGAAGACCAGTGTGAACACAGGTGCCCAGGCAAGATGTAAAGTATTAGGAGAACTTCCAAAAGTTCAGAGTTGTTGTAGACAGGCCTGTGAGGAGGTGAGAAAGGAGTTTGGAGAAGTGAGGCTAAAGAAGAAGGGGGCTGGATAGATCATGACTGGCCTGGCGGGCAACCTTTGGAGTTTGAGTCTTTGCTATGGGCAGTGGGGAATGACTGCAGGGGTTTTGTCAGGGCAGTGTTAAGGGTAGAACTGCTTTTAAGATGGGTCCTGAGTAGAATCCAGCTTATATGTTATGTGGGGCAATGGGACTTGGAGGGAAAGACCAGAAACAGGAGGCGGCTGAGGTAATACAGGCTGCAAAGTGGAATGGATCAGGGGCACCTGGGTGGCTCAGTTGATTGAGAATCCAAATTCAGCCCATGTCATGATTTCATGGATTGTGAGTTCAAGCCTCGTGTTGGGCTCTGTGTTGACAGTTTGGAGTCTGGAGTCTCCTTCGGATTCTATGTCTACCTCTCAGTCTGCCCCTCTCCAGCTCATGCTGGTGCGCGTGCTCTCTCTCTCTCCCTTTCTCTCTGTCTCTCTCTCTGTCAAAACTAAAATAAAATTTTAATTTTTTTAAACTCAAAGAAAAAAATAAAGTGGATGGGATGAGCAAGAGTTAACACATCTTTTTCACTTGTTTTCCTCTTCTAGAAAGGACTAGAACATACCAGTTACAAAGATGGATGCAGAAACCAGACCGTGCAGTGTTTCCCAGCTCCATTACTGTCTGTATGACCAATGCAAACCTCTCAGCCTCTGAGAGGCTTAGTGCTTTAGTTTCCTCCTCTGTCGGTAGAGATGAGAATGATAATCAAACCATACCTGTTAATACACATAAAAGCACAGAGACTAATTTTGGAAGAGAGGCACATTTTAAGTGTTCAATATGTTTGTGATTATTGTTATAAAGAGATCAGTCCGGGAATGTATGGTTCCCAGCCAGATTCCATAAGTTGGAATCCTTGGATCAGATACTTGTTAGGTTACCATGGCAAGTAAGCCATTCTCTGCCTTGGTCTCTCCATCTGTGAATGTGGATAACAGTAATTTTTACCTCGTTAGGTTGCTGTAAAGATTAAACTTGGAAATGGTGTAAAGCACTTAGCAAATGCCCAATGTATCATAAGTGCCATTGACTTTTTTTTTAAATCATCATCGTCATCCAGGTGGCTCTTTCATTTCTTCCTTTTACTTTTCTTTGCAGGTGGTAAATTGAGAATTGATTTTTATTAGTCATATGTAAAATGAGATGTTCCCCACATACTTTGATTTTTTGAATATATTTAAATTTTCTCATAATATAAAACTAATTAGCCTGCTAAATTAACTATAATACTTCAAGAAAAAATGTCTAACAGTTTGCTAATCTTATAATTTTGTTTTTGTGTAGCACCTTTGACCTGTAAAAGATGGAGGTGAAAGTAAAAGTGCTAATGTTTTCTTAATTCTGGCTGTAGTTTTATTGAAAAATATCACTTGGCTCTGGTATTTACGTAATCTATTTTGTAGAAAATGTCATTGCTATTCTCCAGTAGGGTTGCTCACTGCCAGGAACTGAGGGACAGACTGGAATTTGGCACTTGGGCTGGATCTTCAAATATTAATGGAGAGTGCTCAATATATTTCTACTCACATCTATTACTTAGGCAGTATTAAGCACCTACTATGTTGCCAGCTCTGGGATTAGTGTGAAGATGGAAATGAATATGCTGTCTAGGTAGGGAAATCCAACTGGTAGTGATGGAATGCTGAATGAGCATCGTGTCCTCTGACTGATGGCAGAGAGGCTAAGCACTATGATTGCCCAGAGGTAGGGAGACAAGCAGTTTCCTGTACCCTAGAGAGGGCCAGACCTGAAATCAGTCCTGGCATTGAAGGTTTTTTGCCCCTTTAGGAAAGACATTTCTCATCTGGTAGCCTCAGTTTTGTTTTCAGCAAAATGAGGGTGCCACTAAATGATACCCAACTTTGACATGTGCTGCTTAAATGTGAGCCAGGGACTTTCTAGAAGCTTTCTAAAGAAGTGGGATTTTAGGTTATGAAGATGTGAGTGAGTGAGTGAGTGAGTGAGTGTGTGTGTGTGTGTGTGTTCATCTTTACCCTACAAAATATGAACTTTCCCTAGTCTATATTTTGTCTCTGGATCAACTCTGATCAGACCATGATTGCTAAATCCTCTATAGAACAAAATTCCTTAAATGAGCTATGGGGGTTAGGCTAAAAGACTTGAGATTACATTTATGGTGGATTGTGGTTGGGGTAGCTATTAACCTGTGCCACCATGAGAACCCATTTCCTCTAAGGGGCTGATATGTTTCTTTCGTACTGCCAATGGCAAGCATGCATCTGGCATGCTTCCCCCTTGACTTTGCATACCAGGAAAATCCGGGCCAGATCAGTAATCTAACATGCTCATTGATGACACATCCACACTTCAATGTTCCTGTTTACTTTCATTCCTCTGATTTTTATTTTTGCTTTTTGTTATTTTTCCATGTTATTGTGTATATGCATCTCCTCCACCTTTAATTATCTGAGGATCAAACTAAGCAGCAGTGGATGAGAAACAGAAGGTTCAGATGCTGACAAGCATCTATGCTGGGGATACTGCTCACTCTTCCATGATGAAAGTAACCCCTCACATGGGTTCGACACTTACCACTTTACAAAGTGCTCCTGGAATTTTAATTACTACCTGTGAATTGGGTAGGGAAGGTTATTTTCAGATGTAAATACTGAGGCCTGGGGAGTCAAGTGATTTGCTGCATGTTTAGGAACCAGCTTAGAAGGAGACATTTGCCAGCCACGGTTCAGCAAGACTAGGTTCACAGTCCCCTATTCCCTCGTTATTCCTCAGAGCAGTAAGACTAAGCCAATGCAATATTGGCACCATGTAGTAGTACCCTAGGGGTGAAACACTGTCCTGCTGATGCTCTCTCTTCTTACGAGATAGGTGTGAGGACAAGCTTCTGTACAGATTCACCATATTGAGCTCAGGAAAAAAAAAAAAAAGGCAGACAGGTCTCCTCTATTTAAGGAAGTGCTTGGAAATGTCAGCTGTTTGGCACCCCCAGGTGTTTGAAGCCATCGGGAAAGGTGGAGCCCAAGCCCCTGGGAAGATGTTCTCCCTTATCCTGAGAAAATGGGTGTCATCAGGTCCATGTAGCTCATTGAAGGGTAACACACAGAACCCACTAGGTCAATTATTGGATAATTCTATTACCTATGGGTAATAATAGGATTTTAGAGCCTGGACTGGAAGCTAGACCTTCTGACCTCAGAACTACAATTCTCTCCATTATCACATTAGTTTGGTGCTATGGCTGGGGATATGAAGGCATCAAAAGCAGTAACCCCTGTGGAGTTTCTGAGGACAGAAATAATGGCTTTCTCTGTTTTGCTCATTGCCTTAATCTTTTATGTGTGTCCAGTTTCTCACTGATTTTTTTAAAAAGCACCAAATTGGATATATCTTATTGATGATTAAAACCTTTTGAAACGCCCTTCCAATTATCTCAGGAAGTTATTCTTTTCTCTATATTCCCTCTTGCTTCAGACTCATCATCTTTCGTTTGAAATATTATACTATTATCTGCAGCCTTCTTAATTGATTTTTCTCTCTCCTATTCCAGCTGGTCCCATCTTCCACCTCGTATTCCATCCTAATGGCTTACCTGTTAGACCTTAAATACGTCTGAAGAAGTCTTTCCATTCATTCAAGACTCAACAATCAAAGCACCTTATTATATACCATACTTGCCAATGGTTTGCTAGGTCATGTCCTGGGAGGAGTTCTAGGCTTTTGTGTTTGCTTCTGGATGTCTGCTGTAAAGTTGGTCATATTCTCTACAATTTATTGATGATCATCAGTTATAATGGCATTTGGATTATGCAAAATAAATTGACTTACAGGCAAGAAACTTGAGAAAGCATAACTCTTCAGGGAAGGAGAATAGGGTCATTATGGCATTAGATTTACAAAATAAAACAGTAGTCTGGATCAGGTCACCTTGTTCCTTACTACTTAGAGAAGATTCTGGTGTATATGTTTTTTCTCAAGTCTACTAAGAGAAATGAATCTTCTTATGGTTAGTTATATCATTGTTAGCAAAGAGCCACTGTGTTGTCTTTCCCAGGACATTTGATTTGCATTTGGCATCATCCCTCACCATGGAAAGAAAGGCTTTGGTGGCTACTCATAAAATAACTGCAAAGAATCAGTAAGCAAGTATGGAAGTTAATATGGAAAGTCATACTTTTTGCTTTGGTTGTCCAGTCATTTGCTAGATAGTAAATTAATAAACACCTGCAATATTCATTCTTCCTTTTTTATGCCTGCAGAACTGTATATGAGTCCTCAGTGTACATCTAACTGGGCCAATCTAAAGTCATAAATGTAATGGACAATCACAGGTTCAGAGATTGAAAGATTCTAGAGATATCTCTTCTTGTGATACATTTTACCTTGTCTATTAACATTAGTTGCAGGGATTTGAAGCCTTTTGTACAAAACAATTGTAAAGCCGAGTCTAGGTACTGCAGCCAAGATGTTATTATCTGCCATGGTCATAGGTGAGTGCAAAGCACATGTGCTATTTCTTATACAACTTCTATAAGGACAGGGAGCACTTCTTGAAACATATGTCACTCCTACCACTTTCTTAACACAGTCATGGGACAATGCTCTCTATCACATGAACTTGTAGCATTGTATATTGACAAAATAAATGTCATTGTCAAACTCCCCAAGATGGGACCATACTGAATAAAATCTGAGTAAGGATTAAGAAGGAAGTTGGAGTCAGTTGCTGCCCATAGTTTGATCAAGCTGGTAGAGGATTGAGTATTGAATGCCTAATACAAGTTACAGACTTGTGACCAAAATTAAATTTGATAGTGATACAATATTTCCACTTCTCCTATACCAACTGTATATCCATGGCTCTCAGAAATAGAGCACCTACTACAGTCTAGAATGATTTCACCAAAATGGTTTTGTTGAGGGTATGTAGGAAGCCATAATGGTGACTTTTGCTGTGGATTAAATTCTCATCTGTTAGATAATGTTGAAATTATCAATAAATAAAGAGCCTTGGGGGAAAAATTCTGACCATAACCTCTTAGAGTTCATAATAGTGAAAGAAAAGAAAATAGGGCACAGAACCATACATACAGGAGAGTTCACAAAAGCAAGTTTAAAAATAAAAGTTCAAAGAAAAAAAATGGTAATAAATCTGTGGCTGAGGCTCTGTAGGTTTAGAATATCAACATTTGGACTACACTGCTGCAAAGACTTTGAATGGGGGCACTATGAGGTAGACATTCTCTGATGAGCTTCTAGGGCATGTACAGAAGATGGAAGAAGGAAGGAGTTTTTAGTTCTTTTCCACCAAGACTCAGAGTACATTTTAAAGTAGTCTTTAATTCCAGATACCATTTCAGAGTGACCTGGTTCATTATATACACATTTTCTGCTTTGGTACATACAAATGGCTATAAATATTTATCCTCATCTTTTTCCCTTTATATGTTTTTTCCTCTAAAAATCATACTGGTGCACCTATGCCAGTGTATATATATATATATATACACACACACACACACATATGCACCATGGTCTTTTGGAAGACCATGTACCAATGTAATATCTAATGTGTTTTAGTTCCCACCTTCTAGGAATTAATTTTTGCCCCTCTGAGAATGCAAGGTTTATGCCCTAGCTGTTTTCTTGTATAGAGAGCATAGAGATTTGAGCTATAGTTTTGGCATTTTTTTCTTTCCTTTAACATTTTGTTATCTAACTCCCTTGTCTAGATAAGAGAATATACCTACATGTAGCTCCTTTTTCAGTCAGTTGCAGGTGCATCCCTTGCTTTGCAGGATCCTGTGGTTCTTTTAACATAAACCATGATGCCATCTGCATAACTATGAAATTCCTTCCATCTTCTTTTAAAAAACTAAATGTAAAATGAGGAGAAAAAAATACTATGATGTGGCTTCTTTTGTTCTTTCAGTTTTCTTCTCAAGACTTAAGTCTTCGAGATACAGCTCAGGTTGCTTTATGTTTCTGATAATGACAATTACTTAGCTGTGTTTTCGCAAATGTTGGTGAGCTCATTCTTGGCAGATACTTCATACCACCTCAGGTTTATGCTCTAGTAAGACAAGGACTCCCATGGGATACTATATCAGCTTTGTATGATTTCTTTCATTTTCTCCAAGAGATATATTTTGTTTCATCATTGTACAGCTTTGTGTTTATTTTGTTAAAGCTGTGGTTGTGTATCAGTCAGGATAAATGAGATTATGCTTCATTAGGAAAACACCCTCCAAAATCTCAGTGCCATCCTGTCCAACATTGCTGGTTCCATACCGAAGGGAAAGAAAGCTCATGAAGGTTTCACTTTTAGCACAGAACTAGCACTTATAACTTCCACTCCCAACTCATTAGTCATATGGCTCCATCCAACCATAAGAATGGAGGAAACACAACCCTAGTGTGTGCTGAAAGAAGAGGCACTCAGATCTTGGTGAGAAGAACTAATGAGGAGCCTCAGCTAGTACTAGGATTTTCTTTATGTTTTTTCCCCCTTTTTTTTCTTCTTTATGTTTTTGTATTTTCTGTTCCGTAAATAGATAGGTGCTCACTCTTCAGTATTTATAGATTATTTATAATTATCCCATAATACAAAGCCTCTCTTTCTTTCCTTGCTTCTGAATCAGTCATTTTTTATTTTTTTCATCAATTGCTGGCCCCTTGATTTCAATTTCTCTCTGTTTCTTCGTAATCTTTATTTCTGCTTTGTTTGTTTTCGTGGATTTAAACATGATTTTCTGGCTAGGTTGATGTATTTCTAGCCTGTGTTGTTACACTCTCTGTAAGGTAAGCTGGTTTATGGAGAGAAGTGCCTCAAGACCTTTGATTTCTCCCACAGGGAGATCTGTAGCCTGCATTCCTAGGAAAGCTAAAAGCCTTCAAGTATATGAAATGAATCTCATGGTACCCATCATTTCTATATGAATTGCCATTCTTTTTGCTGTTTCCACTTGGAAACTGCTCATTTTCTGGCCCATTCTGATAAGTTTCATAAGTTTTCCCCTTCCCAGAGCTGTACCCACTGCTCCCCCCATCAGCACGAGAATACTCAGTTCTTCTTCGATGGAAATTTCTCTTCCTGTGTCTCAGGGCCTCCAATGTGAAAAAGGAGATAAGATGATAAATTAATTGCTAATGGGACAGAACAAAAGGAAGATTTGACAGTTGCCTCTTTTATACCTTTGGATGGGTCAGAAAAGCATAATAGTACTTCTGACTCAGAAGCTTAAGCTGAGATTCTAAAAAGAGTATCTGGGCCTTAGATAACTTTTTGACACCTCGATGATATTGTCGCCTCTGCATTTCTCTAGAAATTGATTATTTCAATTGCCAGGGGCCGACTTTGGAATCTTTTCTCTTGAGCTGCATTAGGGTGAGAAAGCATTTATCCTTCTCTAATGCTTAAAAGAAACTTTCGTTATGTATTCTATAAATCTGAAATGTGTTTTCCATTATTCACCACATGAGCTCAGATTTGTAAAGAAACATAGAAACCGAAGACCTAATTTACTCTTTGTTCTCCTTTGTGGAAAACAAAACAGAAAAGGATAATAGCAAAGGTCTGGTGGCTTCATCCAAAATCAATTGGGGTTTCAGATTCTGGATTGTGTGTGAATGACAAAAGCCTTGGTATCACTGAAACGCACCTCTATTTCATTTTCATAGTTATGCACAAAAACATTCGGAAGTCCAGATAAAAGGACTAAGATCTGATGTGTTGTCTATCTGTCTGTCTGTTTCTAAGGTTTGGCTGTGCTTTCTCCCTTATCGTCTCTCTTTTCTTTTCTATGTCTTCTCTCCCCTCTCTCTTCTTTTTCACTCTATGCTTTTTCACATTAGGTGTTCAGATGACCTCCTTCTCATTAGAGATAGCCAATGGAATTCATTATACAGAGCATTGGTCCCTAAGGCCGAGTATAGAGCCACCAAGTACAACCTCTCTGGTCTATAGGCAGGAGGGGATCTGGTCTGCCTTTCTTCTGACACAGACATGTCCAGTCCATACTCAGCTGATAGGCTAACATGAAACCCCCTTTGGCCACTTCATACCATGAATATCTTGGCAACATTAGAATATTTACTCAGATCAGAAACACAGAGAGTGGACGATACCAGGAAGGTGTTAGACACCTGTTTGAATGATGCCATTTAGGTAAAAGAAGAACTATGTGATTTGAGCACAGACTTGGTTCACATTACGATTTTGTCTTGACTGTTCACTTGTGGCAAAGGTGTGGCAAAGGCACACCCTACAAAGCTCTGCCCCTTTTTATGAAAGCTACCCCTCTGGACCTAACAGCTCCTTAACTATGTCCACAGTTAACTCCGGCTGACAGGAGTAGGTCATTTATCACACACGGCTGAGCAAGTCTCGGGCACTGAGTGAACATCAGCTTGTCTTAGGGAAGTGTGAACTTTTTAAGTGTGAAGTAAAAGCTGAAAAATATTCATCTTTAAGGAAGAGCTTGTTTATACTCTCAGAAAATAGAATTAACCATTTTTAGTTCTGATCATGCATGTTATTTCCCTCTGCAGTCTTTGGAAGTTACCTGCCAAGGACAGAATTTGGTCTCAAGTGAGCAAGAAATACAGACAAATTAGGTGCCAGATTCCACTTGTCTAAAAATGGTAAATTAATAGTCCTTACCTAATGGTGTTCTTTTTACTTGAGTTAAGGCATAACTGGAATTTTCTCTTCCATGTAAAGGCAGAAGGAATTCTTATTTCTTTGTCTCATCCCTCTCATGGGGTGTATGCTGAGTTTTGTTTTCAGTAGGAAACTCCTAAGTTCCAATTGCTCTCTTTCTGTCACCCCAGCCCCTGCCCCCTAGAAAACAGTCCTCCCTTTAGTTTGAAATTAAAAAGGAAAACCAGTTGGTGTTGCTCAGAATGGTAAAGGGAGATGGATGGGAACATTTGTTTCTGACCTTCAGCAAAAGAATTCTGTTAGTTAGGCACTATAAATTTGTTTTCGGCGAATGGGAGAGCATAAATGTGCTCCATCAGGATGGAAAAAGCATTTGCACCCAAAACGTGAAACACACAAAATAAATCGATCAGATTAATTTCTAGCTGTCAGCCCTGGAGGCTCATTTCCTATCAGCCACATCGGGAGGCAGAGGAGCAGTTAACTTCTAATGATTGGGAAAGGTGGGGACCACCGATGGATTCACTCACCAGTGATGGCAAAGGGCGCTTTTCTTTCAAGATCCTGAATTTGCTTTGTCTGTAATCAAAGTCTTCCACTGCTGCCAGATGAGTGGGTGAGATTCCCTGAGGCCCATCTGCTCTCTGGCCTGCCACCCCAGTCTTTGGAATTGTCTGTAGGAGTTATTCCTTTGAGTTAAAAAATGACAGGACCACCCAGACACCTATTCATTCTCTAACTACTCAGTCACCAAGCAAAGAAAAGACTCCTAGGGGATGGCTAAAGCCAAGTTAAGTTTTGTTGAGAAAATTTCTAAAGCTGAGAGTGGCATTGGGGAATTATGCCTCCAAAGGGTGTTCAGGTTACACCTTGGGCCATAAAACCTCAAATCATTCGTAACACTGAAAGTTTTATGCATTGTCTTAACACCAAGTCACTTTCTGGACAATACTTTGTTTACTCTTGTTGCCTAAAATTGGTTCTGGATAGCTACTTTACTGATTTGGGTAACTGAACTATTTTATGATCAGTGTGTATTGAAAAACTTGGCCGTCTATATGGATCACAGTAACCAGATATTTGCCAGAATTCACTTCCCTAAAGTAGATTATTTCTAGGGATTACACGTCAAGTACCTTCCGGTGACAGATAGTCAATGAGTGAATTGGTTCTGAACCAAGGCATTGGAGAATGGTCAAGACAGTAAAAGTGCTACACTTCACTTAAAGCTATTTGTATTTAAAGCATTGATTCTGACTTGTGGCTTTATAGTTTAAGACTTCGATGGATAATTGTAGTGACTCTTAAAGAATGTCTTATATATTTAGTTTAATGATGAAATGTTATTTAGTCAAAAGTAGAGTGAGCTGGTGATCTCTTGGTAGGTGTGGAATGTCATGATGAAATAATTAGATCAATCTTGTCTTCTGATTTTGGAACATCATTTGCCCAATCTGTCAAGTTTTCCCCCTCTTCCTACACCCACAGAAGCACAGATTTTGATTATGACACAAGGATGTCTCTCACTGTCCAAGAATATTCCATGCCCTTCTTGTCTTTCTGGATAGAGGATAATACCCCTGCCCTAACACACACACACACACACACACACACACACACACACACACACACACACACACACAGTGTATATTGGGCATTAAAAATGTTTTATTTATCTCTACAGTCAACATGGGACTTGAACTCACAACCACAAGATCAAGAGTTGCATGCTCTACCAACTGAGCTAGTCAGGCACCCTAAATATTGGGCTTATTATATTGAAATATATGGAAGCTATTCCCAATTGAATATCTGTCTAAAACTGGGACTGAGTTCTACTTCCTGCTTGTAATTACCCCTCAGTCTTTAGGTGGTTTATAGTGCTAATATTAATAACAGTAGTGATTATCTGGAGTGGAATGTTTTAATTAATCATAAAAACACGGTGTGTTTTTTTAAATTAGATTCTTAAATATCCTTGCCTTGACTATCAACATGAATAAATGCCATTTAATTTCAGGAAAAGTTTGGTTTCTGAAGTAGAATCTGTAAGCATCTTTTGTTGATTAAAAAATGCAAAACTTATTGCAGCCATATTTTTGCCTGTTTGGCCTTAGTTCTCAAGAAACTAAATCTGAATTTGGTGTCTAATATAGGTGATAGACTTAATTGTGAACTTACTGATCCTGGTTATTGTTTATTCCTGGCCCTGGATAATTGAGAGAGTAAGATAATTTACTTACTAGTACACATAGGAATTAGATTTTTTTCTTGAACTCATAAGCATCATTTGTTGTCACATGGAAGAGAGAAGGGAACTCAAAAATAGTAGGTTCTAATGGTGCAAGAGAAAATATTAAAGAAATACCCAAAGGTTGACTTGAGGAGGGATTATACAAAATAGCAATGAGTATGTGTGCACTTTACAATATTTATAAAATAGGGGAGCACCTGAGATGGAAAATAATGTGTGGCTGAGAAGGCTAAGGAAAGGAAAGTGTGGAAGGAAAACAAATTAGCACTGGCGAGTCCTAAAGATGCTTTTTGAACACTACCATGCATCATGCTTTCTGCTGATGAAACAGTGAAAAAAAATAAAACCATTGCCAAATACAGACTGAAGGAGTGGCAAGATCATTAGATGAGTGGTTGGGGTGCCTGCTTTTGAGTCCTGGCTTGGCCACTAACTACAGAGAAACTTTGAGAAAATCACACTTTCTGTAGGACTCTGTTTCTTCATCTTAACATAAGAGGGATTATATGCTCTCTAAATCTCCTTCTAGCTTTAACATTATGAGTCATTTAAAAAGTGCTTCCATATTGCACAAGTATTGGGAACAGCATTGTCACTCCCCAGCATGTAGCCTGACCACAGCTCTGAGCTATAGATAATAATAGGTTGGAACTGATCTCTTGACCTGGTCTGCTCTGACCTCCTCTGGATTCTGTGTCCCAGAAATTTTTATACTTATTCAAAGGGTGACAAGTCTGTTTGGTAATGTTTCCTTTAAATTATAGGAAACAACTACATGCTGGCATATTTCCTGTCCTGCTGAAATAGCACAGTAGTCCCATAGCACAGTAGTCTCAGAATAGCTCTTATGGATTTATTGAAATAACTGAGTCCCAAAAGGCCCAGCTGCTCATCAGATCAGAGACATCACAGGACAGGTGACACCTAGGAGACCATCCTAGGGTTATTCACAGTTATGGAATAACACATACTGGACCACTCCGGAATACTGGCCATGTCTTCCCCTGGTCACATGCTCTCTAGGGTGGAGTCTCATTATTGATCCACTATTGCTTAGAAGCCCTTTCTCTTTCACCCCACATAGGGGGACCATCTCCTGTTTCCCTGATTCCCTCATTCGTTCTATACCAACTGCCTAATAGAAGAGAAATTCCAACTGTCACTTTCCAAATTGAGGTGTAAGACCAAGAGGTGTGTTTTTCTGAGCAGCTGGCTGAAAGCTAGTTAGCAAACTCTCAGTACCCTCACCCACTCTGGACGTATAATGGGAAGCATATGTAGGGCTGTTGGTATGCTTGCCAGCCCCTAACTTCAGCAAAGAGAAATGGGCCCTTACAAAGGCACTGGAGAGCTTAATAAGTCCTGCATAGGCCAGTGGAAAACACAGGTGATTGAGGTTTTATCAAGTTGGGAGACTCTAAAGAGTGGCAATCAGTCTGCAGCAGCTTCCACAGTGAAGCAATAAAATGTTGCACTGGAACTGACCTAAATTCCCAGAGTTTGTCTGTGAAAAGGATTGCTATTTCCTGTGGGTGTGAGATTTGGTGTGGAGTGATCCAAGATCCTATTCAAGATGGCCACTTGAAGATGGAATAAACCTCAGTGGGAAAATAGGAGGTATTGTATTCTAGATTTCTAAGGACTGAGGCTGGGGTAAAGGCCATTGTGGAGAAGATGCATTAGCTACCTCAGCAAGGGAAGCCACAATGACAGAGCCACCTGCCAAACCCAGACAGCACTTGTGTTGGGGCAGCCTCACTGTGTGGTGAGGAAAGGCATTCTTGCATTGCTTTTCTCTTCTCTCATCACCTGCCCCACCCTGGAGCCTTGAAAACTCTTGTTAACAAGTTGGGGGAGCAAGAGCTGAAGCTGCCAAGTGAGGAAACTAAAGAGAAACTAACCAAGTGTCTCCTGAGACTTATTATGGTACCATCAGGGGAAGGAAAGGAAGTTTAAAGCAAGAATTAAGCTTTAACTTTAACACAGAATGGTATGCAGTAGGTGGACTAATGCTCCCACTCACAAAGATGACCACATCGAATCCCCAGCACCTGTGAATATGTTACCTTCCAGGGCAAAGGGCAGGTGAGGTTGTGGATGAAAAAAAGGTTGTTAATCAGCTGACTAACATAAGGAGATTATTCTGAAGATTCCAGGAGGGCCCAATGTAATCACAAGCATCCTTACCAGTGAAAGAGAGAGGCAGGAGAGTCAGAGTCAGTGCGATAGTGACTTCACTGGATGCTGCTGGTTTTGAAGATGGAAAGGAAACATGAGCCAGTAGGAAGCGTTCAGCCTCTAGAGGATAGAGAACGTGCTGGTTTTGAAGATGGAAAGGAAACATGAGCCAGTAGGAAGCGTTCAGCCTCTAGAGGATAGAGAAGGTAAGGAAATGGATTCTCCCTTGGAATCTCCGGAAAAGAACACAGTTTTGCTGATTGCTTGATTTGAGCCCAGTGAGACCCACTGCAAATTTCTGACCTTCAGAAATATTATAAATTCGTACTGTTTTAAGCCACTAATTTTGTGGTAATTTGTTACAGCAGCTGTAGGAAAGTAATATACTGAATAACCGAATTGTGACTGTATTACTTCAGAATAGCTAGAAAAGTCATGGAGAGGGAAGAACTGGCCCTAGGCAATAAATTAAATGAAGAGAGACAGACCAGAAAGTAAAGTTACTTTAAAAATATATGCCCCACGACTTGATTGTTTGCCATGACAATTACATTCCTAAGTTGTGTTATCTGCTGGTCTTTCTGGAAGTTCCCTGCAAGGCAGAGCTGGAACCTGGGTCCTGTGTTGCTGTCAGGTGAATCATCCATTCTCTGATTCTGAATTGGGATCATCTCTGAAGTCCAAATCCAGAGCTACTTTTTGTGGGGCTTCCCTCAGTTGCAGAAATAGTTCCAATCAGGGTGATTGGTTGTTAATATGAGCCTCTGCTATTTTGCAAGCATCCTTGAAACAGAGCGCTAAACAGGCAGGTCTTAACAAAGGCTGTATTTTCTTGTGGCAAGAGGGTTGATGATTGGATGTAGTCAGGGATGAAGCTGGAGATCTAGGTTGGGGTTGGCTTGGAGAGCTTCAGATACTAGAGGATATAGGTTGCATTTTTATCCCAGAAATCAGAGTGAGAATTGGTCAAGATTTGAACTAGGGCAGTGGCACAAGGATTAGGAAGGAAGCCGACTGCAGACAGTTTGCACTGAAAGGTGACAGCATTGGTGTTTAAACTGAATGAAAGTCTGAGTTTTCTATTCTGTGTAATTAAGAGACTGGGCCTGTGTTGTTAGTGAAACTAAGCAGGAGAAAATGGGAGGGGAGCATAAGTTTTGGTGGAATCATACATTTGAGGTGAGTGTGGGCTAACTTTTTGGAGCAATCTGACCAACTCAGAAAATTGCATCAAAAGTCTAAGGAGGAATTCAGAGATTGGGATGTTGATTTGGGTATTTTTAACTCAAAGGTGAAAATAGTGAAGGTCATGGGAGTGAACAAGATCATCTAAGAGCATTGAGAATCATCTAGATAACAAACCTGTGCAGTAGCAGGAAGAGCTTTTTAATGAAAAAAAAAATTTATAGCAATCTTGAGCATCTCAAGCAGGCTGAATAGGAGAGCAAAATAGAAAGAAATTGGGGAGTAGAAATGAAAGCTGAGGTGTAAACGTGACAAAGGCTGAGTAAATATTAGGTTGGTCCCAGTGAGTGGAGACAAGCAACTTTTAACAGAATCAAAAAGGATGTATAAATCTGAGCTGTAAATGGAGAGAAGAAACTCAGTGTGAATGACTGGAGCGTGGGAAAGGGAAGCAAAAGGAGGAAAATGTCAGTATTTGGTGATAATGGCAGACCTGTGTGAAGAGAAAGTTATAAGGTAGAAGATGGAGCATGGAAGATAAGCTGTGTCAATTCCTATTGCTGAAATTAAACTTAAATGACAGTATTTATGCCACAGCTGGGCTTTTTCTATTCCGGTTGTGAGAGTGTAAAGGGGCGAGCCAGGCTCCAAAGTGCGTTCCCCTCCACTGTCAGGAGGAGCCAGTGACACAGAGACCTAAAGCCAGAAACTTCCATGCAGGAGGGTTGTATCTGTTATAGTCTCAACAAATTTCATGCTGAGATTAATGAGGGGGGAGGGGATGGCACAGTCCCTGCCTTTGAGAAGCAGGTGACCTAATTGGGAAGGCAAGCTCTTCACGGAGAATATTTTTAAAATAATCAGACCTGGGACAATATTTTTTACATAATATGGTAGGATTTCAGAGTCCTAGGAAGCTCATGGTTGCCCACATGGAGTAGGTCAGAGAAGACTTTGCGGATTATGTGGGCTTGAACCTCTGGCTAGGTAGAGAGAGAGGTAGGTAAGCAAAAGTATAGGATAGGGTATTTTGATCTTGGCCCTCAGGAGTTGCCAATCCCTGCCTATATTGTCTTAGCTAAAAGTCGCTGCAGGTGGGGATTGACAGCCTTCAGGAGGAGGGGGAACCACAAGGGACCAGCGTGTGGAGAAGGGGTGCAGCATGGTGAGACAAACACTGGTTTGGGAGACAGAACATGGATTAGCCCTGGCTCTCAATCTCAACAACTGGGTGATAATGGGAGATCTACTTTGAGTCAAAATGTCCTCATCTGTAAAATGGGTTCAGAAGAGGTACCTTTTGAAAACTGTGTCTTGTGCATTGGCCTCCAAGCACCTTGTTCTCCTGAATCTTGTGTACATAGGTGCATGTTTCTTTCCATAAGAATCTGACTCCATAGGCCCGACCCTGCTCTGTCCCCTTCTCTTCCAGTTTATCATCCAAACAGGTGCCCAGGTGGTTTTCCCAAAACATCTGTCCAGTCATCACTTACCTGCTTAAAACTCTCACCATTGCCAACATGGAAAGTGAAAGTTCAACCATCTCTAGTGCTGACTTCTATCCCCATTTCTATTACTTGCTGTCCTTTTCTATACACTCAGTTTTAATGGCCTGCTCCCAATTTCCAAACACCCTAGGCTTTTTGAACCTGGTTCATATTATTTTTTTCTCCCTGTAATGCCCTTGCTATGTTCCCATTGTCTAGTCTTGACCTTACCTTCTCCTCCACCTTAAGATCTTCCATATGCCTGACTTTGGACTTGTATTATTGAAGCCACCCCTGGAAAACCCTGCCCCTACAAGCCCTCTCCTCTCTTGTGCTCCAGCTGACACGGACTTCTACTGCAGCACATGTTAGATTTCACTGCATTTGCTTTCTCCCCTGGCTCACCCAATGACCTTGGAGGTTCTGTGAAGGCAGAGATGCTGTTGCTTTTCTTTTGCTGGACTTCAGAGAGTCCACCATAGTGATTCATTGAGTTGAATGAGTGAATAAATCAAGCCAAAGCCAAGCATTGTTCTTTTACTAACGCCTTTTCTGGTCATCCCTGGTTGACCTGGGACAGAATTACACAGCTGGATTTTCGTTTAGGGCAACTTTTGCTACTTTCTTTCTTTTTACTTAGAGAGTCAGGAGGCAGGAAGCTAGACAAAGACTTGCTGTTAGGCTGAATTTTACTTTGGAAACTCCACATGGGAACCCTCTCCTCCCTGTCTTGGCAGGATGGGCTCAGTTTACCCACAGAAGTGTCCTTGTCAGAGAGGTAGAAGACAGTAAGACAGGTCCCCAAAGACTTTGTTTGGGGACTGGATTGGTCAATGCCTTTTCCAATCTGAATGAGCTGCATTCATGTTTGTGAGGTAAGGAGGAAAATAATAACCTGGTCAAGTTAGGACAATCTGAATATGACAGCCCTTGTGTCTGGGTAAACCTCAGGAGCAAGACTGGCCTCAGGAAAGAGGGAAAAAAAAAAAAGACCTGTAGCAACCAAGCCTGACTTTGCAATCTCTCTTCTCCAATATGCTCTCCACTGTCAATATCCAATTGCCTCCTTTGTGCTTTGTGTTCTCTCTCCTATTGTAGCCTGTTCCTCGGAAAGTATATTTTCTACTAAAGGTCTTACTCTAGGGGGGCATTTATCTCCCTTCCCATGTCAGCTCTTCTTAAATTCCTCTTAAGAAACTGACTTCAAGTTAAAGATGGGAGGCTGCCTCATTGGTCACTATCAATAAAGACCATGACTACCTTCCCCACTGGCAGAATTACAGGAGGTGCCATAGTGCTATATCTATTATTAATATATTATGTGTGTATATATAATATATACATATGGGGCCTGGAAACAGATTCTAGGTTCAAATCCTGGCTCTACACTTGTTGGTTGTATAATCCAGTCAAGCTACTTACCCTATCTAAGTTTGTGGTTGTCATCTGTATAATGAAATAAATTATAGCCTGTTTTTTAGGCTTGTGGTGAGTAGTAAATAAACATCACATACGAATTTGGAGAATATGCCTTGAAGTAAGTCTGACCTTTCTGTTTATAGTTTGTTGTTTATTGTTGTATGACCTTGAGAAGCTACTGAACCACTTTGCCTCTATTTGCTCCTGTATAATACAGGAATGATAATAATAGTACCTACCTCTCAGCATTTTATCTAAAGAGAAAATATAAATGAAGCTTCCTACGAAAGTTCAAGATTAATGCATATTCCAAATCTTATTTCAGTTGTTGTGGGCAGTGAATGAGAAAGTAATTCTGAAAGAGTCTTAAGCCATGTACAAGTATCCAAAAATCCTTGAATGTAAACTCCTTTAAGAATCCTGGAGATAGGGGTGCACGGGTGGCTCAGTTGGTTAACCATCCGACTTCAGCTCAGGTCATGATCTTGCGGTTCATGGGTTCGAGCCCTGCGTCGAGCCCTGCGTCGAGCTCTGTGCTAAAAGCTAGCTCAGAGCCTTGAGCCTGTGTCAGGTTCTGTATCTCCCTCTCTCTTTGACCCTCCCCTGCTCATGCTGTCTCTCTCTCTCTCAGAAATAAATTTAAAAAACATAAAAAAAATTTAAAATGAAAAGAATCCTGGAGTTAAGGAACTACATGGGCTCTTAGACTCTTCTTGTCACTTTTATAACATTGAGGGAGGTATGCAGTGGGTAATAAAAGGTGGTCATTGTGTGTGTGCACATCTGCATTTCAGTGGAAAAAAACCTGAGCAATGACCCAGTTGACTTCACCACCCTGAAGACCCAGGGAAGTGCTTTGAGTGTTAAATCACAGGGTTTCACTTCCACCCAGAATATTCATGAATAATGATAGCACTTAGGCCTCTCTAATTAAGTGTTTTAAAAAAAAAAAAAACCTCTCAAATGGCTGGCTTCTATAGATAAAAAAGTGATGATTTGAATATATATAATACATATATATTACATTCTATTATATGTGTGTGTTTTTCCCCAGAAAGCAAAACAGGTACAGTGTGGGGGAAATTCCTGCTGGCTACAGATTGGAAGACTGGGCAAGGTTGGGCCCCACTCTTAGTTTCTGATTTAGCAGATCTGGGGGTGGGGGTCATTGAAAATTTGCATTTCTAATAAGATCTCAGGTGATGCTGATATGAGCCCTGGGTTATATCTGCTTTATCTGAAATTTGCCTTATCTTGGGCACCACCTGAGGAATCTTTTAGAAGCAGGAATTGTCAGGCCCTTTGCAGACTTCTCAAATCAAAATCTCCTCTGGTGGAATGCTTAGTCCGCATCCAAGAACCAGTACATCAGAATCTGTGAGAGTAGATTCTAGATACCAAATTTTTTGTTAATGCTTCTTGGGAGTTTTCAGTGTACATCCAAAGTTAAAAATGACAGAAATTGAGAGACCTAAATTGTGGTCTCTGTTTTATAACAAATTAACTGCATGACCAAGGGAAAGTATTCTAAGACCTTTAGAATAAATTTTATTTTTGATAAAAGTGATGGAGATGGGTCACATGAGAAAGAGAATAAAAGCTTGTTTGGGTAAATCTGTAATTAATACCCTTAGCTGTACAACTTGAATCTTCTATGGGATTAAAACATAAAAATCTCTTCTGTAAGCCCCACTCCAAAATCTCTGTAGTAAGGCCTGGGCATTGGAATTTCTTAAACTCTAGATGATTCTAATGTGCATCGAAGGCTAGAACCATTGGGTTAGAAGATTTCTAAAATTCTTTGAGTCCTACATCATATATTCTTGTATGAATTGGTCATTTACTTCCTATAGCCAGTGTCAAATCACTTGCTAAAAAGAACAGAGACTCAATTGTTGTGTCAAACATCTTTTATCAAGTTGCTTTCCCTACAATACTTTAGTATTTACTGCCTTGTAGTAGCTTTCTTAATCATAAAAAAGGAGTTAACTTTTTGTGGAACACTATTTGACACCTTGGTAACCTCTATCCTTATGATTAAAGTTAGGCATCCTATCTATTTAATAGAGGAGAACATGCCAACTTCACTTACTTGCCCACCTGGAAGAACTATCTGGTTTCACATCTGATTCTGGTTGCGTTATGCCCGTACTTTTGGAACTACAATGTGCCTGGGTGTGGGCTCAAAATTCTGGTTTTCTAACTACCCCTGGGAATGGCTCTCCTACTGTCCTGGGGACAACGCCTTGAGTAACAAAGCTCTACCCCATATTCTGTCACTCTGAAACTGCGAGCCAGACTCCATGCCAATGAATGACATTCTTATGAATCTTAAATATCCTGGTACATAAAAGGTACACCCTCCATATACAACATATTTATCCAAAAGAATGCTGTTCTCTTCAAAGTGGATCTTCTGGGATTTTTGCCCATATTCTAGAGATATTGCCTCCAACATGATTTTTGCACTGATTCTTTGTGAATTTTCTTAAAATTCTTGGACATATTCTTTGCAACATTCTTAAACTTAGCAGCTTTTAGTCCCTGAGGATATACTGGATCTTTAGAGAAGCTATATCTGGTGAAGTGATGAATGATGTAATAGGGTTTAGGTAAATAAATATAAAGGGATGAGGAATAAAAAGATCGTTGCCTTTGAAGAACATTTTCCCAAGCTCCTTCCTGGTATAGTATAAGCATAGAGAGCTTCATTGAACAGAGCCAAGGACATCTAGTACTGAAGCACTTGGAACAACTCACTTCCTAGTCTATAAGCAGGCAGACACCAGAAACTTCTTCATATTTATAACTGTACCATACTCCAGGGGTTAGCAGACTTTTATTCAAAGTGCTAAATATTTTAGGCTTTATGGGTCACATAGGGTCTTGCATATGTTTCTGTGTGTCTTTTATTGAAGTACATTTGACACACAATGTTATCTTAGTTTCAGGTGTACAACATAGTGATTCAACAATTCTCCACATTACTCAGTGCTCACCATGACAAGTATAGTCACCATCTGTCAACACACAATGTTACTACAATATTACGGGCTATATTTCCTATACTGTACTTTTCAACTCCATCACTTATTTTATAACGGGAAGTTTGTACCTCTTAATCTCCTGTATCTATTTTACCTCCCACCCTACTTCTCCTTTGGCAACCACCAGTTCTCTGTATTTAAGTGTCTATCTGTTCATTTGTTTTTTAGATTCCACCCCCTACACATGAAATCATACAGGATTTATATTTCTCTGGCTGACTTATTGCACTTAGCATAACACCCTCTAGGTCTGTCCATGTCATAAATGGAAAGATATCATTCTTTGTTATGACTGAGTAACATTTCATTGTGTGTGTGTGTGCGTGTGTGTGTATAACATCTTTGTCCATTCATGTATGGATGCACCTTTAGGTTGCTCGCATATTTGGCTATTATAAACAATGTTGTAACAAACATAGGGTGCAAACAAAGTTTTGAATTAGTATTTTCATTTTCTTTGGGTAAATACACAGTGGTGGAATAACTGAATCATATGATATTTCTATTGTTAATTTTTTGAGGAAACTCCTTACTGTTTTCCAAAGTGGCTGCACCAATTTACATTCCCACCAACAGTGCATGAGGGTTGCCTTTTTTCTACATCCCCACCCAAACTCCTTTCTTGTTACTAGCCATTCTGACTGGTGTAAGGTGGCATCTCACTGTTTTTCTTTTCATTTCCCTGATGATTAGTGATGTTGAATGTCTTTTAATGTGTCTGTTGGCCATCTGTATGTCTTCTTTGGAAAATGTCAAGTTCTCTTCCTAATTTTTAGTCCAATTATTCAGTGTTGAGGTGTGTGTGTATATATGTGTTTTAACTACCCTTTGTAAATGTAAAAACCATTCTTATCTTGAAGATCCTATAGAAACAAGTCACTAGTTATATTTGGCTTATGGACCTAGTTTGTTACTGCTATTCCATCAGTAAATAATGCCAGCTAAAAAATAAACATCTGTATCTGCATAATATTCTGTCATGCAGTCATGGGTATGCAGCCCTTGAGAGTTAGAAATTTACATAGGCTTCAGAAAATGTTAAAATAATAATTATAATTACAGCTTTCTTAGGTAAGAGCATTTATGTTGATGAAGACCCTCAAACATCTTTATAGCTCTCTTTCTCTTCCTTCCTCTTTGTGAACACACAATATTATTGGTGTTCCCACATCAAGTGTGCTTGCTATACCTGGATCCCATGGGGGAAAAATGCAGTACTCATTTCAGGCAAAAGGCCACAGTTAAACAGCTAGCCCGGAGAGCACAAAGCTAAACATAAGCAAGATGTATAGAATTTCCCCATTACTTGCTTCTCTCTGAAACTATTAGTCAGAACACCGTCTTTAGCTTTATTTCACACAGCAGATTGAAAGGTCAGGCTGACTGGCCATTCACTCAGACAACTGATTCAGCTAGGACAGAAAAAAATGACCCACTGAGAGTGACAGAAAAATGGTTCTGTTGTAGGAAGTTGCCAAGCCAAGGCACATTTGAAGGACATTGTGGGGTTCAGCCTATTCCTATGAGCATTGGTTATGAACATAATCATGACTGGGAGTTGACATGAGCTTTTGCATGCACAGCTGTTCCTTCCATCTAGACCTGGCCATGGTCTCTTGAGGGCCGGGTGATGAAACCAGGATATATCTGGGGTCCAAAACTGTCCATGGCTCTGGAGTATGATGGCCACATCTGTTTCCCAGCAAGGTGGAAGTGGCTACTTGAAGGTCACCTTAGAAGAACATGAGTTCCATGTGACAGAGCCTATTCTGATATGGCTCGTAGGTGTACTTAAATAACTCTGATGCTTACTATCTGGCACAGCTCTGCCCTGATCTTTTTTTTTTTTTTCTGAGAGAGAGACAGCATGAGCAGGGGAGGGTCAGAGAGAGAGGGAGATACAGAATCTGAAGCAGGCTCCAGGCTCTGAGCTGTCAGCACAGAGTGGAACGTGGGGCTCAAACCCATGAACTGAGATAATGACCTGAGCTGAAGTTGGTCGCTCAACCGACTGAGCCACCCAGGCACCCCAGCTCTGCCCTGATCTTTGAGCAGCATGGAAGTGTGTCAGATTTCAGAGCTGAGCAAGGCACTGGTGCATTTGCAGGCTTTCTATGGGCTTGGGGCCCATAGAAAGAAGGTGGTGTGGAGCACTCAGCAAGGGAGTTTCTAGCTTGGGAGTGATTTATAGAGATTTATAAAAGCATCAGTTATCAGTGGAATCAGAAGACTTTGGCTGGCTGTGTGTGTGTCTTGCAAGAAAGAGCTCTAAAAGTTATAGGTAACTATGAAGGTGAGAGGGTGCCCCTGGTATAATGATGTTAGATAGCTAGGTAAAAGCACTCATAGGCATTAAGCAAAGGAGAACTTGTAGTAGGAACAAGAGTATGAAGAAAGGTAAAGAGAGCAGAACTGGGATGAGAATGAACACATGTGACAGGGTATTGGAGAGTATGAGTGCTGCTACATGTGGATGGCTTTGCTGACATTGTATCAGAGCCTGACAGCTCTGTCCTCTCCCTGGTACCTGAGGGACCTGGACTACCACCTAGTCTGGGCATGACACTGGGTGGGCTTTCCCCTAGGGGCAAGCCCTGAAAAGGAGAGCTGTGTTCTGTACTAACACAAGTTTGGAGTCAGACCAAGGGGAGAACTGAAACTTAAGGAGAAAATGGGGAAAAGAATGAAATAAGAGATGTGAAATGAAGGAAAGAAAAGCTGGCCATTGAGTGCAAGTGAGATGGAGCAAGCAGCTTTGAAAGACCAAGCCTGGAAAGGTTCCAGGAGGCAATGAAATGAAAGAATGTATAGGTGCCTGAGGGCTGGGAATATGGCTATTAAGGGTGGGAGCTTGCTTGAACGTCATTTCTTCAGTTTCCTCCCTTGTGTGGCTCATTACTGGAGTGTATTTATCTCCCATACGCCCGTTGCTATAGTCTACTTTGAGCCCTCTAAAGCTGTAATAAGACAGGTTCTCAGAAATCTTCCTGAAAACAATTCCCATTGCAGTGACCAGGCGCAGGCTTCTGCCAAAGAGCTATTGGGGGACCCAGTACCTTCTGTTAGCTATATTCTAGGTCTTTGTCTTGAGATCACTGTGAAGACTGCTGAAGCCCAGTGGGTAGATGGAGTGGTGTCTAATGAAAGACAAAGTGGGTATCCAAGATGGATGCAAAATAACCATCTTGACTAATTCAAAGAAGCCCAGCGAGTGGAGAGTGAGCCTCCTGTTTCAGGAAGGGGTGATTGAAGAGGCTACGCTGTGAGATAAGCCGCGTGGCACTATTGACTCCTACTTGCTTCTCTTGACTCTGTTCACCAGCAAACCTCTTGTGTAAATGCTTAGGGGCGATACACAACATCCTTGAGTTCCTTTCCGGTGTCCCACTACTGTCCCACCCTCAGCTCTCCTGTCTCCCATCAACCTCTTTTATTTTCTTCATTTTGTCCCAAAACTCATTGTTAAGTAGACCTGGGAGGGGCACATGGTTTTGTAGGCTTATAATGTGATCCCCTTCCTGATCTATTTGATTTTCTTAATTGCACTGGTGTCATAAATATAGTGCCTTTCCCATTTCTTGTTATGCAGATGCTTTGGCATATTTGGCAGGTATGACAAAATTAACTGGTTGATTCTCCCCAAGTTTTCATATAAATCAGGAGTTTGCAATCTTCTTCTATAAAAGGGCTAGATAGGAAATCATGGCTTGTAGGTGTGTGGACTCTGTTGTAACTACTCAATTCTGCCCTTTGAGTGAAAAAGTAGTTGGAGAGCATAAATAAGTGAATCGGTAAGGATGTGCTCCAATACTACTTGATTTACCAAAACAGGTGGTCATAGAAAAGAAAGACTAAAGAAATTTTAGGTAAATATTACAGAGCTTAAAGAAAGGTTCTTGTCCTTACATATTTCTCCAACATCTTGCACAGGGGCCCTGAAGTTTCTACAGTGTACAGTTTTCCCTCAAAATTCTTAAGGACCTGAACATCTTAATTGGGTTAAGGTGTTATAGGAGGAGGAATATATTAGAGAATATTTTTCTCTAGGAGGAGAAAATAATTTTACCTTAGTGGATAGTTACTTTGATTAATCAATTAGCATCCTTTTCCTGGGTAAACTGTGATAAAAGATGAAGTAGGACTTGTTTGAGGTAGGTACAGGTGAGGCAAAAGGTAGGAATACATCCAGGATAGGGAGGCTCTTGGAACTGCATTTATACCTGCTGTATGAAAGATCTTGTATAGGGGGCTGTAGGGACCATAAAGATGAATAAAACACAACCATTCTAAAGGAGGTTAAAATTTAATTGAAGATGAATGACATCTGTATGTCTGCACATCTAATTCTGCATGTATGTAATTATCCATCCATTTGTACATATCACAAGTAATGAATCAGACAATAGTGTGTGGTAAGTAGTCACTAGTGGTACAGGCAGTAAGCCTGAAGACATTTAGAAGAGCAATCTATTCCTATTAGCTGGTGTGAATAGGAAGTTGTCAGGGGCATGTGGATCAGGAATTAAACCTTGGTCAGTTACTAACAATTTAACTGATCGAGGCACCTTGACCACTGCCTCCTCTCCGCCCCCCCCCCCTCCAAAACCCTGAGGCATAAGTTAGAGGTAGGGACTTCTCTCTTATCAAGTTAGAATTTTGTGCAAAGAGGGCTGAAGTCACAGATTCAGTATTGGCTTGGATAGTTAGATTTCTTCTGAACTGTGGTTATGGCCTTGGTTGCCCACTACCACTTGCCATCTTAAAATGTATGACCAAGCTATACCGAGTAGATGCACTCATTTATTCATCTAGATCTTCTTTTGCAAAAATTCCTTGGCTTCTGCCAGAAGTCAAGTACCAGATGGTTCAGGAAGGCTTTTCCACTGCCAGAGATAGATCCTGGAGCTCTGGGATCCCTGATATGCAGCAGGAGATTCATCTCCCATGTATGAAGGTCAACATGGTCTATTCACTGGAAATCAGTTAAGATTACATTTATTACATGGGACTCTGAGAAACCAAATAATAGTGAAGAAGAATAATTCATTTTCTCAATGAAAGGATGGAGAAAACAGAATCCCAGGAGGCCTTCAGTAATTAAAATGGCATTATATTCACTGCATGATTTAAGATAACATATTCTAAATCTCTCCTATCCTTTTCACATAGCCACACATTATTGATGAACAGGCATCAAGGAGGCATTAGGTGATATTTTATTGCATTATTTTAAGCCACTGAGGTTTTTATATATGAGAGGTATAGATTTATGCTGGTGATTCAGCTATGAAGCAAGCACATCAATTTGTTCATGAATGTGAACTGGTGATTACCTCCATTAAAGTCAACAGGGCAGACTGATCACTTTAATTTGGGCAGAGGCATGCAAACAGCATTAGCAAGTGGTATATGTGCCTAAGAACACAGACAAAAGTGCTGTTCTGTATCCCTGAGGAGCCCTAGGAATGCAGATTTATGTTCTTACAGGTTATAAGCCTAGGCCAGGATACAAAGTGTGGTGGGGTGGGGAAAAAATTGCTGCCTAGCATCATGTGGAAGGATTTTGTATAAGTTTCATTGAGTATTAACTACTCAATGCTGATTTGATAATAACCTGCAAAAAAGGATAGCACCTTTTTCGAAATTTGAAAATGTTCCCAATTTCAAATCCTAGAACACAGGATCTTCCTAGATACGACAGGTTATTACAAGTTGAATAGTGTGCTGCTTTGTTCAGAATGGAGGAAACCTGTAGGATTTGATAAATTAAAATTAGAATTGAGTATCTGTGTCCCAAGCTATGTGCTAGGTGTAGTGAAGGCTTCTGTCCTGAAAGAATTCAGTCTTACTGAGGAAACACTAAGTGACTTTTTAAAAAATGTTTACTTTTGAAAGGGAGAAAGTGCAAGTAGGGAGGGGCAGAGAGAGATAGGGACAGAGGATCTGAAGTGGGCTCTGTACTGACAGCAGAGAGCCCAGTGAGGGGCTCAAACTCATAAACTAAAATCATGACCTGAGCAGAAGTTGGACGCTTAACCAATTGAGCCACCTAGGTGGCCAGTAAAGTGACTATTTAAGCAGTGCTGATTTACCTTGGTAGAATGTAACTGATTTGTGAAATGAAGGTTGGAAAGGTGTTCAGATGATGTGGTTATGGCTGAGAAGGCAAGGAGAAACAGTGTCAAAGTGCAGGATTTAATGCTAGTAACATTGGAGAATTAGCAATTCATTTGTTGCTGGGGGCTTTTTGGCAAGCATTATGGCCACATGTAAGCAAGTGCTGGAACAGTTTCCCTAACCCAGAAAGTCTACTTCTGACAGGTCAAAAGCCGGATTCCTAAAGATGTATGCTACTTTGTTTTTGGTAATAGCAAACACTGGAAACTCCTTTAAATGAATGACAACAGGGAATTGACTTATCAAATAATGAAACAAAAACATTGAGGAATCTTACTCAATTATTAAAGAAAATAATTACAAGTATATAGAGAATCTGGAAAATACTTGTGATATAAATAGTGAGAAAGATGCAAATGGAGATCACAACTTTATAAAAATTATGCATAATTAAAGGATAAATGATATGAATGATCATATGTAAAGTAGCCTGCCCTTTATTTTCTATCACTGCCTCTGTTACTTCCTACATAGTAATATTCACAATAAGAATTTATTTTTGTTTTTGTTTTTAAAATTTTTATTAGATAATTTTTGTGTCATCCTTGCACAGGGGCCATGCCAATCTTCTCTGTATTGTTCCAATTTTAGTATATGTGTTGCAGAAGCGAGCACTAAATTTTTATTAGAGAGAGCACAGGGCAGAGAGGGAGAGAGGGAGGAGGGGATATAGAGAGAGAGAGAGGGGAGAGAGAGAGAGAAAGAATATGAATCCTAAGCAGGCTCCACACTCAGTCTGGAGCTCGACTTGGTGCTCCATCCCACAGCCTTGGGATCGTGACCTGAGCCAAAATCGAGAATTAGATGTTCAACGAATTTGAGTTAAACACTCAAGTCGTGTTTCATTTCAACCTTATCACCACTTTATTATGTTATAGTTGTATTTTATAGTTGAGAAAAATGAGGCTTACAGAGGTAAAGTACCCTGCTCAGCAGGGAAGAACAAGAGTCAGGAGGTAAACCCTGAGCTGCTGAAATCCATAGCCCAAGATCCCGACTGTTATATGATACTAAAACTTAAAACCTATAGAATAATCAAAAGTCCCAGATACTTTAGAGAGGTCATTAAAAACCGGAGCGTAAGAGTGCTTCTTACTTCCTTCTGCTCACCCAGTGTTGTCTTGCTGTCTTCCAGGTGCCACCGTCTCCTGAGCCATTCTTCCCTGATCAAATTACCCTGTTGCCTGTACCCTCTAACCTTCAGAACTTAAGTTACTAGCAGTGAGGTTGATAAACTCCTCTCAGCCCAAGGCAGCTGCATTTTAAAAGGATTCCATGACATTTCAGCATGAAAGAGGGACATGACTACAAACATGTTCTGGGACATCCAGACCTTTCACACTCTTCTCAAATCAAGCTGTGAAGGTGGCCATGAAATCTACCCAGATGTCCATGTCTATGAAAGTCCATCATTCTCTTAAGGTCGAATCCCTCTCTCTTAATATAAGCTCCTTCTCACTTGCCTCTCAGATTCCAGGCAAGGGTATCATCTTGTCTCTTCCTGAATTATAAAACCCCATCTGTAACATAGGAGGCATATTCTGTAGAAACCTACAAATTCTGTACAAGATAGGCACATATATGTTAATGCTGTTTGTATGCTGACCTTATCCGTGTAGATAACTGAGTAAATCTTCAGACTGAGACCATAGCACCCTTCACTCCCCTGAGTGTTCTAGAGAGCAACAGCTGGTGTGGAATTTGTGGCATCATCTCTTTATAGTTTCATATGGATACATGACTGTAGTGACTAGACATGCCATAAATTCCCTTTTAATAGTAAATAAGTTCATTTTATTCTCAAATTTACAATGATGTAGCAATATTAACATGAGCAAGCGCTTTATAAACCTCCGAATTGCTATTCTACTTTATTTCAAAAGTGTGCTCTTCTTAAAACACCACTGTGATACCTGGAGCTGTAAAAATTAATGAAATGATAAAGTGTTTTGGGGGTTGAATGCACTGAATATGCACTGGTGTTTGGAGTTGAATAGAATTACAAATATTAAAAAACGTAATTTGATTTCCAGGACTAGAAAAGAAGAAACTGTTCTCGTCTTTCTGATGCACCTCATATCACTTTGGAGTTAAATGCCTAAATACTTTATTAGCAGAGGTTTTTAATGTTTAATTAAAGCTCAGCCTTCCAGGCATTTGGGCTTTTCTTGTAAATGTTCTGACAAGTCTATGGGATTTTTGAGAGGGAAATACTTGGGGGTAGTGATGTCTATAGAAAACCAAGTTTCACAGCCACAATAGGCTGTTCGTTTGGAGCTTTGAACTGTGTGGGTTTTTGTTTTGTTTTCTTGTTTGGTGACTGAAAACATCGTTCATTTTAAATAATCACAGTATATTTTTGTGGGGACTTTAAGCATTTGTGATTTTTGTCAGTTTTAACTCTGCCATTGCCATCTCTGAAATATCTGCTTCTGGCCAACTGTGGCTGTTATTAAAAGGTTAGCTACTGGATGCCAATGGTACAAATGCGGTTCAAGGAGCAAGTTACTTTTTTTTTTTTTTTAATTTAAAGTTTATTTTTATTTCCTTTTTAAGAGAGAGGGCAAGCAGGGGAGGGGCACCAAGAGAGGGAGACAGAATTCCAAGCAGACTCCATGCTGTCAGCACAGAGCCTGATACAGAACTGAAACTCCTGAACCATCAGATCATGACCTGAAGTGAAGAGTTGGATGCTTAATGGACTGAGCTACCCAGGCACTACCAAGGAGCAAGTTACTTTCTTAAGAGAATCTGTATCAGTTCCCCTTGCTGGATTCTAATCTCTCATCTTATGGGTGATACTGTTGTTTGTTTCACCTGTTTACACAGTGGGCCTCCAGAGCAGCAAAATATCATAATCTCTGAACATCCTGAAAATTAGGCCAATCAGGCAATCAGAAGAGAAGTGTTGTAAGATGGATATCCTAACTCTCTATGATGCGTTGACTGATTCCCTCCCAGGAGTGCTGATTGTTCTTTTCTCTGAACTCCTAAGGCTGTTGTAGTCAGCAGCACACAATTTAGTGATGGCTCCTAAGCTTCCTTCTTTTCTTCCATATAACTGGTTTTTGAGACATTAAGTCAAAGATAGAACATTTGGCTCAGTCTTTTCAGCTTTTGCTTCCCCAAATCCAGTTCTCAGAAGGTATAGAAGAGGGTTTTCTTTCATAAGAGATGGTTGGGGAATTTAGTATGCTTAGCTAAAGCAAGGAACAATGCCACTTTTACTCATGACCTAGTCCCTTTTAGAAATCCCAAAGCAATCTAAATAGCCCAACAACTAACCATAAATGATGTGTTTTGTTGTTTTCTAAGATTCCATTATGGCAGATGACCCCTGTTAGCCTCAGCTAACTTGTCAACAATTCAAGAGCAGAGAAAGCAGAAGCCACAACCAGACTGTTGTGTAACATAACAACATAAATGTTACCTGCTTGGCTGACTCCAGCAGCTTTCAGACTTTTTATTAAATTTAAAATTTTTTTTTAATGTTTTATTTATTTCTAGGAGAGAGAGAGACAGCATGAACAGGGGAGGGTCAGAGAGAGAAGGGGTCACAGACTGAAACAGGCTCCAGGCTCCCAGCTGGCAGTCAGCACAGAGCCCGACGCGGGGCTCGAACCCACGAACCGCGAGATCATGACCTAAGCGAAAGTCGGACACTTAACCGACTAAGCCACCTAGGCGCCCCTGGAGTTTTTATTAAATTTAAACATATCTCTCAACATCTCTTGGGTTGCAGTCTAGTAATGGTAATCAATTAACAATCTATTGTCTATTTTTTAACTCATATTAATCTTTTTCTTTTTAAAATTTTTTAACATTTTTATTTATTTTTGAGAGACAGAAAGACAGAGCATGAACAAGGGAGGGGCAGAGACAGAGAGAGACACAGAATCTGAAGCAGGCTCCAGGCTCTGAGGTGTCAGCACAGAGCCTGTCGTAGGGCTCGAACCCATGAACCGTGTGATCATGACCTGAGCCAAAGTCGGCCACTTAACCAACTGAGCTACTCAGGCACCCTACATTTATCTTTTTCAAATGTCTAAAAATTACTAGTCTACCATTCCCTATGTGCCCCACCCCCTTAAAAGGATTATCATGATAAATTGGTTTAAAAAGCAAAGTGTGTTTGGGAAATCTTGTGATTTGAAAAATAGGACACTTTTTATTTTATCTGAGTTAACTACAGAACTGTATTTAAAGAACAGGTGAAGTAAGTAAGTAATCCAGTACTTAATATGTACATCCAGTAGTCTTGGACTATTACTGGAATATGAGCTGGCATTTCAAGCTATAATAATGATTGGGAGCTGCCTTAGAGACCAAAACTTTGTGTTTGGTGCCATAGTTGTAGAATATTAAAACCATGTTCAGAGTCACCATGATGCCAGTGGTCCAGTGAGAAGCAGAAAGGCAAGCTTAAGGAAAATAGAAATTTGTATGGAGTCTATGGCCAATTTAAGATCTGTAAACCTGCCTGCCTTTGGAAATAGGGAAATCCTGCGCATCATGTTGGAAATAGTTTCAGAGTGTTTCAGAATACAATACAAGGTAAATAAAATTCTGATTTTAAGCAGACTTAAACAGCAGGAACACATTGTAGCATGGGGGATGCCAGACTTCAGGATTTATGGATCAGAAAATTAAGGAGAATAATCAAAGGACTATCAGGGGTTGCTGGCTTATTTTTTTTCTAGTTGTTATTAGCACTGTTCCCCCTAATTAGATTCTACCAGGCAATGAGATTCCCATATTAGATCTAAGCCATAATAGTTTATTTAAATAAAGGATGAAGACACGTTTCAAAATATACACACATAAAAGTTCATTATCACCATGTAGAAGTTACTGGTTGGCCTCTCCTTCACTCAGGAGCCTAGTTTTTCTCAGCCCTAATGCTCTCTGATTGTCGTTCCATAGAGCCACATGCCAAACTCTTCAGCTTCTGTCTACTGCTGTGCAAAAGTGTGATCACAAGTCTCACGTATCAGGCAAGGATGATAGAGAGGAAACAAAACCACCTGAAATCCTCATTTTGTAAAATGGAAGGTTGTTTGACAGCAGAAATGGCAAGAATTCACTTGAAGATGAAAAGAATTATAAATACACACATCTTTTTGGAAAATTCACACCATCTTGATTTATTTTTTAATGTTACCATGAACAGGGAGCTCTGAATTCTGGACTCAAACAGTGGACCAAAATATAGGAATCCTTGTTTAGTACCATAGTGTTGGTAAATATCTGCTAGAAGGTGGTATGAACTTTGTCTAGCCAGATTCAAGAGGTAACTCAACTTTATCTTTGAAAGTGTCTTTATGATGTATTCCAAATAATATATGCAATAAAAAAGCATCAAAAACTATTTTTTAATTCAATACACATGTATTGAGCACCAATTCTATGTCACATACATAATGTGGTTCTTGGAATATAAAATAGACTAGGATACAAATATAATAAATATAAATAAAAATGTAGAGTGGAGACAATATGACAAAAAATGGAGAAGCTGTCATTCTTGTTTTGCCTCTAAGAAGCCTCATACCTCTGGGCATTTAGTATTCTATAAATGGGTACAGGAAGGTATATTTGTCTTTCAAACAGACTTACTTGGAAAACTGAGTAAAATGGTGAAGATTATCTGAAGAATCCAAGGTAAACAATAAAATATAAGAAACTGATAATGTTTGGAAATTCCGTCTGTGGTTTCTCAGAGTACATATTCTCACTACAATAGACTTAAAGTGTTCTTCCTTAAAAGCTTCAAAATGGGATTCTTAATGCTAATAATTTATCGACGTAATCTTTGAAAGTATTCCTAGTATCACCTCTATCTGTCTCCTTTCGCGGGTAAGAAAACGGCCCTCCAAATGTGAAGTGACTATATAACTAGTTAGTGGTTAAGCCTCCTGACCTCCAGTTCCATGCTCTTCACACTGTCTGGCTAAGCTTTCTTTTGCATTCAGAACTCCACATATGTGTGTTGCATTTTAATCTCCCGTGGCATGAAGGCATGATACGGAGGCAGCCTGGTTTCGGAGAGCAGAGGTGACAGGACACAAAAGGGCAGGTGGCCACAAGGCTCAGGGGATTCTCACTCTGCTAATCACTTGTTCTACCTGCCCTACTGCCCCTCACCCTGGTGGTTGTTCTCTTCTCCTTTGCCCTTTCTAATCCCCATCCTCTTGTCCTTTTGGCACCAGACTGATGGGACTGACCAGGGTTTTGATGGTAGCTTTGTGTGCTGTTGACCATGGCCAATCAATCTGACCTTGTATTGCCGCCTCTCACTCCTTGAGAAGAAGGAATAACACAGATGGAAGTGTTTGACCAGAGAGCTTAAATGCAGTGCAGCTGTTTTGGCTGGCATAGTATTTTTAAAAAATCAAAACTGAATGCCTTTATATTAGGCCCATATATTCCAATTTGTTGTACATTCTATCATTGCCTACTGAATTAGATAAGCCTTTCCTACGTGTTTCTCAGGTGTGCCTGCCCCCTGAAAGTCCTTGAGTGGGCTACTGGAGGACTAGCATTTTTCTGACAGAATATGACAGGCAGATATGGATTACTTTGGGTAGAGCTCCTCCATTACAACTTCCTGTGAATCCCCTTTAAATCCTAAGTGTACTGTAGCGTCTCTCTCACTGGCAAGAGTTTAGTGCTTCTGTGGCCAAAATCATAGTGTTCCACACTCCGTGATGAGTATTAGGGGGCTCAAGTGAGAATGTAGGTCACAGGAGCTGTTTACAGAGGAAAATGGATCAAAGCAACCTAGTTAAAATACATTATTGTGTATGCTTGAGACTCTTGAAGCAATAATTTGCTATTAGCACCCTACTTTTCTGGCCTAAATGTCTAATGTAGCATAATAACTGGTAATATTTGAGAAATCACTGAAAAGTGTCCTTATTTGTGGCAGGAGTCCCCTGGAAAAGAGGACTCTAGAGAAGGGATAAGGTCATGCAACAGCACAGTTCCCCTTTGCCCAGACATGATATTCACCTAAATTCTCTTCAATCCAGGTTGCCAACTTGGCCTGCTCCATTTCCAATAATGAGGAAGGGGTGAAATTAGTCCGGATGGCAGCAACCCAGATTGACAGCCTGTGTCCCCAGGTAAGCCTCATCTATTTTGTTTCAGAAGCTCAGTGGTGGCCTGACGCTCAGGGTCTTCTGTACTCAGGTTCTGTGTCCCTCCCTGCCTTGTCTTGCCATCATTCCTGGGCTGTTTCAAGGTCCACCTTTCTCAAAAAGAACTTCTAATTGTTCCAGTATTCAGAATTACTGTGGTAATTACTAGCTTTTCACTCATATTGACTGTGCCTGGTTTATTTTGGGCTGTTATTTAAATGTTCCATATCTATTTACCTTTTCTTGGCTAAATGACAGCTTTGCTCATGTAGAACAGGAGTTAGATGTCTACCCTTCTGAGCTGAGTAAATAGGACTTGTCCAGTAAACACTTCTTGAAACCTGAGGCTAATTACTATGGCTTAAGAAAAGAAAAAAGAAACACAAACAAAAACTAATGGGAGCTAATAGCATATTTTATCTTTGATGTTTCTGATTGTCTTCTGAACACTGAGAACCCACTTCTCTGGAGAAGCTATAGGGTCCAGGATTTCAGTATGATCTCTGATCTTCTTGTATCTTTCTTGAATAGCATAGTCAGCATGTTTCTGGATTGTTTCTAACAAATAGGTCATCAATGCTGCTCTCACACTGGCAGCCCGACCACAGAGCAAAGTTGCTCAAGACAACATGGATGTCTTCAAAGACCAGTGGGAGAAGCAAGTCCGAGTGTTGACAGAGGCCGTGGATGACATCACGTCAGTGGATGACTTCCTTTCTGTCTCAGGTAATCACAAATAGGCCCCTTTCAACGCAGGTGGAGAACAGGATTAGGAATGTCTTGCAAATGTCCTGGGCCTCTGTTTCAAGTGCTCTTCTTGGCCCTTTAAGCTTTCACTCATCTCTACAAGTGTGATTGTAATACCCTCTAGGAAATTTTTCTTTTGTGTACACATAATTTCAAAACAAGGAATCAAAGCATTGGGGAGTGGGGAACACAACTTTTTGATAAAGAGACCAGCAACCTGAAGAGATTATTTAAGGAGACATGGGCTTCTTTTTAGTTCCTAGAGTTTTTAAAGCAGATTAGCCTTGAGTACATCTGAATCACCCATCCTAAAAAAGGGTATGGGATGTGAGTTTGGTTGGTTCTCAAGGTTTATATTTAAAAATAAAAAAGTCAGCTAGCCCAATTTAGCTGTTTAAGGGGGTCATTTTTCCAATAAGTGAAGTTACATTTCCAAATACATTTGTCCACACACATTTGGCACTGTTCACCTAGAAGAGTCTCTTTGGGATGCGTGGGGGAGGGGGTTGCTGGAAACATCAGCCTCCTTTGTAAGGCATTGAAAATAATCAAGTGACTTTTGAAAATTCAAATTGACCAGATGTTGACTCTATCCACCGGTACATCCAGCCATGACAAGGGCCTGCCTGTCCTTGGCCAACTGAGGCCTAAGAGGGAAGTGGTCACAACATTGCTGGTGGGATACAGGCAGAAAGGGCATCTGACTGCAGCAGTGTAGAAGAAATTTGGCAGGGGGAGGCTTATTATATTTGGAAATATTGTCTAGGTGTAGTCTTTGCTTTTCATGAAGAAACAGACAATAAATTCCCACTGGTGGCTTGTGTTTGAAGCTTATGTCTGAGAGCAGCAGAGCCCAATCTGTAGATCTGTTGGAAAATCAAATACCCATCTTTGGAACCATTGAAAGCAAGAGAAGAAAGATGGGAAACACAAGTGAATACTTGTTCAGTGTCTAGAATTTGCCTGACACTCTGCTGTTAGCTTTAGTTCTCCCCAAAAACTTGCAAGATAGATCTTAGTATTCCAGTTCATTGAGAAAACTAAGCCACTGAGGGGGGTAGGTAACTGGGAAGAGAGGGTATGAAAATCCAGATTATCCTCTTTTCAGAAGCTACATAGTTCTTAGTAAGTCAGGAGAGCGGGAAGTTAACTTTGACCCTTCCAGCTTTTGCTGTGATTCTCTACTCCCCACCTCTGGTACCCTCATTCCATTCTCTCATCTTTTTTAGAAACCTGTCCTGTTTTTCATTCCCAAGGTTCTTTTTCTGATGACTTTTCAAAGCAGCTATTCATTTAAATATCCCCATATGTAGGGGCTAGCTGATAAAGACCTCAATACATTGCCATTTCTGAGATTGGCTTTGGTGATGGCCAAGTCCTAATAATGTAAAAGATACCTGAAAAATGCATTTCTCATACAGTGTGTTAGTAATGCTTTAGTTAGCCATGTTGAATGTTTGTATGGTGTGGAATAAGAGGTTGTCCACCTCTTTCTCGTATCTTGTCAGTGTTTGCCAGGATGACTATGGTGGCCTCCCTAGACAGGGCAGTCCCTGACTGGACTCAAATCTCACAGCAATCCTGATAGCCCCTGCAAGTGTTATTCTGCATCCCCTTTTGCCTGCAAATGAGTAGAGAATATGCATAGGACTACTTTTGGCAAAAAGGAATCATTTCAGAACTTAAAAACTTCCCAACTTCTCCTTTTCTTTAAATGCATGTACAAAAATTTCCGAGGGTAGGGAAAAGAAAGGTGAGGAGGTCTTATCTCGGACTGTTTCAATAGTGCAAAGCTTTTCTTAATTTTCTTCCACCAGCCCTGCCTCTGCCACCTTTCTCCCTGCCATTCCTTTGTGCATCTCATTATTACCAGCAACAAGAAAAGGGTTTGGCTTCCGCTGATAACACTGTGCAGTGCAACCCCAGTGGTACAAGTGCCGCAGCACGGCATGACAGGAAAATGAACAGGCATTGTCAAGGAGCAGGGCTTGGCAGGGCCTGCTGGAGCATGCCTTTGGAGTTGACAATTGGAGGTAGCAGCTACCTTTCTACAGATGGACTTGACAAATAATGACACAGCCTTCTCTGTCCTGCTGGTAGACTACGGATACAGCCCAATTGTTGGGGAAACTACTTCTCATCTCTTCTCCAAGCTCAAGCCAAAACATTTGCATCAATAAATTGCAAGTCTGGCCCAGGAGATATTTTGGAATGGCATTAATGACATTTTATGTATCAGTTTCTTCTTAAGGGAGTATCTATTCTGGCAGGGAACTCTACTTTAAAAACAAGCAAAAAAATCTTTGTTTCTAAAAAACTACAGTTTTGTTTTGTTCATGCTACCTGCACCTGTGTGCCTGAGTGCTTAATTTGTCCATGTGAAATGCAACAAGTCTGAGGAACAATGATGCTAGCTATTAACATTACAGGAGCAAAACCAATTTTCAGATGTGGCCCGGGCTCATAAAAAAAAGTGAAATGGCTGTGTTAGAACATTTAAGATTTTCCCCACTGGGTAAAAACTACAGTTTATAATAGTGTTTTAAAATGAGTGTGTTGGCATTAACCATGTGACACTTTAATTCTTGGGTTTTGCTCACAAAGTACCAGGCATCTAAGATCTGAAGAAGAGATTAACTCAATCCCATAACGTACAAGAGTTTTGTTCTGTTGTTTGCCTTTTCCTGTTTTCCTTTTGACTCCAGGGTCTTAAGTTTGTGTGAATTTTTAAAAGGAAACTGTGAACTTTGGTTTTGAATTAGAATCTATACCCTCAAGCTTTATAATAATCAAATAGTTTGGTCATCAGTGATTTTTATAACAAAACTGCATCTTTTCTGAAATGGTATGGCTGCAAAAATTCAATTTTATCACAAAATATATTGCAGTCAAGTGTTTTATGATATGTTTGAAAGCCATGCTTCATATACGGATATAACATCCAAAGTACCTGAGTGGTTTTTCCCAGCAATGGAGCCCTCTCTGGAATACCTATACTTTTTATTATTACTTTCTCTACTGTATTCTTTTCTAGTTGGGACAGCATTCCTGACTTTACTTCTTGAACTCTTTCTGTTGAAAATACTTTAGAATAAAAATACATAAAATGATTTCCTGTTAATAGACATGTGTATTTAGTGTTTTTTCTTTGGTGACCTGCTGTGTATAAGGCACTGTCAGGAATGCAAAAATGAATCAAGTGTGGATTTGGCCTTCAAATAATTCACTGTAATTCTTGATAGATCCTAGACCAGAGTGCTTCCAAACTGGTGGGCCCTCAGACCTGAGAGGGGTTTGGGGGTGGGGATAGGGAAAGATGAGGAGAAAAGTTATTATAAGGGGTCTGGGAATACATAGATGACATGTCTGTGGGAACAGGTACTATTCGTTTTGAAATACATTGTTGGTACTGAGCTTAATAGAATACAAATCTATTTTATTTTATTTTATTTTATTTTTTAAATATATTTTTTTTAATGTTTTATTTATTTCTAGGAGAGAGATAGAGACAGCGTGAGCAGGGGAGGGTCAGAGAGAGAGAGAGTCACATACTGAAACAGGCTCCAGGCTCTGAGCTGGCAGTCAGCACAGAGCCCGACGCGGGGCTCGAACCCACGAACCGCGAGATCATGACCCAAGCGAAAGTCGGACGCTTAACCGACTAAGCCACCCAGGCGCCCCAATACAAATCTATTTTAAAACATTCCAAAATCATAGCCTTCTGTGTATACCATCCACTAAGAGAACTACTATTATTAAGAAACTGTGATTCATTTATCCCTGAAAGGGGTACCCCTAATTGGAAAATGCTGAGCAAACTATCTTAGGATTTCAAAAAAAATTAAGAAAAACTAGTCAAGTTTTAAAATTAATAAAAATTAATACTTAATTCACACAGTATGATAACGAAACTGACCATTGAACAAATTAGTTGATGATGTGCCTAATTAAAACAATACTTGTGTCATGGATTTTCAGCTTCTGCTAGCCTCCTTCAAATACGTATCATTTATATCTACTAAAGTGTATTATTTTTCTTGTATCTTTTTAAAAATAGTTTATTGTCAAGTTGGTTTCCATATAACAGCCAGTTCTCATCCCAACAAGTGCCCTCCCCCATGCCCATCACCCCCTTGCCCTCTCCCACACCCCATCAGCCTTTGTTTGTTCTTAGCATTCAAGAGTCTCTCATGGTTTGCCTCCCTCCCTCTCCCCACTATTTTCCCCCTTCTGCTCTTGTGCCTTAATTAAATGAATTGCACATTTATACTTGGGGAAGCAGGTTTTAAAGGAAGAAAAAAACTATTTCATTTTAAGATATTAGATCATGAGTGGGCTTCTTAGAATTAAAAAAAAATTATCAACTCCAGAGAAACTATTAGGATATAATAAGCATATTCCATCTCTGTCCTGAATGCAATTAGAACAGAAATAGAATCTCAAATTCCATGTTGAAAGTACGCATGGAAAAGTAGTAGCTATGCCTATACTTCCACTTTGTTGTTCAAAGAAAGTAGTAGATAGATGCATGTCTTGACATGCAGACCTCCCAGTTGCTTACTTTTGGGGACCAGGGCATATTTGAATTCTCTGGAGAGATCCAGCAGGGTGACGAGGGGCAGTGAGAGAGGCCTTTTAAAATCAAATTTTTGTGTTTGAAATTCTGTACCAGTTTGTATTTGAGTAAACCTTTCGCGCAAGTGTCCTTTTAAATGAGTTTGCATGCCACAATCCAGGATTTCAGAAAGGGGTGGTTTGCAAAAGTTCCTTAACCAAACCAAAAACTTCATAAACTCTAAATTTTCACAAGAATTTCTGTTTTACTCAGGAAAATATCAGCATTCGGAAAGTACTACCTTTTGTGACTTGAAAAAATCTGAATATTAAAATTGTCTCATTTTTCCCTATTCTAGTTTCTATTTGAAGTTAGGGAAGCAGAGAATATAGAAATGAGAAATCTGTAATGGTTCAAATGAGGAAATTCTATTGTAGGTGGTCAAATCAGAGGTTCCGCGATACAGAGTAAGTTGTGCTTGGCAAGTTTCTGCCGAGGGTCCTGACAGAACACTTAGTTCTTCTGCCTGACTGGCTTCAGGAAAGTAAGAGATCCATGGTGGAGACGAGTGTTGCAATACCTTACCCTCTTTCCCTCTTGAGGAACTTTTAATTTTAGAGCTAGCCCTAGAAACTTCTCAATGAAGTAATGATTTATTTTAATCCTTTATTAACTATTGAACTTAGCAGTTATAATTTTTTAAAGTTACCAGATTACTTTAGACTATTTCTCACTTATTCTCTTTATTTATAGTGAGTGTCTGTATGTGTGAGTGTATTTTCAGCTTAATTTCTTTTCTTTCCACAGAGCACTAAATGTTTAAACATTTTCTTAGAATTGTGTTTCCAAAGAATGTTTAAGGGGCATAATTACATCTCTCTCTTAGGACATGTGAAATACAAAATTCCATACTTGTAAAACCGTAAGGGACAAGATTGCATGTGTTCTCTGTGCTACTAGAGAATCAAACTCGCCTGCCTGCCTGCCTGGATTCTTCTACTTTGGGCAATAAGGGACAGTGATTACTGAATTTGACTCTAATCTGACGAAACTGGCCACAATACCAGATGTTATTTTAGTTACGGAGAATATTGTGATCCTCTTCACCTGGTCAATTTTTCTGTTGTATATACCTGTGGATGACATGACCTTAAAGGACTGATTAGGTGACATTTGTTCATTTTAGAGTTTCCCTTAAATGTCTCCTAAATAAAAACATGATGAAATATGCAGGCCCCTAGAGCTTGATTCTAGTCGTGTTTGGAAATATTTCTGCGTGATCAGGTTGACTTCATGTTCACTGCCACAACCACTACTAAAATGCAGTAAGTCTCAAATATTATAAAAGATGCTCAAAGTGTGGTGTTCAAAGTATGGTCCCCAAGCCCACAGCATTAGAGTCCCCTGGGAACTTGGTAGAAATGCAATTTCTTGGGCCCCACTCCAGACCTATGGAATCAGACTCTCTCGTAGGAGTAACACTTTCACACTCTGTATGATGCTGTGAGCCCTTTAGCTAGTGCTCAAGTTTGAGAGCTGCTACTATAATTATAAACTATGTTCTTTAAATGTTATTTCAGTGTTATAAAGGTATGTTTTAGATTTGTAAGGTGATAGCTCATGATAGTTGATGAATCTCTCTTGGATTGCTTACTAAGTGTGTGAGTGGCATAAAATCATATAAATGTGTATGTGTGTGTGTTTTTATTCCCCCCAGAGAATCACATCTTGGAGGATGTGAACAAGTGTGTGATAGCCCTCCAGGAAGGGGACGTAGACACTCTGGACCGGACTGCAGGGGCCATTAGGGGCCGGGCAGCTCGAGTTATACACATCATCAATGCTGAGATGGAGAACTATGAAGCTGGTGTTTATACTGAGAAGGTTCTGGAAGCTACAAAATTGCTCTCTGAAACAGGTAAACACGGATATTAGATTCAACCAAAATGTCAATGCCATGATTAATTTCCATATTTGCATAAATTTTTTCATTGTGTGTTATAGGCTTCTGTGCTCCTATATTACACATGATAACAGGAATACTCTTGGTTTCTTGAATTTGAATAACTTTAGCAGAATAACAATTTTATTGTTATTTTATTGTATATATACATATATATAGGCACTGCAATATAAGTGATATGTATATTATATATTATCACTTTATAGTTTTCACCTATAGTCTCATTTGATTCTCACAAGGACCTTATGAAGTAGGCAGAGAGATTTTTATTATCTCCAATTAAAAATGTGAAAGTGGAGGTTGAAATGAGTTAAGAGATTGGAAAGGTCACAAATCTAGAAAACAGCTGAGATGTGATGGTAACTTAGAATCTTGAACTTGAAACCATTTCTCTGTCTATTTCTTGAGAAGATTGGCCCTTGAGAAAGGACCGTGAACAACCAGAAAAAAAGTTTTAAAGGCTCTAGGTAGCGTTTGGATATGAAGTTATCTAAGGGGATGGGGCAGCTAAAAACTGGTCATACCTTGAATATGTGCCTTGACCCTCTAGGAGAGCCTTCCATGTTCTCTTCTAGGGCACATGCTGGCCCTGGGGAAGCACTGCTTTCGTAAGACATGGTTACTTATGTGAGCCTGTCATAGCTCCCTGGTGCTTTTGGATGGAGAAAAAAAAAAGACTGACTTTTACTAAATTATCAGAACAACCCATAGCTTTGAATGGTTGTACCAAAGTCTGGCCTATTTTTAGTATTTTTGCTCTTGACTAGTGTTCCTGGGTTTCAGACCCTTTCTCAAGTACCTAATGCTGTATTTGCCTATATATTGGGGGGATGTGGTAAGAAAATTTAGAGAAACCGAGATGACAGAGGGAAAGAAAAAGGAAATTTATGTTTATATTGGATGGGGTTATGAATAGGTAATGAGTTGAGTCTTATGTATGCACAGAAGGACCTTTCCTCCAACTTCAATAGGGGCCTTTCCTGTTGTATAGTTGGACTGTGGAACCTATTAGGATTAAAAAAATAATAAATGGGTTTCTGAAAGGTCAAATAAAGCAGTGTATCAAGTTCTACATGATACAGCATGTTAGTCGAAATAGCTTTCTTTCTATAGGGAAAAGGTTATTTACAAAGACTTCTGTAGATATTTGTTAGTCTGAAATAGCAAGGAAAAACAGCAGATAAACAGAGACATTGCTTGTTCTCTTTGAAATATAACCAGAAAGGGAATAGTGTAACATCACATAATAAAAAGAACATCCAGGGATTGTTGCTCTTGAGAATCATGGCAGATTTAGAAATAATAACAATAATGATAATAAGATACACCTGCATTATAATTAGCTGAATTTGAGCACTGTTTTCTTTCAAATAGTTTTGTCCTTTGCATTCCATAGAGGAGTGGCACAAAGCAAGCCACACAGTTTCTTTCCTCACTTGGAAAAATCACAAATGGGCATTTTACTCTCCAATAGAAGAATTCTTTTCTTCACCCGTTAGGGGACCCTCTCACATTTCTGTGACTCAGTTTCTGGCCCATTCACTCTATTCTGTTACAAAGCCTTGGCTTCGCATGGTCTGTGAGGCACAGAGCAGTACTCTCTTGGGTCTGACGGTAGGAAGAAGAGCAGAGAAGTGTTGAAGACATGAAGACAGGACTCTGAGCACACTTCTGCTTCTGACTGGTCGGAACGCTCATTGTAAAGGATGAAAGGCACAGAGCATATTGCCAATTTACATGTGACTTTGTGCACACCAAGAACTCAGGCATTGTTCAAGAGACATTCCGGGGTTGTTTTCTCATTGTCTTTTGTGCTGCTTTAATGAACAGAGGATATGATGCCCATGGGTCAAAATCTGCTTAAAGGCAAGGGCAGCATGCTTAGTTGATTGAAATATTTTTACATAATTTTCACTTGGATTCTTGAAATGCAAATTACTTTCTGGTTGATTTTTTTTTTTTTCGAACAACAAAATCAGTGAAATATGAAACATAGCAATCCATTCAGGATTGTTGTTGCTCATCAAGAGTTTGCTCTTATTTGTTAACTGTCAGAGCTTTTAAAACTTCTTCCAACCTTTCCTTGCAGTGACTGAATACTCTAGGGACTTATCTAAAGATAACTTCCTGATTCTGATGTCCACATCCAGTTCTTAATGGAAAAGAGGAGATGCACAAAACATTTAGATTCTTTATATTTTGCAAAAACTATTAATGATAACTAGAAAAGTCATCAGGTAGAAGATATTGAAATACCTTCTACACAACTTTAGTTGAAAATACAGGAATATGTGTTAAGGAAAAGTAGATGTTGGTGGGCTAAGAATTAGAATCTACAATTTATACACATCATTTTTCTGCTTTCTTCAGTTTTCTTTCTTAAACAGAACTGATATTATTTCTTTAGGAGTAACTAGAGAGGTTGTCAAATAAATGCAAGCAAAAGCTTGAGCTGTTAACTCACTGATGTTAATAAGAATTATTAGGACTATACTAGACACTTGGAGTTTAGGGAAGACCGTAGAAGCAGTTCTGTGATAATGGTTGTGCAGTTTTGTTGACTTAGTCCTCTTGTCAGTGTCTGGGTGTGCTGGGGAGCCCTATGTCCTCAAAATAAAAACTGCTACACATATCGTTAATGCCCAGATTTCCACCTTTGAGCTAATACTTTGTTTCTGATTTTTTAACCAATTAATGCCACATTGAATGGTTCACTGTTTTCTTTTGAGCTTATCAAACTTGGCCCTGAGAGTACATTTTATTTGAGGAGAGATCACAGGAGCAGTGGGCAAGGAGGGAAACGTGCCAAAAGGAAGGATAAGGAGAAAGAAAAGGAGTCCATGGATGACAAAATACCATGTTTCCTTCTGTCTGCCACAACCTACCCGGTTCTACCCATTCTTACATCTGAGTTGTTTTCTTCAAGCCCTTAAGGCAGATGTTCTCAATTTCTGTACTACTGACAATTTAGGTAATTATTTCTTGAGGGAGAGTGGCTGTCTTGTGCTACCTAGTACAAGATACCTAGCACCCCTGGCCTTTACCCACGAGATGCTTAGAGGACCTCTTTTCTTCCCCATTCCAAACTATAACAACTAAAAGATCTCTAGAAAGTGCCAGATGTCCTTGGAGGGTGGACAAAATAAACTCCATTGAGGATAAATGCTCTAAGGGAGAGAAATATCCCAAAATAGGGACACATTTAAACAAGGCAAAGTGGAGCCTATGTACTGTGGCCGTAAGGTAAGAGAAGTGAAGGGGATGGGGTAAGAGAGGAATTACATATAGATTACAAAGAAGAATCTAAAAAAGAGCTGAACACCCAAAGTCTTGAGGAGACCGGACTTTGCTGTTAATGGGGTTTGCAACATAGGCCAGCCCCTGTTGAGACATGTAAATGTTGCCAGGGAACGCCTCTGTAAAAAGACCCATTTTATGACCTGACTGCCTTCTCTGAGTGGCTACAAATTGAAAAGGATCCAAAGAGTCATATAACAGTCTGTGGTTGATTTTCCACAAATTACTTTACTTTCTCAGTAAAGAGAGTGTTTTATTGAAGAATGCTTTTTGTGTTGTTATGAATGCCGAGTTAAATTTGAGAAAATAATTTTGTGGATTATATGTATGCTAAAATCCTAGAGCAACATTATATAAAAATTTTTCTATTTTTCATAAAAACTATCTAGGGTGATGAAAATACAAACCTGATCTACATCAGACCCATTAAGTACTTACATAACATATTTGATGGGCTCTTCAATAAAATCTGAGTTAGAACAAATTGCCAACAACTTGGTAGTAAGTGCATGCACGGTTGACCAGACCAATCTTAAGAGATCTCATTTACCAAGTCAGATTGCTGCAGGAGGTTGAGGGGAAGTTAAAGTACATCCAGTGATAGCATATTTAGATATATAGAGAGTAATTCATCTTCACTGAATGGATTATATTGAAATGTCTCTTTTATAAGTTTGATTGTTAATATAAGCTTGTGGCAATGTGAATGTGATTGGATTAAGGGATCTTTGATATTCTCCCAGCAGTCCCCTCTTTAGAGGACACAAATTAAAAAATAGGGGGAGAAAAAAGAGGAAATAGGAAAAAAAGGTATTTTAAATGAAGACTTCATGTTAGTGGGCACTCCATATATGAAGATTAAAATTCCAATATTTTGGAAACATGTGGTCCAAACAGATGGTATAGTTTTCTTTCTTTCTTTTTTAAAATTTTTATTTATTTTGAGAAAGAGAGCGAGCAAGTGAGTGCATGCACGAGTGGAGGAGGGGCAAAGAGAGAGAATCCCAAGCAGTCTCTATGCCGTCAGGATCTCCTGACCTGGGAGGTCTTGACCCCAGCCAAAACCAAGAGTCAGATGCTCAACTGACTAAACCACCAGGTGCCCCTCTTTCTTTTTTTATTAAGACTATTTCTTTTAGAATAGTTTAATGTTCACAGCAAAATTGAGGGGAAACTACAGAGATTTCCTGTAACTGTTGACCCCATATCACGTATCAGCTCCTCTATGATCAAGATGCCTTATCAGAGAAGTACTTCTGTTACAATTGAAGAACATGCATTGATGCATCATAAGGGCCCAATGACCATAGTTTATAGTACCATTCACTCATGTTGTACTTTCTTTGGGTTGAGACTAATGTTTAATGCCATGTATCCATTACTATGGTGTTGTACAATGTATTTCGTGGCCCTAGAAGTCCTCTGTACTCTACCTATTTATCCCCCCTGGAACCACTGATGTCTTTACTGCTTCCATAGTTTGCCATTTCCAAATACATGACATTCTTCTGGATCTTTGGAATCTTCTGGTATGTTGCCTTTTACATTGTCTTCCTTCACTAGGTAGAGATGGTATACTTTTGACTTCCAGGCTTTTTGAATGTAAAGTTTTCATAAGAACAAAGAAGAACTTTTTATACCACTTCTATATATTTTGCTCCAAAAATTTAAGAGGATCAGCAAATAGAGAGTACCAAAATTGGAACCGTAACAAAGGGTAACACTGTGTCAGTACAATGTAGTAAAGTAGATCCAGAATAGGAATCAGAAGAACTCAATTCTTTGACTTCTACCAACTAAATATAACCTTAAACTAGTTAATGCCTCTGGGCCACAGCTTCTTCTGTATTGCTTGGTGTTTTTTCATCCCAGGATGGTTAATATTGTTGATTTGGGAATAAATTTATTGTTGTTTACTGGCATTCTGGTGACTGCACCCAACATGGACAATTTTTGCCCATGAATCAGCTCTTTGAACCCTCTGCTTTACCCAGACATGTATAGTCATTATTTTCCAGGCAAAACATATCCATGCTTCTTTCACTCTCCTTCCTGTGATACTCTCCATTTCTTCCTCTGCCTCTGCATCTGTGTATTGAACTTCTACTTTAAGACATGGCTCATTCTCAGTTGAAAAGAACAGGAACTGTATTAGTCTTTTGACGTTTTGTGTGTCATCTTCAGTATCTGCTTCAGTGACCCCCAGCTAGATTGTCGCTTCCTAGAGGCAGGTGTTTCTAACTACCTAGGGCCTACAGCAGTGTTATCACATAATTAGCATTTAATTTACATGCATTGATTAAATGAATATAAAAAGTTAGGACCTTATGTTTCATTAATCTTAAGTAAAGATTATGTCCACTAGCAGCTTCTGGCTTACAGCTCAGGATTTTGAGATAAATGGAGACTTCTTTTCCTCCTACTTTGTATATAGTAAAGGAGACCAATCAGCTTGGCCACTGAGTGTATGCTTACTCTATTTGGATTGACTCTGTTGCTAGTGGGATTAGGTTTTATGATTGGACAGGTCTGGGTGTCTTGCCTATCCCAATAGCTGGCTGTGTGGAATGGGGTGTAGACAGAGGTAAAATCAATATCAGAAGGAGGTGGAAGAGCCAGCTTATAAGAAGACAAAATATTAGATATTATGGATAGGAAAGGCCATTACAGTCTAAGTCACTTCTCCATGACTGACTTTGAAATTAGATTATGAAAGTAATGAATTTCAACAGAAGCTGTAATGACAAAGATTGTTCACCCTAGACATCCTAATATCTTTTAAATGTATTTTAATATAACCCTGACTATTGGTATAAAGTATCTTATTTCTTTCTAAAAGTTCAAAATGATTAAGATATGGAGGAAATCTCTTATTTGGTGGTTGTGGCAATCGCAGTGGTGGGAAGTCAGAAGTTATCAGAGGACTAAGAAGGAAATCTCATCTACTCAATAGCCCTTCAATAGGCAATGTATAGTTTATCTCAATGCTTTTTCTATATGACTGAAATCTGCGTGCTCTCAATATATTAGGGACTTGGCTGATGTGTTTTTAACATCTATATTTACTTTCTCCTGAAAGCAAATGCAAAGTTTCTTGTTCAGAGGATACACACTAGTTTCCCATGCTTCATTCTCCCACTTAAAGCAATGTGATGAGGGCAAATGAATTCTGCACATTCAGGGGAGATGCTATAGGAGAGGAACCACAAAATTATGCATTTGGGAATTTATATAGGAACTGTGTTCAGTAGCTTTCTTCCCCTCATGAGACAAGGAGAAAAGCCTTTGCCCTTAAATGTTAATAAATTCCCTTCATGAAAGGTTCCCTATTTGTTATAACCCTTTGGTGATATAAATTAATGTTTCCTGGTTTTATCTCCCTTTGAAATGTAAACACAAATTTCTGGGAAGATAAACATGTAAATCTCTCTCCAGGTTCTTTCACTATTTTAGGACTGCTAGTGAGTCATTCTTTGAACCAAGTTACCAGTCATCGTAGTTCAGAAACCTGGCCATGCAGAAACATGAAAATATCTACCCTATATGGCTTGTACATAAATAATGTGTTCTGGTAAAATTCAGACTTGTCCATCTCTCTTAGCATGAGGGGCTAAAGTCATAGGAGAGGCTACAACTTGAGAAAGTAGATACAATTTTAGACTGACAATAAACCTCTAATGTGAAAGTGGAAATGGGCTAGGGTGGATGTAGAAAGGCTAATGATCACACATTCATGTGTAATAAGTTTGGAGCAACATAGTGGAACAAATAGCACTTGTCTAGTGCCTGTCTGTCAAAGTAAAATAAAAAAGATATTCATTTAATTCTGTATGAATCGCATTATGGGTTCAGAATGCTGGAGACCACACATAGCATAGTATTTATTTGTCACTTCAAGGGCATCAATGATCAATGTCCTCCATAAGTGGGATAGCAGAAGGGCCTGCATATTTTTTCTGTGGTGTTGTCCATAGGAATTGATAGCCATGTTGTATTAATTGTGCACAATTGAGGCAGTAGCAAGTTCACCCAGATTCTCTGCCACATCAGTAATAGTTGTTTGAATCCTAGAGGAGAGGAGTGTGCTGACAGTCACTTGTTTGGAAGCACATGTGATATATCATTGGACTATTCCAGGAATAGTTTGATTTGGAAAAATGGGAAGATTTGCTTGTGGCTGGAAGACCTGAAATAACAGGACATAAAAACCAGAGGCCAGAGTGTTCTGTTCATTCTTTTTTTTTTTTTTTAAGAGAGAGAGAGAGAGAGCAAGCGGGGTAGGGGGATACAGGGAAGGGGCAGGGAAAGAGAGAGAGACAGAGAGAATGAATCCCAAGTAGGCTCTATGCACAGTGTAGTGTCCATGTAGGGCTCAATCCCAGAACCCTGGAATCAAAATGTAAGCCAAAATCAAAATCAGATGCTCAACCAACTAAGCCACCCAGGCACCCCAGCGTTCTGTTTATTATTGTCAAAGTGACTCCAAAATGATTTCCCTACCTGCTTTGCCTTTCTGTATTTTACCAGTTGTTTGCCACTAGCTGGATTCTTCCTTAACAGTAAATTTCCTCTTTCTAACTACACTAGCCAATCTCACTTTTCTGGGCTTTCATTACTCACATTATCTGTGTCACTTAGTAGGTACCTACCTTATACCACCCTGTGTTGCAAAACTGTGTTTCCTCATTTGTTTGCCTTAATGTATCTATCTGTCCATCTATCTAGATAAATGAATGTGTGTACTGCTTACTCATTAAATTTTAACCCATTGAGATCTGAGACCACCTCTTCATTTCCTCCAGGCTGATTAGAATTCAAGCTGCAAAAGTTTTTTTAACATAAATGAAAAATATAATGGACACAGTATATTGTCTTTATTTGGGGGATTGTACCCTTTCTAAAAATCACATGGATAACAATCAAGGTCAGGATCTTAGCAATTCTTTTATAACCTCTTAATCCTTTAAATCTCAGTAATGACCAATTTAACTATAGTTACCAAGTTTGGTTTTCACAAACACTGTAACCTCTATAAGGCATCATGTTCAATTCTTTATTCATTCCTTAAGTTTCAGAATTAAATCTGCCATCCTTTCCTTTTAATTTATAAACCACTTGTCTTTATTTTTGAAATGCTTATTTTAAAATATAAGAACTTTCCAAGCAAGCATTTTCTTTCCCTGGGGAAAGGAACTTGTGTCTAGACAGGCGCAGATGGATGCTCCCTGTCTCTTAGGGTAGTTATCATGAATGAAATTTACAGAGGTTTTTTTTTTCCCCCTCCTTCTAGGCAGTCCTTTTTCATCTTTCATCAAACAATTCAGCTCATGGGTTATGTATGGCCTTCTGGAACTTGAATTTGATTTTGATGTTTGAAATGTACATTATAATTTTCCAAACATGAATTTATGAAAATGGCAGCCTTTAGGAACTCCCACAGAGGAAACAGATGACTGACTCTGACGAAAGAAAGTCCAAGAATACACACAGGATGAAAAAAAATTACAAGATGGAAGAATTAGGACTAGCAGGGATGGTGCTGATGGTTATCCAGAGAATAGAAACAGTGGACAAATAGTCACCAGGACTAAGGAGTAGGTTAAGCTAGGCTTCTTTTGTCTTTGCTCCTCGATTCCAGTGTTTAGCATTGGCTAACTTGATTATGAGTCATCAAGATAAAGCATGGTAAAAGCTTATATATTACTGGTCTAGACAAGGTGAAATTTAAATTTAGAGAGTATTTAAATATGCTTTCTACTCTTTCTACCATATTTCAAAAAGCATTGGAGGATGCTTTACTCAAAATCCAAATTCAATTAATCAACTCATATAAAATTATGGTATAAATTTGAGATAGAAGGGAAATACTTTCATAAGAATATTAAATTAAGTTAGTGGTTTGTGGGGGAAAAATGAAGTAGGGGAAGGTGGTTTGGTTTTTTTTTCCAGTTATGATTAAGTTTTTTCAATTATGATTCCAGTTTTTTTTATTAAGTCTCATAACTTAGTTTCCCTTTCCTCATAGATCTGATGAGGTCATAATGGATACAATGTTTAACACTGGCTTTTTTGGCAATCAAGATAAAATGGAAAATTCTGGGAGTTTATCAAATCTTGTCCTGAGGGCACATTTCATAGGAAATTCACTATTAAAAATGTAAAGCCATTAGAAAGATGATGTGGTCCTGTCAAGGACAGAGAAGCCTATAAAAGCAATGAAACTAAATTTTCAAGATAAGCTGTACAAACTTCCCAATTAGAGATATTAGTGCTAATTTGAGTATTATTTTCAATTTATTTCATTCTCACAAAGCCCATTTTTTGGTGATTAGACATGTAGTTGTACCTCTATCCAAAGGAGACTGGATGATTTTGTCTGCCTACAAACGAAGAAAAAGATGTGTGGATGAGTAGACAAGAGAGGCTCATGATGTGAAGATGTTAAATATAAGAGTCATTTACTGTGAACCATAGGTCCGATGTTAAAATTCTTGCATACATTCCACTTTTTGTTTTTGGCCTGGAAGGCAAGATTATATTTGTTTTATTTATCATTTTGTTCCCAGTGGCTAAATACTGCCTGTATTTATTTATAAAACTGTATACAAAATTTACTGAATATATTATTTTTAAACCTTATATAAAAACCTGAAGGGCATCTATCATACCTGTTTTACATTTGACTAAACTGAGGCTCAAACTGGTTACCTTGTTAAAAAGCAAATACCAAGATTCATTTATGCTTCTTTTTGGACCCAGTAAATACACCAGAAACTAGACCAAACATAGTTGCTCCAATTTAACAGAAATTTTAAAATTTCCTGCTAACTGTTTTTACTGAAATTTCTACTTACAGCATACTCTATTAGTTAGCTATTGCTATGTATCAAATCACCCCAAGACTTAATGGATTAGCATTATAAAAATTTACCATCTCATAGTTTCTGTGGGCCAGGAAACTGGGTACAGTTTAGCTGTGTGCCTTTGCCTCAAGATCTCTCACAAGGATGCAGTCAAGGTGTTGGCCAGAACGGCAGTCATCTTAAGGATCAATTAGTGAAAGAGGTGTCTCTAAACTCACTCATGTGATTGTTGGAGGGATTCAGTTCCTCATTTGTTGTTAGACTTAAGGCCTTAGTTCCTTATTAGCTGTTGAACAAAGGCTTCTCTCTGTTACTTGCTGTAAATGCTTTTCCACAGACCATCAGAGTGAGCAAGTGAGAGAGCAAGAAAAAGCAAGCAAAATGGAAAGCCAACCTCTTTTCGTAACCAAATCACAGAAATAAAATCCCATTCTCCTTGCTCATATTTTATCAGTTAGGAGCAAGTCACTAGTCTCAGCCCATGTTCAAGTTGAGAGGATCACACAAGGGCATGAATACTAGGAGAAGAGGATCATTGGGGCCCAAGTCAGAGACTATCACACATACATATTTGCAAGTGCATAAAATGGGACAGTTAATATGAGTGATGACTAGCATAATTAAGATAGAACATTAGAACATGTGGACACATCCCACAATGTGAACTTAATAGGGACATACTTAATTCGGGCCCATTGTACCTATTTGCTTATACAATAGCTTCCTTCGCACACAGAACCACTGAATCAAGACAGTGCTATGCAGTATGTGGCCAGGAGGTAGCAGGAGAATAGTAGAGCTAAATAGTGGGGAAAGGAAGGCCAAAATTACCTCAAGGTAATTGTAGAAGGGATTTGGAGTGGAGGACAGATCTGAAAAATTGTGCACAGAAAGGAAATGAAGCTAGTATATGATTCAAAGATAACAATGTACATGGCAAAGGAAAGAAGAAAAGTAATGATCTCACTAGGGAAAATTTCATTTGACTTAGGTTCTGAGATTCAAACATGAATCTCAGAATCTCTGAGAAGTTATGTTGCCGGTAATGATGAAAGTCATAACCAGGATCGGTGAGAGTATGCCAAGTCAGGGTCCAAAGTGAAAGGCCTGGATAATACAAGAGATCCTAGCCAAGTGCTTCACCAAGATTCTGGCCACTCTTTTATCTTGAAGGAAAGCCTCTATGTCTGATGGGAGTAGATGCTTCTATAAATACCTAGAGAAATGAAATAAGCATTATTCGTGAGGTAGATGTACAAATCCATTTGATTAGATACTTCTTGCCCAATGGGCAGAAATCCAAGCAGCTAAAAAGAAAATTCAGAGTTCAGAATTTTGAAGGATCCCTGTTTGGATGGGGAGAACTTAGAAAGTCCTCTAATAACTTAATTAATGATCATGAAATTCTTGACTAAAACTACCAAACCAATGTAGAATGATGGCTAGCTTCTTGGTTTGTCCTTCATTATTTTTGAAAGGTGCCAAAGCTACAAATGTGTCACAGCTTCAATTGGTACTGGGCCGTCCCTCTACACTGAGTATGACTTGGAGCTCCAGATCCTATGGCCTCCTCACTAACTGATCATATTTCACAAATGTGTTGAACTGTTAAAGTTATACCCAGAGACTTTTAAATACTACTCAGTATTTACTTTGGGCAAATTTGGGCCCCCAGTGTTTTAAATCTACTTTCCTGTATATTCTCTTCTCCTCTTACCTAACATGATTAGGGACCACTTGAATAAAATCCCTTGGGGAAAGAATGAATTACCTATAGAAATGACATGAAACTGTACTTTCCTGCTATAGGGGGATCCAGAAATTGCCCCCATAGTCCCTCAAATTAACACCTTCTGACTCTATTAGTATGATAACACATAAGTTTATCTCTAACTCCAACTATTAATATGGAGACATAATAACTATTTGTGATTGGCCAGAGGATGTGGGACTATAATGTATTCCTCTGCTGGGGCTGGCCACAATTCCATCTCACTTTTTTTTTAATAGTTTATTGTCAAGTTGGTTTCCATGTAACACCCAGTGCTCATTCCCACAAGTGCCCTCCTCCATGCCCATTACCCCCCTTACCCTCTGCCCCACCCCCATCAGCCCTCGGTTTGTTCTCAGCATTCAAGAGTCTTTCATGGTTTTCTTCCCTCCCTCTCCCCAACTATTTTTCCTCTTCTCCCCCATGGTTCTCCGTTAAGTTTCCCCTAATCCTCCTATATGTGCAAACATATGGTATCTGTCCTTCTCTGCCTGACTTATTTCGCTCAGCATAACACCCTCAAGTTTCATTCATGTTGCTACACATGGCCAAATTTCATTCTTTCTCATTGCCATGTAGTATTCCATTGTATAGATAGACCACATCTTCTTGATCCATTCGCCCGTTGATGGACACTTAGGCTATTTCCATGTTTTGGCTATTGTTGAGAGTGCTGCTATGAACATTGGGGTCCATGTGCCCCTATGCATCAGCACTCCTGTATCCCTTGGGTAAATTCCTAGCAGTGCTATTGCTGGGTCATAGGGGAGTTCTATTGTTCATTTTTTGAGGAACTTCCACACTGTTTTCCAGTGAGGCTGCACCAGTTTACATTCCCACCAACAGTGTAGGAGGTTGCCCATTTCTCCATATCCTCACCAGCATCTAGAGTCTCCTGATTTGTTCATTTTAGCCACTCTGACTGGCGTGAGGTGACATCTCAGTGTGGTTTTGATTTGTATTTCCCTGATGAGGAGGGATGCTGAGCATCGTTTGTGTCTGTTGGCCATCTGGATGTCCTCTTTGGAGAAGCATCTGTTCATATCTTCTGCCCATTTCTTCACTGGATTATTTGTTTTTTTGGGTGTGGAGTTTGGTGAGTTCCCTATAGATTTTGGATACTAGCCCTTTATCTGATATGTCACTTGCAACTATCTTTTCCCATTTTGTTGGTTGCCTATTAGTTTTATGGATTGTTTCCCTTGCCGTGCACAAGCTTTTTATCTTGATGAGGTCCCAGTAGTTCACTTTTGCTCTTTATTTCCTTGCATTTGGGGATGTGTCAAGTAAGAAGTTGCTGCGGTTGAGGTCAAAGAGGTTGTTTCCTGCATTCTCCTTTAGGATTTTGATGGTTTCCTGTCTCACGTTCAGGTCCTTTAACCATTTTGAGTTTATTTTTGTGTATGGTATGAGAAAATGATCTAGTTTTATTCTTCTGCATGTTGCTGTCCAGTTCTTCCAGCACCATCTGTTAAAGAGGTTGTCTTTTTTCCATTGGATACTCTTTCCTGCTTTCTCAAAGATTAGTTAGCCATACATTTGTGGGTCCAATTCTGATTATTCTATTCCATTGGTCTATGTGTCTGTTTTTGTGTCAGTACCATACTGTCCTGATGATGACAGCTTTGTAGTAGAGGCTAAAGTCTGGGATGGTGATGCCTCCTGTTTTGGTTTTATTTTTCAGTATTACTTTGGCTATTTGGGGTCTTTGGTGGTTCCATGCAAATTTTAGGATAGTTTGTTCTAGCTTTGAGAAGAATGATGGTGCAGTTTCCATTGGGATTGCATTGAATGTGTAGATTGCTTTGGGTAGCAATGACATTTTAACAATATTTATTTTTCCAATCCATGTTCATCTCACTTTTGATACTTTATTCTCTTTCTAAATTTTTCAAATATTCTCATTATTTTTTATTTTATATTAGCACTTAATATACTGGTTATTTCTATAAAGCAGAGGGTCCTTGGTCCCTGTCCATTTTCTCTTTCCTTGGTAATAAAATTTGTGTGAGGAACACACTCATGAGAGTGTGTTGGCTGACTATACCAACACAATTGGGTAACCCATATGCATGAAGATATCCTAGTTTGGCCCTGGTGAACTAGTCAAGGATTCAATAATGAATCTTCCTCATTGCTCAGTGGCAATGCTCCTACTCAGGAAGTCCTGAAAGGATTGAGTTCAGGTTTAAAAGGTCCCTAGGAGATCAACCCTAGAATACCCACTAATAACTTGCTTAATGACTCATGAAACTGTTTAATAAAATTATTGAACTAATTTGAAATGATAAGCAGAAAGAAACTTAGTATGTGAGATGTGATACTGCTCATTTTGTCCCTGAAATACTCTAAGACAAGTGAGTTCTTTCCTACATCCATTCTTTCACTTCTCATCCATATCCCAGGTGGATAGAGTAGGTGTGTCAGGAGTATGGTAAGGGCTTATGATGCAAAGAAGGAAGAGCTTGTCTCATTCCTAAAAGTGACTCCTAATGTATAACAGTTGACATACAGAAATGTCAAATAATGTAATATATTATACTGAGCACTATAATGGTGCATACATAATTGGGATGCTCTAAAGTTATAGAGAACTGACAACTTTGTGAATAAAGGAAGGTTTCACAATGGCAGTTAAATATAAATGAGATATTAAAGATTGAGGAGGAATTCACCTGGACCAAAGATAAAGAGGTACATTTTAGTGTGAGAATAAATTCATCATGGATATCTTGGTATGACATGGTATGTCTCAATGTCATCTTTGAAAACATTAAATATCCAATCTAAAATTGAAACATTTTAATATTTGTAGGAACATGTGGAGAGACAGAGAAAAGAAGTATAAGCAGGTGTCTGAATCTTGTGTTTGTATCTTGTAAAGGTTTTAGAGCCTTTCTGTATTAGAGGGGATCAGTGGAGCCTTTATAGTTAGACATGGACCTTTTAGATGGTTCCTCAGGGGCATTTGGTTGGTTGTTCATTTCCACTACCTCTAGTTAACCTTGAATTTTGCACTTATGGTTGTCAGCAGTCCTATTTGCATCTTTAGGACAACTTCTTGTTCATTTTACTGATTCACCCTGTGCTCTGAAACATCACCCCTGACGTCTCTCAGGAGGATTCAGTCCAGATCTCCTGCACCTCTGGTTTAGGATCTCAGTAGACAGTAGAATGAGGCGACCTTTCTTTTTATATGCATGCTGAACTCTGATTTCATTACTCTTGGAATGTCATCATTCTGTGGCCTAGTGTGCACCCTGAATACAAAAGTATAGCAAGAATTTACAAGTTTATTTCCAACTTTGATCACCCTTTCAGAATATAAGATACAAGAACAATTCAGTATTTCTGATAAATAACACTAAAGTGGTGTATACATTTTTTGGATGTAATTCAGAAAGTAGAAACTTCTATTTATATAACTCAATGCAGAAGTTCTGTTAATATATAATGTGATCATCACAAAGGCAATACTGTGTTTTGTCCTAATTACTGGGAAGCAGAAGCAGCATCATATTTGAAGTAGTTTGAGACTTTTTGCTATCTCAGTATTACTTTGGGAATATTTAATTTTTCAGATACAACCACAGGCATTAGAAAAATTCATAGTTTAAAGTCTTAGGTTCTGTCAAGGATCATTGTTCTATAAATTGTGCTTTTGTCTTACCACTATAAAAAACAAAACAGGGGGTGTCTGGGTGACTGGGTGACTCAGTCAAGCATCTGACTTCAACTCAGGTCATGTTGTCACAGTTTGTGAGTTCGAGCCCCACACCCAGCTCTGTGCTAACACTTCTTGCTCACAGCCTGGAGCCTGCTTCAGATTCTGTGCCTCCCTCTTTCTCTGTCCCTCCCCCACTCATTCTCATTCTCATTCTCATTATTTTCCTCTCTCTCTCTCACTGTCTCTCTCTCTCTCTCTCTCTCAAAAATAAACATTTAAAAAATTAAAGAAAAAGAAAACAGGATAAAACTAAACAGGAAAGAGCAGCTGCATGGAGAGCAAAGGTATATTGGTGAAAAAGGAGTTGACCAAGTCCTAAATAAATAAGTATTGGATGTACTTAAGAGCAGAGCATGGAGAAAGAGTTTCTTAAGAGTCAGACCCAGAAAAACAATGATTTGAGGTAAGAGAAATGGATGCCTTATCAGTTAAAGTAAATAAATAAAATTGAATTAGTTCAAGTTCTGGTTTTACCAGGTTGAATATAATAAGACTATTGGAATATTAAGGATAAATAGAATTCTGTGCCCCAACTGTGAAAGTGAGGATTCTGCACCTCCTCCTCCACCATTTTTCCCCCTTAGAAGGTTGATGTTCTGTTCTGTTCTAATCTTTTTATAAAAGGGCTTTGTTTTTATTTCCTCTTCTGACAATGCAGTGTCCACAACTTTGTTGTTCATACCAACAAGCCACTTCCTAAATTTTCCTAGAGAGATTCTGTACTCAAGCTGGACCTAACAGAATGCCTTTCTCCAAACCTGGGGTTTCAGAGCAGTCCTGGGCATGTTTTGGGCCCCAGAGCATTCCTTATTAAAAGAGTCCCTTTAGATCTTAGCTTTTTTTTTTTTTTTTTTTTCTCCCTTGGGCACAGAATCAGACCTACAAGCTGGTGGAGAAAGATAGCAGGTCACTCCCTGCATTGTGCTCCTCCCAGCTCTTCCTCAGGGTGACTTGGTATGAGCAGAACAAAGCCACACAACAATGCTGTCCTCCCCTTTTATACTCCATCAAAGATCTTCATGAAAACAGAAATGTATGCCAGAGAGCCAGGGTCCGGTGTGTGGGTATTGCCTAACTCAGTTCTCCATCAGGCAATTAAGGTTGACTATTAGGCATGTGATCACAGTCTCAATTTCTGAGGGACTTTCTCACATAACACTCTTGATCAATGGGATGCTTGGGTGGGTCAGTCAGTTAAGCACCCGATTTCAGCTCAGGTTATGATCTCACCGTTCAGAGTTTGAGCTCCACATTGGACCCTGTGAGACCGGAGCCTGTTTTGATTCTGTGTCTCCCTGTCTCTCTCTCTCTGCCTCTCCTCCACTTGTGCTATCTGTTTGTCTCTCTCTTACTATCTCCCAAAAATAAATAAACATTAAAAAAATACTGTTGATCAAATTGGTTTCTATTGCATTCTGGTCCATGAGCTAGAACTTTATTTTTCTCAGAGTCTTACTCTGTAAGAAAGCACAGCCTTGAGGATAATATGTTGATATTTTTAAAATATTTGAATCCTGAGAAGATTCAAAGATAAAAAGGGGACAGAGACTAATATAACTGAGACCTTACTTCTACCCTGAGGTGTAACAAATATTAACATTTTGCAGTATCTGATTCATGTTATTATTTCCTTAAGAATTAAGATGCACTTGAAGCCTCTTTAAGTCTCATACCTAATCCCATGGCCCTGTCTCCCTCAAGGTCAACCACTAAAGTTGGTATATATTTTTTCAGAACATACGTAATAAAAATATATATGTTTAAATTATGCACAACACTCTCTTGTGTATTTTTAAATCTCTCACAAATGACATCTCTTTTCACTTTGCTTTTCCCAGTCAATATTTTGAATTTAGGACTTACTCTCATGAGTATACTGGCTGTCTCCTGACTTACATCCCTAAGTCCATTTTATTCCATCCTGATGAACTGTCCATGAACCTGGAGTTAACAGCTCACTGTGTCTCCCCAGCCTTTAACTTAGTGGCCTTAACAGCTCTGGGATACCACTGGTTGGAAGGGATCCCTTAGAGCTATTACTTTTATTCCTAGGTTTAATATAACTCTTTTTAGCTCTTGGAATATTCAATCTATTAAGAAGCTACTATAACCATAGAGAAAAAGGTTCCTGTGACTTCAGTGTACTCAGCCTTCCTAATAAGTACCTCTTTAGAAGCCAGTATTTGGCCGTGCCCTAGAAAATGTCTCCGCTCACTGGTTGGGACCAGAAAGCTTCATTTTATTAGATTTTCTCAAAGTGTTTGTCAGAATGATGTGTGCCCATTTTGACTCCCATCTACAGTAGAAAGGTTCTCTTTTTTCCACATGCTTTGTGAGATGGGTGTTAATAAGTTTTAGTTTTTTGCCCATTCCAACAGGTATGAAATGATATCTCACTGCTTATACTGTGAGTTTCCCAGTTATTAATGAAGTAAAACATCATGTATTTATCAATAATAACTTTTGACTTTTTTGTGAATTACCTCTTCTAATTCTTTGTCTATTTTTCTATTTTTTTGCATTACTCATTAGTAGGAGTATTTTTTCTTTTATATTAGAAAGAAAGTGCCAGTGGATGGTAGGGCAGAGAGAATGAGAATCTTATGCAGGCTCCATGCTCAGTGCAGAGACTGATCCGAAGCCAGATCCCACAACCCTAGGATCATGACTTGAGCTGAAATCATGACCAGCTGAGCCACAAAGGAACCCATGCAGGAGTATTTCATGTACATGTAGGAGTACTAATTGATGGATAAACAATAGGGATGAAACTTCAGGCATCTAACTGCTACTGATGGTACCATATAAATCTGTAAAATTGTTGATTGTCATGATGGCAGCTTAGACATCAAATAGAATGAAATTGATATTGAGAATTTTCAGGTTAGAAAAAGAAGGGAATTTGTAATTTCATTTAAGAAAGATACTCATGTGAAAATGCCAAATACACATAGCAATATTTTCATGCTTAGGGAGGTCAATTTAGATGATTGAGATTATTTAGTCATCTAAAACAGTTTATTCCCAACACAAAGGGATAGCTGAAATGGCCTTAGTTTAATGTGGTAGTTTTTAGAAATAAATTTTTATTTGTTTTTTGTAGCAGTTCAACTCACTGTCTACCCAATTCCTTTTATGTAAAAGCAGTTCAAAGGCACAAATGAAAAATTCAAATGATATAAAGAACCAATCATAGTAATTCACTCATAGAAGGAAATTCACCCCATGCATACTTTGGTTTTGATCATTTCTTTAGAAAAAAATGGTTCCTCTATTTTCCTGTAATCCTCTTTTTTAAAATACACTTTTTAAAGTTTAGCTTTTCCTAGTAGAAATACATTTTTCTAGGAATGTTTTATCTTGAATACTTTGACCCTAGAAGGTAATTTAGCTGGGTTTCTCACACTAGGGATTAAAATGGATGTTAAAGTATCCACAGAGGATGAAAATGAGTATAAAGACGAATCAGGCATGAAAGTTCAGAAATGGAAAATAGATGAATGATGTTTCTATTTTATTGTCCTTGTAAATAAAATGAATTGTGCTTTTGCCTTTCATTTGCCATATAATTTGATATAAGATAAAAGCTGAAAAAATTGAATTATAATTTTTGAAAATCAGTGAATCAGCAGCATTTTTTAAAAGTAGCTAGTGGAAGTGTTCCAGACATTCCACTAAATTTACTTTCTGCAAACCTCCAGTATGTATGTAGGTGTCTTTGTTGAAGGAAAGAGGTGCTAACATTTTAGAAAATCATATATGCTTTTCTTTCACATCAATACAGTCCTGGTAAAATGGAAAAATATCAAATTCATCTTTGAGCTCACTGGTGTCTATTCCTAGGCTTTGTGCTGGAGTGTACTGGGATCCCTTCTCACCTCTTACATGATCTTTCCATTAGCCTCCATCTACTATCAACCCCCACCTCCAATCTCAAGTCCTGTCTCTAAGTGGAAAAGATAGAATCACTTAATTCACACATTACTATGAAGTCATATAGGTTGAGGTCTGTTACTCATCACCTATAGCATATGATATTAGTTAAATATTTATTGAGGTTTTTCTGAGGGTCAAACACCACCCAATAAATGTGTATGTGTTTTCCCACTGAAACTTAAGATAGGACCTCCTATTTTATAGACAAAAAAACAGGTTTAGAAGGAATTAAGAAAACTTGGTCAAGGCTTCACAGCTAGTAACAAGCAGAAGTAAAATTCAACTTAGTTTGGGAGAACATGAAGTACATGTGTATACACACTATACCACCCTACCCTGAGCAAGTTTCAGAAACTTGCTGTTGCATACCATCACCATTCATGGAATATGGTTTACTTTCTCTGATGAAGGTAAGTGATACAAAGACCACTAAATTGAATCCATCCCACTGGCCAGGTAGGCACACAGCTCCATCGAACTTTGGAATAACTGGACTATGCCACCTTGCACAAGGGCTGGAACAGGGAGCATGGGAGAAAGATTGCTTAATCCACTGTTTCTCATTTTGTTTAATGCAGTGATGCCACGCTTTGCTGAACAAGTAGAGGTTGCCATTGAAGCCCTGAGTGCCAATGTCCCTCAACCATTTGAAGAGAATGAGTTCATTGATGCCTCTCGCCTGGTATATGATGGTGTTCGAGACATCAGGAAGGCTGTGCTGATGATCAGGGTATGTAAGTTCTCTATGGCTTGAAGCTGATCAGATCATCTTACAGGGATCCAAAAGAATTTACTTTTGGTTATTTCATTGTTTAATGTAACTTGTTAAGCTGTTTTGGTCCTCATTTAGTCAGAAAAGGGGGACTATTCAGTCAAATGACAGGGACAAGTGATCCAACAAGCTTAGATTCACACTGAATAACCTGAAAAGTGATGCCCTTCCTGTTTCTTGCATTCATTTTTGTTTAAAATTGACACTAAGTTCCAGGTGCCCTTGCTGTTATTTCTTTGGTCCTCTAACATTATTTTCCCATTATGATCAGAAAGCCATGTGATGGAAATGAAGATTATCCAGTTTAATAATATTATCATTAATAATTAAATATGGAACAGTTACATTATCCTTGTAACAAATAATTAAGACCTTATAAATATGGCTGTATAATCTTGTAGCAAACTACCCCCCACCCATGACTCACCTTACTATCTTTCTATCATCAGTCTCGTTGTCAGGTATGAGCCTTCCAAACCATTGTTCAAGTAATTATATAGAGATATATTCTAGAAAACATAAAATATAGTAGATCTTAAAACTCTACATAACTATCATTTCCAACTTGATTTGTTCACCTACAATGTGCCTTCATTTATCTATATTAAGACCAGTAGCTTACCTCGCTCTGTTTCATTGTTCCATAATATTTCATTGTAAGATTTTTTTTTCTCCTCATCTTACCAACAGTTTGGCATAGTTTTCAAACAATTTTCTGTATCTATCGAAGTTATTCTTAAAATAAACTTAAATATTCAGAAGCAAAATTTACGGCACAAATACATTTGTGGTTGTTAGGACTAAAGCAGATATGGAGCTTCTGCAGTGCCAAGGGTAAGCACATGTTGTCTGGTAGCAATATAATGTGAGCACAACTGTAATTTTAAATTTTCTATTAGACACATGGGGGAAAAAAGAAACAGTCAAAATTAATTTTAATAATATACTTAACCAAATGTACCCAAAACATAATCATTCTTGACACATGGCATGAGGTACATTTAAGGTTCTCCCTAGCTCATTGTAGCTCATGTCTACCATATTGGATGAGACAGCATTGGATTGTATCCTCATCTTCATCCTCCACAGTTGTCTCTAAAGCTGCTCGATAAAACCATGAGATTAAGTACTGAGTGCACTTTGAAAAACTTTCTCTTGGGGTGACCATTGAACGTCTAAACTAATATCCCCGCAAGCATTGCAAAACAATAATAATCAAATAAGGTCTGTGGTATATTGTTCTCTGTGGACAATATATTCCTAGTCCTTTGAGTATTTTGTATATGGCATTAATTCTCCCCCAAATCCTGGTATCTTTGAAGTCATTAAATCCATGAGTGGTCCTCTTCAACTGTGGTATCCAGAGTGCAACTTGATGCTTCTATGGTGATCTGAGCAGGTGGAGGTGAGTATTACCAAGAAGAATCTCTCTTCCCTCTTGGTTGGTATCAATGATTCTCTTGATATAATCACCAAACTCTTTTCACTTGGGAGTACAAAAAGCATCTTAGAATTTTCTTCTCTTTAAATTCAGCTTAACTGTTTGCACGTTAACTATGCCTGTCTTTCATAATAATTTCATGATCAATTCAAAGTGTTCAGATAATTGCATAAGTTGTATCAGATGACACTAATTACACTTAACAATGTGGAGTTCAAATTTGGAATTTGGAGACTTTCGGATGTATTTCCTGTTCTTCTAACTTGCCCGTTTTAGATCTGTCAAGCTTACCACCTTTCAAGATTTGGCTGAAACCTTCTGTCTTCATATTCTTTTCCATCAAGTATACTGTCACTCTCTTTTAACTCAAATAACTCTCTGCTTACGATAGTATATACTACACTATTCCCTTTTGTGTCTATTACCTTCTTTGGACTGTGAAATTTTGGGAAGCAGTGGTTGTATTTTTATTTTCCCTTCCCTGTGGTGCATTGTCTAACAGAGTGGTTAAGATTGGATGTGTACCATATATATGGTGGTGGTGGAAACATATACCTCAGGAGATAGGAAGGTGACAAAGAGAAAAGGGATGAGAATTGGAGGAGAAGGAAAAGAAAAAAAAAAGGCTTTTAAACCTGGAACAAATTATATCATTTTTTCCCATTACATACTAACTCGTGAAATAAGGTAATAGACCATGAGAGTTATGTTTTCAAAGCATTTGACACTAAATCCCACTATAATCCTCAAGACATATTCCCTCTTTTGCCATTTTTCTGCTTTGTTAGCCTTCACATTTTTGTGACAACCAGTCATCTGGGAGGCTGAGGAAGTTTATAGCCATCATTCATTTATTCATTCATGAGCTGTAATAAAACATAATTTTAGATAAAATGCCATATCTTTGTTTCATGAAGTGTCATTCCTGCATCTCGACGTTTGAAGTGATTTGATCAGATGGATTTCACACCACTTAAAACTTAAGAGAGAAATGTACAGTATGTACAAATTGTTATTTTTAAAATCCTCCATTCAGCACCCACATGGCTTCATCTTGTACTTAATTTCTTGGTTTACTTTCTTAGTATAATAATTAAGTCTACTTAAAAATCCATTGCACTGGATTTGAAAGCAAGACAGTGAGATAAGTAGAGCTGTTTCTTTCCCACCATATCTGGCCGTGCCCCAGAAAAGTATAATCCTCCCCCACAAAATAAATGCAGAATGGACCCTGAAAGGTTAAATTCTCCATCACCTTGCCCCTCACCAATCAGTACATATTTAATGTATTGTTGGTATCCAGGCACTTCAAGGGAGCTCCATACATCCCTCTGAAGAAGCCAAACGTGTCCTTTCTGTATCCCAACCTCACCTTTCAGGACCCCACTTCTCTCTTAGAACAGGTCTAATCTGCCTAGACTAGACTATAAATTTTTTGTTTGCTTCTTGATGAGACTTGTCCTTGGTGATCTATTGGCTATGAAGGAATTTTCTAATAACCTCAGCATGGCAATTTAAAAAAGGAATAGGCAAATCTGACACATCACCACACAGCTGATTGTCATTATTTGCAGTAGTTCTATCCTGTAACTTTGCTTTGAACACTGAGTTAGAGAATGCCGAAACAATGTTCCTAAGGGAACATTGCTAGATTCCTGTGAGCTTCTATTTACATTCTCATCCACTGATCAATATATAACTGTGTTTTATGCATGTTTTTATTTAAGGACACTCTACTTAATATATATTGCTGACTCATTAACATTGAACTCACAGCCAGCCTCACTATTACTCATACCTGAAGGAAGCTATTCTAACACAAGCATTTTCTCCGTAAGGTGCATCACAACCTTTCTTACACTTAGGAACACTAAATAACATGTTAGCACTGTACTTGGAAGTCATTTTAAGCAGAGAAAAAAAGAATGTTTATTTATAGCATCAAAGCTGAAACAAAAAGGCAGAGCCTTGTGCTATGTGACCTCAGTTGAGAGCACAGGGGTTAGATGTCTCAAATTTTTTGCCACACTGTACTTGTCTGTGAGAAACTACACAACCATTGATTTGGGGATCACAAAGAAGCTTTGATGAGCAGGCAAATTCACAAATAAGGAATCTACAAATAATGAGGACCAAGTGCACATGTAAGAGTTAGACATTTAATATGGGAAATTAAGATAATTGGGTAGGGTAGAAGGAGGTAATATCTGGGTGTTAGGATATCTGTATTTTAAAAAAGCTAATTTCTTCTCATAAGAATAACCATGAAGAAATCTATTTTTTTTTTAATTCTAATTTATTTTTTTTTATTTATTTATTTTTTTACAAATAGTTTATTGTCAAATTAGTTTCCACATAACACCCAGTGCTCATCCCCACAAGTGTCCTCCTCCATGCCCACCCCTCCTCCCCCCAATATCCACCAGTCCTCAGTTTTTGTCAGCATTCAAGAGTCTCTCATGGTTTGCCTCTCTCCCTTTCCCCCACCATTTCCACCCTTCTTCTTCCCCTTGGTCCTCTGTTAAGTTCCTCCTAATCCTCCTATACGTGCACACATATGATATTTGTCCTTCTCTGCCTGACTTATTTTCGCTCAGCATAACACCCTCAAGGTCCATCCATGTTGCTACACATGGCCAGATTTCATTGCTTCTCATTGCCATGTAGTATTCCATGGTATAGATAAACCACATCTTCTTGATCCATTCATCTGTTGATGGACACTTAGGCTCTTTCCATGTTTTAGCTATTGTGGAGAGTGCTGCTATGAACATTGGGGTACATGTGCCCCTGTGCATCAGCATTTCTGTATCCCTTGGGTAAATTCCTAGCAGTGCTAGTGCTGGGTCATAGGGGAGTTCTAGTGTTAGTTTCCTGAGGAACCTCCACACTGTTTTCCAGAAGGGCTGTACCAGTTTACATTCCCACCAACAGTGTAGGAGGGTGCCCGTTTCTCCACATCCTCGCCAGCATCTAGAGTTCTCTGATTTGCTCATTTTAGCCACTCTGACTGGCGTGAGGTGGTATCTCAGTGTGGTTTTGATTTGTATTTCCCTGATGAGGAGCGATGCTGAGCATCGTTTCATGTGTCTGTTGGCCATCTGGATGTCCTCTTCGGAGAAGTGTCTGTTCATATCTTCTGCCCATTTCTTCACTGGGTTGTTTGTTTTTCGGGCGTGTAGTTTGGTGAGTTCCTTGTAGATTCTGGATATCAACCCTTTATCTGATATGTCATTTGCAACTATCTTTTCCCATTCCGTTGGTTGCCTATTAATTTTCTGGGTTGTTTCCTTGGCTGTGCAGAAGCTTTTAATCTTGAGGAGGTCCCAACAGTTTATTTTTGCTCTTGATTCCCTTGCTTTTGGGGATGTGTCAAGTAAGAAGTTGCTGCGGTAGAGGTCAAGGAGGCTGTTTCCTGCTTTCTTCTCTAGGGTGTTGATAGTTTCCTGTCTCACGTTCAGGTCCTTTATCCATTTTGAGTTTATTTTTGTGCATGGTGTGAGAAAATGATCTAGTTTCATTCTTCTGCATGTGGCTGTCCAGTTCTCCCAACACCATCTGTTAAAAAGGCTGTCTTTTTTCCATCGGATATTCTTTCCTGCTTTGTCAAAGATTAGTTGGCTGTATACTTTTGGGTCCACTTCTGAGTTCTCAGTTCTGTTCCATTGGTCTATGTGTCTGTTTTTGTGCCAATACCATACTGTCTTGATGATGACAGTTTTGTAGTAGAGGCTAAAGTCTGGGATGGTGATCCCTCCCGTTTTGGTTTTATTTTTCAGGATTACTTTGGCTATTCGGGGTCTTTTGTGGTTCCATACAAATTTTTGGATAGTTTGTTCTAGTTTTGAGAAGTATGCTGGTGCAATTTTGATTGGAATTGCATTGAATGTGTAGAGTGCCTTAGGTAGTAATGACATCTTAACTATATTTATTCTTCCTATCCATGAGCATGGAATGTTTTTCCATTTCTTAGTGTCTTCTTCAATTTCCTTCATAAGTTTTCTATAGTTTTCCTCATACAGATCTCTTGTATCCTTGGTTAGGTTTATTCTGAGGTATTTTATGGTTTTTTGTGCAATTGTGAAAGGGATCAGCTTCTTGATTTCTCTTTCTGTTGCTTCATTGTTGGTGTATAAAAATGCAACCGATTTCTGTACGTTGATTTTGTACCTGCAACTTGGCTGAATTCCTGGATCAGTTCTAGTAGGCTTCTGGTGGAGTCTGTCGGGTTTTCGATGTAGAGTATCATGTCATCTGCGAAGAGGGAAAGTTTGACTTCCTCTTTGCTAATTCTGATGCCTTTGATTTCCTTTTGGTGTCTGATGGCTGATGCTAGGACTTCCAGCACTATGTTAAACAGCAGTGAGAGTGGGCATCCCTGTCGTGTTCCTGATCTCAGGGGGAAAGCTCTGAGTTTTTCCCCGTTGAGGATGATGTTAGCTGAAGGCTTCTCATAGATGGCTCTGATAATGTTTAAGTAGGTTCCTTCTATCCTAACTTTCTCGAGAGTCTTTATTAAGAAGGGATGCTGTGTTTTGTCAAATGCTTTTTCTGCATCTATTGACAGGATCATATGGTTTTTATCTTTTCTTTTATTGATATGATGGATCACATTGATTGATTTGCGAATGTTGAACCAGCCCTGTAACCCAGGAATGAATCCCACTTGATCTTGGTGGATGATTCTTTTTATATGCTGCTGGATCCGATTTGCAAGGATCTTGTTGAGAATTTTTGCATCCGTATTCATCAAGGATATTGGCCTGTAGTTCTCTTTTTTTGCTGGATCTCTGTCTGGCTTGGGAATCAGTGTGATGCTGGCTTCATAAAATGAGTCCGGGAGTTTTCCTTCGCTATTTTTTGGAATAACTTGAGAAGAATTGGGATTAATTCTGTTTTAAATGTCTGGTAGAATTCCCCAGGGAAGCCATCAGGTCCAGGGCTCTTATTTGTTGGGAGATTTTGATCACTGATTCAATTTCTTCACTCGTTATGGGTCTGTTCAGGTTTTCTATTTCTTCCCGTGTGAATTTTGGTAGTGAGTGTGTGTTTAGGAATTTGTCCATTTCTTCTAAGTTGTCCAATTTGTTGGCATATAATTTTTCATAGTATTCCCTGATAATTGCTTGCATTTCTGAGGGGTTGGTTGTAATAAGTCCATTTTCATTCATAATTTTGTTCTCTGCTATAATTTGTTCTAGGACTCCTTCAGCACCTTTCCCTCTCTCTTCCTCTTCTGGGATTCCTATGATACGGATATTGTTGCGTTTGACTGTGTCGCTGAGCTCTCGAATTCTTCTTTCCTGTTCCTGGATCAGTTTGTCTCTTTTTTTGTCAGCTTCTTTTTTTTCTAGAATGGTGTCTTCTAAATCACTTATTCTCCTTTCTGCCTCTTCAATCTGTGCATTGGAGGCCTCTAATTTATTATGTATCTCATTTATCGCATTTTTTAATTCTTCATGCCTATTTTTATTTTCCATTCTGTCTGTAGCCATAGTTTCTTTGATGTCCCCTATGTTTTTTTCAAGCCCTGCTCTTAATTTCACCATTATTATTCTAAAATCTTGTTCACTTATGCTGCTGATATCTGTTTTGAGCAGTTCATTAGCTGTCATTTCTTCTTGGAGTTTCTTTGGAGGAGAGCTCTTTCGCTTCGTCATTTTAGTTAGCTTTCCAGCTCTTGTTGGTTTTAAAGACCTGTTATGCTCTCTGTTTCTATGAGCACTGCTATGTCCAATAAGACTCTTTGACTTTCCAGGCCCTATCCTTTCAGAGATTGTTTTTTGAATGGTATCCCTCGGTCACTCTTGTTGGGACCTTAGTTATTTTATTTTCCTATTCGTAGTGATATTTGGGACTCTTCACCTTGTGTACTCTAGCTTGTTTCTTGAGGTGGCCCTGGAAAAGAAAACAGACAGACAAACACACAGGGAGCAGGAGTACACAAACGCACAGGCTGATTCAACTAACATGCAAAGCGAGAGGGAAAATGAAAAAGTTAATTGATAAGACGTAGGAGGGAGGGCGAATAATAAAATACATAAAAGGGTCAAAAAGGGGAAAAGAAAAGGAAAAAAGAAGAAAACCGATGGACAAAGAACGGTTTAAAGCATATACCTGGATTTCCCAGCTACAGTTAAATAGCCGTGTGTATGCAGTGCTGGTTGAAGAGCATAGAGAAAAAGAGAGAAGGCAGGGCGAGACAAGGTAGAATTGGAAATAGAATGAACAGGCAGAAGGGATAAGAAGCTTTTTTCAAAGAGGTAAAGGGTAGAATATGGTTGGATAGGTGAGAGAAGGATGCTGGAATTATCCAGAGAAACTATATTGTCTAATTTCTCCTGAGAGAAATAGCTGAAAAAGTCGGTAGGTGTAGAATTTACATTTACAGAATGGACTTGTTGTGATTGTTTAAGCAAGCTGGCGACCAGAGTTAATTAGGTCAGTGTTTTGGGGAAAAAAGCGAGAAAAGAGAAAGAAGAAGAAAAAAAGAGAAAAGAAAGGGGAAAAAAAAAGAAAGAAGAAAAAAAAAGGAAAAAAAAAAGAAAAAGAAAAAGGGAGGAGGGCACCTCTCAGGCAGGGATGGGCATGGCGTGATCCGATGCCTCAGGCGGGGGTTCTGCCTTGGCGATTGTGGGGAGGAGAGTGACGGTGCTCCAGTCCCTTCTTGAACCCTGCTCTGCAGCTCACTTTTTTTTTTTGGCGTGTCAACTCCCCGTTCCGGGGACGCAGCCGAAGTTGGTTGCACTCTTCAACCCAGGCCAGTCCCAATCTCCAAATCCCAGTCTGCGCGCCCCGCTGAAGTTGCCTTAGACACAGCTTCCCAGACAACCCCCTCGGGCTATTCCAGGCTCCCTGCTGAGCTTTGGGGGCGGAGTCAGAATCGCTTCTTCCTTCTCTTGGTTGAGCTGGCGCGCATGCGCAGGGGCTTGCCTTCCGGGTCCACGTAGCCTGAGCCCGCTGGAGTGAGGAAAACCGGGCCTCTCTATGGCTCGTCACCCGAAACACGAACTCACAGGCAAATTTCCCAGTTTTTAGCTCTTTGCCTTCCCTCTCGAGTTCCAGCCAGCCAGGAGCGCGGAGGCCCGGTGTCTGCGAGTCTCTTTCAGGGGTCCCAGCCGCCCTGGAGCTACAATGGCGGCAGGCACACCGACTCCGCTTTAAAACCCAACCTCCAGGAGCGGCACAAAGAAGCAGTTTGTGTGCTCAGCCTCCCCCAGGACCAGTTGTCGCGAGGGGATCTAGTGTGCAGGTATTTGGCAAGTACGGTCTTTCTATGCACCGAGCGGAGGTTTTTCCCCCACGAGCGGAGGTTTTTCTGTCTCGGACTCTCTCCTTTTCTCCTCTCACTCCCCGTAGAGGGTAGAGGGGGATCACCTCCCACCCTGGAGGCTCCAATCCCGGCCCGATTTTACCTTCCCCGGTTCGCACTCACGTTAGAAGGCTTTCTCAGTGGATTTTGCGTCCTTTTTCTCCCAGTCTCTCAGGTTTTGTAAGGTTTCCAATGGCTTCAGATCTTTTCTGTGTGATGTATGGGCGCGAGTGCAGGTACGGAGCTCCTTACTTCTCCGCCATCTTGCCCCTCCCTCTGAAGAAATCTATTATTATATTTATATACTTTTATAATGTAATTGGAACCCATTAATTTGGCTGCACATGGTACTTTTGAAAGCAGGTCATAGAAACAGTAGTGCCTGGGGTTCAGATACAAGTCTAAAGCTTAAGGGCACCTGGGTGGCTCAGACAGTTGAGCATCTGACTTTGATGTCATAATCTTGTGGTTCGCGGGTTCAAGCCCCGTGTCAGACTCTATACTGACGGCTCAGAGCCTGGAGCCTATTTCAGATTCTGTGTCCTCATCTCTGTGCCTCTCTCCTGCTCTCACTCTGTCTCTCTCGCAAAAATAAATGTTAAAAATAAATAAATAAATAAATAAAGTCTAAAGTTTAATTTGGTCTATCCCAAGCTATGCCTGAAAGGGCCCTTGGGGCCTTGTAAGATGTTTTAAAATTTAAAGGGAAACACACAGATGTATCTCAGATATTGCAGGAAATATTAGCCAAAAGTAGTTCACAGTTTAAACATTAGGTTGGTGTATTCCTTTTAATAACATCCTATATTTGTGAAGCTGGGTTTCTAGTGGTTGCTGTGATAAAAAGGAAGCTCAATGGATGTTCAGCTGTATTCCAAAATTTGAGAAGTCATGCAATGTGAAACAGGCACTAGACACTAAGTTGTTAAGTCTAATCAACTAAATCCATTTTTGTGATTTAACTGCTTAATCAACAGAACTGTTAGGCTTTTGCCGTTTTGTTTGTTTTGGTTTGGTTTGGTTTGGTTTGGTTTGGTTTGGTTTTTAGCCCAGAGGCACCTTGAAAAAATTGCTGAGACAGAGTGAGAGTGCTTAAAGCAATAAAGTTTGAGAACCTATGGCTTAAGTGTTTGGGTGTCATTGGCACACTGATTTTCATTTCTGCTTCAGTTTTCTTATCAGCAAATAAGGACAAGTATGGCCATAGCTATAAAGTACTAGCAAAAAGCTGTCAGTAGTTTCCTAGGAAATATTTTTCTTTTCTCATTCTGCTGGAGTGTAGTTTCTTATTACAATCAATTAATGAAATAGAATTTGTTAAGTAAATTAACAATATTATTAAAAATGCAGGGATTAGAGTTACTCTTCAGAGGTAGAAAACAGTTGAGAAAACTTCAGAAACAACTTTTGTGGCAAAATTGATATTCCTATTACAGATCACTATTATCTAGTTAATTAGCATGGTTCCATAAGGTACCTTGTTTTGTTTTCCTACTTCAAGTAATGAGAAATAGTTTCATATGATTTTAAGAAAAATTCAGTAACTCAATCTTGGTCATCTGTTTGTTAAGTATTTATTTAAAGCTTACTAGATGCCCCACACTGTTGGACAGGTCCTGAATGCAGAGGTGAACAAAACAAAGTCCCTATCTTCAAGGAATGTATATTCCTCTTGTGGGAGACAGAGAGTAAGCAAGAAGATAGAAAATGTCAGTTATTGTGCTGTGAGGAAAACAAGCAATATAAGGGGATAGAGCATATTTGTTTTATAAAGGATGGTCACTGATTGGGTGGCATTTGAGAATAGACTTGGAGAATGAGGAAACTAGCCATAAAAATATTAGAGGAAATGTGTTCCAGCCAGAAGGAATGGCAGGTGCAGACTAAGGATTATGCTGAATGAGATAGGAGCCATCAACGTGTTCTAAACTGACTTAGATCTTACAGGGATCTTCACCCTGAGAGCAGAATGTATGGGGGAAAAACCGAAGCAAGGAGATCCATCAAAAGGCTTTCAGAATGACTCAGGATAGAGATGTCAGTGGTCAATCAGTCCTGACTGAGGGCATTTTGTTCTACATTGACCTTAGGGAAATGTAACTGTATTTTCTCCACTCCAGTGGTATAGCATCCTGTTTGGGAAATCCTTCTTCATGCACCACTTGAACTTTCCTATTGCATCTCCATGTCCTTCTCATCTTTCTGTTCCTAATGAAACCGTCATACACATTTGAGCCTTTATTTTAAATATTCCCCAATATATTTTTCATGTGTCCTGCTGAAAAAAAACTCTAAATCTTTCTGTCTTTCCCGATTTTGCTTCTTTCCAGAAACTGTTGTAGAAGAGATTGAGCATTTGATTGGGAGTCAGAGACAGGTAGACTGATCCTGTTCCGCAACTCGCATGTGGTGTGACCCTGGACAAGCACATGATTTTCTTGGGTCTCTGTAACAGATACAAGTTAGTCTCATAGACTCTTACAGGGGGCAGATTTTAGAGGCCAAATACTTTAAGTGTGTCATGTTTTCAAATTAAACCCACTTTTGCAGTCTAACAGATAATAGACCTAGGGAACCAAAAGTAGACCCAAAGTAGTTTTTGATTATTGTAAAAAGGTCTTCCCTAGGAGCACAGGAGGGCAGAATTGAGGTTTAACCTTCAGTCTCCAGCCTCTAATCCAAGGAATTACACATTTTAGTTATTCTTTTTACTCTATAAGACTACTAATGATACAGGTCCTATTATCTCTGGGCCCATTTTCAGGCCTTCACTATTTTTCCATTTCTCCTTAAAAAAAATTTTTTTAAATATTATTTATTTCTAGGAGAGAGAGAGAGACAGCGTGAGCAGGGGAGAGTCAGAGAGAGAGGGAGTCACAGACTGAAACAGGCTCCAGGCTCTGAGCTGGCAGTCAGCACAGAGGCGGACGCGGGGCTCGAACCCACGAACCGCGAGATCATGACCTAAATGAAAGTCGGACGCTTAACCGACTAAGCCACCCAGGCGCCCCTTTCCATTTCTCCTTTAATGTATAGGGGTCTTTGACCAACTGAAACAGAAGACTGATACTTTTTAAAATGAGTAACTCAAATAAAATCAGTATTTACATGCAATTAGCAAATTGCACATGCATACAACTTTTTCTTTTTAGAGATGGAGAGCTGGAGAGAAGAGGGGAGAGAGAGAATCTTAAGCAGGGTCCATGCTCAGCTCAGAGCCTGACATGGGCTTGATCCCTTGACACTGGGCTCACAACCTGAGATGAGATCAAGAGTCAGATGTTCAACAGACTGAGCCACCCAGGCACCCGACACAGAACTATTTATATGGGTGACTTGGATGGGTTTGCTGTATGATTAAGGCACAAGAAAATATTTTAAGCTCACCCACTTGCCTGGTGTTACTTGTGATGGTTAAAAGCATAAGCCCTGAGCCCCCTCAACTTGCTAGGTATAACACCCTGGAAAACAGACTTAACTCTGAGTCTGTTTATATGTCTGTAAGATGGGCACTCAATTTTTTTCATTAGGTTTTTATATGGAGTAAATCCTTTAGCTGAATGGTTGGCCTATAGTGGTTGGTAAAAATTATTTCCATTATTATTATCATTGCAGTTGTTAATAGGTATATATTTTATTAAGCATAATAATAATCACTATCACATATTCCTTTAGTTCAGTGTTATAATTTACAAAGCATTTTCATATATGTTTTATCCTACAATCCTGAGAGGCAGACAGGACAAATAGGGATTATGTCTCCATTTTATGAGTGAGGAGATAGAGAAGCAGAAAAACTGTATGTGACTTGCCAAAGGCACAGAGCTTATGAGTGACAGAGTTAGGCCAAAAACATTCCAGTTCCCTAGGTCCACATCCAGGTTTTTTTGTTTTATTTTGTTTGGTTTTGTGTGTGTGTGTGTGTGTGTGTGTGTGTGTGTGTGTGTGGTTTTTTTCAGTTTTAAACTTTGTTTTGGTTCCTGAGCCATAGTCACTTGAATGAAAGCTCATCATTATTAAATACCTTATGATGCCAGGTTGTGTTTGTCATTGACTCATCTACTAAACACACAGATCATTGAAATGTTTGGACACAGTACTATAGGCACTGTCATATTTTCCCTTTTTTCTGTTGAGTGAGGTTTTTCATTTTACTTTTCTCTCTCCTTTTGAAAAACTAATGATGAAAAGCACTTGCAATCTTGTCATCTCATCTGTCAGCAGAATTTACCAGCTTGCTGTAATTGTTCTGCAGTACATTCCAGAAGAGTGAAAAATGATCAGACATTATTGTCTCTGTCCACAATGAAAATACAACCAGTTATTTGAACCAGGTTCTGCCCACCCCACCCCTGCTTTAGTTAATAAAGTATGGGAACAAAACCTCTTTCTTCCCTCTTTCTTTTAATAATTCTGTGAAAGAAAACTGAACATCTGTAGATGACTGGGTGAATATTAATAGGGTTGATGGAAAGAGAGAAGGAAAACAAGAAAGATATGCCAAAGCTTGGAAAATTACGACCCATAATGTGATATTGGCATGAAGACCCCATTTTATGCCTGTCTGACCAATCTCAAGGCTTCATCAATAACCACACCTGATTCATTACATTGAGGTAACCAAACAAACCAGCAGAATAAAAATGTACCTTTTTGGATGGAGAATAGGCAACTGTGGTCTATTTCTTTCTTTTGAAACACGGAGTCCTAGGAGGTGGTGGTGCTATGTGCCAAGAAACCATTTGTGGGTGACTGTCAGCTCTCAGTCTAACGATCATTGATCTAAGAATGTCACACTAATGCCCTGTGTCCCCTTTGTGAACCATCCTTACCCCCTCCAGATTCTTCTTCTTAGAATTAACAGAGATCATAGTCTAAAGCACATGCTGCAAGATTTAGAGGGTCTTGAGCAGGTATAATGTCTCACACCTCAGTTTTTTTATCTGTGAAGCGGAGAAAATAGTATCTCCATGATAGGACTGTTAAGCAAATGGTATGAACCTCACGCCAGTCAGAGTGGCTAAAATGAGCAAATCAGGAGACTCTAGATGCTGGCGAGGATATGGAGAAATGGGCACCCTCCTACACTGTTGGTGGGAATGTAAACTGGTGCAGCCCCTCTGGAAAACAGTGTGGAGGTTCCTCAAAAAGTGAGCGATAGAACTCCCCTATGACCCAGCAATAGCACTGCTAGGAATTTACCCAAGGGATACAGGAGTGCTGATGCATAGGGGCACATGTACCCCAATATTCATAGCAGCACTCTCAACAATAGCCAAAACATGGAAAGAGCCTAAGTGTCTATCAATGGACAAATGGATCAAGAAGATATGGTTTATCTATATAGTGGAATACTACATGGCAATGAGAAAGAATGAATCTGGCCACGTGTAGCAACATGGATGAAACTCAAGGGTGTTACGCTGAGCAAAATAAGTCAAAGAAGGACAGCTACCATATGTTTGCACGTATAGGAGGATTAGGAGGAACTTAATGGAGGACCATGGGGGAGAAGAAGGGGAAAAATAGATGGGGAGAGGGAGGGAGACAAACCATGAAAGACTCTTGAATGCTGAGAATGAACTGAGGACTGATGGGGGTAGGAGAGAGGGGAAGGGGTGTGATGAGCCTGGAGGAAGACACTTGTTGGGATGAGCATTGGGTGTTGTATGGGACCCAATTTGACAATAAACTATGCAAGAAAAAAAATAGTATGAATTGGTATATTTAAAGTGCTTAGAGAAAATAAGCATTAGTATATGAAAAGTACTTAATGCATATTGTTTATTATGGTTATTAAAGATGGAGAGTATTTTTATTTCTGGGTTCATAGATTAATTCATATCCTTTTTTTTTAACATGGGACAAGATCTTCATGTAACTACTAACTTTTAAAGCCATCCCATAGCTGCAATTCTTATCTGATTTATAAGGTGAGAAAGTTCGACAGATGTGGGTATTTGTGTCTAAGTTCTAATTCTGTTATTAACTGGGTTAGGGACATTGGACATGTTGTTTCTCAGAACCTTGGTGCTCTTATCTCTAAATAGAGAATGATCCTTATTTCACTGTGCTTAGTTTTAGCTAAATTGATACTATGTGTGAAAGAGTTATTTAATCCTTTGTAGTTTTGTAATAATTGGTAGCTTTACTTTTTAAAAAAGTAAATTGTGTTTGAATTGATTTCAAAATCCTGATAAATCATAATGGCGAACACTTTTTAAAAATCTCTTATATACTAGACACTCTACACAAAGAATATTACTTAATCTTCACAAAAATCATAGAGCAACTTTTATCAATACCAGTTCACAAGGGAGGAAACCAGAGTTAAGAGATTTTGCCAGTGGTAACACAGGGGTTCATATTCAGGCAGTTTTGAGTCTGGAATCTATAGTTGCAACCTGTATAGCATACAGTTTAGTGACCACATCACATATTTCATCTGGACTAACCATTGGCTTGGAGAGGATTTCTTTTTGCTTATCAAGACTAAAAAAGACTGGAAATAGAGCAAAAAGGGCATTGTAGACCACTTATAGGTACAATTTCTGTTGGTGATGGTGATTTTCTATCTTAAAGTAGATTTCTATGGTTGGAAAAAACAAATATAATTTTTCTTAAAACTAGAAAGCATGATATAGAAAGAGTTAAATAGACTTAATACCTACAAGAGGAAGAAATAAAGTATATATATATTTAAAAGGTAAATTGGGGAAGCTAGATTTTTCTGACTCCATTTTAGCCAACCCTCCTCTGTAACCCCCTATGTGTAATTGCCTACAAGCTCTCTTTCCTGGGAGCTACTTAGCCTTGTCAGTCACAAAATATATGGGTGGGGTTGAAGGTTATAAATTTAGAATATGCTGATTCTTCTCTTTTCCTTTGTACTTTTAGACCCCAGAAGAACTAGAGGATGACTCTGACTTTGAGCAGGAGGATTATGATGTGCGCAGTCGGACAAGTGTTCAGACCGAGGACGACCAACTCATTGCAGGGCAGAGTGCACGGGTGAGTGGATATCCAGGACTTGGGTTTCATGCGCTGGGGCTATCTATACCACATTGATTTAAGGGGATTTCTGACCAGACTCTTGGGATCCCAGAGATTTATAGCTCAGAGATCTGCCCTCTCACCTGTGGTTGTTTTTAGCAATTCATATTTTACCCAATGGAAATAACCACCAGTGCTTCTGATTCCTATTAACTCCATTTTCTCTCCATCACTTGAAACGTAGTGGTCACATCAGTGCAAACAGTTTTAGAGTAGAGTTGACTTTATTGGGTTGGGATCATGAATAAACAGTTGAACAGCTAAGGAACAGGAATGCTCAGATCTTGGATTGGCACAGACACCACAGTTCTGCTTGAGGTCACCAAGCTTATTAACACAAGAGGCAAGGACAAACGGAAAATAGAAAATGAAAGTTAACTATCACTTTGTTATGGGCTCCATACTCTGTTCCATGTTCTGGCCTAGGGTCTCTGGTGAATAAGATCACACCTTTAAAACTGGTTCAAGGCCATTAGAATAGAGAAATAACTTCCTCGTCCTCTCCCTGATACCTGCTTATGGCCAGGGTGGTAGCCCTAGATCTGTCTGCCATATGATAGAAAAAGGAATTATATAGACATACTAGAAATATGCCAGTTTAAGGCACGGAGCTGGAAGCAACAGAAAGATTATTGTTCTGGTGGCCATTTGAACACTCCTGAACACTCAATGACACTATCTACCAATAAGAGTTTTTCTAAGAGGATTCTGACCAATTCTATTAACTGTATCTCCTTGAGGGCAAATGTGGGTGGTCAAGGCAAGTTTCAAGAGATTAAATCTCTGGAGATTATATAAGGGGGTTAGATTTTCCTCCTTTATTTTTTAAAACAATTTTAGAAATGTTTGTTTATTTTTGACATAGAAAGAGAATGAGTGAGAGAGGGGCAGAGAGAGGGAGGCACAGAGTCTGAAGCAGGCTCCAGGCTCTGAGCTGTCAGCACAGAGCCCAATGTAAGGCTTGAACTCACCAACAGTGAGATTGTGACCTGAGCTGAAGTCAGACAGTTAACCAATTGAGCCACCCAGCAGCCCTGATTAGCTTCCCTTTAAAGACTCAGTTTTTATAGAGTAAAACAATCTCACTCAATAGATTGAGTCCTTACTATATTCTAATTAGAATATTTTAATTCTCTGTTAAGTTTTACTTCAGGGAAAATAATGTATAGGAAGCCTGAGTTTGTATAGGAGCATGAGTTTGAGTAATTTAGGACAGAGATCAGGAAACCCCAGAAAGTTCAAACTGGTTTAGGAATTGTGAAAGGAGGGTAGACAGAGGTTAAAATAAACAGGATTCAAAGAAGACTAAGCCTTATGTTGAGTCAAGAAAATCTTTGTACTTATAACCCGATTTCTCTTTAATGCTTTGTGCCCTGATAGTCTCATCCAACAATGAAATGATTCATAAATTTATATAGATGGACATTGACAGGGGAAATATGAGGGTAAAAACCAGAATATTAAGGATGCACTGGCTTTGGTTCAGACAGACGTGGTTTTGAATTGTAAAGAGTGGAGGACCAGCCTCCATTACATGTTGCTTAATTTCTGAGCTTCAGTCCTATTGTCTGTAAAATGTGAATAATAGACTTATTTGATAAAAATTCTTTTGAGATTTAATTACTTAATATTTGTAAAATAATAAACACAATGAACTTAATACCTGACATATATTAAGTGCTCAATAAAGGATGACTGAAAATTGTCATCCTTTGGAAGAGAAATCATTAGATATCACAGATTAGTGATAGTAGAAAAGTACACAAAAGAATATGAAGCCCCCTACTTGGCAAATCTTTTGTGGACTGTAATCCCTCTCCCTCCCCCCACTCCTACCAATGTTGAAAATTGATAAATTTGTTAAGCTGGGAGGTTTTTGAGCCTGTTTTAGAATAACACTAAATCACTTGATCCAGCAGGTCAATATCTCTTCGGAATTAAATAAAACCAGCATTTTTGTGTCCATGATAAAGGGAAAATTTGAATAATTCATCAAACATTAATCAATTCAGAGTCAGTTTGATTGACTAAATGCAACTCAGTATTGATACAGCCCGGTATCTTGTCTCAAAGACCAAGGCATATTGTATAACCCTTATGGTACTTTATAATCACCATCTTGTCAAAATGGCATGATTAGTCCCACTTTCTACAAGAATGTAGTCCCATTGTACTTCCATTTCATTCATCTTACATTAGATATCAAGTCAATTCAGATGGGTGAAAACAGAAGTCAGATGGCACCTGTCTATATCATCTATTATTTTTTTCACCCAATAGGGGAAAGACAATAGTGTTTTTTTTAAAGGTTTTTCTGCATGAATTATGAACATGGTACAGGATAGTAAGAACAAAGTACTCCTACAATCCAGTACTTGGTGGTTTGTCTTTGAGATCCATCATGTAGTCTGTGTGATTAACTTGCAGCAGACAGCATTAGTTATTGAGTCAGCCTATTTTTGTCTGTAATTATATGATGACAAATCAGAGACCTAGAATTATGGCTGTAAGTTGGAAATAAGAGGGTGCATTGAATTGCTGAGATGACAGATGGTCGAACTTTTGACCAGAGAAGTGTGTTAACTTGGTCAAAATTGTGAAGGAGACAAAAGTTGTCTTTGACAGAGGTAGTTGCCCTTTGCAGCAGCCAGTCCTTCCCTGTTAACGGCCTAATTTTTTGTTCTCATTCAGAAAAATTCTTCCTCTCTAAACGGGTAAATTAATCTATAAGGAGGTTAAGGTAGGAGAAAAGCTTTTAGTACCTACTCCAACATTGCTCCCAAATTCTGAAATTAGATAGTTTATTTCCTTTATGTGTCTCTATCTGTTGCTTCTCCACAGTGTTTTCTGAGAGGAGAGGCAGAGAATTATCATGCCCTGCTAAAATGTAGGAGTAATCAGATCCTATGATCCTAGACATGATATCTTAAAAACTGCTTCTTCACAGGTTGATGTAGTTAAAATTGGTCATCGACAACTTTTGGACACTTAACTTTGGTGGTGGAATATATAATTTGGAGTCATACAGGCCTGATTTTAAAAATGATCTTGACCAAGTTGTGAGTCTTTGGACAACTTTCTTAACCTCTCTAGGCTTTATCTCTTTTTCCTTCTTCCCCCGCCCCCACCTCATGACATCATTAGAACTGCTTGATAAAATTTGTATCATAAGATGTGTCACATAATGTGAAGCTGATAAAGATGATGATGATGATGATGATGATGCTTATAGCATAAAGAAATTCTTCATTACAAGGCTGGACAAGTGATGTAACCTAAAAGAGCTTGAACAATTTAGGAAATCATGAAAGTTTTTACTTAAGTTAATGGGATAATTACTTCAATTTTCCTATTTATTTCAGGGCCTGAGACTGGTAAAAGTCAAAGGACCCACTCTTCAACTACTTATATTTATTATTCTGCTTTAAAACCAAGTGAGCAGAAATGGACACATTGAGTTTTAGCCCTTTTAATCATTTATTTATAAATATGTACTAGAACCCTAAATGTTAGAGTCTTGTTCTGGTTTAAGGAACTAACACTTGTCAGTTTGGAGGCCCATAGACTTCAAAAGTAATTTTTTTGTCTTTGAGATTGGAAAAATAATCATATCTAAAGCTCCTGAGATTTAGGTTGAAAAAAAATTCTGGCCAGAGTGATTTGCACTTTGGTTTAATAAGTAGAGTTTATAACTTCAGTCACACACAAAAAAGGTCTGTTCTTCAGAAGAAAAGTTGGGAGCCAAGGATCAGAAAGCAGGAAGTTTTGTGGATTCAAGTCTCTGATGCCACAATTTGGGGCCCTCCATAAGCCAGTGTGGAGTTGTGCTTGGCTACTTTGCATAGAACCTGCAGAAACTCTGAGACCATCCCAGGTGATCACATTATAGAAACAGAAAGCTGATTCGTTCCCTTTCCTCGTAGCCATGAAATCATTTTTCTCATGTTACCTTAGTTTGAGGGGATGAATAATTGCATGTTATATATTTCTATTCAGCCTGATTTGATTGTAGTCATCCTCTTTTTTTTTTTCCTAGCTAGAACGACTTTAATATGTTAACATTTCAAAGTGCTGAGTTACATTGATAAGACCTAATTAAAAACTCGTGTTGAATTTTAATTTGATTAACTTGCAAATTTTGCAGTTTGTGATCTACTGTTTATAGATAACCTTTTTTTAAAATTCCAGTTTCAGAAAAGGTCAATTATGAATTTTTGAAAGCCAGGAGCATTTTAAGAATATTTAGGAAAAGACTTTGGCTCATTGATAGCTACATAAGCAGAAGCAAATGTAATGATACTTGCACCCAAGTCACACACCATTAAGTGCATTATGTGGGTTTAGCAACCCGAGTCAAAATAACATCTTCTTTTGCAAATCTGCTTTGAAGGAGCCTTTTTTTTTTTCCTTCAGAATTGTGCCCTTAGAAGATGTTTATCAGTTCTCGTAACTTCTCTTGAACTATGTTGATGCAGTGGGTGGAAAAATGGTTTCACAGTCAATCAGAAGATATTTATTGAACTTCTACTGTGCAGGATGCTGAGGCCTCTACCCTAAGGAAGCTCAGAGAGAAATCAGAAGTAGGTAATCAATAGGAATTAGATACTAGAACAAACAGTTAATACTAAAATCCTAAGTTATACAATTGAAGTTCATGTGATAGAGTTGAAAGAAAAGTGTACATCCTTCAATGCATAAATTAACCCTTTTGAGACAATGAAAGTGTCATTGCTTTCCATCTGGGTATTGAATATAGAGTCTGGAGGGGCACCTGGGTGGCTTAGTTGGTTAAGCGTCCGACTTTCACTTAGGTCATGATCTCGCGGTTTGTGGGTTCGAGCCCCGCATCGGACTCTGTGCTGACTACCAGCTCAGAGCCTGGAGCCTGTTTCAGTCTGTGACTCCCTCTCTCTCTCTGACCCTCCCCTGCTCATGCTGTCTCTCTCTCTCCTAGAAATAAATAAAGCATTTAAAAAAAATAAAATCTTTGAATATAGAGTCTGGAGATCTAGTGGGTAAGTTTTACAGATTCTTCTACAGAAAAGCAGCTAATGGATGATTTACATGATGCTGGTTAGGACTTCTGAGGTCTAAGTAAAACATGAATATCAGTTTTGTATGAGGGTGAAAAATTATTCTAGAAGAGATCAGATCATCAGACAGGGATGCTTCAGGAAAAAAGTGCATATTTAACTTCTGCAAATCCAGACCTATCTCTGCCTTGTTATTAGTACAGTATTTCATATTTGAATTTATAATCAACTCTTTGGTATATTAACCACCTTTTCTGATAGTTTTTAAAGTGCTTTAAAATATTTTTCAAAAATACAGTGTTTGGAATATTTTAACCATATGGTATTTATACCAGTCTGACTTTTTAAATATGGCTTGTAATTTGTGTATATGTACATGCACACTTGCATACGCATACAGACACTCACATGCTGGTTATATAAAGTCACACATGTCCATGCATGGAAGTTAGTAAACATGGCTGTGTATTAGTAAGATGTATCTCTTCAGCTGCTAATCTGAGGATGCCTTTATGTAAATCAGACAAAGACATACCTTACTCTGGCAGATAAAGCCTCATCTCTAGGTTGTTCATCCTAGTGAACAATGCTTGTGATTTCAGCAATACTTGCCCCACTGGAATGGGATTATTGTGTAGTGTCTAACCTGTATGGTGTGCACAGTGATCCACCTGTGCACAGTAGTGAAGCATGGTGTTAGTGGACCTGGGTTTGAATCCTATATATACAGCTTATTAGTTGAATAATATTGAGAATTTAATTTCTCTGGGTCTTAGTGTCATCATTAACAGAATAGGAGTAATAATAGTATTAATCTGGTAGAATGATTAAATTAGGAGGGTTTTTTTTGTTTTTTGGGTTTTTTTTTTCATACAAAAGCCTCTTAGCACAGTACCTGGCATACATTTCTGTACTCAAGGAATCATGTCAATCTTCTATTTATAGCCACATAGACTCTGGGCCCATCCCTTCTCTTTCATGGCAACTAAGTAATGAGCTTAAAGGGTAGCTAGAAAGGAAAACTAATATAGGCATGATTGTAATATATTAACAATAATTCCATAGATACTTTCATTTGGTTTTTTGGACAAAACACAACACCTTTGTTATTTCATCTGCTGTCCACCGTAATACTCGAAGGTAATTTTTTACTGTTCTTAGATCTGAAGAAGTTAAGGATATGATCCAATAGCAATTAGGTCTTAACCTAAGTCACTGACAGAGCCCATTGAACCCAGTTTTTCTGAGCTCATGTCCATTGATAATTTTATTAGAAATCAACAACCTTTCTTCCCAACAGTTCGTTTATATTGGGAGGAACTTTAAAATTTAGGAAGCAGAGTTTTCTTGTATATGTGATTTTCACTTGTCCTTTGCAAAGTTTTAAGTTCCCCAAATCATGCTCTCATTGGTGAACACACATATCCCAGAACCAGAGGGTGACTAGCACTGTCATACTTACCCACATGCTCCTTTCTATGAAACAGGTTGCACATGGTTCTGTGAAGATGCAATGAGATGATTCCAGACATTGCATCCAGGGCTTGCTACATACATGGTGTTTACCAAATACAGTTGATTGGCTTTATTTGTGGTACTTATATTCTATAAAGTCACCGTGAACACTTAATTAGAAACTGTGGAGTCATGGCTTCTAGAGGAAATAAAGTGTTAGGTTCCTCAGAACTCCTACTCTCAACATTTTATTTCAACCAATCAATAAAGAATCTTGTTTAATGAATGCTTCCATTCAGATGCTTTATAGTTTTGATTCATTATCCTGGAACTCATGGCCAAGAACACTATAGTTCATGCCTGAATGAAGCTTGTCTAATACATGTATGTTTCTCCATAAGGCACATCGCAGCCTTTCTGTGCTTTGGGACACTAGAGAGCATTTGAGCACTATGGTTGGGGGCTGTGTTAGACAGCAAAATTACCAATAAAAAGTACAAATATGTGGAAAATACGGCATCAAACAGACCACAGAAGGGACCCCTTGTTCAGTGCTGAAACAAAGACAGAGAATTTCTTGTTCAACCATATCTGTGAATAGGCCTGTCAGGTGAATCCAATTTTTTGCAACTGTCTGCATGTCTGTGAATGACCAAAAAGCACCACAAGTATTGGTTTTGGGTTGCCAATAAATTTTAGAGAGTAGAAAAATTTGTAAAGAAAGATTCTGTGAATAATGAAGATCAGCTGTAGTTCTTGCTTTTCTACATTTCCTTGCCAACCAACTTTTGAAAGCTGATCTTTACTTCCTAAACCTATATTTTATCCCATCATAACTTCTATGTGCTAATAGGCTCTGCAGGGAGCCATGGTTATCTCAGAATTTCCATAGGAGGATGGAAGAGGGCTGGGAACAGGTATGCCATTCCTGAAATGCCTTGGGTTAGGGGATTGTTTGGTATCTAATAATGTATTCCTTCATTAACACTCATGGAAAGTCTCTCCACCCCACTTAGATGCTCAGTGAGTTATTTAAAATTCTTCTCCTTTCCAGTGACAGAAAGCCTTCTTTTTTCCTTTTTCTTTTCTTCTCTGAACAGATTTCAGTGTTGAAAGAGGTGCATTCTTTCATCTGGTAAAAGTTTTCTGAGACCAAATATAAAAATTGACAGGAATAGATTCTTTTGAACAAACATATGTCATCAAAGCAACACAGAAGTTCTGTTACTGTCAATGTGCACGTACCTTTTGGATCTCTCTATTTTTGTGTGTGTATAGGAATATGGATGGAGATTTTGGGGACGTTACCACTCTCTGCTTTTTCTTTCCTGGGGATGGAGAAAACATACTTTTCTGGAATGGTGGGGTAGCCTATAAACCTCGTCAGTATCAGGCTCTGCCATTAACTTAAGGCAGAGTCAACCTACTGTCTGTATTTACTTTGTCATCATTAGTCACACTTTTTCTGTAACCCACACAGGCCATCATGGCACAACTACCTCAGGAGGAGAAAGCAAAAATAGCTGAGCAGGTGGAGATATTCCACCAAGAGAAAAGCAAGCTGGATGCCGAAGTGGCCAAATGGGATGACAGCGGCAATGATATAATTGTGCTGGCCAAGCAGATGTGTATGATCATGATGGAAATGACAGACTTCACAAGGTGAGGCCCAGAGACAGGAAGATGATTTTCTCATTACACCCAGAAGGGTAACAGTGTACATTAGCATGTGAGAGCCTGCTGAAAAATTAAAATATTACATCAAAGCAAGGTAGTGGTGTTATAAAATTTACATGTGTAAGTCAAAGTGATGTGGACCTAATTCTTAGCAGATAGTCAAGGAGGACAGATTCATTTTTGTGATTATCATTGTTTTAATTATCTATCCTAAGTCAGTCATAAAATCTAACCCTTGGGAGTTTAGTGATTCATTTTTGTTCTATGCTGTTTTGCAATGTATTTAAATACTGTGTTGAAGATAAGATGACTTGTTTATATTCCTTTTGAAAAAAAAAGTACATCTATACATATGTGTGGGAATATATACATGTAATATGTTGAATGCTAAGTCATGTTCAAGCATTAAGCTCAGCTCATGTTTTACCCCTACGTATAAGAATCAGTTTCAACAGACTGATTCCATAATTTTGAAAGGGAAATTAAAAATTGTATAAGTTTTATTCCCTTTTGCTCTAAGCAGTGCTTTTAATAAATCAAAAGACCAGTCAGAATTTTGTCAGGAGGCTTTTCTTCACCGGGGTCATTGCTGTTTCTGCCACTGCAATTTTAATCTCCTCTTTAAAGGGAGGTGACATTTCTGCCCTTCCTACTACACAAAGGGCAAATCAAGGGAGAGCAAAGCTCAAAGAAAAAAATCCCTGGATTTTGAAGCTGAATACAGGTGACTTGGGACCAGCTTCTTCCTGTCTTGGTTTATTTGCAAATTGGGGAAATAATGCTTTTCTTACAAACTTCATAGGGAGAGTTTTAAAATCCAAAGAGGTAAAGCAGTTGTAAATTATGCTGCTATACAACTGTAAGCTATCACTTTATTATAATTTTTTTCCATGGGAAATGCAAATACATGAGCAGAGATATTTTAATGATTGAACATGGTATTTGTTGGTAAAACTATGTAAGCTATATGGAAATGCCAAAACATCACCTTATGGGTGACAATATTTTTAATGATTATTAAAATTATAAACAATTATTTAATTATTTAATAAAAATAGCTTCTCATAGGAGAAGGCTACACTTGATTTGACATAATAAAATATGGAATATCTCTGCCTCATCCCCCTTACCCTTTGCCTCTGGCCAATATATACTAGTGACATTGCCTGGGCCTTTCTCTAAATATTTTTAAATTGTTTTTGACTTCAGTGGAATTACTTTAGTGTTAGGAGGGTGACCTTTGAGACTTCTAAATGTCATTTTATTCATTAGAACCTCAAATTTGTACATTTGGTTAGTCTTTGTTGGCTTCACAGATTTATTTAACACACAAAAAATAACAGTAGGAAGAAACAGTCTGAGCCACTACTTAAGCTATACTTCATATGGAAGTATGAATTTACTACAAATCAGACTATTCTGGGAGCCTCAGTCACTGCTTTCCTAGGCCTGTGATGACTTAATTTGCTTGCTTTCAACGTTGTATTAGTATTTTATCTGATGGATATTATGCAATCCGTTAATAACATCACATGTAAAAATAATCTTATTAGTTCAAAGTGAATAATGAATCTAGTCAAATTGCTAGTTTAGATCAGAAGAACATTTTATAATGCTCTAGATTATATATAACTGTGGTCAAGGAAGAGAGATATGTTTGAGGGGCTCCTATTAGATGATGTTAAATAAAACAGACTTTCTATTAGTCAAAGTATAGTTTTAAAAGTAAAAAAAAAGGTCACTTCAATTTCCTAGAGATTTCATATAATCATTTTATGCTTATTTGAGTAATGAAATGTCTAGGATGCCACTGATTATCATTTTTCCTACCGTCTGATGAGTAGTTTAATGCTTCTTTGTGAGGGCAAAGGGAGGAGCCTGGTAATTAATGACCAGAGAAACAGATGAGAGAGTGAATTGGCAATAGAACACAAGAATGTGAGTATTTGTCACTGTCTCCATCTGCAGAGCCTGTTTAGCAAAGACGAGGCAGACTTGAGCCATTTTTTGATGGACTCTCACCTCAGTTTCTACACTTAACCATATGCATTATCATTATTATTGTTGCCCTAACATTTTCCACTTCAGGAAGAAATAATTTCAGCTGTTGACCTGTAAAGAGCCCTGTGTACTATATTCTCTAAAGGAAAGAAGATAGCTGGTTAGGAATTTAAACTTGATTCTTCTCAAATCATATGTTTAAATGGCATCTGGGGGAAAATACCCTTGCATTTATTATCATGTTATTTTTTTATCAGTAGCTAACATTAATTTGATTCAGTCACCTCAATGATATACAGTTCATTATTATTAAAATTGGAGAGGTTCTGCCTCATTATTTCTGAAATAACTTCTTCATGGTGGATAAAACTAATTATGTCTCATGTCTTTTTTCTGTTCAGTTCTTGACTTCTATTTCATGGGCAGTGGCAGAAGCACTGTCCTGCAGAGGGTGAATCCATATTTCTGATGTCATTGTCAGTAAGAAATAGCATGTACCAGTCTTGTGTCTCAATAACATAAGGTGTGCAGATGGCAGCAGCTCAGAAAAGAAACCCAAGTTTAATTGTATAGAAAGGAACAAAGCTGTCTTTTGAGACCAACTGTAACGTCTGATCTGTAAGAAAAAGGATTTAGATGAAGAAAAGGAACTTTCAGGGTACAGTCAACTGTAAAATACTGAGCACTGGGCTCAGAAAACATGTAATCACCCCATTTCCCCCAAACTTCATTTCTGCCTTAATGCAGATACTCAGTACCTCAGTCTAGGTATCACTTGACTAGATTTTTGATTCCATCCCTTGAGTCTTTTCTGTCCATTCCATGTCACATCTGGCCATTAGAAGGCAACTGTCTACCTCCCTTTACATCAACACTCTCATTAGCTCTTCTATTCATAGAAAAAAATACAAGTACTGGGGTTGCTATACATTGCCTACCTTTTAAAAACTTTTTTATTGAAATATAGTTGACACATGATACTATATTAAGTTCAGGTGTACAACATGGTGATTTGACAATTCTGTATTTATCCTATGTGCATCACAAGTGTAGCTACCATCTATTGTCATACAATGCTGTTACAGTACAACTGACTATATTCCCTATGCTCGGACTTTCATCCCTGTGATTTATTTATTCCATAACTAGAAACCCATGTTTCCCACTCCCCTTCACCCATTTTACCAGTACCTCCATCTGACCTCCCTTCTAGCAACCATCACTTTATTCTCTATGTCTGTGATTATTTTGTTAAGTGTGTGTGTGCGTGTGTGTGTGTGTGTGTGTGTGTCACATATTCTTTATCCATTCATCTTTTGATGGATGCTTGGGTTGCTTCTATATCATGGCTGTTACAAATAGTGTTGCAGTAAACATAGGAATGCATATACCATTCTGAATTACTATTTTCATTTTCTTTGGGTAAATACCCAGTAGGAAAATTACAGGACCATAGGGTATGTCTATTTGTGATTTTTAAAGAAATATCCATACTGTTTTCTGTAGTGGCTATACCAACTTACATTCCCACCAACAGCACACAAAGGTTCCTTTTTTTCCACATCAAAGCCAACACTTTTTATTTCTAGTCTTTCTGATTCAAGTCATTCTGATAGGTGTTGGGTTATATCTCATTGTGGTTTGGGTTTCCATTACTTTGAATATTACTGGTAGGGAACATTTTTTCATGTCTCTGTTGGCCATTTGTATATCTTTAAAAAATTGGGGCTCCTGGGTGGCTCAGTTGGTTAAGCATCTGACTTCAGCTCAGGTCATGATCTCTTAGTTCGTGAGTTCAAGTCCACATTGGGCTATGTACTAAAAGCTCAAAACCTGGAGCATGCTTCAGATTCTTTGTCTCTCTTCCTCTCTGCCCTCACCCACTTGTACTCTGTCTCTATAAAAATAAACATTTTTTTAAAAAGTCCTCTACCCATTTTTTTTTTGGACTGTTTGGTTTTTTTAGTGTTTTAGTTGTATGAGTTCTTTATATATTTTGGATATTAACCCCTTACTGGATGTATCATTTGCAAATATCTTCTATTCAGTAGGGTTTTTTTTATTGTTTGATAGTTTCCTTCACTGTACAGAGGATTTTTTTTAAGTTTATTTATTTGTTTTGAGAGAAAGAGAGAGAGAGGGGGTCAGGGAGGGGCAGAGAGAAAGAGACAGAACCTCAAACAGGCTCCTCACCGTCAGCACAGAGCCTGGTACTGAGCTCTGATCTCACTAACCATGAGATCATGACCTGAACCAAAATAGGTGTCAGAGGCTTAACCAACTGAGCCGCCCAGATGCCCCAAATGATTTTTTTTTTTTTTTGGTGTAGTCACAATAGTTTATGTTTGCTTTTATTTCCCTTGCCTGAGGAGACATAACTAGAAAAATGTTGCCAAGGCCAGTGTTGGAGAAATTACTGCCTATGCTTTCTTCTAGGGGTTTGATGGTTTCATGTCTCACATTGAGGTCTGGGATCCGCTTTGAGTTTGTTTTTATGTATGGTGTAAGAAACTGGGCCTTTTTCATTGTTTTGCATATAGCTATTTAGTTTTCACAGAACTATTTATTGAAGACCATTTTTCTCCAATATATTCCGCAATATCTGCTCCCTGCCTTTGCGTATTAATTGACTATATAAGCATGGGTCTATTTCTGGACTCTCTGTTCAATTGATGTATGAGTCCATTTTTGTGCCAATACCATACATTTGATTACTATAGCTTTATAATATAGCTAGAAATCAATGATTGTGATACCTCCAGCTTGTTTTTTGTTTCTCAAGATTGCTTTGATTATCCAGGGTCTATTGTGGTTCTATACAAATTTTGGAATTATTTTTTTCCAGTTCTGTGAAAAACAATATTGGTGTTTTGAATAAGATTGCCTTGAATCAGCAGATTGCTTTGGGTATTGTGGACATTTTAACAATATCAATTCTTCGAATCCATGAGAATGGTTTATCTCTTCATTCATATGTGGCATTTTCAAGTTTTTTCTTCATTATTTTATAGATTTCACAGTACCAGTCTTTTAGCTCCTTAAGTTTATTTCTAGGTATTGTATTGTATTCTATTCAGTGCAATTATAAATGGAATTGTGCCTGTTGTTCATCTATATGCCTTCTTTGGAAAAATGTGTATTCAAGTCCTCTGCCCATTTGTTAATTGGAGTATTTCTTTCTTGGATGTTGAGTTATAGAAGTTCTTTATTTTGGATACTAACCCTTTATCAGAAATGTCATTTGCAAATACTTTCTCCCAATCTGTAGGTTGCCTTTTAGTTTTGTTGATTGTTTTTATTTTGATAAAGTCCAAATAATTTATTTTTGTTTTTGTTTCCCTTGACTGAGGGGGTCTATTTAGAAAAAAGTTGCTATGACCAATGTCAAAGAAGTCACTATCTGTGTTGTCTTTCAGAATTTTATGGTCTTAAGTCCCACATCTACATTTACATTTTTTTTAAAAATATACTTTATTGTCAAATTGGGTTCCATACAACACCCAATGCTCATCCCAACAAGTGCCCTCCTTCATGTCCATCACCACCCTTCCCCTCTCCTTACCCCCATCAACTCTCAGTTCTCAATATTTAAGAGTCTCTTATGGTTTGCCTCCCTCTCTCTGTAACTATTTTTCCCCTTCCCCTCCCCCTTGGTCTTCTGTTAAGTTTCTCCTGATCCACATATAAGTGAAAACATATAGTATCTATCTTTCTCTGCCTAACTTATTTCACTTAACATAATACCCTCCAGTTCCATCCGTTTTGCTACAAATGGCCAGATTTCATTCTTTCTCATTGCCATGTACATTTAAGTTTTTAATCCATTTTTAATTCATTTTTGTGTATGGTGTCAGAAAGTGGTCCAATTTTTCCAACACCATTTGTTGAAGAGTGTTTTTCCCCCATAGGACATTCTTTCCTGCTTTGTTGAAGATTAATTGACCATATAGTTGTCAGTTCATTTTGGGATTTTTATTTTGTTATATGATTTATTTGTCTATTTATATGCCAGTATCATACTGTTTTGATTACTACAGTTTGGTAATATGGGCTTCTGGACTTGAAGTCTAGAATTGTGATGGCTCTAGCCCAGCTTTTCTTTTTCAAGGATGCTTTGGCTATTCCAGGACTTTTGTGGTTCCATAAATATTTTAGGATTGTTTGTTCTAGCTCTCTGAAAAAAACTGCATTTGGTATTTTGATCAGGATTGCATTAAATATGTAGGTTGGTTTGGGTAGTATAGAAACTTCAGCAAAATGTGTTCTTCCATTTCATGAGCATAGATGTCTTTTGATTTGTTGTGTTCAATTTCTTTTATTGTTTTTGTAGATATCTTTCACCTCTTTGCTTAGGTTTACTCCTAGGTATCTTCTTATTTTTGGTGCAGTTGTAAATGGGATTGTTTTCTTAATTTCGCTTTCTAGTTCTTCATTATTGGTGTTCAGAAATGCAACCAAATTCTGTACATTGGTGTTGTATCCTGTGACTTTACTGAATTTATCAGTTCTAGCAATTTACTGTTGGAGTCTTTTGGGTTTTCTATATAGAGTATCACATCATTTGCAAATAGTGAATGTTTTACATCTCTCTTGCCAATTTGGTCTTTCTGTTGTTTAATTACTGAGGCTAGGACTTCCAGTAGTATGTTGAATAAAAGTGGTGACAGCGGACATCCTTGCCTTCATGCTGACTTTAGGGAAAAAGCTCTCAGTTTTTCCCCATTGAGGATAATGTTAGCTGTGGTTTTTTCATAACTGCCTTTACTATCTCGAGGTATGTTCCCTCTAAATCTACTTGTTGAGGTTTTTTACCATGAATAGATGTTTTACTTTGTCAAATGCTTTCTCTGCATCTACTGAAATAATTGTATGGTTCTTATCCTTTCTGTTATTGATGTGATAAATCACATTGATTGACTTGTGAATATTGAACCACTCTTGCAATGTAGGAATAAATCCCATTTGATTGTGGTGAATGATTTTTTTAATGTGTTGTTCTATTCAGTTTGCTGGTGCTATGTTGAGGATTTTTGTATCTTGGCCTGTAGTTCTCTTTCTTAGTGGTGTCTTTATCTGGTTTTTGTACCAGGGTACTACTAGACTCACAGAATAAATTTGGAAGTTTTCCTTCCTTTTCTATTTTTTAGAATAGTTTGAGAAGAATGGGTAGATATTAACTCCTCTATAAATGTTTGGTAGAATTGCCTGTGAAGTCATCTGGTCCTAGACTTTTGTTTTTGGGAGAGTTTTTGGATTACTTATTCAATTTCTTTACTGGTTATCAGTTTGCTTGAATTTTCTAATTCTTCCTGTTTCAGTTTTGTAGTTTATGTGTTTCTAGTAATTTATAAATTTCTTCGAGATCATCCAATTTGCTGACATATATTTCATAGTATTCTTTTATAATTTTATATATTTTTGTGATATTGGTTGCTATTTTTCCTCTCCCATTTGTGATTTTATTTTTTTGACCCTTTCTCTTTTTCTTGATAAGTCTTGCTAGAGGTTTATCAGTTTTATTGACTGTTTTTGTTTTGGTTTGGTTTCAAGGAATTGCCTCCTTTCATTGATATTTTATTTATTTGTTTGTTTATTGTTTGCATATCATTTATTTCCTTCCTTCTGCTGGTTTTAGGTTTTGTTTATTCACTAGCTCCTTTAGGTATAAGGTTAGATTGTTTATTTGAGATACTGTTTCTTGAGGTCAGCCTGTATTGCTATAATGTTCCTTTTAGCACTGCTTTGCAGCATTCCAAAAGTTCTGTACTGTTGTGTTTTCATTTCATTTGTTTCCATGTACCTTTTTTATTTTTCCTTCCCTGGCTGTTTAGTAGCATGTTATTTAACCTCCATGTATTTGGGGTGTTTTCAGATAATTTTCTTGTGCTTCATTCCTTATAACTAATTTTTAACATACAATTGTTTGTACTACTTTTTGTCTTTCAACCTTCATATTAGCTTTATAAGTGATTGACCTACTTTCCTAGTGTATGTTTGCTTTTGCTATTGAAATGTTTCTTATAATTTTCTTCCAATTATGGCTTTTTCTTTTCCATTTAAAGAAACTTCTTTAACACATCTTGTAAGGTTGTTTTAGTGGTGATGGATTCTTTTAATTTTTATGTGGGAAATTTTTATCTCTCATTTAATTCTGAATGATAACTTTCCCTGGTATTCTTTGTTGTAGGTTTTTTTTTTCCCTTTCAGCATTTTGAATATATCATGACACAGCCCTCTGGTCTACAAAGTTCCTGCTGAAAAAGCAGCTGATAGGCTTACAGGGTTTATTTTGTGTGTTACTATTTGCTTCTCCTTTGCTTCTTTAAATTTTTCTCTTTTTCTTTAGTCTTTAGTATTTTAATTATTGTATGTAATGGTATGGGTCTCCTTGGGTTCATCTTGTTTGGACCTCTCTCTGCTTCCTGTACCTTATTGTCTGCTTCTTTCTCCAGATTAGAAAAGTTTTCAATTATGTCTTCACATAAGTTATCTGTCCCTTTCTGTCTCTCTCTTCTCCCTCTGGGTCCTCTGTAATGCAAATGTGTGTTCACTTTGTATTGTTAAAGTGATCCCTTAGCATAATTTCAATTTTTTTTTAATTCTAATTTTAATTTTATTTATTCTTTTGCTATTTAGCTTGGTTGCTTTCCAATACTATCTTTTAGATCCCTAACCTATTCTTCTGTATCCTCTTATCCACTGTTGATTCCCTCTAGTGTATTTTTCATTTTGGTTTTTGTATTCTTCACTCTGGTTCTTTTTAAAATTTTCTCTTTGTTTCACTAAGTTTCTTCACTCTTCTCTCTCCTGTGAAGTGGCCACTACTTTGAACTCTTTATAAGGTATATTGGTTATTTCTATTTCATTTAGACTTTTTCTGAGGTTTTGTATTGTTCTTTTATTTGGAGATTCCGCTGTTTCCTCATTAAGCTTGACTTTCTGTGTTTATTTCTATGAATTTTGCAGAATAGCTACTTCTTCTAAATGTGAAGGGATGGTCTTATGTATGTTTATCCCGTTTCAACTGTGTATGTTAGGTGACTTTGGCTGGCAGGCTACAGCTGTGGTCGGTGAAGGGTAAGGGTCTTGGAGAACTCCATGCTCGGGCTCCTCTGGTCCAATGGCCAGAGTTGAAGTAGGTGTGGGCTATGCATAAGGCATCCTGGCAGAAGAGCTGAAGCTGAAGTGGGTTCAAGCTGGGAGTTCTTGGGGCTTTCCATGCAGAGAACACCCAAGCAGGACAACTGAAGCTGAAGCAGCTGGTGCTTAGTGCAGGGAGTCCCCTGATGCAGCATCTGGAGCTGAGGTGGGCATGAGCAGGGTTCCTTGAATGAGTTACTTGATGAGGCAGCCATACCTAAAGTGGACTTGAGCCAGGAGATTTCAGAGTGTTCTGTGCCTGGGGTATCCTGACCAAGCCAAAGCGGTGCAAGCCTGGAGTGTTCTAGGCTGCTTTGCATCTGTATCACTTGGGCAAAGAGTGCACACTGACCAAGGGTGTCGTAGTATGCATCACACTAGGGCTACTTTGGTGAGACATCTTGGACTGGTGTGAGCTAAGGGTCCAAAACTCTCTGAGGTGATAGGCCACCCAGGGCACCAAGACACCATGGAGGAGGTGAGTTCAAGGTCTTTCTTGCAACATGATCTTAGACCAGAACCCAAGGCCTGTCTTTACTGACCTCAGACATCTCAGTTTTGTATATATCTTTATTTAACATCAAAATCATAAGACAAATTATTTCCTTGAAGAGTTCAAGTCATGCTCCTATAGTCTCCCTGATTCCTCATTATTCCCCAGATTCATTCCATCTATCTACTATGCTGTTTTCTCTCGTACTGCATCAGCTGATAGGTGAAGATGATATTTTCCAAGCATGTTTTTTGAGCTCTGGTTCTTGAAAGAAGCTTCTATCATGGAGTATATTTGCAATACAGTCCTATGTACTTTATATCATTAGTGGAGAATCACAGTATATTGACAAGTTAGAGGTATTGAGAAAACTACAGCAAATAAACCTTTTAATTTGGAATATCTCAGAATTTCAGAATTCTGGTACTGATTACATTAACTCAAAATGTGGTTCCACATAGATTTATCACATTAACACCTATTACCTTTTCATGAAGTAAATGTGAATTCATTGGTACATGTAGATACCAGTGATGTAGTAATAGTTTTCCATGTCTCTCTCTCTTTCTTTCTCTTTTCAGTGGTCACTTCCTGGGAGAGCTTCCAAATATTGACCCTTATATAAGAATGACGTTATAATAATAGAAAAGGTTACATGAATTTATATGGCAGAGCCAATTCTCTGACTTGATGTTCTTTCCATTCCACTCCCAAAAAAACACAAAAACTAAAAACATGTCCCAGATGGTACAATATTATGGTATCTATCTTTAAGATCACAAGATTCCTCAAAGCACCTTTTAACATGCCTAAAATAGCAAATCTCTTTAAAGTAGGGAAATACAAAAGTGTAAGTCATCATTTTGAGACTAGATGCTATACAGACAATGGGGCCAGTTCCTTTGTCAACATTTCTTTTGACTGATAGGAAGACTCAAATTTCGTATCTTCTCTTTTCTAGGACTGATTTTTAAAAAAATTTTCTGGTTGCCATCTGTTTCTTTTTTCTGTATCCACTTCACATTATTCAGATGACTATGGTTCACTTAGACCTGTGCTGTCAAATACAGCAGCCACTAGCCACATGTGGCTATTTGGTTGGTTTTTATTGTGATAAAGAATGCATGAAATAAAATTCACCATTTTATTCTGTGGTACTAAATACATTTATATTGTTGTATAACCATCACCACCATCAATCTCTAGATTTTTTTTTTAATTTTCTCCAACAGAAACTCTGTAACATTGAACACCAGCTCCTCATTCTTGTCTCTCCTCTGCCTCAAGCAACCACCATTCTCTTTCTTGTCTCTATAAATTTGACTACTCTAAGTATCTCAGGTGGAAACACACAGCATTTGTCTTTTGATAATGCTTAGCATAATGTTCTCAAGGTTCCTCCATATTGTGTAGCTTGTGTAAGACTTTCATTCCTTTTTAAGACTAAATAATATTTTATGTATGTAGCATATTTTGTTTATCCATTCATTTCTGTGTAACATAGATTGCTTCTGGCTACTGTAAATAAAGCTATAAAAATGTGGGTGTCCAGTTTTCTTCTTGAGACCCTGTTTTCAGTTCCTTGAGGCATATACTATCCTTAGTATTGCTGGATAATACAATAGTTAATGTTTAATATTTCAAGAATGACTGTCCTGTATAGCAGCTGCATCATTTATATTCTCATCAACAGTGCACAAGGGTTCTAACTTCTCAACATACTTGCCAGTACTTTCTATTTTCTGCCTTTGTTTTGTTCTTTGTTTTTATAATAGCCATCTTAATGAGTGTGAGATGGTATCTCACTTGTTTTGATTTGCATTCCCTAATAATTAATGATGTTGAATATCTTTTCATGTACTGATTACCCATTGTATTTATGTATTTTTTAGAGGAATGTATATTCAAGGCCTTTGCCCATATTTTTTAAATCAGATTGATTTATTTTGGTGTTGAATTGTAAGACTTTTTATATGTTACAGATATTAACTCCTTGTTAGATATAGAATTTATAAATATTTTCTCTGATTCTACAGGTTACAGGTTTCCTTTTTTACTCTGTTGTGTTTTCTTTAATGAACAAATGTTTTTAAAATTTTGATGTAGTCAAATTTACCTGTTTTTTTTTTTAATTACATGTGTTCTTGGTATCATAATGTAACAAATAGTTGCCATATCCAATGTCAGGAAGTTTCCATGTTTTCCTATATTGTTTTATAGTTTAGCAAGTACTTACATTAAGGTCTTTGATCAATTTCAAGTTAATTTTTTTATATGGTATAAGCTAAAGGTCCCACATCAGGGTTTTGTTTTGTTTTGCATGTGCATATCAAGTTCTCTAAGCAATATTTGTTGAAAACACTGTTCTTTTCCTATTAAATGGTCTTGTGACACCCATGTTGATAATCTTAGCTGTATTTATGGTGGTTTGCTTTTGGGTTTCAAATTAATTCTTAATTCAGTTCTTAGTTCATTTTCATGAAGCAATAAGGATGAAAACAGTCTTAGCTTCACTTTAGTACCTAAAGTACTTCTGAATATCTAGACTCTTTTATTTAGTATTTATGAGTTTTTTAATTTTACTTTTCTGGATAATTATAATGCTTTCTATCTTTATGTTTACATTTTAAAATTTGATATTCATCTATATTGTGAAATGATACATCTAGTTAACATCCATCATCATACATAGTTATAAATTTTTTCCTTTGATGAAAACTTTCAAGATTTATTTTCTTAGTAACTTTCAAATATACAGTTATATATTATTATTATTATTATTAATTATTATTATCATATACCATGACTTATGTATTTTACAGCTGGGAGTTTGTATTTTTTAATTTACTTCTCTCTTTTTTAAAAATTTTAAAAGTCTTTCTTATTTTTTGAGAGAGAGAGAGAGAGAGAGACAGACAGAGTGAGAGTAGGGGTGGGGTAGAGACAGAGAGAGACAGAGAGACAGAGACACAGAATCAGAAACAGGCCCCAGGCTCTGAGCTCTCAGCTGTCAGTATAGCACAGAGCCTGAAGAGGGGCTTGAACTCACAAACTGCAAGATCATCACCTTAGCTGAAGTCAAACTCTTAACCAGTTGAGCCACCCAGATACCCCTCCTTCTCCCACTTCAATGCCTGCCTGCCTGCCTCTTACCCTCCAATACCTCTTTCACCCTTGCCCTCTGGTGACCACCAATTTGTTCTCTGTATCCATTAGTTTGAATATTTCTTCTTGGTTGGTTGATTGGTTTTGTTTGTTTGGGTTTTGTTTTGTTTTAGATTACTCATATAAGTGAGCTTATGTGGTGTATGTCTTTCTCTGTCTGACTTATTTTACTTAGCTTAGTACTCTCAAAGTTCAACCATGTTGTCACAAATGGCAAGATTTCATCCCTGTAGGGATGAATCACATTCCTTTATAAATAAGGACAAATATCATATGTTTGCACGTATAGGAGGATTAGGAGGAACTTAATGGAGGACCATGGGGAGAAGAAGGGGGAAATGGTGGGGAAAGGGAGAGAGGCAAACCATGAGAGACTCTTGAATGCTGACAAAAACTGAGGACTGATGGGTGTGGGGGGGAGGGGTGATGAGCATGGAGGAGGGCCCTTGTGGGGATGAGCACTGGGTATTATATGGAAACCAGTCTGACAATAAACTATTTGTAAAAATAATAATAATAATAAAATAAACTATAATAAAATTAAATTAAATTTTTAAAAATATATAAATATAATCACTTTATCCATTCTTCACTCAAAACCATTAGGTTTTCACATCTTGGCTATTGCAAATAATGATGCAGCAAACATGAAGATGCATGTAACTCTTTGAGTCAGTGTTTTCATTTTCTTTGCATAAATAACCAAAAGAAGAATTAGCTGGATTATATGAATTCTACTTTTAATTTTTCATGGAGCCTCCATACTATTATATATAATGGCTACGCAAATTTTACATTCTGACCAACAGTGCACAAGAGTTCCCTTTTCTCTTCAATCTCTCCAAAACTTGTTTCCTGTCTTTTTGACAATAGCCATTCTAACAAGTATAAGCTGATTTCTCATTGTGGTTTTGATTTGCATTTCCCTGATGATTAGTGATGCTTAACACTTTTTAGGCTCTCATTGCCCATTGTTTATCTTCTCTGGAAAATGCCTATTCAGATACTTTGCTCATTTTATAAATTGGATTATTTGTCTTTTCGCTACTAAGTTGTATTAGTTTTTAAAATATATTTTGGATATAACCCTTTATTAGATATATGATTTGCATTTCATATGTTGCCTTTTCATTTTGTTGACAGTTTCTTTTACTGTGTAGAGCTTTTCGGCTTGAGATCATCCTAACCGTTTATTTTTGTTTTTGCTGCCTTTGCTTGTGGTGTCAAATCCAATAAATCTTCGAGACCAGTGTTAAGTTGCTTATTACCATGTTTTCTCTCAGGGTTTCCATGGTTTTAGGTCTTAGTTTCAAGTCTTTGATCCATTTTGAGTTGATTTTTTATGTACGGCATAAGATAATGGACCAGTTTCATTCTTTTGCATGTGACTGTCCAGTTTTCCAACAGCATTTATTAAAGAGACTGTCTGTTCCCCCATTGGATATTATTGGCTGCTTTGTCACAAGTTAACTGACCACATATTTGTGGGCTTATATTTACATTTTAAGGTAATGCATTTATTCCTGCAAAATTTTAAAATAAAAAGGGTATATAATTATTTAAATTTAAGACTCTAGAGGAAAAAATTCACTTTTCAATCAATGGTCCAGGGACATTTGGTTCCTGGTATGAAAAAGTGAAGTAAGAGTGTGATTTCTACCTCACCTTAAATACAAAAAGAAACTGCATGTGGATTTAACATCTGAATATGAAAAGAAAAGTTTAAAATTTTAGTCTAAAATGGGAGACAATATTTATGATCTGGAGGTAAGGGTAAACTTTTACTTTCCTGGGGCACCTGGGTGGCTTAGTCGGTTAAGCGTCTGACTTTCACTTAGGTCATGATCTCGCGGTTCGTGGGTTCGAGCCCTGCGTCGGGCCCTGTGCTGACTGCCAGCTCGGAGCCTGGAGCCTGTTTTAGTCTGTGACTCCCTTTCTCTCTGACCATCCCCTGCTCATGCTGTCTCTCTCTCTCTCCTAGAAAAAAAAAAAAAAAAAAACATTAAAAAAAAACAAAAAAAACTTTTACTTTCCAACTTTATTTAGATATAATTGACATATAACATTGTGTACATACATTTAAGGTGTACTATCTGTTGATTTGATACACATATATACTGCAAAATGATTACCACCATAGTGTTAACCCCTCCAGCAAGGAAGAACTTCTTAAAGAATAAATGAAAGCACAAACTCTAGTAGAAATGATTTACACATTTTACCCAATGAAATTAAAATTTATAATAAAAAGCTATAATGACAGTAAACATACAGCCTAAGCCTAGAAGTAATTTGAAACATAAATAAATAACAGAAGATTAGAACCCAAAGTACCTAAATAGTTTAGATAGCAATTTGGGTAAAAATAAATAAGTCATTGGAAAAATATGCAAAAAAACCTTATATTAACTCAGAAAAAAGAATATATGATTAATATTACCAATAAATGATAAAAAGAAACCCAGCCTCCTCTGTCATCAAGAAAATGAAAATGAAATTATTTCATTTCCATCAGAGGGACAGAAACCTAAATGAATAAATATTTAAATGATATATACACACAGAAAAGTTCAGGATACGAATATATAGCTTGAACATTATTGTGAACATAACCTGTATAACCATCACCCAGCTCCACATGCCCCCATTTACCTCTGGCAGATCACGGTACCCTTTTCTTTCAACTAGTTGTTAGCTATTACTTTGAGTTTGGGCAGTGGTGTGCTGATTCTTGGGGGTGGAAGGGACCCCTCAATTATGCAGCATTTGCTGATTTTCACGGATGAAGTACTCTCATCTTAGCAGATTTCAAGCTACCAGCATGTCAACCGAGTCACCAAATTCCTGCAAATTTAACAGTAGCTAATGTTCAAACCCACTGTAGCATTCAATTGCCACTTCCTTTACTTCTTTGCTTTTTCTTCTTTTTATTCCGTTAAAAAATAGTTTTACTACCTGAATATGCATCCTTAAGTAGTTTGTAATTACCACTTTTCACAATATCAATATTACTTCATGAAATTGTATTTGAAGACTTTCTTCCTGTATTCTGGAAGAGTTTAAATAGTGTTGGGATTATCCTCTTTTTAAAGGTTTAGTGAATTTCTCTGAGACACCATCTGGATTGACTGATTTTTTGACTAGCTTTGTCTTTAACAGCCTTGTTTATTTCTATAAGCAGGAAATCAGACTAAGTTTTTTCAAAATCTCCTTTATTGTTAGGATTGGTAAATTATATTTTCCTAGAAAGTTGTGTCCTCCAGGTTCTCAGATATATTTACATGTACTGAGGAAAGTAGTTTTATGACTCTTAATTTTATGCTTTCTAAGGTCATTCACAGTTACCTTTTTACTTTTAAATGTTTATTTTCTCCTTTATTTTATTATTTGATAGCAATCTAATTCTATTTTTTACTTCAGTTTTGCTTTTTTGGGGGGATGGACCCTATTTTAGACTTATTTCCCATGTTTCATTATTTTCTAAATTATTAATCTCTTCTTGTAATTTTGTTAGTTTTTTTTTTCCTGCTGCTTCTTTGTAAATGCTTGAGTCAGGTAATTATTGTTTCATTATGTCTTGTAAGTTCATGTCTACAGTGAAGGCCATTTGTTTTCCTCTGAGATCACTACTTTAGCATTCTTATAAGAATGAACCATACATAGCAAAAGGAGTATTAAGTTGTGATTCAGGACACAGAGGTCCCAACCCTAATTCTCTTTTTGTGTATCACTGTCTCTGCCAGTATCATCCTGGGCATGTCACTGACCCTTCCTCCTTGGGTTTCAGTTTCCTCAACTAGAAAATAAAGAAATATTTGATGATCTCAAAAGTTCTGTTTCGCTGTCTAGTTGACTGAAATACATTCTTATCACCAGCTTGGGACTCTAAGAATGTGAACTGAGTCTACAAAATGAGCTCTAGTCTCAAACATTTTAAGTAGCAATATACTAGTTAGTCTTAGAACTGTGTTTCCTATGTAGTCACAAAAGACAAGCTTCTAATCATTCTTTAGCTACAAGATGGGAGTCTAAGCCTCAGGCAAAGGTACATCTCTATAAGTATTCCTTACTAACTTAGCATATTTTGTCATAATCAATCAACTATTGAAAGTTATATAAAGTTCATGAGGCAGCGTTATCCCAAATCCTTTGAAATTCTTGAAACAAATAAACACATGATTGTTGGTAAGAAAAAAATGTAAGCACCATGCAGCTTTTTGTTAAGATTGAAGGCAAAAAGTAACAACAAATATTGTGTCAGAGTAAAACTATAAAAAAGAAGAGATTCTAAGTTCTGGTATTTACAGAACAAATGTGTAATAGTGACAGCAGTATTAACACTGAGAGCCTGCATATAAATTTTCCTTAAAAAATATTGAGCAAAAACAAAGAACAGTTTATTTATAGATATTAAAAAATTAATGTTAGAAAATGGGAACCAGATTGTCACAAAATCTTATTTATGTTACATAAAATTCACATGTAAAATCTCTGTCATATTTAAAAACCTAAGCAGCAACTGCATAAAAATCACTGTCCATTGTGGGAGAATTAATGTTACTATAGCAAATAAAATATCTTAAGTTTTGAATTTACCAGCCTGTGTGTTTAAGCATTGACATGAATATAATGCATTTTTGTTTTAGTATGAATGTAAAAAATGCCAAAAGGGAAATTTGTGGGGGAAATGAACAGAATACCCTTCATTTACATTTATTTTCTGAAGTCTTTTTTATTTTTAGTCTTCTATTTTATAAAATGTTATTATATAACAATGGCAGTCATAGCCACTGTATATGTCCCTATGTGTTCTAAATAAGTCACTTCTGAGTAGTTTTTCTCCACATCTCACCACATTTCTAACTATAGGAATGTAATTTTGTACCCTTAAAAATTGCATTTATTTTTAGATGCACATAAGGAGAACAGAATAAGTAACGATGCTAAAAAAAAAAAAAAGAATAAACATATTGTTTTATTTACCTCTCAAGAAAAGAGAAAGAAAAGTTACATGTTACATTTTGTTTAAAGATTTATGGTGCAGCATAGTTTCCTTTTCTTTTATACTAAATATTTAAAATACATGTAATATTAAACAGTTCACCAAATTGAAAACCTTATGTGAAAATATGGGACAATGGTTTGGAAGCATAAAGACTTCCGTTGTCATACGGTGTTCTGTGTGTTTTTATCATAAGTCAGTACTGGAAACATGCAAGCCAACGGGAGTGACAGCTCAAAAGATTTCTGATATTCTGGGTGATCAGTGCCCAGTTATGTATGAAAGACCATTGCTTTTCAGAGTGTCATAGACTTAAAAATATAATTAATACAATATAGTGCTGGATATGGTATGGAAGACAATGCATGTGTATTCACTTTGGCTAGACTGTGATTTAAATGTAGAATTGACACTATGACCTTTATAAAGCTTAGATGAGTTAGTAATACTTATTCCATTTTCCTCTCCTCTAAAATGGGAATAATGATGCTTACTTGTGAGGGTTTTAATGAACACAAGTGAGGTAGTATATATAATAGCATAGGCACATGGTAAGCTTTTAATTATTAAATTCCCATTGCCTTCATAGTGCTCATCTTTTTTTAATGAACCACTGTTTAAAAGCAAAGAAATTAATATAAAGAATAAAATATGAGCATGCCCATCAAAATAGGGAAAAATATTCCCCAAAGGTAAATGGAAGGAAAGTGGGCTATTAACACAGAAACTGAAGTGAATCCAGAAAATATTCAAAATTCCTCTACTCTGCCAGAGCAAAATCAAATACAAAAACAGAGTCCTGGACAAACAATTTGGTAGTTTTTTTTTTTTAATTTCTTGTTAAAAGTGAATTGCTAATAATGTTATATATGTTGTTTCAGAGGCAAAGGGCCACTGAAAAATACATCTGATGTTATTAATGCTGCCAAGAAAATTGCCGAAGCAGGTTCTCGAATGGACAAATTAGCCCGCGCTGTGGCTGATCAGGTAATACAAGAGGGAAGAGCAGACACATGCTGTGCAGTATCATTAATTAGCACTTGGGTTTTGTAATGGTTTTTGTGTACTCTATAAAATGCCTCTGAAGAATGAATTGTAATCACTTACGGTTTACAAACTGGCCTCTAACTTTGCTGAGACTGACCTCATGGCAAAGTGGGTTCAGTTCAGGAGAGACTCATAAGGCCTATGACCAATACTCCTTCAGAAAGAAGAGTACTCGCTACTTAAGAGACATAACCCCCAAAGAATGGCTTATGCTGGCTACCCTGATTCAGCAAGTCAGATACACTGCATAAGTAGAAAGAGTAAAAACGTTAACTCTTGTTATTTCATATTGATCTTACTGTAATGATGCTCTTGATAATTCTCAATAATGCTCTAGCATAAATGGAGTTAATCTTCATAATCAGGAACCTCCAGATTTTTGCTTTATTTTCATCTGGATTTAAAGGCATTGCAGAGAAAAACAAAATTCTGAAAGTATCCTTTGTGCTTTCATACTGAAGTTAGATACATAAAAGTCATTCTCAATCTCACCTGAATATTTGGGTATATCTCCACACTTTTCATGTTTTGTGGCTTAAACTGGAACTCCAAAATCCTGTTCTAAGTATGTCTAGTTGCAATAATGTTCCATTCCTTATAAGGGTACTTTAAACAGTAGACCTGTACAGGTAACTGATTCTTACCCTTTTATTTATTTATTTTTAAATGTTTTTTTATTTATTTCTAGGAGACAGAGAGAGAGAGAGAGAGAGAGAGAGACAGCGTGAGCAGGGGAGGGTCAGAGAGAGAGGGTCACAGACTGAAACACCTCAGGCTCTGAGCTGGCAGTCAGCACAGAGCCTCGATGCGGGTTCGAACTCACGAACCGCGAGATCACATCCTGCGAAAGTCGGATCTCATTCCACTCGCCTTCACACCCAGGCGCCCCAATGTGTAAAACCACTGTTATTTAAAAGGGTAAGAATCAGGGGCGCCTGGGTGGCTTAGTCGGTTAAGCGTCCGACTTTCACTTAGGACGATCTTGCGGTTCGTGGGTTCCGGCCCCGCGTCGGGCTCTGTGCTGACTGCCAGCTCAGAGCCTGGAGCCTGTTTCATTCTGTGACTCCCTCTCTCTCTGACCCTCCCCTGCTCACGCTGTCTCTCTCTCTCTCTCCTAGAAATAAATAAAATATTTAAAAAAAAAATAAATAATTAAATAAATAACAGTGGTTTACAGTTTGAACTATTTTAAAAGGAAAATGTCTTAAAATATAAAATAAGATTCTGAAATTGGAAATATGACATAAACTGTTATTTATATGGATACATTATGAGCATGAAATCGCTTACTAGACTCCAATGCAGTGATGCTCTCTGGAGACACTGAGAGATATAGGATTGTTCCTCCTCTTTAGATGGCCTTATCTAAAGTCTCCTATAATTTTTGAGTTGCTTATTATTGTTTTCCTCCTTCATTCCTTAATATTTTGCTGTTCCCCTAAATACTTGCTGTCTTCAATATCCCAGATTCTAGAATCCCACAGAGGTCAATACCAAATCCACTCATCTTCTAAATACTGAAAACACATGATTAAATAATTGAGATTACACTTAAAATATGCCAGCAGATTCTCTCATTTTGATTTTTTTACATATATAATGGGAATTTCTTTTTGCTTGCTTTTATATTTTTGAGAGAGGTGCCTCAGTGGCTCACTTAGGTAAGTGTCTGACCCTTGGTTTCGGCTCAGGTCATGATCTCATGGTTCGTGAGATCAAGCCTCTCATCAGGCTCTAAGCTGATGGCTCAGAGGCTGGTTGGAATTCTCTCTTCTCTTTCTCTCTGCCCCTCCACCCACTTGCTCACTCAATCTCTCTCCCTCCCAAAATAAACAAATGTTTAAAAAATTTAAATTTTGGAGAAACACTTAATAGTAAAGAGAATTCATTAAATATTACCACCATTTGACTATCCCCTAAAATTTGTATGGATTGAACACCAAACCACTACTAAGTTACTAATTTCAGGACAATATCAACTACCAGGCTTCCTGCAGTTTGCAGTATAAATTGAGCTGATCTCTATAGAGTTCTGTCTGTATCCCAGAAAGTTTATGGAAAAGAGAAGAGAGATAATGCAGTTAATGTGCTTTAAAATATGCGAGCATGTATGCAAACAAAAATGTTCCAGCCAGGAAAGAATTTCCACACAGATGTTCAGGGCACTTGGGATGAATGGAGTGAGAAGAGATTGGTTGGAGGTTCTGAAAAGACTTTTGTGAGGAAGGACATCTTTCCAGAAGTGAAAGTAAATGGAGTTTGGATCGCTTTTCCATTAAACTCTGAATCTCAATCAATTTAAATTATTTTTAAGTGTATTTAAGTTCCTTGAGTTCTTGTTTTTTGCTTTTTAATTTTTGGACCTTTGTTTCCAACAATTATGCAACTCGACTCATAGCCCCAGACAGTTTTGATAATATGGAAAACACACCACATGTGCACACACACAAATCCCAAGATTCTAGATGTATTTTGAAATTAAATGACAAAGTATTTTGGGGTGCCTGGGTGGCTCAGCTGGTCAAGTGTCTGAGTCTTGATTTCAGTTCAGGTCATGATCTCACAGTTCATGGGATTGAGCCCTACTAAGGGCTCTGCATTGACAATATGAAGCCTGCTTGAGATTTTCTTTCTCTCCCTCTCTCTCTCTGCTCCCCCTGACATGTTCATTCTTTCTCTCTCTCTCAAAATAAATATATAAACATTTAAAAAATAAATTTTTTAAAAAGAAATTAAATGACAAAATATTTAAATGCTATTCTTTGATGACTTAAAATAAACAGTTAAAGGTTAAATATAACCCTCTCTTCGTGGCATGTTCATGGTCATCAGCTATGAAGCAGCTGCAATTTTTGCTAATGTTTTATCTGAATAGGACATTTCTTTCTCAAAATCCACCAATTTCCATTATATAAGAATTATTTTTACTGGTCCATCATGCTTTTATGTGTGTTTTAAATAATGGAATAGAATGAGCATTACCAAGAAGTGGATTTGTTGCCTTTATTTTGCCTGAAAATATTTTTATGAAGATTTGAGATACACAAGCAATATAAACTTTTTACGGACTATTGCATTTTTAATTACTGTTCCATTGAGATAGAACTTCGAGTTTAATTTGCTGCAAGGTATTTGTGTGGAAAGCCTTGTCAGCCCTCAAGGGAGATATCATTTTAAAGTTAATTCCTTTCAGTATATGGGTCTCCAGAGTAGGATAAATATTACAGTATTAAGGACTCGTAGAAAGCTAAAACAGTCTCTGTGGGATTCTTTCTTGATAAATGCAGTTGGTAAAAAAAAAAAAAACAACAAAAAAATACCACAATGGTGGTTTATATAAAAGAGACCCCTTTGTCTTTTATTAAAGATATGGTTATGTCACAACCACTGGCTTCACAGTATTAATGAAAGGTTTGCCTTTTTTTTTTTTTTAAGAATTGCATTTCTTAAGCTTGAAGAAAACCTAGCTGGAGTCTTTTCTTATAACTTTTTTTTTTTTTTTCCAAATAGAGAAACTGTGAGTGAGTAAGGGGCAGAGGGAGAGGGAGAATCTTAAGCAGGCTCCATGCCCAGTGAGGAGCCCACCTTGGGGGTCAGTCTCACAATCATGAGATCATGACCCAGGCTAAATTCAAGAGCCAGAAACTTAACTGACTGAGCTGCCCAGGCACCCCTCTCATTTCACTTCTTCTAAATAAATTACTTCAGTTTTGGCTATAGATATTTATTTCTTACAGTGTTTGATTAAGAATTTGGTGAGTATACATCCTTTACAAGTGCCAAATTGAGCCAGAACAATGGAATGGCCTACAGAATCTTGAACTGGACTTTTTATGGTAATAGAAATATATTTCAATTACTGAATAACAATTGGTATTGAAGCCTCACATGCTTGAGAGACTCATGTAAATGTCTGTGGAAGTTTTCAGCTAAGCTCACTGTGTATTTGATGGACATCTAGCCACTAAGTCACAGAGAGAATTCAAAACCCCTGATTCTAGTTGATTCTGGTGTAACCTTTGAGGAGCTCTGTTTTAACTCTCATGAGTTTGTTTTAATTGGCTTCAAACTCTCCTTAAACCTGTTTCTCTAATAGTGTCATGATCCTTCTCAGAGTGTCTTATTTTTAAAAAGTTTATAATGTTGCTAAATTGTTGATAAATATAAAAATCCAAAAAGTGTAATAGACTTCCTTTAGTGAATTATACTTTCTGAGAAAGCCAAAGGAAACCAATGGGTTTTTCCCACAACCAGTTGAATTGAAATTCTGTCTTATGCTGTGTCGGAGACATTTCTACACAGAGTGATTTCCTTCTAGCCTCTGTTGCTTTGGTTGTCCACATTAAAATGACTGCACAGTGTTAATTTTGCATAGGTCACTAAGAAAAAGCCTATAGAATAGTTTTCTTAACAGCTTAGAAGACAACTGGTGAAATTACTCATAAAGATGTCCAGAAGTTCCAGTAAGACTTTCTGGAAGATCTTCAATATTCTGTTCAGAGAATTGTATCAAAGCAGAGCTGACCATTGTAAACTACTGATTATGGCCTTCCTAAAATGTGCTATGAGTTTAATGGATGTGATTAAGATTTATGACACTAAAACCTTTTCTTCTCACAGCTTTTCTATAGCAAGAGTTAGAAACTGAAGAGTACTTACTAATTGAGATCACTTTATTTTAATGTTTTGTAGTGTCCTGATTCAGCATGTAAGCAGGATTTATTAGCCTACCTTCAACGAATTGCCTTGTATTGCCATCAGCTTAATATCTGCAGCAAGGTGAAGGCAGAAGTTCAGAATCTAGGAGGAGAGCTCATTGTGTCAGGGGTAAGCTGGGAGCTGGGCTTCACAGTTAAAGTTCCCACTGTTGTTCTTCCAAGGCAAGCATTCTTGGCAACAGTACTGCTAAAAACACCAAACTACAGTGACTCATAGGGAGTTTTTTTTTTTTTTTTTAATAAATGTTATCACCATTATTCCAGACCTTACAATAACTCACAAAGAGCAATTTGATTTTCCAATTACCCCATGTTTATACTAGCCTTGTAAAATCTCCATTCTTCACAAGAAAACTAATTTCGTAGTCTGGAAACTCATTGCCAAGCTTTGACTATTATAATTATTTGGAGCTTTTGTACATTTACTCATTGTGAGTCTACTTCCCTTTGTTAGTCCTAGTAATTTTCACTCTCTGTTCAGGAGCCAGCCTCTCTATGTGTGGATTGTGTTCACATGTTAGAGACGATGAAAACCATAGGAATTCATTCATCAGGTTCCAATGCATACTAGGTTATCAGTAACCCTTGAAAGCCAGAAAATATTTAAATTTAATACAGGTTGATGTGCTGTTGCCAAAAACTAACATAGTTATCAAACACTAACAATTATGTATTCTTTGCTTAATCATTCTGGTATTTCCCTTAGTATCTGGTCCATTTCCATCAAATATAAAGAAATAAGTTTGATTAATAGAGGAATTGTGATTTCTTGGCAAGATTTCCAAATGTATGTGTTGAGGTTCTTCACCTTGGCTTCTCCTCCCTCAGTCCCTTTCTTTGAACACGAGGTGCCATCCGTTGTAAACTATATGCAAATTCCAAAGTGTGGCTCTGCCACCTTTAGTTCTTTTCCCAGTCAGCGATGATGCTGCCATTTGAAGTGTGGCATTACCATGAACATAACATTATCAACATGGTGAATGCCTTCTGAAAATCAGACTAGTCATGAAGCTCAATTGTCAATTTTCAGAAATTCAACATTTTGACCATTTGATAAAAATCTGTGGAAAAATCATTCTTCAAACCAGCAGTTTCAGGTTCTATATTACTTGGGTGGCAGAAAACAGCTGGGAAAAGAGCTGATCTGGCTTGCATGGAGATGCCATCTGGAAAGCCTGTTCCATGCAGTCTCACCTAGAGTCCGATAAATTGGCTATTTTGTGCCTCTTCCCAAAGCATAGTCACCTCTTTGCATTTCCAAAATGATCCTGCTTCAACATTCTTCAACAACCAAAAGCAATCTGTCTTGCAATGTGTCCTTTCTGCCGAGTTGGTAATTACCCAATTTCTCTCTGCCAAGAAGTGATCAAAACATTGCATATCCCTTGCTTCTTTTCTTATCTTCAAACTCAATGGTATAGTTTCCCATACCATTCGGCTTTCATGTCCATCTGTATATAGCACCTGTGGAACTGAGTGCTTTTTGTTTAGCTTGCCTTGTGTGCTTTCATTTGTCACTTTCCAAATCTTATTATTTACATGGATGCACAAAGCATCTTTGTGGATCTCAGACTCCACAACCTCATTTAGGCGATATTTTACTGGCAGAGTTGCTCTCCATTATCCTCTCAGTACCCATTGTTCATCACTGCTTCCTGAGCCTCATTTCCATTGTCTTTTCCTCATTTAGATGTAGTCCAAACCATCACTGGCTTTTATCACTTGCACTGTTGGCATTTGTAGAGGTGTTTGAGTTTGGGAACACCATCAAGAAGCCTGTTTCCTTCTTTGAGTCTTACTGGCAAAGTTCATAAATCCTTGCATGGGAGAAGGCTTCTTTTGAGGAATGTTATACAACTTTATAATAATTCTGAGTCAAATGCATTACAAAGGTTTGCTATATATTGCTCAGTTATGGACCTGCTCTTGGCCTCCTCATTTTTTCAAAGCTTGATTGCTATTTGGTGCCACACCTGCATCTGTAGTCTGCTGTCTTTGCCACTTCTGCCTCCATCTTATTCTTCATCCTCCTTCACTGATGGCCAATGGATAAAAAATATCAATGTATTTATTTTGCAAAATAGCCACAAATGACTGCCTTCAAAGTTATGAAAGAGTCAAGAATGTAAGACCCCATACACACAAACTTGCAATGATTTTGCCAAGAAAATGTGCCCAATGCCTTGGGCCCCATTTATTTTGTTGTCTGGCATGAAAAAGTTGCTCCATTTTTAGGGAAAAACTACTGTAGTGTAACATACAATCAAACAATAGGAATGCTTAAATCATGGGATTCAAGGCTGTGGCTTCTTTTCTGAAATACAGGAAAGTCCCAGAAAAGTAGATTTGTTAGTAGTCAAAATATTCCCTAAAATAGGAGATTTGGATAGCTTATTATTTTTCCAAGAAAAATGATTTAAACTCAAAAATGAGAGATATGTTTTTAGAGCCTTGAGCTAGCATGATAAACCAAATACATATGTGCACAGTTATATATCATGTCAGCATGTGTATGTTTTATGTCATTCTGTGTGTACAAGCTGGGAAAGGCTTCTTCTGTTATATCTGCCTTTGGCTTGAGAGATGGGGCAGGAAAACTCAACAGGTCACAGGCTGGGAGACAATGGGTATATAAGTTTTCTTTGTGACATTTGGGGAGTTGGAGAAATAATGCAATCCCAGATATATGTTTACATGTGCTCAATCACACATCTGCTGTCTAAGAAGCAGCATTAATATTCTGGCTGTAAATCTGTTTTTAAAAGTTATTGGCTTAAATCCTTCTCACCAGCCAAAAGGTGCCACTCTTACTAAATCTCAAAGTAGTAGGTGCATTTGTGAGCCAATTCAGCTTACGCCATTTGTGTGGTTGCTAAGGGGGTCAATGGTGAAGAGAAAACAAAAAAAATACAACACACACACACACACAAAACAAAAAAGAAAACAACTAATGTGACAGAAATGTTTAAGTGGAAGTAGAAGGAAACAAACCCAGAAAATTAAACATCCATTCAGTTATAAATTTGCTTTATTGACTTAGTGTTTATTTAATCTCTTAAGTCAGTTTATATGCTTTTTGGAAAAAGAAATGTTGAAAGAAGAAGAAAAGAGAGAGGATAGGAGGGAAGAGTCATGAAAGAAGGAAGAAAACAAAAAGTGAACCATAGCATATTGTTAATTATTTTAGTGCAGGCAATATCCCTTGAATGTGATAGCATTATGTTCATCATGGCAGAAAAGTTGAGCAAATATTTTTCTAAGTATGTAAATATGTTTTGCATACAAGTAAGTTCCAGTGCTATGATGTAGATATTACTTCTATATTTGATTGTGTTTTTAATTTTTATTCACTAAGTTTCAGAGAATTAAATGAATTCTTTTAAATGTAAAAATGGATAATTATTTTTATGTAAAAACAAAGATGTACACATGGATCTGAAGACAAAAAAAAATCCTTCTATAACCTTTCATTATCTTTACCCTAACATTTGCACTTGTAAATTTTTCTGAATGAGGTTGAAAACACTAAGGTGGAATTTCAGAATTTAGAATGCTGAACATCAAGCATTCTGATAAATCTGAGAAATTTCACCCAATTATTATTATTATTATTTTGAAGTTCAACTACATCAGGAGTCCTATTATAACAATGAAGCCAGAACAAAAGAGCAGTAACCCTACCCTGGACAGGAATTCAATGTTTAGGTCAGAGATGGATGGACACAAATGTTAACTTATAGTTGACTCCACATGAAAATGCTACAAATTTTGATAGATTTTATTGCATTTATATGTCTTTTTTTCGTATTAACAAAATACAGGAGCTGAGTTTGGAGGTGGGGAATAGTAGTTACCTAAGTCCTCAGCCTCACTGAATGGAGCCTGCCCTATTCCTGAGAGATGGAGTAACCTGCCCTAAAGTGCACTTTTGCTCTTTGCCATTTAAATCTCTCCTTTCCAAATTTGAATCTCTCTCAATTGGTATGTGGAGAGAAGCTTGACAAGGTGAGCAAATATAATTTGTGACACTGGTAGGATTTGAATTGGTAAAGAAAAAACTGAAGCATAAGGGGTCAATTATAGTCCTTATTGCCAATATTTCACATCATTAAAAGAACTGGACTCAATTAAAAGCAACATGAATATTCATGGTAATAAATGAAAACCATTCATACACTATTAGAAACTGATAATGGTCAAATCAGTCCTACCTGACTATGGCATATAACCAAAGATACATATGTGCATGTGCACAAATGTGCACATACAACAAATACACATGATTTGATACGTACTCTCTTATCCTTGAATAAGCCGTCATCAGGAACTGAACAAGTGGTTGACAACTGTGACACATCTGATCCAAGGAAATTTAGGGAAAAGAAAATGTGGGAATTCTTTTTACAGTGCTATGTGTATTATATATATTTAAAATATATTTTATACATTTATATTACATATATTTAAAAATATATTTTTAAAATGTGATTTGTTGAGAATTTATTTTATTTGAAAAGGTCTATATTTCCTCTATAAAAATAGTGTTAGTATTTTGTAATGAGATGAAGCAGTCATTGAAATGAGCATTGTACCTAGTTATGTAGCCTTGTACTTCAAGCAACCTTTTTTGGGGGAAAGAGGTAGTTTTTAATATATATTCTGATTCTGTATATTGTCAATTCTTGACTATCTCCATTGAGTATAGTAGTAATGGAAACAAATCTAAATTGTTATGTCAATTTGGATTTGGAATACATTTCTCTGCTTCATTTGAACAAAGAGGAATATGTTCAGGAAATTAACCACAGTTCCAAAGAATTTTCTCCAGATTTTTCAGAGGGTAGGCCATTAAATATTTGGGTTAACAGACTTTCCTGAACTATGAATCTGTAGGAGAGGCCAGATCTAGAGATAGTGAGATTAAGATAAACTTCAGATTATGAATCTGGATGGAAATATGGTAGAAATATTCTGTAACACTAAGAAAATTAAATAAGTATTTATCGTTGGCAGAATGGCCATAGTTCTTTGCATATACTTTACTAGTAAGATGGGTTGCTGAAAAATTCAGTCTCTCTGAAAAATCTAACCCTCTCAATCTGTTATGACAGTAAAACTATAACCATTTAAGCTTTGATTCCTGCATTAAGTCTTCCTCTTTTACATTTATATCAGTGTACATGGTCATTAATTTTTGCACAACCCAGATTATGCAAACCCCCAGAGAAAAATAACCCTTAAGTGATTTTTTTCAGGGCAAATTCTTTCTCTCCATGTTATAAAAGTGACATTTAACAAACTCCAGGCATAACATGTGTAAGAGATGGGAAATGGGGATTTTTATAGGTAGAGATCTCCTTGGGTGCTAGGCATCAAAGGAAGTTTTGAGTCTAGTGTACCATACCTGTATAGGTAGCTCCCTGAATTTAAATAGTCTTGTGCAAAGGAGAATGGTATATTGCTCCATTATAAGTAGCATATCTTTAGTTACATACTGGTGATGATGGCCCTAAACCTATCAGTTCGATAAAGTCTATGCATTGAAAAAAATTAGTTTTTCACTGATGAAATTAAACCAGTTTGTTATCTGATTTGTTTAATCCATAGAAAAAGATTTTATATCCTAATGCTGTCATTTTAAAGTAAGAGACTCTTTTGTGGCAAAGCTGGAACATGAACCACGCAAATAGCCCTTTTTACTATTAGTGGAAGCATGGGTTGACCTAACTTGGATCTACTCAATGGATTAACTTGAGTGCATCACCTGAATTTGTACTCTGAGACTGTTATATTTTGGTTTGAGGGCATTCATTATTTCTCATCAGAGAAGTGGCTAGTGGCTTTAAGAAGAATGTCTCTGCCTTAGAAATGTCGGTGCCATTACTTGTCATTCAGTCAGTGAACTTCCATTTCTTTAGGTTTTGGAAGCTATTCAAGTTTTGATGCCTGTAATCAAAAAGAAGGCAAATAATCCACACCTTAATCTATTAGCAGTTCATGCTTTAGATCTCAGTTAATAATCAGAGCATTATTTGGCAGCAATGACTCGTAATGTTTTGTGAAAACTCGGAAATTAGACATGTGGGAGGTACCTGGATGAGGGACACTAATTGTGCATATCTTTTGGTACCTGAGACACAGCCAAACCTAGTGAAGAAGTGCTGGTTTATAACATTATCCCATGAGACATATTCTAATTTTGAGATATGAGTTGTTATAATTGATTTCATTCTAAGATATTCTTTATTAATATATTTTAAATAATCTCTAGTGTTTTAGAAGCTGTCTCCTCATTTGTAATGAGTTGTGGATATGTGAAAGCAAGTCCAGATAATACTTGTTCCCTTAAATTGAACCAAGTAATTATGGGAAACTACAGTGTTGGGTAGAATACCTTTATTTTTGAAATAGTATCTGAAATTTAGCGTATGCTTTCTGGTTTTCCTGTGTACACTTGGATATGTCACATCTAGTCAAGAAACGCACTATTTTGAATTGGTACCTAAATCCATTGAGATTTTTTTTTTCCTACTTGGATATACCTCAAGAATTCCTGGACTGAAGGCAGTTGGAAGAAAAAGAAGCTAGAATATGAATAAATTGGTGCAAGAATATAGAAATAAATAGAAGATAAGTATTAAAATCATATACTAAATATTATCTGGAGATCTTATTATTGATTTTGCACAATTTTCTATTACCTCAGATGACTCAAAATAAAGCAAATTAAGAGACTCCGTAGAAAAAATGAGACAGGATTTTATGTTTGGTATTGGACATGATGACATTTTTTGACAACCATATTTTTCTAGAAAAAGTCCATATTTTCCATATGTTGTTCCTAATTTCTAAAGACAAACCAACATCTGAGCTTCAAAGAGTTGTATGTATTTCCTGTTCACATAGGATATTTTCTGATTCATTGAACAACATTTATATGGTGTTTCTACTAAAAAGGCACAGTGCTAAATATTGAAAGTTGGGTAAAGGTATTCAAAGTCCTTTATCTCTAATAGCAAATAATTTCCATGAAAAGGAAAAACTTTTCTGTCCATTGTGTTTTTGTTAGATGGTGTAATCCATTGGGTTTTCTTTTTTCCACTTAGTTTTTCATCTTACTGTTTAGCATTCTCAGCAAGAATAGCAGGGTGTCTGTTGATGGCTATCTCTGTGTACTCACTGTTGTTCTTGGTTTACTATATTCTAGAAATAAAAGCGTGTTTAACTTCCTGTCTTCAGCATTCTGTCCCTACAGACTTTGTCAAATGCTTCCTCCAGCTTAATTTAAATGATTTATAAAATATAGCTTTTATCACAGCCCTTAGGAGAGAAATATGTGCCATGTTATGGCCCATGTATCTTACAAATAGGAAAGACTTCTGGATGGGCAGTGTGTAGCTTTCTTAGTTTAGATTTCTTTTACTGCTTCAGAACATATTGTCTTACTCTATCTTCAACAGTCATTTTCATGGTGGGCAATAAATATATTTCAAATATATCATCCTAATCCAATTTTCTTGAAGGCAAGCTTACTTAATTTGGACTTTAATCTCTTCTTTCATCATCAATACTATATCTTACTTTATTGCTTTTCTCTGAATATCTTCATCTGTGCAGATGCCTTGCTCATAATGAACTTGACTGGAACTCTGGCTAGATCTTCTGTCAAATCTGCACAATCTGTGTCTTGACGTCTTCTGTCCATTTCCTTTTGCAAACCTATTTCTCAACTGAGAGAAGTTCCTGGAGAAGTTCCAGTCAGCATCATCTTCTAAGAACCACGTACCCTTTTAAGCCCAAGGCTATGTATGTGAGACACTATCATAAAGCAAACTCAAAATGGAATCTCTTTGTCTAGGAACTCTAGATTAAAATCCATTGCTTTCAAAATTTCTTGGATTCTCTATTGTTGAGATATTTCTCTTTAATAATATTTTGATCAGACTGCATGCCAACTGCCTGATCATGTCTTACACAATGTATTATTTATAAAGACACCTTCAGATTATTCTTTTGGAGTATACAAACTATACCACCTGACTTTTCTCCATCTTTTGCACTAAGTTAAATTAAAACACTTTTATCAACAGACAAAATTTTGAATCCAATCTTACATCTCTTTGATCAGAATAAAATTATAACCGTACCTTCAGTAAATGTGGTTTCTTGATTCAAATCTTTATAATCATTTCATATCTTGTCTTGAAAGTCTAACTCATCCATTTCTGTGATATCATAGAGAGTATGCATCAAGTCCATAATTGTAATGACAGTTTTCATAAACAATGTCAAGTGGTTAAATCCTAAGAAGAGTTGGAAATTATCTGATCCTGGCATTGCATTCTGTCAAAGAAAGTTCGTTTTATTTTTTTCTTAAACTAATCTCATAACTAAAGACATTATTGCAATCAATCATACTAAATCACCTAAAAAAGTCAGCACAGTTCACCACTCTGCATCCTTTTGATGCAGCCTAGTTTTGCATTGGGTTCCTGAAGTCATGCTCCATTTCCACATAAGCAATGGATAATAAGAAACATCAATAGATTATAAATCTAATTTGTTTTCTTTCAATATTTAAAAAGTGCTTAACTCCATTTTTATTCTGATATATTAACATTGGCAGATATATACCTTCTTTGTTGGGTAGTAATATTATTAAGGTGTTTATTGGAAGAATGAACAATTTCAATCCATAATCTTAAAATAATGACTTTAAAATTTTGTATGAAAGGTGAGATGACACAAATAAGCTTCTAATACATACTAATTATTTTTGAAACTGAAAAATAAAGATAAATGAATAGCACATACCCTATAATGGGAAAATCAGGAGTTGCCTAATTTCTAAAACAAATGGGATTACCATAAAGCATAAAAAAGCAAGGATAAACCAACTAGTCAATGATCCAATAAGTAAAAATAGGAAGAACATAAAGCTTCATAGGGCCATTAATTGTGAAAACTCACACAATAAAGCTGTTGAATATAGAATCTGAATTTAGATTTAGAATTGCTGGAGAGAGAAATACAATATAATGAAGAAAATACACGGTATCACTGCTTTCTCTAATAAGTACAGAAAATGTCAAATATAAGAAAAACTCTATTGTTTCTTCATAAATGTCAGATATTTTTTCTATCGTCTTTAATTTTCTATAGAAATTATTTAAATGTGTCTAACATTTATTTTGAAGTAAGAGATGGGAGTAATCTTGCCAAATCCATTATTAATTTGAATTTAATAGCATCTATGTTTCAAAATGCTCCCTAATCTTTGAGTTTTGCTTAATTTTTAAATTGTGATCATTGATGCACTTACATATTTAGTGAGCTAGGAATGGCAGTATTAAAAATAGAATTATATTGGCTTAAAACATAAGAAAATATTTTAAATTAAGAATATTGGTTATCTACACACAGAAACCAGCATATATTCCACTGGGCAAATAAAGATCTGGCTTCCATGTGGATGGTTTTAGGACCTACCTGCTCTTTAATATCACTCCTTCTTTTTGTCTTATTACCTACTCAACAACTTTGAGTAGTACATAGTTTTATAACTTCTAAGTCTCAATTTAAAATAAAAAGAGTGTTCTCCACATTATTCTCCCATACTGCTGATTTACCCCTACCCCCACCAATGGACTCAGAGCTTAAACAAAGCTATAACTATATGGCTATAGCTTTAGTGCATTTGGTACACATTTGGTCCATTAACATCACTGGGTAACTTAAATTTGACCTCTGAGAGTGGTAGTGTAGGGACCTTATGGTTATAGAAATCTTCCCATTTTATTTTTCTGCATATATCCCCCTTTAGATATATGTTAAATTCACTATACACTGAAAAACTGTTCAAGATTATCAGTAATATTTCATGCTGAAGGTAAAATCTTAAGTAGAAATAGGCATTGGTTACTGGCTTATCTTTTAAATGTGCCTGTCACACAGCCCCTCCTTGGGTATAAAAAGGAAGAGTAAAAAGAATTGCAGTTATAGCAACAATGAATTCATTAGTTCTTCAGTGATTCCATTGAAAGAGGTAAGTTTCCTTTTAGTACCGTGTACTGACTGGACATGCAGAGGCCAAGGGCTTAATGAAGGTCACACAGCAGGGCAATGGAACTTCCAAGAAAGACGTCTGAGGTTCCCCACATACCATTCCAAGCTTTAAGAGCTGCAGCCCTTGCTTTCTCTCTTGGTGATCTTCAATGCTTTAAATAGGGGATTCATCCCCTTCGAACCCACAATGATTGTCCCTTACAGTGCGTGACAAGGCAGGGTGCTTCTTCATCCTCCTCCTCCCAAATGGTCCATTTATCTGTTCAAGAGAGCCAATGAGGAATTCATATGGCCGGGCTGCTTAATACCACAGATGCCCATCCATATCTCTTTTAGCAACTAATTCCTTCATATGCCTCTTTCTCCCAATGATCCCCTCCCTCTTCCACTTCCCTAATCCCTTCCCAGTAGGGTACGTTTTTTTTTTTTTTCTCTTGCTCTCTCTCTCACTCACTCTTTTCTGTATCTCTCGGAAATCAGACAGGAGTTCAGAGCACTTTCACTACCTTTTATGAGGTAGATTGTGATGTCATAGATGGGGGCAGGGCTAGTCAACTTTCTACCCACCTCCCAACCTGTGCTGAGGGAGCTCCGATCGGGAGTGGAAGCAGTGATTCCTCCATGGTGAGTAACTTTGCTTTCTAATGTAATCTGTTTCATTGTAAGAATTAATTTTGATAGCAGGTGGATGGGTTTCAAACAAGTAAAGATACAAGCTCTCAAGTCTTCTTTACTATTAACCAACTTTGGGCAAAGGATCTGTTTATTCTTTGTATGAGTCAAGAATTCCATAGCACAAATACATTCTTCAAGCATGATCTAAACTTGAAGTAAAAAATGGTATTTCATTCCTTTATTTCTCAGTCTTTCTTCCCATTGGGAGTGAAAGTCATTGCATATGTGGAATGAATCCATTCTGTAGTCCTTTGGTGAGCTTCTTTAAGGAAGGCTAGTTAAGAGTATGTATTCTTCTTTGTTTGAAAGATAACAGGGTCCTAAAACATGCTTAATTGATGTTGGCCCAGATAATCAGTCTGCTCTTTTAAAACTATGGGGTAAAATTGTGAAGAAACTGATACATAAAGAATTAATGAAATTGGTTTTGATGTAAACAAATTAGAACTTTCTAATGCAAAGACTAAAATATTTATTAAAACAAAGGAGTCCCTACTCTTGCAAGATTAAGAGTGCGGCCATTTCAAGGTGTCAGTACCAAATTTGTTACCTTTTTTGTTGATGTTGCATGTCATAACACGGATGCTGTTTTGTAAGATTTCTTCGTAGTTAGGAGCTGTGAAATGTCACTGTTCTTTGTTTCATTTGGGTTTCTATATGCTGATTAATTCTTTTGTATGTCTTAGTATTTAGAAAGAAAAGATCAACTGGAGTGAGCATTTTCCCTCCACTTTCCTTGTTCTCTCCTGAGTACTTATTAAAACTGTCAAGATATCAGCTTTTATATAAAGGGGCATAAGAAGTTCATGGAGGTGGTTAAATCTTTAAGGGATGCTAAAGCATCAGGGTGGGTGTTTTTAAAATAGTTTGACCATCAGAATGTGAGGCCCTGTTAATTTTTCATGGGGTGGGATAAAAGCTTCTTTCTGTGGATCATGGGTATTAAATACATTAAGAGGATATCATTCATTTATTTTTCAAATTATACATCCCTAGTTAACTATGTGTGGATATTGGTGTTGGAAACTGGAGGCAATTTAGAAGGAGGATTTCTTTCTCAGCATTAGCTTTTCTGTTAAGTGAAGACCCTCTCTTTCTCCTGCCCTTCTAAATTATGCATTCTTACAGCTCAAAAGCACTAAAGTTAATACTGATTTTTTGCATTACCTGGGGGAGAGTAGCATGGCAACTTCTCAATTGATTTTCTCACCTACACTTTCTAACCTAAAGAAGTCTCTGTAATGGTAGAGATTTCAGGCACAATAAGGAAAAATGGAGCCATAAGCAGCCAGTAGGAATACTTAGCTGATAATTAACTACAGTCAATTTAATGTTGCAATGTGGTAACAATGCCAAAGTCTTATATGTTGGGTGATCCCTCTGAAGTCTTTGGCCTACCTTCCTTTAAAAATGCTAGCCCCCTCAAACTCAGGTAGAAGGTATGCCAGAAAAATCTAATGTCTAATCATAGTTCAAGTGTTTAATGTCTTTTATCAACCCCTCATACAGCTGCCAGGTAAGAAATGCTCATATTTTACAAACCCTTGGAATACAACCATCTTTAAACTTCGTGAGTTAAGAACAGTTGTGTTGTGCACTTGTGCAAATTCAGAGAGTCTATCATGGAATGCATTATGCATGCACTTGTTTATCTTCATGTGCATGTTTCATTTATAGTGGTGTTTATTATTTTTAAAATCCATGTGTATGTATTAAAACTCTAATTTAAAAATACTACTGTATATTGCACTCTAAACAAATCAATGAAATGTAACAGAAGTTGCATAAATTTAGGGTCTCAACACTGGTGTAGTAGTGCCATTTGTGTCATTGACTAATTAGGTTAACTAAAGGAAAATCACATAGATCTCTTAGGTCTCTGCTTTTTCATTGTAAAATGATGATAGGTGATCTATAGGATATATCTTAAAAAGTATCCCTGCTATAAAATTGTATGGTTTTATAAAAATTTTTCAAGAAATTGCTTATAGGAAAAAGATTGAATTGTTGAGGAGATAATGTGTTTGTATGAGACATACAATTATATAGACCAGAAAGAAAATTTCATTCCAAAGTAGGTTTTAGAATGTACCTATATTTGATGGAGTGTTAACAAGTGGGCCCCATTCTTTTAAATGGACAATATGAAACTTGTGATAGTTAGCTATGTGTTGATTTGAAAGACTGACTTGTTTTTCTATCTTAATAATTTTGTTCTGACTGTTTGAGATAAAAAATCGTTATCTACTATGTAATGGATGGATTTAGGTATCATTGAGACTATAAAATTAAAAAATTCTGCAGTACTGTGGGAATTCTTTTGTGGTATTTTGAAGAATTGATGAGTAGGGAATTTGTGGGTACTAAGCTATGTGCTGTGGGGGATAAAAGATATGTGGGGCCTGGATCCTGCTCTTGAGGGATCTGCAATCTTTTTGGGTGTCTAGACACATGACAAATGTCAACTGAGAGATGAAGACAGTACATGTCCAAGAACTAAGATACATTCTGTGGTGTTGGATAGACTGGATTGCACTGGGGAATCTTTGTGAGAAGCTGAGGGCTTCAAGTCACCTAGAATACAGTGGTTTAGATTTGTGTTGTTACACATAAGGAGAGCAGGAAAGCACTCCAGGCTGACAAGACCATGGAACTGTAAATCTTAAAGAGGTGGTCTTGTGTTTAGATATGGCAAATATCAAAGTCATGTATCAAAATATAGTCCTGTCCCATACTTTTCTTGAGACTTCTACTTTCCTTGAGCAATACCAAGGAATTATGAATCTTGGAGAGGAAGCCTTGTGTTTAGATATGCCATGTATGAAAATATTTACATATACTCCAGCCCCATACTTTTCCTGAGTTCCTTAATCATGTGCTGACTTTACAATATATGAAATACCTGTTTAGAAGAGTTGAGGAGGCTGAAAGTGAGTGAAGTGCAAAGATTATTTTTAAGATATAATTAGGCAGCACTGTGTCAGTTACAAAAAAAAGGTCACATCATTATTCACAGTCACAAGAGAGAAGGGGAACTAAATAAAAGGAAGGAATTAGGAACAGGTGACTCTAGCCCTAAGACATTCCAACTTTCTGACAAAAATGGAAAGATTATCTTTTTTGATAAAGGAATTATATTACTATTAATATAATTGGAAATGTTGGAGGGCCATGAGGAGATGCCCACTAGCTGAAGAATCCATGTAAGCAGGACAATTTTCCAAAACAAACAGAAGTTTCTCTGTGTACTGAGCAGGAATTATGTCAGAATGCTCTCAGACAGCCAGTGTTGAGCACGTTTAAACACTAAAACTGCACATGATAATGCAAGTCTCCTTCCCCAATGCACTTGGAAAGAGGTTACTCATTTGGACATGATTTGCCAAGTTGACAAAGAAGCACACTTGTGTTTGAAAGCTTCTCTGGTGCTGTAGATTCATAGGTGGTTTGCAGTGTATACCTAGCATCACTTAGAAGCTTGTTGTATTTCTTGTCATCTAAGTTCCTTCTATGTTACTAGTATGGCCTTTTTAATTAACTGGAATTCCATGAGTAGAATTTCTTTATCATCTATCCCAGATATAAACTAAGGATTTAGTTTATATCATCTAGTAAACTGTTTGTTAATTTCCAATCATGACATAAAAATTAACTTATAGAATATACTATCTCAGAAAATAACTTTCAAAGTCAAGATTAGTGTATATGAGAATGATGAAGTAGCATGATCAAACTCTGGATTCTCTTAGAAATAATTTTTCTCAAAAACGTTGAAGGTAGGACTTGGGTAGAATTTAATCAAACAATATAAAGTATTAAAAGAAGTTAGAGATATTAGAATTATGCTTTTCTCAAAAGAACAATTGCAAAGATGGTAACTGTTCCCCTGACCTCCTAAATATCCCTAGAAGGGACTCTACTCCTATCAGTTAGATTCTAAGTCAACAAATGTTTATTGGGTAAATGATATGTGCTATTTACTGGCCTGTGTATAAACATGGGATTAGCATGGAAAACAGACCTGAAAACAGTAACTACAATACATTATTATAATCACTCTAACAGAAATATGTACAAAGTGATACAGGCATTCTGAAGAGAAGGGTAAGAGGAAACTTCATAAAGGGGTTATATGTTTCTGAACCTTGATATATAAGTAGATACAAATTTTCCAGGTAGAGGAGGAGAGAAAGGATTAGCTCAGGAGAGAAACATGACGCCTACAGTTTTTGAGGTATAGATGTATTCTGTGCTGACTGGACCTGTAAATGGCAGAGATGATTAAGAGTAAAAAAATGGAGTTAGAAGTTAGATCAAAGTGGGGTCTGGACTTGAGGGTGTTATGCTTAGTGAAATAAGGCAGGCAGAAAAAGACAAATATCATATGTTTGCACGTATAGGAGGATTAGGAGGAACTTAACGGAGGACCATGGGGTAGAAGAAGGGTGGAAATGCTGGGGGAAAGGGAGAGAGGCAAACCATGAGAGACTCTTGAATGCTGAGAACAAACTGAGGACTCATGGGTGTGGGGGGGGGAGGGGGGGATGGGCATGGAGGAGGGCGCTTGTGGGGATGAGCACTGGGTGTTATGTGGAAACCAGTTTCACAATAAACTATTTGTTAAAAAAGTGGGGTCTGGATACCAAAGAAATTTTTCTGACCCATTCTAATTTTAATGAGCATTTCTCAAAATAATCAAAGCATCATCTGCATGCAAAATCCAGCAAATGGTGGGAGGAGACTCCTAAAATCTAGCCTGGGATGCAGACCTGTTGAATCAGAATAAGATCATAGTGAGTAGGTTCTTAGAATCTGTAACTACTTCATCCTACCCCAAGTTTCAGAATCTCTACAAGGCAACAAAATCTAATCATTATGCTTCTATGTTCTTGGAAAAGTTTAATAAACAAAAGAATTAATTTAAGAATAAAAGATTAGAAAAAATAGAATTTAAAGCAATATTAGAATATTCTTGGCAAAATTGGCTTAAGCATAAAAAACTTTCTAAGAATGGTGATTGTTAAATGTAAAGAATTGCCAAGGGATTCTATTATATCTCCTTGAAGGAAAGGTATAAGACTATAGACATTTGAGATTGTAAACATTGCGTCTTTCATTTTCATGCTCCAATACAAAGAGTTAATGAAGTCCAGAACTAAGTTCTACAACAGTCCAGAGCAATATTTATTTCTGGGTGGTGTTTTTCAGTAGAGCTATTTAGCTACTTTTACATTTTGATTAGAGGAACTTCACTGAAAGAGAAATGTGTAAGTCAGCATTACCATCATGACGGGAAAAATCAAACATTCATGCCAATATAGAGCCTAATGTATATGGCCTATGTTGAAAAATCTTAATTATCTAACTACATGTTTGAATCAACAGTCATTTACAAGTGCTTTTTTCCCCTCTATTTTTTTCTTCATGGATGACAGCTATTATACCCATCAATCTGTGTAGAGTCACACAAGTATTCAAAGATGCAAGAAGAAGAAAGGTACTAGGCAGTATTTTACATTTGACTAAGAGATGAGGATGAACCCTGGTCTGGAAGAAGGTGGTCCTCAGATCACATCAAGGAGAATCTGTTTTGGATTTAGCCTCCTTTGCACACAGTTCTGTTTCAGATTGCCAGAATCTTCTGTGGGTTTTTGAGAATTTGTTTAGAAGTCAAGTAGTGACAGGGAACTTTACATTTCTCCATATTCACCTCAGCGCCGGCAATTTCAGTAACCACTGTGGCAGAGATTGTGATACTGCACATACTAGAAGCAGTTGACTGGTAGAGAGCCAGTAACTTCCATTAATTCAGCAAATTTATTTTGGCATGTTTACCTAAAGATCTTTTTTCCCCTTTTTTAATAGTTTATTGTCAAGTTGGTTTCCACATAACACCCAGTGCTCATCCCCACAAGTGCCCTCCTCCATGCCCATCTTCCCCCTTCCCCTCCACACCATACCCATCAGTCCTCAGTTTGTTCTCAACATTCAAGAGTCTCTCATGGTTTGTCTCCCTCCCTCTCCCCCCCCATTTCCCCCCTTCTTCTCCCCTATGGCTCTACATTAAGTTCCTCCTAATCCTCCTATACATGCAAACATATGGTAACTTTCCTCTGCCTGACTTATTTCGCTCAGCATAACACCCTCAAGTTCCATCCATATTGCTACACATGGCCAGATTTCATTCTTTCTCATTGCCATGTAGTATTCCATGGTATAGATAAACTACATCCTCTTGATCCATTTGTCCATTGATGGACACTTAGGCTCTTTCCATGTTTTGGCTATTGTCGAGAGTGCTGCTATGAACATTGGGGTCCATGTGCCCCTGTGCATCAGCACTCCTGTATCCCATGGGTAAATTCCTAGCAGTGCTATTGCTGGGTCATAGGGGAGTTATATTGTTCATTTTTTGAGGAGCCTCCACACTGTTTTCCAGAGGAGCTGCACCAGTTTACAGTCCCACCAACAGTGTAGGAGGGTGCCTGTTTCTCCACATCCTCGCCAGCATCTAGAGTTCTCTGATTTGCTCATTTTAGCCACTCTGGTGTGAGGTGGTATCTCAGTGTGGTTTCGATTTGTATTTCCCTGGGAGGAGGGATGCTGAGCATCGTTTCATGTGTCTGTTGGCCACTAAAAATCTTTTTTTTTTAAATTACAGATTTTTTTTAACAAGTGTATGTAACTGTTACTGGCTTTATCACACTAACCTAGGCAAAAATAATCTTGAGTGGTTCTTAGAAGATGTGCCAGGCAAAATTATTTACCTGAATAAGGCCTAGCATTTTACCTGGATAAGAGCCAAGCAGAGAACAGTAACAACCACATGGTTTTGATGTCTTATATCTAAAAAGTGAGTTAGAGAATACCATGTTCTCTTAAAGTAGATGTTAAAATTATAACTAAGGTGTTATTGTTAGCTGTGAGTTTGGGAACCGATTCTGTATTTTACAATTTGGGTGACAATGGGCAACATTCCTAATCTGAGCTTTTGCTTTTGATTTATAAATTGGAAAAGTAATACAGTTAGAAGGACAGTAGGACAACTGCATGTAGTAAATAACATGATTATACTAGCTAAGATGCAGTGAGGGGTCAGTATGCTCCAGGCACTGTGCTAAGTATTTTAAATGCACTATGCAATGTGTTTTATCAGTTATCCTGTAGAGGAAACATTGCCCTTCCCATTAAAAATATTAGGAAAATGTGTTTGGAGAATTCAAGTAACTTCTTGGAAGTCACAAAGTTAGTGGTTGACACACTGTAGTGCTTCTATTTTTTGTTTGTACATTTTTTAATGTTTATTTTTTATTTATTTATTTTTTTAAATGTTTATTTATTTCTAGGAGACAGAGAGAGAGACAGCGTGAGCAGGGGAGGGTCAGAGAGGGAGTCACAGACTGAAACAGGCTCCAGGCTCTGAGCTGGCAGTCAGCACAGAGCCTGACGCGGGGCTCGAACCCACGAACCGCGAGATCATGACCTAAGCGAAAGTCGGACGCTTAACCAACTAAGCCACCCAGGCACCCCCTAATGTTTATTTTTGAGAGAGAGAGTACAAGCAGAGGAGATGCAGAGAGAGAAGGAGACAGAATCTGAAACAGCCTCCAGGCTCTGAGCTGTCAGCACAGAGCCTGATGCAGGGCCCAGACTCATGGACCATGAGATCATGACCTGAGCCAAAGTCAGATGCTTAACTGACTGAGCCACCCAGGTGTCTCTACGACATACGGTAGTACTCCTAAGAAGCCCTCCTTGGCATTCTCCCACAGCATGATGTGTTTTCTGCCATTCCTAGTGGGACACTGCAATGTAATAACTTATTTAATTATATGTCTTCCAACTACTCTTTGGGCTCCATAAAGGTAGGGAATGTGTCAAATTTTTCCATTTGTTGCATAATAAGCATATAAATTTGTACTTAATACATTAGTTTACTGGGTTTTTTCTTGCTTATCATTTTGTTAAATTTTGTAGTATATTATGTAGACTATTTTTTAAGATTATGGTATAGAAATATATAGAATTTCTTCCAAAAGAGCTGAATTAATAAAATTATTAATTTATTTCAAAAGGGAATTTGAAAGTAGGAGCCACAGTGACAGAGTTGGTTTCATTTGCTTTCCCAAATGAAGGTTGTGGTACATTAAAATGTTAATTATATCTAGATATGAAATATTGTGCTTTAATTAACTATCCTAAATTATTAATGCCCAATAATAGTATTAACAATTTGTACAAAGCCTTTCACATAATTTAATTAGATGTAGATTCAGCTCCATATGCTAAAACATCCAAATACAGTTATTTTTCTGTATATAGAAATATATATAGATATATATAGAATAACTCTATGTTCCTGTATAATGAATAAATTCAGTGCCTATATAATGAACTCAGAATCATCAGACACCCAGAGTCCTTCTGATTTATGGTTTGCTCTGCTTAGTGTGGGTTTCTGCTCTCAAGTATATCTTTTGGTCCATGGTGACTACTCATGCCCCCTCTTTCTGCTTTCCATACAGGAAGAAGTGACAGGGCAAAACATTGTGCTTCCTAGGTTTGTTATCACTCTTTAAATTAAGGAGATATCCTAGGAACATCTATTCTCCTACCCCAATAATTTCTGTTTAAAGCATATGAGGGATCTGAAAAATCAGGAGAATTACATGGAGTAGCAGTTCTTGCCCATGTCTGCTAAATAGAACACAAATAGAATTCTGACTTCTAGTAGTTGCTTTGTGACCTTGGGCAAGTTGTCTGATTTCACTGAGCCCCCTTTTTCTTAGCTGCAAAATGAAAATGATATTAGTGTCTACTTGATTGTGTTATTAGAATTAAATGTGTCAATGTGTGCCACACTTAGCACAGTCTACTGAATGGAGAAGTGCTAAATATATGGGTAGCTAAGTTTATTTTTCCTTATCTTGACTCTCTAAAAGATGATAGTCTTTTTGATGACATATGTGCCTTTTGTTTTATTTCAAGTCTACTCCAATTACGCCACTGGATATGTAGTAGTGAACAAACAGCCAAGGTCTGTACCCTCATAGACAGTCTATTATTTTGTTACTGAGAGTCCTAGAGGAATCACTTACAGAGAGATGATAATTGGCAACACAGAAGAAAATGACCTCAACAGAAAAATGAAGTAGTGATGGAGAGGAATCACATGGGTAGCAAATAAATTTTTGCTGAGAATTCTGGGCTCTGGCTTCACTGTTCTGAAACCACATCTGAGATCAGGAATATGTATTCTATTCCTAAATGTTTTTGATGCAGAGGACTCATGGATCACACTTGAAAACTACTGGTCTAGGAAGTATAAGGGAAGAGAGCTATATGGGCTGTGGTGAAAGCCCTGCAGTATTGGAAGTCAGTTTGGATCCTTTCCTGGAAAACCTTTTGGCTTGTTCCATTAGGCTATTTTAGTCTAGCCTAACTTGGATAAGTTATCGTGGTTGTCCATTGTAGGATATTTAGCAACATCTCTGGTATCTCCTCAATAGATGCTTGTAGCAACTTTCCTTCCCCAGTAGTGACAAAGGTCTCCAGACATTGCCAAATGTATCCTAGAATAGTGGGACAAAATTGCCCCTGAATAACCATAGGTCTGGTCAATCTTGACCTACAATACACATACTATTTCATTTTTTTTTAATGTTTTATTTATTTCTGAAAGAGAGAGAGAGACAGTGTGAACAGGGGAGGGTCAGAGAGAGAGTGAGACACAGAATCTGAAACAGGCTCCAGGCTCTGAGCTAGCTGTCAGCACAGAGCCCAATGTGGGCCTCGAACCCACGAACTGTGAGATCATGACCTGAGCTGAAGTCGGACGCTTAACTGACTGAGTCACTCAGGCACCCCAATATACATATTATTCGAAATGGAGCCTTTTATTTCTTCCTTCTGGAAGGGTAGAAGATGACAGATAAAATTATTCCAGACTCAAATGCCAAATGCCCATGCCGAGCATGGCAGCAGGGTTTTGGATATACACTTTCTTAGAGTCAAGACTCCTGAGAATCCATCACAGTCCTTAGGCCATAGCCTTCATACACCTTTTAAAGGTCTCCATCCACCTCTCTTCTTGTTTACCCCAAATCTTTTCCTGTCTTAGAGACATAGGGATTACTACTCTCAAAGGCAATTAAGAACTTTGGTAAGAATGTTGCTTGAAAGAAAGTTTTAAACAAGGTAAAAATTCTTCAGTTTCTTGCTTTTCATGGACAAGTGTATTGAGGTTAAAATAATTCAACTGCTTTTATAAGACTTTTTAAAACAAATCCTTTTCATATATCATTGTATATTTAGTCATCCTTTGTATATTTGCTAATCTTTTTATAACAAACATTTTTTATATATGAGAAAAGCTAAGCAATAGTTTTATTTTTTTCTTAATAATATTAAGATGTACATCAGGCCAATGATCTCTTTGAAATTCAAATTACTTATGCAGGTGTTTTTGAGATAATATTAGTAATGAGTAATTCTGGAAATGCTGAAATTAGTGGGTGAGTCCTTGAAACCAACCAAGTTTTAGGTGGTAATTGATTGTTTCGTAGCTTAGCATTAATTTCTTTAAAAGAAATTTAGAGAGCTCTAACAGGTGGTGACTCCAGATATAACAAAAATTGATGTAGCTGTAGTGCATTTGAAGAATTTGCCTAGGCATTTTTTAGTGTATCAGGTAAAGAAATAATGAGGTAGCCTTTACATCTTATAATAAATATGGAGGTGATTTAACTTTGTCAAAGGCTAGATTCACAGGGGCTCCAAGATAGCGATTGGGCCTTGAGGAAGCTTTCATCTTAATATTAGGTATGATTTTTAGTAGGGGAAAGATACTGTATCATACTCTTTCTAACCCTTTAATGTTTATCTTTGTTCACTGGTTAAAAGTTGTCATTTTCATGAAAGTTTGCGGAATCTTTTTTTTTTCCCAAAGACGTTTTCCAATTTCATAGATTCAGTGCTTTCTTTCAAAGGAACTACTAATATTTTTCTATGATTTTTGGCAATACTGTTATGCATTCCAGTCTTTTGAGGATGCTTTGTCCTTTAAACTGTGGTTTTGAAAGTTTCTTGCATAGTTCAACCTTTGGCAAGGAAACCTACAATATGTTGTCCATGCATAGAGTCTCTTTGTTAGCCAAAGAAATATTATTTTCGGGTTTAGATTGAAGAGAACCCTCTGGTGCCTTTGCTGCATTTCCCCTAAAGTACAGTACAGATGATAAGGTTCCAAACCAGGCCAAACCCTGGCAGGCACATGTAAGGGGAGGCATTCTGGCTTCTCAGGGGAACTACCTTAAATGCCCTTTATTCGTATTTTTTTCAGAAGCAGTTGGAGCTGCAGTATATTCCTAAATCCAGTAGAAATAGAAGTCATACACTTGTATTACTGGTAATTGTCTTACTAACTAACAAGTTAAGCCTCAGTTCCCTCATTTGTTGAATAATAAGGATAAAGTAATACTTTATTTGTGTGTGAGAGAGACAGAATTAAGTGGTGCAATATATGGGAAAGAACTAATTGGCTGGAATGCTCAATGTCTTGAATATGGAAAAAATCCAGAGTATATTAACCCAGTAAATAGAAGTATTAGTCAACTTTGATCATAGGCTGGTCTTATACAGCAATTTAAGAGGCATCCTGAACTAAGAATCCATTGATCAACTGGCCAGACACTGAGATATGTATACCAAATCCCAGTATGGCTTATGTAGAGCTAGCCTCTGTGGAAAACATATCAGTAGAGGGCCAGGAAGTGCTTTTTAATATATATCCAGAAGTCTAGCTCTGGAGATAAGACTTTTAGATTCATTCAAAGCCTTTGAAGACAAAGCAGCAAATAAGTAATTAAATGATTCTAGCAAGAAATGTAACCAAAATTGAACTGGAATAACTAAGGACAGCTCTATGAATGAACTGGCAGCTCATACTCCAAGAATGGTTTGCCTTTATTTTTTGGTTGACTTGTATCTCTATTTGGACTGCCCTCCACAGCTAGTTTTTCAATCCCAGACAGGAGCTTCCTTTGTTCTATTTCTTTTGAGGATCTTATTTCCTAACTATTCATCATAAATGGAAAAAATGAGATTGTAACTAGACTGTCCCACCCATACTTTATCTGTAGCAAGGTCCACTGCCAGGTGAGAGAGGAAAGCATACCTCCTTTTGGAAGTACGTTATTCTTGTCTTGCTTGGCCTTATGGTGCTCTCACACTACCCTGGGAATTCACCGGACTGTCCTTATCTGTGCAGAATTCCTTACACCTGAGTTACACAGGTGATCCAATAAATGATGATAAAGACTCTAAAAGAATTCCTCAAAGGTATGTACAAGTTATGTAATAATACTTTACAGTGACACTTTTTAAATTTACAAAAGAGTTTTAAGTTTACTTTCTCACTTGGACCTCAATGGCTAGTGAAAGTGTATTGGTATTATTAACCCATTTCACAACTGAAAGTTACTATAGTGTCCAAAACTTTCACAGTCAGTAGCTAGCACAGGCAAGGTTAGAGCCAGTTTCTCTGATGGGTAGTTTATGCTTTGTTCAAGGTAAAGATGTTGCTGGTCCTAGTAGTTGAACTAGTCATTGAACAAGAGATGTAGGAAATAGTATGTGGCAGATATTATAGATGATGGTAACAACTAATACATATTGGGTTCATAAAATTTATGTCAGTCAGCATGACATCATATCATGGTGTCCATTATATAGTAGAATAAAAAGCTAAGTTGTAGAAGTTTTGAATAAAGTTTTTTAGTGGTGTGTGAATAAATAGCAAATGCTATATATGGTAGCTAGGGAAAAGGTGAATTCTAGCTTACATTTTTTAAGTTTATTTATTCATTTGTTTGAGAGAGAGAGGATTCCAAGCAGGTTCTGCACTGTCAGCACGGAGACCATTGTGGGGCTGGAACTCAAAAACCGTGAGATCATGACCAGAGCCAAAATCAAGAGTCAGTCACTTAAGTGACTGAGCCACCCAGACACCCCAAATTTTAGATTGTATTTAATCAAGTTTTCTTAGAACCTATAGATAACTTTACTTGCAGGCAAGAAACTGAGTAGTAGATGATGTCTCTGCTTCTTGCCTTGTTCATATCTCATGTGAATCGTGATTACAAGATTGAATGTTAGTGTGACGTTTTTCCCCTTTGTGGCTTAGGAAAAGTCACCTCATTACTGCTTGGCCATATGGCTCATACTTGTGAAAAGTTAGAACACAATGCAACTCATGCTTAGCCTTAGGTAAACGGCACCAATAGCCAGGAATAGAGTTCAGAGCAGCAGAACACTGGTAGATTTGCCTGGTCAAAGACGACTGGATATTTTTTGTCATATAGAATGAAGCCCATTTTTACCAGAGATGAATTTTATGAACTCAAAAAAATTCCTATATAAAGAAAGGATGGTGGTATCTACCTTATATTCCTTTCAAAAATTAGGGATCATGTATTAAGACACCCATCACTGTAGCTTAGCAAACACAACCCATGCCTCACAGATGCTGGTACTATTCATGAGGAAGATGATCTTTAATAATGAAAACTCAGTATGTCATACGTAGAAAGCAGTAAACACAAAGAATTAAATTTTGGATATTTTCTGAGCAAAAGATGATTCTGACTGTACCAGTGAAGCACAGTAAGAGAAAGAGGCGTTAAGATTTGTGTAGCAGCTTGGCCAGCATTTATTTTCTCTATTATGTAGCTAAATCCCATTCTCCTGCCACTATCATTATTTGAGTACTCTTTCACGGAAGAATGAATAGGTAGAAAGCATGGAAAGTTGGGGACTATACTAGACATCGATCCCAAGTTTGTCTATGGACAAGCTTTGTCATCTCTTATTTTCTCATCCATAAATTTGCAATTTTCAATAATATGTAGCAAATATTTATGAAATACCAATTGTCCAGACAGTTTTAGGTGTTCAGGATATAGCATGGCATTAAGGGATAGTAAACCCAGAAGAAAACATTTGTTTTACTTGGTGATTACTGTATGAAAAAAAAAAATAAAACACGGCAAGAATGGCAAATTAAGGAAGTAAGGTGGGAATGGGGTCCCAATTTGAAAAGGAAGGTTGTCAGTAAGATATTGGTATTTTGCTGAAGATCTGATGGAGATGAGGGACCAAGCCTTACAGTTTCTGTGGGAACAGCATTCTAGGCAGAGACAGTAATAAGTACAAAGTTCTTAAAGTGTAGGTAAGACTGATGTGTCCAAACAATAGGCAAAACACTTTTATAGCTTTGGATTTTATTCATACTGAGATGGGGGACTACAGGACAATATTAAAAAGAAAAATGACATTATCTGAGGTCATTTAATAGGATAATTCTGGCTTTTGTTTAAGAATACACTAAAGAGGATAAAAAGGGATGAGGAGCAAGGAAACTAGAGGAAGATAGTACAGCAATCCAGGAAGAGATTCTGATGACTGGGCCAGTGGGGTAACAGAGAAGGTGAGGTCAAATAATGGTTATAGTAAAAGGTGTAGATCAAAAACGCTGTTGACAAGATATGATGGCAGATTGGAGGCTAGGTCTGAGAGAATGGGATGTAAACGATTCTGGTTTAATCTAAACAGTTGGAAAACTGTGTTGCCAATGACTATAGGAGGAGCAGGTTTCAGGGAGAGGTGAGTTAATCATAGAGGCTTTCTATCTCTGGAATGTTGGGAAGAGCCAATAAAATCAGCTCAGAATCTTCTTCGTTAAATTAACAACTCTTTCAAGAAACTGAAGTAATATCTAGGTGGAAGTTAAAGACTTAATGGTTACAGCTAATTGAGTTGTGTTCTGAACTAAAGATAGGAAACCTCTACCTAAATCTGTGACAGGTACACTGTGAGTGCTTGGAAGTTATTTGAATATGTGATAAAATCGGTAGTGGGTTTGCATCTAACAATGGGAAAAGAAGTAACCAGGGAGAAAGCAAAAGCTTTGGATGGTATTATTCCATGTCTACGAAACAAATGTTTCAAAGTGGGCAGAAAAATGTATTCAATTATATATATTTTAAAAAGCTATGGATTAACTGCTCAAATTTAAAACTAGGTTAATTAAAATTACTGGTTTTACTATGCACTATACTGAAGACCTCTTATGAACCCTTGAATAATGATATCCACTTGTTCTTTTTGTAATTCTCATTTCTCTAATGAAGGAAGAGTTAGTTTTAGGTTAGTATAGTATATTTTACCCAGTTCCATATGTGTCAAAATTTTCTGCATTATATTTAAGATACCATTCTTATGAATTATGTGAGGAGAAATTATGATAGAGGGAGAAATGATACTAATATGCTACTCTTAAAGCAGAGTTTTTTATAGGGGGAGAAGTTTAGAAGACCCATCATGCAAAGTGTGTTTTTTTTAAACATTTATTTCAAATGATGTACAGTCAACACACAATGTTATTTAGTTTCAGGTGTACAACATAAGTGATTGGAGAACTCTACTCACCACCATCTGCCATCATACAAAAATGGTAGTACAATACTGTTGACTATATTTCCTTTGCTGTACCTTTCATCCCCATGACTCACTTATTCCATAACTAGAAGCCTTTCATCCATTTTGCCCATTTCCCTCCTCGTCCTTCCTTCGGGCAACTACCAGGGTTTTCTCTGTATTTATGGGTCTATTCCTGCTTTGTTTGTTTGTTCATGTGTTTGGGTTTAGAGTCCACATATGAGTGAAATTATATTGTATCTGTCCTTCTCCAACTTATTTCACTTAACCTAATACTCTCCAGGTCCATATATTGTTGCAAATGGCAAAATCTCATCCACTGTTAGGGCTGAGTAGTATTTCATTGTAAGTATACACCACATCCTCCTCATCCATCCATAGGTTTCTTCATATCTTAGTTGTATTGTAAATAATGCTATGATAAACATATAGGCACATATAGCTTTTTGAATTACTGATTTGATTCTTTTGCGGGGGGAGGGGGGGGAATATGCCCTGTAGTGGAATTACTAGATCATATAGTATTTCTATGTTTAATTTTTTGAGGGAACTTCCATACTGTTTATGTATTGGCTGCACTGATTTACATTTCTACCAACAGTGCATGAAAGTTCCCTTTTCTTCACATCCTTGCCAGTATTTATTTCTTGTCACTTTGCTGTTTTGGTATGTGTAAGCTAGTATCTCATTGTTGTTTTGACTTGCATTTCCCCGATAATAAGTGACACTGAGCATTTTTTCATATCTGTTGGCCATCTATGTCTTCTGTGGAAAAATGTCTGTCTAGATCCTCTGCTCATTTTTAAGCCTAATTGGGATTTTTTTGTTTTTTCTGTGTTTGCTTGTTTTCTGGTGTGGGGTTGTAGAAATCCTTTAGTATATCTGATAAGGGATTAATATTGAAAAAATATATTTGCAAATAACTGTTCTCATTCAGTAGGTTGCCTTTTTCTTATAGTTTCCTTTGCTGTGCAAAAGCTTTCTATTTTGGTGTAGTCTCAATAGTTTATTTTGGTACCACCCCCCCCTTTTTTTTTGGCCTGAGGAGACATAGCTAGAAAATGTTGCTAAGGCAATATCAAAGAGATTACTGCCTACGTTTTGTTCTAGGATTTTGTGTATGGTGTAAGAAAGTGGTACAGTTTCATTCTTCTGTATGTAGCCGTCCATTTTTTCTCCAATATATTCTCTAACATGCTCTTTCCCCCTTTGTCATTAATTGACTATATAAGTGTGGGTTTATTTCTGAATTCTGTTTTGTTTTTCCATTGACCTATGTGTCTATTTTTGTGCCAGTACCATATTGTTTAGATTACTACAGCATTGTAGTATACCTTGAAGTCTTGGATTGTGACACCTCCAGCATTGTCCTTTCTCAAGATTGCATTGGCTATTCAGGGTCTTTCGTGGTTCCATACAAATTTTAGGATTCCTTGTTCTAGTTCTGTGAAAAGTGCTATTGGTATTACATTGAATCTGTAGATTTGGGGAAATAAGCACATTTTAGCAATATTCTTCTGATGCATGAGCATGGTATATCTTTGCATTTGTATTTGCCATTTCTATTTCTTTCATTAATGTTTTACAGTTTTCAGTGTGCAGATCTTTTACTTACTTCCTTGGTTAAGTTTATTTCTAGTTATATTATTCTTTTTGGTACAACTGTAAATGGAATGGTTTTCTTAATTCCCTTTCTGCTACTCTGTTATTAGCGTATAGAAATGCAACAGATTATTAAAAATGACTTTTGTACCCTGTGACCTCACTGAAATAATTTATTCTAACACTTTTTTTGTGTGCGTGAAATCTAGTGTTTTCTACATCTAATATCATCTCAAATATAATGACAGTTTTACTTCCTTACCAATCTGGATGCCTTTCATTTTTCTGGTCTAATTGCTGTGGCTAGGACTTGGAGTAGTATGTGGAATAAAAGTGGCAAGACTGACATTCTTGTTGTTTCCCTGATTATAGGTGAAAAGCTCAGTTTTTCCCCATTAAGTATGATGTTAGGTGTGAGTTTGTCATGTATGAACTTTATTATGTTCAGGTATGTTGCCTCTAAACCTACTTACTTTCTTAAGAAGTTTTATTATTTTATTTATGTTATAAGTTTTCTTCCTTATTCTATTTTTAGATTAGTTTAAGGAGAATAAGTATTAACATTTTACTTTAAAATTTTGGTGGAATTCATCTGTGAACCCATCTGGTCCTGGACTTATGTTTGTTGGGAGTTTTTTGAATGTCAGTCCAATTTCATTACTGTTCAGATAACCTATTTCCTCTTGGCTCAATTTTGGAAGATTTTATGTTTCTAGGAATTTATCCATTTCTTCTGTGTTGTCCATTTTGTTGGCATATAATTTTTTTGTAGCAGTCTTATATAATCCTTTGTATTTCTGTGGTGTTGGTTGTTAATTCTCTTTCATTTCTCTATTTGAGTCTTTTTTTCTCAAGACTTTCTAAAGTTTTATCAATTTTATCTTTTATCTTTTCAAAGTACCAGCTCTTGATTTCATTGATCTTGTTTTTTTTTTGTTTTTGTTTTTTTGTTTTTAGTCTCTATTTCACTTATTTCTGGGCTTTGATCTTTTTGTACTAGTTGCTTTTTCTAGTACTTGTAGGTATAAGATTGCTCCTGATTGTATAAATTTAGTCTTCAAACTGCTTTTGCTGTGTCCCGGTGATTTTTGACTGTTTTAATTTTTCCATATCTTTGTTGGCATGTTGGCTGTTATTCCCATGATGTTTAGCCTCTGTAGGTTTATATTTTTTCCTGTAATTGATTTCTAGTTTCATACCATTGTGGTTGGTTATGATGCAGGATATGATTCTTTCTTTCTGAATTTATTGAGACCTGCTTTGGGGAATAATAGGTTATACATCCTGGAGCATAGTTTTGGGGTGGAATGTTCTGTACACATCTATAAAATTAAGCTGCTGGGGTGTTGCATTCAAAGACACTGTTTCCTTATTGATTTGCTGACTGTGTGATATATCCATTGATGTAAGTGGACTGTTTAAATCCCTTATTACTCTCTTACTGTCCATTTCGGCACTCCAATGATAGTTTTATTCTATTTTGTCTGATGTAAGTATTGCTACCCTGGTTTTTTTCTATCTCTTCATTTAAATTGTGTGTGTGTCCTTAGGTCTGAAGACAGTGTCTCTAGGAAGCATATAGATGACTACTATTTTTATTTATTTTTTTGGTGCATTCCATCACCTTATGTCTTTTGATTGAAGAATTTAGATCACTTACATTTTTAAAAAATGTTTATTTATTTTGAAAGAGAGAGGGAGAAAGAATCCCATGCTGGCTTTGTGCTGTCAGCACAGGGACCAATGCTGGACTAAAAAAATGTGAGATCATGACCTGAGCCAAGAGTCAGACACTTAACTTATTGAGTCACCGAGGCCCCCTAGATGCCCCTAGACCATTTACATTTAAAGTAATTATTGACAGGTTTCTACTTATTGCCATTTGGCTCACTGTTTCTTGTTTTTGTAGTTTTCTATTCCTTTCTCTCCATGTAATTGATGAATTTCTCTAGTTTTACACTTGACTCATCCCCTTAACTGATTTTTTTAGACATAACTGAGTTTACTACTTTTATCCTTCAGCCTTCACATGGCCTTTACTCTGTTTTTACTCATTAAGTGGTTTTCCCCTAACTATCCCCTTTTTTTAAATGGGTTTTATCTTGAGTGCTAACTCTCATCCATTGCTAGTGACTGATTGTTTTGAGAATTCTTAGACTACGTCTAAGACAAAAATGTACCAATGAAGGAAGAAATAGCAGCAAGGATGGTAAACATCAACTATCCTTGCCTTATTGGTTTTGAAGGGACTTGGAGCATTGAGAAGTAGAGCTTTTCTTGAGGTTTTCCATTGTGTTTTTTTGTTTTGCACCTGTCCTACTTCTTGCTATCTATCTCCTGGCCTTTCCAGACCACAGCTCAGGAACTGTCGTTCCCTTAGATTTTGACTTTTAATCACCCCAGATTTTTTCGTAAGAAGATCTTACGGAAGCCTACCCTTTGATAACTCACTTGCTTGATAAATGTGAGCACAGTCCAGTGAAAGGTAGCAACTTTTATATGCTCATGTTATGAGAAGCTTGGTGGATAAGACTTTAAAGTACCCCTACAGAACATATAGATGTAACACTGTGAGTCTTTTTCGGAATTTAGATGATGAGATAGGCTAATCTTAAGTAGAGATGGCAGATGCTAGATAAAACGGGCTAAAGATTAAAGAGATCATTTTGTAGGGAAACATTTAAAACTTTACAAAACAAGTCTAGGGAACCCAGTTGTTTTTTTGTTTGATGGGCTTTCCTAGTCCAAAGGGGGCTCCGTTTTTGTAACTCCTTACATGCTAGAATTTCTTTCATTCCATATAATTAACAGTGTTAATAGTTTCAGGTGTACAATAATGATTCAACAATTTTATACATTACTCAGGAATCCCCCTGATAAGTGTATACCTCAGTCCTCTTCATCTATCTTACTTAGCAGTCCATTCACTCCTTAGTCCGCTTTGTTTTCTTAAATTCCACTTATGAGTGAAATCATATGGTATTTATCTATCTTTCATATTCTTTAGGTCAATCTATGTAAATGGTAAGATTTCATTTTTATAGCTGAGTAATATTGTGTGCATATATATATATATATAACTACATTTATTGATGGGCACTTGGGTTGCTTCCATGTTTTGGCTATTATGAATAATGCTGCAAAAAGCAGAGTGGTCCATGTATCTTTTTAAATTAGTGTTCTTGTCGGGGCGCCTGGGTGGCTTAGTCGGTTAAGCATCTGACTTTCGCTTAGGTCATGATCTGGCGGTTCGTGGGTTCGAGCCCCGCGTCGGGCTCTGTGCTGACTGCCAGCTCAGAGCCTGGAGCCTCTTTCAGAGTCTGTGTCTCCCTCTCAGAAATAAAATAAAAATATTAAAAAAATAAATAAATAAATTAGTGTTCTTGTTTTGTTTCGGTTAATATCCAATAGTGGAATTACTGGATATTGTAATTTAATTTTTTGAAGAACCTCCATACTGTTTTCCACAGTGATTGCACCAGCTTTCATTCTAACAATTGTTATTTCTGGTGTTTTTGATTTTAGTGAAGGGGATTCTAGATTTTAGGTGAAAGAAATTTTGACCAAAATGAAGAGCCTGAATTTTAGGCCCCATAAGTGGTTGGGAAAAATATTTCATACTATTTCTTTTGCTGCTTCTTAAATTAGAGATGTAAACATCACTTTCATAGACTATATTACCTTCCCTGTATCTCTAACTATAGCCATGTTATTTTCTACTTTTAGTCTTTCTCCAACCCCAATTAAGCCCCAAGTGTTTTAGATATTATGTACTGAATCTTGATCTCGAATTTCCTCCTTCTGAAGAATTCATTAGTGTTAGAAAACATACTAATATTTTAATAAATACTTTCTATTCCCCTTGTGAATTTCTTCATGCCCTTATTTCCTATCACATTAAAACTGATATATAGGCATTGAGAACAAGCCAAAGTGGTGGTAGCTTCAGTAAGAAGAGGGAGAAAGTCCAAAATGCATGATAGCAGAGGGAATCTTGAAAGGAGAAAGTGAAGAAGAGGTAGAATCCAAGAAATAAAGGTAATTTTGGACTCAAAAGCTTAAAATTTGTTATGGGCCTACCATTTGCCAGACACTCAGCTCTGAGGGCATTATCTCATTTAATACTTAAAATCTTTAAATAAAAATGAAATAAGTGCTTTCTAGCATTATTGAGGTGAGCTAGGTTAAGTAGCTCTTTCAGAATCACATCGCCAGTATCAGTCCAAGCAGGGTTTGAACTCCAGAGCCCAAATTTTCCTTCACTATTAGAAAGGAAAACAGAGTAACATTAGGGGAGAGAAACAGAAGAGAAGGTAGAGGATGATATGTAAGAATGTACTGGAAAAGGGGTCTAGGATCCTGAGAAGAGGCAACAAAGCCTCCCGAGGAAAGAGACTCTTCATTTACAATTTAGGTAGCAACAAAAGCTTCAACCAGCTCTTTCTGTCCCACTGCAACCCTGATAAGGAGAGGGTCCTAAGCTCAATGACAGTTTACTTTCCCCAACATATAAATAATTATCAAGGGACTTCTGATTATGCTCACTCACCAGGCACTGCCCTCTCTCACTCAAACCGGTGGTCCTTGAACTTTGTCTATTATTAATCATTGCATGCTGGAGCCTAGGAGATACTTCATAAGGTGTTAAATAGCCTTCATCATGTATCAGCCGATACCATATCCATACAAAGATAGACACTTCTGAAGTCTTTTGGTGGCTCATCCATTTATGAAGACAATGTTCTTGAGGTCTTGGCCAGTAGCTTGTCTTAGAGATATCTCCCAGTCATGATGATAATGCTTAGGGAAATCAGTCAAAGGTAGTGCTTGTTGGCTCTCCTACAGGGAAGGTGAAAAGGAGCTTTAGCCCTTTGAAGGGTTATAATCCAAGGTTCGTACCACGTAGTGAAGACATGCTCATAACAATCAGTGCATGTTATATTTATGTGACACAAAGATCTTTTTCCCTGGGAATATCTCCCAGTCATGTGAGTGCCTAAAAATCCATTGGCACCGCTGTTGCCTAAGGTTTTTTTTGCATGTGGCAACAATCCATGGAAGGTTCTAAGTCAGGAAATCTTGAAGTTTTAGGGAAGGAATAAACATAGAAAAAGGATATACAGAGTCCTAGATGAACAGACATATCTGTTCCTAACTTTCCAAGGGCCAACACCGGTTGATATTCCCACTTCTCCTTGGGACTCCAAGGTTAGCAAGAATGCCTTGTTGTGGGTTAAGAAAAAACTGTTCTGCCCTTAATAGTGAGGAAAAAATGGCTCTAAGCCATATTTAGGAAATTTGTTGACTGTAATTAAGCCTTCATGGGAGTCCCCAAGGTTTACTTACCTATAATTGAAAAAATGCAAATGAAGACAGTTAATCAGTGGACTGGCTGACTATGAAGAGCTACTACCTACCTAAATGAATTTAAAACAAAGACACAAATTTGTCCAGTTGAAAAAGTTCTCTGAAAGCCAATTGGTAAATTTCTCAGCAGTGCTGTGGAGATTTTTTTTTTCTTAATGGCAGTGCATTTCTCCTAAGGCCTTCACCAACTTAATCCTGAGACATTACATACAGATTTCATAACAACTGGCCTTCAGCATTGGTAGAATACCAGCCATCTCCCTGGAATCAGCCCTGCAGAGAGAAATAACAGACCTCTTATCCTCTACATCATGATAGAGCCTCTACTTAGAGTTGTACAACATTTGCTCTTCAAGATACCACAATGAAATGGGAATAGCCCTGGGATTAAGCCACCTCTTCAGGAGTTATCCCACAGTACTTTAGCTGTCGTTTATGAAGGATCATTACATGTTCTAATGTTACCAGATATGGTGCACTTTTTTCTTTGACAGTAATTGCAGCAAACAGTGATGATCATTTCACATCAGACACCATACTTGTTAATATAGTCAGCTACTTTTTGTCACCTGATTTAAAATAATCTCCCTGATACTTTGAACTTCATTTAATATTTATGTCTTCTATTTAATAATTTCATTAAACCACTCCTATTATGGTATCAGCTATAAGAACAAATATAAATAGACCATCACTTAGATAAAAAAATACTTGTCAGCAATTTGGTAGAAACAAAAGAAAGGTATTAAACAAATCCATTTAAATACAGAAGTAGATGTATAGTAGATGATGAATCTGTGTTATAAACTGTATCGGGTAGTTATTAACAACTCCACTGAAATGTGACCTCTTGGAGAAAGGAGGTACAGAAGTTTCTTTTTTCCAAGCCCCTCAGCAGCTTTTGAGGGAGCAAAGTGCCGTGATTGACTAATAATGCCTGCCAGGCCCACCATAACAATGAGTGGCAAATTCCTGCCCTAAGTTCACCACTGTCACTATGTTATCCAGAAGGAATGTGATTTTGCTAACTAACTTCATTGTTGTTTGATGAAGAGTGAGTGGATTACAACACTGAAATGAGGGTTTACCACAAAGGAGTTGTCTTATTTGCAACTGTGTAAACATCCATAAAGTTTACACACTTTATAGGGAAAGATTTGGTTAGACTGAACCTTTTCACCCTGCCTTTGTTTGCCTGAGTTATTTATTACCCAGGACTTGCTAGACCTTTTATAAAGTGTTATTGATATAGACCAGGGAAGAAGTAGGGAGGTATTACAAATGTATCAGTTTCTAAGGAGATCAAATATCTTTTCAAAGCCTCATGGATTTTTAAAACATGAAATGTTCTTTTTGGTGGATAATAGGCTCCAATACTCTGGGTTTCTAACCTCCCATTCATTAGCAGCAGAGTAGACTTGTAGCAAAGGTGGGTTTTTTTGTTTTTTTGTTTTTTTCCCTCCTGCAAGCAATTTGTGACTCCTTTGGGGGCTGTAACTGTTTAAATATAAATAAATGACCAGCTCCAGTGGAATGATTACAGTTTTCTCTAAGTGTTTACTTTCAATTTATTGTCTGTTCTCTCATTACAACTTCCTCCCTGCAAAACACTATCCCAGACAAGAATATGTATAGTATAATGCCATTAAAATATTTCTTAGATATTAAATACTATGTTTTTTTGCACTAAAATATCTTGCAGGAGGTGAAAATGGACTCTACCCTTTTGCAGAACCATTTTAGCATTCTCAATATCATTAGCACGATCAAATCTGACTTGAGAACATGTCAATAGACGAGGCCCAATGGTCCTGTGGCCCTGGGTTCCCTGCCCCAGGCATTTCTGAGTTAATTAAGTAATGCGCCTCCATTTTTGTACATCAAAATTATCTTGAAATGAATTGCAAGATTTAGTTTATTCTATTTAGTTTAGCCAGTAGTCCCATTTCATTTGCATTATTTTTGATCCAAGGACAGATTGCTTTGTACTGGAGATTTCTATGAATTACTATTTATGGTTTATTATTTTGGGGGGTAAAAATCAGCTTTTTTGAAAATAGGTTTCCAGGTTATATTTCCATCTCTATATATAGTCTTAAAATGGAATAATACAGAACACATAGTGAAACCTTAATTTTCTTCTGTAATTATATACCTGGCCCTCACAAATTATCACCCTAAGACACTGTGTCATATATATTTAACCCAGTGTGTTTCCCTCCACCTCTTTTACATTATTTTGCACTTTTGACAATGTTGTATGTGTTTTTAAAGGTAGCTGTTAAATCTAAACTGCATTTCTGTTATTGCTGGGTGGCTCCAGGAAGCTCCCCATTATTTTCAAGGGTAAAGGATTGCTAATTACTTAACAGAAAGTAGCCTTGGTTGTTACAGGAATAGTTAAGATATTTCTTGATAATGGTTTGCCTTAGATTATTAGAATACTATGGATTTTGATCCTGAATGTATAATATTGAAAAAAAATTTTAGATTTATTGAACTTATTGGTCAGAAAATATAGATCCAGTTTTTCATTCATCATTTTATTCTCTTTGTGGATATACGAAAGGAATATGAAGGGAGAAAAATCAGAAATTGACAAATACCTATAGTATGCAGAACACTGTTCTTGAAATAATTGGGAAGACCAATATAAGCAAAGTAAAGCATGTGGTGGTTTCTTAAAACAGGTCCCCAGAGTTTCGTTCTCATAATTTCAACTTTGAGGTGATTGTGTTACATGTCAGTAAAGTTATCAAATTCAGAATGTCCAGAGTTAAACTCAATATTGTAGCACCTCCATTTTCCTCTTATCTATCATCTGGGTTAAGAGCATCAATATATACCCAGTTTTATTAACTAGGAATTCCAAAATTTCCTTTTTTATCACTCAACCATCTAGTCAACAATAACCACATATTTCATCCATTAAAATGAGTTTAGAATGGTGACACTTTTCCTACCCTATTCACACCTGACTCAAGGTAGGTCCTATATTGTTTCTCTCCCTTTAGCACCTTACATCCTAGTAGACCACTTATCAGAGAGCATTAAACCTTGTGGTTTGTGTGTGTATATCCAACACCAGCACAGTGGTTGGCACAAAATAATGTATAGTGAGTATCTGCAGAAATACTTAGATGAATAACTGTGCAGGTAGAAGGATGGAGGGTTAGACTGAAAGAATAAATGAAAATTTAGCATTTCCAGAAATGTAGATGCACTTTCATCAGAGAGTTTGATTGTGTCACGCAGTTACATTTGTGTCCAAATCTATTTCTTTGAAACTGAACAACTCTTGCAAGGTAACCCATATTCAGGAAATAGTGTAAAATTTACAACATGGAGTTTTAGAAACCTTACAGACAATGTTGTAAATTTTAAGTGTCATTTTAAGTGTCATTTAAAGTGCTTTTCATAAAAGTCTTCATCTTTTTTAAAAAGTGTTTTTTATTTTGAGAAAGGCAGAGAATCCCAAGCAGGCTCCGCCCTATCAGCCCAGAGCTTGATTTAGGGCTCGAACTCACAAAAATGTAAGATCGTGACCTGAGCCAAAATAGAGTTGGACACTTAACTGACTGAGCCACTCAAGTGCCCCTGATAATCTTTATCTCTGACACAAGCAATTAGACAACACAAATAGCAATCAATGGAAGAATCACAATTCAAGAATGTCTTCCCTCTAATAATTCTCTACGTTCAAATCACAAAATGAGGATGGTGTAGGGAAAGAGAAACCTGTTAGAATCTGAGTGTGGTTAAGAAAAAAAGACTAATACAGAGGCAGAAAAAGAGCTAGAAAAATCCTATAGAAATGGCTATGAAACAGCTCTCCCACCCTTATTTGCTTTTCATGGACCGTAATAGAACAAGATGTGAGGAAACATCTGTTACCTTTTTAAAATAGTACTTTGATATTTTTTTTAAATGACAAAATTAGGAGAAGCCTGATTCTGTGGTTAAGGACAGCAGACACCTATGAAATGAAATGGGGAGAATTAATTATGCTAGCATAGGTTGTGGCTTCGTCTGCCTTGCATGGCTCTGGGAAGCAATATCAAGCAATGGTTAGCCATGGAGTCTGTAGTTAGGCTGCCTGGGCTTATGTCTTGGCTTTACCACCTACCTGTGATATGATATTTGTCAAGCTGTATGGCCCCTCTGCATCCTAACTGGGCATAATAGTATTGCCTGTCTCAGGGATGGTTGTGAGATTATATGAGTCCCCTCAGTCTCCTTTCTTACATTCAGAGTGCTCACATGGTCATATTTTTAAAATTAACTGAAAATTAGGCAACTACTTCTAGACTAGATATAGGGACTGAATGGAATGTCCAATAGGAATAAGAAAACTCATAAGCAGGAAAAGATACAAATCTAATTTTACTCAGAGTTTAATCAGTATATATTAAGGAATGCAATTAGCCAGCTTGAGGAATGGTGGAACTCCAGTCCACTTTAAGGCTGTTGTAAAGCTAGGAACATCAGCCCTAGTAAAGGCTTAGAGCACTAAAGTTACTGAGCCCCATCCAACTGTATAACCAGTCCTTAAAACTATGTAGTGAATGTGCTTCAGAGAAGCTAAGCAAGTCTAAGAGGAACCTATAGGAATCAGGTTCCAGTCACTGCTGCCATGAGGGTGAATCCAAGCCAGGAATATGCCCAAAAGCCAGGACTGAGAAAGGCTGAGCACTGGGCAGGAGCATACATGAGGCCAGGAGATCCAGTCACAGAGAATTCAGGCTCCAAGGTGACACTAAGAATCAAAGGTGAAATGGTGGCTCTCACCAGACTCAGTCATGATTTGTATAGAATGGGTTCAAGTTTAAGGACAGGCTTCCACCCAAACAGAGTTAATAATTGAGATAGGTTCATTCTGAATGACAGGTAGTCACTGAAAAACAAGACCCCAGAGATTACACAGTGATTCAGGTGGTAGCTTTTGGAGGAAAATAGTACGGGTCCTGATCCCTACTTTTATCCATTACTTCAGGAGGAAATTTTATTACCTCGCTAAGCTTTATAATATTCCTACTTCAAGGATTTTTGAAACTTAAACCATGCAATTTAATTAAAAGGACAAATGCAAGGTCAAATACCTCCTAAGTATTTAATTAATATTGCTTATTAGGACTTCATTTGTACATATTCATTTACACACCTTGTTTGAAATGCCATAGTTACAGTACAAATCACAAAGTAGAACACTATTAACTAAGTTTTTCTAAACCTTCTATTAAAAGATTTTATTACCATGTAGGCTTAATCTTTTTAGTATACTTTCTTTAGAAAGTGAATTTTTAACAAAACATGCCAGTTGGAATGTTTAGCACAGGTCGCTGTGCTCTTTTGGACAAGCATAAAGGAGAGCCATTTTTAAATAAAACAAATTCTGATTGTGGCAACAGTGATCTAAATCATTAAAATGGGTACAGGGAAATGGCCAAAGTCATCCTTTGGGAATTCAAGGTTTAAGAAAAAGTCACATTTCTTATAATTTTAAATTGGAAGTATTGTCTAGCAGTATACTTGTTTGGGTTTATCTGACCAGGTTCCTCACTTATAGCTTAAACCTTGCCAGAAATTCAGTATCTGCCCAATGAGGTAGCTTGAATGAAATCATTGGCTTTATATTTCAGAGCTGTCTCATTTTCAATCAATGTATTAGGTTTATTTACAGGATTCCTGCATCAGGCTGGGAGAGCAAAGGGGTTCGGAAGAAGAGACAGGCTATCATATTTTTGCTGCAGAATTAGACACCATCTATCTGAAAATGGAATCTGTGGTAAAAATTTCCAAATTACTTGCAATTCTTCTCTTTGGATCCACTCAGTTCTCCCAAGATTTGCTTTCAGAAAGCCATTTAATAATGCAATAGATGCATCTTGTCTTATTCTACCTGTACTAATTCTATTGCCCAGAAGCAAATCCACAGAACTGTCACTGATCCCGTTCTTCCCTCTCTTTACCCATGGTGCACAACAGAATTAACTCACTTTATGTATATTACTCATTTTTGAAACCTGACAGACTTACAGGGAACTGCCAATTGGCCAAGGGGTATATTATCTAGTTTGTAAAGAAACCTTGACTGATCGAATTGTTCCAACATTTGCTATCTATCTCTTCCCTTCATTATTTACTTCTACCTGGGGGTATAATGGAAAAGATGAAAATTCAACCAGGTAACTGGCCCTGATGTTACCAAACTAATGTGAGCAAGGTCCTGAAATCACTAGATGAAATAAACCTTCAGATAGTCCTTGGGTTTCATTAATCTAGTGGCTCTCAATCGCTAGCATGCATCAGCATCCCCTGGATCACACATTTTTGATTTAGAAAGTCTGAGATTGGCCTAAGAAATTGCATTTCTAACAGGTTTCCAGGTGATACTGATACTTCTGGTTCAGATTTTACTCAGAGAATCACTGTACTAATCTGTGCTTGGCTTCTCTTCTATTAACATGAATAATCTTGAATTTGCTTTTCCTTAGCTAGCTTTCAAATTTTGTGCTCTATAAATTAAACATTTTGGGGTAAGCAGTTATTTTGGTATATGTGCACCTTGTACAATGTCATAGAAGTGGTAAAGTAGTTACTTTATGCATTTGGTTGATTTAATTCACAAGTCAATTGTCTATTTGCTGAATCATGGCTGTAATCCACAAATCTCTTTGCTTCTTTATAGTATTGTGGGGGTCAATGTAGTACTGACCTTTAGTCTTTTAATAGCGAGGCCTCAATTCTATGGTGTTGCAAGGAATTTATACATAGAAAGCATCTTCCATTGTTTTCCCCAATGATCAGACTTTATGAGCTTTTTTGGTGGTGGGAGAACTGAGAGCACATTTATCAACCCTTTTTTTTTAGGTTTAGCATTACATTTATTTAGCTCTAATACAGTATATGGGCCAGAGAACAGCCTGAGTAACAGCATCACAGAGGCCTTAGATGTAACTTCTGATGTGTCCAGTCACTGCTTAGGATATACTTTGGTCACAAAAAATGGCAAAAAGTTAAAGTGAGAGCAGTCCACATCACATAGGGGATCCATGGGGTGTGAGGTCCCTTAGCTTAAAAACCTTGCTAATCGTCTTGTACCCGGAAGGTTCTATATCTAACTCCCATTCACTTATGCAGCACTAGCCCATCAATCTCAACAAGGAGAAACATTCTTGGAATTCTTCATTTAACGACAATGGATATATTTCCTTAGCTGATATTATAAGAAGCTTGATGAACAAACTTTGCTCAAGCATCTGAGAGAGGGTAGAGTAATATTTGCATCTAGCTATTAATTATTTTCTTTTACTAGGTCACTTGTAAAATCTTGGCTGATAGGGAATCAGGGAAATGTAGTTTTGAACTTTTCCGGCATCTATAGTCCAGGAAGTGAAGCAGGTTGAAACAGATATTGATGCTTTTGTAAACCATATATACCACACTGTCAAATTGCCTAAAAGCAGAAAAGAGGGGAACTAAAAATATACCTGGTCTTAGACTCTGAGGATGAGCTTCTAAACCTACTCTAAATTGTGGCTTGCAGTATTTTAAAAGTTATCCTACCTGTATGGTACAGTCTTTAAGGAGTTCATCACTTAAGCAAATATAAACCGTGAATGTTATAAGACCTCTACATGCACCAGCTCTCTTTTCATAAAATGCGGTGACAATAATTGCTCCCTCCTAGGGTGCTTGTAAGTTAAATGGGGAAATACAAAGTTCTTAAAAGAGCTTGCCACAGAGTGAACATCAATATTTCATTAGCATGTGGATACAGGGGTCTTACTGAATGCCCTCAGACCTATAAGAAACTAACATAATTATTTTTGTACGAGGAATATTCAAACTCAGCGCAGCATGGGTGTGTCTCTCTGCCTGCATCCCTACAAATCCCGAGCTCAAGCTATAGAAATACTCTATAAAAAGAGAGATGCTTCCAATGGAATGGCCATAAAATTGAGATGTAACCCTGCATACCTTTTTTTTCCCTACAGTTCCTGCCAAATGCCTTTTAAACATTTGAGTAAGTGTTGCTATTACCAATCAGCCTAATGTAATAACATGAGATGTTCCACTTTGGAAAACTTGTTACACTGGGCTTCTCATATGCTAAAAACAGCTTGGTTTTTAGAGGTATTGGAGTTTTAGAAAGCTGCGCCTTGTAGACTAATCTTTTCACCTTGGGATTGAGGATAGAAGAGAATGTAGCTCGTTCGCTTTGTTATGTGATAATTTTCTCTTTTTGGTCAATATTGTATATTTGCACAAGCACTATGCTGTTTGAACTGTGAAGTTACACCACCATCTTGTGAATGGTATGCCGTGACTAACCCAAGTATATTTCTTTGTCCTCCTCCTGCTCTAGCTGGACAGTGCCACGTCACTCATCCAGGCAGCTAAAAACCTGATGAACGCCGTTGTCCTCACAGTGAAAGCATCCTATGTGGCCTCAACCAAATACCAGAAGGTCTATGGGACAGCAGCTGTCAACTCACCAGTTGTATCTTGGAAGATGAAGGCTCCAGAGAAGAAGCCCCTTGTGAAGAGAGAAAAGCCCGAAGAATTCCAGACACGAGTTAGACGAGGTTCCCAGAAGAAACACATTTCACCCGTACAGGCTTTAAGTGAATTCAAAGCAATGGATTCATTCTAGGACGATAGGCTTTAATAAGAAAGCTTTTTTTCCCTTTCCTTTTCTTTTTAATTCCATTTTTGTATGCATACCTGCTGACTCGTATGCCTCTGGCATGGGGAAATTAAGGGAGCAGTGTCTGTTTGCATGTAAGATAAGATATGATCAAGATAAGATGTGATCAATACTACTGATTCATCAGTAGCCAGGGAGGGACCAGGGACTACCTGTCCTGAGGTGGCACAGAGCTGTCCTTTGCAACATTCTCATAAAATTGGGCAAAGAGTTCGCATCGCAATGTTTATGGGAGTGGGTGGGATGGGGATAATAAACTTAATTCTACAAAAGCAAACTCTAATGCATGCAAGAATCATTAGGTTGGCAGGTATCTTAATAAGTGAAAAATCTGGAAGTGTAATGGTAGAACATAAAGCTTGTATTGCTTCTGTTTCGGTGCAAAAGTGTACTAGCCAATACGCTGAAGTGTGTGGCCCACAAACTGAACAATTTAACTTTGAAGTCATATCCATGATATTATGTAGATTTTTTACTGAGAAACTAATTCATCCAGCCAAAATGTTTCTTTTAATCTATATTCTATTCTTTTTCTTGTAGTACTGCCATTACTAGTGCTCATCTTTTCAATTTTTCCCCCTTTGCTGAAAATAAAACACTTATTTGAGATAATTCTAATCCTTCTGGGGGCACTGGAAGCACAATATGGTGATCAATCTTTTACTTTAAAAAATGTGAACTATGATTTTGCTAGAAATAGGAAGCCCAGTGGTGGAATGTTAGAAGAATGGAATCTGACGATTTGTGAAGGTTTAGAGGCAAATAAATAGGTGTAGCTTGGAGTGCTGGTATCTAATATGCCATTGTATCCACTAACTCAAAATAAACATATAATCTGGACATCTGAAGAATGCTTCTTTTTTTAAATGCATACTTAATAAAAGAAATGCATTTTGTTTTTAGAAATTGGAGGTAAAACGGTGATATCTCTGCACTGTTTTGGCTTTATTTCATGTTTTCCCACTTGTTTTTTATTCACTTTCAAATAATGTAAAATGACAGTGTCATGTGTTAGACTTATCTGGGCCATGTTCAGCCCTGGGATAAACTTTAGAAACATTATGTGTTCTCAGAAACTGAAAAAAGTAAAAGTTTTTAGGGAAACTCATTAATTACAAAATATTTTCTTAATTTTGAAAATAAGTCTCCACCCCATTACCAAGGAGAAGTGGGCTGTGGCCTTTCAGCTTGGGAAGTAAGAAAAAGACCATAAATCTTCATCTGAGTGCCCAAAACTCCTTCATTTGAATGATCCATACAGGTTAGCATGTTACATTATGTTTCCAGAAGACTTCTGGTAAAAAAAAAAAAAAAAAAAAAAGGTGTGTTTCTTAGCAACATGATAATGCACTAGAGTCATAGACACATATGCTGTGTTATTTTAGGTGTAAGGTCCTAAGGAGAAGAGACCTAGGAGTTTGGGGAAGGAGAGAAGCTTAGTTAAAATTGTATTAAGATACTATCCTACTCACCATCTGGACTCAAATTGATGTATCACAATCAATGTTGCAGACTGATTTTCAACACTAGTTATTATACAGCTATTTCAGTTAGACTACTCCCTTAATTTGCATACACATTGGGAGAGGCACTCATTAGCACTCATTCCATCACACGTATTTATGGAAAGGTCCTAAGCTGAACATACCACCCAGTGAACTTACTGGCATCCTTCCTTATTAACATTTGAATATGGCATAACTTTCTGGTCTTGTGCATTATTCTACTATGATTTAACAGGTTGAAGGAAGTAAGTATTCTTCAGACCAGCAAGAAACTTAAAATCAGAGACTTCTTGACAAATCCTAAAAGATATTCATTTGGCATCAAAGAAGCATATAGAGAATGCCTTTGACTTTGCTATATAAGTTGTAAGTGTTTTAACACATGATTATGAACAGTGTTTATGTGTATGTTTTCTGGAAATCAGTCCTTGATTTGTATTTATTTTACCAGTGCTCTCTGAGTAAATATGATCACTATCCACCATTGCTCTTATGATCAAGGAGAATAACTCAGAATAAGTAAATATATACACACTGTTTAAGAGCACTACAGCAAGGAAAAGGTTTATTGTTTATTTCCTTGCCTTAAGAAACATAAGTCTAGTTGAGATGATATAGACAGAAAAGAGTAATACACCCAGAAACCACATTGTGCCAAATTAATGGGATAAAGTGGTAACTACTTGAAAAATCAGAACATGAGATTCATATTGGGGACTAGTGTGAAATAAATGTGGACATGTGGTAAAAGGCTAAACTAGAGAGGGTCATGAAGGAATGTGACCATTAGCCAATAGATAATTGGAAGCTGTTTTTGTTTTTGTTTTGTTTTTTTTTTTGCTTTTTCTCAGAGAGAGAGCAAGCATGTGCAAGCAGGAAAAGGGCAGAGGGAGAAGGAGAGAGTTTTAAGCAATCTCCATGCCCAGCACAGAGTCTGATCTGGGGTTCGATTCACAACTGTGAGATTATGATCTGAGCTGAAATCAGGAGACATTTAATCAACTGAACAACTCAGATGCTCCAAGCAATATGGAGTCCGTAAGTGGGATGGTAATACAAAGAAGTGTCTTCATAAGATGTAACTGATAGTGTGGGGTATATGAAGTCTGAAAGGGACTGATGTTAGGTGGGACAAATGTGATAGAACTAAAAGAAGGATTTGCAGTTAATTCTTGAATAACTACATGTAGTAAAGAGAGTGATTAAAATATATAATTTATTCAGGGAGATTAAAGAGAAAACTAAAAATTATCTAGAAAGGACAAACATGAGCTAGGAAAAAAAACCTGAATATATGGTATATTTGAGGAAACATGGTTCATAATCCCAAACAAATGAAGTTACTTGGGGTATTTGCTACAGAAGTAGTATTTTGGAATGCATGAGGATAGATATTCCTGATGGGAGAAAACTAAATAAATCTCAATTTCCTTTGACTCTGTGCTAAGATTGATGGTTCAAAAGATAAGTTCTTTATTCTTTAGGGACATAAAATAACCAGAGAAACATAGGTTTTCTACAGATCTTTAGTTTCTTTTCATTAAGCGTTCAAGAATATGAAATCAACTTTAGAAGTTTTATAAACAATAACATCACGGTTTTAGCCCAGGGAGAAATAGCCTATATAAGTGGCATCATCATGATCATCAATTTTTGAGCATAAGTAATATAGCACCTTCCAGACACTTGAAGTATAAAGATCTATAAAACATTGTACATAGTTGAATCATCAAGCAAAATAAGTATTTAGAAATATTGTGACCATAAATTGTACTCTCTAAATTTGTCAGTAATAGATTATAAGTCATTTGATTTTTTATTGCTGTGTCATTACACATTAACCAGGCAAAAGGGGTCAGTACTTACTCTTCATCTAGAGGATTTTTAAAGGTAATGAGAAGAAGTGAATTAACTACTGCAGGCTGTTAATAATATGTTTTTTAAAAAATAGACTAGTGTTGAGAAGTGCCATCAATAAGATGATAGACTAAGGATACTCCAGGCACTTGCTCCCCAGTGGAAACCCAAAGTAAATAACAGCATACTGTATCCTACCATATTTTTGTGGGAACTCTAGAAACTAGTTAAGGATTTGTAGTAACCAAGCAAATGTCTAATCAACAAGAAGTCACACTCAATAGGGAAAGAAATTTTGGGGTGTTATTGCTCACCCACACCCTGCCTCTTCCTTGCCACAGCACAGTCAGTAAAAAGCTGTTTAGTTCCTAGTTCTTCCCATGGAATAGAAGGGACAGAGTGGAATTTGTTTGCATTGTTCTGGCCATTTGGGTCTTCCTGAAGAACTGGTTTCTGTTTTGCTTCACTTGGATCACTGGTAGAAATGGGACATAGTTTGGATATCAGGTTGGATGCTACTGAAAGCAGTGGCAGTCACCATGGCATGTAAAAGCTGTAGGCTCCTAGAGACAAGAAATTATGGGCAGAGGAATACAATAGAACATCTAAGACATTGAAGTCAGCCATGTATAGGGAGGGGCTTTGGAGGGGGCAGATGCACACACACAGGCTCAGGGAAGAGACATATTTAGAAATGCTTGACAGACCATAAGCCTTCCTTCCAGATTGATTAGTGAAGGTCTTTTCCTTCACACACCCAGTCAATAAAGGCTGGAAAAGACCTTGTTTTGTTGTTTTTTTTCAAATTACCCTCTATATATTGCCTACAAATGAGTCACATAACATCTAAGCAAACACACAGGTTGAAAGTGAAAAGGTGGTGGGGGGGGCGGGAATCCATATAAATAATAGCCAGAAGAATAGGGGTGGCTATTCTAATATCAAACAAAATATACATTAAGTCATAGGACACTATGTGATAATTAAAAGGTCAATGCACCAGAGAGATATAAACAACTGTGCACCAAACATAAAAGCTCCTAAACATATAAGGCAGGTACTTACAGGATTGAAGAAATAACTATAGAGTAATAGTAGGAAACTTCAATACACCTCAAATAATGGGTAGAACAACCAGACAGAAGATCAATAAGGAAATAGAAAACTTGAGCACTATAGAACAATTGGACCTAATAAACATTTGCATAATACTCCACTCAACCTCAAGTGCACATGGAACATTCTCCAGGATAGATCATATGTTTGGCAAATAAGTTTTAGGCAATTTTTAAAAACTGGTATTATACAAAGTATTTTTTCTGATCACAATAGAATGAAACTAGATAGCAAAATACAAAAGTCCTCAAATGTGTGGAAATCAAACAACACCCAGTTTGCCAAAGAAAAAATATCACAAGGGAAATTAAAAAATACATTAAGACAAAAAAGTTAAACATACCAAACCTTAAAACTTATGGGATGAAGTAAACACAGTGCTAAAGTGTAAATTTATACTTATAAATAATTTCAGTAAAATAAAATCTGACATCAACAACCTAAATTTATACCTCAACTGGGGCACCTAGTTGGTTAGGTGCCTGACTTTGGCTTCAGGACATGATCTGTGATTGTGTGGTTGAACCTTGCATAGGGCTCTGTGCTGACAGTTCAGACAGAGCCTGAAGCCTGCTTTGCATTATGTGTGTCTGTTTTTCTGCCATCCCCACTCCCCCATGGTTCATGCTTTGTCTCTCTGTCTTAAAAACTGAATAAAACAGTAAAAAAAAAATTAAATGTATACCTCAAAGAACTAGTAGGGAAAGAAAAAAAACTAAACCCCAATAGAAAAAAGGATTAATAAAGACTAGATCAGATACAAATAAAATAGAAAATAGGAAAACAATGGAGAAAAATGAAAGCCAAGAGTCCTTTAAAAAAAAACAATAAATCAAGAAACAAATTGACAAACTTTTAGCTAGGTTGACTAAAAAAACAGCAATAACAACAAAAAACCCAAATAATTAAATGACAAAAGAGGGAACATTACTACTGATTCTACCAAAATTAAAAGAATTATAAAGAAGTACTATAAACAACTCTTCAATAAAATTCATAATCTAGATGAGGTGGCCAAGTTCCTAGAAACACACAACACAAAAACACTAAATGATTAAAAAAAAATGAACAGAACTTGTAAGGAGATTAAATCAGTAATCAAAAATCTTCCAATAAAGTAAAGCTCAGGGTGAGATGGCTTCACATGAATTCTAAACATTCAAAGATGTTAAACCAATCCTTTTCAAACTCTTCCCAAAAATTTAAAAAGGAACTCTTTCATACTCATTCTGTGAGGCCAGCATTAACCTGAACCAAAGCCACACAAAGATACAAGAAAACTACAGACCAATATTCTTCATGAATATCGATGCCAAAGTCATCAACAAAACTCTCAAAAAAGGGAATTGAAAGCATTAAATGCCATGACCAAGTAGGATTTATTCCAGATATGCAAGGATGTTTCAACATGCAAAAATAATGATTGTGATACACTACATTAAAGAAATGAAAGTACAAATTATCCCCGTTACCTTAGTTGATGCACACACAAAAAAGCATTTGATAAAATTCAATACTCTTTCATGATGAAAGCAATTAAAGAACTAGGAATAGAGGGAAATGACCTCAAAATATTAAACAACTTATGTGAAAAGCCCAGAGCTAACATCTTATCATGATGAAAGACTGAAAGCTTTTCCTCTAGATAAGGAAAAATGACCAGGATATCCATTTTTGTCATTTCTCTTCAACATAGTACTTGAAGTTTTAGCCAGAACAATTAGGCAAAAGAAAATAAATAAATTTAAAAGCATAAAAATTAGAAATGAAGATGTAACATTACCTGTGTCTGCAGATGACATGTTCTTGTATGTACAGAACCCTAAATACTACAAAGCTTTTGGAACTATTGAACAAATTTAGCAAAGTTGCAATAATACAAAATCAACAGACAAAATTTAGTTGCTTTTATAGATACTAGTAATGAATGATTCAAAAGCAAAGGAAATTAAAAAACAATCTTACAATAACAGCAAAAAGAATAAACTGTTTATGAATAAGCTTAATCAAGGAGACAGAAGACTTCTACACAGGAAGCTACATATCACTGAAAGTAACTGAAGAAGATATAAATAAATATAAAGAAATCCAATGTTCATGAATTAGAGGACTTGATGTTAAGATGCTGATACTACCCAAGGTGATCTATAGATTCAATGGAATTGCTGTCCAAATCCCAACAACTTTTTTTGCAGAAATAGAAAAACCCACACTAAAATTTATATAGAATTTCAAAGGACCCTCAAGTAGCCCAAAACACTCTTGAACAAAGTTAGAGGTTTCACACTCCATGATTTTAAAAGTCATTACAAAACTACAGCAATATAAACAGTGTAGTACTGCATAAAGACAGACACATATAACAAAAGAATAAAATAGCTCAGAAAGAAACCCTCACACATATGGTCAAATGATTTTTGACACGGGTGCTAATGCTATTAAGTGGGGAAAGAACAGTTTTTCCAACAAGTAGAGGTGGGAAAAACACAACTCCATATGAAAAAGAATGAAGTGGGAGCTTTATCTTACACCATTTACAAAAATTAACTCCAAATGGATTAAAGACCTTAATATGAAATCTAAACTATAAAATCTTACAAGAAAGCATAGGGGGAAATCTCACTGACATCAGCTTTTGCAATGACTTCATGCATATGACACTAAGAGCATAGGAGACAAAAGAAAACAGATAAATTGGACATCAAACTTCAAAAAAAAAAAGAGAGAGAGAGAGAAAACCAAAACACTTTGTGCACAAAAGGACATAGAATAAAAGGGCAATCCACATAATGGGAGAAAATATTTGCAAATTCTTTTATCTAATTAGTGGTTAATAATTAAACTATGTAAAAACTATTTCAAGAGTAAAAATCAATCAACCTAATTAAAGAATGGGTAAAAAGCTTGAATAAACATTTATCCAAAGATGAGATGTGATGACCAATAAACACAGAAAAATATATTCAACATGAAATGGGGGGGATTATAAAAATTTAGTGCTTTTAGAAGGGGTTCAAACTTAAATGACCATCAACTCATACAGACAGCTATGTGTATAAAATGTTTTATATAAACCTAATGGTAACCAAAAATGAAAAAACTATAATAGACACATAAAAAATAAAGAGAAAGGAATACAGACATAACAGTAAAAATAGTCATCAAACCACAGAAGGAAACAGCAACAGAAGAAAAAAGGAACTACAAAATTGACCATAAAACAAATAACAAAATGGTAATACACACCTATCAATAATCACTTTAAATGTAAATCAACTCAATACTCCAATCGAAAAACATAGAGTGACAGAATGGATAAAAAAGCAAGAAACATCTTTATGCTGCCTGTAAGAGATTCACTTCAGATCTAAAAACACATGCAGATGGAAACTGAAGGGATGGGAAAACATTTACCATGCAAATGGAAGAGAAAAGAAAGCTAGGACAGCAATACCTATATTAGATATAATAAACTTTTTTAAAAGTTAATTTATTTTGAGAGAGAGAGAGAAAAAAAAGATCAAGAGAGAATCCCAAGTAGGCTCCACACTGTCAGCACGGACCCACAAGCCATAAGAACATGACATGAGCTGATACCAAGAGTCAGATGCTTAACTGACTGAGCCATCCAGGTGCCCCAGATAAAATAGACTTTAAAACAAAGACTGTAACAAGAGACAAAGAATGACACTACATGAGAGAGATAATCCAACAAGAGAATACATAAATATCTATGTACTGAACATGAAAGCACTGTAATATATACACCAAGCATTAATGCACATAAAGGAGGAAATTGATAGTAATTCTATTAATAGTATAGGACTTTAACATCCCAGTTTAAATCAATGGATAGGTCATCCAGGCAGAAAATCAACAAGAAAACAATGTCTTTGAATGACACATTAGACTAGGTGGACCTAACATATATTCAGAACACTCCTTCCAGAAACAGTGGAATACACGTTCTTCCCAGTACACATGGATATTTTCCAGAATAGATCACATTTTAGGCCACAAAACAAATCTCAATAAATTTAAGAAGATATAAATCATATCAAGCATTTTTTCCAACCCAAATGACATGAAACTAGAAATCAATTACAAGAAAAAATCCAGAAGTTCGGCTGAGAAAATGGCAGAGTAGGAGGACCCTAAGCTTGCCTTATCCCACGGATACAATTAGTTAACATTCGCATCCACAAAAGCAACTCAGAAAATAATCCTAAAACTGACAGAACAAACTCTGCAATCAAAAGTAGAGAAGAGGCCCCATTGAAGAGGATAGGAAGGCTGAAGACTGGATTGGAAACAAAATGGACTAAGGCCATCAGCAGTGGGGAGGAAGACAGTGGTGTGAAAAAGGGCAAAAAACAAGTGTTCACACCAGGGAGACTGTGAATGGGGAGAACAAAACCCCCTAACATTTGCCTCTGAAAGCAAAAGGGGTCAAATTTTGCGAGTTCTTACAACCAGCTGGACTTAAAGACTAGAATTTTAAAAAGCTGTGAATGCCTGTGGGAGAGTGTAGAGGGCTTTAGGAAGGAGGATCCTCACCCTTAAAGAGACAGCACCACAAACAGCCCTTGCAGATATAGCTTAGAACCAGCAGTTTGAAAAACACTGGGGACAGATGGGAGAAGAGAGATTTGCTCATCTCAGAGCATGACCTAGAGAGACAGGGATCACAGGGAGACCTCTCCAGGAAAAAGTAGCTGGCAGGCACCATTTCCCTCCCCCATGTCCTAGCATAAACAACAGCCACCTATGGGAACCAGAAGAGCACCAGCACTCCTTATCTAAATTGCTTGCACCAAGCCTTGCCACCACCCTCCACCCCACAGCCTTTGTGCTTCAGTGTACCTGCCCTTCCAAGTCACACTAGCTTTGTAACTGTGCTGTGGGCCCCTCCCCTAGAAGTCTGGCCCAAGCCCTGACAATACTACATCTCCTAACCCACATGTTTTGTGGGGCCTCAGTTCCAGCAGGGGCAGGCCTTATTTCACAAGCAGACTACTGTAAATCTTATTAAAATGCATCCCAGCTCTCTGGGGACCAAACACTCCCCACAATAGACAAAGAGAGCCTCTGCAGGCAAGTAGACTGACCGACCGAAAAAGAGGCCAAGACTCCATGGCAAAACACACGTGTATGAGACATTCCCTGAAGTACAAGGCCTTGGGGGAACAGGAGACACTCCACTGCAGAAACCTGTAGGACCTCTTTTTCTATTATTATTAAGAGTAAGAAAAGTAGCTGACTTTCCTAACAAACCAAAACAGACACAGAAAATAAGACAAAATAAGGATACAGAGAAACACTGTCCAAATGAAAGAACAGGGCTGAATCATGGAAAAAGACTTAAGAAAATGAATATAAGTAATATGCCTGATGTTCATAAAGATACTAACTGGACTTGAGAAAAGAGTGGAGGACATCAGTGAGACACTTACCACAGAGATAAAAAAAGAACCAATCACAGATCAAGAATATAATAAATAAAATTTAAAATGGGCCTTATGGAATAAATCCAGACTAGATGAAGAGGAATGAATTAAACAACCTGGAAGACAGAGTAATTGGAAGTAACCAAGCTGAGCCATGGTGTGAAAAAAAATTAGACAAATTGAAAACTGTCTTAGGAATCTCAGTGACTCCATTTTACATAATAACATTTTCATTATAAGGATCTCCAAAAAAGAAGAGAGAGGTAAGGGGCAGAAATTTTATTTAAAGAAATGATAGCTAAAAACTTCCCTAATCTAGAGAAAGAAATAGATATGCAGATCCAGGAAGCAAGGAGATCCCTCCTAAAAATCCAACCCAAGGAATTCCACGCCAAGACATATGGTAATTAAAATGGCAAAAACTAAGGCTAAAGAAAAAATTAAATCACCAAGACAAAAGAAGACAAGACATACAAAAGAAACCACATAAGGCTATCAACAGACTTGTCAGCAGAAACTGCAGGCCAGAATGGAATGGCATGATACACTTATTCAAAGTGCTGCAAGGGGAAAATCTGCAGACAAGAATATTCTATCCAGCAAGGCTATCATTGAGAACAGAAGGAGAGATAAAGAGTTTCTCCAACAAACAAAAACTAAAGGAGCTCACTAATACTAAATCAGATCTATAAGAAATATTAACGAGGAATCTTTGATTGGAAAGACTATAAGTGAGGGTATAAAAATTAAGAAACACAAAGCAGTAAAAATAAATTTTTGTAAAATTCAAGGGATTTGTAAAATAAAAACTTGCAAAATATCACACCATATACCTAAAATGGGGAGGAAAGAGGAATAAAGAATGGGTTCAAATTTAAGTGACCATCAACTTTATACAGATTATTATATGCAGATGATGTTAATGCAAACCTAACGATAACCACAAATAAAAATCAGTAATGCATATGCAAACAAATGGAAAGGAATCCAAGAATATCACTAAAATAGACCAGCTATGAAAGAGAGCAAGAGAATAAAGTATCAGAGAAAATCTGTAGGAACAACCAAAAAACAAGTAACAAAATGGCAATGTATGTATATCTATCAATAATTACTTTGAATGTAAATGGACTAAATGCTCCAATAAAAAGACATAAGTAGACATGGCAGAGTAGTTTTAAAAAAAGACCCATATGTATGTTGCCTCCAAAGACTCATTTTAGACTGAAAGATACCTGCAGATTGAAAATGAAGAGATGGAAAAACATTAATCATGCAAATGGATGTAAAAAGAAAGTTGGGGTAGCAAGATTTATACTGGACAAAATAGACTTTAACAAATCTTTACTAAATTATTTTGAGGGGGTGCAGAGAGAGAGGAAGAGAGAGAATCCCAAACACGTTCTACACTGTTAACACAGAGCTTGATGTGGGGCTCAATTTCATAAACCATGAGATTATGACCTAAGCTGAAGTCAAGAGTTAGACACTTGACTGACTGAGCCACCCAGGTGCTCTCAGATAAAATAGACATTAAAACAAAGACTGTAACAAGAGACAAAAAAGGACCTATAAAAAAATAAAGGGGACAATCCAAAGAGAGGATATAACAATTGTTAATATTTAGGCACTCAACATGGGACCACCCAAATACATAAAACAGCTAATAGAAAAAAAATAATTGACAGTTACATATTAGTAGGGGACTTTAACACCCCACTTACATTGATGAGAAGATCATCTAAAAAGAAAATCAATAGAGTAACAATGGCTTTGAAAGATACACTAGACCAGATGGATTTAATAGACATACTCAGAACATTCCATCCTAAAACAGCAGAATATACATTCTTTTCAAGCATACATGGAACATTATCCAAAATAGATCACATATTAAGCCACAAAATAAGTCCCCAAAAATTAAAAAAAAAATAAATAAACAGAACTGAAGTCATACCATGTATGTTTCTTGACCACAATGCTATAAAATTAGAAATCACAAGAAAATATCTGGAAAGAGCACAAATATGTCTAGGTTAAATAATATGCTACTGAACAATGAACGGATCAACCAGTAATCAAATAAGAAATTTTAAAAATTACATGGAAATAAAAATGAAAACACAAATGGGGTAAAATTTTTAGGATGCAGCAAAAGTGGCTCTAAGTGGGAAGTTTGTAACAATACAAACATACCTCAAGAAGCAATAAAAATCTCAAATAAACAACCAAACATTACACTTAAAGGAGATAGAAAAAGAACACAAAAACCCAAAACCACCAGAAGGTAATAACAATGATTAGACCAGAAATAAATGATATACAAACAAACAAAAAAGGAACACAACAAAACAAACAAAAAACAAAAACACATTAGAACAGATCATTGGAAACAGGAGATGGATCTTTGAAAAAAATTAACAAAATTGATAAACCTCTCGACAGTCTGAAAAAATAAAAACCCAAATAAACAAAATCACAAATAAAAGAGGAGAAATAACAGTAAAAAATGCACTTGTAATAGATAAATGAATATTATGGAAACCTATACACCAACAAACTGGACATCTTAGAAGAAATGGATAAATCCCTAGAAACATATAGCATACCAAAACTAAAGCCAGAAAAGGGGCACGTGGGTGGCTCAGTTAGCAGTTAGGTAAGTGTACAACTCTTGATCTTGGCTCAAGTCATGATCTCACTGTTTGTGAGATCAAACCCTGTATCAGGCTTTGCGCTGATGGTACAGAGCCTGCCTAGGATTCTCCCTCTCCTCTCTCTCTGCTTCTCCCCCATTCATGCTTTCTCTCTCTCTCTCTCTCTCTCTCTCTCTCTCTCTCTCTCTCTCTCTCAAAATAAACATTTAAAATTAAAAAGTGTAATAAATAAAGCCATAATAGAAAACTTATACATACCAATTACCAACAATGAAACAGAAACAGTAATCAAAAGTCCCCCCAAAATAAAAGTCCAAGAACAGATGGTTTCACAGGCAAATTCTATCAAACATTTAAAGAAGAGTTAATACCCATCCTTCTCAAACTCTTACCAAAAGTAGAAAATTCCAAATTCATTCTATGAGGCCAAGATTATCCTGACACCAAACCCAATAAAGACACCATTAAAAAGGAAAACTACAAGCCAATATCCCTGATGAATATAGCTGCAAAAGTCCTCAACAAAATACTAGCAAACTGAATCAATACATTAAAAAGCAATTCACCATAATCAAGTGATTGGTTGCAAATCAAATGATTGACTGTAAATTAAGAATTTATTCCTGAGTTGCAAGAGTGGTTCAAAATTCTCAAGTCAATCAAAAGGATACATCACATCAATAACAAAAAAGATAAGAATCATATGATCATTTCAATAGTTGCAGAAAAAGTATTTGACAAACTATAACATTCATTCATGATAAAAAGCTTAAAATTTTTGGTTTAGAGGGAACATACCTCAACATAATAAAGGCCATGTATGAAAAGGCCACAGCTAACATCATCCTCAGTAGGCAAAAACTTAGAACATTTCTCCTAAGATGAGAAACATGACAAAGATTCCACTCTCACCACTTTCATTCAACAAAGTACTGGAAGTCCTAGCCACAACAATCAGGAAACAAAATAAATAAAAAGCACGCAAACAGGCAAAGAGGTAAAACTTTCCTATTTGCAGAGAACATGATATTGTGTAAAGAAAACCTGAAAGGCTCCACCAAAGAAACTTCTTGAACTGATAAATGAATTTAGTAAAGCTGCAAATTACATCAATGTACAGAAATCTATTGTGTCCCTATAAGTAATAATGAAACAGCAGAAAGTGAAATTTTAAAATATAATTCCATTTTAAATTGCACCAAAACAAATAGCTAGGAGTAAATTTAACCAAAGAGGTGAAAGATCTGAACTTTGAAAACATACAACACTGATAAAGACATTCAGTGGAAACACATTCCATGCTCATGGATTGGAAGAACAAATACTGTTAAAATGTCTGTACTATTCAAAGCAATCGACATTTTTAATGCAATTCCTATCCAAATACCAACAGCATTTTTCACAGAAGTAGGAAAAACAATTTTCATGGAACCACAAAAGACCTCAAATAGGTCTTTTAGCTTTTGCTAAACCTATCTTGAAAAATAAAAACAGAAGTGGAGATATCCTATTTCCAGATTTCAAATTATATTATAAAGCTGTAGTAAATAAAACAGTATGGTAGTGGCATAAAAATAGACACAGAGATCAATATAACAGGCTAGGAACCCCAGATATAAACCCACAATTATATGGTAAATTAATCTTTAACAAAGGAGGAATGAATATACAATGGAAAAAGAGTCTCTTTGACAAATAGTGTGGGGGGAAAATGGATAGTTACTTGCAAAAGAATGAAACTGGACCACATTCTTAGACCATACACAAAACTAAATGAAAATGGGATTGAAGATCTAAATGTGCGATCTTAAACCATAAAAATCCTTGAAGAGAGCACAGACAATAATCTCTCTGACATCAGCTGTAACAACATTATTTTAGATATGTCTCCTGAGGCAACGGCAAGACAAGTAAAAATAAACTATTGGGACTTCAGGAAGATAAAAATCTTCTGCACAACCAAGGAAACAATTAAAAGGCAACCTACTGGATGGGAAAACATATTTGCTAATGACATGTCTGACAAAGGGTTAGTATCCAAAATATACAGGGAACTGACACAACTCAATACCCATAAAACAAATAATCCAGTTAAAACCTGGGAAGAAGTCAGTCATGAATAAACATTTCTCTAAAAGACATAGATGGCCAACAGACACATGAAGAGATGCTTAACATCACTCACCATCAGGGAAATGCAAATCAAAACTACAATGAGGTATCACCTCACATCTGTCAGAGTGGCTAAAATAAAAAAGGAAAGAAACAACAAGTGTTGGTGAGGATGTAGAGAAAAAGGAACCCTCCTCCACTGTTGGTGGGAATGCAAATTGGCGCAGCCATTGTGGAAAACTGTATGGAGTTCCCTCAAAAAAATTAAGAATAAAACTACCCTACAATCCAGGAATTGTACTGTTGGGTAATTACCCCCAAAATACAAAAACACTGATTCAAAGGGATACATGCACCCATGTTTATTGCAGCATTATTTACAGTAGTCCAACTGTGGAAGCAGTCCAAGTGTCCATTGATAGGTGAATGGATAAAAAAGATGTGACATATATGTGCAATGTTATATTATTCAGCCATAAAAAAGAATGAAATTTTGCCATTTGCAACAACATGAGTAGAGCTAGAGAGTAAGATGCTTGAAGTCAGTCAGAGAAAAACAAATACCATATGATCTCACACATATGTGGAATATAAGAAACAAATGAACAAAGAGGGTAAAGAGGGAGGGGGAGAGAGAGAGAGAGAGAAACCAAGAAACAGATCCTTAACTTTGAGAAATGGTGGTAACCAGAGGGTTGGGGTGGGGGAAGGAGAAATAGATGAATGGTATTAAAGAGTACACTTATCATTATTATATATATATAATAAAAATTAAAAAATCAGGACAGTACACAAACACAAGGAAGATAGACAACATGTTACTAAATAACAAATGCACCAACCAGTAAATCAAAGAGTAAATAAAGTATGCATGGAAACAAACTAAAAAGAACATATAGTGGTCTAAAATCTTTGGGACATAGCAAAAACAGTTCTAAGAAGGAGGTTTTTACCAATACATGGCTACCTCAAGAAATAAGAAAAAGCTCAGATAAACCACCTCACCTTACACCACAAAAAGCTAGGTGGAGAAAAAGAACCCATAAAGCCCAAACTTAGTAGAAGAAAATAAACGAGAAAGGTTAGAGCATAAATAAGCTAATTTTTTTTAAATATAAAAAGATCAAAGAACCCAGGAACTGGTATTTTCAAATGATAAATAAAATTGATAAGCCTTTAGCCAGACTCATCAAGAAAAAAAAAAGAACTCAAAAAATATCACCACAAATGTAGAAAGAGAAACACCAATGGATACCACAGAAATATAAATGATTATAAGAGAACACTGTGAAAAATTGAATGCCAACAAATTGTACAAACTACATGAAATAGAGATCTCCCAAAACTGAATTAAAGGAAATAGAAAATTTGAACAGACTTACTAGAGTGAAATTGAATCAGCAATCAAAAAAAAAAAAAAATCCAACAAGCAGAAGTCCAGGTTCACAGATGAATTCAGAGGTGAATTCCACCAAACAGTTAAAGAAGGGTTAATACTTATTCTCAAATTATTCCAAAAAATAGAAGAGGGAGGAAAGCTTCCAAATTCATTCTACAAGGCCATCATTATAGTGATACCAATACCAGACAAAACAGTATACATAAGAAAACAACAGGCCAGTTATCTCTGATAAACATAATTGCAAAAATCCTTAATAAAATATTAGCAAACCAAATTCAACAACACATAAAAAAATAATTCACCATAATCAAGAGGAGAAAGCAGGAAACAACCTCTTTTACCTTAGACTCAGCAATTTCCTACTCAACACATTTCTAAAGGCAAGGTAATTAAAAGCAAATATGAACTATTGACACCTCATCAAAAGCTCATAAAAAGCTTCTGCACTGCCAAGGAAACAATCAACAAAACTAAAAGGCAACAGATGTAATGGGAAAAGATAGTTGGAAATGACATAGTCAATAAAGGGCTGATAGTATCTAAAATCTATAAGGAACTCACCAAACTCCACACCCGAAAAACAAATAACCCAGTGAAGAAATGGGCAGAAGATATGAACAGACACTTCTCCAAAGAAGACATCCAGATGGCTAACAGACACATGAAAGGAAGTTCAGCATCCCTCCTCATCAGGGAAATACAAATCAAAACCACAATGAGATAACACCTCATGTCGGTAGAGTAGCTAAAATGAACAAATCAGGGGCCTATAGATGTGGATGAGGATGTGAAGAAACAGGAACCCTCTTACACTGTTAGTGGGAATGCAAACCAGTGCAGCTGTTCGGGAAACAGTACGGAGGTTCATCAAAAAATTATCAGTAGAACTCCTCTATGACTGAACAACAGCACTGCTAGGAACTTACTCAAGGGATACAGGAGTGATAATACATAGGGGCACATGTACCCCAATGTTTATAGCAGCACTTTCGACAATAGTCAAATTACGGAAAGAGCCTAAATGTCCATCAACTGATGAATGGATAAAGAAGATGTGGTTTATACATACAATGGAGTAATACTTGGCAATGAGAAAGAATGAAATCTGGCCATTTGCAGCAATGTGGATGGAACCTAGTGTTTTTTTAAATTTATATTAAAAATTTTCTGATGCTCTTAGCAGTGCCAAATATTTGAAGTCTTATACCCTCTCTCACAAGAACCATTTCATATTTCTGTATCTCTAGTTTGGATTCAGAACCTACCAAACTAAGTCAGTAAAATTCCAAACACTATAGGACTTACATCTGTATTTTAAAAATTGTTCACAATTTTCAACTGAGGTAACAAACAAAGCTGTTTATGCTGGTACTTATGGAAGGATGCATTTCAAAGAAGTAGTGGCCTGAATAAAAACTCACAAACTTGTGGAGGGATTAGGAAATGAAGGTCATTCCAAAGTAATTAACTGTAACTCTTCTTTAGTGAATGAAAATATTGTGGGAGAATATTCAAATCTAAATTAAGTTTACTACCTCATCATGGTCAGAAATGTATATATGGAAAAAATACATTCATATCCAGGGATAAACAATAGGCAGAAACCAGAACACAAAATAATAGTTTACCAAGTCACTTCTAAATAAAATTCGTCCAACTAGGTTACCAGTTAATTATTTGAAGATCTGGAGGTGGTCTGATTTCTAGATTGAATGAGTTTGAGAGGTATAGTATCAAGGAGCATTTGAGGCATGAAAGAAAAGACCCAAATTATAGATGGAAGGCTGTCTTAGTTTGGATTACCCTGAAAACAGAACCGGAGACAAAGATTTGGATGCACATAATATATTTGGGTGGTGATCCCAAGAATTAAGAGTGAGGGAGCAGGAACAGTAAGATTGGATCAGGGAAAAATAAAATTCAACAGAAGATGCTTTCTCAGTTTGCACTGATGTGGGCGAGGGAACTCTATTCTGCTGAGACATCCTGTACATCATTGCTACTCAAACTAACTTATCTCCCATGGTGTCTGGATCAAGAGAGCACTGTATGTACTTAAAGCATGACTCTATCAGCATAAAAGGAATATGAACTAATAAAGAGCCCAGCTTTGCGGCTAAAGCACAAGTTGTCCAAGAAGATCTGAAGATAAACACCAGAGCTTTGATTATAGTCCATCCTTTATGATGCTTAAACTTAATGACTCTTACGTGCTTTTTATCACCAATACTTCAAAATGTTAGCCAAAATATCTATGAAAGTTTAATATAACAATAAGCTACAATCTCAGTTGCTATAATGTAGTCAAGTCCACACTGATATTTATCAGTTCTATCTTTCATTGCCCAGTTTATGACCCATATCTTCATCCATGAGGGATCTGAGCCCTGACAGCTTTATTAGGCCATGGTTATTTAAGCCCATTCATCTTATCTCCAGGAATTGATATGCCAACAGATATCAAAATGAATTTCTTGAGTTTACACATATGCCTCCTTTTATCCAATATGTAGCACCAATCCTAGCTCCTAATTATGGTAAGGGTTAATTAACTAAGTCAACTGAGAACCTCTTTCTTTGTCTTCAGTTTAAATTTGCATAAAGAACCCAAAGTGATTACATGGGAACTATAGTTACTGGCTAGTGGAAACATTTCTGTGTCTCCTGGTAGAAGTTTTCTCTAATGGGAACTAGAACTTCTAATACAGCAAAGCCTAAGATTAGGGGAATGGGAAACACAAATTCAGAAGTGGGTTATAGTATGGTCTCAGTAAATTTTTTGCTCACTAACCTATTCAGTAGATTAATTTGTAAATCAAGCACCAATTTGTTTTCTCATCTCTAATAAATCCCTCCATGAGGCCAATGATAGGAACTAAGGAAGAGGTGAGGTATACCAGAGGTAGGTTCTGTGGGCTTGGAGGTAATGTTTTAATGTACCTTGCTTATATGCTCTAATTCTGCTATGTCTAATTCCAGCTGAATGATTTTCATTGTACCTTTGATGGTTGCTGCATCCTACTGACCCTCAGACTTAGTGGATTTGACACACCCAGTTTATGATGATCATTTCTAGTATGTCTTTCATTTTCTACCAGAGACCTGTAGCCCATTAAGAACAAGTTTTCAAATGGCAAATTCTTCTTTGCTACAGGAGGAATGACTTTGCTCTAGAACATTAGGGGTCTTTATTGAAACTCTCCAATCTGGGCTTGCCGAAGACTCTAAACCAAGCATCTCTATCTTCCATAAATTCTCTACCACCATTGTATTTGATAGTAGTAGAAACAGCCTTTACCTGTCTTAGAGCCCTCTATTGGATCCTGTTTGAAACTGGCAATGTTCTGAGACACCAGATAAATCAATCTGCATATTATTTCCAAATGGAATATATGGTACCTTCAAAATTCCAATATGGCTACCGAGAACTGTGCAACTTTCTTAGTGTCAAGGGATGCACTAAAAGGGGATATTCTGGCATGCCCAGACCACTGAACTCCTAAATACTTTACAAATAAGGTCATCTTCTGAATATTTGTAGGATTTTCCTAATTCTGACACTGTGTTTTTTTAGAACATCTAATACACTTTTCATTTCCTAATTACCAGGCCATCATATGATTAATCTAATGAACCAGAATTATGTTTTGTGGATGTCAAAGAAATTAAGGTTTCTATGCTATATTTTCTCAAATATTAAGGATTAACTTTAGCCCTAAATTAGTAATTAAATATTGCCATTATTCCCACATAAATACAACTTGCCTTGCATACTCGTCATACTCTTCAAGATTGAAAATAATTTTATGTATAATTAATGTAACTATATGTTAATTATAATGGAATTAAAAGTATAATAATTTTATATCTAGGTGAATGGCCTCACATCAAGTGTCAAAGATTCTGGTAATCTTATTGAGAAAATTTGGAACATCCAACCTGGGATTTTTCAGGGAACATATTTATTAATTGAATAGGTATAGAAAAGAGATGACTTCCTCTCCATCCTTTAAGTTTTGGAGGATTATGCTAAACTCTATGATTCCACTTGGAATGGGATGTTTCTTCTGTTTCCCATGATGGACTGGGTAACAGATTTGGGGATTTCACTGGCTATTTTTACCTTAATAAGTTATAACTTACAAGTCAAAGAATCAATGTGGTCATGATTTCTGTTAGCTACTAAAAATATTCATCCTGGGCACCTGAGTGGCTCAGTTAGTTGAGTCTGACTCCTGATTTCGGCTCAAGTCATGATCTCATAGTTCATGAGTTCAAACCACAGGTTGGGCTCTGCGCTTACAGCACAGAACCTGTTTGGGGTTCTCTTACTCTCTCTGCCCCTTTTCTGCTCATGCTCTCTCTCCCTCAAAAATAAATAAAAAATATTCATCCTAATTATGCACCAAATGACCAGACAAATAACTATATGATGTTCTATAGACCCACTAGACACATTTAATAAAACTTGAGCCAGGATTCCGTGTCTTGCCCTACATTCATAAACCTATATTCTAACTATGAAGGGGAGGGGGGATAAGAGCATGATGCCATTTGGTGCCTTGATATCAGTGTTAGTACAATAAGCTTTAAGCATTTCTCTTCCCTAGTGTATAATTTATCTAGTAAATGGACACAAGTTCCTTTGGGGAAGAATTGGGAACTATTTATTATATACACGAACTCCCCTTAGGGTTCCTTCTCCTGGGAATGAGAACTGATCAAATCTAGAAACTGGATGAGGGATGATTATTTTTTGTTATGGTACTGGCCTTAATCTTTTGTTTACCTGTTCTTAATCCTGTTGAATATAGAAGTCAAACAATACCTTTGTTTTTACCCCATCTATCTTTTCTCAACTAACACATTATTTATTAGGCATTTCCACAGATCTCTGTAGTTGGGACTTTCTAATTACCATTATAGCTGATCATTATAATAATTGAATTTATCTTGTCTACAGTGGTTATGTGTTCCCACCTGGCTTGTGTAATTCTGGAATCTTATCATCCCCATAGACTTTAGGGAGCCTGGTTACATAGAAGTATCTCCTACCATCAAACCTGGCCTACAATGGTAAGTCATCACTGGGCTAATCAAAGATGTTAAAGTACCTTCTCCCACATCTCCATTTACTACCTTAGTAAATATAATGTTAACAGTGTCCAACTTCATTCTAACAAAAAAAAAAAAATCAATATTCCTCTTATAATTGTCCACCGGAAGGACAGAAGACTGGGATAATCCAGAGACATTAACTGTCCCATACTTCTGGGTTGAGACTGTAAGTTAAGCTACAAGGGTTTCAGCGGAATTTGGAAAGACTCTAAAAAGAAAGAAGATAAATGCATGGTACATACCTGGAATGGATTTGTCAGCAGGAACTGAGTCTTATATAAAACCATCCATCATAGTTGTGGATTAAATCAGACAAAGGCTGAAAGACTGTGCTATGGGTTTTACAGATGTCTGCCCTTGAAGTTATGTCACAAGAGTGAACACAATGCAATTATCCCAAAAGGCAATTGCAATTAAAGGGATCTGGATACTTTGAGTGGAGAGAGAAAACCTACAAAGTCAAAGAATCACAGATGGGTAAATAAATACTTGTCCTCAGAGAATGTGGTCAGAGAGAGAAAAGTGGTTTGACTGATACTCTCTTTTTCCAAACAACTAAAATTTATGGGTGCATGAGTAGATGAAAGTATCTTGAGGCTAAGCATCTGCTCAAGAACATGGACGAAGTGGTAGAGTCAACTGTGGGTCTTGTTCAAGGACTAAATTTAAGACCTCAAATACAAGAAAGAATATGAGGAGCTCAGGCTCTTGTGAGAGTTCTGAGATGAAGATACACATGGCCCAAACATTACTACTACATACACAGCTTTGCCAGCCATGGAAGGTAAGAGGCAGCCCAAAGTTTGGGATTTGGTGGCACAGGAAAGGTAACCTTGCCTAGCTTCCTATGTACCTGATTAAATATTTATCACATGTTGCTTAGTGTTAATTAGAATTCTATTGATGAGGTAGTTAAATAGCTATCAGTTATGCAAGCTATACGTAATTTTTAATTTAAAAAAATCAGATCATTACAGATAAAGCTCAAGTTTCCACCCTTTTCAACACTCATCTTGTCCATGTCTGTTCCTTTCCTCCAAAGAGGTATCCACTCATGTAAGTTTATAACAAGTAATGTATTTTTCTTTACATTTATAAACAGTTGAGAGCTCATGGGAAATATATAGTATTGTCAGAGATTTTTATAAACATGCTTTCCCAATGCCTGTTTTAAGACTCATAGCAAGAAAGCGGGGCAGAGGATGCCTCTTCTTTTGATTAGCAATCATCCCAGGAGTACCAGGAGATGGGATTACACTGTCAAAGACAGTAATCTTGAAAAACCTATTATGTGGAGTACTTGTGGAAAGGAACACTTAACTCCTTGTCTATGTAATAGATTGTAGGGAAATGTAAGGTCCAAATGTGGACCTGGAGAACATTGTGTTAAGTAAAATAATTCAGACACAGAGAGACAAATAGTGTATAATCTCACTTACATGTGCGATTAAAAATAGTCAAACTCATAGAAGCAGAGTAGAATGATGCTTGCCAGAGGCTAGGGAGATTCAGAAATGGTGAGGTGATTCTTAAATGGTTATAAAGTTTCAGTACGCAAGATAAATGCATTCTGGACACTATTACATGACATAGTGCCATAACTATCAATAGTAAATTATATACATAAAATTCGTTAAGAGAATAATTTTATGTTAAGTGTTCTTACCACACACACACACACACACACACACACACACACACACACATTCACTCATATAAATTATAACAATGAGTGAGAAGGAAACGGTTGGTGATGGATATGTTTATGGTTCTGATGATGGTGATGTTTCACAGTAAGTAATATATATACTTACCCCAAGATCATCTAGTTTTATACATTAAATATGTGCAACTTTTTGGATGTTAATTCTACTTCAAAAAAAGGTTTTAAAAGTATTTCAGATCACTCAGTATCACAAATCAATCCAGCATTGATGGTGCATTGAGAAGATGCAAAGGCAACTCAGCTTTATTCCTTGGAAGAACACAAAGGAAGAAAGAGCTATTAAAAATAAAATGCATCTGAATCTGGAATACCATCATGGTTCTGTGTTGATTAGAAAGAATGTCACTGGTTAAGCATTTGCCATGTTGTGTGTTGCAGAAAAAGTAATGATGTTTATGTGAGAAGAACAAGCCAAGGACCTCCTGCAATGAATGCACATAAAGTGGGTGGGAAAGAGATTATCCATCACCATATTAATATTTATTCTCAAGACATGGAAATAAGATTTAACAGGATGTTATTATCTTTTTAGCCTGAATCCATTATTCATATTAGACTAGAATGTATCTTCCATCAATTTATTAACAGTATTTAGAAACTTTTGTTCTTCCTGAAAGGCTGTTTAGAATCTGTGTTCTAGCAATCATTTTTAGACACAGCTTTGACAAACAATTATATTCTATGATTACCTTAAAGAGAATTTAGGGATTTTAATACCCCATATGAGATAAAAATACGTGAAGGAAGCTTACATGATCCAAAGCAGGAGCTGGCAATTTTTTTCTGTAAAGGCCAGGTACTAAGTATTTTCAGCTTTGTTGGCCATATGAATTCTGTTTTAACTATTCAACTCTGTTGTGGCTCAAAAGAATCCATAGATAATACATAAACAAAGAAGCACAACTGTGTTATAATAAAACTTTATTTACAAAAACAGTTGGCAGGCCAGATTTGGCACATAGGCTATAGTTTGTCAGTCCCTACTTGCTTGCTTTCTCTCACAAATTCTTCTCATTTAACACTTTACAATTAGTGGTCTTATTTTTTTTTTTTAATTTGGGAATTCTCTCTGCTCATGTCCCTTTATTAAAATGAAGTAACTGCTGGAAGGAAAAGAATGCATTCTGGGAATTCTAAACTTAGCAATATTAATTAAATAAGCAATTATGTTCCAAATGCTACATTTATGTCAAGGACTATTCTAAGTATTGGCAAAATAGAGATTAAAACTTCATTGCTGGTTCTCAAGAAGCTCAGCATGGATGGAAATTGAGGGTGTTAAGCTGAGCAAAATAAGTCAGGCAGAGAAGGACAGATACCATATGTTTGCACATATAGGTGGATTAGGAGGAACTTAACGGAGGACCATGGGGGAGAAGAAGGGGAAAAATAGCTGGGGAGAGGGAGGGAGACAAACCATGAGAGACTCTTGAATGCTGAAACAAACTGAGGGCTGATGGGGGTGGAGAGAGGGGAAAGGGGGTGATGGGCATGGAGGAGGGCACTTGCTGGGGTGAGCACTGAGTGTTATATGGAAACCAACTTGACAATAAACTATTTTTTAAAAGTTCATAGTTGTTTAATGACAAATAAGTACACAGTAAATTAAAATTATAATGTATTCATAGAAGAGAATTGCTCACGATTCAATAGTGAAAGTACACTTCTAGCAACATCCTGTAGGAACCTAGTACTGGGGGAATTAGTTAGATAATAGGATGTGGTGGAGGTTCATGTGTGCTATAGAGATTCATATATCCAATTTGTTAGAAGGTTCAAGAACGGCTCTATATCTGGTGCCCTCTCCTTTCTCTTGTGGGGTAGCAATTGTGGTGCATTTTGGAAGGAGACTTGCTCTTACAATACTCTAGATTTCTTCTACAGAGGCTCTGTTCAAGGGAATTATAGTCTTGGAGATTGATTTCTCTTTGAAGTTTCACTCTTAGAGAAATGATAAGTGCCAGGTTACCTGGAGTCCTATTTTTTGGTGCCATAAGATAGGTCTATGAATTTCTTTGAGCTTTATTATTCTACACTTTCAAAAGACAAATTTTGAGTCTAAAGGGGTACACAAAGAAAGGATTTACAGATTATGAGCAAGACTCAGAAAGCAAGAGAATTTTACGAAATACATTCAATACATGAGGCACTTTTGCTTACAACATCATACACAATCTCCACCACAGGCTTGAGAAGAATTATTTTAACAAAGATGAAGCCTAATTTTAGATATTAAACAATTTAGCTAATAACTGCAGGACAAAATTCAAATTAAGGTGTGTGATATTTTGGAATCTTTCTTTCTACATGTGTGTTATGTCTCTCAGGTTTATAACATTCAAAAACATATACTGTGTTCAGGGTCTAATTTGTAGACACATGAAAAACTAAATAATGGGAGTTAAACAACAGTGCAAACAATGTACATATTAAACTAGGAAAAACATTACAGAAAACAAAGGAGGGTAACATACCAGCAGGCTATGTTAGTAGGAAAGCATAATAAGGGTGGGTTTAAACTGTCATAGAAGAGTGGTTTGAATGTATGTTTGTGTATGTATATATTTATATGCACTAATCCTCACTACTTTATTCACTAGGAGTTCCATCCTTGTTGAGCATTAGTTTCCCCTTCTATAAAACTAGAGTCATCATCGGATTCAATTTACAATTCAAAATCATCACCGTGGCCCAAACATATTTTGCAAATATCAAACAGGTAAGTTAAAAAAATATTACCCATGCAACTTTTGTTTTTAATGGTGTTATGATTTTCTTTAATTTTCCCAGGGTTGCACTATTGCCTTTGATTTACTGTTTTGGGATGGACAAAATTTCTAGAGTTCTTAACTGGTCTTTTTTTTCTACTCCAATATGTTCCACACCCATGGATCAGTGAACATATATAAGAATTTGGTCAATTTCAATATGTGTTTATTCTACATGCATTAAGAAATTGGAGGGAAAAATCATAGGGTGGGTCTACAGAATGACTGGATCCATGAAAAACTAGTTTTAGGCAAAATATCTATTTTTTACCACAACTTGCATTAGCTTCCACTCTGACCAGAGGAGCATATTGTCATTTTAGATCTCCAGGATTAGCATGGGCCAAGAGCCAATGTCCAATAATTCTTAAAATATCGGGCAATCTCTCTTTGGCCAGTGCTCAGGTATCCTGTTTATGACACAGATCCCTTTAAAAGAGACTTTAAAGGATAATTTACAGTATAGAATTATGGCTGTGTTATACATTGCTTCCTCAAGGGGTCCATCTCATCTTCATCAAGGGGTAGTCAAGGGTGAAATGACTTAGCTTTGTGAGCTAGATAAGAAGTGTGAGACTCCATTGTAGAATTCCAAGTCTTGTGTCTACCCACCAGATCCAATATATTTGTATTTATTTTATATATGGGGCAAATCTTTGGTAGGATGTTTATCTACTTTACTCCTAATTCTCCACCTTACCTCCATTGTGATGTTAGTCAACACAAAATTCTCTAAAGGTAATTACTATTTAGGTACTGCTCCATCTTACAGTAATTGCCTTCATCTTCTATCAGACAATTATGCAAGGAGCCATAGTCTCTCCCATATAGGATTCCATTATTCCAATGGAGATCAGAAAGCCCATTTTAATATCACCATCTCCTACCATCATCCTAACATACAGAAAGCAGCTACTACTAGGCTTTATAAGGATGCTGGTGTATTTTTCTTATTAATACACTTTCTGATGTCTCAGCAAAATGAATATTCTTTTGGTCTATCAGGAAACATATTGAAGAATGGGATGAGAGTGGATAGGATGGTCCATAAAGAATCAATTCCAATAATTCTGACTCCTTATTTTGGGATTCCTTCCTTCTATGAGGGAAGTTCTGGCATCTAAATTTCACAGTCTGTAAGTCACTACTGACTTTAGGCTTCTTTCAACCAATCAAAAACAGTGTTAGAACTACTCCCAAAATGTATTTGTTTAAGATATGCAGCATTATACTTTGATATAAATCTGTACTGTGAAATGATTACCACAATCAAGTTAATTCATACATCTATCACCTCACATATTTACCTGTGTGTGTGTGTGTGTGTGTGTGTTCAGAATGCTTAACATCTACTCTCTTGTATTTAAAATGTGATTTATTTTAAGCAACCAGTGATAATAACTTGAAATTTTGTAGAGCCACTATTTTCCATAGATTATTAAGACCTCATTTACAAATGTCACAGAGGTTACCTCTACATACAAATCAATGAGGTGAGATAACTATCTCATTTTTCATTATTTCGTAGCCAGTTGTCTGGAATCATTCCTATTTCAGTTTGGATCCAGTCAGGAAAACATATACCTATTGGGTATTATAAAGAGAGGCAAAGAAGGGCTTTCTATAATGATAAGTAAAGGTCAATCTAACAAGAGGGTATAATAATTGTAAACATCTATGAACCCAAGATAGGAGCACCCATATACATAAATCAGATATTAACAGATATAAAGGGAGAAATGAAAAATAATACAGTAATAGTATGGGACTTTAACACAACACTAAAATCAATGGATAGATCTTCTAGGCAGAAAATCAGTAAGTAAAGTGTATTGGAATAACACATTTAGAACAGATGAACTTAACAGATAAATACAGAAAATTCCATCCGAAAACAACAGCATACATATTCTTTCTAAGAGCACAGGATAGATAACATTAAGCCATAAAACAAGTCTCAATGAATTTAAGGAGACTGAAATCATATCAAGCATCTTTTCTGACTGCAGTGATACAAAACTACAAAAAATTACAAGGAATAAAACAGAAATAACACAAACATGTGTTTAAAACATGACACTAAAGAGCTAATGGGTCACCAAACAAATCAAAGATGAAATACAATGAGACAAATGAAAATGAAAAAACAACATTACAAAATTTTTGGAACATAGCAAAAACAGTTGTAACAGGGAAGTTTCTAGTGATATAGACCTACCTCAAGAAATAAGAAAGATCATGTAACTTTTACAACCAAAGGAACTAGAAAAAAATCAAACAAAACTCTAAGCTAGCAGAAGGAAATAATAAGATCAGAACAGAAATAAATGGAATACAGATTTTTAAAAATAAGAAAAATCAATGAAACCAAGAGCTTGTTGCTCCAAAAGATAAGCAAAATTGATAAAACTTTAGCCAGATATGACAAGAAAAAATAGAGGACAAATAAATAAGGTCAGAAACAAAAGAGAAGTAACAACCAATGCCACAGAAATACAAAGGACTATTGGAGGCTACTGTGAAAAAGTATATGCAAACCAAGTGAACAACCTAGAAGAAATAGATAAAATGGAAAATCTAAAACTCAATCAGGAAGAAATAAAAAATCTGAACAAATCCACTAGTAATGAAATTAGATTGGTAATCAAAAAGCTCCCAACGGTGGGGGCGGGGGGGGTCTGAGTGGCTCAGTTGGTTAAGCATGTGACTTTGGCTCTGGTCATGACCTCATAGCTTGTGAATTTGAGCTCCATGTTGGGGTCTGTGCTGACAGCTCAGAGCCTGGAGCCTGCTTCAGATGCTGTATCTCCTCTCTCTCTGCCCCTCCCTCTCTGCTCACTCATTCATATTTTCTCTCTCTCTCTTTCTCTCTTTCTCTCAAAAATAAACAAACATTAAAAAAAAAACCTCCCAACAAAGAAAAGTCCAGGATTAACTGGATTTACAGGCGAATTATACCAAATATTTAAAGAAGTGTTAATACGAATTTTTCTCAAATAATACCAAAAATACAAGAGGAAGGAAAGCTCCAAATACATTCTACAAGGGCAGCATTACCCTGATACCAAAACCAGAGACACTATAAGAAAGAAAACTACATGCTAATATTTCCAATTAATATATATGCAAAATATTAACAAGCTGCATTCAAAAATACATTACAAGAATCATTTACCATGTTTAAGAGAGGCTTATTCCTACTATTCAAAGGTGGTTCAATATTTGCAAAATCAATTAATATGATATGCTATATGAACAAAACCAAAGATAAAAATCATATGATAATCTCAAAAGATGCAGAAAAAGCATTTGTCAAAATTCAACACCCATTCATGCTAAAAACTGTCAACATAGTAAGTTCAGAGGGAACATACCTCAACATAATAAAGGTTTAAATGAAAACACCACAGCCAACATAATCAATGATGAAAAACTGAGAGGCTTTTCTCTATAATCAGGAACACAACAAGGATGTTCACTATCATTACCTTTATTTAACCTAATACTGAAGTCCTAGTCACAGTGATCAGGCAGAAAAAATAAATAAAAGGCATCTGAGTTCATAAGGAAGAAGTTAAACTGTCACTAGTTTCCGGTGACTTAATACTGCATATGGAAAACCCTAAAAACTCCACCAAGAAACTATTAGAAGTAATAAATCAGTAAAAACAAAATTCATACACAGAAATCAATTGTGTTTCTATATACTAATAATGAAGTAGTAGAAAGAGAAATTAAGAAAAATATTTAATTTACGAATGCAACAAAAATAATCAAATACATAAAAATAAACTTAAGCAAAAAAGTCAATGACCTGTATTCTGAAAACTGTAAAATAATGATAAAAAGAAATTGAAGATGACAAAAACAAATGAAAATATATTCCATGCTCATGGACTGCAGGAATCAATATTGTTAAAATATCCATGCTACTCAAAACAATCTACAAGTTCAATCTCTCTCAAACACCAATAGCATTTTTCACAGAAATGGAATAAATAATATTGAAATTTGAATGGAGCCACAAAAGACCCCGAAGAGCCAAAGCAATCTTGCAAAGAAGATAAAAGCAGGAAGTGTCACATTTCCATATTTCAAACTATGCTACACAGCTATAGCAATCAAAACGGTATAGTACTGGCGCGCGCACACACACACACACACACACACACACACACACATCAATGGAACAGAATAGAATCTAGAAATAGTTATATTGTCAATTAATCTATGGCAAAGTAGGCAAGAATATACAATGGAAAAAAGATCATCTCTTCAATTAATGGCACTGGATAAACTGGTCAGCTACATGCAAAAGAGTGAAACTGGATTATTTTCTTACACTATACACAAAAATAAACTCAAAATGGATTAGAGACCTAAATATGAGGCATGAAACTATCAAATCCCCAGAAGAAAACATAGGCAATAATTTCTTTCACATCACCTTAGCAACATTTTTCTAGGTCTGTCTCCTCAGGCAAGGGAAACAAAAGCAAAAATAAACTATTGGGACTACACCAAAATAGAAAGCTTTTGCACAGCAAAGGAAACCATCAACAAAGCAAGAAACAAAACAAAACAAAACAAAAACCCTATTGAATAGGAGAAAATATTTGCCAATGATACATCTGATAAAGTGTTATACTAAGTGAAATAAGTCAGACAGAGAAGGACAGATACCACATGATTTCACTTATATGTGGAATCTGGAAAACAAAATAAACAAACAAAAAGTAGAAACAGACCCTTAGAAGAAAAACATGTTTGCCAGAGGGCAGGAGGATGAAAGCGTGGGAAAAATAAGTGAAGAAGAGTGGGAGGTAAGGCTTCCAGTTATGGAATAAATAAGTCACGTGGATGAAAGGTACAGCATAGAGTATAGTTAATGGTACTGTAAAGTGTTGCATGGTGACAATGGTAGCCGTGGTGAGCACAGCATAATGTATAGACTTGTGGGATCACAGTGATGTACACTTGAGACTGATTTAACTTTTTGTCCCAATTATACTCCAATAAAAGAAAAAACAAGACTTATAATTGTGGACATAATTGCTAGCATATGTACAGTACCTTGCTATATAGTTATTTTCAATACCATGTCTCATTAAAGAAAATAAGCCTTGATATCTGGCCCAATTTTTATATGTAATTAATAAATATGCAATATTTATAAATATATACTATTAATACAATTAATGAATACTTATTGGCTGTTGGAATGATTTATTTTATAAAGTTCACATTTTCCCCCCTTAACAATATAATATCAACTCTCATATAGACATAGTTTAAAATCCTCATTACCTTATATGTCTAGCTTTGTGACTTCCAACCTGATATTTTTCTTTTGAGGGCTTAGGTTTTCTTTTATAAATGGGAGATGTTAACCTTAGTAAGTTGCTATACTACAAAATGTGTCAATGGTCATGACACATAATGGTTATGTGGTAGTAACAGTGACATCAGTGAAGATGAGGAGCATTAATGCTGGTAATAACGATGAATGCTAATTTAATGACTCTTTCTAGTGAGAAGATTTATATGTTTGCTCATCTTTTCAAAGTGACCAGACTCCCCAAATGTTAGGAATCATTTCTAAGGGTAATGAAGAACTATTTGGGGTTTGAGAAGGAACTGATACAGTCAAAGCTGCCCTGGAATTATTAGCCTGATCTTGGCATTTTGGACAGATGAGGTAAATGACTGAGAATGGTGTATCATTTATTTAGGAATCATCTATTGACACCTATTTGGTAGTTATGGAACAAGCTGTAAAGTTTAATTAAGAAAGTTTTGGCCCAAGATAGTCCTTCCTCTGAAGAAGTTGCATAATTAAAATGTAATTGGAATTCTTCAGATGATGACAATATTATACAAGTATATGCAACAGCACTTTGTTCCTGGTGTGGAGAATGAGGGAAAGTGGACATTAAGAAGATCCTTTCTCAGAAAATGCAAAGTCAGAAGGGAATAGTCAGTTGGAAGATAGATGAGAGTGTTAATTTTCCTCTTTTTTTCACCTCATCTTTCCTTGGAAGAAATTTTTTGGTATTATTTACAATATTAGGAAATTTACTTTTTATATTTATTAATTGAAAACCACAAAGTCCTACCTAATTACTCAAATTTTATAAAGTATAAACATCCATCCTAATACTCTTTAATTTCTCTTTTTCTATAGGTTTTTCATATTTCCAGATATCCTATATGCTAATAAAATGTGCTTTAATGCAAGCATAATGCCTCCAATATTATAATCATTGGTACAGTTGTCACAGTTAAGGTGCCTATTGCTGCCTAACAGCCACATCAAGACAGCAATTATCAAAGCTTTGTTGCTGTAAGCAGCATCACTTCCCACCTTTGAAGAGAGAGCACAGACCATAAAGATGATACATTACAAATAGGAACTTTCTCAGGAACTGTAAAGATTCTACCTCTAAAAAGCCAGTGTGGGAAAGAGAAGGAATGCCCTTGGCAGAGAATATGCTAGGTTCATTTTGGTCCAGAAACTGCTACTCTGGTATCCTTCACTAGATTTTTTTAATTTGATTTGGTCCTTAAAGCATCCTTTGAAGTCATGTTTGCTCAGCTCAGGGATCCTGCCAGCATCAATGCCTGATCATTAGCCATGGTTTTATTGTTGCCTTTCAAGTATGTGGGTCTCTGAACTTGTCTGTTTTCATTTGTAAGTCAATTCCTGCCTCTGTATCAGTCAACAGGTAATTTTTTTTCCTTTTTCCTACACAGACCCTATGGGGGGAAAAAGAAGCTGCAACATTGCCAGTGCTTGAAATAAAGTAGTCGGGCTGAAAAAAAAAATAGAACACTATTTTACTTCATCTCTTTTGCCTTGACAAAAACCAAGTGGGAAATTCAGATCTGATTGAAATTTTTTGGGTAAAACCACAGTAACAAAAATCAAAACTATATGCTAACATACACAATCACATACACACACACACACACACACACACTCACACACACACACACAGTATATAGATGTGTGTGTATATATATATATACACATATATATATATATATATGTATGTATTTATAAACACACTTAATCCCACGTTATCTTGCCAATGGAAGAAATTTATGTAGCTACATCAGCCATGATTGATGTGCAATACCATACCTTAAAATTACGTGTGTGTGTGTGGTATATAAAATGATGCATAGGTAAACTTCTTAAATTTAAAAATATAAAAATCTTTCCACATTTGAGGTTTTTATATTTATGACTTTCCTATGTGGAATTCATCACCATCTCTTAAACAAAAGAACACATCATACCCTCGATAGCTCCCAAATCATTAACTAGGAGAATTTGTAAGTCAATATATTTTCTACAACAAATTTTAAAAATTTAAAAATATGAAGCTTGTTCATATTAGGCTTGAATCTTAGAGCATACAGTACCATCATTCTTCCCACTTCCACCTCCATACAACTGTCAAGCCATGAAGATAACTCATGGATTTACTATGTGAGGAAAGAAATTGAACTTTAGAAATTTCTGATACTTCTGGAAGGAAAATACTAGAGAAAAATTAAAAAGGCATTATGTGCAGAGCAACATATTCTTCTAGATGTTAGACTGAGCATTGGAGGACGTTTGAACACATATGTTATCACTGGTGATCTGCTGTTTTATTCTTAGAAATGAGCCTACATGCCCAACATCACTGGGCCTGACTTCGGTAATGGCAATGGCTTACAGGATGGGACAAAGAACTCATGGTTTCTGCTAATGAGTGAAAGGAAGTGAAGCTTGGATGTGGTACGCTAGTATAACAACTAACTGTCTGGAAAAGACAAAAACATACTTTATAGTGTTTGCCCCATTTTGGGGGGCACAAATTCTCTTGTCAAAGTTGCTTTCTTTTTTTTTTTTTTTAATATTTGTATTTATTTCTAGGAGAGAGAGAGAGACAGCGTGAGCAGGGGAGGGTCAGAGAGAGAGGGAGTCACAGACTCTGAAACAGGCTCCAGGCTCTGAGCTGGCAGTCAGCACAGAGCCCGACGCGGGGCTCGAACCCACGAACCGTGAGATCATGACCTAAGCGAAAGTCAGACGCTTAACCGACTAAGCCACCCAGGCGCCCCTTGTCAAATTTGCTTTCAAGTTACTACATAACATCACTGAACCCAGAGTTGAGAAGCAAACACATAATTGACACTTTAAGACAACCTGAATTAGTGCTAGCAAACCAGTGAAGCTTGGGTCAGAAAAGAGCTGAGTTTCAATTTGAAAGACAAAACAGGACAAACCTTTTGATGTTATACCTGCCCCAACTCTCCTACAGAGAGTTGAAGACAATTTTCTCTCTGAGCTTAGTTCTGTTGACTGGTGCTATAGACTGAATGCTTTTCCTGACCCAGAACTCATATGTTAAGTCCTAATGCCTAACATGGTGGAAGGTGATTAAATCCTCAGGATGGAGTCCTCATGAAAAGGCTTGGTGCCCTTTTTAAAAAGAGCCAGGAAATTCCCTACTCATCCCTTCTATTCTTTGAGCAGACAGCAGCAGGATGGCTAACTATGAACCAGTAAGTGGTCTCTCACCAGACATCCTATCTGGAGGCCCTTGATCTTGGACAGCTTAGCTTCCAGTACTATGAGAAATATATTTTTGTTTTTTGTAAGCCACATAGTTTATGGTATTTTTGTTATAACAACCCAACCAGATTAAGACAACCAGATACCATTCATTTAGTGCTTAGCCAGGCATCAATCTGTTATTTGAAATATAGGGAAAGTCCAGTAATAAGTCATGTCTACAGGCCATAAAAATCCAAATTCAAAATAAACAGTGGGCTTTTCAATTCAGACTATTATTTACTTAATTTACTTATATTGAAAGAGACCACAAGTGGGGGAAGGGCAAAGAGATAGAGACAGAGAGAATCCCAAGCAGGCTTCACCTTGTCAGTACAAAATCTGACATGGGGTTTAAACTCATGACTGTGAGATCATGACCTGAGCTGAAATCAAGAGTCAGACACTTAACTGACTGAGCCACCCAGGTGCCCCACTATTCTAGCTCTTTAAATATAATCTCTTTTTTAATTAAAGTATAGTTGGGACACAATGTTAGATTATTTTCAGGTGTACAACATAGTGATTCAACAATTCTATGCATTGTACTATGCTTACAAATGTAGCTATCATCTGTTACCATACAACACTATTACAATATCATTGACTGTATTTCCTTTGCTTTACTTTTCATCTTCATGACCCATGACCTTTCATCCCATATATGGAAGCCTGTACCTTCTAGTTCTCTCTCCCTATTTCACCCATCCTCAGACCCCTTCCCCTTTGGCTCGATAAAGTCTTTATGAGATACAGAACTTTGTGTTAACATAATAGGGGGAGAAAATTAAAAGGAGACTAGGCAAGGTCTTGATCATAAAATTTTCATGAATCTTTCTTTTTCTGAATAGAATTTTGTCGGGACATAGTCTGCCTGTCATAGTGCTGCTGGCTAAATAACATGAGAATAATAAAACCTTCCAGAAGTTCTGAGGATATGGGGATGCAGATGAATCAGTGCAGTCCATCCTCAGTGCTGGCAACTAAAGGCATTGCCAACATTTATCAGAGATATGGATCAATTCAGTGTACATGACAGGGTCTCTTGCCTTTAGGACACAGAACTGAATATATGTTATGTTCAGAATTTTCTAACATATATCCATAGGAAAAAGACTGAAAAAAAAAACATATCAAATTTCTAATAGTGTTTAACTCAGTTTAGTGGAATTTTAGGTACTTATATATTTTTCCCTTAAAAAAAATATTTTCCAGGTTCTATACAAAGAGGTTTTATGTTAAACATTTCTAAGAGAGAGAAAGACTATAACATAGAAATCCTCTGTAAATTCCTCTAAAGGTGCAATCAATGGTTAGATATTTTTGCTTTCTCCTACTCCCACATAGCTATTTTTATTACTGCAGTTAAGTATTTGTATTTGTTTAGGATCTGTTTTTTTTCCACAGCTGATCTCCTAAAAGCAGAAAATTTCATTGCCATTATCTGTTAAATGAGTAAACATCAAGGAGGGACAGGTGAGATGATTTGGGGTTGCTTAACAAGAGCCAGATATTGAATGTAAAGTTAGTAAAATAGAACTTTGTAACTCATTATTTCTTATTGAGAATCATTTTTCTCCCCAAACTCGCCAACTTATTGCCCCATTTTCACTGTTCTCAACTCCCTCTTTCCTTCCTTACCTTTCTTTCTCTCCTCCTCTACTCTCTCTAAAGTCTAAATGGACAAGTGTACAATATTAAATAAATAATAATCCTTTAATGACACACTCATCATGGTTGTCTATAATATTTTTATTTTTTTGTCACTGGTTTCTCTTCAATAATATACTTACTACAGTAAATCTATTTCCTAATGTAATAAAATTATTGACAATACCCTGAATAGATATACGAGCTCCTCTCTTTCTGTTCTCAGCCTACAATGCTTAATTTTATGTTAATTCTATGTATTTCAAAATAGTTTATATATGTTCATTCTAAATAAAATAATCTTAATTTTCTTAATCTTGAATTTCATGAAAAGGACACAACACCCTACATAGGTCCCAGAATCTAGTGTCTGAACACAGTACTGTCAAACTAGAGTTCATCCATGTGGTAGCATGGAGATGCACTTTGTTTTCACTGCAGTGTGTTTCATTTACTCGTAACAAGTACCTTTAAAATTTGACAAATCATGATGGAGATGTCCCTGGTAAAGCCTAATATGTGATTTGTGTTTTCCAACAAGGGTGTTCAGAAAAATTTGGTCCACGAACTACGAAATTTTGTAGATCCTTAAACATATTTTTTCTAATAATAAATATAATGGGGAAATAAGCTATTGTTTTTAGTTGAATGGCTTATTGTAATGCTTAAAATAACACTAGATACTAGATAACTATAAATAGTGGACCAAATTAAGTGAAAAATTTTAATTTTAATATAACTTAGTGTCATATATTAGGCAGTTGTTAAAGGATAGGGAAGTTCTCCTTTAGACATACTCTGGAAAACTGCAAGTAATATCTTCTTCAAATATTTTGGTATACACAAATTTAAAACCTTTCCTTCTAAGTCCCAAATATATCTGTTTTTATTTCATGTAAATTTAGTGAATCAGAGCATTTTTATTATAACTTCTGGATATATTTGAAATCCTCACAAGAACATATGAAAAGGAAATCAGAAAGCATATCTTATTTATACTTGAGATGAAATAACAGGTGTGGCCAGAATCAGTCAACCATACACTCATAGACACACTTGTGGCAGGAACATTTTGTCTATGATAAAATTTCAATTACTAGAAATTATAACATATTTGACCTCCCTCTGCATTTTCCCTGCTATTCTTCTGATGAAGAAAGAAGGAACAAGAGATACCCAAACAAACAGATATGATGGATTTTGACTGCAAAAAAGTTCACTGGTAATATCCTCTACTTAGTCTACATTAACCCTGTCTCCTAAGAAGGCATGTCACATATATTTCCGGGCTTCAATTTTCTTCTCCAGATTATTTTAAAATCCCTTTTGGCCACTCATATATGGTGATTTATACACTCCTTCCACTCATCAGTCATGGAGAATGAGAAGATTCATATTGATGGTGAGCAGAAACCCTGTGGGGCTTTAGACCCACAAAGCACTCCAGACTCTTTCTAGAGTGCCCCCGAACTCATGGGGAAAACCTTTTCTTAAATATTTTAACAAAATGCCTTTTTTGTTGATCTGTTTCTATACTTCTCAGCAGACATTCTGAGTAATTGTATTCTTGTGAAGATAAACTCTTAACATCACATATTCAGATAGGGTGGAGAAGAGAAATAAGTTTAAATCTGAAGTCAATGACCAACAGCCTGGGTTGGATTCTTATTTCTGCCTCAAAGGAGCATTGCAATTTGGGGCTAGGCACGTTACCCTCAAACGTCTTTTCTCATAAACTATGGGAATAATAATAGGTACCTCAGGGTATTATTGTGAAAACTAAATTATGTAATGTTTGTTTGAAATTTCAGCACAGTGGGCACTCAGTAATGGGATGTGGATTCTGAGGCAGGCCAGTGGGGATGAGGTGTGGAGAATGTTGTATAAGCTTCTAGGCACAGTAACAAACTGTAGGAGCTCTCAAACAAACAAGGCTGGTTGAAATCCTGTGAGGAATCTTGTCTAGCCTTCCTATTCCCGTCTAGTGAACAGTTTAAAGAGATAGGTATAAAGGGGCAGCTAGACATAGAAACCCTGGTCTTGTGGGGAAACATCTAGACAAAGATCGATGGATTTCCCACCAGCTCCATACCTCTAAGACATTTAAAATACAGCAAAAACTGTTTGTGGAAGGAAACCATTTGCATTAATGTACATTGTATGACTTCCTTTAAACATGGGGAATTGTAAACATTTAAGTAAAATCATTTTTGAGATTCACTAACAAAGACTGTTGCATAATGTATGAACCACTGGGCTCTGCAGGGGACCACTTCTTTGTTACAGAGATGAGCAAGTTGTTGAGTTTTTCCTCTTTAGCCAGGTTCCTCTTGTGATTTGGCTAAAATTTATAAGGTAGATTTATGAGATTAAGATTCCAGGGCCTAAATTTTGCATTAGTCTCTATCTAGGGTTAAGGGTCTGTCAGGGAGCTTTGGGGACAATACACAGATGCTCCAAAGTGATCCAGCTTTCTTCTCTCATCTTGAGAGTGCACCGCTTAAGCTTCATGGTGGCCTAAGGATCCCACCTGTAGGTAGCCATTCAGTCCATATTCCCTCCATGTAATGTTTAGCGTTCTAACGTGTTGTTGAATGTTCAGTTAGAACTTACCCCCAAAATACCACATCTCATCTTTTATGACTACCTACAATGTAGTCCCCCCACAAAATATCTCCTTCCATCTATTCAGTTAGACATGTCATGGCAGATCTGGACCTCTGCTCCAGATCAGCATTACTGTGTACTGTTTGTTAATGGTTTCAGAATAACACATACTTCCCTACTTCTTTCTCAATCCAAGATGTATTGGTCAAGGGACCTATACGTTTATAGTTAAAAAAAATATCTCTAGGCTATAATACATACACATACATACACATATACTCATATAGACATTTAAAGACATATAATTTTATAGGCATACACACACACACACACACACATTTCCAAGTTTAAGAACAAATGCCATAAAAAAAAAGAACAAATGCCATACCTAAAAAATTACCTACAAAAACAAATAAACACATATTCCTAAGTGATACACAGACACGTATACACACTGAAGTTGAGTACCACTGCCAATATTATGCAAAACATGACTAAAATAATTATTTTTGTGCTTTAGTTTTTTAAATGTTTTAATTGATTTTTAATTATTTCTCCCAACTTGTTGAGATGTAATTGACGTATTAACATTGTGCAAGTTTAGGGTATACATATGATAATTTGCTACATGTATGTATTGCAGAATGATTTCCACAATAAAGTTATGTACCTCAGTTTCTTTATCTGAAAAATAGGGCAATGAAGGAATATTGTGAGGGTTAGATTAAGAAAAGGATCTGGCACAAAGCATTTGTCCATTACATAATGCCTACTCTTATTTTGATGGTATGAGAAATGTTGATTACACAGTGTAAGCAAATGTAGGATTATCCCAGTTATATAAAGAACAAGAGGAATGAGATTCGAGCACAAATTCCAGCAAAACACTCTGGGTATACAGTACATCTATATATCTAAGCATTGGCTTATTTCTAGACCAAGGCATTTATAGAAGGGTAAACTATCTTAATCACAGGAAGCTTTGGAGCATGTTTTATCTAGTTTCCTTTCCCATATAGGAATTGCTCTTTAAGCTATGATTCTTTGGGCCTTCAACCAGTAGGCCTTTCTCAAGATGACCTGGAGAGATCTTGTTCATTTTTTGTTAGTTCAGTAAAACATGGTTTGATATGTTTCAATGGGGCTAAGCCAGAAATGCCATAGAGATATGAAGAAATGAATGTTTAGTCTTACAATATTCCATGATCATTTTGTAAAATGTTTTTTAAATTTATTTCTGAGAGAGATACAGACAGCGTGAGCAGGGGAGGGTCAGAGAGAGAGGGAGACACAGAATCTGAAACAGGCTCCAGGCTCTGAGCTAGCTGTCAGCACAGAGCCCAAGGCGGGCCTTAAACCCACAAACCATGAGATCATGACCTGAGCGGAAGTTGGACGCTTAACTGACTGAGCCACCCAGGTACCCCTCTATGAGCAACTTTAACATTAGGATTTCCTCTTGGTAAATGTTATCAACAAAACCAATTTTATACTCCCAGGGAATACCTTGTGGCAGCATTCCGTTCTGCAACCACAAAGGCATAGGCTATGGTTTTATTGTAATTCTCTACTATTCTTAAAATATGGCATCTGGATAGACTGTGGATTGTTAGTTACTCAGAGGTGACATATGTAACAAAAGCCCAGTACAGTTCATTTCTACAGTAACTATAAGTAATCCCCTATTTGACTGAAAATATTTAATAAAAATAATATTTTCTTCTGCCAACACATACAGGGAGGCTTTTTTTTTTTTTTTTTTTTGCTTTCACACAAGGGAGGGAACAGAGTATGCCTTTAATTCTAGCCTTGCTTTAATCACTGCTCCACCAGTTACCAAGGTAAGGAAGTGAGCAAATTGTTAAACCACTGTAAGCTTCGGTTTCCTCATCTGTAAAATACAGATAACAGATTTCTCATGGTGATACAAAAGTAAATAGGATAATACATGTAATTAGCATCTGGCCCAAAATACTAATAAACTTAGCTACTAATATATATCCACTAAGCAAATAAGGGTTTATTAGTATTGCTGTTATATTTATTCTTTCTGCTCTTTACGCTATCTATTAGCCGTATATACTTGGTGGGGACAGGGAAGACTGAATTCTCTCAGCCATGCTGTGGGAGCCCAAATAGCACAAAACTAGCAAGCCATAAATTCAAGAGATTATAAGAGGATCTCACTGAACTGAGCCTGGAATTACATGAAAAGAAATCTTTTAAGAGTTATTTCCTATTCAAAAAGGACTTGCTGCATTATTAAATTCCACCATACTGAGAGTTTTTCTCCTTCACATTCGTGCTTTCAAATCTTACTTATTACAGTTCCAACCTAAATGGGGTGAAGGAAGCTGGGAAGGGAAATGCTGGGCAATAGATCAGAAAGGAGATATTTGTAGGAATGAGAACAGCTCTAGCTTTCCATGAACGGGTATGAGTTGCTTTTAACTTTTCAAAACACTTTCAGTTTTACCTTCTCTACTGGGGCTAGTAGCAAGCAGCCCCAGTATAGGAGTCTTAGACATAAAACTCCTAGATAATCAAACATCTACCTACTCATCCCACCTGTTTAAAACCTTCAGAATAATATGACGACAGTGACTGTTTTTTACAATAGCATATTCATTTACTGAGTATCTATTATATATATGATATACACCAAAGATCTTATATTTATTATCTATGTAGGATTTAAAGGAACACTGAAGAAGCTGGTTTTATTTGTGATAGTGACTTGCTCAAAATCCTGTCAATAGTAAATAGCAGAACTTGGATTTGAGTGCATAAAATTAACACCAAAACCTGTCCTTTAACTACTCTACTAAAATGCAGAAAACTTAGTCCTATGCTTGGAAATAGATAAAGGGTACAGAAACCACTGTAAGCTTCAGTGTAAGCTTCTACCTTGCATTAAAATAAGAGAGCACACCTGTGGAAGGAGACTACCATATCACTGTCAGTGTATATTTAAATGGCTAAGTTAATTTCAAGAGACAAAGAGGGAAGAGAATCTGAAAAAGGGGTGATTTTTAAGGACTTAAAGGGGAAGAAGCAAGTACAGCTGAGCATGTAGAGGACATGGAGACTCTATCAGTCAGGGTGCTGGCTAGCTACATGCTCAGAGAAGGTTGTATAAAAGAAAGGAACCTCAATAAAATGTAATCCATGACCTGTTTCTGTAACCCCATATCTTTCTGAGTTAAATAGATCTCAGTCCCTGCCAGCTGCCACTCATGTGGGGAAAACATATAAACAAAATGTAACCTTTAGTGAGTCAGTTCTAAATTTGTGAAGTCCTTCAGCATGAAGAGATTTCAGAGTCAGACAAGGAAGAAATAGGAAAGATGAGGAACAATCAGAAATATTACTTGACTTGCCCAAGATTAACATTTATTTTGAGATTACCTCATATTGCTTGATACATTGCTTTTTGTTCTAATTGCCCTAGAATCAACTAAAGGTAACATAAATTCTCTAAATTAAAAGTTTCTCATTTATTTATAAACATTTGACTCATTGGCCCAGAGCAGTGGGGTGGATGTGGCATTATAAGGTGGCCTGCCTAGGTCACCCAGAATCCTTTATAACCCTTCTTTAGTAGCTTTCTGATGTTTCTGTGCTGAGAGGAGGCATTTTGACATTGTCTTCCCTCTTCTCATCTGAACTTTCATCTTTTTGCCTCTTCCAAAATTGTATCTATCTCTTGAGGTTGCACTCAAGTCCCACCCACCATCAACTGGCCTCAGCAAGCCTCCTCTACACTCAGTTCAGCCAATCAGAGCTCACCTGATGTTTACCATAATGTTGATGAAAGTCTTATCTTCTCAATAAGACCATCGTCTCCTTGGAGGTGTGTTGTAAGCCCCTATAAGTCTTGGCCTCTCCTGTACCCCTTCCTACAATAGTATATCAAGGGTGTGCTCTATAAACATTTACTGAGTGATGACAGCATTAGCATCTTTCAACTAGTAACTATTAGAAAAATTTCTAAGTGTGCCCATATATAGTATTTCTTGGAATAAAGGGTCCCTTTGATTTTTCAATGAGAAATGTTTCAGTTCCATGGAAAAATCACCTAACTTTTAATTGGCCAGCCATTAGGGAAGATTGTGGCATTTGTTATGATGTGGGGACCCTAATAACTCAGGCGATACTCAGCCAGTGGCACAGAGTCTGGGGAAGGTGAGCTTGTGAGTAGATACCCTCTGCTACCACCTGCCTTTCCTGATAATGCTAACCACAATTTTCTACACACTATTTTTTTTTATCCCTAATATATGGCCTAGAAATCAAATGTCTTATTTGGAAGTATATTTAAAGATCATACATCATTCGTGGTAGTTATGTTCTATAAATTCAACAGAAACATTTCATTCATGAATACTGATCATTGCACCTAGAGGAGATATAGTTAGGTTCCTGGGAGCTGCCAGCCACAACATTTTCTTCAACTGATTATTATATAACCTTGTTTAGTGGGTACTTCTGTTTAGATGCCTTATTTTATAATGCTGATTCATTAACATTGAACTCATGACCAGCAGGGTAATCATGCCTCAAAGAAGCTCATCTAACCATGTATTTTCTTCATAAGGTGCATCACAATCTTGTGCCTAGGATCATTGGGTATTACTTAAGCATTTCACTTGGGGGCCATGTTGAACAGTAAAATCACTCAAAAAAGCATAAAATGTGAAAAATATGGCACTAGGTTGTGAAAATGACACTTGTTTACAGTATGCAAGCTGAAACAAGATAACATAGGGTTGGCTTATTGGACCTCAACTGGACATGTGCACATTGGTGACCCACATTTTTTACTACTCTGTGAATGTGCAGGTCTGTGAATGACTTAAAGTGCATAAGTATTGATTTAGGGATTACAAATAAATTTTAGCAAGTAGGCAAATTGGAAGATACATAATCAGTGAATAAGGAGAATTGATAGTACCTTTAAAAGGCACCTAATTTTTATTTGATATTTGTATCATGTCTTAGATCTAGGAATACTCCATTTATTCACTTTAAGAAAATGGTCCATATTCTTTTATTGGGAAAGGGAAATTCACATATAACCTGGAGGTAAAGGGATCCCTGGCAGTTAAGGCCATTCTAACACACTCAATTATGCTTTAACATTCCAAAAAGTCTTAAGGCTTAATGAGGTATAGAAATTAGAGCTTAGTAAGAACACAGGATTTGCTGTCATAGAGATATAAATTTAGAAAAAGATTGTGCTACTAATTAGCTGAGTATCCTCAGGGAAGTTATGTACCTTCTCTGTACATAAGCTACATTATTTTTAAAGCTATTAATATACCACCACCTTTTCAAGTTTTGAGATAACATACATGGAAAAAGTCTAATATAAGGGCACACTGAGTTCAGTGTTTTTCTTTCCCTCCCATTTTAGGTATCCTGCAATGAGCAATATTAGATATTATGCTTTCCACAATGCTGGGAAGGAAATGGGCAGCAGGGAATGGATAGGTGGTTTGAGACAATGTGTAGGAACTGGCTACTATAACGGATTAATTAAAATACATATATTTTGTTTTCTATTCAAAATAGGCTTCTTACTAGGTGAGTCTTGTTTCAAACAATGTAGAAGGAATGAACATGCTCATGAGATAAATTTGTAAAAAAGTTGAAAAAAGCCATTAACCTATTCATTTTATAGGATTAGGCCATGGTTGATATTTAGGGGGTCAATCTGAAGCTAAATGAGTTAGACTGAGACTGAGATTAGAGGATCGGTTGCTGCAATTTAGAATGTGAAACTGTGAGCCCATTCAGGAAAATAACCCAGAAATATATGACATTTTTACTAGACCTCATGCTTTGAAGTGCAAAACATTATGAATATGATACCAATGATAAATACGTGCTGGCATAACTAAAAGGCCTTTGAAAAAAAGCAAAGCTTACATGGAATGATATGGAAGGAATATTGGGCAAAATAATTCTAAAAGTTGTCTCTCTGTTTCATAAATGAAATTGAGAAGTTCATCATCCCAAATAACACTGGGATTGTGTCTATAAAGAGAATTCTTTGGACAATCATCGTATCTCAAGTCTCCTAGTGGTGGGTTCATGAAAAGGTGCGTAGTTGTGATTTTTAATAAAACTTTTTTTAATGTTTACTTATTTTTGACAGAGAGAGGAGGTAGGGGTTGAGAAAGGGGGACAGAGAATCTGAAACAGGCTCCAGGCTCTGAGCTGTCAGTATAGAGTCTATGTGGGACTCAAACCCACAAACCGTGAGATCATGACCTGAGCCAAAGTCAGACATTTAACCGACTGAGCCACCCAAGCACCTCTGTGATTTTTAATTTTATATGTCAACTTAAATGGGCCAAGGGGTGCTCAGACATTTGGATAAACATTATTCTGGAAATGTCAGTGAGAGTGTTTCTCAGTAAGATTAAAATGTAGACCTAGTAAAGCAGATTGCATCCCTCATGTGGGTGGACCCCAGTCAATGATATGAATGCAACAAAAAAGCGAAAAGAGAACTCCTCTTGCCTTACTACTTGAGTTGGGACATTGATCTTATTCTGACCTTCAGATTTAGACTGAAGCAGCATTGACTTTTCTCAGGCCTTGAAGCTGGGTTTTGGACTGCAACATTCACCACTGGTTCTCTTCATCCTCAGCCCTTTGAATTCAGATTGAAACTACACTTTTGGCTATCCTCGGTTTCTACCATGTCAACTGCAGTTCTTGGGACTTCTCAGCTTCCATAATTGCATGAGCTAATTTCTTATGATCTCTCTCTCTCTCCCTTCCCTCCCCCATACTATATATTATCTATCTGTCTGTCTGTCTATCTATCTATCTATCTATCTATCTATCTATCTATCTATCATTTTCTCTTGGTTTTTTCTGGAGAACCATGACTAATAAAGTAGTAAATTGCAGAGTACTAAGTATTTAGTAGCTTGGGATTTTATATTTTTCTAAAGGGTTTATGCACTGTCAAGATCTTTCAGGAATAAAGACATTAGTACTCTAGAAGTCAGCATGTCACTAGAGACAATTCTCCAGTATTGCCACCTCATGGATTATCTCAGATGAAGAAAGCCATATCACCCAAGGCCATCCTCTTTTTGGGATAGCTTACATCTAGTGACTGATTGACCTGTGGGTATAAAATACAGCTCTTTAACCTCAACTTGTGATAAAGTACCTTGTGATGCAGTATGTGGTTTTCTCCCCCAGCATGTACTTGACCCTTTTCTCAGTGCATAGAGGCATGTGATATGTGTGTAATGAAATGCATGTTTAGTATCCCTTTTCTGTTGTCCATGGTTACATATCTGGTTGGTAATCTGAAAAGATGTATTGGCAAATTAATAACTCAATTCACACATCAAATAAATCAACCTTGGTCCCATGTTATTATACTTGGGGGAATTATCTGAAAAAGAATTGGCTAAGATACCTGGATCCAGGAAGTATATTTACCTGGTTGCGAGAGCATTCATCAAGTAGATCATACTCCCAAATACAAAGAATATTCATTGACTATTCAAAGTGAGACTTTAAAACAATCATTGGGTTATGTTTAAAACAATCCAGAAATAGGAGGGCAAGAGGATCTACTACAAAGTGTAAAGACAGATTAAAACCAGATTCTCTTCTAATTCGTTGGTGTGTTTTGTGTATATCAAGCGACTGTTCTGTATTTCAGTTTCCTCATTCTTTTAAAAAATTTTTTGTTTTTATTTTATTTTTGAGAGAGAGAGAGACAAGAGTGCAAGTGGAGAAGGGGCAGAGAGATGGAGACACAGAATCTGAAGCAGGCTCCAGGCTCTGAGCTCTCAGCACAGAGCCCAACATGGGGCTGGAACTCAAGAACTGTGAGATCATGACCTGAGCCAAAGTTGGATGCTCAACCAACTGAGCCACTCAGGCTCCCCAAATTTCCTCATTGTTAAATGAGGTCAGTTATACCAACTGACAACAGTTAACATGGATATTACCAAACAGGAATTGATGGTGTCCAATGCAAATTCTAGCTCTAAGAAAACTTGCTGATAAAGGATATGTTTGTGTAATAAGATAATATATATTTGTATAGGCTCAACCAAGCTCCTGTTCTTGGCAGTGTTATATTAAACAAGATAATGAGCAAATGTAGAAGTGTTTAGAACAACTTAACAATGCACAAAATGTTCATTTGTGACTGGTGTGTACCATAGAGAAAACAAACATCAAGGAAAACCTCCAAACTAGGGAAAAAGTAAATTATAGTCCATCAAAGTGATGGAAGTTTATGCAGCTGTTAAAATACATATGAAAGATATATAGAACAATGCAAAAATTTGTTTAGGATGCAGCATCAAGAAAAAATTAAGCAAAGTTATATGCCAGAGTTATAACTATAAAAATAGGTATATATTTGGACAAAGTATGCATAAGAATACATGAAAATCAAAATAGTTGTTTCAGTATGATAGAACTATGGATAATTTTTTCCATTAAAGTGTTCTTTAATGTTACATTTTTCACAACACAAATATTGTGAATATGAAAAAATAATTAAAATGAATAAAGCAAATCAGATTGTCTTGAAGCAAAGGAGTCCAGTGAAATCAAGACAACCCTAGATGAGAGATGCATTACATTTCTTGATTCATATCAAGCACAGGGCATTTTCCAGAAGCCTAAAATGGCAGTTTAACCAAAGAGTGTGGACAAGATAGTAGACAGAAAATAGGCATGAATGTGGAAGGCCTACCACAAATGTCTTTCACAACTTCAGCATTGCCTCGTGTAACTTTACACATTGTTAAGTTTTTCCAGTTCTGTGCTACCAGCATCCCCTCTACTCTATATAGTGAGCTAATATGCAGCTTCCCAACAACTGCCTGAGAATACTAAGTTACACTGGGGAGAAATGCCGAGAAGGAGGCCTCTGTCCAGCTTTTCAGAGCAGTGTTGTATTGTGATATATCACAATACATACAAAACTGCCAGCAGAGGAATACAGGGATAGGAGCACATCTCTGTGGTTGGGTAGACTGACGACTACAGGAATTTGTCAGGCTCGGTTTGCAGATAGTTGTATTAAAATATTGTATTTTATTACAAATATTCTTCTTTTAACATTGTAACTATCTACTGGATGGGGCAAAGCATCAATCATTTTAACTTAGAAAATATTTTAGGGACTCCTGGGTGGCTTCATCAGTTCAGAGACTGCCTTTTGATTTCAGCTCACATCATGATCTCAGGTTTCATCACTCTGAGCCCTGCCTGCATTGGGCTCTGAGTCGTGCAGAACCTGCTTCATATCCTCTGTATTCCTCTCTCTCTGCCCCTCCACTTCTCTCTCTCTCTCTCTCTGAGAATATTTTAAAATGTGGACCTTCATCCTGTTGTATGGTATTTGAAGTGACATATTCTACTTCCATGTACATATTTACTTAAATATAAAATAGAGGCTCTTGGTCATAAATGATGTATAAATTATAACATATTGTCACAGTGGCCTATTAGTTTTAAATTGAATCACATTTTTTCACACTCATGCCAGTTTACACGTTTACTCTATCAGATAGTTCTTCACCATAGAATTTCATACATATATTCTCCAAGCCCTACAAAGATAACATATTATCCTTTCTTTAACTTTGATAGCAGGAGCCATACCTCTCCTCCCAATGACCTTAATTTTCAGGGCAAGGTTATTAAACATAAATTTAATATTTCATTATATATTTCATAGAACTGTTATTTGAATTTCAAAGGAATTCTGGTTGCTTGGCTTTATATACAGAAAAGCACTTGCATACAGTGTGTACCGAAGGCTGTGGTAAAATCTGAGTACTGAAGGACAAAGTGTCCAACATTTGGTTCCTGGAAGGATTGATTATGAGAACAATTAACACTCTTCACATAATATTTGTCACTCTTTACCTTATACTCATAATGCAATGATTATACATCTGTACTCTCTTTTTAATGTGGATGTAGCCATGTGATTTGATTTGGCCAATGAGACACATAGAAGTGATATGTCTTATTTCTATGAGTGAATACAAAAGCCAGCACACATTTTGCCTTTCTTCTCCTTCCCACAGCTTGAGTGATTAAGAAAAACTTGGCAAAATGAAGCTTTGGTCAGTTTGGGGATGTGAGGAATTGACATGAGCAGAGTTGCCTACTGATCTAAGTTGAACAAGTAGTATGATTAAAAAATAAACATCTGCTTGGTTAAGCCACTGGGATTTTCTTGGAGTTGTTTGTTGCCACGGCATAACAGAACTATCCTGACTGAATTACAATGAGTAAAGATCTGAGAAGTTTTCCAAATTTTATTCATAGCCTTAAAAAAATATTACTTAGTATTTGACGGAAAAGAAGTATGTATGAATCGTGTATTACTAAGCATAAAATTCAAGCAAACACCCATGAAGTCACCATTCAACTTAAGAACTAGAACATTTCTATATTGATGGAATCTTTATCTTCCTCTTACATCCCAACATCTAACCATATAGCCTCCTCCCTAGATATAACACACTATCTTGCATTATTCTTTATTTACTATTGCCATGATTTTATTTATATATATATTGAATTTCTTTTAATTTAAAAAGTATAAAAATTATATACATATACAGCAATAGAATATCTTATAAACATATAATACTATAGTATATATAAATACATCATGAATATGTTGTATATATAAAATAACATATGCATACATATATGCACATATGTATATGTTTATATGCATATGTTAACAGTAAAATAAGATACAAAGGTAGATGATATCATTTTTGTAAAGTACTCGTCGCTTTTGAAATCACATTCTTTGTAATAAATGAATTCTACAATACTGCTAGGGAGTTGACACTGAACCCTTGCTATTTTTAAATATTGTTTTAATATCTATATTTATACATGTTTCTTTCTATGAGGAAGAACTATGTTTACTCCCATGAAACACAAAACTAAAGGCACAGAATTAAATTCTTTATTCAAGATGAGATATATTATAAACAGAAGAGCTGGAATACAAACTCTGAATATTTGGCTTCTGTATTAGATTCCTACTGAGGCTATAACAGATTACACAAACTTGGTGGCTTCAAACAACAGAAATTTGTTCTCTTCTGTTCAGGAGATCACAAGTTTTAACTGGGTCTTACTGGGCTAAAATCAAAGTGTCAGTAGAGCTGAATTCTTTCTCAGATGTTCTCAGGAAGAATCCATTTTCTTATCTTTTGCAACTTTTAGAAATTATTAATATTCCTTGGCTTGTGTGAACCAGCACAGCATCTTCAAATCTCTAACTCTTCTTTCTCCTTCTTTTACTTATAGTGACCCCTGTGATTATTTTGGGCCCATTAGAAAATCCAGAATAATCCTCAACTCAAGAACATTAATTATATATTCAAATTCCCTTTTCCTCTGTAAGGTAACATATTCATACATTCCAGATGTTAGGATGTGTACATCTTTTGGGTGGCCATTATTCTGCCTACCACAGCTCCAAAGTCTGTAGTTTTAGTCACTATGTTCTACTGCCTCTTAAGGGAAAAATAACCTTAGAACAGATCTACTGTAATATGTAATGCTTACAATGAACATCAAGAGCTACAGTAAAAAAAAGTAAATTCTAAAACTATCTGTATACTAGCAAACATAGACTACTGGGACTTTATCAAGGTAAAAAGCTTCTGCACAGCAAACAATCAACAAAACTAAAAAGGCAGCCTACAGAATGGGAGAATATATTTGTAAATGACATAACTGATAAAGGATTAGTATCCAAAATCTACAAAGAATTTATCAGACTCAACACCAAAAAAAAAAAAAACACATAATCCAGTGAGGAATGAATCCAGTGAGGAATGAATAGACACTTTTACAAAGACATCCAGATGGCCAACAGACACATGAAAGATGCTCAACATCACTTATTATTAGGGAAACACAAATCAAAACTACACTGAGATACCACCTCACACCAGTAAGAGTGGCTAAGATTAACAATTTAGGAAACAACAGATATTGGCGAGGATGTGGAGAAACATAACCCTCTTGCACTGTTGGTAAGGATGCAAACTGGTATAGCCGCTCTGGAAAAATGTATGTAGGTTCCTCAAGAAAATAAAAATAGAACTACACTATGATCCAACAGTTGCACTAGTAGATATCCAAAGGATACAAAAATACACATTTGAAGGGGTACAGACACCCCAAAGTTTATAGCAGCATTATCAACAATAGCCAAACTATGGAGAAAGCCCCAATGTCCATTAAGTGATGAATGGATAAAGACAACATGGTGTATGTATATAATGGAATGTTACTCAGCCATCAAAAAGAATGAAATCTTGCCATTTGCAATGACATTGATGGAGCTAGAATGTAATATGCCAAATGAAAAAAGTCAATCAGAGAAAGACAAATACCATATGGTTTCACTCATATGCGGAATTTAAGAAACAAAATAGATGAACATATGGGAGGTGGCATAGACAAGACAGGAAAACAAACCACAAGGTATTCTTAATGATAGAGAACAAACTGTGAGTTGATGAAGGAAGGTGGGTGGGAGATGGGCTAAATGGGTAATGCGTAACAAGGAGGGCACTTGTTTTGATAAGCACTGGGTGTTATGTGTAAGTGATCAATCACCGAATTCTACTTCTAAAACTGATATTGCACTGTATCTTAACTAAAATTTAAATTTAAAAAACCCCACAAAACTATCCTTATACTAAATTAACCATATAGAGAGAACTGGCCTCCTACTTTGGATTCAATCTTTAGATTCTTTGAGATGTTTTATGAGTTTTATACTCAGGTAGACATGTTACTGACTAGTTCTTATTATCAATTGTTTACAGATGAAGAACTTGAGGCTTGTGAAGGTTAAATAGTTTTCCCAATGTAACATAGTTAGTGATGGTTTATTTCTATCATATCATACCTTATAAACAGATTTTGCTGAACAAATAGAAGAGGAATTACATGTTGTGAGTTTGAGAAGTAAATTATAGTGGTTTTGAGTAAATGGGAAACCTTTATTTAATTGTGGGAACTGAAATGTGCCTAGAAAAATATCAGAGTATATAGTTGCAGGATTTATGTAAATCCAAATATTAACTTTACTAATGCTCACTGGTATTTACTCTTGAATGGGAGAATTGTGATGGACATTTTCGTATACTTTTTAAAACAAACAAAATACTTGCTGAGACAGCTAAGGACAGCACTGACTTTTATAGAACATGTTTGTTTGCTTACATTTAAGACACCTACACAAGATGTAGAACTCTAATCTGTCCAGAAAAATTTCAAGTCAACTGCTACTTCCATACCTGAAAACCAATGATCTATTTTCTGTTCTTATTTTTGTCTTTTCTTAAATGTCTTACATATAGAATAAATCTGAGTTCTTTAGCACAGTAAAAAAAAAAAAAAAAAAAAAAAAGGACACCTATGAGAAATCGAAAGAAGAAAGGTGACAGGCTCAACCTCAAGATCCAAGGAGGAACATGGTGTTGAGTTGATGGGTTTTCTTTTTGTCTTTTATATCCTAGACTGGAGCTGATCAAGTTGGCAACCCAGAAATGCCAAAGGGGAGAGGAGGGCCAGGGAAGGGAAGGGAGGGGAGGGGAGGGAAGGGAAAGGAAAAAGACCAAACAAAAGGCTGTTCTGGGAATATGGCAGCCTAGCACATATCAAACTTTTAGGCAAAAATCACTCTACTCCAACCAAATGCCACAGATAAAACTGTGGTCGCACCCACACCAGAGAGAGCTAGGTAGGAAGCTTAGACTTCCATGTTTGTGATGCTATAAAGAGGTGCCTCAATACTCCTATTGAATTGCCAGCATAGAAGGTGGGATACAGATATTCAGCAATTTTATCCCCATTGGGTAAAAACAAGGCACTCCTAATGACATCAGTGGAGACCGTATAGTGAGCCTGGACTTCCAAACATTAGTAATAAGGCAAGACACTCTGCTCCTCCTGAGTGGTGTTAGAGGACCAGAGGAGGCCTGATGGTGAGTCTGAACATTCACCACTGCCAGTGGTATTCAGCTATACCATCCTCTCCTACTAGGTGTCAAAAGAGACCATGAGGGGAGCAATAAAGGGACATTCCAGCCTTTCTCAGCCAAGGAGATATGAATAGAGCAGTAATGAGGAGACTCTTCCTTGAGTGTCAATGGATGTCATAGGTTACAAGTATATGATTCCATTTATATAACATTGTTGAAATGAAAAAAATATAGAAATGGGTACAGATTCATAGTTACCAAGGGTTAAAGAAGGAGTGAGAATGACAATATGCATGGCTATAAGAGTACAACAATAGGGATTATTATGTTAACGGGAATATTCAAGATCTTGATTGCATCAATGTCAGCATCCCATTTGATATAGTATTTAAAAACATTACCATTGGGGCAAACTGTTTAAAGGATTACCAGATTTCTTTGTGTTATCTCTTACAACTGCATGTAAACCTGTAAGTATCCAAAAATAAAATTTTTAATTAAAAAAATCTTGATGAGGTATAGCTGTTATACTTTGAAACCATGATAGTGAGGTAACATGGAGTGTTTTGATTAGGAGACTATAGTACAGGTTTGGTCCTGAGGGAGGTAGTTTCTGATGTTTCAAACTTTAAGAATACACACAAGTGATAATTGGTCTGTGGTTTGCCCATGTTAATCAAAATCACAAAGTCTAAAGAATTGGTTTGAAATCCAAACAATTACGTAGTATATGAAATATAATGGTCAAAAAGCCTAGAATATTTAAGATCATTGCTATCATTCCTTTAGAAAAGATCCACACAGAAAGCAAAATTATAATTAAAACTTTGTGTTGTAAATATATAGTCAGGACATGATAGACATATAGGACATGATAGGACATGCTTGTCAAAGAACTTTGGCTACAATAGTCTGTGGCTCTTAACGCACTGGGGTTTCCTCTTCATGACTGTTGCAAAAATCACCACTTTCTTCTTTCTTTATCTCTTCATACTTAAATAGCAACCACATCCTACTGACATATTAATACCAGTGCACTAGTGATGTCTTAATGCTGTATCATGATTTCCTAGGACTATAGCACAGGGAGGGGAAATAATGAAACTAAGCTATGTTGAGTATCTAGAAAATCAGGTTCTATGAGGAATCAAGTCCTTTATGTAAAGTTTACTTTTTTTTTATACTGAAAGTGTGTGTGTGTGTACACGCACACGTGTGCACACGTGCATGTGAGCAGTCAGGGAAGAGGCAGAGAGAGAAGGAAAGAATCTCAAACAGGTTCTGTGCTGTCAGCATGGAGCCCAACACGGGTCTCAATCTTAAGAACTGAACCATGCATGAGATCATGACCTGAACTGCAAACAAGAGTTGGTTGTTTAAGGGACTGAGCTACCCAGGCACCCCTCAAGTCCTTTAACACAATAAACCACCTAGTGGTATACTGTCATTTTTATAGATGTTTATAAGAAAGATTTGGGGTGGTTCCTACAATTGAACAGTTAATTATTTGGGTCTGGCTCTTTCTACTTCCTTATTAGATTCTCATTGGATGAACTCATCTCCAAGCTCTGGGAAATTCCCTGCAGCTACTTTACATGAAATGGCTACTTTATTAGCAACACACAATGCAACTTAGAAAAGTCAGGTTCAAATAGGCTATATTTAATCATTTACATTTAAATACTAGTAAGTGATAGAACTAGATTTAGGTTTCTTCCATGTTTATTGTTCTTCTTTGATGCTTTGTGAAATTTGAATGGACAGAATTCAACAGTAAGACATTTTCTTTTCTATTTTCAGCATTTTTGAAATGTAGTTTGAAACAACCTTGGCTATATCCTATCCTTATGACATGTTACTGTTGACCATTCTGTTAATTCCTTCTATAAATATTCTAATATTTCTCTATGTCCAATGTGTTCAGAAAAGGATTAGGTTGTGGCAGCTATCTTTTTGAAAAAAAGGAGAACTGAAACATTATTTGGATGATATGCTTTTTGTCCTGGTCTAAGACAAATAGGAGAAGAGCCATCCTACAGTCAGTCAAGAAATTTTCCCTTTGGTAGAGGGTTTATTTTCTGTAATATATACAGACTTGGAAAGCCTGGCAATCTACAGCTGACCTATAAAAATATAAAGAATTAGGACAACTGTTCTGTTCAATTGAGACCTTCCTTGCTATAGCCATGGGAACTTCCTAATTGATACATGTTCAAATTAGTTTGGAATCGAGAAAGAGAAAATACTAGCTACTTTGAAATAATGAGAAACTGTTCCAGAATTTATACGTTAGCCAGAATCTATGTCACTGCCTAGAGTATTTTAATTCCCTCATGAACAGAATTGGCCCAAATAATTATCCAATGCTTGGAGCAACATAAATAAGATCTCTTGGACTTCTAAGTTTTCAGGAAATGGAAGATGTGGCAGGAAGGGAAGGAGAGGAAAAGGAAAACACATGTAGCAATTATGACTTCCTAAAAGAAATAAATTTATGTTCAATCATGTTCTTTAGTAAAATGGCGAAGTTGTTAAAATTTTAAAACTCTTTTCCCAACTTAACAACACTCCTTCCCACATCCAAATGGCCAGTAAATGACAGTTTTCATAGATTTTTACATATTCAGAGGATGGCAAACTAAATTTTTAACTATCCATTAAGATATTACCCAAATAAGGTCAATGCCATGCCAGAAGCATTTACATATAAAGTTGAGTTTTGGAGAGCTTTTAATACTTAAATAAGGAGTCTATACTGGTACATACGGAGTTTCATTTATTTGAAAGGAAACTCAGTTTTGTAGGTGTGCAGAGGGTAGCTCAATAACAGGAGTTCAGAAGAGAACTCTGCGTTCATGACTCCACTCACCTTTGGTAACATTGTCATATTTGGATACGAACTCTTAAATTAGTTTAATTTAAAAAAACACCTTTGGTTTTATTCTTTGATGCTGTAGAAAGAAAGAAAACTATGCCCACTCTGGGTACTTTTTTTTTTTTGCAAACAAGTCATCTAGATGTAATGTGGAGGAAAACAGAATCAGTTTTCCATTTCCTGTTTTTGTTTTCTTTTTTTTACAGTGCTGTGTTTAATGGGCTTCCCAAGTTTATTTTGAAAGAAAAAAGGGACGCCCGGGTGGCTTAGTCGGTTAAGCGTCCGACTTTCGCTTAGGTCATGATCTCACGGTTCGTGGGTTCGAGCCCCGCGTCGGGCTCTGTGCTGACTGCCAGCTCAGAGCCTGGAGCCTGTTTCAGTCTGTGACTCCCTCTCTCTCTGACCCTCCCCCCTGCTCGTGCTGTCTCTCTCTCTCTCTCTCCTAGAAATAAATAAAACATTTAAAAAAAAAAAAGAAAGAAAGAAAAAGTGAAGAATTATATTTGGAAAATAAGAAGAAGAGAAGAAATAGGAAAAGCACAATAGGAAAAAGAAGGACAACTACCTATGAAGATAGAGAAATAATTCAGTGGGGACACCAGATGGGGCCCAGAAAGCTGTCTGTTAGTGTGAGTCCAAGAGAAAGGAATCCATTCTTATGTAAGGGAGAGGTGACTAGAACTATTGATGGATCTGGAATAGAAGACTGATTGAATGTCCAGAAGACTTATAAAGATAGAAGTCTCTGTCAGTTGGTTGGCCAGATTTTATATTAAAACAAAAAAACAAAATAAACAAAAACCTATATTTCCCATGTTCAGTACACAAGGCTGTCACCAACAGATACTCTTCTCAATGTAGTTGAAAATTTGCTCCACCTAAAATTTGCACCTTATCTCTTATCTAGTAGGGTTACCTAGCTGGATCACACAGCTCTTGTAGGACTCTGGGCAGTTTGATTTGCATAGGAAAATACCTGTTGAACAGCAAAATGAAAGCTCTACAGGCACCAGGTAGAGAATAATTTGCCAAACCAGTCATCTCTCATTCATTTAGCAAGTGTTTCGGGATACTTTCCACAAGCCAGATACTCTGACATGTTTTGGAGCTACAAAGATAAGTGAAGCAATGTTCCCACCTTGAGCAATGTTTAACAGGAAGAAAGTATTATTATTTATATACTCAGTGCCAAAATAGAAATTAGGGCAAAGCGCTATGGATATTCTCCTGGAGCTCAACAGAGGGATCAATTCTTCCTGGGGAGAGGCAAATAACTAAGAGATCACAACATATTTGAGCTGCGTTTGGAAGGATAAAATAGTGCATTAGGCAGGAAGAGGATAAAAGTAATTCAACAGAGTGGGCAGTATTTAGAAATTTAATGACATGAATATGCTTAGAGAATTTGAAATAGTCTGACTGAACACAGGGTATAGGAAAAGAAAGTGGCAGATAAGAATTGGAAACTCACCAGGGGCTAGATTAAGCGAAGTCTCTGGAGTTTATCCTGTGGGCAAAAAGGAGTCATTGAAATCTCTTGGGAGGAAAAAAATGCCGTGACAAGGGTTGTATCTTAGTAGGATGAGCCTGGTGTTAGCATGGTAGAAGATTTGGTGGATGGATTATACTCAGGAGGCATGTCAGAGAGTGTCTGATGAAAATGAAGGAGAAGAACAAAAGACTATGTAAAAAATGGATCGTGGGAGACAATGCCAGACAGAGGACATGTAGATATATGAAAAATTTTTTTTAAAAAGTCAAGATTTAAAGAAATATCAGATGAGAGATTTTCATGGGATCCAGGTGAAAAAAAGGCAAATATGTAATTAAAATAGGTCATTGGGTTTGAAAATTAGAGAGGAGTTGACTTTTTGTGGGTATTATTATTTCCATGTAATTTTGAGGTAAGTATGCCTAGTGTCTTCCCATCCTCATCTCCACTTCCTACTACTCTTCTTTACCTCAGAAAGCTGACCTGTATATGTCATGTGTTATCTTATTGTCTGGCTTCTGTTGGCTTTGTCCAATGAGAGGCCAACAGGTAACTGAAAGGAGGGAAGAAAGAGAGGTGAGAGTATTTGTTTCCCTGCTTTCCCAGTATGAGGCCACCATGGGCTGCCATGGTCCAGAAATCATCACTCTTCTCAGGACCTGCTGGGTCCCATTAACTACCCTTCCTGGGGACAAAAGGTAACTCCCGTATCTCCTATAATACCATCCTCAAATTATTCCTCCAACTCTTGTAAATGTTTCCTTTTGTATATAACACTTTCTTAAATAATCCTTACTTGAGAGTGCCTCTGTTCTTACTGGAAATCACATAGAGTGGAAGAGAGATTTTAGGAGTCAGAGGGACATAGAGAGTGGAGATAGCAAATACAGGCCACTCAAGATGTTTAGCTGTGAACGAAAATGAATCAAAAAAGGTTGTAAGTTGAATAGGGGCCAGAATGGGAAGAAAATATTTAGGATGGAGACACAGGATGATTTTTATATATTGAGACAAGGACACTTCCTCTAAGTAGGTTAATTAGAATAAAAGAAGCATCTGTGTAGTGGGCCTTTCACAAATCCCACGGTTTGGCTAATTCTCACATCTAACTCTAACCTCCCTTAATTGCTACATATGGGAGACAGAAAACGGGAGTCACAATTCTTGTTTTGGATACAGAATACAGAGAATGATTTTAGTAGTATCTACTATAATTGCTTTAATACCAATATCAGCAGGGTCTAAATTATAAAGACCACCATACAGTCTTGGTTTAGAATCAGCAAAGCTATGGAACAGCAATGAAAAAAGCTGCCATGTAATAAACTTAAGCAGACACAGGGGTGGAGTTAGTCCTGGCTAGAAGATTAGTAACAAGAGGAAAGAACTGGAAATGGAGAGATCACTGGCAAGGCAGGGAATATTCACTGCATTTTTAGTTTGACTACTACAGAATTTTGGCATCACATTTATGACACTACCATTGTAGTGGGCTATTGTAGTGGACAATAGATTGTACATTGTTTTCCTCAGATTTAGCCTTCTGATTTAGATACTGGCCTTCATCACAGAATTTACTATATTAGAAGAGAAACAGTCAAGGTTTTATAACATGGTGTAGCAGGGCACTTAGAATGCTTTTTCACTTAATGACAGTGCAAGCAATAAGCTCTATGAGTTCAGACAGGGGGAGAGAGATCACTGAATAAATAGACATTTACAAATGGCTTATCTATATATGTAAATCCACTGGACAATTCATTTAGTCTGAGGAGGTGGCAATGTCCTAATTTTGTATATAAAATTCATTAAGGCCTTCTGATCTCTCTTGAAAGCTCACACAGCTTGCTATATAGACTATGAAAATACCAACAGCCATTTTATTTTTTAAACCACCCAACCCCATCAATTACCCAAAAGTGCTAGATGCTGAGCACAATATGAAGTAAAATACAGTCAGCCTTGAAAGTCTATGGTGTTTTTATTTTGCTGATATTTCTAAAATGTTTCAAATACCTATAATACACAGAGAAATAACCATAGGCTTGAGCTAGGAAGACATTAAGGAACAATTGAAAAATAAATGGCTTTTCCTAATATAAGTGAATTTATCACAAATCCTCCAAAAGAAAAAAAATAGCAGAAAGCACTGTGGACATTGGAGAATTATAACGTATTACTTAGCACTACCTCTCAATTTTGATGAGACATCTGAAGCTTAGATATTGGAAAAGACAAAATCTTGAATAGAAAGAAAGGCATACAATGGGACTCCTGGGTGACTCAGTCAGTTGAATGTCCAGCTCTTGATTTCAGCTCAGGTCATGATCCCAAGGTTGTGGGATTGAGCCCTGTGTGGGGTTCTGTGCTAAAAACACAGAGACTGCTTGAGGTTCTCTCTGTCCCTCTGCCCCTCTACCCACCCACCCCCATGTCTCTGTCTCTATCTCTCTGTCACACACACATACATTAAAAAGAAAGCATATTAAATGCAAGTGAATGGTCTGAATTGCTCCAAAGGCTTAAGGGTATCAGTATACCCACAACTCTAATTTTTTTACATAAACTGCTCAATCTCCCACCTGTGTAGTATCAGAAATTTCAGTATCTTCCTCATTTTCTATTTAATTGTCACAGAATCCTAGAAAGTTTTTCAGTCTAAATGAATTTTAGTACCATTGAATCCATGTTCCCAGTTTCTCATGCTATCGTGTGTCACAATTGATGACTGTTTTTTGTCTGATGAATTATGTCAGCCCACTTCTCCAGTGGTGTTTCTGCTTCTTACTCTCTCTGCAGAGACCACAGGATTTTAAGGAGGAGGATCCACCAATACCCTGTGCAAAGATCCTATTTCTTTGGGTTTTTAAGTCACAACTCTTAAAAATCAGCCATTTAAGTTCATACACCTATATCCAGCCTCAAAATACTGGATCAGACTCCTGACTATGCTTCCTTTCATACCTGGAAAAAAATCATGTTTTTGCTTCTAGTGGCCAATTTTCCTAGGATTATAGTCCATGTTCTTTAATTTCTCACATATCAAAGGGTTTTGTTACATTTCTGTCTATAAATGATTAGACTATTAAAGGTTTACTCAAACCAAATCTATCAGTTTAGGGTGATGCCTCTCAACAGTTCCAAGTAATATTATGTATTAGATTATAAATATCAGGGATGCATGGGTGGCTCAGTTGGTTAAGCATCTGACTTTGGCTCAGGTCATGACCTCACAATTTGTGGGTTCATGCCCTATATCAGGCTCTGTGCTGACAGCTTGAGGCATCAGGTCTGCTTCAGATTTTGGGTCTACCTCTTTCTCTGCCCCTCGCCCCCCCCAACTCTCTCCCTCTCTTTCTCCCACAAATAAACATTAAATTTTTTAATATAAAAATATGGCATTTCTCTAGTGTAAGAAGAGGAAAAATGGAATAACAATCAAAACCAAAGTATTTCTTTAACAATGCATTTTCTGGCAAGGCACCTAATCATGTAACATTTTGTAATTTGTATGACAGTATTAATTGCTTTAAAAATACAATCTTATTTGAAAGTTTTCACCTTATAGGGAACAAAAGTACCTACTTAAATGACACATTTACTAACATGGATAAATCAGGATTTCAACTTAGAGATCATTGCTTTGTTCTTCCTATCATGTTACTAAATGTGCCCTCAAAAGTGTCACGGAACATAAAGTGAGTAAAGAGTACTTAAAGAGTTTGCATTAATGAAAGACGGGGGCAAAGGGAAGGCACAAGGAAAGTGCCCAATATAAAAGAGTTAGAAAATAATAAAGGATAGCACAAAGAACAGAAATAAATTAAATTTAACCAAGGGTCTTTGGTGTTGGGAGTGCTTCTTAAAGGAATTCAATTCAATTATATTTATATTTATATAGTATGTTTGACTAAAAGAATTCTGTTTGCAAAGCACTTTACATGGATTGTGTAGATTGGCTTACTCAATTCCAACTCTAACTCCTCTCCAGTATATCTTCCTACCCTTTAGAGGCCAGAAAGCTAAAAATTTTAAACATGGCTTCTATGTGTGACCTAAATTCCACCAACCAAATACACCACCCAAGACGTAGAAGGAGAAAATTTGCTATGTGAAGGGGCAACCACAATCATGGAGACTGCTTCTTTTGAGTCAATTAGGTAGCATGTGCATCATCAAAGAACAGAAGTTTGAGTATGAGTTTGAGTATGAACAGAAGTATTTTTTGTTAAGAGTCCTATTTTGCTAAAAATCTCTTTTTATGTCTGTGTTATCTAGCATCTGTACTACTAGAAATCCTGCAAGATAGTTATAAGAAACTCTCCTTCTGCCTAGTAGAGATACAGGAGATTACGGCATTTGCTGCTAAAAACCCTTAAGGTACGATAATTGATACCAGAATGATTTCAAGGAAAGTAATAGGATTTGGGGTTGTGTATGTGACTTGGTTAGGTTGAAGGTAGGAGTGGTCTGTTGGCAGTAGAGATTGGAATGCTGGTAGCCTGTAATACTTAATGGTACAAGAGTCATTAAATTATAGCCTCTGTTACTGGGAAAGATCTCTACGAAAGGCAAAGACCATGCTTAGGTGGACCATGCTGAAGGGTATGAAGAATATAATGTGACACTGGGATGGGCTGCTACTTCCATCTGAATTGGAAACTATAAAACAAGAAAAGATAGAGGCAAATTATAAAATCTTGACTCAAGTCCTGGCCAAATAATCAGGGAATTTTTATAGACACTCTAAAAAATATCTTCTATTCCTGTTAGGTATAACAATTTAGGTATAACTGGGTATAACAATTCAAATCCAATTCCAGAGACTGGTGGTGAGAAGGGATGATGTAACATAGGCAGAATTCAGAGTTTTGCTATGTCTTGAGTAAAAATATGGGTATTGAGAGGGACTACCAACCTTAGAAATTTTAGCATGCATATTTGCTATGGTTTAGGTTGACTTTGAATATTCTGAACCCCCAAACTTTATGGAGTGTTCCCAGGCAGCACTAGCAGCCACTTTTCCCCCTTCCTTGATGATTCCCCACACCCTGGCTGATAAGGCTCTTCCTGCTTTCTTTGAAGCCATGAAATCAGTTACTTTGGAAAGGAATACCTGTTCTTTTCCATATCCCATCCTGTCATCTATATAAATAAAGACATTTCTTAGTCTGACCCAAAGGGACTAAACAAAGGACCAAACAAATATTCAAGTCCAAGGTGACAAATTGTTTCTAATTTAGATTGGCAAATACCTGGAATTAGTTTACTGAAAACTAAACATAAGAGTGGCTTATGTTAAATGAAGTTGAGATGATAAAAATTCCTCAGTTTTGTGGAAGATAAAATATAAGGCTAATAGTGTGTTAAAAGATGGTATGGGGCTGGGGGCACCAGGGTGGCTCAGTCAGTTAAGTGTCCAATTCTTGATTTCTGCTCAGGTCATGATCTCACAGTTCATGAGATCAAACCCTGTGTTGGGCTCTTGTGCTGACAGCAGGAAGCTTCCCTGGGATTCTCCCTCTCCTTTTCTCTTTACCCCTTCCCAGTGTGCCCACATGTGCATGTGCGTGTGCACTCTCTCTCTCAAATAAATAAAAACATTAAAAAAAGAGACGGCATGGTGTTATCAAATGGCAATAGTTCACCTGTATTTAAGTATATCTTCAAAGATAATGATAAAAACTGTATTTACTTGACTTTGAGATGTATCATCTAAAGGATACATTAGCATGTTTGTAAAGCTCTATAGGGAAAAGGCTCTGCAATAAGGCAAGAGAAGAGGTGGAAGTTGCTACCACTGAACTCACCTCTCTGATGGCAGTGGTATTGATGGTATCCTAGAGTAGAGAAGGCCAAGAAATAAAATTAGGGGTAGTTACTAAATAAGCAAAAGTCTGGAGTAATAATCAAAATGTTATGGCAAACAACTCTGGCAGTGGCTACTGATCAAGGCATCTCTGGGACTGAACAGTTGGACAATATATTTCAACTTGATGAAAACTCTAATGTTTTCTCATGATGAAAACTGGCATTTATTTGCTTTAAGTCTGGATACTTAAAGAGTTGCAAATCACAACTCTTCATCCAATTTTTACATATTCAAAAGCCTTAGAAATAAGTGCAGTCTGGATATCTGCAGAAAACAATTGAGACTGCAAGTGATACCACATGTACATTCTCCAAAGTACATCTTAGTTTTTCACAAATCAAACAGTGGAATTCCAGCCTTGTGCTTTCCCTTTTCTGCCTGCCTGTCCTATAGGCTTTAAGCTTGTGTAGCCATCTTGAAGCATTTGTAATTCCTTATAATAGATCTATTTCTTCATATATGTCTTATATGTGTATGTACATATGTGTCTATGTCTCTATAGATATATATACAGAGAGAGATTATTCAGCTTCTATTTTCTGCTACTCTATATCCATATAGATATGCAGGCATATAAATGTATGTGTATATACATGTAGGGATGTATATGTACACATATATCCTGCTAGATCTGCCTCTCTGATTGAACTCTAACTGATACAAAGGTCAGCAAGTCACCATAAATGCTACCTGAGCTGCTATCATCAACTTGTATGCTACCAAGTTGAGTGTGCTCAGCAGGAATCAGCATCAATTTGAAAGGAGATATATAAGATTGAGTCTAATTATGTCTAAAAGGCCTAAAAAGTTGCATAATCAGGTGACTTATACTCCCAATGTGTCCACTCCTGTGGCTCGATGTCACTTTTTCCAGCTAAACTATAACCTCATAGAGAGTTCTTGTATTTTCAGTTGCCTGAAGAATAAAAATTAAGATTTACAGATGATTCAGTCTAATATGTTGTCATGAACCAGAGGGGATTGTTTCACTTTTCTAAGTCCACTCATGGATAACCTTAAACAATAGTAGATATGCTAATTCTTCCACCAGAAAAATTTTAGTGTTAATTATTATTATCACCTTTCTTTAAAAGAAGAGACTGTTGTAATATGTATATTCTTTACTTCTGTGGGTAAGGATGGGCAATGGTTTGGAAAGACAGTCAGAGACTTGGAAATCAAGAAAATAATTTAAGATTATTGACAAGAAGGTTTTGGTAAGAGATTCACTGATAGATTTCTTGAAGTTGTCCAGAATGTAAGGATATTCGTTCCTCAAGTGGATGCTTCCCATAATTATCACGGCTCTTAATAATCATGTGAAAAGGATCATTGTCTCTGATGGTATTATGCAACCTCTATTCTCTGTAACTCTACATTTAATCAATGGATACATTTAATCAATGGATACATGAATAAAGGTGGCTATGGTGACAGTGAGCAAAGTTAAGCATAACCTCAAAAACATGGATTTCTCACTAGACTGATCAGGTAACTGCAACTTTATCTGCTTGCAGCAAAAATTAATGTTATGTCACAATAGAATCTCATATCCCAAGGCACTAACTGGCAACTCATGGCAGGTCAATTACAGGAGACCACTTTTTTCATGGACAAGAAAGTGATTTATTTCACTAGAATAGATATTAAATTTTGCACTATGCAAGAATACGGAGTTGACTTCCTTGCATACTTTATGTATTGGCTCCCCCTGTGGATTTACTAGGTGCTCTAATCACAGTTAAGGAATTTCCCACAACACTGTTTCTTTTTTTTTTTTTTTGTATGAAAAATGGCATTTTAATGTAGAAATGTATTCCAAACTTGGTTTTAGCATGTGTGTGTGTGTGTTTTTTTTTTACAAATAGTTTATTGTCAAATTAGTTTCCACATAACACACAGTGCTCATCCCCACAAGTGTCCTCCTCCATGCCCATCCCTCCTCCCCACCACATCCATCAGTCCTCAGTTTTTGTCAGCATTCAAGAGCCTCTCATGGTTTGCCTCTCTCCCTTTCCCCCACCATTTCCCCCCTTCTTCTCCCCCTTGGTCCTCCGTCAAGTTCCTCCTAATCCTCCTATACGTGCAAACATATGATATTTGTCCTTCTCTGCCTGACTTAGTTCGCTCAGCAGAACACCCTCAAGGTCCATCCATGTTGCTACACAAGGCCAGATTTCATTCTTTCTCATTGCCATGTAGTATTCCATTGTATAGATAAACCACATCTTCTTGATCCATTCATCTGTTGATGGACACTTAGGCTCTTTCCATGTTTTAGCTATTGTGGATAGTGCTGCTATGAACGTTGGGGTCCATGTGCTCCTATGCCTCAGCATTTCTGTATCCCTTGGGTAAATTCCTAGCAGTGCTATGGGTGGGTCATAGGGGAGTTCTATTGTTAGTTTCCTGAGGAACCTCCACACTGTTTTCCAGAGGGGCTGTACCAGTTTACATTCCCACCAACAGTGTAGGAGGGTGCCCGTTTCTCCACATCCTCGCCAGCATCTAGAGTTCTCTGATTGGCTCATTTTAGCCACACTGACGTTTCTAAACAACAAAACATTTTACAACCTATCAAGGATATTGGTATCCGTTCTTACTGGGATATGGAAAGGTAGAGGTGGAGATATAGGAGTCAAGAAGGATTGGAAGAGATAGTGTAGTGTGGTAGAAAAATACTGAGCCCCAGTGCCCCAGAATGTGAGTTTGTGTCAGAGTTCTACAGTTTTCTTAGCCTTTGATACTGACAAATTACAGAACCACTGTGGGCTTCAAGATACCTCTCTGTAAAATATGTAAATAATAAGTCACAGGATTATTGTGAAGGTTAAAATACAAGCATTTATAGGTTTTAACACATGGAGATAATTTTTAATAATTTAAAACAGAGCATGTTAAAAGTATTCACCCTCTTAATATTCTAGAAACAGCAGAAACATTTTTTTCTATAGGAGTCGCATTATTGCTTTTACTGTCCACATATATTAATCAAGCACATACATTTGATGCACTGTGATTTTATCCACAAACTTAAAAATAATCATTCTCTGTAAATTTGGTCCAATGTATAGATTTCTTTATTCTCACTCTTTTGTTCTACATAATGTAGATTTGTGGAACTGAAATGTTTCATCATGTTATGAATACCAATGAAGTTACAACATTAGTACTAATCTATATTTCATTGCTTTTTTGCTCTAATGGCATAATGCAAGACCTCAGTGCCCCTTTAGGTGTTAGACTCTTCAAACTCAAAAAGTCTAGATGGACACTTCAAATGCTTTTCCTTTTTTGAGTTTCAAGTATCTATTTTGAAACTTTAACAGTAAAAAATTAATTTTATTCTCTTGCTTTGTGTTCTTAGCTGAGGCATGTAGTTGGAAAATTGGCACGATAAATTGGGAAAGGTGGAAGAGTAAGAAAAAATGGGGAGAAAACACACACACAAATACTACTCATAAAATATCTATTATTCCCCACTATCTGCAGAGAGATGTCAAAACATGGGTATATAAATAGAAATATGTATTCATATATAGCAAGTATTATCAGTGAGGTACTTGGAAATAGACTTTTCAAGATGACTACATTTAAATATTTTTTAATAGTTTCTATGGACAAAGAAAGCAAATCACTTTGAAATATCTTTTTTGTTATGTTTTATTTTGGAAGAGTCACCAGAATAACTGTATAGTCGTTCACATATAGAACAAATAATTTATTCATTGTTCATAGTGAAGGCTCTACATGGTAGATTGAGAACAAGTATAAATTGTTTAACTGGAATACTAACTATTCTTTTTATAAAGATTTCTCAATTATTACTGCTGAGCCACTGTGTATGGGGAAGGTTTTTGATTCTCTCTGTGGACATTGGAAAGCAGGGCTTTTTTCTCTCCTGCATTGGCAATTTGATAGTGAAGCAGAGGTCTCAAACATGAAGTTGAGGGCCTGTGTGCCGTGTTATCAGCTGTGGAGAACCTTGCATTTAAGCCAGGTAGAGAGGTAACACTGTATTAGCTAGGTCATGGGAAGATGAACAATGTGCAGGAAACTTTAGAAAATAGCACTTTAGGGTAGAGTCTGATAAAGATGACAAGAGACTAGCTGAACAAAGGGATTCTGTTAGCATCCTTTTAAGGAGTCTCAGAAATAACCGGAAAACATTTTGATGGAGGTGTTAGGTCCATCAAATTCATCAGTTTGTCCAAGGCTTTCCTGAATTTAATCCTGCAACCTGGGAAGAACTTCAGTCCTTGGAAGAGAGGGATGTTGGTTCCCTTATATCCTGAAGATACTCTGATCTACTTGTTTGGGGCTACCCACCTCTCCATACACACCAGTGACTCTAACAGGCATCCAGAGCTGAGGGCCAATGTTGTATGGATGAAACTGGATGAGCTATCTTGGGGCTAGGTTGTGGAGACTCTTAAGCTGTAGGCAAAGGAATCTATATCTTGCTCTATGGGTATTTTAGAACATTATATTATTATGTGGTCAACTCAGGAATGATGGATTAGAGCAAAGTTGGAAGAAACGGAAGTTATTACAGAATGAGACAGATCAAGTGGGCCTAAATTAGTGTGGTAGTGGGAATATGAACATCTTCAAAAGGGAAGAGTTAAAGACCTTATACAAAGAATGGGAAATAAAACGTGGACTATCTTTTCCCTTTTTATTCTAAAAATGTGGGGAGTGGAACTGGGGCAGGTAGGCATCATTATATAATGTCCTCTAACTTCAAGTTATAGGACAGGAAGTTCAGCTTAGAGGCAGAGTGATGCTTCTATAATCTTTCATGACATGACCTTTTATTTTAATGCCATAACAATGCGCAAACCAATACCACCCACCCATGTTCTTCCTTTGCCAAAAACTTGTCAGAAGGCAAAGATTTGCTGTGTGCGTGTACACAGGGGGATGATGACAGCCAAAAATATTTGAAAAAACTTCACCTAACTGTGTAAAGAATAAGGGGAAACAGCACATTTGGGATGTATTTTTAAGCTGGAAAATATATTTACATGCCCAGAAAAACAACAACGCACACCGTATTCTCATTCACACACCATTATGCACCCCTACACACTCTTACATAGTCATACATACACAAACACACACATGTTCAGACATACACCTCTATGTCTTTTTTAAAATCAAGCAAGCTGTGAACAGAGAAGATTTAAAAAGATGAAAGAAAAAGTCACCTTTACTTTGTTGAATTTATAAGAAACCCTTTTGTGAAGGGTATTGATTTATCATCAGGTAAATAGTTTCATCTCCCATGAAATCTGGTAGACCCTATAGCAATTACTGAGGAAACTTATCTAATGGTCCCTTGGAGGTGTCAGGTAGCAAGATATCAACTCCTGTGATCAAAAGGGGACACCTAACCCTTTAATAGCTAATCACATTGTGAGACAACTGACTCTCCAGGTTCCCCTGCTAAAGAGAAAATTATCAGTTTAAGCCTTTGGCAGAGACTATTCTGTCTTTAAGGAAGGGACAAAAGGTTGTGAACATAGAGGAGAGAAAGATATTTAGCTAAATGGGCCCTGCAAGCAAATCTATGATTCTGGTTTCAGTGCAAAAATGGGAACAGAGAGAATTTATATACACATATAAATATGAATATAGCTATATATAAATATAGATGGATGCATAAATATGGATGTAGATATAAATATAAATATAAAGTTATCTAGAAATATAGAAAGAAGTAAGATCCCAGGTGTAGGTCTGGGGCAGGTTTATCTGTGTTCTGAGGGTAGGGCATGTATTTTATTTGAAGGATTTTGAAAGTGAGTTGTCTTAGGTAAGTTCTATAACAAGGAAGCTGAAAGGGACTTAAAGGATCATTGTTTGACAGGTATTGAAATCAAACAGAGGACCAAGGGGGAGAAGAAGGGCAGAAATGGTGGGGGAAAGGGGGAGAGGCAAACCATGAGAGACTCTTGAATGCTGACAAAAACTGAGGACTGGTGGATGTGGGGGGGAGGAGAGGTGGGCATGGAGGAGGGCACTTGTGGGGATGAGCACTGGGTGTTATGTGGAAACTAAATTGACAATAAACTATTTGTAAAAAAAAAAAAAAAAAGAAAGAAATCAATGTCCAGAAAGCTGAGAAATGGTCATAGTAGTCTAACCACGAATCCAATAAACTACCATAATCTGTCTACTCAAGAAAGTAGAAGAAAGGCATCCACAAAGTTACACCTAGAAAAACTTCAAAGGCTTCAGAATATACTTTTATCCCATTAAGGTCACCCACTTCTTATCAGTGGTGAATCTTCCTGCCATGGCTTTCCCTAGTACTGCAGAGTGAAGAACGCCTAGTGGGAGCACTTCTCAACATGTAGAATGTCTATCTTCCTTACTGCTATTTGACTTCTGATCAGAGAGAGCTGTGTGTGGACACACCTGGTATGACACACCATCACTCCCTTCTTCCTGGAATTTGGCTTAAAGCCTGTAGCTTGGGAGAAGATATAAAAACATACTATAGTTGTTAGAATACAGTGCTCTGGGAAGGTCACAGCTGCGAGGGAGGGTACTACAATCATACCTTCCTGGCAAGATGGCTCCAGTTCATCTTATCCTGGCTTTGTGTTTCATGGTTTCCCTCACTTCCAATTTCGCAGTGATTACAAAATCTTGAAGCTCCTCTTCACTTTCTTCTCCTTCTGAGCCAGTTTTTATAAATATAACTGATTGATCCATAGCATCTTTTTTATAGCATTCTCCCATCTGACTGCCATATCTAAGGTCTCATGGTCATGATTCTTTCACCACACTTTCTCTCAAATCTATTATTTCAAAATCAGTGTTCTGATTTTGAAGTTTATCTGTAGGTTTAATAACTAATATGCTTAGAACATTAGTGAATGCTAACTGGAATATGCTTTCTCTCCCTTATCTGCACCCCTTCTGGAACTTGCATGCTACTTATTTTAAGCCAAAGGCTTAAAATTTTAAGTAACATTCAATTCTGGTAAAAGATATATTTTCAGGGAAGAAAATTTTAAGAACCCTGTGGATCACACCACTTTTGATGACATGTACCATGTTAATTTACCTTCCTCAGGTACCTTAAAAAAGCACTACCTATGCCTATCTGCTTTCATATCCACTTCAGGGTAGGGAACAAGCATGGTACATATGATTGGTGGACGTTTAGAGCCCTCTCCTTTGCAACATTATAGCACATTCTCTATCTGCACCAAGGGCTGGCCTTATCTCTTTCTTCTTCTCTAAAACATGATACCAAGGAAGAAGACAACCAATGCTGTAGGGGTTCCTCAGGAGAACAAAGCAAGTAGGAGAAAGGAGTGGCCGCTGCACACGAGCTCCCCATACTGAGGTAAAAAAAGGGTGGCTTGTCCATAGTCACACAGTACAAGAGGGCAACCTGAGACTAAGGATATGGGGCGGCTTCCTGTCTGCACTTCCCCTATAATTCTGCACTCTGCTCCACACCATGTTAGTTCTTGGGCAAAATAGAGAAATAGGAGGAATGTCCCATATCTTAAAGGTGATGTGGTTTCAGATTGACTACATAGGAAAGGATATCCTGTCTCACTTGTTCTTTTTATAAAGTGGCTCACAAGAGTTGAATTCCCATAAATATTGTCACTGAAAGGAACCCTGGGCACAGGTGACTTAGAAAGACATCCAAATGGAATAATTCCTGAGGATGCATTCATAGTAACAGTAATGATAATTATAATTATCACTTTATATATATGTATACATATCTGTGTGTGTGTGTGTGTGTATGTGTGTAATTTCAATCTTCAAAAAAAACCTTGAATAGTTGCATTATCTGATTTTATAGGCAAAGATCCTGAGGATGAGTGATCTGTCCAGGGTCACTCTAAGAATGTCAGAACCAGCATTTGAACCCAAGTCTGTTAATTTCCAAGTCCATGCCTTTGCTTTTCTATATTTCCTTTCAAACAGATTCTGTGATCATGCTGATCCCAAGACAACTTATCAAGAGCAGCTAAAGTTGAGCTAAGCCTCTGCACAGAGAGGAAGGAATCACCTCTGTGCAGATACCACACTAGGAGCTTTAACATGTCTTATTTTAGCATCACAGAACCAAATCAGGGATTTGTTACTAACCCCCTTTTATATATGTAGGTGTGAAGGTCCAAAGAGTTTCCATATTAATTGAAATAGGGCAAGATGAATATAAATGAGAGAAAATACTGTTGTGAAGGCTAACTATATGCTAGACCTGATGCTAACTGCATATTATCAAACTATGAGAATGATGATACCAGAGCCATCTCTGGTAGATAGCTTAAAGCATTGTTCTCTGAAGGGCCACATGGAAACACTTGTATTTTATTCATCAGAAAAACATCCTTGCAAATACATCATTAACAGTGATAAGTTTACCAAAATACTCACCAGAGGGGAGGGCCCTATGGGGCATAGATGTTTGTTTGAGGGGGAAGTAAACTAAGATACAATCATTCCAGGATGAAGAAGAAAGCATTGTAAAATTAACAGATATGATTTTTAAAAGCAACAAATCTTCAGTTAGTTGTTCAGTGTATATATTCATAGTTGGCCATCCTGGTGAATGGAAACTATATGGAGCCAGAACACTTCTTTGCTCATGAGAGGCTTCTTCAGGAAAATTATGCTTTCCCAAGGTTTTAAATAACATGAATTCCTTCTCTGGTTTCATTTCATAATGGTGTCTAGGTTTCCAAAGATAACTCAATGGGGTTTCTAACTGGTCCTTGAATTTATCTAGACAAGTGTTTAATGATATAAATAACTTACAGCATGCTTGGCACAAATAAACACACACCAAAAACCCCACCCCAAATGGGATACATATGCTAGTAATAGCAGGACGCATTGCATATTATGTATCGGAGATAATGCCCATTATCTCACTAAAAGTTCTCACAAATCCTGTAGTAGAGAAACCAATTCCCCAAACATATTTGACTTTAGGATCCTGAGGGTGGGCCCACTGGAGGAAAATCCCCTAGTGTATTATAAAGGTCTCATGTTCTCAGTAGCTTTTTTCTCAAGCATCTGATGATTATTCTTACGGGACAGATCTTTACCAAAGCATTTAGACCTGCACCTGGCTAAGAATCCATATCTGTTTACCTTTGTTTTTTATAGAGCTCATATGTAACGGTTGGTAAGCTGTTTCTAGGTCTTGGATATTCGATTGTAGATTCTCTTTACATGGCTCTTTCTAGGACATTTTTTCTACCCCTCAATTTGATTCCATCTTTAGGATTATTTATGTTCTCTCACTTACTTTTTCTTCTACTATTTCCAGGTATTGCATTCAAATTCTATTATTTTAGTGAATAGAATAGTTACAGTGAATTATATAGTTTTAACAGGCATATGTCATTTTAAGGATATGAAATTTCATCAATACCACCTCTTTTGCACTAAACTAAGAAATTTGGATTTTATTTTAATCATCTCCATCCTGTCTCATGTGTGATTGTCAGGTCAATAGTTTTTTTAGGTTTACCCATACATTGTAATAATTCCATTGTTCCTCCGATTTTGGTATTTTAGGTCTTCTTCAGTGTTTAATTTCCTTCTGAAGACATGATTTTTATAAGTTACTTTAGTGAAAACTATTAAGCTAGTTTTCCCCTGTTACATTTGAGAGATATTTCTCTCAGTATTTTTAAACGGTATTTCATCATCTTATGGCTTCTGTGATTTGGTGAGCTACTATCACTATAATTATAACTGCATTCCAGAAAATTCTATATGCAGTAAACAGACTTCCAAGATATCTTCCAACATTCTCAACTGTGATGTATGAACCCTGTATAATCCCCCTTCCCTTGAGTAGGGCAGGTTCTGTGAATATGATGGGGGTAATACCCTGTGTCGTATTCTACTGTGTGGCAAAGTTAAAGGGACTTTACAAGTACGATTAAGGTACCATCAAGTATGTTGATTTTAAGGTAAATTAAAGGGATAATATTCTGTGTGAGACAGATCTAATGAGGTGAAAACTCATAAAAGATGTACTGGAACCTTTCTGAAAAGACAGATACTCTTCTGTTACCCTTAAAAGAGGCAAAAAGCCACTTATGAACGGCCTATGGTGAGGACAGTCCTGTAGGAGCTGAGGGACTCTTTCCTACAACGGCATGGAACTGAATTTGGCCAACAACATGAGTGAGCTTGAAAGAGGACTCCAAGATCTCAGTGAGAAAAGCTTCCCCCTGACGACTTAATTGCTTTCTTCTGAGATCTGACCAAAGGATACAGTTATTCTTTGTCTAAAAACTGGAAACTGTGAGCTATTGTATTGTCTTAAGGCAGTAAGGCTGTGGTCGTTCGTTACATAGCAATAAAAAACAAGTATGCTTTCTTTCTTCCACCTCTGAAAAAAAATCTTTTTAAATGATGTTCTGCAGTTTCATGATCACATTCCTACATGTGTTGTATTTGTTTTATTTAAAACATATTATGCTTCCTAAATCTGATTATATTTATTTCCCATAAATTCTAAAAAAGCCTCAACTATTTTCCTATATAAAAATGCAGGAAGATGTATTCATTCTTGTTATTTCCTCTATGAACTTAACCTTATACTTTCTTTCTAAAAATTTGCCTTTTTACACCTTTCATTAATTTCTCTGTATCTTTTAACATTGTTTACTTTCATCATTTTATCTTTCTGTGACTTATTCTGGGTACATACTTTCAATTTAATATACAGCTTACAACATCTATCTTTAGCTGTGCTAATGCGATATTTAAAGAATCCATTGATATTTTAAAATTTCAAAGACTTTAGTATTTAATTCTAGAAACTCTATTAAGTGTTTTTCTCAAGTGTTCCTACCCCTCAAATAGCAGAGTTTTCCCCTAATATTTTACTTCTTTATCAAATCATTGTAAACATAATTATCTTATATTTTATATGTGATAAATTTGAAAGAAAACCCCACTGATTACATAAGTTGACTCAATATAGTTTTTGTCTACTCATTTAAGGTGGTTTGTTTATGGATTTTTAATTCTGTACTTTGAACTCATGGTAGGTGGTATTTACCTTGGAGAATCTTAAGTACTCTGGACTAAATGTGACCCGATATTTATCTTTGTTTTGGTATCTTTTTAGGTGACTATTCAGCATGGTGGGTCCTGAATCACAAATTTGCCTGAGTGAGGTCAGGCCTGAGTTTATAAATTCTCTGGAGAATGACTTTATTTCCTTTACTTTATTTTTCAAACTTCCTTTCCTTCTCTATGTTGAGGCCTTATTTTTCATTATAAGCATCAAGGATTCTGGCTTTCTGTCAGAGTCCCCTTTCTATCTCCCCATTCCACATGAGTCCAATATTTATCTTTTGTCCTTTTGAGGCCATTTAAACTAACCCTCTTGATTAATGAGATGGGTGTATGTTTTTAGGGCAGCCAAAGCCTTACCTTCACTACTATGGTTTCCATTCTCCTTTAAATGTTGATCCTTGACTATTTCCCCAGTTTTCCAATTTCTTCATACACATATTTTAAAGTATGTAAGTTATATTTCTTCAGCCTTTTGCAGGTATTTTTAGACCAAAATTTTTCTAATGATCTCTTTTGTTGGAAACAGATTTTTTAGAAATATCTTAAAGGTCAAGTGGACCGATATACTCTGGTGTTTGAATTCTCTTACTACTAGTAATACCACCATTTATTGAAATTTGGTGTGCTCCAGGCAGTTTGCTAAGTGTTTTCATGCATTATTTCACTTACTATAAAAAATTCAATGATTTTTTAAAAAATTATTTAATATTCATGGAGAAGAAAAATAAGGCTCTGAGAGGTAAAATGATTTGCACATGTTTACATGCCAAGGAAGCAAGTGCAAAAACAGAATGCAAACTAATATATTTTTTTAAATTCTTCATACGCCATTGTTCCTACCGCATGGTAGTTTCTCCCTACTGTTTTGGTACCAAATGTTTACTTAGCTTATTCTTAATTGCTAAGAGAAATGACTGGTTTCCTAATTTTTTTTTCAGACAGGTCCTTCCCTGTGGATGGTAATTAATTCAGTATTAAGTTACTATTAGTGTATTTTCTTTCCTCTACTGGTGAGTTAAAAAGGCATCTTAAAGTTTTGGGGTTTTTTAGCTTGAATCTCTGAGTTCATACTAAGTCATCACTACGTTAATACTGATTCAGGCACACAGAACCTTTTATTTTTTCTATCCTTCCTCATATAAAACACTTAAAAATTTTTTTTCATCATTCTTTCTGGCCATTCTACTCTGAATCAGTCCTAGCTAATATCACTTGAAAAAAAAAAAAAAACATGTCATCAAGAACTGAATATAATTCCCTAGGTATGAGATGAACCGTGATGTGTGGATTTGACTGACATTTCTTGAATCTAAATTCCTTTAATCACCATGTGTTAGAACTCTTTTAGAAAATTGCATTTGCCACTTTTTATTTTCCCTTTCTCTACATTTGGTCTGCACCTCTAAGTTTTTTCCCATTGGAGCCAGCTCACATTTCAAAGTTCACCAATAAGTTACATGTCTTACAGCTAGAGACTATCTGTGCCTTATTGAGACATTTTAACATTTTGGTGGATAAATGGCAAGACAAGCTTTGAATGAATGTCGTGCTAAAATCATGATTTATTCTATAATGCAAAGTTGTGGCTTAGTCTGTCGTTTCTTCATGTTGAGGTAGATCCAGACCATCTTTTGAGTCAAAGCTTGGCTCTGAGTGTTGGCAAAGAAGATGTCAAAGATGATTCCTATGGTTTCTTGCTAATTCAGTGGGTGGGTGATAGTGATAGTTGGTCTCAGTGTAATGTGACTATATATTGTGAGATATTTGGATTGAGATTATATTTAATTCTAAAGTTCAGGAGAAATGTGAACTAGATTCATATACTTGAAAGATTTCAGTATATAAGAGACATTCATTTCCTATTGCTACTGTAACAAATCACCAAAAACTTAGTGGATTAAAACAACATAAATTTATTATCTTATATTTCTAGAGGTCAGAAGTCTGAGATAGTTTCACTGGGCTAAAATCAAGGTATTAAATAGGCTGCATCCTTCCTGGAGTCTCTGTAGGATAATCAGTTTCTTTCCATTTTTCAGCTTCTAGAGGTTGCCCACATTCCTCAGCTTGTGGCCCCTTTCATTGTCTTCAAAGCCAGCAGCATGGCTTCTACTCTCCTTTCCAATCACTGATTCTGTCCTTATATTTTTCTTCTCTCTGAGCTGCCTGCCTCCCATGAGGCTCTTGTGATTACACTGGGCCTGATATTGTAGATATCAGATAATGCAGGATATTGTCCCCATTTCAAGATCTTTAACTCACTCAAATCTGAAAATTCCTGTTGCCCCATAAAGTAACATATGAACAGGTTCTGCAGATTAGGATGTGGCCATCTATAGGAAGCCATTATTTAGCCTTCCACAGGGAGAAATTAAAATTTGGAACGTTAATATTGGACAAGGAGTGTGTATAGACTAATAAGAACAGATGAAGGAGACGAGGACTTGAGTAACATTGGTCTTGAATGAGCAACAGAAGAAAGAGGTATTAATTAGAGAATCAGGAGAAAGAGGACCAAGGAAGGTTGGAGGGAACTAGGAGGTCAGGGCATAACTATAACCAAGATCAAAGATGGAGAAGTTTTTGAGAAAGAAACTGTCGACAAGAGTGTAGTTCTTTAAAGATGTCAAAGAAGAGTGTCTATTGTTTAACTTATTTGTCTATAAAAAGTTTCCTGAGAGTTCATGAAAAAAAAAAAGAATTTTTATTTTCAAGCCTCTGCTATAAAAGGCAAAATCATAGATAGCATATTTTCAAACAATTTCCTTGAAAAAATTAAAAAGTTAGAAAGCTCTGACATTTACAGACTTACTACTTAGCAACCTAAACATCTGAACTATTCAGCATGGCTTATCCTCTCATGCAGCATGTTGTAACAGAAAGATTGGTTTTACAGGCGTTCTTGTTGAAACTGCAGCCCCATCACAAAAGAGCTGGGTGTCCTGAGCAATATGCTTAGCTTTTAAACACTCAGTTTTCTTTCCTGTAAACTGGAATGATATTTAATTTTCAGGGTAATTGTTAGTATTCAAATGAGAACAATATAAAGTGCCTCGTACACAGTAACACTTCAGTGAATGATACTATTATTACTACTTTGGAAGTCCTTTCTAAGAATATATATAAAGCACCACAAATAACAGCTATTATAATTTTTCAAGTTGTTATGGATTTCAAACCAGAAGCAAGACCAAAAAATATGGGCATGCTTTACTATGCTTTAATTCAGGCCAATATTTTGTCTCTCAATTAATACATACTCTCTTTGGGAATGGGATGCTGTTTTTTCTTTTTTAATGTTTTATTTTTTGAGAGACAGATAGAGACAGCGTGAGCAGGGGAGGGTCAGAGAGAGAGGGAGACGCAGAATCTGAAACAGACTCCAGGCTCTGAGCTGTCCGCACAGAGCCCAACACGGGGCTCGAACCCATGAACATGAGATCATGACCTGAGCTGAGGTCAGACGCTCAACTGACTGAACCACCCAGGTGCCCCTGGGATGCTGTTTTTAAGTCCCTGATCTATACCTACCCACCATTCACTAAAACTATCAGTCTGGGTATCCATCTTTGCACTTCTATTCCTCATTGCTTCCCTACGTGAGTGATTTTTTGGTCACAGTGGGAGAAATTCCTGATTTTAAAAAATTCATGTCTCTAGACTTTTCTTTCCCCAATCAGGACTCTCATCTCATCTGCCTACCTCTGAGATTCCATTTGGCCTTCACAGAGGAGCTTAAATGTTCCTCCCTCATAAAGGATTTCCATGGTCCTATGCAGAACTGAGTAGTCCTTCCTATGTACTTAGCACAACACCTAGCGGCACCTCTTTTGACACCAGCCTCTTTTGCCCTTGGATTTAAGCTGATGTTTCTATGTATTATTTGTCTCCACAATATTTAGGATTTCTCTCAGGACAAAACTAGCTTTTTCAGCGGATCATCATTCCACAAGCCTCGTAGAGTAATAGCTGTATAGTAGGAACTCAGTAGTGATCCATTTCCAGATAACTCTTGTTCGGCAAATATTCGTTAAAGTAGTATCTTTTCTTATTAATGAAGAGAGTTGATAGGAGTGCAACAAGAAGTAAGAACTGCTCTTGTTCAGCTTTAAAACAAGGAAGCTTAGTAACCTAGATGGTTAATTCATCAGGATGATAATCAGAATGGTCTGTATACACAGATGCATTTTGCAAAGGCAGAAATAGATCTGTCGTTTCACTCTGTTTTCTCCAAGACTCCAGTGGCATTGAAGAAAGCAGGTGAAACTAATTTAATGTTCTATTTAAATCTTTCAGGTATTTTTATTTGCCCAAAGCAAAATATCTCATTCAATAAAGGCATGTCAGGCCCTCAAATGGATGATAGCCAGGTGAAAAGTTTGCCTGCATAGATAATGAGGCTTAAAGTTCTCAGTTTGCTTCTGTAGATTAGCACTGGTTTCAAAGGATTGGAGGGAGAAAGGACTGGGTTTGGAATCAGTAATAACATTCAGCTCTCCCCTTGCCCTGACACCTCTGGATCACAGAGCTCCTTGCAAATGAGTTCTCTCATTACAGATTTTTTTCTTTGCATCTGAATGAGATGAAACTGAAGTCTGGGCAAATTCAGAATCACAGAGGCTGATTCCAGAATATGCACAACACACAGTTTTGACTAGAGACCTGATAGATTTGCAAGTGAAATATTCTTTGGACTTATTCAAGAAGTGATTTTCATGAGATACTGTGCTCACTTATGTAGGAGACAGAATCTTTTTAGTTCAGCAAAATGCTTTGGTTTGTCAGATTCTTATGATCCAAAAGGCAATTGCTAACAGGAATTAGGGGAAACATAGTCTGATGGTTATTTAGTTCTCATTTACACAGAGGTCAACAAATTGAGATCTAATGGCCTAATAACAATTTGTGCCTGAGCATGTCTGGTTCACGGCGAATGCTAGAGAAGAAGTATTGCATTTCTGATATAGGCCAAAGGCAGGAAAAGAGACAAGATATTCGAATACTTGGTAAATATGGTATAATGCAGAATGATTCTAAATTTTGGAACATAATTAAAGAACAAAACTAAGGTGTTACTGACTCATTCTTATTGGGTGATGCCACCAGAGATAAAAGCTAATTTGATTAATTTAAATGCAGGATCCAGATTAGAAAGAAGGACTGAAAGGGGGGAAAGGCAAGGTTCTATCAGCTTCCTGCAGAAATAAATCCAAAGTCTTTATACTGGCATCATAATCTCACTCCAGCTACCCTGGCAAATTTATGTAAAACTTTGTGCCTTCATGACATTTATTCTCCAGACAAAATAGGTCATTCATCTCTGTGCCTTTCACACATGCTCACATCTCCTTAGGTCTCAAGTACAGTCCTTGTAGAATCCCTAAAAGTTTCTGAATAGGGTTTTTGTTTTGTTTTAATGTTTGTTTATTTTTGAGAGGTCGGGGGAGAGTGAGACAGAATCCCAAGCAGGCTCCATGCTATCAGCACAGAGCCCAATGTGAGGCTCAAACCCATGAGTTGTGAGATCATGGCCTGAGCCAAACCCAAGAGTTGGATGCTGATGCTTAACTGACTAGCTACCCAGGGGCCCCCTAGATAGGTTTTAAACCTCTCAGTTAACCATCCTGGTCAAGATGGGCAAGAAACACTTGGAACTAAGGAAGTAAAAGTACATAAAGAGGTCTGGACTAAAGACGTAGGTTTTTCTGTCATCAATAGAAGAGTCTGCATAAAAGCAATACATGTAAGAGTTCAATCAAGAAGAGAAAACAGTAAGGTGAGAAAAAAATATCAGGACTACTTATATGTTTTCCAACAGAAAAGAAAATTAAGTCAGGGAAAGAGCAGTCAGAAGGAAAGAAAGCATAGGGAGAAGGTTTTAAAAGGTGGGTAATCATTTGTGTTAAATATAATAGGAAAATCAAGGGAGACTGAGACAGAGGAAATTTCTGAACTGGAAAAATTGGAAATTAAATTTTATATCAGAGGTTTGTTACTGTGGTGGATATAGGATCAGATTGGAATAAAGTGAATGGAGGAAGGAATGAGAAGGAAGCAGTGGAGGCAGCTGAGTAGAGAGAACTTCTGAGAAGTTTAGTGTTTACAAAAAAGAAACAGATGGGACAGTAGCTTGAAGGCTGGTCTGGGATTCATACCATTTCTTTAGTAAAATTTCTCAATAAAACACTCATTATAAACGGTTTTCCTTTCAATACGGAGCTATATAATGGGAGCAGATCCTCCTTAAAGCATTTTGAGGTAGGGGAGGCATCCATTCATGAAATGAATGTGGATGAAGCAGCCCTAAGGATTTTCTTTTAATTTGTCTGGAGTAGTACTGTACCTTTACTGGTCTTTGCTCTAAGTAATAAAACACCAGGTTAGGTTTGGGGGGTGGGGAGACATTTGATCTTCCTAAGAATTAAAGTTGCCAAGTTATTCTGAGTGGTCCTTAATCTTTTTATGTCTTTGATTTCTGTTACTTGTTATAAATGAAATGCATTAGTTGTCTGCCTTTCCCTTTCCATCCTTTGCCCACATCTAACCCTCAACTTTAGTCTTCTAATTCGTCCCCACCAATTTCCACTGAATCAATGGACACAAAGCCAGTCAGACTAACTTCTATCTTCCCTTGCACTACTCTCCACTTGCCATCTTTTAACTAGTCTTTCACAAGGATCCTCTGAAACCCCTCCTGTGCCCCCAACATAATAGACCCCATTACTTCTGCTTTTGCATCTCCTCAGGCAAAAGTGGAGGGTTCCTCTGGGGCCCTCCTCCTAGGTTGTCCCTTCATACACAAACCAAACCCAAATTTGCTTTGGTGCCAGAAAAGCTGAGAGCTCTGTTTGATCCATCAATGCAAACTGTACTGTAAACAAGCTTGTTTCCAATGTAGGGCAAGGAGGAGTATACATTTCAAAAGTATGATGACTTTAGAGCCAAATTAGGAGAAGTTCTACCATCCAAAAATCGGTTCCACTTTTTGTCAGAGTTTCTGAGGCAGGCACTTGTGGCTCCCAAGAATTCCTAAGCTGGGTTAATGGGGTCATATTATGAATCGCTCACTACAAAATGACCTAAATCCAGTGAAATCTGATTAGGCTTAAGAATATTTCAGGGATCCTCGATATTTTGAGTTTTGTTTTCTGAAATTGGATTTTAACTCATAATTTCAGTCCATCTAAATTTTGCATTCTGTACATGTCAGAATGCAATTTAGCCTTGCCTGTTCAATGGAAGGTTAAAACTGTATGTCTTTCTCTACACTGTGGTACACTTACCTTGTGATTTTTAAAGGCTAAAAACATAGCGTAAAGACTATTTTGAAGATTAAAAAAACATTTTATTTTCAAGGCATTCTTTAAAAATATGTATTTATTGAGAGACAAAGAGACAGTGAGAGCGAGCAAGAGCAAGAGAGCGAGAGGGCGACAGGGCACATGTGCAAGCGGGGAGGGGCAGAGAGAGAGGGAGAAAGAAAATCCCAAGCAAGCTCCAAGCTGTCAGTCAGGCTCGATTTCAAGAACCTGAGATCATGACATGAGCAGAAATCAAGAGTTGGACACCAACTGAGCCACCCATAAACTCCTCCATTCAAAACATTCTTAAATGCTATGTTTACCTTATATATGGTTGTGCCCTGGAGAAAGTTCTGAAATGGGGCCAAATAACAGTCTTGGTGACTTCTATATTTGACATTTGAAAATTGGGATACCAATTATTGCTTTTTAAATGTATGTTGTAGGGGTGCCTGGGTGGCTCAGTTGGTTAACCACCTGACTTCAGCTCAGGTCATGATCTCAGGCTCGTGCGTTTGAACCCCACGTCGGGCTCTGTGCTCAGAAATAACTAAAACATTAAAAAAATAAACATATGTTGTAACAATTTCCAGAAATTTATAAAACACTGGCACTATATGCCTGGCATAGAAATACATATTTAAATGAATTCTCTAAATATTCTGTAAGAAGCATATGATGAAGTAAATATAGTTTTGCTCATTCATTTTATAGATGGGGGGGAAAGTCCGAGATATTAAACTAGTACTCTCAAATTCACTTAACCAGTTAGAAGTCGGGATTCAGGATTCAAAGCTATATTATAAAGTTAATATCCATGTTGCTTAATCAAATCTGAACATTTGTTTCCTAAAAAATTCTTATATGTACAAACAAGAAACCTAGTAAAATTGCTGCTTGATTTGACTGGACATGTTAGTTAAAATAAATGTGTGTATAATTATGAACTGAGTTCAAAATCAAGGAAGAAATCTTTAACAAATTAAAAGGTTCCCAAGGGTTTTCTGGGCATGATTCTCTTTAGATTTCCTGTGTGTTGCTTGCTGAAATGAACATCAGAAGATCTAAATGAAATGTATTAACATCAATCTCACTGTAAACTTATCTTTCTACCTAATTCTTGTTTCTTATTAACATGTTCCAGTCTTCCTTCTTTCTCCCTAAGGTGGGTGTGCTGAGGGCTGGCATATGTTAATCATCCCACTGGGCCTCATTCCCTAATTAAATACTCTCAGGTATACAGAGAGATATAATTAGTAAGCATTTATTCGTGTATTTGAAAGTACCATGTAAAAAAAATTATCACTATTCTCACTATAATAATTAAATTCTACTTTTACTGGGGACAGCAAAGAAAGAAGGCAAGTATAGAAAGTTAATGAGGATTAATGGAAAGGGAAACTATTCCAACATAAAACCTATTATTTCTCTTAGGCAGAAGAGGTGGCAAAGTGTACTGATTATGACCTAGGTTTGAATGTAGGCTCTGCAACTCACCAGCAAAGTGTTTTTGTTTTTCTTTCCAGAGAAGGCAAGCATGTACGTGAGTGGGGAAGAGGAGCAAAAGGAGAGGGAGAAAGAATTAGAAGCAGGCTTCCATACTCAGCTCAGATAGGAGCCCCACATGGGGTGTGATACCTTGGCTCGGGGATCATGACCTGAGACAAAAATAAAGAGTTGTAAGCTCAACCAACTGAGCCACCCAGGTAACCCCCAGCAGGGGGCTACTTAACTGTTCTGTGCCTTAATTTCCTCATCCATACAGTAGGATTTTATGATTCTTAAGTGTAAAAGAATTGTAATAATCCCTGGCTTATGGAAAACCATAGATATGTTATCTATTGTTATTAATATTTTAATTTCAGAGTTATTCTGATGATCTCAGTCTTGATTTTTTTCTTTTTTAATAAATAGCCAAAGTATATACTCACATCCAGAAAAAAATATATTTTTAACTCTAATACTAACATAAGGCTCGTTGAAGTGTAAATTGAAGGAGATAATATTAAAGCTTTCTTTTAGAGTGTTTTTAATTTTTTTTTAAATTTATTTCTGAGAGAGAGCGAGCATGAACAGGGGAGGGTCAGAGAGAGAGAGGGAAACACAGAATCCGAAACAGGCTCCAGGCTCTGAGCTGGCTGTCAGCACAGAGCCCGACGTGGGGCTTGAACCCACAAACCGTGAGATCATGACTTGAGCTGAAGTCAGAGGCTCAACCGACTGAGCCACCCAGGCGCCCCAGTATTAAAACTTTCTAAGTACAAGAATTATTTTGTGGTAAACCATTCACTCATTTATTCAACATTGATTGCCTATTACATGCCTGTTGCTCTTATGAGATGTCAGCCATCAGTTGCTTCTCTCCCTATATGTTCATGTCACTTCTCACATCAAGAGCTGGAGTCCATGTTCCCTCTCTTTGAATCTGAATGAACTTGCTTTCACAAATAAAATGCATCAGAAATATGCCAATGTCTCTTAGCTTTTAAAGTAACTGCCAGCTTCTTCTTCCTCTCTCTTGGAATCCAGTTTCCATGTAAGACGCTCAGCTAAACTGAGACTCAGTGTACTCTGAGAAAGCCCAAAGCAGACACGTAGAGAAGCCATATGAGAAAGGGAGAGATGCTCATCCAGTTTCTAGTGGTTCTAACCAGCCCAAATATATGAATGAAAAAGTAGTCCTACCTTGCTAACACTTCCGGTGCCTAAAACTGCCTAACCAAGTACAGGCCAGATTGCAGATTTGTGAGAAATTATAAACTGTTGTTTTAAACCACTTAAGTTGAAGAGTAGTTTGTTAAACAACAGTGGGTAACCTAAACAGTGTTATTAGCCCAGCAGCAGTAGCATATGAGTAGTGTCACTAGTTATGAACTAAGTTACAGCTAGGAGAGGAGAGGAGATGAAATCTACAGATAACAGAAGGGTGTTATATTAGATTTCACATACAGTTCTCATGAAGGCAGATCCAGACACTCAACTTCATCAATATATCCAGAGATGAGTAGTCTGTATAAATCAGAATGCCAATTTACTAATATACCTCCAGCGAACTGGAATATTCTAGCCAGCACATTCGTCATCTGTTCCCACAAGCTACACGAATGGTCAGTTTATGATCAAAACATTACATGGCGAGCATAGAACCCAATAGAAGGAGGTAGTCTTATGCTCTTAAAGACAGGAATCATAAAACTAGGATGTTTTGAGACTCCTAAGTAGGATAAGCCTGAGAAGGAGGGGGAGAATATACATATTAACTTCTATGAAAACCCTCTCTCTTTCTGCACAGTGCTGGATATGCACTGAAAAAAAGTCAAGCCATCTGACCTCATTTTCGAGGGCTTAATCTGCCCTCTACCTCTAGTTAACAGTCTTTTTCCAGACAGTGTGTTTAATAACTAATTATGATTGGGTTACTTTTTCCATTTGCTATGACTGGATTAGAATGATTGATCCAAATATGTTCTCTCAAAACAAAACCAAGGACACTGATATGGCTCTGTATGCTCCTAAACTCCCCCAGTTTGATTTCTGGCTAGTCATTAGGGTGACATTTCCACAGTTTTTGTTAAGCACATTTAAACTCCAATATTATTATCATTTACCATGTTATCTTGAATGCACAATCTTTATGCATTTTCCCAGGTTTCTTTATTATTTGCCTTAAGGTTGACTAAAATGTGGCTTTCCAACCTGGATACTGATCTACCCTAGTAATCCACAGATTTCTTGGGCCTCTTCACGTCTTTCCCATTGAGGACTTCATTTTTTCTCAGACATGTTCATGACCCATGATTCTATTCTGTTTGTCACTTCTCTATACATACATGTATTTTCAGAAATTGCACCCATCACAGTAATATCTGTATTAACAACTTTTGTGTTAAAAGCTTTCAGGTCTAATTGTCCCTCCTTAATCTCTCCCCATATTCCACCCCTGCCAGGTAGATTTATTGGAGTTATTTTATTGGTGTAATCTCCAATTTTATTAGAGATTTTACCCACATCTTAAAATCAGCATGCCACAAACGTGGAATTTCCCACAGATCCCCAAGCATCCACACAAAGCTTTCCCTTGGCTTCTTCATTTTCCGTGGAATAAAACAACTTTCTTTGGTGAGATTTTTCTATTTATTAACATGTGAGTTATAATCCAAGTCTAGACTTCATCTCTGTATTGTTCTAATCTCTCCTACTTTTACCAGCAGCATCGAAAATAGGACACATGTACTTCTCTCCTAGGGCTGTGGCAACAGATATTTAACTTTTCTCTTTTCCTCTTGCTTTTTTCAAACTCCAAATGAGTCCATGAAAACCTACAGAGAGCCCTTCTTAGCCACTCTCCAATTATTCAGTGCTTAAAATCCACCAGGGCTCTTCTTGGTTTACCAAGTGAAACTCACATTTTCAAATTGACTTTCCAGGCCTTCCATAAACATTTAATCTCATTACTCCCATATGTGTACCCTATATTCTGAACAAATTGGAATCTGGTGGTGTTATTAACTACATCACATTTTTTTTTTCCATTCTCTGTCTTTGCTCTTCTCTCCACTTACAAAATTCCCTGCCTCCATCTTCCTACCTAAAAAAAAACAACAAAAAAGTAATGTATACCTTTAAGCCACACTGCAAATACAAGCTCTTTCACAAAAATTTTCATAATCCTTCATACCCTCTCCTTTTTGAATATTTGTAGCAATTTGTCTCTATCTCTTATAATAGTATTTGCAATGCCAGTTATAATAGTATTTGCAACGCCACTTATGTACCAGATCACCCAATCTTTCCCACTAGGCTCTAGAGTCCTTGAATAAAATAGCTGTGTCTTACTCAGTTTTATAGTCTTAATGACTTGCACAGTGCCTGGCACATTGTAGATGCTTCAAGAGCATCTTTACATTTCTTTAACTTGGAATAGACCAGAGTTAAGTGGCCCACATGGGGATCAAGTCCATGACCTTGGTCTCATTATCACTGAAGCCTGGCTACAAGAAAAAATATGAAAAGTGGCAAATATTCTTGTTATATTTAAGCTTTAATTAAAGTACATTTAATTCTCAGGACAAGTTCCAGTTTAGTGACCCTGAAGAAGAATAGAGAACGTCCTCTATTCATTAACTGAGCAGGGATTAATGCAAGGTCCTCTAGGAATTTCCATTTTAAAACGGTCAATATTTGCCCAAACTGAAAACAGAGATAAGTGCCCAGAGATAGACATGGGAAGCCATGATGTTTTTTGAAGTTAAATGCATTTGATTAGGCATAAAAAGTTACTTCCTATGTTTTTAGACCTGCTTTAAGTGTGTGTGTGTTTATATATATATATTTTTATTTATATATTATATATTATATAATATATTTTATATTATTAAATTATATTATATTATATTATATTATATTATATTATATTATATTATATTATATTATTATATTATATTATTAAATTATATATTATATATTTTATTTATATATATATTATATATATATATATAAGCAGCCATAGACACTACATAGATGTATTCACAGCTGTATAAAACACAAAACAGGCTAGAACTGGCTCTTTGATGACCTACATTATTTGTGGACTCCAAAGCTTTCTCTACCCAGGAATTCTTCCATATTTGTCTCTATCTTCCTCATTGATTTTTTTATTCCTTTGGCAGTGGTATAGGTTTCCTTGATATTAAAACTGAAAGAAGCAGGAGGGATTGAATGCAAAAAAGATGATGAAAATGGGATATTTGATTCATGGCATAATGGCAAGAAAATTGGAATAGTTAGGAAGGGGACTGCACCTACCCAATAAAATCTTCCTCTAATTCCTTCTTTGGGATGCAGAGAGACTTGGGTCAAACCCAGGTGCTTTCTAACACAGTGCAATTTTCTTATTCATTATGGACAAAATAACTGACATAAAAAGAAATAAGCAAAAGAGCCAATTCAATGTCCCCTGAACCTTCAGTATCAGGAGAAAAGTAAAACTCTCTGAGCAAGAAGGAAGTCAGCTGAGAAAGAGGTCATAACTTATAACCTCCTTCTCTTTTGTCAACTTGGTGCTCTGAGTCGGCTCTACTTTCAGGGACACCAGTAAGGCAGGACAAGCAATGCAAGAGGAAGACTGTCTAGACTGCTCAGAATCACAGGGAGACTGAATCTAAGTTCTCTGGGTCAAAATTCTTGTTATATGAGATTTCCTTCCCAAGAGCTATGCCAGAATAGACCAGGCAAAACAAGGTGGCTATGCAGACTATAGGTCTCATCATTGAACACTTACAGGTTCAAAAGTTAGCAGTACCAAAACTTCCATGAAGCAAGCATCTGATATTCATTTAGCTGTTAATAGCCTTTAAACCTGCATTTTAATTTTCTTCATTATGACAATCTTTTTTTATTTGTGGAATAAACTCATACTACATCCCTATCTTCCTATTCAGAATTCCTTCCAGGTGGAGCTCACTAGGTAATATTAGGCCTTGAAACTAGTTAATTTGTACTTGCATGTGTGGATTTTTAAAAAATTATAATGATAATATAAATTAATGGTATGAATAAAAACTTAAATTCTTGTTGATCAAATTTCTCCTGATTTCTTGGTTACTTCCTATGTTGTGGTTCAAAAAATGAGCATTTTAAATTCTGTCTTATTGTCTATCCTTATTTTGTTTCCTTCCTCACAAGGTCTTTCTCTTAAGATCCCAATTACTAACACAGTTTTTCCTAAATTTAAAAATTTAAGTATTGTATTTGATGCTGGCACCCTTTTTCCTTATACTAAATTTCTTTGTGCATCAGTATTTACCACTTTTGATGGAAATTAACTGCTTACCACACCTATTTCTCTTTCTTCCTGGGTATAGAGGTAGATTATATTTCCTAGTCACTCTCCCTGTTTAGTGCAACCATATGAAAGAGGCCAGTGAAATGTCATGAGAATGGTGAGTTTCCCTTTCAATGTGACGTATGAAGATCTCCCATATTATCCTTATTCTTTCCTGCCCTCTGGCTAGATGTTAAGGACTCAGATTCTGGAAAGATGATGGGACCATGAGATGGAAGTAAATTGGGTCCCTATATCACCATATGGAAGGTTCATTTTTGTGAACTTGCTGCTCTGAGTTGGCTCAACCCTCATAGGCACTGGAAAGGTAATGAGAAATAAACTGAATTTTGTTTATTATTTGTTAAGATTTCTAGGGATTTATTTGAGCAGCTGACGTTACCCTAATTTATATACCACTTTAACACTATTACCCATTACTCGCCATGAAGCTTTCTATTATTTCATTGTTCCCTCCTCCATAAGCCTCTTCTTTTCATAGTTGGATCCACTTGACCTCAATTGAGAGGGGTTTTAAAATATAAAACAGTGAAATACTGCAATCACTTTCATTCCATGTAATTTTGACAACAAAACTATAATGCCTTTACTGTTTATCCTTACTCTACATATGAAGACAAGGAGGATCAAAAAGTTAAGTGGTTTTTCAAAATCACACAGCTAATGAATGAAAGACCAGTATTTAGATATAATCTGGTCTAATGTCGAAGCTTAGGCTTTTTACAACATGTCATTTTTTTTAATCATGTTCCTGAACCTCTAAATGTTATCCCAACTCCAACAATCCCTTTTCTCAACCTACAATGAGCATGAAGCTTCAGGGGGACCATTTAGACATTTAAGGACTAAAGGATTATAGAAGGGCTAGGAAAAATATTTCCCTAAACTTTATTAATTTCTTCCCTTGGACAAAGTCCAATAAGTCTGGATATGTGTCTTTCTGCCTTCCAGAGGGTTTGCTGGGATCCCACCATGGCATGTAGGCCAATGAGAACACTGTAAAACCTATAAACTCAAAAAGAAAAACTCAGGACAAAACTCTACTGATTTAAAAATAAGTTGTTAAATATTCTTCTTAAATGTGAGAACTCCCTAAATCATGAGTTTCAGGGGGTGAAGTGACACCTGACATTGTAATCCCCATCAACTTTATATTTATAGATAAGACAAGAGTAACATCTCCTTTTGTAGAATGCCTCTATGCCCAATCTAGCACCTTTCTTATGAGTCTCAACATGTGCTCACCTTCCATTAGCCTTGTGATGCTCAGTGAGGAAGCTGTTGTTATTCCTTATGCAGTGAAAGAGAGAGCTAAATTACTGAATCTCAGCTAAGTTAACGATAAATGAATAGTTTTATTCATTTAAAATGAATAAATGATGAACAGTTCTATGATTTGGCTATTTATTAGGTTTCTACTATGTACCAGCTATAAATATGATAAACATTCTTTTATACTATCCTGACATTTAAATATGTACTGATATCTGTTTACCAAATACTATTCTTAGTGTATGCTGGTATACAACAGTAAGCTAGAAGGACAATGCTCTTACTTTGAAGGAGCCCATAGGAACCCTTTAAATAAAATGTACACCATTTCTACTAAGATTATGACTGAAACTTATTAACAGTTAAAAACTTAATCTAAGACTCACATAGTTCAGTTTAAATGTGCCGTAATTCAAACTCATGATCATTTGATGTAAAGTCAATAAGCCTCTTACTCACAATGTGGCTGGGGTAAAATATGGGGAAAAAAATTTCCTAATCTTGTGGAAATAATCTGATTAATAAAACAGTACTTTTTTTTTTTAAACCCAACAGTATAATTGAGGGGAAAATATACTGGTCCAGTAATATGCATACTTTAGGAGTTTTGTAGTGAAGTAGAAGAAAAAGGGGCTCAGGAAGGCTTTCATGGAGAATTCCATTGGGCATAATATGCCTACACAGAGATAAATGTCCAGGGGGAGATAAAACACAGAAAACACAGAGAGGGGGAAATTTATGCTTGAATCATAAGAAGTTAAGCCTAAATAAGGTAGCCAGTTTTAAAAAAATGAGATATGGGTAGGATCTATTAGAATATCATATTGAAAGCCAGGAGAGGAATTCATACTTTTTTCAGAGGGTATTTGGAAGTGAGTGCATTGATGATTGTTCAAATCATACATATATATATGATCTATATAAATCTTTAGGAGGGAGAGGTCAAGATATCAACAGAGGACTCTCCTCAACTTTCTTCCTCCCACAGATCCACCAAACATACAGCTACACATAGAGCAAGTCTCTCTGAAAGTAATCCAGCAACTAGCTGAGTGACCTCTACACACTGGATAAGAAAATACCCAGTCTGAAATGAGAGAGAAGTATGACATCCTCTCCATAAACTCTACTTCTGACAAATAGTGCCATTCAACTGAGAGGCAATCTCCAACTCCAGACTTCCCTCTGAGGAGTGAAGAGTTTGGACCACTCATATAGTGCCTCAACTTTGAAGTCTCTCACCCAAGGGATGGACCTCCAAAACACCTAGTTCAGAAAGTCAAAAAGGATGGTTTCCATGACACCTACAGGATTATAGCAAACTTAACAAGCATGTGAATAAGCACTTACTGTAGCTATACTCCCAGGGCTCAGCAATGAGAAAGCAGGTAAAAATACTGATCTTGTAGTCCTTCCCTGAAAGGGGCTTGATGCATATTTGATAACACTGTTTCCTGAGGGTCTGGCTTCTAATTTAGTACACATCTAGGGACTGGCTGCAATTCCTCCCAAACAGTGGGAGATTATGAGCACTTCCACTGCCTTCTTCCTCCATTGAAGCATCTCTCTGGAAGGGGCTTGTATACATGTATGGCACCACAACTTTTGGGACTGCTCTCCAAGGGATGGGTGCCTGGATTGCCTGGCTCTAGCAATTGCCTGGCTCAGCAATCTGGATTGCCTGATACTAATAGGATTTGTATCCATAAGTGCTATAGGACTTTAGAAAACAAAGGAACAGTTTTTAAGTAAGTTCAAGATTCCCCTCCAGGGGCTATATACTTAGGCTTAGCACAGAGGGAGCAGGCAAAAATGGTCATCTCCCAGACTTTTTCTGGAGGGGGTTTAACTACATACTTTTCCAGCTGTTGCCCGAGAGTATAGTTGCTAATCAGCCTACATGATTTATATAATCCTCCAGTTAGGGACATTGGTGGGTTTGTCTTTAAACACTTTTAACTACTGGGAGTCACTAAGAACAAATATGGGGGCTTGGACAATCACACAGATTTGAAAGACAACCACGGCTCAGCACAAGCTGATTACCAAGATTCATTTCCTACACAAGACCAAACTGTCAAGATTGGGAAAGGTGGTTGCTTTGTCTAATGTGCAGAAACCAACAGATAGTCAAAGAAAGTGAGTAAATGAGGAAATATGTTCCAAGAAAAAGAACAAGACAAATCTTGACAAATTGATCTCATTTTTTAAAAAATGTGATTTACCAATAGATAATTCAAATATGTCATAAAGATATTCACCACCACAGTCAATGAGTGAAGAAAGTGATAATTTTAACAAACAACAAATATACCAAGTAGAAATCAGAATATAACAATTGAAGTGAAAAATCTAATAGGGGGGTCAACAAAAGACTAGGTCACTTAGGAGAAAAGATTAGTCAATCTGAAGAAAAGATAATATTCAATCAGCAAAACAACAAAAAGCAACAACAACAAAACAAAGAATGAAAAAGAGTTAAGATAATTTAAGAAATTTTTGGGATATCATCAAGCAGAGCAATGTATACATTATAACACTCCCGGAGGGAGAAGAGAGATAAAGAAAAGGACAGGAAGCTTATTCAAATAAATGATGACTGAAAACTTCCCCAACCCGAGAAAGAAACCTACAGATTCAGAAAGCCTAGAGAATTCCAAAGATGATGAATCCAAAGAAGCCCATTAGAAGATGTAATTGTCAAAAGTTAAAGATGAGGAGAGAATGTTAAAAGTAGCAAGATAAAAACAACTTATTATATACAAGGGAACCCCCAATGAGACTATGCTAGATTTTCCAGTAGATACTTTGAGGCAAAAGGAGTGGAGTATGATATTCAAAGTGCTGAAAGACAAAATGCCAAGCAAGAATACTCTATCTGGCAACTATATTATTCAGAAATGAAGAATAGGTAGTTTTTCCAGATAGCAAAAGCTGAAAGATTTAATCACTACTAGAATGGCTTTACAAGAAATGTTTAAAAAAAAAATTCTTCAAGCTGAAACAAAAGAATGTTAATCAGTAACAGAAAATGTATCAAAATATATACAACTCACTGGTAAAGGTAAATATCTTTACTGAATTTAGAGAATATTGTATTGGAGGTAGGTAAATCATTTATTACTGACTCTAGTATAAAAATTAACAGAACAAGTATAAAAAATATCTCTAAGCACAATAATTTGTTAATGGGTACACTATATATAAAGATATAAACTGTGACATCAAAAACAAAATGTGGAGAATGTAAAAATATGGAGCTTGTTTGTATTGGTATTATTAGCATAGAATAGACTATTGTTTTGTATATGAAGTTTTATGTAAGCCTCATGGTAACAATAAACCAAAACCTAGAGTAGATACACAAAAGATAAACAGAAGGGACTCAAAGCATACCACAACAGAAAATCATCAAATCACAAAAGAGGAGAGCAGGAAAGGAAGAAGAGAATCATATGATGGCTAGAAAACAATTAAATGGAAATAGTATATCCATACCTATCAATAATTATTTTAAATATAAGTGGACTAAATATTTTGATAAAAAGACAGAGGGGCTCCAAATTAGATGCAAATCAAAACTCAAATCAAAACTAAATGAGATATCATCTCACAGTAGGTAGAATGGCTAATATCAAAAATATAATAAATAACAAGTGTTGGCAAGGATGTAGAGAAAAGGGAACTCCTGTACACTGTTGTTGAGAATATAAACTGGTGCAACAACAATACAAAACAGTATGGAGTTTCCTCAAAATATATATATCATAAAAATATAAATATCATATGACCCTGTAAGTTCACTTCTGGATATTTACACAAAGAAAACAAAAACATTGATTTGAAAATATATATGCACCCCATGCTCATTGTAGCATTATTACAATAGTCAGAGTATGGAAGCAACCTATATGTCCATTGACAAATGAATGAATAAAAAAATCAGATCATGCCAATTGTAACTACATGGATGGACCTAGAGATGAAATAAATCATATGAAGAAAGACAAACACCATACAATTTCACTTACATATGGAATTAAAAAAACAGAAACAGAGTCATAAACACAGAGAACTCGTTGTTGCCAGAGGGGAGAGGGATGGAGGGATGGGAAATATAAGTGAAAGGGATTAAGAGGTTCAAACTTTCAGTAACAAAATAAGTCACAAAGATGAAAAATATAGCATAGGGAATATAGTTAATAATATTGTTATAATGTATGGTAAGAGATGATAACTACATTTACTGTGAAGCACTGAATAAAGTATAGAATTATCTGATTACTATATAGTACACCTGAAGTTAATAGCATTGTATGTCAATTATATTTCAATTTAAAAAGGGTTTAAATTGGGGCACCTGGGTGGCTTAGTCGGTCAAACGTCTGACTTTCGCTTAGGTCATGGTCTCACGGTTCGTGGGTTCGAGTACCGTGTCTGGCTCTGTGCTGACTGCCAGCTCAGAGCCTGGAGCCTGTTTCAGTCTGTGACTCCCTCTCTCTCTGACCCTCCCCTGCTCACGCTGTCTCTCTCTCTCTCTCTCTCTCTCCTAGAAATAAATAAAACATTTAAAACATTTTTTAAAAATTTTAAAAAATAAAAAGGGTTTAAATTATAATTGCTAAAGAATTTTGAGGAGTACATATAATAGAAGATAATGATAATAATTGAGATATATAAATGTCCATATGCTTGTCTTCAATGCTTTATTGCTGATATTTGACTCCACAGAAACTTAAAAATAGGATAAAATTACGTGTACCAAATATTCATTGAAGTATTGTACGTGATGGCAAAAAGTCAGAAACAGGCATAACTTTCATACATAAAGGTAAATTATATTACAGTAACTTAATGGAAAATTATTCAGCTTTTCAAATGAATAACTATGATAATCATTTAGAAGCATGGGAAACTAAATTCTAAAAGTAAGTTAAAGCAGTGGACTGCAAGTTTGTATGGAATTGGGATTACAAGTAAGCAACGTATTTGGTATTATGTGAAGATAAAAGTGAAATTTGCAAGAGAGAGAGAGCCTGAAAGAATTAAAACCAAACAAAACAAGACCCAAGTATATGCAGTCTACAAGAGACTTACTTAAGCTTTAAGAACACACATAGACCGAAAGTAGAGAGATGGAAAAATATGGAAGCCAGAAAACAACAAAAAAGACAAGAGTAACTATACTTATATCAGATAAAATAGACATAAAGCCAAAACTCTAACAAGAGACAACAAAAGTCATTATATAATAATAAAGGGGTCAATTCAACAAGAAGTTATAACAGTTGTAAATATTTAGGCACCCAACACTGGAGCATCCAAGTATATAAAGCAAATATTAACAGATTTTAAGGGAGAAATAGAGAGAAATACAGTAACAGTAGGGGATTTCAATACTCACTCTCCTTCAACAACAGACAGAATACCCTGTCAGAAAATAAATATAGAAATACTGGACTTAAATTACACCTTAGACCAGATGGATCTCATAGACATTTACAGAACATTCCATTTAACAGCCGCAGAATATACACTTTTCTCAAGGAGACATAGAACAATATCTGGGATATATCATACATTAGTTCACAAAACAAACCTCAATAAAATGAAGGATAAAAATCATCTGATCATCTCAATAAATATGAAAAAATGACAAAATTCAACATCCTTTCATGATTAAAAACTCAGCAAATTGGCTAAAAGAAATACTCGACATAATAAAGGCTTCATATGACAAGACCAGGGATAACCTCAAACTCAACAGTGAAAAGTAGGAAGCTTTTCCTCTTAGATTAGGTACAACATAAGGATGCCTACTCTCTCCACTTTTATTCAAAATAATACTCGAAGTCCTAGCCAGAGGAATTAGTCAAGGAGAAAAATAAATGTAATCAAAATTGAAAGTAAAATTATCTCCATTTGCAGATGACAAGATTTTATATATAGAAAACCTTAAAGATTCTAACAGTGTTAGAATAAACAAATTAAGTAAAATTGAAAGATACAAAACCAACATGGAAGAGTTAGTTATTTTTATACACTCTAACAGCAAAGGATTGGAAAGAGAATTTAAGAAAACAATCCTGATTATAATAGCATCAAAAAGAATAAAATACTTCATACTATATTTAACCAAGTAGGTGAGAGATCTGTATACTGAAAACTATGAAACACTGATTAAGGAAATTGAAGAAAATATAAATAAATGTAAAGATATCTCATAGTCATAGAACTGGAGGGTATTATGCTAAGTGAAATAGTCAGAGAAAAACAGATACCATATGTTTTCATTCGTATGTGGGTCTTGAGAAACTTAATAGAAGACCATGGGGGAGGGGAAGGGGAAAAAAAAAAGTTACAAACAGAGATGAAGGGAGGCAAACCATAAGAGATTCTTAAATACAGAGAACAAACTGAAGGTTAATGGTGGGAGAGCGGAAAGTGGGTGATGGGCATTGACTGAGGAGGGCGCTTGTTGGGATGATCACTGGGTGTTGCATGGAAGCCAATTTGACAACAAATTATATTAAGTAAATAAATACATAAAAGAAAATAATTCCATATTACCCAAAGCAATCTATAGATTCAATGAAAACTCTATCAAAATTACAATCACATTTTTCAAATAAAAAATCCAAAATTCATATGAAATCACAAAAAAACCTAGAAAGGAGAACAAAATAGAAGACATCACACTTCTAATTTCAAGCTATATTACAAACCAGCAGTAATCAAAATAGTGTGTTGCTGGCATTAAAAAAAAAAAAAGACATACAGCCCAATGAAATAAGGGTTAATTAAAAAAAAATTTTTTTTTAATTTTTGTTTCTGAGAGAGAGAGAGATAGCATGAGCAGGGAAGGAGCCGAGAGAGAGGGAGACACAGAATCTGAAGCAGGCTCCAGGCTCTGAGCTAGCTGTCAGCACAGAGCCTGACGTGGGCTCGAACCCATGAACAGTAAGATCATGACCTGTGCCAAAGTCAGAAGCTTAACTGACTGAGTCACCCAGGCGCCCTAAGAGTTGTTTAATTTTTGAAGGAGCCACAAACATACAATGAAGAATAACCTTTTCAATAAATAATGTTGGGACACCATTCACAAAAATCAACTGAAAATAGATTAAATATAGATTAAATACTTGAACGTAGGACCTGAACTCATAAATTTCCTATAAGAAAACATAGAGAGTAATCACTTTGACTTTCATTTTGGTAGTGAGTTTGTAGATTTGACACCAAGGTAAGACAACAAAAGCAAAAACAACAGGAAGGCTGTATCAAACCGAAAGACTTCTGCTTAGTAAAGTAAATCATCAATAAAATGAAAAGGCAACCTAGGTAATGGGAGAAAATATTTGTGAAACCACCTATCTGAAAAGCTGTAAAGATTCAAGATACACAATAAAAATTCAATGTATCTCATATAACTCAATAGCAAAAAAAACCCCAAGCAACCCAGTTAAAATATGAGCAAAAGACCTGACTAAATATTTTTCCATCTTTATCCAAAGAAGTTGTACATGTGGCCAACATTTACTTGCTCAATATCACTAATCAGCAGGAAAATGCAGTAAGGTATAGTACTATAATGCAAGAATATCACAATGAAGTATCATCACATATTTGTTTGAATGTCTATTATCAGAAAGTAAAGAGAAGAAGTGTTGGGGAGGATGTGAAGAAGAGGGAATTCTTTTATATGGTTAATGGTAATATAAACTGGTATAGCCACTGTGGAAGACAGCATAAAGTCTCAACAAAATAAAAACTGAACTATTATATGATCCAGCAAATTCACTTCTTAGTAAGTATCTAAAGGAAATGAAATCATAATCTTGAAGAAATATTTGTACACCCATGTTAATAAATGTTAACTGTTGTTATCACTAACATTAATCAAGTCAAGACCTTTTTAAAATCTTTTTCATTTATGAAGAACTTATAGTTCCTAAGGATTTTAGATGCCTGCCTCTGGTTTAACGTCATGACCATATCCCTTTGTCCAGCTTCTTCTGTCTCAGGTTCGGTGCCACCAGACTTATCTCTAAATTACTCTAGTCCAGCCTTATGCTACTTTTAATTAGCCTTGCATTTCTTTATTAATTCTTGGATTTTGTCTTGTTCCCATAAGGTAGTTCTTCGTCAGGAATGGAGTCCTGCAATAGAGGGGAGAGATATGACCTATTTGAACACTTGGGACTTGTCTGAACTTCTCTGTCAATAGCGTTGGCATTGCATAGTTTTCTCCTCTGTCAAGGCTAAAGTCTCCCATCCTTTTATGAAAAGGAATAGATAACTATTTCAGTCTGTGAGAGTCATATGGTCTCTGTCATACTGCTCAACTCTGCCATTGTATCACAAATGCAAATATGAGGAATACATAAATGTATGGGCTTGGTTGTGTTCCTAATAACACTTGATTTACAAAATAGGGTTATGCAGTATTTGTTTATTTCTGGACCCATATTCTAGGCCCCTGACAGGCTCTTCCTCTTTTAGCTTAATTCTTGTGGGACTTCAACAGTCCCAAGGGTAACTCACCCAGAGCTAATAATTTGCCAAAGGTGTGACACAGATCATAAACCAGAAAAAAAGAAAATTTCACTTCCAACTTTTATCTTTTTTGTGTGTGAATCTCAGAACCAACATTTAGAAATCATCTTAACCTTGATTTTATCCATTCTCCATTAATAAGCCAGTCTCCTGTTCCCAGGCTAAGGATATGTAAGCAACATAACTGCAGGCGGTCACTGGTGGTTAGGGACACCCCACAGGGAGTGTGCTGCACACTTGCAGGGTTGTTTCAGGTTTGCCTTTCAATCTGGCAGCAGGTGGAGTCTCTGGTTTCTCATCACTGTAAAAATAATGTAATCCCCATCTCAAATTGGAAAAAGACTCCCACATAAACTTTGAATATGCTGCTGATAACTCAGGAAAGAGAAGGAAGTCATAACTGAAAGAATGGAATTACTGAGCTCTGGGCTTCTTCTTAAGAGTTAATAATAGAGTCAAAAAGTGCTCCTCCTCTAATCCAGGGTCAGTGCTTATCTCTCTGCTTTAGTCCCATGAATTCTTGCCTATTCAGAGACTATGCCCTATTCCTTAATCCTTCTTCTCCCTCTTATATATCCAACCACTTCCTATCAGTGCATTGTTATTTTTAAACACAATTAAATTTCTCCCAAGTAATAAAAAAAAAACCCCAATCATTCATGATTTCATATTCTTTTTACATATCTTATTTTTTCTCTCTTGTCTATACAAGTTGTTTCCATTTCGTGCCACTCAGCCTTTCTAATCTGGTTTCTAGCCTCTTCTTTCTACTAAATCAAGTCTTGTTAAAGTCATCAGTGACATACTGGTTGCTGGATTCAATGAACATTTTTCTCTCAGTTCCCTTGATTCTGAACAACATTTGTTAAAGTTGACCTCTCCCTTTTACTTAAGATACTCTACTTTCTAGGTTTCCATGACAGACAAACCTCTTCCTGCATTTCCTCTTCTCTCTGGCCACTCACACTGCCCTGTAGAGTGCTCTACAGTGTCATGAGGTTCCTACTTCATGCTAACCACCAGGTAAATCTTAGAATACAGTTAGGTATAAAAGACAATTCTAATTATAATATGTTGAGGAAGTGGTATGTAGTAGGCTCAAGTTCCTTATTCCTTCCTGCACTGACTTTCTTAAAAACAGTAGCATCTGGTTTTTAAGTTCTGAGTCTTTTTTTCAATAATAGTAAATACTGATATCAGTGGCTCCCAATGGGAGCTTTACATTCACTTTATATTTACCGGACTCTTCCCTCACCTAAAGCTTAAATCTCAATCAGTTCATCTGTCCCTCTGATTTCTGATATATTTATTAGGACCAGTTCTACATTATGTAGCTCCCTCACCTTACCATAGCTTTATAACACTTAACTGACAATTGAAGAATAATTTTAAGTCAAAGACTTTCATGATAGCAAGTCATGCCAATGGCTTCAAGTGCTCAGAGAATAGGTGCAATGAGAGAATAGAACTCTTATTAGACTACTAATATTGGAGGTGAAGGGATCCAAGATCCCCAGAATATGGGCTGTGGGAGGGGTGGTTTCGTGATGGTGGTTGGGCCAGGTAAAATATACCAGTGGAAGAAAACCTAGAAACAACCTATAAAATGATGGTTAATTGAATAAGCCCCAGAAAAAGAGAAGAGTTAAGCTACCAAATTTTTCTACTCCATTATTCTTGCCTAGAGTCTTAGATTATTTTGAGAGCCATTAATTCAATCTTAATCCTAGAAAATATTTGTCGTTTGTCTCCAGGGATACAAATTCAGCCTTCTTTTGAGGGTATTTGATTATCTGATAATTTCACATCTTTAGCTCTCCGCTGAATTGTCTCAATATCATCCCATGTATCAAGAGTTATGAAATAGAAAAGACAAACAACTAGACAGCTTCAATGAGACCCATAACAATGATCTAACCGGATGGTGGCATTTAAGATAGATGGAAAATGCCAATTCTGAGGCCCTTCTATAAGGATTTTGTGTTTCTCATTAGAGAAATAATGCAGCCTCCATCTAATTTGCAAGTTTAAAATTGCAAATCCAACTCTTGGGAGAAAATTGGGTGAATCACAAGTGAGTATTGCTTAAGTTTCACATGAGTAAATATATTGGCTGTGTTGGTATTATTCAACACTCAGAGCCACAAAATACATTTTTTGTATCATTTTATTTGTAGAAGAATGGCACAATTATTTTCAGAATAATTAACTCCTCAGTTTAGTGACAATTATGTTCCATTATAATAATTAAAATCACACCCTGCTATTTGGATGAACTCAATAGAATAATGATTTCTTGGGGGAAGATTTAATCGGATCATTTTTTTCTCCAGCATTAAAAATATCTGTAAATTATTTCAATTCATTGTACCACTGCTTAATTGTGAATTTTTCTGCTGTCCTATGGAAAGAAATATCGCTAACAAAATGGCAGTCTCAACCCACCCTTGAACCATCTGTGCATCATAATTGTTGCTGGAGGTATGCCGGGCCTTGGCAAAATGCAAAGCTCATGGCTGGGCCTAACAGCAGGGCTACAGATGGTGGGAGTACCTGAAATCAAGTGGGTGGAAGCAGGTGGTGAGGAGAATTGTGGTGTTTCAGGGGATTGATCTATTGAAAGGAGAGCTCTGGTGAGTGAGAAAGTGAGGAAAGGTCAATAGCCCTCTTGGGGATAAAGTTGACAAGAGCTTGAAAGTGTATTAGGGCCCCAAACAAATGGGCTGGAATTCAGAAAAGCACTGCTGCTTTAAGAATGAACTGAATGAAGTATGAGGCAGAAAACCAAAACGAAATGTGCTAGACCAGTAAGTCAAGAGTTGGGGAAGAATTAGGACGTTGTGGATACTTGGGTGTTCTATTTCACTCTAGAAGATAGGAGTTGGGGAAGAGCTAAGACCTTTTGCATACTTGGGTGTTCTATTTCACTCTGAAATATATCAGATAGTGGGATCATAGTAGTGCAATTATCAACCCTACTTAGGCAGATAGCACATTGGTAGATAATACTACTGCTATATGGTTTGTCTCAATTTGAATTATCTTATAAACTGAATTCAGAGAGTGTAGGAAATTTTAACTGAGGGTAATTTCCTCTGCTGGAAATTCAGTCAGGTGTTGAGGGTCTTAATAGGAGAAGCATAAACTTGGGGCATCAAGGCAAAAATGTCAGAAGCAATAAACTCAGAAGTATGCTCATTCTTTAGATAATGGTAGGTTACTCTGTGGTCCTCCTTGTGTGCCCTTGTCAATGTGAATGACTTAGAAATAAGGCACTTTGTACCAGACAGTTAGAACTCATCATATTAAAAGTTCTTTAAAGACAGGAACCAAGTACCTAACACGGTCTCCCACAAAGTGGGGGCTTAATGCATACTTTTTGAATAAAAATGAACTGATTAATTTTACTATTAGTGAATTCAGTGTTAGTGAATTCAATTGTTAGCAACTGTCAAGTATAGAGTTCCCAGACTCTATAAACATAAAAGTGGGGTCAGAGTTTATGATTCATTATTTGGTTCTATATTATTTCCTGGTTCTTTTTCTTGACACTTTCATTGTATTATATAGTAAATGTATACCTCGTGAAGTTCAAACATTCTAGCTTCAACAGAGGCAGGGAAACATTATGAATTCTGGAAGAGTATAGCTTCCCCAGAACAATAAAATAAGAACAGAATGTAAAAAGTCTGGTAGGGAAGGGGCGCCTGGGTGGCTTAGTCGGTTGGGCGTCCGACTTTCACTTAGGTCATGATCTCGCGGTTCGTGGGTTCGAGCCCCGCGTCGGGCTCTGTGCTGACTGCCAGCTCAGAGCCTGGAGCCTGTTTCAGTCTGTGACTCCCTCTCTCTCTGACCCTCCCCTGCTCACGCTGTCTCTCTCTCTCTCGTAGAAATAAAAAAAAAAAAAAGTCTGGTAGGGAAGACTAGATTTACCTGGAGGGTGGGGTGAGACAGGAGTCACTATAAGAATTCCTAATTACATACATACAGAAAAGGACTTAAGAGAGTGAGTTGTGTATCTTTCTTGAGGAGACCCAGGTACCTTTAATCTGACTCCTCTACCCTCTTAATGCAACTGATCCCAATTCTAACCAAGGGACTTAAAAAATAGTAACTCAGCCTAGAAAAGAGAAAGTTCCTGATATTCTATAGAAGTTATATAACCTGTTGATGACTCAGTCCTGGAATAAAAGGACCAAAAATTTATTTATTTATTTTTTAACTATGTAGAGAGTCATGATTGTCAGTGTCTAGAGAATCATCTGGCTTGGGGAAGAAAGCTGCATACCAGAAGAAGAATACTTCAAATAAGGACCAGACTCTCCTATATTCAATGGCACAGATTTTAACTGATATTGGATACAGGCAAGGTTGTTTGAGGACACAGTGGCAGGTCCTTTGCTGATCCTTGGAATTAGTACCACCTATGTCCCACATTGTAGTCCATTCATAACACCAAGCCATATATGCCCAACTTACTTTTTAGCTATTCACCCTGTGTCCTTCTGGTCTGAACTTGACCTTTTCAATTCATACCATCACACTGGTCTCAGATGCTTATTTCTAAACTTAATTACAGTATCTGCATCAGGATCCTTCTCTTGTTAGATCTGACTCCTGGTCTAACTATGATTTTTGAGTCTTTGGCTTTCTATAATATCACTGATGCCTTCTTCCTCAACCATTGTATTGATCTTGTGAAACTTATTCCAGAATTATCTTTTCCATCACACCACATCTTGCAGAGTAATATTACACTTAACTATAAGGCTTGAGAGCATAAAACATGATTTCTCATCATTGTATTCACAGCCCTTGATAGCAGTTAGTAGTCAGTACATATTGGTTCAATGAATGACAAGAGTATATCTGCTTTGTATTTTAAACTGAGAGTTTATAAGATGTGGTCTTTATAAAATGAAAGCTGGAATAGCTTTTCGAAGTTTTACATCTACTTTGCATCATTATCTTGGAGTTGTGGACATGTTTCTTGCCCTTCAATATCTTCCAATCTAGTGGGGGAAACAGATATCCATACAGTATGAGAGCATCTTACAGATGCTGTAGGAAGATGGGGGAACCACTATGCAATGTGTTAGGCTGAAGAAAAGGAAAGGATATCTAATATGATCTTTAAATACTGAGCAGTAAGTAAGATATTTAGAGGAATGGGAGAGGCAGGTATGGAAAGATGTAGAGCCTTTCTAGCAGAGGGTTATTACAATCGAAGTCAAGAAGTATGATGGAGGACAACTACTTGCAACTGAAGTGTTACTAGAGCATAAAGTTCAAGGCAGAGAAAGACCTGAATGGGATTGGAGAGAGAGAAGGGACCAGATCACAGAGGGCTTTACACTCTGATAAGGATCTCAAGTATTCTGTGGCAGCATGGAAGGAAATAGGCAATTAGCAATTTAGAAAACTCTGGAAAATGTGCAAATGATTAATTGAGATGAGCAACTCTCCAGGCAGGGAAACTAGTTAGAAAAATACAGTAGTAATCTAGAGGAGAGAAATAAGAAAACCAGAACAAGGCAAAAATAGATGTGAAAATGAAGTGTGTAAACTTGGTGTCTGAAATGGCAAAGGGTCTGAAAGTTATATTGGAGTCAAGAATAATTCCCAGCTTCCTAATTAGGCTGAACAGTTGGATGGTGGTGACGCTAACTGAAAAAGAGACTGCAAGAGAGGGAAAATGAGGAATTCTGCTCTTAGTAAGGTGTCTGCAGAACATCCACATGAATATGTGCGGTAGGTAATGGACTACATGAATTTGCAGTTTGAGGAAAAAGAGTGGACAGTGTCAATTTGGAAATCGTTAACATAAAGATAGTTAAAACATGAGAATACATGAGCTTGCTCAGAAAGAATGTCTGGAGAACATAGAACTGAGTACTGAATCAGGGTGAATAACTATATTTAAGTAGTGTAAGAGAAAGAAACTGTCAATGTAACCAATATATATCACTGTCCTTCGTGACAATGTAGTATTTCCCCATATTCAAATCCCTATCACATCTTAACTCTATAATCCAGAGTAAACTGGCCTCTTCCTCCCAATACCCTTTCCATTAAAAAAAATTTTTTTTTAATGTTTATTCATTTACGAGAGACAGAGAGAGACAGTGTGCAAATGGTGGGAGGGGCGGGCAGAAGGAGAAACAGAATCCGAAGCAGGGTCCAGGCTCTAAACTGTCAGCACAGAGCCCAATGTGGGGCTCGAACCCACGAACTGCAAGATCATGACCTGAGCCAAAGTCAGCCGCCTCACCAGCTGAGCCACCCAAGAGCCCACCATTTTTTTAAAATTATACTTTTTACTTAGAGATAATTATAGATTCACTTGCAGGTGAATTAAATACATGTGTGCTCTTTACCAAGTTACCCTGATTGGTAAAATCTTGCCAGCTAAATAACAGACAGAATACTGACATTGATACAGTCAAGATACAGAATATTTTCTTTACTACAAGGATTCTTGATGTCTGTTTGCAGCCAAATCCTCTTCCCCTCAGCCTTCAGCCCCTCCTCAACTGCTGGCAAGCACCAATATATTCTCTATGATTTTATAATTTCAAGAATGGTATGTAAATAGAGCCGTACAATACGTAATGTTTTGGTGTTGGAAAATTTCACACAATGAAATTTTCTGGAGATTTTGGCAGTACGATATCAATACTTCATTTCTTTTTATTACAGAGTAGTATTCCATGGTATGGATGTATTTTGGTTGGTTTAATTGGTCACCTTTTGAGGAGTATTTCCCCCCTTTATTATTAGAAGTAAAGCTTCTGTAAACATATGTATACAGCTTTTTGTGTGAACATGTTTTAATTTTGAAGAATAATTAAGAGTGCAACTGCAGAGTCCTACGGTAGTTTCATAATTAGTTTTTATGACTGCTGCAGTGCTTTTGAGAGTGAGTGTACAATTTTATATTCCCCTTGGCAATGCATGTACGATCCATTGTGAATCCTTGCTGGTATTTGGTGTTGTCACTATTTTTCCTATTAGCCATTCTGACAGACACACAGTAACATCTTATTGAGGTTTTTATTTGCATTTCCTTTACGCCTAATGATGTTGAGTGTATTTTCATGTGTTTAGTTGCCATCTATAGATCCTACGGGGAAGAATTTACCTTCAGGCCATTTGCCCTATTTTTTAATCCCATATTTTATTGAGATTTGAGTTACATATTCTTGATAGTCCTTTGCAAGCTATATGGTTTCCAAATATTTTCTCCCACTAGTAGTCTTTTTAATTCCTTAATAGAATCTTTCACAGAAAAAATTTTTAATTTCAATGAAATCCAATTTATCAAATTTTCCTTTTACAGATCATGTTTATATAGTGCCAAGTCTATAAACTCTAACCCAGTATCTCAAAGATTTTCTCCTGTTTTCCCTTTAAAAGTTTTACAACTTTAACTTTTATAATGAAGTCCACAGTAAGTTTTTAATTAAGTTTTATAGGTTTGGGTCATATTTTATTATTGTTTTAGCCTACGATGTCCACTTGTTCTAATAATCCCTGTGTTGGAAAGACCATGACAATTTTTTGCATTTTTTTTTTTTTTTAGATTTTGCACTTTTGTCAAATGTCAGTTTGACATATTTATATGGAATTGTTTTCTGAGTTCTCTATTCATTTCCATTGATCCATGTGTTTCTCTGCCAAGCCCATGTGTTCTTGATTATAATAGCTGTAGAGCAAATTTTGAAGTTGGGTAGACTGTTCTTTTTCAAAATTATTTCAGCTGTAAGTTTTATGGCCTTTCCACATTGATTTTAGGATAATGGGATAATGTTCTCTCTCTCTCCAAGAAAAAAAAAAGAACACTTTCTGGAATTCTGATAGGCATTGTGTCAAATCAGTATTGGGGGAGAATTCACAAATTTACTACATTGATTTTCCCAATCTGTGAACATGGTATGCCTGCCCTTTTATTAAGGCTTTGATTTTTTTTCATCAGCCTTAAGTAATTTTCAGCACATAAATCCTTTCCAAGTATTTTTGTTTGCTTTTAGATTTATACCAAAGAATTTCATTTTGGGGGCTACTATAAATGGTGTTATTTTGAATTTTATTGCCCATGTTTTTCAGCTAGTATGTAGAAATACAGTTGATTTTTAAATTTGTTCCATTTATCTTTTACTCTTTATCCAGCAACCCTGCTCAATGAACGTATTAGCTCCAAAAGTATGGTTAAAGACTGCTTGGGATTTTCTAAGACAAGTATGCCAGCTGCATAGGAGGACAGCTTTATTTCTTCCTTTCTGACCCGGATGTCTTTTTTTCCTTTTCTTGCTCATTGTATTAAAACTCTTAGCACTATGTTGAATAAGAGTGGTGAGAGTAGATATCTTTATCTTGTTAACTATCTTAGGGGAAAGCATTCAGTGATTCAAAATTAAAGTATACATTAGCTGTAGGAATTTTGTAGATTACTTTTATCAAGTTGAATTTCCCTCTATTTCTATTTTTTTCCAGTCTTTTTTTAAATGTTTTTTAAAAAATTTATTTTTGAGAGTCAGAGAGAGACAGCGTGAGCAGGGGAGGGTCAGAGAGAGAGGGAGACACAGAATCTGAAACAGGCTCCAGGCTCTGAGCTAGCTGTCAGCACAGAGCCCCATGCAGGGCTCGAACCCACTAACTGTGAGATCATGACCTGAGCCAAAGTCGGATGCTTAATCAACTGAGCCACCCAGGCACCCCTGCAGTCTTTATAATGAATGGGTAGTGAATTCTACTAAATTATTATTTTGCAATTTATATGAATATGTGAGATCTACTCTTAAACTTATTAATATAGTAGTTTGTACAGATTGACTTTTGAACATTTAGCCAGCCTTACACTCTGCAACAGGTATGATTTGATCATGGCTTAAAACTACTGGATTATATATTGCTGGATTATGCTTGTTAATATATACACTTTAATGTTTGCCTCATTTATGAATGATATTGTTATTTAGTTTTGTGGGGTTTGTTTTGCTGTGGTATTGTCATTTGTGTTTTGGTATCAAGAATATATCAAATTAAAGCAATGAATTGGGAATTATTTCTTCTGTTTTCTGAAAAGTGTTTAAAATTGTTGTTAATATTTCTTTAAATATTTAGTAGTTTCCTCCAGTGATTCTAACTGAGCCTGGAAATATCTTTTCTGAAAGTGTCTAAATTGTTAATTTGATTGCCTAAATAGTTATGTAACTATGCAAATGATTTACTGCACATTGAGTGACTTGTGTTATTTTCTGGTTTTCTAGTTAGTTGTCTTAAGTTGTCAAACTTATCTGTTCAGAATCTTCTGTTGGATTTCCTTATCATCCATTTGAGGTCCGCAGGGTCTATGGTAACATCTCATTTCATTGATAATACTGGCAGTTCTCATATTTATTTTGTCAGTCATCCTAGATTTTCTCAAAGCAGCAGTTTTTGCAGGTCATTGATGTTCTCTGCTCCCCACTTTATTGTCAACTGTTTATCCCTTTAACAAACTTGTTCTTCTCAATATCGTAAGCTAGGAAGGAAATTTGAAAGATAGGGATAGACAACTGAGGCACAAACACACTAAATCACATTCCACAAACGTATTGCTAAAACACTGTGAAGGAGTAGCTCTAAAAGCAGAGCTGGCATTGCTATAATGTACAATTTACAAGACAGGGCTTGCCAGAAGGAGAAGTTCCCAAAGTGACCAAGGAAAAGCCTTTGTAAGAAGATTGCTTCAGGGTGTTCCCCAGCTGATGAGCACACTCTTGCTCTCGTACTCATTGTCAAACCAAGGTTGATGTGAAATGATCAGGGGAGAAATTTTCTCTTCCACCACAGTCAGCAGCATCTGAGTTTCTTTATCAAATGCACATTTGTCCAGCCTGAACTTCTGTAGGGCACAGAGAGCTGAAGGCTTCACATAAACCCACCCACTCATCATAGTCTAAAATAATTCCATCAAGGTTCAGTTTTTCAGTGTTTTGCAGATGGTAAGATCTGATTTTTTTTTTCCATTTCATTAATTTCTCCTCTTATCCTTTTTACTCTTTGTTTGCTTGGAGTTATTTCGGTTTCGTCTAGGTTTTTGAGATAGAGTCCTAAATCATCGGTTTAAAATCATTTCTAATGTGTGCACTTAATGCTGCAAATCTCCATCTCAACGCGGGGTTTAGCTTTGGCATACATATTTTTAAATTTCCCTTGAGAGTTTTTTAATCTATGGATTTAGTGTCTTATTTTCTATTATCTTATGTCTAGTTTGCTTCTACTGTGATTATAGAACATCCTGTACAATTTCAACTACTTTATACTTGAATTTTATTTTATGACTAAAATATGGTCTAAGTTGGTATACATTCTGTGGTCACTTGAAAATAAAGTATATTCATGCTTCCGTGTGAGGGTAGATGTTCTATAAATGTCTATTATATCCTGTTGGTTGATGATTTTATTGAGTCCTATAGATTTCCTATTTCTAATTTTAGCTCTTCTGTCAACTGGAGAGTGCTATTACAATCTCAAGCCATGGTTGTAAATTTGTATATACTGTCAGCTCAGCCAATCATTGCTTCTCATATTTTGCAAGTCTATTGTTAGATACATACTAATTTAGGCTTGTTGGGTTTTCTTGGAGGATTGACCTTTTATCATTGTAGAATATTCTTTTCTGTCTCTCATAATTTTCTTTGCTCTGGGCTCTTCTTTATCTGATAATAATATAGCTATCCCTGCATAATATTTTTTCATCCTTTAATTTTCAAGCTGCCTATATTTAGGAGTTTTTTAGGCAGCATATAGTTAGTTGATGGTTTTAAATCCACCAGGATTTTTAATTTTTTATTTAAACCATATTTTTTATTTAAAAAAATTTTAATGTTGATTTTTGAGAGACAGAACACAAGTGGGAGAGAGGCAGAGAGAGGGAGACACAGAATATGAAGCAGGCTCCAGGCTCTGAGCTGGCAGCATAGAGCTGGACATGGGGCTTGACCTCATGAGTGAGGAGATCATGACCTGAGCTAAAGTCAGACACTCAACAAACTGAGCCACCCAGGTGCCCCTAAATTATTTATTTTTATTGCCATTATTCCTTAAGGCATACATTTGTTATTTATTTAGCTTCATGTTTTTGTTTTTCTTTTCCTTCTTCTCCCGTTATTTAGACACTTCATAGGATATTTTATCTATAACATTTTACCATTTAGTGTTTTTAATACTATTTTAATGGTTGATATCAGTATTACATTATATATTGGTTTTCAGACTACTGGTATCATTTACCAGTTGAGTAAAGTAGAAATACATTGCCTTTTTTTAATAACCTCTTACATTTATAATGGTCTTAACCATTCTTTTACATATTTAGAATCCCAGATATATTTTTTCAACAATTTAGAAAAATTAAAGGGAAAATGTGTGTTTGTTTGTTTGCCTACTGTGTTCTTTATTTCTCTCTGACTTTCCAAGGTTCACTCTTTTGTTTTCATTCTATATTGAGAAATTTCTTTAGCTTTTTTTTTTTTTTAGGGTAGGTCTGCTGGTGAGAAATTTTCTTAGTTTCCTTTACCTAAGAATATGTTGATTTCCCTTTAAATCTTGAAGGATGCTTTGACTATATACAAAATTGTAGGTTGACAGTTCATATACTTTCAACATTTGGTCAACATCAATTTACTTTCTTCTGGACTCCAAGGTTTCTGATCCATTGCCATGAATAGTTTTTCCCTAAACTTAAGGTATCACTTTTTTTCTCTAGCTGCTTTTTAGATTTTCCATTAATTTCTGTAAGTTTGGTTAAGAGGTACCTTGAGACTATGCATTTGCTTTTATCTTATTTGGTAGTAAGTAAGCAGATGCTTAGGTCCTTGAACCTCTAGGTTTTTAGGTCTTCTTCCCAAGTTAGGAAATTTTTGGCAATTATTTCTTTGTATATATTTTAGTCTTCCATTTTCCTCCTCACATTTCAGTATTCTGATGACATGAATGTTAGACCTTTTGTTATAGTTCCACAGATACTTGATGTTAATTTTAATTTAGCTTATTTTTTTCTGTTCTTCAGTGTGTCATGTCTATTATTCTATCTTACCTCTCACTGATTCTGTCTTTCCCCTTTGTTCTGCTGTTGAGCCCATTTGGTGAGCTTCTAATTTTGCATAACATTTTAGCTCTAAAATTTCAGTTTGGTTTGTATGTCCTGTTTTCTGAGACTTTCCATTTCTTTGAGATTTTCTACTTTTCTATTTAAGCCAATTTTTAATTACTCACTGAAGTATTCACCATGGCAACTTTAAAACTGCTGTCAGATAGTTCTGCTGTTTTCCTTTGGATGCTGCCCTTTATTATTTGTCTCTCCCCTTCTCACCCTTCAGTTTGAAATCTCTGGTAAATGGCATGACAAATGACGTTTTATTAAGAACTGGACATTTTATATTATATCTAACTCTAGATGTTGTTTAAGCCACCTTTATCTATGATTTTGGCAGAGGAAAGAAGACACGGTATTGCTCTGTTATGGCCATGTGTAGATTTAAGTCTAGGTTTCACACGTGCCCATTGTTAACACTGGAGGAAGGGGGCTCCTCATTCACACTAAGAGGGATGGGACTTAGGACTCTGCACTTAGTCTTTAGTGGCACTATAATGAGGATAGCTTCATTACCACTCAGTGTGATGGTCAAAGTCCTAGCTCTCTAGCAGACTGCTTCTTATAACACTATTGTAATAAGCAAAGAGATACTTCTCTACTATCAAGTGAAGTTGGAAGTCCAGGCTTCCCACATGATTCCACTGACATTACTGGTAGAAAAGTGGTGCTTGTAAGTAGCTATGTCAAATGAACGTCTTGGTTCCCTACTCAGACTTCTCACACACCACTCCAGTAGGGATGTTGGGGTACACTGTTATAGTCTCTCAAGGGTAGAGAACTAGGCTTCCTACTTGACCTTTGTTAATGTACAATGGCTCGGACATATTTTCTGTGGTGTTTGGCTAAAGTACAGTGGTAATTATTGATTTTCTGTCCTTCTAGGCTGCCGTTTCCTGCTCCTTTGACCAAGGGGAATAAAGGTTTTGTTGGTTTTATTTGTTTTGTCGGCACTTATTGGCATTTATAGTTTGCCAGCTACTTCAGTTCTAAACGCGAGATATAGGAGACAAAAGGAAAACCCAGGAAATTTGCATCTTCATCTTTCTCATCCCAGGTCTTCGTCTGCTTTCTTAGGGTCTTTTTATAAATTTTACATATAATGACCAGAGTTTTTATTTGTACTTAGTGAGAAGACTAGAGAAAAATAGATCCACTCCATATTCTCAGAAGTAGAAGTGCCAGTGGGTTTATGAAACAGCGCCCGTTATTATCTCAATGATTTCCAAAGTTAACAGATTTCTTCATATTTAAAATGAGAAGGATTTTAGTTTTAAGAATGTGACACGTAATTATTTATTATCTTCTGTTTTTCAAAGATAGTAATTAGAAATTATACCATCTTGAAACTATCTTTTGTACGGTTCTTAGATCTCTATTATTTTCATCATAATAACACTCAGGTAGCATTATCTATTAGCCTGGTGAAAATGAACACCAGGCAACAGAGGGTTGATGCATGAATAGGATGGGAGTAAATAGAGAAATAAGTGGGGACAATTTTCCTAAGACTTCTGAATCAGAGAGGAATTGACAAAATTGGTCAATGGATAAAGGTTTTTATGAAGGAAAAATTGGACATAGTTAGTAGATAAGAAGTCCAAGGATTATGACTGAGGTAAAGAAAGGATGTACAATAATCCTAAAGGAAATACAAGGTTTTAGAATTTTTCATGCCAGAATAGATATTGACTTTGAGTAATTAGAATGCCAATTCAACTTCCAAAGTAAATGAGAGATAATAATCAGTATGAAATTGTGTGTAAATTAGTAAATGCAGTTGCAGGGAATGGAAGAAGATCATCACAAGTAGTTGCAATTGCTGAATCAAATTTCATGTAAGGTATTTTCTGGAGATGAAGAGAATTATGGGTAGATGGGAGGTTAAAGTGAGTAGTGACATTTTAGCTAAGTCAGTGATGGAAATGGAGATGAAGCCGAAAGGAGGTCCATCAAGTGCAGTGATTGAGAGGTTGGAGACCAATAATTTGTTTAGTCTATTATGTATTATTTTGTGTGTCTCATGACACTTAGTTAAGACAGGTCTTATTTTTAAACCAAACTTTATGTAGTTCACTGGAGAATGAGGATAGATGGACAAGGATAATCATGCTTGTGAGAGAATAGTTTAAATGGTAAACACTGTATCCAAGCTAGGTAGGAAAATAAGTGATCCCTGGAAAATCCAGAGAGGTTACAAGAAAATGAAAAAGGAATTTGGGAGTTTTAGTATATTATAAAATGTTTTTAAGGAGAAGAATCAAGAGATGGAAGGACAATCTGAACAGATAATAGGGCATGATAAAGATGTCTACCTATCCACATAAGAGTAGTAGTGTCTTCCTTTTGCACTATCAATACCAATGTCTTGGTCCTTGAAAAAATTACATAGAGAAGAATCCTGTTTCCCCTTATCTGCCTAGCCAATCATAATCACTGGTTTTGGAATTTTCCTAAATCACAAAGTAGGATTGTGCTAAGTAACACATGCAGTATATCTGTTAAGACAGCTAGCAAAAAAATCCTAAGCAAGACACTAGAGGTCAAGATTTCTGAGGTACATGGATCTGAGTGATAGCTAGTTCCATAGGTTGGACAAATTTGAAAATATCTTACTATAATTCTCTAAAACCTTGTTTCTTACAACTGGGAAGTTGTACACTTACCTCTTAAGTTTTCTACACAGTGATCCTACTTTTAAACCGTGGAGTTTCCTGTAAAAATTATCTCCCAGTCTTCCCAGAGTAACTCAGATTACAGGTATACTTCATTTTATTGTGCTTGAGAGATATTGCCTTTCTTAGAAATCAAAGGTTTATGACAACCCTATGTCCATCTAGTTTATTTGGGCCATTTTTCCAACAGCATTTGCTCACTTCACATCTATGTATTATTTTCTGGTAATTCTCACAATATTTTCCACTTTTTCTTTATGATTATGTTTTATTTATTTTAGGGAGAGAACACATGAGTGCTAGGGAGGGGCAGAGGGTGAAAGAATCTTAAGCACCTCCACACTCAGTGCAGAGCCCGATGTGGGGCTCGATCCCATGACCTCAGGATCTTGACCTGAGCCAAAATCAAGAGTTCCCTGCTCAACTGGCTGAGTCACCCAGGTGCCCCAGATTATTCTATTTATTATGGTGATTGGTGATCAGTGACCATGACTTGTTGAAAGCTCAGATGGTTGGCAATATTTAGCAATATTTAAGGTATGGGTTTTTTTTAAACATAATGACATTGTACACTTTATCTACTATAGTATAAGGTAAACATAGCTTTTATAAGCACTCAGAAAACAAAAACAGTTTATTTGACTTTCTCTATTACATAGTCACTTTATTGCACCTTTATTGTATTTCCAAAGGTGCCTATAATTGAAGAAAATTATAATGCATTTTCTGTTAAGATTTTTTTTAATTAAAAGCTTTTTTCTTCAACTATTCTCCATAAGGAATACACTTCACTGCGTAACATACTAGACACCAACTCTTGGTCCTAATATATAGAAAATACTGAAAAGACTAAATATACAATGAGCGAGGGAAACTTATTTGCCAGACTCCCTCTCATGGATTGTGCTCCATCTGGTTGGATAGAGTGACTTGGCAAACTTCTTAGGATGAAGTAGTGAGACAGTGTGAGACATTCTGCCAAGAAAAACCCTTGAGCAAATAAGTTATTCCTATATGGTCTTCTAAGGGACCTGAGTCTGTATGGTTAGTCCTATTACTTTTGTTTGAACGGTGTATTCAAATTTAGGGCCAGTGCTTAGTTGCTTGGGAAAATGTTATCTGGGTAGAAATCGGTCACTAAAGCTTCTGATTCTTAACTTTTCTACTCTATAATGCTCAGATTACGCTGTGCATTAAAAATAGTATTTAATAAAATTCCCTTCAATGGGCCAGAAAATTATTACCTAGTCTAATTAATCCTCATGACCAAATGTAGCCTAGATAAGACATGATATCTAGATTCCTCACCACTTGATTTCTCACCTGAAAAAAAAATCCTCAATTTCAATATATCTCTATTAATTAAAATGCAAACACCAAAAATAGAATTCACTGGGTATGGTCTTGACAAGCCAAAAGCAGAACAAAAATATCTCCCCTATGGTAACTATTCTTATAGATTCAGCCATAGGTTGTTTATATTTATTTTTTTGATGGTGACATCCACATACAACCCATTTTTTTGCATCTAGTTTGTGTGAAATCTTTTCTAAAACAACTCTTTTTTAATGTTTATTTATTTTGAGATAGAAAGGAGAGAGAGTGCATGCAAGAAGGAAAAGGGGCAGAGAGAGGGGAGAGTGCATCTCAGACAGGCTCTGCACTATCAGTGGACTCAAAGCCCAATGTGGGGCTGGATCTCCCAGATCATGAGATCATGTCCTGAGCCAAAAATCAATAGTCAGACACTTAACCAATTGAGCCACCTAGGTGACCTTTAAACAACTTTTTTTTTTTAAGTTTAATGTTTTATTTATTTTTTAGAGAGAAAGTGACAGTGCAAGCATGGGAGGGACAGAGAGAGAGGGAGACACAGAATCTGAAGACAGGCTCCAGACTCTGAGCTAGCTGTCAGCACAGAGCCCTAGAGCTCACAAACCATGAGTTCATGACCTGAGCTTAAGTCAGACACTTAACCCACTGAGCCACCCAGGGGCCCTGCCCCTTAAAACAATTCTTAAATATATATCTCCATTACGCTTCATTTTTCCCAACTTCTACCTAGGCAATTAGTTTTAGGAAGGGGTATTTTAGGAGGGGGTGTAACAGGGGAGTACGATTTAATTAATCGTAACAGGCAGATCTGTTCAAAATCATACAACATAGTTAAACTTTATATAGGAGGACACAACCTCTGCATACACTGGAGCAATAAGCTATAACATAGTTGAGAGAGTAGGTTTCTAGCTTTGTGTACCTACTTTGTCACAAGTTCTGCAGCTGTGGGTCTTCACAAAAATAGATGACACAATGATATATTGTTTTCCTGGCTGTTTTATTTGTTGTGCCTCTTAGGTAAGTACTGGTTAAACAAATCAATAAGCACAGAATACATTAAATATTTTCTAAGGGATAAGAATCTTGTAGCTGTAGGTGTGAAATCATTCTGACCTCACCTACTCCTCTTTCCATTTAATCTCATTCCTCTCACTTCTTAAAAAATGTTTGATTTATTTTTGAGAAAGAGATAGAGACAGCATGAGCAGGGGAGGGTCAGAGAGAGAGAGAGAAAGGGAGACACAGAATCTGAAGCAGGCTCCAGGCTCTAAGCTAGCTGTCAGCACAGAGCCCAACGCAGGGCTCGAACCCACACAATGTGAGATCGTGACCTGAGCTGAAGTTGGATGCTCAACCAACTGAGCCATCCAGGCGCCCCTCATTCTTCTCACTTAATCTCATCATATGTAAGACTGTTCAGATGTTTTCACTAAGAAATATACTGGAATTTAAAAAAATCTTAAGATCTCAGAAATACTTATTCAAAGTACTGTTCTGCAAACAGATGCAAAAATAGTTCTCACAAAGATTATTAAATATTAACACAGAAACATAAGGGGAAGATGACATTTGGAAATGAATATTGAAAGTTATCTACAGAAATTTCCATTTCTGGCTGTGGTAGAGTTACTTGTACAGAACTTTCCACCTATAGGGGAAAAAAAGTATAAAACTGGGAAAATAAATGAAACAAAACAGACAATGGACAACAGGCAGCTCATTTTTTGTTTTGTTTTGTTTTTTGTTTTTTTAAGCTTCAGGCCCAGCACAGAGCCCAATGCAGAGTCTGAACCCACAAGCCTGAGCTCAAGACCTAAGCTGAGATCAAGAGTCAGATGTTCAACTCAAGAAGCCACCCAGGCACCCCTCAGTATCCTAATCTTTGAGTAAATGACAACAAGAGATTAGCCTTGGTTTTATCCCTGGAGGGACTTCTTCAATCTTAATGCAGGGAGGGGGTGAGCAAATTAGAGAACAGTGATTTTGTTGAACAGAGGAGAAAAAGATCCTACTTTGGAGAGACTGAAGTAACTAGACTTTACAGGGCATAGTACTGGAAAATGGAACTACACACTAAAAAATGGAAATAGATGTACACTTTGCATTGCATCTTTGTGAATAATATACCAAAAAATTTGAAAGATTTCGTTACCAGTAATTCTGGACTTTAAATGCTAAAAACAAATTTTTACCCACATTGAAGGAAATGTTAGACACCAGGAATTCCAATCCTCACAGAGGAAGGAAGAACACCCTAAGGGATGTGTGATTAATGATAGAAGAATATTTTCTATTTAATAAATAGAATATAACAGACTGTAAAGGAAAAATGCACTGAGTTTATAATATATATAGAAATGTGTAACAACTATAGGACTAAGTAGTGAAAATTGGAAGTATACTTAATATCTTTCTCAAGGTATGTGCAAAGTAGAATAATAGTCATAGAAAACTGTAATAAGTGAAAGGTTTATTTTGTAAACCCAGATCAATGAAAAGGTTTAAAAGTGAGACAAAATGGAATACAAAAATGCTTGCTTAAAGAAAAAAAGTAAGAAAGAATTTAACAAAAAAGAGACAAGTAGAAAACAAATAGAAGGATGGTAGGTCTAGACAAAAGCCTCGATTACATTAAATGTAGTCTACATATTCCAAGTGATCAAAACAGACTAGAACTAAATCAATTTTTAGATATAAATTTTCTGTTGGTGAGGAGTAAAAGGATTAAGATATATATTTTAATTTTTACTCTTTTACTTTTATTTTTATTTCCTATGTATTTCTATGTATTTATTATTCTAACCCTAATAAAAAGGAAGCCAGGCAGGCTATCTTAATAGGAGAAAATAGACTTCAGTATAAGGAACATTACCAGGGATTAAAAAAGAACATTTAGTAATAATAAAGGATTACTTCAACAAGAAAAAAAAACTAAATGTATATGTTCTTAGTTACAGAGCTTTCAACTACAACAAAAAAATTGATAGAACTAAAAAAAGAAATTGAGAAATCCACCATTAAAACTAGATAATTCAACACTTCTTTCAGTAATTGGTAGGGAAAAAATAAAGGAAACATCAGTATGGATATAGAAGTATTGAACAATATTACCAATTAACTTGACCTAATTGACACTTCTGGAACATTCCACTAAAAATTTGTAGAACTTTCATTCAACTGCACATGGAATATTCACCAAGTTAGACCATATTCTGAGTTATAAAAAAACTCCATAAAGTTAAAGGAAGTCACACAAAGTATGATTACTTATCACATGCAAACTAAAATGTGTGACAGGAAGTTATCTGGAAAACTAGCAAATTGGAAATTAAAAGCAACATACATCCAAATAACTTTTGGGCTCTAGAAAAAAATTACAAGGAAATATTTCTATTGAATGCTAAATAAATGTAGAATTTTGTGTGATGCTGTTCAAACTGTGCAAAGAAAATTTACATATAGAAATACTTATCTTTGAAAAGAACGTTTAAAATAATTTTCTAAATTTCTGCTTTTTTAAAAAAATTGTTTTTAATGTTTTATTTATTCCTGAGAGAGAGAGGCAGTGTGAACAGGGGAGGGCCAGAGAGAGAGACACAAAATCCGAGGCAAGCTCCAGGCTGAGCTGCCAGCACAGAACCTGACACAGGGCTCGAACCCACTAACCATGAGATCATGACCTGAGCCAAAGTTGGACGCTTAACCAACTGAGCCACCCTGGCACCCCTCTAAATTTCTGCTTTAAGAAGGTTGACAAAGATTAAATTCAAAGTAAGCAAGAGAAAAGGAACATAAAATCAGGAATCAAATTAAGTGTGCATGCACACACGCACAAATAACAGTAAAAAAGAAACCCCAAAACTGATTATCTTGAAAACAAGACACTATCATACTGTAGCTAGACAACTCAAGTCACTAGGAAAAACTACTAATGACTGTAACAATATAGGGCATCATTATAGTTCCCGCAAGTATTAAAATGATAAGGATGAAATATTACCAATCCTAACCAAATTCTTTAATAGAATGTTTTCTAAATCATCTTAGGAGGCCAGAATCACATTGGTAGTGAAAATTATAAATGACATTTAAAAAACAAAACAAAACCCTACAGATCACTATCCTCTTCAACATGGACACACAAATCTTTAGGAAAGTAATAGTATTTAAGAACAGTAGATACATCAAAACCAGGGTTTATCTCAGGAATGCAAATTCTGGTTAATATCTGGAAACTTCATTAATACACTTCACCATAAAACACAACAAATGAAAAAAAGGCCCATGTGATTGAGAGGCATTTGACAAAAATTCATAACTGTTCATGATACAATCTTTCTGAAAACTAGGAACAGAAGATATTCCTCTGATAAAGCTTCTAAGAATTTATAGCTACCATCATAGTTGATGGCAAAAACTAAATGCTTTCTCTAAAATTGGGAAAAATTTAAGGATTCCCATTTTATCACTTTTATCCAACATTATACTAGATGTCCTGGTCAGTGCCAAAAAAAAAAAAAAAAATTACAGCCATACAATCATTTTTGAATGGAAGTAATATTCTCTATTTGCAGGTAACATGATTATGTTTATAGCAAATTCCAAGCAACCTCCAAAAAGGTACTAGATATAAGTAAATTTAATAAATTAAAAGGAAATTTGGCTTATAGACAAAAGTCAGTTTCTATGTGGTATAAATGATTTGGAAAGCTAGATTAAAAATTCCCAAAATATACTTTTAAGGATGAATTAAAATATGTGCAATTATGCAAAAAAATTCTTCAAAATATTGAACAAAATTAAAGTTCTAAATAAACAGATACATCGATGGATTAGATTCAAGGTTGTAAAAATATTAAATCTTCCTCCCAATTAATCTAGAGATTCGGCACATTCCCCATCAAAATCCCAGCAGGTTTTCTGTAGAAATTGGAAATAGGATTATAAAATGCATATGGAAAAAGAAATCTAAAGTAGACAAAGTAACCTTGCAAAGGTGGAAAAAGTAGGACTTACTATGTAGCTATAGTAATCAAGGAGTGTTGTATTGCTGTAAGGATAGACATGCAAATCAATGGAACAAATAGAGAATCCAGAAATATAATCACACTTATATGTTGATTTTTAACAAATGTGCCAAGTTACTTTAATGGGGGAAAAATAGTCTTTTCAACAAGAGGTGAAGGAACAAGTGGTCACACAGTGGGGGAAAGGGGCAATGAACCTTGATATTTATCTCACCGTAATCACAAAATTAAGATAGAAATAGCTCAGAGTTAAATGTAAAACCTAAAGCTATCCAATCTCCGTTAATATAGTCAAAAATCTTGGCAATCTAGGCATTTATAGGACAAACATTTCTTACAACATGGAAACCGTCAGTAAAGAAACAAGTGGCACCCATATTTTCTAAGAGATTTGCTCATAAAGAACATCTTTCAAAATATTGCAACAGATATAATAAGCAAAAGATTCTGTTTTGAATAGATCAGCAACTCCTAACCTCAATTATCAGAGACAAACCTTTGCCAAGTGGCAAAAGATTTGAACAGACATTTTACAAAGAACATATAACAGAGACCAATGTGCACAAAAGAGCTACTTAACATCATTAATCATCAGGAAAATGTAAATTACAGTCACTTATATTTTCATCATTCCCACTAGACAGCTAAAACTAAAAATAAGATCGAATATACCAGGTGTTGGCAAGGATGTAGAACAAATGGAACTCTCAATACATTGCTGGTGGGAGGGTAAAATTAAAGAACTCTGTGGAAATCAGTTTGGCACTTATAAGTGTGTATAACAAAGCACTTCTATCCCAATAATTTCACCCAAGAAATAGATACCTTATGTCCACAGGAAGACTTATTATGTGAATGCTTATTGTAACTTAATTCAAAAGAATCAAAAAACTGAAAACAACCCAGATACTCATCAGCTGGTGCAATAGGTATACAAATTGTAATAAGACCATAAAATACTACTCAGCAATAAAAAGAAATTATTTACTGCTATGTGATAAATGAATGCGCTTTGTAAAATGCTGAGCAATAGAAGATAAACATTAAAGGATACATACTCTTTAACTTCACTGATAGAAAATCCTATTAAAGTGAAAACTAACCTAGGACAAAAAGCAAAACAGCAGTTCAGGGAGGGGTGAATTGCAACCCTAACACCTGGCAAGAGGGAGCTCCCAGCTCTCCATGCTGCATTACTTTGTCCCAATTGCTGACAACACACTACCACAAATGTAGCAACATAAAGTAACACTTACTTGTGATCTTGTCATTCTGTAGGTCTTAGGCCCAGGTACAAAATGGCTTGCCTTTTTTCCACTCAGAGTCTCACAAGGTTGAAATCAAGTTTTCAGCAGTGCTGTGTTCTTTTCTGGAGACTCTGAGGATTAATTAATTCACTTCCAAGCTCATTTAAACTTTCAGAAAAATCCAATCCCATGCATCGCTAAGAATGAGGTCCCCATTCCCTTTCTGGCTGTAAGTAAATATCATTCTCAGCTTCCAAATGTGTTCTTTGCCTTATAACATCTGTCTTCCAACTTTAAAACAACAAAGACAAGTTGAGTCTTCATACTTCCAGTCCCTCTAACCTCACATACCGCAACTCTCCTCTCTGCTTCCTTCCTCTTCTGCTTTTAAGGGTTGGTGTGACTTGTAATTGGAGCCACCTGATAATCTGGCATAATCTCCCTCAGCTGACTAGGAGCATTAATAACATCTTCAGAGTCCCTTCACGGAAGTATCTCCTTGGTGTTTGGCTGAATAACCAGGAGCTGGAATCTTGAGACAGAGGGACTTTTTAGAATTCTGCCTAACACACATCTTGATTGGGGTTGTGGTTACACAGATGTATTCACTTTTCAATGTGCTTCAGACTGTTCACTTAAAATGGATTAACTTCAGCGTCCGACTTTCGCTTGGGTCATGATCTCGCGGTTCGTGGGTTCGAGCCTCGCATCGGGCTCTGTGCTGACTGCCAGCTCGGAGCCTGGAGCCTGTTTCAGTCTGTGACTCCCTCTCTCTCTGGCCCTCCCCTGCTCACGCTGTCTCTCTCTCTCTCCTAGAAATAAATAAAATATTAAAAAAATGGATTAACTTCATTATATATAACAGACTTTAGTAAATCTGATTTAAAATGCAAAAAAAATCTACAGAATATTTAGTGTGGTGAATGGAAATATAGAAGGCATGTGTTATGCTTTAGAAAAAATGAAAAGCCGTATTCATATAATGTCCTTAATAAAGCGTAGTGCATTTAGTATTTAATAGATACACCTGAGCAGACAGATACTTACACTTAATTAACTGATTAATATGTTAATTCAGTTGTTTCTCAGATGATTTTTCTCAGAAAATTTTTACCTGATTTGAGAGGAAAACAAACAAACAAAAACCAGTCAATAACCCCCCAACTCAATGCCCAATGAAGCGGCCCACACTGCAGCCAAAGCTCTTCTAGGAAACTCTGGCTTTGAGCTGGTGATCCAGTACAATGAAGGGAAGCAGGCTGTGCCCTCTCCCCCAGCCTCACCCCCACCAGAGGTCCTGGGGGGTGGAGACAAGCTGGCCTGTGGGACCTGTGGAAAACTCTTCTCCAATATGCTTATCCACCACCAATTTCTGCCCTTTGAGGAAAAAAAAAAAAAGGAACAGCAGCAAGAATAGCCAAATTAGAGATAAACTATATCTCACATCCTTCTTGAGTAATTTATGTCAGTTCTCCATAAGCTTTTATAAATACATATAGATGTCATTCAAACTGGCTGGATGTGCACTTTAAGAAATATGGTAAGGGGGAAACAAGACTTTCCACAGGCTGAGAATAGTTTCTAGAGCAGTGCTGTTCAATATAAATGTAAGTTACATAAATAATTCTAAATATTTGAGTAGCCACATTATGAAGTTAAGAGAAACAGATGGAAATTAATTTTAATAATATATTTTGTTTAACCAATATATCCAAAATATTATAATTTCAACATGTAAGCAATGTGTTGTACATTAAAAAATAAGTCTTTGCTATTCTATGTCTTTAAAATACTAAGCATGATGATTAACTTTATGTGTTGATTTAGAAGGTGTTTTTGAATGAGATTAACATTTAAACTCGCGGACTTTGGGTAAAGCAGTTGTCCTCCCTAATGTGGGTGAACCTCATTCCATTAGTGGAAGGCTTCAACAAGATAAAAGTAGCCTTCCCAAGAGGAAATTCTCCAGCAGACTGCCTTCAAACTTGATCTACACCATCAGTTCTCCTGTATCTCCAGGTTACCAGCCTTCACATTGGTGCTACATTGGCTCTCCTGGTCTTCAGCCTGCCAGGCACACAGATTTGGACTTGCCAGCCTCAATAACCGTGTGAGCCAATTCTTTATAATAAATCTTTTTCTCAATTTCTCTCTCTCTAGATATAGATAGATAGGTAGCAGACATATACACATATGTACATATAGATATATACACATACATACATATATAGATAGATCCATCTGTATCTATGTGAATTCAATATAAAATGAACCTTAAATATAAAGTTTCTCGAGAAAACAGAATCAATTGTCTATTTATCTACTATTGATTTTGTTTTTCTGGAGAACCTTTATATTTTATACCTTTAAAACATCTCAATTCAATAAACTATTTTATTGAAGAGGAAAGAGTGCACCCATGTGCGCACACAAGAGTTGAGGAGAGACAGAGACAGAGAGGGAGAGGGAGAGAGAGAATCCCAAGTAGGCTCCACATCAAGCACTGAACCTAATTCAGGGCTCGATCTCCTGGACTGGACCATGAAATCATGACCTAGGTCAAAATTAAGAGTTAGAGGCTTAAGCGACTGAGCCAACCAGGTGCCTTGTCAATTGATTAACTCTTATAGTTTCTTTTGTTTTTCTCTAATTTTTTAAAAATGTTTTTATTTAATTTTGAGAGAAAGAGAGAGAGAGAGAGACAGGCAGAGTGCGAGTTGGAGAGGGGCAGAGAGACATGGAGAAACAGAATCTGAAGCAGGCTCTAGGCTCTGAGCTGTCAACACAGAGCCTGATGTGGGTCTCGAATTCATGAATTGCGAGATCATGCCGTGAGCCAAAGTCAGAGGCTTAACCGACTGAGCTGCTCAGGTGCCCCTAACTCTTCAGTTTCTTAGCTGCACCAGATACATTTTAAGTGCTCAGTAGTCACATGTGGCTAGTAGTTACCATAATAGTCTAGAGCAAGTCTTGGCAAACTTTTTCAGCAAAGGTAAATGTTTTAGGCTTTCTAGTTCATATGGTTTCTGCCTCAACTTCTCAACTCTGTTGTGGCCAAGAAGCAGCCATAGACAGTCTTTAAACAAATGGGCATGGCTATCTTCCAAAAAAAGTTTTTGTTTGCTTATCAGGCAGCAAACCAGATTTGTCTAGTCAGCTGTCATTTGCCATCCCATGTGCTAAAAGAACTGAAGCAATTATCTGGCACTGTATGCTATGATTAGACACTTTTTTTCATTTCATTAAATTTGTTCTAAAGAGTATCCCTTCAATTGTCAATGTAATTCTGTCCATTTTACCTCTTTTTGTTGAATATCAATTAGATCAAAAGTTTAGTCAAAAGACTAAAGAAAGTCACTGATATATCGATGATTTAGAGTACTTAAAATATTAATGAAGTCATGATATTAAGGAAAAAATAGAACATTCTAGCATGTTTCCTTTATAGAACAGTTTTTTTTTTAATATTTTTTATTTATTTCTAGGAGAGAGAGAGAGAGACAGCGTGAGCAGGGGAGGGTCAGAGAGAGAGGGAGATACAGACTCTGAAACAGGCTCCAGGCTCTGAGCTGGCAGTCAGCACAGAGCCCGACGGGGGGCTCGAACCCACGAACCGCGAGATCATGACCTAAGCGAAAGTCGGACGCTTAACGGACTAAGCCACCCAGGCGCCCCTATAGAAGAGTTTTCTATAGAGAATATTTACCCGTAGCACATCGTATTTGTTATAACTTTAGTTGAGCAGGCCAAGATGTGGCAAAAGCAGGGCTCCCTAGATTCACAAACGGTTCAAATAGAAGAGTGGGAAGAGAGCGGACATAAATTACAGCGGCCTTTGAAATCAGTATACGATCTGTAAGCACTTACTCCTTCATCTTCCGGCTTGAAGGCAGACTTTGACCTGTTTTGTCATGCCCCGAGCGAAAGCGTGGATGCGTGGGCACATGTGCATATTGGAGTTAGCTCCAGATGCATTGGCAAATTATTAATTGGAATGTTCTTTCCCAATGTTATAAGTGCGGCCTGACTTTGGAAATTTGCCAAGAATGGAGCCCAGTGTCAACTGGGAAAGAACGCCCGCTGAGAAGAGTCCAACTAGTTTTGTTATCTTCAGGGCCACTGTGAACTCTGTGATGTGCACTGGGAACCTGCTCTGATATGACTTCTAGACAATGACCTTGACAAAATCAGGCAGTTTAGGCAGAACTGTTACCATAATTATTTTGTCTGAATGGATGGTTAGGGTCAAGTAATTAATTAATTAATCACACATTTCAATCACTCTTTAAGTTATTTAATTAACTTAGTACTTAAATATGTGACACATAGATGCCTCTAAGGATGGCATCATTGTAAAATAGAGTCACTGCTTTCTCTTATTATCTATTTGGTTCTCTACCTCCTTTACTTCTGTCCTTTCTTCTTCCTTCCTGTCTTACAAGCGTCCTGTATAGTTTATAATCTAGGATATAATTAAGGCTCACACCTTGTCTTTGATTATTATGCAAAGAAGTCCACCTTTTTGATGAGCTACTTTAGATTTGGGCCCTATGAGTTTGTAAAAGAATTCTGATTTTTCTTCTAGATTTGAAACACTTTTGGTTTTCATCCCCTTAGAAATGTAAATACTTTCCAGTTCTTTGAAAAACATATGTGAAATATTTGGAAACCATCCTGGCTCCCCCTCCCCTTATCTTATTGCTACTTATCTATAAGGAGTCTGTTTAAGGTTTTAACACAATTTGGAATATGCATAAATCTCTTCCTATGCGAGATTATACATTTTAGCCGATAGGAACTGCTAAGATGTAATTTTCAGAATTAGTCTGTTTTGTTTTTGACAGAGACTTAAACTTTAAATGTTTGTATTTTAATGTTGTTTTTTTTTTTAAATTTATTTCTAGTAGAGAGAGAGAGAGAGACAGGGTGAGCAGGGGAGGGTCAGAGAGAGAGAGGGAGTCACAGACTGAAACAGGCTCCAGGCTCTGAGCTGGCAGTCAGCACAGAGCCCGACGGGGGGCTCGAACCCATGAACCGCGAGATAATGACCTAAGCGAAAGTTGGACGCTTAACTGACTAAGCCACCCAGGCGCCCCGAGACTTAAATTTTAGACATTAAAGTGTTCTTTATCCTGTCCTTGTTCCCAGTGGGACCCTGAACAAGCTGAAGTCAGTATGTCAGTATTTCCTAGGTGTCATAGCCAAAATATTATTTCTTACCCTCACCATCCATTCACACCATTTGTGAGAAGCTTCCCTTAACTGACTTCTTTGTGAATTAACTTTTTTTTGTTTTCTATGATAATGCTGCCTCCTTTGTTTAAACGAAACAATTCCTGTAGCAGAAGCTATTGATGGCTCATGTCTCCTCGTCCCACCTCTGAATTTTACCTACACCTGGGCTGACAGTGTCTATGTATGTGGGCAGCCTTCCCTACAAGGCCTGTGTCTTTTTTTCCTTTAAAATTTTTTTTAATGTTTTATTTATTTCTGAGAGAGAGAGAGAGAGAGAGAGAGAAACAGCATGAGCAGAGGAGGGTCAGAGAGAGAAGGAGATACAGAATCCAAAATGGGCTCTAGGCTCTGAGCTGGCTGTCAGCACAGAGCTCAACTCGGGGCTCGAACCCGTGAATGATGAGATTATCATCTGAGCCAAAGTCGGACGCTTAACCGACGTAGCTACCCAGGTGCCCCAAGGCTTGTGTCTTTTTTTGAGGGCTTTGTTCTAGACCTGTGAATGATAGATGGTCAGTAATCATGACTGCCCAGAATGACTGGAGACTCAACACCCCCAGGAGTAATTGTCAACAGATGAGGGACTAGAGTTGGTAAATAAATGCCCTAGGTACTCATCCATCATAGGATAATTCTGAAACACATTTATAGACACCGTGGGAAGGGCCCAGGAGGAAAGTCTTAATTGCCAACAGTAGGGACTTGCTCATTAGCATAGCTTTTATTGACTTTCTTTCTCTCTTGATTCACTTTCCCCACTCTCTTACTTATGCTTCCTGTGATCATATCACAAATAAACTATACTGCACGACAGTCAATTTATCAGGTTTAGCCATGAGGGAAGGGGGACACTCTCTGTGCTCACCTGATTCTGTGAACTCTAACACTCTAGTGCTGAATGTCATCCAGCAGAGCACTGGACTATGATCCAGCTGCTGTTTACTTGTCTTCTTACATTTCTCACTGTACAAGACATAAAGGTACATTGAGGGGGAGACTTCTCTTTGGTTTTCTGAAGGTTAGAAATTACTTGATGGTATGACCTTTTGCATGTGTTCATATGCTTATCACATTGATTCTTCAAAATACTTTGAAGGCTCAGCATATTTCATCCGATTTATAGATTGAAATATTGAGACCCGGATTAAAGGACTATAAAAACCCAACTATGACATGGACTATAAAAAGCCATGTCAGTAAGAGTTCTTCTAACTTTAAAGTCAGTGGACATCACTGGACACTATTCAAGGTATGATGTGCTTAGTAACTGAAACTCCTGGGGGACACCTAATTTTCATTAGTCTGACCACTATTATGTCATCCTGTCTTAAGAAAGAAATGAACATTTTTTCCCCTGAACTTCAGTAGAGTGGTGATCACAATGAGTGGTGATCTCCTCATTTTTAAAAAGTTTTTTATTTATTTTTCTTTCTCCTCCATTTTAAAAAGCTAGCGTTGGGGAAAAGGCAGATGAGAGGACCTTAATGTAGATCTAATTGGCCATGTTTCAAGAATCAAAAGTAGACCCATTTCCAACTATCAACAACTATTCTCTCATAACATTACTGCTATCTTCAGGGTATTTCATCACATTCTGTCTACTGCATCAGATCTTAACTGCCCTGCCTGGCCTTTGAAATTATCCTAAACATATTTCCTTCTACCTCTTAGAACTTACTCAACACACACCCCTCCTAGAGTCAGACTAGTTTTCTTACTATCAAAATGAAATATCCTTCTTTCTGCTCAACCAATGCCTGCCTCCCTCATTCAAGTCCTGCCCACAGCTGATGGTCTCCTTGACATTCTCTTTGCTCTGCACCATGCTTCCCAATGCTCCCACCCTCAGAACCATCTTATTTTCCTAAATTGTCTCCCATACGTATTGGTTTTCAATAAATTTAGGGAAGACAACACATTTCCTAAGTCGTTAGCAGCACCCTAAACTCTACAGATTGCACAAAACACATCTCAGTTATTTGTAGGCAAGGCAATGAAGAGAAGCTCCAAAGCGGAGCAACAATGTGTTATAATTCTGAGACTTTGTTCCCTTACCTGGCAGATCATTACCCCACTCTGTTCCTTGCTCCCGGCCTTAAGTGAAGGAAAGTGCTAAGAAAATTCCTTCAGGGGACCCCTGTTTAAAATGTACTTTGTATTTTCAGTCACAGAAAAATATGTGAGAATTCACCTTCGAAGTACATAATAGGCATTCTTCACCTACAATGTAAAAGAGGAACCTAAGCATTTCTGGGATTGAGTTTCAGATTTTGCATGGAGATGGATGCTACAGAAGACGTTTGCAGTTTTATGGAAAAGGGATATTGCTATTTCATCGCAAGCATTTGAGGCCAAAGGAGATAGTGAGCATTCTGTGTGGTTGGAGTGTAAATAAGAGAAATTTCCCTGGAGCTGTTTGGATGGGACTCTGGCCCTCTTTTAAGAGAGAGCTCCTGCTCTGCTGTCCAGCATCTCCAAGGAGCTGATCTAGAGAGCTATCTCCAAATAACTTGGAAGCATTCAGAGTTTGGGTCAGCTCTGTAGGGAGGGCAGATGAAAAGAGAAACAGCCATTGTGCAGAAAGGATTACTGAAGAAGGAATTCAGAAAGAGATGGGGACAAGACAGGAAGAGTTGCTCCTTAAATGAGGGAACAAGACATCTTGCAGCAGGCTAAAGACACCACTTCTGCCAGGGCTGCTGTGTACTTGCAGGCTCCTTTGCTGGGCTGTTTTTGCTTCCAGAAGGATTGTTGTCATTGAGAGTGTCTCAGGCATTCCACATAAAACCTTAAGCAATTGTGTTCCTCATGGCTCAGGAAAGGCTTAGCTTAGGGCCAGCTAGATTGCCGGTGAAGTAATTAAACAGATGAAAGTCAAGAACTGTCAAATGAAGGAACAGCCTAAAAATAACAAGGCAAGACTTCACTCTGTAATGGTAAAGTTAAGGAGAATGGTCAGCCCCTCAAAAGCAACTGCAGCTTGTGACCACTGTGTCTCAGGCACTTGGTCAGGTGATGGGATGCCAATGGTAATTTGATCACACCATGATATCTTGCTACCCCAGGAATTCAAGTTCAAGGAGTACCTTGGTGGGAAAGGATTAAAAAATTATTTAGTCTAGAGGCAAAAACTGGAGGTCTGAGATAGCACTGTTTGTTTCTAAATCTTTGAATTTGAATGCTAAAGCCTTTGGACCAGGTATGCATGCCCTTGTTCTAAGCACCGCTTGTATTCTTGAGGCACTGAATTTCCAGAAATTCTTTCCTGTCTCTGAAAGCATTCAAGTTTCCAACTCCCACACATCTCCTAGTTTTACAGATAGGGACACTGAGGATGAGAGGCTAAGGGATTTACCTCTGTTCCACTGCTAAACAGGAACAGAGGCAGGAGCAAGTTCCAAGGATTCCTTTCTTTTAGTGCTACACATTGGGGCTGTTAGCATCTGTCAGTGTAATCATGGAGAGTGAGTCAAGTCCCGAACAATTCTCCTGGGTTATTCAGAATGTCATTTCCAAAACAGTGCATGAGTCTAGTCTATTGCTCTAGTCACTGGGCACTCTCCCACCACTCCTGCTTCCTTCTCCCTTTTCCCAGGTGAGTGAGACAATGAAGCAATCTCAGACAGGCTTTAGAGTTTTGGAGCAAACTTAGGAGTCCTCCAAAAATCAATGGCTGTTTCAGCTCCATTGAAGAGAGGCGGCATGGACAGTGATGGCCATTCAGATCTGTTACTTTTCCCCCATCCCTGTACTCAATTCCTTACCCTGGCCTCTTCTCTCCTCTAGCTACTCGGGCTCTCAACATCATCACCCAGAAGCTGACAGCTTCTAATGACTTCCAGCTGCAAGTGACCGGGATGAGAATATTTTTTTTAATTGCTATTGAAAAACTGTATATTAAGCAGGCAACAGAGAAGGCAGGTGACATTGAGGATGGGAATTGTACTTATGTTCAGAGGCATAAATTTAGAACTCCTGCAATTGTTCTGTGATCTGAAAACTGGGAATTTATGGTTTTTTAATATATATACTAGGAAAACTTCTAGAATAGATTGCATTTTCTCTCTAATAGTAGGTTTAGTTTGTTCTGTATAGAAACATGACAGGGCAATAAAAGAGGTCCATGCTTTATGACAACAGAATGTTTTAGATAAGACTCAGTATTGAGACTTAATTGATTTTCTGCTGGTGGAGAGCAATAGCAAAGCAGAGAGGGGAAATGAAGTGATGGTATTACAGCCCCTGACCAACTTAGTTACAGTCTGAAAAACAAAAGAGGAAGGAAACTGGCATTTTATTTGTTGGAAAAATCAACAGCAATTTAACCCATTCACTGTCTGCCATGTGCCCAGCCCTGGGCTAGGTGTTTTGGGACACTAAATAAAAATGACAATGAAACAGAAAAAAAAAAGACTGGTTCTGTATCATATGTCATTTAGTTTGGAAAATAGGAAGGATGTTTAGAATCAAAGACTTGGTTATGTGGCTCAACTGGATTGGAGGACTGTGAAGAAGGGAAAGGCCAGCATGGGCTACAGGAATCTACGAAAGTTTCTGTATAAGATGGATATGGAGAAAAGATTTCAGAGTATGGAGAGAAGTAGGGAAGGGGTGGGGTCTCAGGAAATGAGGCTGGTATGACATAAGCAGACAGGAACAATGGAAGGAGCACTCAGGAGACTCACTGGCCTAGAGCAGAAGGTCTGTGTTAAAATGTTGGTGGCAGATAGCCACAAATGCCAGTCATGCAAAGACACAGCTGCTACAGGCTTTCTGAAGGTCTTCATTCTTCCTCACTTACCAATATGGGTAATATCCCTCTCTTGGCTGAAGGAAATAGGACTTTCTGCCTGGCAGAAGTAGGAAAGCAGCTGAGTAGAATACTTGGCCCAAATCTGTCCCCTGATCTGCCTGAAGACCTCTGAGGTCATTTGGCTAGAAACAAAGTTTTCCGCTCCAGTGTCAGGAAAGAAATTTCAAATGCCAAGGACCTTGCAAGAGGGACACAGAGACAGACAGTCACTGAATGGTAAGTGACTGATGAGCAAGGCTTTTCAGAGCAGACAGTTTGGTGAGTGGAAACAGAAAGAGTATGACTGCCTGGGAATGACAGAAGTGACATATTTTTTAGGTGGAGTTGGTGTATAGTAAGAAATGGTACACATATAGAGGCCTCATAATATGGTAGAAAGAGCAAGGTTATGAGATTCAGATACACCTGAGTTTAGACATTTTTTTAATATTTATTTTTGAGAGAGAGAGAGCACATGAGCAGGAGAGGGACAGAGAGAGAGGGAGACATAGAATCAGAGGCAGGCTCCAGACTCTGAGTTGTTAGCACAGAGCCTGACGTGGGGCTTGAACTCATGAACCATGAGATCATGACCTGAGGCGAATTTGGATGCCTAACTGAATGAGCCACCCAGGTGCCGCCAGATACACCTGGGTTTAAATCTTGACTTTAAGTTGCCAACTTTTGTGGACACTTGGGTGGCTCAGTTGGTTAAGCAACCAACTCTTGATTTTGGCTCAGGTCATGATGTCACGGCTCATGAGTTCAAGCCCCATGTCAGGATTTATGAGAGTGAGAGTGTAGAGCCTGCCTGATATTCTCTCTTTCCTCTCTGAGCAGGCTCGTGACTGCTCTCTCTCTTTCAAAAATAAATATATAAGCATTGAAATTGCTAATTTTTCGAGATGGGCAAGTGCTCAGCTTTCAAATAAAGATGGTGTAATTTATGTTCGAGAATCAGAGAACATGTTAAGTAAAACTTCTGGCACAGTGCCTGGCTCCAGCAGGCATTGAATAAATGGTAATAATTATTAATTTAGAGAAAAATATGGGACATCACAGAGGACCTGGAGCAGCTTGACAATTCTGACAACTTTTGTGCTGATAAAAGAGCAACTGAGGCTTAGTGGAGAAATTATTAAAAATCTCTTCCTGTTCTTCACCCAGGGCTTCCCAACCAGTGTGGAGTCATGTCAGGATGTCCTTGAAACTAAAGGATACATCTGTTATTTTTCATCCACTGAAAGTCCATCTCCTCTTTTTCTAGCAACTGCACTTCAATTATCCTTAGAGGAAGCATCCTGCTCTACTGTGAATGCACAGAGTTTGTGTGGAGTTGAACCTAACTCCTGGCATCAGGGCTGGCAGTTGATGTGCACATAACAAGTGAGAACTGTTCACCCTCCTGGCCGTTCCGTGATGCTACTCCCCACCCCTGGGACTGGAATGTAACTTCCCAATCCGTGCAATCAGAGCAAGTCAAATGTCTTACAACTATTGGGAAAAAGCAGCTGTCTTTCCCCGCAGCTGTGCCAGGAACTGTTCTAAATTCTTTGGATATCAACTTTACTTCATCTTTTCAAAAATTCTATGAGAAAATTATTATTAATATGTCCACTTTAGAGGAAAGGAAATGTAATCATTCACTGAAAGTGATAAAACTTTCTCCAAGTTACACAGCCAGGGGGACCTACCAGTACTAGGATTTAATCCCAGACTGTCTGGCTTTAAAGTCCTTGCCTTAACCAGTACACTATGTTGTCTTTTTCAAGATATGTTTCAGATTCTGGATCCCCTAAAAGTTTTACTTATGTGAGCCAATGTATTTCTCTTTTGAGCTAGGATTTTGCTGCTGGCACCCAAAGCAATCCTAAGTAAATTAACTGTATGACCAATATGCTCTCTGTCTTTTCCAGGGTCCCAGTCTTAGCTCAGATCTTGTTCTTTATTTGCTGAGGTTATTTGCCCAAATGTACCAACTTTTCATTCAAAGTCTTCCACATTGTCATACAAACCTACGTTTGGATCTTATTTCTAATCCTCCTCTATAAAAATTCCCTCTTTGTTGCCTGTTAGTGGTATCTCCTAAACTACAGTTGAATTAATTGCTTCCTGTAAGTCCATTGGCCCTCTGACCTCATGATCACTCATATTACTCATATTAGGGAAGAAGTCTAAACTAGTATTTTGAAAGTTCTTAACAACCGACCCCTCATTTGATAAATGTAATAACCCCTCCCCTTTCTTTTTCCCCTTGCAAATAGAAGAGGCTGAAGCCTTCTTCCCATACCCTAATGATCCTTGTTAGCTTTCCAGCAGTAGTTGAAATATTTTAATCAAGTTTCCTTGCAACCATTTCTTCCTCCCTTGTGTATTCTCCTCTTTTCAAAGTGCATTTGATTGTGCTCCCAGCTGTGTGGGATTATTTGGGTGCTGGTCTGTAGTGAAGGATGAGATGAATAATTGGCTAACACAAGGCCTGACAGAAGGATTCCAATAGGAGAGAAAGCTAATTTTTTAAAGATGTTTTTTATTTATTTCTGAGAGAGAGAGTGAGAGAGACAGCATGAGCAGGAGAGGGTCAGAGAGTGAGGGAGACACAGAATCCGAAGCAGCCTCCAGGCTCTGAGCTGACTGTCAGCACAGAGCCCGATGTGGGTCTCAAACCCACAAACTGTGAGATCACGACCTGAGCCGAAGTCAGACGCTTAACCCACTGAGCCACCCAGGCATCCCAAGAGAAAGCTAATTTTTAATGGGAGAAAGCTGTTGTTTCTATCTGTGGTTAGAAAAGGCAGAATTTTCAAATTGAAATTTCCAGGACTGAGACAGATTTCTTGAGAATGTTCATGGTCCTGTGCCTGACAATATGGATTTTTTTGGGACTTTGCCCTGCCTCAAAGGCATTGAGAGTAATCTGTTAGGAACGGACACCTGAATTGCCTTCCCAACCTTGTGTACTTTAAGTTGACCCCAAAATTGCTGAAACAGGCTAAGATTTTCCCCTAGGGCTCTGGTTATACACTGCTAAGTTCTTAAGCTTCATTCACAGCTTCCCTATTTTCGACTGACCCTGTTCCATGATTTTCCCAGTCAAACTTAACTGCAAACATACCAACTTCAACCCCAAACTACTTGCAACTCCAAAGGAAGGAACAGTGGACTGAGGAAGAAAGAAACCAGCATTCACAACAATACAACTGTAGGAGTTTGTAGCACAGTAAATTCTGCTCCCACCTAGGGAAGACTTGACTTCCTTGTACCCCATCTTCTAGATTGTTTCAGCTGAGTGAGGAGGACTACCTTGTATTTTTATAATGGTGAAATAGGATATCTGTACAAAGCAGGGTAAAAATCTTTCTTAAATATAGTCTCTCTTCTAGATAAGGATTTATGGCAAGATCCTTGCATCTTTTAAATTTTTTTTTTTTAGTGTTTATTTAGTTTTGAGAGACAGAGCATGTGTATGAGCAGGAGAGGGGCAGAGAAAGAGAGAGACACAGAACCTGAAGCAGACTCTAGGCTGTCAGCACAGAGCATGATGTGGGGCTCAAAACCACTCACTGTGAGATGATGACCTGAGCCAAAGTCAGATGCTCAACTGAGCCACCCAAGTGCCCCAATACCCTTACATCTTAATAGCAGTGGTGAGAATTTCTTGGGGAAATTCAATGTTAGTGAAGAACCCATTGGGCACACCTGTGAACCTGCCCTTTAGCAGTGCCTTCCTAGGCCACAGAGGCTCATTAAACAGCAGCTGGAAATGAAAGCCACTAAGAAATAAGAGCTATTCAAATCCTATTCTAGAGCCCATAAAGTGCTTGAAATTCTTGGGGGGAAATGTGTAGAGTTATGAATAAACTTTATTCCATCCCCTAGAATATCCTGAACATAGATAATTAATTTCTCCAGTGGTTTTCTTGTATCTGAGTGAACATATCTTTAGGAATTGTTTGATTAACCCTAATACACTAATGAGACTTTGTCTTGAATGGAAAGAGACCTTATGTATTTTGAATCTTTCAGTTCTATTCTGAGTCATGAGTCTTAAAAAGATGTATTTCTTTTTAATTCCAATGATGTCTGTTGAACTGGCCAAATGCACTCTGTTGATTATGAACTATTTAATCAGATTTTCTCATGCCCTGGTTCCATCACCATAAGAAAAGTAATTTTTGTTCTTTTCAGTTCACTGGGTGAGTAAATGCCCCATCACTTTCTGAGTTCATCGCTACTTACTGCCATTTGGAGTTTTTGCCTCCAGGTTCCCCTCCAGTTTCTTCTGGTTACTTTATCCTATTTCCTAGTTGCTTGGCCAAGGGAGGCTTCCAGGACACAATCTGTGCCAATCTCAAGGCACAGAGTTGCAGGTTAAAAAAAGATACATGTGGTTACTGTTTCAGTTCACAATATAGAAGTCATATGAGCTACACTCCTCTTGAGTATTACTTCTTTGACTCCAATATCCAATTGGAATCCTTTACCTATCAATTTATCTTATATCCAAAATCTCAGTAATTAATACCAAGGCAGCCTTTCATGTTCTCTAATGAAAGAAGAATATTACCTATCTGTACCTGGGAATTGGGTAATTAAGTAATTTAATGTTTCTTTTGGTGAACACCTTGCCAAATCTCTTGTACTTGTCTCTCCTCACTTCTCCTAAACGACACTCTATAATCCAACCCTAAAAAATAATTTTAACTGCTTGGAAAGAATGAGAGTATGATTCCTGGACTATTTTAAATAGTAGTTTTCCAGAGATATGAGAACTATAATTCTCTATCTCAACCAGCTGCTATGCAATCTGCAGTGCTTCACTGTGGAATGAGTACCCATCCCACCCCAGTGAGGTTGAGGATGGCAATGTGACCTTTGATCCACAGAATATAAATAATGTGATTTTGCAACATCTAAGCAAAAGCTCTAAGGCTACTAAACAAATCATCCATGGGAATGCATGTCGTTGGTAGGGACTACTCCTGACTGAATCTCAGAATAAAGAAGAGATACATGGAACACAATGGCATCAAACTGACATGTAATGTGAATATGATATAAACCCTGTTGTGGTAAATCATTGGGATTATAATGTTGTTTGTCACTGCAGCAAAACCTAGCAAAAATTGACTGATACAAATTACTTTATATACAAGTGCTTATCGATATTCTCATTTACAGAGTGTGGTTTTAATTACTTAATTTGAAAGAAAAGCTACTATTTAGTAGAAAAATATATATATTTAGTCAAGCAAGGCTAATTTTGGATCTCCTTAGGGTTCTATATCCAGAATCTATAAGGAACCCACCAAACTCAACACCCAAGAAACAAACAACCCAGTAAAGAAATGGGCAGAAGATATGAACAGACACTTCTCCAAAGAGGACATCCAGATGGCCAACAGACACATGAAATGATGCTCAGCATCCCTCCTCATCAGGGAAATACAGATCAAAACCACACTGAGATACCACCTCACACCAGTCAGAGTGGCTAAAATGAGCAAAACAGAGAACATGAGATGCTGGCGAGGATGTGGAGAAACGGGCACCCTCTTACACTGTTGGTGGGAATGTAAACTGGTACAGCCCCTCTAGAAAACAGTGTGGAGGTTCCTCAGGAAACTAACAATAGAACTCCCCTAGGACCCAGCAATAGCACTGCAAGGAATTTACCCAAGGGATATTGAAATGCTGAGGCATAGGAGCACATGTACCCCAATGTTCATAGCAGCACTCTCAACAATAGCCAAACCATGGAAAGAGCCTAAGTGTCCATCAACAGATGAGTAGATCAAGAAGATGTGGTTTATCTATACCATGGAATACTACATGGCAATGAGAAAAAATGAAATCTGGCCATGTGTAGCAACATGGATGGACCTTGAGGGTGTTATGCTTAGCGAAATAAGTCAGAGAAGGACGAATATCATATGTTTGCATGTATAGGAGGATTAGGAGGAACTTAACTGAGGAACAAGGGGGAGAAGAAGTGGGGAAATGGTGGGGGAAAGGGAGAGAGGCAAACCATGAGAGACTCTTGAATGCTGACAAAAACTGAGAACTGATGGATGTAGGAGGGAGGGGGGATGGGCATGGAGGAGGGCACTTGTGGAGATGAGCACTGGGTGTTATATGGAAACTAATTTGACAATAAACTATTTGTAAAAAATAAATAAATAAATAAATAAATAAATAAATAAATAAATAAAATAAAATAAAATAAGCCACATAAAGTTAACATAAACTTTAGTAATTGTTCCTAGGGATGTGAAGTCACTGTTTCAAACATTACATATCAGTGTAAACTTGTGTTTTGGAAGACTTTAAAGACTACCACAAACGACTATATATGATTGATGGTTTTGCAAAAATTAGGAAGATATACCCACCAATCAAGGAGAGTAGTAGCATTAATTGTATTTCATTAAATAAACAGTTATTCCTCACTTAGAATATTTTGATGGAAAATAAACCCAGCTCAGATTATTAAAAAACTCTATTATTTCAGACAACTTAGCAGAGAATATATTATAACCTAAAAATCTGAGTTAGATAACTCAAAAATTGACTCTATATTTATACTGATGTTGAAGATACATGTGTAAGAAATAGAATATTTTTCATGAAAAGTGAACAAAAACTTTCTAAATTAATATATTATTGTATGTAATGTGTGATTTTAAATAGTGTACATAACTATATTAAATTAATCATTATAGACATTGGCATATAGATATTTTCATAGACAGGAGACACTTTGATCCATGTCTATAATAGCTTTTAATCACACTTTCCCACCTTGAGTATATAAACTGTAAGATACATGGATGAGAGTCACCTGGGTGGCTCAGTCAGTTAAGCATCCAACTTTGGCTCAGGTCACCATCTCACGGTTATCAGGTTTGAGCCCTGTGTCAGGCTCTGTGCTAACAGCTCAGAGCCTGGAGCCTGCTTTGAATTCTATGGTCTCCTTCTCACCCTGCCCCTCCCCAACTCATGCTCTGTCTCTCTCTCAAAAATAAATAAACATGTAAAAAAATTATAAAAAAGAGACATGGATGAAAATAACAGAAAAAAAGTTTTACTTGGGAAAATAAGCTAATAGTGAGTCTCCCAGTGAGACATATGTTTTATGTAAGAGAAAAAGTACATGGCTCAGTTAAAGACAGTCTTGTATTCTTAGCAACATAGAATCTTTGATGATGCTAGTCCTATATTTCTCCATGCCACAACTGATCCTATCAAAGATCTCTTTTAGATTGGGCCATCTTAATCCTTCATATTTAGTTCCTGACTCCTTAATGTCACTAAATGTATCAATCAAAACTTTGATTGTTACTATTTTTGAAAACTAATGTTTTCTCTTGGTTGATGGGAGGTATATATATATGGGGGGGGGGTATCGGGGCCTAAATTAAAGCAACTTTCTTGAATAATCAGCAGGTCATGATGGTGAGGATATTTTGAAACGATCTTCTATGGGACTTGGAGTACCAACTCCTACTCTGGATTGTCTTGCTGGAGCTTTTAAAGAATTATCTCAGATTGGTAGCTTAAACTAGAGGAAATGTACTCTTAGAGAAAGATGCTGGATCATAGAACAAAATCAACAACTTTGGTTAAGGGATAGAATTTTCTGAAGAATGGTTAGATATTTAGGTGTGGAAATTTGCATGCTTAAGGCCAGAGTAGAAAATTTAAAAATCAGGTTGAACCCATTTTTATATACTTATAAAATGATTGGTCTTGTAGGAAACTGGTAAAATAAAGATGGCCACCAATTTTTTTAACTCTCCTCCCACTAAGATATGGAATCCATAGTTTCTCCCCTTCAATCTGGTGACCTCTGTAATTTTCAGACCTATAGCATATTGTAGACATCGTCCTGTGTCAGGTGCCAGGAACTTAAGTGACTGACAGTTTTCACTTTGTCTTTTGGAATGCTTGATACAGAAGAAGCCAGATTACCAGTAAGAAAACTAAATTCCTTGAGATTTTCATGTTGTGAAGAAACTCAGCCTAGCTATGTGTAGAAATGCCACATAAGACTCCAGCTGTTGCAGCCAGCCTAGCCCAGATGCCACACATATAATTGAAGAATACTTCAGGTGACTCCAGTCTCAGCCACCAGCTGACTACAAACATATGAGGGACACCAAATGAGAATACTCCTGATAAGATCATCAACCCTAGACTTAAGACATATTAAAAAATAATTCAATAAACAATGCAAATAATCTCCATGTTGCTTAATCCAGGAACTAGGGAATGATACTTGACTCCTTCCTCATCCTTACTGCACACAAAGCACTCAAATCTCAATGTCTGAGCAGAGTAAGATATTTATTTATATACAGATTTTTGTATACATGCATACGTACCTATATATATATATATAATGAATAAATGGAACTGTGAACTATTTCTCAAGGGAGCATATTTGGAAATCATTTCACAGATTTGGAAGTCATTTATGTTTCTGTGTTTAAGCAAATGCCTCAACACCATAGAAAAAACAATTCACCTACTCAGCCACTGCTCTTTACACATATATTAGAAAATAACTTAAGGGTTAAACAAATTCACCTGGGCACATTTGTACAGTCTATACTCATCATATAGAAAAAAGTCTACATCCTGATGTTGGCTAATCTGGTTTTATCTAAACATGAAAGATTACTGAGCTTCTGAAACTATCAATTAACCTCTTGAGATAATCAAAGTTTCATTTATTCACTGTGTGTGTGTGTGTGTGTGTGTGTACGCAATATATTCAGGCAATGAAAGCTGAGGAACTACATGTGGTGTAGGAAGAATAAGGGAGAGAAATCAGGTATGAGTTTCAGGTATGAGTTTCAAGTTTCTAGTTTAAGCAAACTGAGAGTTGTTTGCACTATTTATCAAATTATAAATCACTAAAGGAAATACATTTTGGGAGTGGGGAGATGATAAGTTCAGCTTGAACATATTTAATTTAAGATGCCTGTTATGCATCTGAGATGTCATGTAGATAGTTGGCATTATGTGGGTTTGTTTCACAGGACGGATGTCTGGTCTGTGTCAATCTGAAAGTTTTCAATCATCATCAAATAGATAGCAACTGAGGCCAGGAGAGAGATGTGTGAAATATTATACAATTTCTAAGATAGGGCCTCAGTAAGATTGAGTGGAAGATGGAAACTGGCTAACTGGATTAAATATACATTTATATGGGTAGGAAGGAAATCAGGAGTAGAGGGTATCAGAACGGAAAGGAGGAGAATTTTTCTAGAAAGATGACATGGTTGACAAGGTCAAATATTGGTAAGCAAATATAAGAATGAAAAGTATCTGTTGGATTTAATCATGTAAAGGTCATTAATGATCAGGATGACAATAGCTGTTTTAGAATGACAGTATAGAATTCAGGTAATAGTTAATTGAAGAGTTTGTAGAGAATAAGGAAATTACAACAGAAACTATAAATAACTGTCCAGAATGTTGACTATGAAAGAAAAGAAATATAGGGGAGCTACCGGGCAGGGCATATTAGGTTGAAAAACATTCTATTGTTTTGTATTGGTTGACACGTTCATTTTGAACCCTGTCTTGGGTTTTCAGAACAATTTGTTGGCTTTATATGATGTGTAAAACACCAAGTGCTATAGTGTGGGCATAAGTAATACAATAAGTCATTAAAAAATCATGTGTTCCTTGATTTCCTTATTCCAACAAGAATGAAATATTCTCTAAGAATTGGAGCTTAAGTTCACTCTCCTGGTTATTTCCTCCAAAGTTCCTTACATAGTACATAGTACTTATCATACTCTGTTCTCCTACACTACCTCCCCAGAACTGCATGCAGACCAACATTAGCCCTGTAATAGCTAATATTTTCCACTGGAGACAATTGTGCCCCCAATCTTCACAAGTGACTGGGGAATCATTCATATGACCTTCCTCATTCTCCTGCATGGTTTTATATAACTTCAGCATTCCAGTAGTCTATCATGGAGAATGACAGTGTTTTAATTTGTGTGACCAGGAAAACCATTTTAAGATAATAGTCACAGAATCCTACCTCCTTTCTAGCCCTTTACAAAACCCCTCAGGAACTGTGGAAGTTAAAAAATTGAACACTAAAAGGTTTTTGCCTACTTTAACTTACAATTCTGATATACAGGACTGAGGAGTGAGTACAAGTTCATATAAATCTATCACTGGCTTATATTGTATTGGGAAACCTTAAACTTAGAAGGGACAGTAGAAACATTTATGTATAGTTATCTCAACAAAAATAGATACACCCAAAGTTCAGCTGACTGGAAGAACAAATGTGCTTTAAACATCAATGTGTGATCTTGGTCTAGCATTTCTTTCTTCAGATTGATATTTTCGGTTTCTTCACGTTTTCATTTCATGGAGTGATCCCAAACCATCAAGATTCTTAATGGAAATTATAGGGGTTTGAATTGTGTCCCTGAAAATGGTAAGTCCAAGCCTTAACTCTCTGTACTAGTAAATGTGACCTTATACGGAAATAGGGTCTTTCCAGATGTAATTAAGTTGAAGATCTTGAGATGAAACCATCCTGGACTTAGGGTAGGCCCCAAATCCAGTGTTTGGTGTCCTTAAAGGAGAAAGGAGAGGAGACTTGAGACAGACAAACAGAGAGAAGAAATCCATCTCTGTCAGAGTTTGGAGTCATGAGTCTACAAGGCAAAGAATGCCTAGGACTACTGAAAGCTAAAAGAAAGTCATGGAAGAGACACTCCCCCAGAGACCTCAGAAGTAAGAACCCTGCCAATGCTTTGTCTGCAGACTGTGGGCCTCAGAACTAAGGAAGAATAACTCTCTGTTATTTTAAGCCACCAAGTTTGTGGTAATTTATTGAGGTGTTCTAGGAATATCATACAGATGTGTGTGTGTGTACTTGATATTTTCAATATTATCAATTTTTCTCTTCAAAAATGTCAATTCATAATTTTGCTGTTAATTAATGTCAAGTTTACTGAATTGTGGTTTTCAGAAACTCAATTTACTATATCCCCAAATCTGGATACAGGGGCACCTGGGTGGCTCAGTCAGTTAAGCATCTGACTTTGGCTTGGCTCATGATCTCAAAGTTCCTGAGTTTGAGCCCCACTTTAGACTCTGTGCTAACAGCTCAGGGTCTGGAGCCTGCTTCACATTCTCTGTCTCCTCTCTCTTCCCCTCTCCCTGCTCTCTCTCTCTCTCTCTCACTCTCTCTGGCTCTCGCTCTCGCTCTCTCGCTCGCTCTCTCACTCTCTCTTGCTCTCTCTGTTTCTCAAAAATAAATAAACATTTTTAAAACTTTTTAAATCAGGATACAAATTCTTCACATTAAAAAATTTATTTTACCTTTTCCAATAGCCTTGATATCTTAAAGATTATCAATAGTGATTTTAGGCTTGTCAATTACTTCAGTAATCAAACATAACTTTTCTGCCTTGGAAATGTAAATTAAATGACAATGGTAACACTTCCTTTCTATTTCATCGCCTATTATGTACCTTGAATCCCTCTTGCCCACCAAAAGCAGTGTTTATTTTAAATTTACTTTTTGATATAGCTTTAAAATAAAAGCCATGTAATTTAATTCTTAGTGTTAGTGATCTCATAAAAAAAGCAGAAAAGGACTCAATTTACAAGAGCTTGTATTTTAATGGCATAGTTACAAAAAATTTCATTCAGTATACTGCTTCCCACTTTAGAGCTTTTATAACCATGGAGTTTCACAGTCCTACAGTAAATTATGCTTATTATGTGTCTCCTTTCTTTTGCAAATCTCCTGCTAACAAATTTTATTTCTTGACTGCAATCATTTGATATAAAATTATTTTGTGGTATGTTTATGGCATGCTTATCAAATTAGCATTTAAATATTTGTTATAGTTTTATGATGCAAAATTGGAGCTACAATGATTTATTATACCATAATCCTACATGAAAGTTTCAATCCTTTCTGGTTATGTGATGGAAAGTTCCCAGGAGTATATGCCAGAAAAATAATATTCATCAACTTGTATTGAGAAGGGAGCTTCTAGAAAATCTTCATGGACACAAATATTATTTATAATAATTTCACTTAACTATGTAATTCCATAAAAGCCTTAAGCATGCATCCCCATGATCATAAAGTCAAAGCAAATCATAAAATTCAAAATAAAATCACAAATGCATTAAAATTTAAATAAACTATTTTAATATGACGGATGAATTATTTCCTAAAACTAAACTGGCAATCTTTAATTTACTAATAGAAATATATTTGCATATCCCATGTTTCGCCTGAGACTTATTTGACTATTTTGATTTAGAGCATAGTGTACTTGCAATTATCTTCATTAGTATTATTGTTAACTTTTCAATTTATCACTTGTTTTATTTTTAACCACTAATCCATCATTTTCATTAAATCAATGTGCAAGTGTGTCACAAAATATATCATTGTAATAAAAACAATTTTAACAGAATATGATCTGTTGTCTAATTACTACTAAACTTTTTACAAAAATTATTTTAATGGAAACAGTCTGTATTGTCATGTTGAGTAAGATTTATTATTGGTGTTCATTGGGAAATGTGTAGAGTTAGGTACTTTATGTTATACTTGTTCAGAGTTTTTCTGAGGAATTAATGTTGAATTTATCAAATGCCCTTTTAGTGGCTACCAATTGAATGTGTGTGTGTGTGTGTGTGTGTGTGTGTGTGTGTGTTCAAATAATTTTATCACATATGTTGACTCAGATTCATGAAATCTTCACCACAATCAAGACACAGAACTGTTCTATCACCACAAAGACCTCTCTTGTGCTCCTCCTAGATAGTTGTACCCATTCCTAGTCCTGTCTCCTTAGTGATTACTAATCCGTTCTCCATCTCTATGATTTTGTCATTTCAAGAATATTATATATGTGGAATCATATAGTATGTAAACTTTTGAGACTGGCTTTTTTTCATGCAAATTAATGCCCTTGAGCTCTATCTAAGTACTTATGGCAATAGCTCATTTTGTTGAGTAGCATTTTGCTATATAGATTTGCCATGGTTTGTTTAAAAACTTCCTTACTAAGGGCATTTGTATTGTTTCCAAGTTTTGACACTTTTACATCTAAGGCTTTATACATAAGTTGATACGTTTACAAGACTTCGTGTGGGCATAAATTTTCATTACCCTGTAATAAATGACCCAGGAGTGTGATTGTCAAGGTATATGAGAAATATATGTTTTGTTTTATAAGAAGTTTCCAAATAATTTTTGTGACTAGCAGTACCATTTTGCATTCCCATAGATAATATATCAAAAATCAAGTCTCTCTACATCTTCACAAGTTCTTGATACTATCAATATTTTCTATTTTATCTGTTTTACTAGGTAAAATGTATGGTGATACATCATTATGATTTTAAATTTGTATTCCTTTAATGGCAAAAGATGTTATATTTTCATGTATATTATTGTGACTTATATTTGTCTGTATTGTTGAAGTTGCCAAACTATCACAAAATAACCTGTTAGTAATGTAAAACTATTTATTTAAGCTTACTGCAGTAAGAGAGAAAACCACTTAATAGAGGTTTAGCAATGCCTCAGAAGGAAGAAATCAGAAGTGGGATGATTATAAGGTGTTGGCATCTGGCCTTAAGTAATTTAAGGTAGATCTTTCAAGGCAGAGTGCAGACTGGGATCAGGCACATTTTAAGACATAATCATTTTGGATTAGTAGACAGCAAAATAAGGGCCTTGAGGCAAGATTGATAAGTAAAATATTTAATAAGTAAACTGCCCAGGTCAGCAGACTCCATCTTTACTAAATATTTCTGAGGAAATTTTCTGAGGCAAATAATGAAATAATTTATTGGTTTGTAGTTTTCTTTTTACTGGGCAGTTTCTTCTTAGATCAAATAGCAGAGAGATATTGGCATAGTTGGCCTGGCTTTATCTAAGTCATTCTGACACAGATGGTCTCAATTCTCAATAATAATACTAATTTCCTGATATTTTAACTATTCTTGAATCTGTGAAATAAGCTACATTTGTCTAAAATGTATTTTAACTCTTTACACGTCATTAGATTGTATTTTTGGAAATATATTTGGGTTTATTTACATTTATATTTATCAATGCAACTAATGTATGATTTTCTTTTTTGTATTGTTGCTTTGTCAGATTTGGGTATAAAATTGTTCTGGGTTCAAAATATGAACTAAGCTCTTAAACTTCTCAACATTCTGGTAGATTTTAAATAATTTTGAAATTATCTATTCTTTAAAGGTTAGGCGAACTTCATCTAAAAGCCCATCTGGTCATTGTGCTTTTTTCTGTAAGAAATATTTAGTCCCTTTTCAATTTTATTCAATGGCAATGGTCTATTTAATTTTTCTACTTTTTCTAGCATAAAATTTCTTGTTCTGTTCCATTTTTCTTTCTTTTTTCATGTCCTATATGTTATATGGGTCTTGTTATATGGGTCTTGATGCTTTCTCATTCTTCTTCCATCATAATCAGATTTTAGGATGGGGATAATTATCTGTCTCCAAACTGGGCTGTGTAAAAATGGAAAGTATAATCTATCTCAATTTTTGTCATTAATGTCATTAGTGTGTTAGCACCCAGACCAGGCTTTCTGGACTTAGGCATTCCTTTCCCCATTTGATAATGACTCAGCTGAGTTCCTTGCAGGAATTGCCTTCACAACCCAGGGAATTCCCTGGCCTAGAGTGACCAGTGTGCAGATACAAAGTTCAGGCATCGTTAACTTAAGTCAGGACAAATCTGAAGAGTAACTTCAGCTCAGGAGCATCCTCCAGGATCAACTGAGGCTTATGTTGCAAATGCCTTTAAATTTAGCCTCTCCCTCTGACTAATCTTGTGACCTTCACTATCTCAAAGGAATTGTTCCTGTGCACACCCCAGCACAGGAGGGTGCTGTGAGTAGCACACCCCAGCAAACTTCTTGCAGGCAAATCCCCTTCTTAGAGTATGTTTCCTGGCTTACTCCCCTGGTCCACCCCCTGCCAAAAGAAACAGTAAAACTGGTGAAGTAACACCTCTTAATGCTGTTGTAAACATACAATGAGGTTTTAGATATAGAGTGTTTATAACATAAACACTTAATAAATGTTAGTCATTATTTTATAAGATGTTTAAAAAGGATCTTCTCAACACTCCATACTTTGGCTAAATCTACAAAACTCAGGATTAGTTTTGTGAACCAAAAATTTTTTTATATATTTAAAAATAAGTGCTAGATACATCTATACAGAATGTAAAAAGATACCAGAAATTTTCTACTTTGCTCCATCGTGAACATAAACCTCCAGACTATGTAAAAATACTAAAAAAAACTTTATAGAGGTTGTTTGAAAGGAATTTTCACAAGTATAGATATATTTGGCTTTCCTCCTGTCTGCTACCCCAACCATACACAAGAGGGTAAGTGAAGCATGGTGAAAGAGATCTGGAAAATGCATATATATCTCTTGAGTTTTGAGGGTATACCTGAACAAAGAAATAAGCACCCACTTCACACACAGAAGATACCAATGACAAGAATCAGGCTGTAGCTGCCTGGGATGTTAGGCCAGGGAAAGAGCAGATCGTGCTGGGCAAGTGTCACTTCTACCATTTGCCAGGCAGAGAGGCATTTGTTACCAATGGGGAAGTAACTACTACAGAGCACTAGTATGCCTATCAACATAGTGGCTTGCCTATATGGGTAGAGATTTATAGTAAGAGCCTGTAGGTGGTGGTACAAATATAGTTAGAACTTGGAGAGGAAGCTTACATGAGTATAGCCAAAAACTACAATACTTCTTCAAGGAACTAGGGCAATGTGGAAGGTGGCTTCAAAAGAAATTTTCAGAAGAATTGCAAGAAGTGCAAGATAAACAAATGCACTCATGATAGATGGGTGCCTCATGAAAGATGGGTGCCTGCAAGGGCAGACATGATCAATAGCCAGGTTATAATGACTCTGTGTTTATTCTAATTCCTCTCCTTTGTGATATAACCCTGGATGAAACAACACTAGGCACATTAGAAAGTTGTTCCAGGGGCGCCTGGGTGGCTTAGTCGGTTAAGCGTCCGACTTTCGCTTAGGTCATGATCTCGCGGTTGTGGGTTCGAGCCCCGCGTCGGGCTCTGTGCTGACTGCCAGCTCAGAGCCTGGAGCCTCTTTCCGTCTGTGACTCCCTCTCTCTCTGACCCTCCCCTGCTCACGCTGTCTCTCTCTCTCTCCTAGAAATAAATAAAAAACATTAAAAAAAAAAAAGTTGTTCCAGTTTTATTTATTTTTTTTTTAAAAAATATTTTTAACGTTCTTTTTTATTTATTTCTGAGAGGAGACAGCATGAGCAGAGGAGGGTTAGAAAGAGAGGGAGACACAGAATCTGAAACAGTCTCCAGGCTCTGAGCTGGCTGTCAGCACAGAGCTCGACGTGGGGCTTGAACCCCCAAACCGTGAGATCATGACCTGAGCCAAAGTCAGATGCTTAACCGACCGAGCCACCCAGGTGCCCCCCAGTTTTAAAACATACCTGCAAATTGCTTCACATTCCTCCTACCAAAAAATGGAATCTAATTTACCTAGTCTTGAAACAGGCCAGCCTTATTAATATAATTAAACTTTCTGGATCTATGTTTTGGTTGTGAGTATATTTAGCATTATATATTTGAAAGATTATTTTCTTTAAACAGGAAAGTTAATCACATTAAACTTATTATCACAGTAGACCTACCACTCTTATTTTAGTGATATGATTTTTATTTTTTATTTCAATTTACTTCCTATGCATTGTATAAACCAGGATTATTATTCCTCTGTTAAGGTGATATATTATAGACGGGTCTTTGTTATGGTTATATTCAATTCTTTACAAAACATTTAAATCTGTATTTCTCAATTTATCAATATTGAGAATGAATTTATCATCTGATTACATGACAAGACGAACACACTATGTATGCTTGTATTTCCTTTTAATTGCCATTAATAAGCTTGTCCTTCATATGTTATATTTTTTACAAAGTTCATTTCCTTTTTATTCTAATAATATTGAAATTTTGTTTTGGCATTTTTTTCTGTTTTTAAAGTCATTAACTAAGTCATTTTAATTTGTTATTGTAGTATGCTCTCTTATCTCCTATTTTTCTTGCTTTACATTAGTTATATTTTAATTTCCTTAAGATCACAAATAAATTTATATCTCAAATGTACTTCTAATACATGAACTAAATCTTTTTCAAACATATGCAATTCCCATATCTCTTTCATTCCTTGCTTAAATCTTTCTTTATTTCCTAGAGTCTTAAGTTTTTATTCTTTTTTTTTTTTAACAGAGTGTTGGCTGAAAAGTTTCCTTTTGCTTTGAATTATAGCTATAACTTCAAAGCTGCCTTAAATAGATAAGCACCAGCACATTCTAAATGGGGTTTCTAGATACATATCTACAAGGTTGGTTTAACTATTTTGGCAGACATGCCTACAGGTGACCCTCAGTGTGTTACATCTGTATACTTCCCTGCCCTTAAGTGACCTGTGACTTGCTTATCAGTATAATATGGCAAAGGTGATGAGATGTCACTCCATTGATTAGGTTATGCAATATGTCAAAATGACTGAATGTCATATATAGGATATATATGTCATATATGAATGTCAAATATAGGAGATATATATATATATATATATATATATATATATATATATATATATATATATATAACTCCATTTCTAAGGCTCCATCTTAGCTGACTGCAGAGAGACTCTTCTGCTGGTGCTAAAGAGGTAAAATCCTACACTGAGGACCACATGGCAGGGGACTATGTGTAGTCACTGGCACCTGATAACAGACTCTAATCTATAGCCAGTAAGAAGCTAGGGCCCTGGGTCCTATAGATGCAAGGAAATGAATTATGCCAACTATCTGCAACAATGTGAAGGAAGAATCTTTTCTAATTGAACCTCTAGATTAGAACACAATCTGAGCCAATAGCCTTGTAAGACCCTGAAACAAGGACCTTATTAAGCCATGGGAAATTGTGAGATAACAAAAATGTATTTTTTAAAGCCACTACGATAGTGGTGATTTGTTGTTCTGTAATAGAAAATGGTATAGCTATCAATAGTCTGTGTCAGCTACCCAATAATTCATCTAAAGAAGACACTAGAAACTAGAGAGAAGCATTGGATAGTATGATATAACTCTAGTTAGTGGAAGTAAATTTTGGGTTTTATCTTCCCCCTCTTTAAGGTGGAAGAGAGAATTGTTTCAACCCCAACCAAATCTCCAAGAAAATTACTTATAGATATTGAGGATTTCTAGAAGAATGGAATACTGGCATCTCTTATCTACACACCTGCCAAAGAGCTGAAACTCACTGACCTACTCTGAGTTTAGAGATTTTTAGAACAGATTTTCATGTGTTCCTGGAATTTGGAGAGGATATGAATGAAAAAAATTGTTCTTGACCTTGCTTATAAAGGTCCGGGCTCTGGCTATAGTAGCTCAGGAATAAGGGGTTTGAAAGAGGAGTCAGTAGTACCACACTGCTTTCCAACTACTTGGCAAGGCCATAATCTCTAAGTTTTCCACAGATGCTACGCATTATTGGTCATCTTGAAGATTGCCCATTCCAAGATGGTGGTGGACCAGGATGAAAGATATTGAATGACAAAATGTTGTAGGTTATACTATTAGGAGTAGGAATAATATAAGCACTGTGAAGGGTAACTCAGAAAGCTTATACCCTAAGTTTGGAAACTCTACAGTATAGAAATCCATATTGTGCTTCCAAATAAACTCACACAAATGCATGACACAAAAAGAGCCTCAGCCAGGAATTGAGTGGTTGCCACAGAGAACACTGACAATATTACATCAATACTTCTTTTGGGTTCTTGGACCCAATTCTGATGGGGAGAGCGGTTCCTCACCCCCCAACACCAACAAGCAATTCTTTGGACATCAGCTAGTTGTCCTACAATTCAACTCTATTCTGACACTATTTATCTGGAGATAGCATCACATTTCACAGGCTAAAGGTTCAATCCTACAAGGCTGACCACTCTGCCTACTAGTAATGCCAGTCACAAGCCTAGATTATCTGTGCTTCTGAGAGATTGGCTATGGGTTGAGGGTTTCAATGTCTCCCTCTTTGGGTTTCAGACACCAGTGGCAAATCCACTTTGTTACCTGTACTTCTGACTAAATAGCTGTAAATAAGAGATTCCAACAACCCCCTCCTTGGGTTCAATTAATTTGCTAGAGTGACTCACAGAACTCAGGAAACCCACTTACTCATAAGATGACTGGTTTATTCTGAAAGGATAGAACTCAGGAAGCCAGATAGAAGAGATGCATAGGGCCAGGTATGGGGAAAGGATGCAGAGCTTCATGCCTTCTCCAGGAGTGCCACTCTCCCAGCATCTGCACGTGTTCACCAACCCAGAAGCTCTCCAAACCTGTCATCTTGGGTTTTCATGGAGGGTCAAAGCATAGGTAGAGTTGGTTCATTAAATCATTAGCCAGTGGCAACTGATCTCAATCTCCAGCTACTCTGTTCTCTCCCCTCCTAAGAGGTTGGTTCTTCTGTCAACTGGCTCCCGCCCTTCGGTGTTTCCAAAATTCACTCATTAATGTAGCAAAAGACACCTTTTCCTATGAAATGTCCTTCTACCATTTTGACCCTGGAAGATCCAGAAGCAGGATAAGATAAAGAAAAAAAATAGATCATGACTTTCTTCTCCACAGAAATACCCTTAGCCCTGAATCAGTTATGCACTTGGGGTTGAAAAGAAATTTTTTTCTTTATAAGTTAACCATTTTAACCTTACTGCACTTCAATTTGTCTTAACCCTGAGAGTGATCAGTCAGAAATGAGATTTGCTTATGGTATTACCAAGGGACAGAGAAAGATAAGGTAATAGGAAAAATCAAGGATGCCAGTTTTTAAAAAAATAGAAATCATGTTTCCTGATGTATCTGCCATCAAGTATGGCTATTAGTATAATCTTTTAAGTTGGTCCTTTGTGACTTCTCCCTCAGTATGTTTACTTGGTCTGTGGCTTGAATAAATTCCTATTTTACAATACATAGTTCATTATCATCTAATTTGATAACTCATAATGATTTTTTCCTATGTTTTTTCCCTTGACCATTTCAAGCAATTTCTAAGAGGTGGGTTTAAAAAGGTGTTCTACAAGAGATTTTCTGTGCGTGAGATTGACATTGTGTATGAGATTAAAATTTTACAATTGTGCTGCATATATAATCTTAGACAAGTCATGGAAAACTTTCCTTGCATGGTACATGGGGAAAAAAATCAACAACATATTTTCCTCATACGGTGTGACAATTCTTTCCCAAATATCTCATCTACTAAGGCCTAAAATTTATAAGTTGAGACTCTTCCTTTACACACTGGATTATTTTTTCACTAGAAGTTACTTCAGGAATTTGGCTAAGACTTTAAACTCTATACTGGTTTAATCTCTCAGGAGAACCTGAAAGTAGTGAGGCTTCATGGGTGGGAGTGGAAGCAGGAAGAAGTGAAGTGGGGGTGAGGAAGCATAGCAATATCCAAATATGCAGGTGCCCATTTATAAGACACAAACTCATGAACAAAAACAACAAACACTCTCAAGACCAATTATTGTACTGTAGTTGGGCTGCTGTCTCCTTTTCACCTTTGGGTTCCTATTTACCATAGTTCTGAGTAGAAAATGGAAATTATTCTTTCACCACATTTTCCCCAAGCAGACATCTGAGATGTAAAAAGCAGTAGCCATAGAAAGAGCAATAATACTGATCTTTTGAAGGTTTGTTAGGGCAATAGGATATGAGTAAATGACATTGAAATAAAAGTCGTATTTGGAATCAGAAAATTTCTAATCAATGTTCTCTTAAGTCTTAAGAGATTTAGTTCTGTAGAACTGCTTGAAGGCAAGGCAGTCCTTCAATGGGAAGGAATATGGACCTAGCAGATCTTGGATTCACAATTTACTGACAGTGCTTTTCAAGTATAAACCATATTATGAAAAGACAGTAAGACAATATAATAATAAATATTGAATTTTACAAATACACTGTGATTCTTAATTACAACCTTTCTTCCAGAGTAAATGTGGGGTATAAAAGAAAAAAGTGGTGAGATTTTTTCCCCCTCTGAATTTAGTCACCAGTTTTTATACAATTTTGGTTTTCTGTGTAGGATAATAAGCTCTGTGTAGACAATGAATATAATTCATAGACCTTGGGAACACTAAGGGAACTTCAAAATCTGTTAGTCTAGTGTTTTATCTGCCTACAAATTAAAATACCTACAGGAGAGATGACAAATCTGTATTTTTCAAAAAGCTCTTTGGTGTTTTTGATGAATAGAAGGTTTTGGAAAGCACGGAGTTTGGTCTTACACTTCAGGTATTTGAATGGCCTCACTGGCAAGAGGACAGTATTCAATTATGCTTCAATCCATAGCAGAGTAGAATAAACACATTTGGGCTGGGGTTTGATTCTTTGTTTTCAAAGATTCCATTCCTTTCTGCAAGCTTTCTTTGAAACTTCATATTAGTACAATAAATGATGGCTAGAGGTTTGTTTTAATTTCTACTCCATTCTCATCTCCAGGCTGCAATCTAGATGTTTTGGAGTCAGTTTGTTTTTCTTCTCTTAGGTGTCACTGAGTTTAAATTGTTTTCTGCCCATTTAGGAGATTTCTCTCCCTAAATGCTATAGAGGAAGATGAACTACTCATTGAGCTGACAGGTGAAGAGTAGTAGGATTAGTTTAGTTTTGGAAATGATATATGGCTGCAGGGTATAAAATCAACAGGGATTCATATCCTGGAAGACTAGTTAGTCTATCATGGCTGCTGCCATTATTTTTCAGTCTAGAAATCTACAGGAAAAGCATCAAGGTCAGCTACAACTATTTTTGAATTCTCTGTTTTTTTTTTTTTTTTATCAGCAAAATTGATTAGTACTGCCTTCTACCTTGTGTGGTATATTTAAGGGAAGCAGAGATAATTGAATGGTTATGTAGAGGAGTCAAACTAAGTTAGGTGAAGTCAATGACTAGTGAAAATATAACACTGATGAATAGGAAATAAAAGTTGACATTGGATACCTAGTTAAAAAAAAAGAAAATATAGCACTGATTATCTTCACATAATTAACATCTGAGATACTCTGAGGCCTGGTTATAGTACATAATTGGTAAAAACAGAAAAAGTTTCTTCTTCCACCTATCTTTATTTTTTCTTTGATTCCACTTTACAAACAAGTACTGGGAGATTGGTCCTTTTTTTAAAAATGTCTAGTACTTTGAACTAGTTTTTCTTATTTCATTTGTAAGCAAAAATCTGCATTATCAATCAGTAGATGAATGGATGACCCTACACCTTAGAAACAATCAGTTAGTGGAATATAATTTGAGATATGAGTGTTTAGTAACTGTCTTTAAATTTTATTCCTGAGCCTATGGCACATAGAGAAAGTGGGACTGTCTTCATGCTGGGAAACTGTCAGAATTCTGTCAGTTGGATTGTGCCTTATCAAAATTCAGGCTAATTTTGTTTAATTATTACTAAAATTCAGACAAATAATTTGTTTCTTCTTCAGAGTGTAAGTTCTCTCCAGAATCATAATTGAAATAGTGTTATTCTCATCTAATGAATCAGCATAAACATCACACCCCAAAGGTTAATGATAATTGCAAAATGGGTAAACCTTTAAACAACTCAACGCCTCTAAATCAGATTCAAAAATTTCAGGATAATTATTTACTAACATGTCTATGGCTCTTTATAATACAAAGGGCTTTAAAGTCATGATCCTATTTAAAGTTTATCACAGTCCTTGGAGATAAGTTCTAGCATCTTTATTTTATAGATGAAGTAACTGTGCTTGAAGCTAACGACAGTAACTTTGGCCCTTAACCCAACCCAGGTCGTTAGACTACTAGCCTATTGATTTTTCCCTTTCACAAATCACTCAATCATCCTGTTATTATGGTCTGTATGCTACAAAATACTATACATATTTCTAACATTGCAATTGTTTAGGAACACAGAGAAAATATTTGACTGGCCACAAACTGCATGTGATATTAAAGACAAAGGTCTACTAGGAATTTTTTTTAACATGCAATACTATCTGTGCTCTACCTTCTACTAACTACATGACTTTGGGAAGCTTGCCTAAACCTCTCTGAAATGTGCTTTTCTTCTTCAAAAGAGATGCTGAAGATTCCTGGTGGACCACAGTTTCACTTTTCTATTGTGGTATAACAGAACACTTCAAACGTAAAAGAACAATTTCTTATTTCTTATGATTCTGCTGTTAGGAATTCAAGTAGAGTTCAGAGGGAGGTTTTTCTGTCACACATAGCATTGGCTGTAGACATTATCTTGGCTGCACTGAGTTAGCAGCTGGGTTGGCCTGGAAGGTCCAAGACAGCTTCCTGAACATGTCTGGCACCTCAGTACTCCTTCATGTGGTCTCTGTCTCTCTCTGTCTCTTTGTCTTTTCTACACAGTCTCTCATAATCCAATAGTCTTTCCTGGTGTCCGTTTTATTATATGGCTAATTTCCAGGGGAGAGAAAGATGAAGATGTCAGACTTCTTAAAAACTAGGCCTGGAGCTGGCACAAATAACTTCCTATACATTGTATTGGCTAAGCCATCTCTAGGTCAGCCCAGGTGTAAAGGAAAGGAAAATTGATTCTATCTATTGATGGGTAGAGTAGGAGACACATACAGGAAGGGAAGATATTAATGGTATTCACCTTTGGAAATTATACCACAGTCAGCCTTCAATGGCTATTGTGATTATTTATTAAGGAACTGAAAGCTACAGCTTTTTCAGTACAAATAATTATTAGGCAGTTGTTACAGATGAACTGTTCTATGCTGTGGTTATACAGTTGTGAACAAAATAGATGTTGTTTTATGAGTCATGGTGGTATAAAAGCCAGATATTAATGAAATAAATATGCAGGTAAGCATTTGATTATAAATTTTGGCAAGAACTATGAAGGAAAACGACAGTGTGCTAAGTAAGCACAATGGCTTAATTTAGTATGACAGGTCAAGTAAAGCATCTAACAAGTAAAATATTTGTGTTGGGAGCTGAAGTCTGTGTTGGAGTTAGTCATGTAAAAAGAAAAGGAAAGAACATTACAAACAGAGGCAATAGTACATAGGATGAGCCCGATATGTGTTCCAAATGAAAGTTCAGTGTAGCTGGAGCATTTGTGTCCAGCGAGTGTGGCCTGGAGATGATCCTAGTGTCAGGCTGGGCAACATTGTTATTATTGTGTGAATATTCCCTGTTTTATTCAAATACTGAAAGTTCACTCAAAGGTTGTATCTGTGCAACAATGTTATGGTGTGGCTTAATGTTGTTGGCAATATATAAATGCTCAAAGGGATTCTGCAGTTTCTTCCTTTTTGTTAAGTATGTTCCCACAGTTACCGACAGGTGTGTGTGGGCAGGAAGGGAAGAAAAAAAATTTTCAAAGATAGAGATTCAGGAACTTATTTTTCTAAAACAAGTTCACTTTCTCTTCCTGAGCATTTATAATTCCTAATGTTATTAGTCTTATAGTTTCTACATCAATGGAATCTATGATCTTAGCTGCAAATTCAATCTGTATTAAACCTACAAAAACAGAATCACACAAATTAATATTTTAATTGAGTTGACAAAGTCCAAATGAAAATGACTACTATTTAAATTTTAGTTATGCATGCAGAACAAAGAATGTTTTCCAAATGTGATCCTTTTCCCTTAAAAAAGCAAAATCCAAAACTAAATGATAAATTCAAAGTCAAGCAGTTGGAACAGGCTCTAAATCATCACAGATCTTGGATATCTCTGGTTAGTACAGGAAGAAAAATCTGAAAAAGATACCCTGCCTCCTGATAGAAGAAAATAATCTGCTGGATAGTAACTTATACCAATTCCCCATCTTTTTATCACCTATTTATCGGATGCCTGGCCCCTTGCAGTGCATTTATGGAGAATACAAAGGAATATATTCTGCTATGGAACTCAAAATCTTGCTGAATGAATAAGGGCAGCTTAATTCAAAAAGCAAAATGGCAAAATAGTGGAGCATGAAGAAAATCAAAGCAGCTATACTGTCAAAATAAAAGCCCTTGAAATTTAGAGGAGAGTCCCTTATGCATAAAGACAAGAACAACTGGATCCAATGAGCCACTACAATCAGGCATTTTGTGTCTCTGTATTTTTGTTGTCTTAGCAGCATCCTTTCCCCTATTAATTTTTCCATCTGTGGTTATGGATATATAATCTTGAAAAACCCAGCCTGTGTCCCCATGGATCAGAGATCAGGTGAGCTAGAACATTTGACTGGAGTGAATTTCAGGAAACATGCTTGGAATGTAGGGCTACATCCTCAATTTCTTAACTGCCCAAGAATTGACCATGTACTGAGCAAATGTTGAGCCAGTATTTGAAAGATGGAAAAAATTTGTCTGAAGCTACATCTGCCTTTGCATTGCTTTAGTTTTAAACTTTTATTTACTTTCTTAGCAATAACTGATAAGGCTACTGCATCTTGGATGATTCAGGTTGTTCAACCAATATGTGCTTTCAGTTATACTATGTGAGAAGGATGGTCAAATAAATCTTAAGAATACTTCTTATCCTGAGAGTTCATGACACTCATTTCTTACAAGAATCACTTCTAACATCAGACCTGACCAATTCTTCCAAGTTGGAACTGGTGATCATTTAGTGAGTGCAGTAAGTTGATTATATTAGCTGAAATGGAAAGTCTGGAGAAAGAAAAAGAGAGAAGAGACGGGAGGAAGGGAGGGAGAGAGGGAAGAAAGAAGGAAGGAAGGAAGGAAGGAAGGAAGGAAGGAAGGAAGGAAGGAAGGAAGGAAGGAAACAAGGAACACAGGAAGGAAAGAAAGAAGGAAGGTGGGCAGGCAGGCAAGGAAAGCCCAGTTCTGGCTACATAATGAAGAACACTTATGGATTTTTCCCCTCAAATACTTATATAGACCTAACATTATTACTATTCCTTAAAAAAAAAAACCTTGTAATTTCATACTGGGCTGTATACTGACTTTATGTCATATTCAACAGTGTATCGGCAGAACATAGTTCAGTACCAGGGTTTTTGGTTAGAGAAATTGCAAGTTTTCTCAACATATCAGAAATGAGGAAGAGTTGGATTCCATCACTCAAGTCCAATGAAAGCAAAACAAGACATGTAAACGTCTAAAGTTATCTCTATCTCTATCTCCATATCTATCTCTACTCTATAGCATCTATGCAACAAGAGATAAAATGCTAGAATCTAATATACAGAAGTAAGTTTGGCTGTTTCCAGGGGAGAATTGGAAACTATTAAGATTCCATTATTTTTGACGTTTCAACAATGTCCCGGAGTACTAATTTTATTGCTCTTCACATTTGTCTATATTCTTCCTTAATTGATTATTTTTCCACATCTTACCTGGAAAGCAAGAGAATTTTATTAACAGCTGTACACAATATACCAATGAGATGATCTGTATAAACAAAGATGGACACATGCAGCCTAGAAGGCATACAACCTTATCCTGAAGAGTGTCACACTAATGTCCATTTTTAGATGGTCTTTTAAAATAATTCAAGTGGACACACGTATCATTTGGAATGATAATATTGATATTTGTCTTGATGTAGTACATAATTTAAAAAGCACTGTCGATACTACTAATGATCATCATAAGGAAATACTTCTTTGATCAATACAGGTATATGATCTCCCAGTCAGGGACTGGGGGAATGTAGGTTTGGTAGAGATAAATAAGAGTTTTCAGCTGTGTCCCTCAACTGAGAACTGAGTTGGCCTCTGGTGACAAATGATTGTAATAGGATGCTTGATTCACTGAGGATTCCCACTTCACGAAGTTAAGCTATCAACATGCTCAGCTCCCTGTCAGCCCCACTGACAGGCTAAGTCTTAGTGGATACAAATATATGCCCTCACTCAAAGCAAATGATAAAAGTTACTCTCTGAGTCAAGCAACCAAGTATAAGCTCAAAATGGGGGGGAAATCAATCAGATGGAAGTACCCCTGTGGCTAGGAGACAAAGAACATATCCAAGTCTAATTAATGTTACCAGGATATATATTCAAGCTGAATACCACTGAAACAAGTGCTAACCTAATCAATACCATTCAAGCCTTTCCTTCCTTTATTTATTCAAAGTTTTTATTGATCACATTTTAAGCAACAGACATTGCAATATTAGGGGCTGGAGATACACAGATGATTCAGAAATGGTCTAGGCTTTAAGGATTCACAACACACTGAGAGATACATATATATCTCAACATATAATGACAGTGCTATGTGAGAAGTGTTAAAATACAGGCATTTTAAAAGTGTATGTAACACAGAGAAGGAAACAAACATTGTCTAGAACCAAAGGTGGTCAAGAAGAGACTCAGAGAGGAGGTTGAGTATGAGCCAGTTCTTCAAGACTTAATGTTGCCAGGATCTCTAGCTAGAGTTCCACCATAATGGCCAGGGATACTGAAAATGCCTTATAATACCAAATTTCTAGACATCACTCACTTTAACGGTATAATGGTAATTAAAAGTGAGTAGTGTTGTCCAAGCAGGCGTGAGGCCTCAGAAGTGTTGATTAAGTAGGAAAAGTACATGTAATCAAAAGTGATCATAGAAAAGTGAATTCTGATTAGGGTCTGAGGAATACTTGGGAGCACTGAGACCTGTGGCATAAGACTAAGACTAAAGAACTACAAAAAGAAGGTTGCATGGCAGAACAGGCTTATTTTGAATATAAAGGTGCTGTTTTTGCATAGTGTAAATGAAATGAAATGTAGTAGGTATACTAAAAATACCATTATTTGCGGGGGACATTCAATGTTTGGAAAGGGGTAAGAGACATCCATCGTACTGTGCCGAGAGCTTTATAATTTACTGTTGAATTTTATGAATTGTTATTTACGGGTTTCTGTGGTCCAGAGAGGTATATTAGATATTAATATTCCTCCCCTCCAAATTTGTTGCATTATAGACCATGGCAGTCTTTGAAAATCAGGGTTTGGCACACTGATATGAAATGGTGCTTAGTCTTTTTTACAGGTGGGAAAATGAGGGGAAGGGAACACAGAATAGAATGTGCAAGAAAGAACATGGGATGTTTTTGGAGACACCTATTTCAGTTAAGTATGTGATTTGAAACACTGCTTAGTGCTTTGGGATGGCAGGAGACAATGCATGCAGCAAAAATAGAATGGAGGTGGGTTGTAAATGTTGTAAAGGGAGAACTAATATAACTATATGGTGAATGAAGAACTGACTGGTATCTCTGTGGTAGGCTAGTTAAGGAGAAGAGATGGTTCAAATAAAGAGACTTTAATGTGGCAAAATTTTACATAGTGTTTGGACCCTTTCCCAGATGAAAAGAATGGTCAAGAGATATTAAGTCACCTAAAGATCACTCTTTACTGCACAGGAAAAGGAAAGAGAAAAAGAAAATTATAGGACCCTAATAAGAGATAAAGCCATAGGAGGAAGGACTCATGGTAGCAGTGATGGTGGTGGCAAGATTTGGCACCAAAGCAATGAGGACACAGGGGGAATGCCCCAATCTTTCTCTCCTTCCATACTCCAGGCTTCTGTTGGTGACTCTCATTGGCTGAATGTAACTTGAAATTAACTGGAAGGGCTGATAGCCTATAGATATCAGCCTCCTGGGGAACAGAACTTATCAGAGAAAGGATAGCATTAATGGCAAATGGAGACTAGCAAGCACAAGAGACCGAGAAGAGAAAATATCAGCTGGCCTTTTCCACAGAAGAAAAGATATTTCACTCAGGATCTCTCAATTCCTACTGTTACTGATTATTTTCTCTCCAAGCAATATTTGAATAAATTAGCATGGCTTTCTGGGTCTTTTGATAGCCAGAGGTAAGGAGTCTATTGCTCCAATCCAAGTCTTCTGGTCACAAATACAATCTCTCTCCTTTTGTCAAAAAATATATTTGTACCTGGCTCATCCATTAGCCTTTTTTTGAAGACTGGATAGCATGAATCACTCCTCAAGAGCTTGGTCACCTCTGGGTACTGTTTTTAAACTAAAGACATGATCCTTGAATGAGGTGGTTTCACCAAATTATTAAATGCCTATAAGTACCTTGTTTTTTATATTTGTTTTCAAAAATATAAAATTATAATCGTCATGTAAATATAAAATAAACACATGAAAGGAGGGAGATCATCAGTAGGCTAATGAGACCAGCTAAATGAGAATTTGAGGAATCTGATCTTCATAAGCAGTTTAATAAAGAAATGTGAGAAAAGACAATTGGACTTGATACAACATCGTTTAACGTCTTTGAAAATAATAAACTGCAACATTGGAAGTTTTGTTTTCCAAAAGATAGAAATTTTATGCAGCGTTACTGAGCTAAAAACTGCAATTTCATCTTGGCCTTATAGAGTTGTATAAAAATGTAGTCAAGACATATCAGATAAAGGGTTGATATCCAGAATCTACAAGGAACTCACCAAACTACACGCCCGAAAAACAAACAACCCAGTGAAGAAATGGGCAGAAGATATGAACAGACACTTCTCCAAAGAGGACATCCAGATGGCCAACAGACACATGAAACGATGCTCAGCATCGCTCCTCATCAGGGAAATACAAATCAAAACCACACTGAGATACCACCTCACGCCAGTCAGAGTGGCTCAAATGAGCCAATCAGAGAACTCTAGATGCTGGCGAGGATGTGGAGAAACGGGCACCCTCCTACACTGTTGGTGGGAATGTAAACTGGTACAGCCCCTCTGGAAAACAGTGTGGAGGTTCCTCAGGAAACTAACAATAGAACTTCCCCATGACCCAGCAATAGCACTGCTAGGAATTTACCCAAGGGATACAGAAATGTTGATGCATAGGAGCACATGTACCCCAATGTTCATAGCACTCTCCACAATAGCTAAAACCTGGAAAGAGCCTAAGTGTCCATCAACAGATGAATGGATCAAGAAGATGTGGTTTATCTATACCATGGAATACTACATGGCAATGAGAAACAATGAAATCTGGCCATGTGTAGCAACATGGATGGACCTTGAGGGTGTTATGCTGAGCGAAATAAGTCAGGCAGAGAAAGACAAATATCATATGTGTGTACGTATAGGAGGATTAGGAGGAGCTTAACAGAGGACCAAGGGGGAGAAGAAGGGCGGAAATGGTGGGGGAAAGGGGGAGAGGCAAACCATGAGAGACTCTTGAATGCTGACAAAAACTGAGGACTGGTGGATGTGGGGGGAGGAGGGGTGGGCATGGAGGAGGACACTTGTGGGGATGAGCACTGGGTGTTATGTGGAAACTAATATGACAATAAACTATTTGTATAAAACAAAAAAATAAAACAAAAACAAAAACAAAAACAAAAACAAAAAAAAATGTAGTCAAGAGAGGGTCAATCAAATGCAAGCCGACTGCTGCACTGAAAGAACATCTAATATTCTTTTTTGCCTATTTCCAAGTTTTATATACTTTTTCTTAAAACCTATTTAAGAATCCACCAGGCTTCCTTCTCAGAATTCTCTATTTTTAGAAGTCTTTTTAGGAGAACCAAATCATTACAGTCACAGAGGAATTCTAGTTTGCCTGAATGCAGTGCATTCTAGATTGCTTTCTCAAGAAAACAACTATACAAGAGAGAGGGATTGAGGTGGGAGGGAGAAGGAGAGTTCAAGATTGTGTTCAAGATAGAAACCTTATCCTCTATTTTAGTTTATGCTAAAATGTTTTCTTTTTCTTGTATAATATTACAAATTTTAATTGGGGCAGTGTTTCCTCATTAAATTTGTCTGACCTTTATTGGAACATCTGATTTGTCATTCCTTCAAGCTGGGAAACAATTTCAGGGACTCAAAATATTTTGTTGGCAATAGACATGGATACCATGTTTAGTGTTTCTTTAATCTTTAATTTTTAATAAAGATTTTATTTTGCTTCTTTGTGAGCCAGAATAACTTGTTACCTGGAGCTTTCTCTAACTTATCTTCTGATTTCTTGGGGCCCTTAGGTAAGCCAAAGAAGCACAATGTTGGTCTCCCAACATTTGACAGACTAATCAGTACTTCTATTTTGGATTTATGCTGACTGTGATTTCTTGTTGTTTTCTACCACACATTTGGAACAATCCAGTTCATCTGATCTAGAGTTTTTCTTGGAATGAAGTGCTAATTTTTATTTTTTGTTTAAATACAAAAATATGCCCCAGCAATGATATAGTGCCTTCTGCAATCAGAGTAGATCTTGTTTTTATATGTTTATCCAAAAAGGCTGTAAAAGTGGACTCTAAGAAGGTGATTCTGGGGAAGAGAGGATAATGGGAAGATCTTAAACAAAGCCTGAATTTACCTGTAACTGCAGATTTGGCTTTAGCAATAGGTGGTTATTACAGCAAAGCTGAATCCTTTAAGGTCCATCTTAAAACCCAACTTTTTGTTTTTATAGGAAATAATTCCCACAATGAACCTATAACATTTCTGTACAGGATCTGGTCTTCAATTTCAAAGCACTATACCTGTATCTCTTATTAGGCCTCAAAGTATATTATGGGTCATTTTATAATTTTTCTGTGTCGTCATCACTATTTTAAAATCCTAAAATGCAGAGATGCAGGATTTCCTTTAGGCACCAAATAGAGAATAATTGCCAAAGGTGGACCATCTGAGAAACTAGGAACTAAGGCATGTGCTGATTCCATTTCCTATAATATAGTCCTAGAGAATATTATGAAGTAAGGGAAAATGAAATTTCTTGAATTTGTCATAATATTGTCAAAGTACTTTCATGTTGCATTTTTGGCCATGAAAGCTTCAGCCAGGTAGTTGAGTATCAATAAATATTATCTTCTTGATTGCATTTATACACACTAACAATATATTCCAACGACATAATATTATACTCTCTGTTATATAAAATTAAGACTGAATAAGTTAGTTAAATAAACTTATACTGCTGCTTGCTAAGGAGTTATCACTCCTAGGAAATACAGGGTTTAAACCAATAAAATATCTTCTAAATGCCCCACAGGAGGCCTGTAACTATATATTTGATAATTCATGGGAGATTATGCCTCTGTGAATGGCAAACAATGATTTTTCCATCTTTGGGTTGGGGAATGGGGCCACTGGAAATCTTTATCAAAAGTCATTTATAATTACAATTTACTACTAGGTTACTTTCATAAATTTGAAATGCTGAATAAAAATGTTCCCCTTTTTGTTCTTAAATTTGTTTTATTGACAATATGCATATTTATTACTTTATTGTCTCCCTTTGAATTTTAACATTATTGTCATGTCCATATTTTAGGTAAATTTATTTATGTATTTATTTTTGAGAGGAAGAGAAAGAGAGAGCATGAGCTGGGAGGGGTAGAGAGAGAAGGAGGGAGGGAGGGGGAGGAAGAGAGAGAGAGAGAGAGAGAGAGAGAGAATCCCAAGTAAGTTCCACACTGTCAGTGCAAAGCCCAATGCAAGGCTCAAACTCATGAACCGTGAGATTATGAGCCAAAATTAAGAGTCAGTCATTTAACTGAGCCACCCAGGTGTCCCTCATGTCCATATTTATTTAGATATTTTTCTAGTATGAGTCACATTATCACACAATATCTGATCTCTGACCTATAGAATATCTTTTATTCTTCCTGGTGAATTCCTATAAGCCATAATACTAATCAGTTAATGGAACACTTTTCTTTGGTTCCAGACTTTTATCAGTTCAGCAATCAGTTACTAAAATCCTGGACCTAAAGTTTTAGCAGCTCCTGTATCCAAGTACATCTGACCAAATTCAGAATTGGGTCTCTCCTTCTGATAGCCTTTACTCCTTAATCTCCTCCTCAAATGTGAAGACTAAAACATCACTTGGAATTAGAACCCATGTGTATATTTGTGAACTGGCTTACTCGCTAAAATTTATTCATAGTCTCAAAATGAATATCACCAGCACTTTCCTGGTCACTTGCAAACATGTACAAATAGCAAAAATAAATTAAGTTGTATGACACACATTCATTCCCAACTGAGGTTGAACAAGGCAGCACTGACTTTCATTTCAGTCCTCATAGAGAGATGACCACCTGTGGAGGCAGTTAAAAGCAGTGCAGTGTAGTTTAAGCAATTCTAGCTCAGGGCCAGTTGGATGGGGTGTGAATCCCAATTCTGGTTCCTGTTGGAGGGTGGCCTCAAGCAAATCACTTAATGCTCCTGAATCTTCTTTTCTCTTTTGTAGAATAAAGAAAATAGAATCTACCAGAATGAGTTATTTTTAGGATTTGATATAATAATTTATGTTAGGTATGTAGATAGGTCGGTGGGTGGTAGACAGATAGATGACAAAGATTCCCTTTGTGAATAATGATAGAATATTCCCTAATTCATTGCTGACAGTGACATTACAGAACGTGACTACTGCAAATGATGAGAATCAACTGTATAGAGGTTGAGTCCAATCAAAACTAGTTAAACATAATTTTTAGCAGGGAGTCCATTGTCATCTCAGACCAACAAAGTCTAGAAAACCCAAGAGAAAAACATAAATCTGTTATCAATGTTAAGAGTATTCAGTGTTGAGCCTGGATTAAAAAAAATGTATAAAAATTAATACTTTTTATATATATCAATATTATAGTCTAATTCCATTTAATCAGTTCAATAATTGTTGAATTATTTCAGGAAATAGCAGTAGCCTCCAATCATTAAAGGTGTTTGGAGTTTAGACCTTTACTCCCTGAAAGCTGTCCAGCAAATCTAACAGATTTGGATGGTAAGGAAACAATAAGTCCTTTTCAGACTCAGATATTGTATTACTTACTTGGAGAATCAAAACAAGAATAACACAGGTTACAGCCCACTACATCTCTTCTTCCACAAGACAACACCAAAACAGAAGCGGACAGAAGACAGTGAGACATGAGTGGTAGGGCAACTTGTTGCTCAAGAACTGGTTGCATGTGATAGCTAACACATTGTACAGTTTGCAACTGTAATGTAGGGGTGAAAGCAAGGCCAAACTCCTCATGCCTTGTCAGGACCTGAAAGAGGATGAGAAACGATCTCAATGATTGTATCTGTGAGGTAAGTAAGAAATGGCCTTGTAGCAACAACTCAGTAGACTCATATGTTCTTATTTTCCAGGAGGATCACAGGGCATTCTGCTAAGATTTGTTGTAGTTAAACCTTGCTCATGTGGCCTCTGTTGATTTGTGCAAAATCATCAGGGCACCAGCCTGGATCAGTTTCTATTGCCCCATGGTATATAACAATGAAATTATGTTTCAGAAGAAGCTCTGACAAAGGTACAAGCAATCCCTCAAGGAACTGTCATGTAACTGGTTTTGTATCTTAACTCAAGATACATTCTGAACAATATCTAACTCAAAAGGCCGACTCTGAAGTACATAATTTCAATGGCCAGTCAGTTGGGTTGTTTCACAGAGAGCTCCATCAAGTTCTACAAGGTGAATGAGGTTCTACATCTCTTTTTTTTTTTTTAAGATTTTTTTTTAATGTTTATTTCTGAGAGAGAGAGACAGCGTGAGCAGGGTAGGGTCAGAGAGAGAGGGAGACACAGACTCTGAAATTGGCTCCAGGCTCTGAGCTGTCAGTCAGAGCCGGACGCGGGGCTAGAACCCACAGACCGCGAGATCATGACCCAAGCGAAAGTTGGACGCTTAACCGACTAAGCCACCCAGGCGCCCCAGGAGGTTCTACATCTCATGTGCTGGCAAAGCTGGGCTTGCTTCTCTTACCTCATTCATGCTAAGACACTGGGGTCCCTTAAAACTTTTCTGCCCTAACCCATATCCTAAACACCATTTATTTAACTAAGTAATAAATATTTCTGAAATCTCTTTTATGAATCAACACTTTTTGGCCATTTCCATAATAATATTTGAAGTGATCAAGAAATTGAGTATATATTTGTGATAAGTGCATTTCAAAAGCCATAAACCTCCCATAGGATATAGATGAAAATTAACATACACCAAATACACACACCACCAGTGCATCACTATTTGAACATACTAAAGGAAAATTATTGATTAATCATATGAGAGATAGAAACACCCAGACTATGTGTAATAGAAGAAAGACCCCATTTACTAAAGCAGTTTCAAAGATAATAGAATGAACAGAGTGCCCAAGAATTTACTTGTTAAGAGGTGGACAAGTTCGAGATGAAATAAACTTCAAAAGGAGACTTAAAAGCATATCTTGCTCTTGACTAGGAATATTAAGTATTATGAAATCAACCAATAAAATTATTATGATTTCAATTAAAATACCAGTGTCATTTAGACAAGATAATTTTAAACATTATATTTTAAAAAGCAAAAAAAAAAAAAAAGATTAAATCTAGGAAAATTTTCAAAAAGAAGTATAATGGGGCATAGTCCTACTAGATATTTAACTGTATCTTCTAAACGAAAGAATGATTTATTAGCACACTAACGGATCAATGGAATGGTCCCAAAAGTTTAGAAATAGAAAAAAATAGGGGCACCTGGGTGGCTCAGTCGGTTGGGCGTCCAACATCAGCTCCCGTCATGATCTCACCGCTCATGAGTTCGAGCCCCATGTCAGGCTCTGTGCTGACAGCTAGCTCAGAGCCTGTAACTTGCGTCAGATTCTGTATCTCCCTCTCTCTCTGACCACACCCCCACCTCGATCACGTTGTTTCTCTCTGTCTCTCAGAAACAAATAAAACATTAAAAAAAATTTTAAAAGAAATAGAAAAAAATATATAGGATACGGTAAAGTTTGTATATGACAAAGTTTGTATATGGTAAAGTTAATATTTGAAATCATAGGTTAAAAAATAGGTTATTAATAAATTTAATTGGGACAACTAGTTAATTAAGTAGAGCATCCTTTCTTACCAATTTATACAAACATAAATTCCATGTGCAATAAAAATTTAAATGTGAAAAATAAAACTTAAAATAAAAGAAGAAATTTTAGAAAAATTTTGTTTTACATTAGAATGGGAAAGTTCTTTTTAATTATGGAATAAAAGAAGTCATAAAAGAAAAAAATCATGATTTTGACTATATAATTCTAAAAATCCTGTATATCAAAAAACACTAAAAATGTTAGAAACAAAATAAAAAATTTCAATTCATACAAAAAGAAATTGACTTTCTTACCTGTTAAAATTTTCTATAAATCACTAAGAACAAATAACAGCAACTCAAGTTAAAATAGGCAAAAGATTTAGATAGATCAGAGGAAAACAAACATAAATGTGTATGTGAAAATACATTCAAACTCAAACTTATTTATAATAAGATAAATAAAAGTTAAAAATTATAAGAATTCTTAAACAGGAAAAATTAAAGTGTTTGCAAACACATTGTTGAGGGGTATATGTAAAATAGGCACTTTTGTATATTTTTCAGGGAATGTGAAATGGTGCTCTATTTATGGAAATTATTTGACAATGTCTATGGAAATTTAATGCAGAAGCAGCAATTCCACTTTCAGGAATCTCTTCCATAGACATGCTTGTATAAGCATATGCATATATTTACTGCAACAGTGTTTATAATAGCACAATATAAAACATGCTAAATACTACATATGATTAACTCAATTATTATATACCTACATAATAGAAAAATTTACTATAAAAATTAAGAAGATCATCATATTTGGGTATTGAATAAACCCCGGAATATGTGCTAAGGGAAGAAAGCAAAGTACAGAAGAGTATGTTGTTTATTTGTTAAAAGGAAAAAAAATAAAACACATATGTCCACTTATCATGCAGAAATGACTCTCACCATGGACATAAGAAGCTACTGGCTCTAGGAGAAGGAAACTCATTTACTGGAAGATCCATTTGAGGAAAGATTTACTTTTTATTTTATACCTCCTTGTGTCCTTTGCTATATCTGTTCAAAGAAAATATAGGATTTTTTTTATTTTAAACATTTCAAAAGAATATGAGGAGCTTCATCAGGCAATATCTCATGGAAATAAGATGCCAAGGGAAAGAACCAGATTTGAAGTCTAGAGAAACATGGTATCTAGCTTAGGTAGCTACCAATCAGGAGTAGAGCCAGAAAACTGAACAAAAAGGAAGTTTAAGAGCTAAATCAAAAAATACCAACTGTCTGCTCCAGCATCAGCCAACCTTATTTTAGGCAACATATATGGCTGTCTCCAGGGTGTGACTCAGCCTGCCTTGGCAATTTGAAAATCATTTTAATAATCTCCTTAAACTTTAAAGCACTAAAATCAATAACATTTACTGTATCTGATTAATCCATTCCCACTCACCATCTACCAGCACAGATGTTTTCAAACTAATTTTAGCGTACCTTTTCTTTAAAATAAAAAATATTGTACATTATCTTAATATCTATGTAAATAAAATAAAGCTGTTTTGCTTAAGTGATGGAAGGGTGGCTGAGTACCACCAGTCCATCTGCTCAAACACCCCTATTTAAACACCATTCTCGGCAGCCCACCAACCTTTATCCCACTGAATACAGCTTGACAATTTTGTTTTAAGGAGGAAAAAGAAGTAAAGTTAAAGACAAATAAGTATTTGATGATGGTGACATAAGGATTCTCTTGGTAGCAAGATAGGCAATATATATATATATTGGCTGAGCAGTAGTCAGTAGGAACAAGTTTCTAGATTTCTGAATGTTTTTCATGAGACTGTTCCTATCTTAGGTGGCTAAATTTTACATCCACTTAATATGTGGCCATGACCTAGGCTAGAAAAAACAGAGGATTGGACAGCCCTTACCACCCATCAGAACCTGTGCCAAGGTGGTAAGCTTTACTTCTTTACCTTATTTGCATCATGAATTCACTTCTCTTACATTCTCTGCACTTTGCCTCTCAATATTAACACAAAGTTTTATTTGGTGGTACAAATAAGATTTCTAAGATCTCTAAATGCCTGCCCAGACTCTCAACTTCTTCTTTATATGTATGTGTGTATACACTTGCACATACACAACTTCCTGCTTTTCAGTCTTCACACACTCGTGTTCATAGTCATAAACAATATTACCATTGTACTCCTGAGCCAGAGATTCAATCACTATAAAATTGCCATGGTTAGTTGGAGTGGAGGAGGCTCAAGAATTTTATATTTTCCCCAACCTATTTCCTGTTCCACTGTGTAAAGTTCAGCAAGTGATTTGATTTCTGTGAACCAGTTTCAAAAACAAGAGGGTACATATATTTATGTAGTAGGGTTTCTGTGAAATCTAATGCTAATCAATGTATAAAAAAAAACATGGCATGTGGCAATTGTTCAATAAATGGTTAGCTTGTGTTTTTGATTAAAGAAATGGCAGCTATATTCAGGAAACATCAACAATACTATGTGTTTTTGGCAGAAGGCATATTCATGTATTTTGTCCTAGCATTTAGCTGACATACAATGAAAAAGGAAAAAAAACAATCAAATATATAAAGGTGATCAACATCAAATCTATGATTTGTTTGTATTTCAAGAGAATCGTAGATATTTGATTGCCAGTTTACCAGCAGATTTTTTTATAGCATTGGTGTTAATAAATAATACTGTACACCTAATTACAACAATATTTTATTCCTCTTCCTTATCAAAGCTGAAATGGGTCTTATTTAACACACACATAAGGAAACCTTACAGGAAAAGCAGCACATTTTTAAATATCTACACTATGTGAGTTCTGCTTGGGTTAGACAAGAAATAGCAGTTAAACTTCATGTGTAACATATTTCTGAATACGATTCTCAATTATTAGGAAATGTGTAGATATTCTGGAATGAGAAATTACATTGGTGTTACTTACATAATATTTAGTTGAGCTCAGGCTATCTCAGAAGAGTTTCCTTCTCTCTGAGTTGGTCTTCTTGCTTTTGTTATTGTCTATCTTATCCCCTGTTTAAGAAATTATATTTCTTATTATTTAAGGATAAAGATTGAACAATTTAGCCAACTGTCCAAGGTTATTACCAATAAAGCATTATATATGCCATCTTCTGTGTATAATAAAGTTAGTTAAGGCAGGAGGACCTAAGCTCAGACCAACTCACTCTGTATCCATATATCACATGGGATGTCACCATGCCACTCTATTAGCCAGATTGATTGCTTCAATTCATCCTAGATCTTTAATGTCTTCTCATCTCTGGGATTGTGATTACACTTTTGCTCTTGCCTAGAATCCCATCACCTCTTCTCCACCCCACATATTCAACTTCTCTTAACTTCTAAGATCTAGTTCAAGTTCACCTTTTCTAATGAACCTTGAGAGTAGGGTAGGGAAGATGTGAGGAGGACTAGGGAAGTTAATTATTTGTCAGTAACTACACCTCTTTTTTTTTTTTTTTTTTTTTTGCATTTAGACTCCTGATTGCTCATTAACTCATTTGATATATAACTATTAGCATATTTAGGTCTAATGGTTTATGATTATTAGGCTTAGCTTGTAGGAAATTATGATTGGCACTTTTTTTAAACCTCCTTAGCATAGTAGAGGCTCTATGTAGCTAGTCTATACACTCTTGCTAAATTGGGTTCAATATATCTAAGTGACCATTTGCTTTTTGTTTAGCCTTACTATAACATTTCAAAATGCTTTAGAGGTGGTTTTTCATTTTTCTGCTTGGATTATTGCTACTTAAAATATAGGCATTTAGTAACAAACTTTATGAGGTTTTAGTTCAGTGGTTTTTACAATTTTATTATACATATAGAATTCCCTGGGATTGTTTTCAAAATGTACAAGCTAGTTTGTATTTTCCACAATATAGCATAATGTATACTCTGGCACACTTGGTTAAAACAAACTATGTCAGTCGATAAAGTATTAAAACAAGAATTTTATATTTTAAATTCATCACTGATTGGAGAAAAAAAATTAAGTCATTTGCAGATGCCATGATGAAGTTACAGCAAGGACTTGGAGGAGCGAGTTCGAAAGCTAGCTTTTCCCTTGTGACCCTGAGCTTCCATTTGATAGCTATATGAGGTACAAGAACCAAGAGGTAACTAATAATGAGGGGAATCTAGAAGACCACTGCAAAAGCTCATTATAAGGAGAAAAATTAATAAAATACTAAATATTAAGTGGAGTATAAGGAAATTAGTTTTTCTTGAACTTGAAGAGTTGTAAAGCAGGGGGTAGTAGGAATTTCCCTTATTATAAGTTTACATTTAAAAATATCATATTAATGAATGTGGTCCAACAAAAGGCCAAGAGAATAATTTATTTGAAAGTAATATAGGCTGAAAGGGACTGATAACCAATAGAAGCAAATGAAATTCTTTTCAGAAGGAACACCATCCAAAAGAGGTATCAAAGCATTTCCACAAATGTCAAGGAACATGAAGTCAGAATTTTAAAAAAATACAATACAGAAACAGAATCATTAGTGAAAATCAGAGGGGAAACATAAAACAATACAAGTCATACAAAGTTATCATTTTATTTAATGTACCTAGTGGAGACTCTCAGATAAATATATATAATATGTATAAAGATATCAAGGAGTTGCTTGATGGAAATACTCTTTTCCTTAATTTGATGAAGGTACATGACTGAATATATTTGTCAAAAACTTGTGAAATTTTACACCTATGAGAGTGAATATTAGCTTATAAACTGGAACTAAAACTTGACTTCATAAAAGAATCACCATCTACAAAGATCATTTTTAAAAAGTACTGTGGGACACAGGTAAAATGATTACTAGAGGGACATTTATAGCTTTAAAGACTTCTAGTTTTTAAAAAAATGAAAGGCTGAAAAGATCTAAAACATCAGCTTTGAACAATAACAAATAAAATGAAACAAAAATGTTTCTCTAAAGAGAATAGAAAAGAAATAATACAATAAATGCTTAAATTAATATAATGGAAAACAATTATCCAGTAACAAGTGCCAACAAGAAGATAAAAGTTGATTTTTTAGACAGACTAAATATTCAGTAGCCTCAGTAACATGTTACCAGAACTCTCTTAAAAACTGTTTTGTCAATAAACGACAGCTGCTTCACTAACCGTGCTTCTGAAAGCCAGCTACTAGCAACAGACACTCTGATAACCACAGCTCCACAGCTAAATGAGCAACCAATCAGGAAGCAGTTGCATCTCTATGATTGGGACAATCCCTGAACTCAGTGCTTGAAAAATCCAATAGAAATATTCTCTTGTTTGCTCAGAGAGACTGTAATAAATACAGCCTTCTTAGACACTCACCTGTAATTTTTTTCATGTGTTATCATATATCTCTGGAACATTTTCAACAGGCTAAGGCTCTTCCTGCTTTTCTTTTTTTTTTTAATGTTTTTTATTTATTTCTAGGAGAGAGAGAGAGACAGCGTAAGCAGGGGAGGGTCAGAGAGAGAGGGAGTCACAGACTGAAACAGGCTACAGGCTCTGAGCTGGCAGTCAGCACAGAGCCCGACGTGGGACTCGAACCCACAAACCGTGAGATCATGACCTAAGCGAAAGTCGGACGCTTAACCGACTAAGCCACTCAGGCGCCCCTATTCCTCCTTTTCTAAACAGTGTAATGCCCTGTTCAGAGGGGACCCTTGCTGCAATTCTGTAAACTTCTACCCTAGACTCCTTTCTGTTTTGCTGCCACCAAGTGATGTCCAGACAGCACCTATATTCCTACTTCAGCAATATCACGTGTCAACTGATTTCACTATAGTCCCACAGAATTATTCTCTTTTTTCTGTATTCTCTATCTAGTACCAGCATCTACCAGTCTCTCAAGCTAGAAACTGGACTTTACATTTATAAACGCTTATCTCTCTCTACCTTCCTATATCAAATCATCACCAAGACCTGCTAATTTTACCTCCTAAATATGTCTCTAGTCCAGGATTCACAACCTTCAGTGTACCTAGGAATCACATACACAGCGTTTAAAAATACTGATGCTTCAGTTTAAATATTGATTGAAATGGTTTGAGGTGAGGGTGGGTGTGCACTAGGCATCAGGATTTAAAATATGTGAATATCTAATGTAAAGCTACTGTGGAGGAACAAGCACTGCCCCATCTGCTTCCTCACTTTCATTATCACCTTACTTCAGGCCACCACAATTTCTCACATGGATTATTAAAACCATTAAGACTAGTTAGGGCCCTAGTTTTCAATATTATTTGTTTCAACTTCATCCTTTTCATAGCTGCACAGTAGGTATAGACATATGACCTTTCTTTACCTTTAAAAAAAAATCTCTCCATCACTAAGCATGAGAAAAGAATAGTCTAAGCTCTTTACACAACTTTTACAGCAACTCCTATCTGATATGCCTTCTCTCTGATGATGTGTGGCTTTATTTCTCATCATTTAGTCTTCAACACAATCTAGAATTATTGAAATTTTATAATATGTTCACATTATTGTGATTTCCCTATAATTTTCTCCATCTCTTCATCTCACTAACTAGTACCCTAGTTAGAGTTATCTATTATTTTATAAAATAACCAAATAATTCTCTTCTCCAGGAAACCTTTGGCTCTCTGAAACAAGGTAATACTGCTCTTCCCATAATACCCAGTTATCTTCCTCATTTCCTTTAGTATGTCTTTTCATATTTCTTATGTTTCTCCTTCAATAGGCTATAAGTTCTTGAGCCCACTCAGAGTTTGTTAAACCTTTGACATCATTTAGGCTGATAGGAAATATAATAATTAATAAAACAAATATCTGTAGTTCATTTGCTCACAAAACTTGGGTACACATACATAAAATAATAACATAACTGGACAAATGCAATAGTAGCTGTATGAATATTTATATATGGAGGAAGCAATTTACTGCATGAATTGTAGAAGGAGTGAGAGTGGGGGGTATGGGAATTTTTCTTTTAGAGGTGATTAGGAGATCAGCATCTCTAAAAGTAGACTCATGGCAGCAATTGCAGTTAAAATATATTTGTTTCACCAGTCCCATAAGAGTCTTAATGACAACTCCTTTTAATAGGCATTAGGATGCTTTTGCTTTTTAGAATATCAGTTATAGCTACTATGTTTTCATTTTATAGAGAGAATCTGTTAGAAAATTTTCAAGTGGCAATATATGGTGATAATGACTGGTTACAATGCCTTGCATATGGTGAATTCTCCATAATGTAAGTACTTTCTCTGGTTCTAGCCTGTGTAATAGCCATAGCACTATAAATAATATTGTTTGTGTGGACTGCAATATGAGAAAGGAGAGGAGAATGAGCTCTTTTGCAGTTTTTGCTTGGCACCAGGTTGCACTTAGTATTAAACTCACCTCTTGGTTATATCTTCCAGCATCATAATCACCAACCTGAGTAATACTTTGAATAAAATAAGTAAGTCAAAGAACTCAAGAAATATAGACAAGTGATAAGGGAAAGTGGCTTGTGCATGCCACATTTTGTTTCTCTTTAAACATTTCCCTTTGCTTGAATATTCACTACGGGAACACTTGAATTAGTTGGATTTTATCTATAATTCTAGCATACTGAAAATGTGATGTCTAGTAGCAAATACATTATCATAAAATTATGATGCAACCAAACAATTTGACTGTCTTGTGGAGCTCATTATAAAATGATTCTACATAAACTGTGTGAGACATGAAGGTGGAGAGTGTATGGCATTGCATTTTCAGAGGATATTTGCTTAAAATAATTTCTCTGGGAATAATTTAAGATTGTAGAATTAGTATTAACTCCTTCAGGTCAGCAGGGCAACATTTAGTGCACGAAACAGTTACTTTCTCACTAATTTTCTTCTTTAAGTGTTTCCTTAGTGACATAAGGAAGCATTGTTCTAAAGCTTTTATTAACATATTTGTGAAAACTCTATAATTTTTCTTCAGCATGAAAATGTTCCACTTTTTAGAGATTGTTTCTTTTCCTTCATGTTCATTGTTTCTTTAACTTCACATTAGAAGCTTCCTTTCCTTCCTCCACATCTTTACCTATTGATGTAATAGAGTGCCAGAGAAAAAAAATTCAAGGCCCTGATTTAGTCCAATAAAGTCTATGAACAATGAGATTGCCTTGTGATCAAATTCAGGAACATAATGTTAATCAAAGGCAGACATTTCCCTTTCCCATAATGAAGGGCAATGTCAGGAAAAGTATATATGTTTGGTTTTTGTTTATGGATAACCTGCCTGGGTTAGCATTGAATAAAATTAGAACTAATGAAGGCAATTACCTAGAATAAGAGTTTCTAGAGAGATAACACTTGAATATAAAATCATAAACCATAAACCACCTAGAAGAAAATATAGGCAGTAAGTTCCTTGACATTACTTTTGGCAATATTTTTGGATCTGACCCCAAAGACAAGGCAAAAAGAAAAAATAACCAGGTGTGACTACATCAAATTAAAATGTTCAGCACAACAAAGGACATGATCAACAAAATGAAAAGGCAACCTACTGAATGGAAAAATATGTTTGCAAACTGTATATTCAATAAGGTTAATATTCAAAATCTATTTTAAAACCTATACAACTTAATAATAAGAAAACAAACAATCCAATTTTAAAATGGTCAGATAATCTGAACAGACATTTTTTAAAAATATTTACTTGTTTATTTTTGAGAAAGAGAGAGTATGAGCAGGAGAATGACAGAGAGAGAGACATTGAATCCCAAGCAGTCTCCATGCTGTCAGCACAGATCTCAATACAGAGCTCAAATATACAGATCATGAAATCATGCCCTGAACCAAAAACAAGAGTCTGAGTCTTAGCCAACTGAGTCACCCAGGGACCCCTGAGCAGACATATTTTTTGAAGAAGACATACAGATGGGCAACAGGCAAATAAAAAGTACTCACCATCACCAGTCTTTAGGGAAATAAAAATCAAAACCACAATGAGATATCATACCTGTCAGAATGGCTATTATTAAAAAGACAAAATAACAAATGTTGGTGAGGATATGGAGAAAATGGAAGAATTGTGTACTGTTAGTGGGAATGTACTTGGCATTATCTCTATGGAAAAGAGTATGGAGGTTTGTCAAAAAATTAAAAATGGAACTACCCATATGATCCGGCAATTTCATTTCTTGGCGATTGAAGAAAATGAAAGCACTAATTCAAAAAGATATATGCACCCTCATGTTCATTGCAGCATTGTTTACAATAGCCTAGATATAGAAATAATCTAAGAACCACTGATAAATGAATAAATAAAATGTGATAGTTTATATATATATTATATATATGTAATATATATATGTAATATATATAATATATATATATAATGTATATATGGTATATGTGTATATACACACACAGTGGAATACTACTAACCCATAAAAATGAAATCTTGCCCTTTTCAAAAACATGGATAAACGTTGAGGTAAAATAAGTCCAACAGAAAGATACAAATACCACATAATTTCAGTTACCAATACAAAAAACAAAACAAGCAAAATAAAACTCAAAGACATAGAGAACAGATTGGTTGTTGTCAGATGAGAGGGACATTTATTGGTTGGTGAAATGGGAGAAGGGAGCCAAGAGGTACAAACTTCCAGTTAAAAAACAAATAGGTCATGGAGATATAATAGTATTGGTGAATATAGTCAATGATAATGTATTTTAAATTGCCTAACTTAGGATGGAAATATTAGACTTGTTGCAGTGATCATTTTGCAATATATACAAATATCAAATCACTGTGCTGTACACCTGAAACCAGTAAAATACTATATGTCAATTATACCTCAATTAAAAAAACAGAAAAATTATTTTCAAAGTTCATCAGTAAACTTGACACAGATGAAGGCATTAATGAACTTGAAAATATATGTAAGTAGAAATTATGCAAAACTAAAACTTGAAAAGAAGAAAAACTGGGAAGAGAAGATATCACAGCCTTCAAGAGCCATGAAACAATATAAACACCTAAAATATATGCAGTTTCACTCTCTTAAGAGAAAGAAAAATTGAGAGGAGCAGAATAAACATGTTAAAAAAATAATGGCAATGGAATTTCCAAAACTAAACAAAGACTCTAAGCCATAGATCCAAGAAGATCTGAGAATACAAAACTGAATAAAACCCAGAAAAACTCACATGAGAAACATAATATTCAAACTGATGAAAATCAAAGGTGAAGTCAGAGAAAATAAGAATGAACTATGAATACATTCTATAATTTGGATGAATTTCAAATGCATTATTCCAAGTGAAAGAAGCCAGACTCAAATGGCTGCATATTGTGTAATTGTATTTATATGGCATTTTCAAATCTATGCAACTACCATAAATACAGAAAACATGTCAGTGGTTTCCAGATGTAATGGTGTTAACTAGAGAAGGGGATTAGGGAATTTTTTTGGGTGATGAAACTCGTATATGTTTTGATTATGGTGGTGATTGCATGACTGTATGCACTTGTCAAACTTGTGTACTAAAAAATGGGAATATTACTACATTAAATTATACCTGTAAAAAAAACCCTCTGGATGCATATGGAAAAACTTTGAGGAAAAAAAATGGCTTCATGGAAGTGGTAGAATTTGAATTCAATCCTAACAAATTTATGTGATTAATTTGAGAGCTTAGTATTAGGTAACAGGGATTATGTGCAGGTGACATAGAGTGCTTAGGGATAATCTTACTGTAATTAAACTCCTTTATTTACACTTAACTAAACTGTGGGCAACCTTGCCACAATTAAGGAGCTATTACTGGGAATTATACAATCTAAATCATTTATTTTACAAGTGAGGAAAGTGAGTCATGGAGTGGTAAAATAATTTTCCTAGTGTACAATATAAGTGGGGAGCTACAGTTGTGATTTTGTTTTGACGTTCCTCACTCTATGTCATTAAGTAGTAAAATTTAAAGTCAAAGCCCTCTTAATCATGGAGTCAAAACACTCTGGCAATTCTTTCTGGTCTTGTATTTGCCACGTACACTTTGAGGAATGCTACATCTTAATTCTAATGCTGGTGTGTCTAAGAAACCCTTTTCAGAAGGAGTAATGCTCTTCACTTTTGATAGTTATGCTTCTAACATGCTTTAGTATAATTAGCATTACAAATGCAGATTTTAATAGCTTTCTTAGCTAATATCGCTACAGCTTACACGCTGTCAGTAGAAAGTACAGATTTTACCTTATAAAGTGTGGAACACTCTAGCACACTGAACCCCAAGTTATTTTTATCAGGCATAGAAAAGATAGTGCATCCTCACATATAGGGATTTGAAAGAACAGAGAGATATCCTATTGGCATAAAAATGTCTTCTAAATAGTGGTATAGTCTCTGTACTCCTGAGAATGAGAACTCTCATGAATAAGGTTTCAATTCTATGTTGCTAGTTGTTTCTTACAGGAGGATGATGCTATATAATTTCTGATGTCTTATCTACATTTGTAGACATATAGAAGACATTTTTATGCCAATAGGCATAATAGAGTCTCTGTGCCCTATGCATCTAAGCTGTTCTGGGGATATCTGTGTTTCAGTCCTGTCTTAACAGAGAGCTTCTCAGCTCTTTGTGAGCCTGGCTAACTCCATTCAATGTAAAAGACAGGATGACCTCAAAGTTTGATAAATCTTGGTTCAAACTGTGGCATAGCCATTAGAAACTTGGATAAGTTTATTTCCATAACATAAAATAATTATTGAACTTACATATATGTTATTGAAATAGTATAAAATAGGACAGTAATATCTCATAAAGCTTCATTGAATGTTTACTTAAATAAAGATACCATTTGTTGACACAGAGTAGTCCCTCTAGGTGCTACTTCTTTCTGGTTTCTTGTCTTGGATCTCTTTGTATATTACATAGACCATCTTTCTGGTGCTGGGCTTCTTTGCCTTCTCCAATTGTCTTCTATTTGCTTCTCCAGACCAATGGCTAAACTTCCCCAAATGACTTTGTGTGCCCTGGGGGGTTCATAAATGAGACATTTTACCCTATTACCGTATGTTGTGTTTGTCCAATGGGAGTCTCTGGTAGGAGACTGAAGTTTGGGATGAATATGAGGTCAGGGTATTTTTCCTCAGCTCCTTTCTTGACAGGTTACGATGACTTGACTGTATGTTTCTACCAAAAACCACAGCTGGACTATTGTACTATGTCTTCTTGATGCTACTGTCATTTTAATTCTTGCCCATACTTTTTAAAGAGTACCTTTTAAAGTTTTCCTGTAAATATCTACCTTTGTCTGACCCAGATCTTACCTGACATATAGGCATCACTGATCCTGAATAACTCAAATATGGTATTCTTTAAATTCTCAAATAATCTTTCATCCCCCCTATAAGGGTCAGGTTTAGGCATACTCCAGGAAGCTAAAAAAGGGAATAACAATAACAACAAAAAACTAGAGAGGAGGCAGAGCTCTACTGACCAACTTCGTCACAGGTCCATTAGGGATCAACCCTAATGATGGAAGAGACAGAAAAATAGATCAGAATAATTAGAGATATATTTTGATCTCTAAAAAATAAATTAAGGCAAATTTTTTCAAGTGAAACAGTATTTAAAAATAAAAAAAAAAAAAAAAGAAGAGACTACCTCACCTCAGAAAATTTGAAAGGTATAGAGAGGGAGATATCACTTATTGTAATATAAGCTGAAATGGTAGGAAATTAGAATAGTTATTCTGAGATGATTCTCAGATTAGATTTATTAATGAAAATCTTCTACCTGTAGGGAGAGAGGGTGATGACTGTATATTTCAAGGAAAAAAAACCTTCTCCTTAAATATACCTAAGAACATTTCTTAAAATGATGTCTCTAAAAGCATGTGATGTAGCTTTCCAGAAGACAATTCACCACCAGAATAGGGAAACATGTTATATAAATAATTTTTAATGATAAGTCTTTGGTGATCACTGAAGAACTATCTCATTATCATGCGGAGAGGGTAAGCAATAGCTGAAAAATTTTCAGCCAGGACCACTTAAAGCGATGATGCCAAATTAAATGCATGATAAGATTAAAACAACTCTAAAGCCACTTTGAATATTCTCAATCTAGTTCTATAAAATTATTGTACGTCACTTTACCCTTACTGAACGTCTCACTTTATCGGTAAGATAGTGCCCATATCCCAGAGTAAAGAGGGAAGAAATTGAAACCTATAGGTGGATAATTTATATGTACCCAACACTCAACCTGGAAATAATGTGGAAATGGCTATATAGGAAAGCATCACAATTTGCCACTCTACTTCTCTTGGCTAGTCCAAAACAGGTTTAAAAAAGCATTTTGTCCCCAAAGTGGCACACATTACTTCAATATTCATTACTTAAGCTAGAACTTAACCCCATAAAGCCAGTCCCAACTTCAAGGGGGCAAAGAAATGAAGTTCATCTGTGAGCCAATAAAATCTTTAGGATGAATTTTTATGGATATATTTTTAGTTATGATCACTGCAAACATTTTAAGAGGTCATTAACCAGTGTTCCATTCTAATCCTTTATGCTCTGAAGGAAATTAAACCTTTGTGGAATTGGTTTGGGTTATTGAGACCAGTGTTAACCAGCAAAGTACATGGGCCAGAAAAGATCTTCCCATTTCTGTGGTGATAAGCTTTAAAGATTCAGGATATACAAAATAATGTGTAAAATGGACATTTGTCAAAAATTTAGTTGACCAGATTTTTTAAAACTTCTTATTGTGATATAATATATACATTATTCATTCCTTGTAAGCATTAGTGTTCTAGTCACATAATTACACTATTCTAGTGTAAAATATGTCACTAATACCCACTACTGAGGCCTTTTTTAAGAAATAACTGATTTCTACATATATAGTAATATGCCAAGTTTAGAGCTTGGCATATAAAGTCAAGAAAGTAATTGTTTTATTTCTTACTTTTAGACTAAAACACTTTGAGATTTCCTTGCCTCTGTGTTTTGTCCTTGCTGTTTTCTTCTCCTAGAGTGACAGCATCTCACATTCCAATGTATACCACAAATCTTTTCTACCTATCATTCTAGGAAACCACCTCAAAGATGACATTTCTGAAGACCTCAGATTCTCTCATTAGAACTCACCATACACTGCTTACCATTAACATTTTATTTATAACACTGGGGATGTTCTAATTTCTTAGAGTTGAAATTATAAATAAATCTCTTGAATTAGAATTGCTTTTAAATTGTGTTTTGGGGTGACTGAGTGGTTCAGTCATATTAGTGGCTGAATCCTGATTTTGGCTCAGGTCATCATCTCGTGAGTTCAAGCCCCATGTTGGGCTCTGCACTCACTGCACAGAGCCTGTTTTCACCCTCTGTCTCCCTCTTTCTGGCTTTCTCACATGCAGCTGTTTTCTCATTCTCTCTTTCTCTCAAAAACAAATAGACATTAAAAAATTGAGAAAATAATAAAAATAATAAAAACAATAAACTGTGCTTCATTTTCCAAAGGACAAAATAAGTTTGAGTTCTCACCAAGATATTTCCTTGAGGTTGTGGAATTTGAGTTGATCCTTAAAGGATAAAAATTATTTATTTGGGAGACAGGGAAATAACACAAACAAAAGGCTCCAAGAGGTGGTATTAAAAACAATATGACTTTTTCAAATGGGAAATGAGGGAATAATGCTGATAATCCATTAGCAGTAAGTGTTCATCACTATCAATCATTGAACAAATGCCATTTGCTATGAATGAGAAAGGCACTTAGTTAGGAAGTCAGTATATAAAGTAGTAAAAGATGTATGGTCTGCTTTGAAGAGGCTCATGTGATATGACTTTTTATTTCTCTTAGTGGAAGAAGATTTGCACTAATCCATTCATATTCTCTCACCTTCTCTCCCTAAACATTAATTCAGCCTGTTTGTACATCAATTCTTTAGGGCTTACCAGTCTGATGAGTCTACTTGGTAATACTATACTTAACAATGGTAACATATAAGAGAGTAGATTTTAGATACACTTATCATGCAAAAAGCATTATCGATATGAGGTGATGATATGTTAATTAGCTTTACTATAGTAATTATTTCACTATGTATTTATCTATAAAAACATTTTGTAAAATTAAGAATATACTATTTTTATTAAAAAATATACAATAAATGAAAAAAAAATTTAATCCCTGAAACTGAGATCATTGCTGGTGATGAGAATTAGTGCCACATCTTCCTCCTTTCTTGCGGTTCAACTGACCAAGACCTGATTTAAATGCATAGCAGGATATGAAAATGATAGGATTCTAATTAAGGCATAGGTTTTTAGATTATTAACACCAGGTTTCCATATTCTTATTCATTTTTCAAAATAAAGTATTATCCACAAAACCAGAATGAGATTCAATGTGAACTCAAGAAATAGTCATCCATATGCACAAAATATTAAAATCTGCATAGCTCATAAAACTTCCTACAACACTAAAATTGTATTTATTAATTTTTTGCCATAGTATAAATGTTCAAGGGAAAATACTTGAGAGAGAGTATGTTGGATTACTACCCTGAAAATGAGTGCAATATGGAAGTCAGGGTTCATTTCAAAGACATTCTGCATAGATTTGTTTCCACACATAATGTTACATTGAATTTCTTTGCCTTTGTAGTATAAGCTACCTTAGACAAAGGAATAGAGATCAAGTGACTTTTTAGGCTTTCATCAAGTCCAGTAATTGTTTTCTATACCTATGGCATACCAGAAATTCTCCCAAATAATTCCTTCTCCTGGTAACCTCAAGTCATTATCAAATCCTTGAAAAACACATTTCATTATTTTGTTTGTTTCTGAATCAAGAGGACAATATCTAAAAGTGATAGATGGTCAGTAAATTTTGTTAAGTGGTGTGTGAATAAATGGATGGGTGGATGGATAGAAGGATGAGGGGGATGAAAGAATGAATAAGTATAAAGTACTTTTCATAATTCTTTGTAAAGCATATTAGAAGTATTTTTCATTTATAAAGTCAGAGAATTTGCATTAGTTGATCTTATGTATCAGCTTGACTGGGCCACAGATAGGGTGCCCAGATATTTAATTAATCATTACTCTGATACTTTCTGTGAAGGTGTTTTTGGATGAGATTAATGTTTAAATCATTGGACTGAGTAAAACAGATTGCCTTCCCACATGTGGATGTGCCTCATCCAATCAATTGAAGACCTGAATAGAACAAAATGCCAACCCTTTCCCAATTAAGAGAGAATTCCTTCTGCCTGACTGCTTTTAAACTGGGCATTGCTTTTTCCATCTTTTGGACTTGAATTGAAATATTAGCTCTCCTGTGTGTCAAGGCGGCCGGCCTTCAGATGGTAACTACACTACTGGTTGGCTGTTTCTCAGGTTTTCACACTCAGCCTGGAACTATACCATTGACTCTTCTGGGTCTCTAGCTCACCAATTCACTTTGGAGACCTTGGGATTTATTAGTCTCGATAATCTAGTGAGACAATTCCTTATGATCTTTCTTTCTCACTCTCTCTTTCTCTGTCTGTCTCTTCGTCTCTCTCCATATATATGCATGTACATATATTTACATGTACACATCTTACATTAAACATATCTATTGGTTCTATTTCTCTGCAGAACTCTAATACATACAGTGACTCAAAAGAAGCAAGGAGACAAAAATAGAGATAGAGGCTCTCCTGGATTTTGAAGTTGAACTTGAAATTTGTATGCTTCCTTTCTTCTTTGATGCCATTGTTATTATAATTACCATGACTACGAGCTACCATTTATTGTTTACTATCTGCCAACAATGTACTATCCATTTTACCTCATTCATTGTTTTTGAATTTTTTTGAGGAAAAAACCTGAAGCTGGGTAAATAACTTGCCTAAGCTTATATGGCTAATAAAAGGCAAAACTTATATTTGAATCTATAGCCTTCTGATTTCAAACTTTGTATTCTTAACCAGTGTGGCTCCAACATTAACTCATTGGGTGTCCTTGGACAAACATTCCCTTATTTTCCTTTTTTGGTTTCCCTTCTTTTACAGAAATGGGCAGTGAATTTGATGATCTTTACTGCTCCTTCTAGCCCTGACATTCTGGGATTATGTGATCCTTCAGAAGCAGATAAAAGGAATGCAGTGGTCCAGCCACAACTGGGGTCAAGACCAGGTAAGCACTGTGTACAGCACAAAGTCAGCATCTGTAAGGGAGAGTTCAAGGGTCTTCCTGAAGATCACTTTGGAGACCCTTTGACTACCTTAAAGAATGTTGCCTACTGTTCCTACCCATTGTCCCCATCTGTTTAGAAGTGTTAAACTAGCTATGTGGATAAAACCTGAAGGTAGAGAAAACAATTTTTGTTCGTTTTTCTTTGCACTTCCTCTTTCATCTCTGAATATCCCGTGGTTGTCTGATATCCTTTTCATGCTGTGAGTTCTTCTTTTCCCACCCGTCCCTGCTCCAAGGTCACTGACTCCTCTGTTTTACCCCAGATGCTTCCCTCTCCTGCTTTTGGATGGCCCAAAAACAAATGCCTCTGCATCTGCAGATTTATCTCATTTATGATTCCCTTAAGTCTCTGAAAACATACCTGATAGATTAATCACGTTGTCCAATGAGTATGTTACAGATTGTTAAATTTGTTTTTACCAAGAACACAGGGTTCTGTCACCAGGTAACATTAGCCAGAACTAAATAAAACAGGATTGCATTAGTTTTTTTTATTATAGAACTATTAAGACTTTTCTGTGTAAATATATTCAATTAAACTTCCACAAGCAACTAATGCAATAGACCTCACATTTTATTTTACTCTATAACCCTCTGTTCTCATCTATCCGATAGTACTAAAGTTCCATAGAATGTACTTTGAAAAACGGTAACCTAAAGGGTTACTAGCATGTAAATAGCTCAGTGTATTCAACTTTCAAAAACACACAATTAAACAGAAGCTAGCGTTCTTTAGAAAGGTGATGTACTTTAGGTACTGATGACTTCTCATAAGAAAGAGCAGTCTGTAAGGTAAATATTAGTTGGAGAAGGGTCAGAAGTTCTGAGTATCTTAACTATCACATGACATTAAGAAATAGTATGTTTCTGCACCAAAGTAAAACTTTAAAATATTAAAGCATATTATTCCTTTACTAATTCTCAAAAACATATTTATTTTTTGGCAAACCAGGTTTATAAAACTTAGTCATACCAGAAAAGTACTACAGAGCCCAACCTTTAGCATATGTTGTCTTCTGATACATAATAAATTATCTGATTCAAATGTTGTTTATTATATTCTCTATCTGTAGGATGTAGCATAGAATAATTATAGATCAAAGAAGATGTGTATTTTAAATGTCAATATATTGCTGAATTGTTGTCCATTAAAATGATGGACTAACATGAGCCAAGTTATAGTCTCATATCTCCATCTTCATTTATGAGTGTTTTTACTCCTTCATCATGAATAATCATTTTGAATTTTGTCAATGTAATAGGTATAAAAGAATCTCATATTTTTTATTATTTTTATTAAGAGATTGAACATCTTTTCATTTATACCTTATTTGCTATAAACTACACATACATCCTCTTTATTTACTATTGTGTTTTGCATTGTTTTGTTATTGTTGTCTTTATTCATTAAACTAAAAATTTTACCTAGAATTTATTTTGATTTTTGATGTGAGGTAATAATTCATTTTTTATAGATGGTTATCAAATTATCTCAATAGGAAATAATAAATTATCTAAATCTTCCTCACTGAAATCCAACATACTTGGAAGCATTACTTCTATATTTTCTGGTTGCATTGATTAGTTGGTCTATTTTGGCACCAGTATTTGTCTTAATTATTTTATATCTGGTTTATATTTTCATATACTAATTTTCTAAGTTATGTTTGCATATTTTCTAAATTTTTTTTAATGTTTTATTTATTTCTAGGAGAGAGAGAGAGACAGCATAAGCAGAGGAAGGTCAGAGAGAGAGGGAGTCACAGACTGAAACAGGTTCCAGGCTCTGAGCTGGCAGTCAGCACAGAGCCCGACGTGGGGCTTGAACCCACGAACCGCGAGATCATGACCTAAGCGAAAGTTGGATGCTTAACCGACTAAGCCACCCAGGCACCCCTGTTTGCATATTTTCATATGAACTTCAGGATTACTTTCCAGTTGCAAAAAATGTATTAGTGTTTTTATTTGGATTATATAGATTTCTAGAATTTATGATGATTAACATATTTGGAATGTTGAGTCTTTTTATCCAAGAACATAGTATGTCAAGTAATGAAATTTATATGACCTCTTAAACAGCAAGATTTTAATAATATAAGCATCATTTGGATTTTGCATAAATGTTTTGTCAATTACAAATTAGTTATAAGGCTGCCCTACAAAAAGATTGTGTAAATATTTGTACTAACAATTAACATAGTAGAAGTTATTGTTTCTATCATTATTTCTTAGATTATTTGGAGTTTATTTTTAACCCAAATCTTGTTTTCATGGCTTCTTTTTTTAACCTTATTGGCCAGCCACTTAACCAATAGATTATTTTCTTTGGGTAGGAACTCACTTACATAGAAAGATTTGTCTATAATAAACAGGCCAGTTTTGAAAAATTCATGCACGAAGGTCAAATTAAGATAATTAAAAAGAAATCAATCAAGAGATGCTTGATCATAATGGACATTGGACTTGTACAACTGTGAATCCCTAAAAACAGAACATGTTTGAGAATTTCTGTTGGTTTTTTAAGCTTTCATTAATACTAGTTGATCATGAATGGCATACAAAGTAGAAACAATTTTAAATAAAATAATGATTTATATAATCTGCTTATCTTAAATTAGAGTTAAGGTCTAATATTTGGCAATGGTTCTAAACAATTTCCTGAAATTCTCAAGCATTGATCTGGTCATCAGCTGAGAGATAAACTGGTTAGAAAATAATTTGTCTAAACTTTTTATTCTCCCTTGATGTCATGCTGTATGGAGGGTGACAAAGAAAACCCCTGATTGCTGAAATGTTGAGAAATGAAACTAAATAAATACCAGAGGAAATTATGGTGTTTGTGGACTTAGCTCTTAGCAATACTTATTTCATATGGTCAGTATACTCATGCTCAATTGCTCAGGAGCACAAGATTTAATGCCCTCCTCATAATAATCCTTGATATTAGATTTTTAAATGCACATCCAATGTTGAGTTAAAAAATAACCTGAGTTCCTTTTTCCTCTTTCCTTCCTGGGTTCTGAACATATTGAACAGTAAAACAACTAAGAGATTATAATCAATTTTATTTTTTTAATAAATGCTAAGAAAGAAAAGTCTTCGTGTGGAAGCCAAATGGGCCATTTACTTGAGCCTGAACTTGAAATAGGCATATTTATCAAAGGAGACATAGGCACCCAAAGCCTACAGAAGAGCTATTCCTGGAGAAGCATCCAAAGTCATTCCCTTTCTTTTTTAAAAAAAAATTAATATTTTTATTTATTTCTGAGAGAGAAAGAGAGAGACAGCGTGAGCAGGGGAGGGTCAGAGAGAGAGGGAGACACAGTGTCTGAAACAGGCTCCAGGCTCTGAGCTGGCTGTCAGCACAGAGCCCGACATGGGGCTCGAAGCCACAAACTGTGAGATCATGACCTGAACTGAAGTCAGACGCTTCACCAACTGAGCCACCCAGGTGTCCCAAAACTATTCCCTTTCTGAGGATAACTCTTCCCAATGTGAAGGTTGAACTGACTCAAGAATGTCCAATTATATTCACGAAATTTACCAACAGAAATATTCTCCACCTTCTCAGTGGCAATAAAAGTGAAGAGAGATATATTTGGGAGAACCCGTATAGAAACAGGAAGGAAAAAAAGGCTTTCTCCTTATTCCCACCCTGCTTTTGTACTTAGAAAAATGTCTTGGTTTGTCCCCAGTTCAAAGATATGTAGGGCAAATGACTTATCATGAAGAAACTAGATCTATTTTTATCCTAAAATCTCCACATTGTTTGATGATCTTAACTTGTAGACTAAGATGCTCACTTCAGATGCCCATCATTGTTGAAAAGACAACAGCTAATTCTAGGATTTTCTTGAAGCTTGAAATGCAACCAACACACGTGACCTCATCTTCTTTGTTTCAAGTAATTAGAGGAGTAATTCCACAACTTAGCTGGAAAAAAAAAAAAACACCTACCCAGATTTCTTTTTAAGTTACATTTGTCTAGTTTCAATTATTGCTGACCTAGACAAAGAAGGCATCTGAGACTGTGACCATAGATTCAAGTATTTTGTCCTTAATCACAGTATGAGTCAAAAAATAAGACACTCTTGAGTACGTTCTGAGACAGATGCAAGATTTACCTACAAATATAGGGCAAATGGCAAGAAGAGGGTGCTATATGGGTGGATAGTCAAAAGATGTCACACTTTGGGAATAACAAACCTTTTTTGGTTATGAATAATACATTCTTCTTAGAATTAGTATTAGTTATATATGTGGGCTTTGTATTATTTTTCCTTTCAAAAACATACCAGGAATAAAAATATGATTTGAAGAAAAGGAATTGATAAAGTACTTAATTTGGACTGGTTTCCCTAGGAGTCAGGCTCTGATCCAAGCAAGGACAGATTTGCCCTGAGGATGCTATTGTGATGAAAGTCAGGGTATGGGACTGTGACAATTAGAAGGAAATCTCTTTCCAGAATGGAGTTGAGAGGCCAGCAGGGGGAGCTCTCACCCCCTACCACTCCTCCTCAAATGCACTCCCAAGAGGAAGAAACAGATCTTGTATTTGGGAAATATCTCAGCAGGAGGAAAGAAGCTTCCTCCTACCCTGGCAACAGCCTGGCCAAGGAGAGACAGTCACAATTTAGCCAATGAAAATCCACTATCCTTCAAACTCCTGGTTTACTCCCATAACATTTTTATTTTTAACTGCCTTCCCAATGTCCCCCTTTGTTCTATAAAAGAGCATTCCTCTCCTCTGTTCTGTGCAGTTGCCCAGGGTTTTGGTGCAGCTTGCTTGTCCAAGACTGTCATTCTCTGCTACTCCTAAATAAACCCATTTTTGCTGGTGACATAACTGGAAGTTTTATTTATTTATTTGTTTTATATTTTTAATGTTTTATTTATTTCTGAGAGAGAGAGAAAGAGAGACAGTGTGAGCAGGGGAGGGTCAGAGAGAGAGGGAGACACAGAATCTGAAACAGGCTCCAGGCTCTGAGCTGGCTGTCAGCACAGAGTCCGACACGGGGCTCGAACCCACAAACTGTGAGATCATGACCTGAGCCGAAGTTGGATGCTTGACCGACTGAGCCACCCAGGCGCCCCTGGAAGTTTTATTTTTAAGGTTAACAGAATTTACATTCCCATGTCCCAAAGCACACATGTTCACAGTTTTTCATTATCTTATCGATAACTTTTGTTGCTGCTTCTGTCTTCTTTTACTACTGATTGACCAGGTGTGACCTTCCAACTGATGCACTGGTAAACATTATAGACTAAAAAACCAGAAGACACGGAGTCTCATATCACTTTTGTGGTGCTAGGAGTTTTGGGTAACCTAAAAGCTAGCATGTGTCTTTAATGAGTGACTTGGTGCTTCTTAATCAATGTGGTGGCAAAAAAAAAAAAAAAAAAAAGCGGAGTGTTAAGTGGAATATTATCATGATCTACATTCTGTGGGTGGCAGCAAGTCCACCATGGGCAGGTTTTCTGTAGGTCTGTCAGAGTGCATGCCAGCCAGGGTGGGTTCTTGGTCATTACTTACATAGGTGTGCTTAGAAGCAAAGTTTCACATATGTATAAAAGACATATGAATATTTACGTGTATGCTTATATAGTTTTATACCTATATGGATTAGTATAAATCAAGTATATGAATTAATCAATCTATGAATGAAATCCAAAATACACAGTATCTTTTTTGTTTTCTAAGGAGCACATTAGAAATACGGACAAACAGAAAACCACATCTTTGGTTTCCAGAAAACATTCCCTCAAGGAATGTGCCATATTATAAAATTCATTTATTCTTCAAATTAATTTACAAAGTAAGCACAATTCTCAATTGCATCCTAATATTGTTATTCTGTAACTTAGAAAATTTATTACAAACTTGCCTGAAAGAGTAAACAAGTAAGAATAATTCCTAATTTTTGAAGAAGAGGAACAATGTGCAAGGATTTGCCTTGATTCTCTAATTGATTTCCCATGGGACCTTCAGTTATAATATACACTTACAACTAAAAAAAATAGTTTGGTACCAAAAGAGAACAGAACCTAGAAAGGAGATGTAACAAAATGGTAACAATGGTTATTTCTGGATAGTAGGTTTATGAGTCACATGCTTTTTCTTTTATTTTGTTATTTTTTTTTTCAGTATTTCTGCAATTAAAATTATTTTGTTTAGTACAAATGATAGAAATGAAAAATACAGGGGCGCCTGGGTGGCTCAGTTGGTTAAGCAACTGACTTCGGCTTAGGTCATGAACTCACAGTCCATGAGTTTGAGCCCCGCATCAGGCTCTGACAGCTCAGAGCCTGGAGCCTGCTTTGGACTCTGTGTCTCCCCCTTTCTCTGCTCCTCCTTGCTCAGGCTCTCTCTCCCTGTCTCTCAAAAATACATAAACATTAAAAAAAAATTTTTTAAAGAAATGAAAAAAAATCATAGACCAATAAGATAAAATTATTTCTATAGCAATGAAAAGTTCTAATAAATTATTGTAAGATTATAAGCTGTTTTGTAAATTAAGTCAATATAAGTTTTGAGTGTCTGGTATGTTCTAGACACATAGTTAACTCTCTAGCTTCTTATTCTTAAATATAAGATCAGTATTTCTCCAGTTTCTAAATGCTTGAGTCAGATTTTGAAAATACCCGCTAAGAATGGTTTACAGTGTTCTGGCAGCATAGGGGCCATTCATTCCCTTCAGCTCCAGTTGTATGGCTCCCCGTTAAATCAATCAGCAAGGGTAATATTCTCTGCTCGATTCCTTCACAGTATTCTGTTCGACATTATGATGCTTGTGGGTAATTGCCCAAGTGTAAAGTTAAGTTGGAGAATTCATTACTGTGACTAGAAGAAATGAAGTTTAATCTGTCACAAATTCACAGGTAACTTGGATTCCTTCTCTGCCTCTCAATCCCATCCAGGTTGTCTATTTTATCTGGGACAGCTCCTGTCCAGAACAAAATTTTCTCCTCTTCTTATATGAAAAGTTGAAATTTGTATATAGGATTGTGCTGTGAAGCCTTGTATACTGAAGGGGCTACAGAGAGAGGACTCAGTCAAGTGCAGCATGATTCCTAGCTCTCTTAAATCTCTGCACTACGTTCTAAGTAATCATGACCCATTCAGAGCACCTTGCTCAGTCCTTATTTCAATGGGCCTTTCTTTATCCCTACAAAATAATCCCAGTGTTCTTTACAATTGGAGCAGAGCTGGGAAAGCAGATGGACCCATTCAGATCTTAAGGATATGAACAAAGAAACCAGTATCTTCCATATGGCCACTATACTCTGTGCTCCCATTTAAACACTGTCAAAGCAGCATATTCAGGGCCACCTTTCAGAATTCAGAGTCCATGGCATAAAAGATCAAACTATATTTCATTTCATGGGTTGTTCATAATCATCACTGTAGAGATATGAAAGGAAGAATCAAATATAAATGCAATGGAGTCTGAGTCTTGCCATATGTTGCTTCTATCCACAGTAGGGTGGTATTTTGCAGCTCAGAGTGCAGAGGCTCCATGGCCTCCTATTCTCAGGCCTGATTAATCCTTCAGTAAATTCACCAATTTAGCCTCTCCATGGGTTTGCATATAAATCAGGGTTTGGTTAGTAATACAGAAGCCTCTCTAGGTCTTCTAGACAGAGGGAATTTAACCCAAGGTTACACTAAATACAAAAGACCTAAGAAACCATACTGAGGATGGGATAAAATGACAGATTATCAATTGTCAAGAAGCTGTCACTTATCCTAGAGTGAGGAATAGTAATGTTACCTGGTAAGAGCCGAAACCTGACGGTAATCTGACTACAGGCACTGGAGATGGAGATGTAGTCAATACCAAAACAAATCACTCGAAACAGAGGGTGGGGAGAAATACCCTGGCTTCTCCCTCTCCCAAGCCGTTTAATCTTGCATCAGTGCCTCCCATTCCATAATTATATGTACCGAGAAACTAGAAGGGTAAGGGGGCTTGGGAAGTATAATTTTAAGTGACACAGAATGGAGCAGGTGGAGTGATAGAAAGAAGAGCATATTGGCACAATGTATAAAATAAGCGAGCAATTTCTTGGTGAAAATTGAGAAGGCCATTGTGGTAAACAAGATAATGGTCCCCCAAAGATGTCTATGTCCTATTCCCCAAAACCTGTAAAATTGTCACCTTAAATGGCAGAAGATACTTTGTGGATGTGATTAACTTAAGGGTGTTGAGATGGGGAGATTATCCTGGATGATCCAGTGGGCTCAATGGAATCATAAGTACCCTTGTAAGAGGAAGGCAGGAGATTTGAGTCAGAGGGGAAATTTGAGGATTAAGGCAAAGATTGGAGTGAAGGGATTTAAAGAAGGAGAAAAGAGCCGGTCAAAGGGATATAAGTGACCACTAGAAGCTAGAAAAGACAAGGAAGTATATTTTTCTCTAGTGCCTCTTGAAGGAATGTAGCTCTGCTGATAACTTGATTTTAGATCATAAGACTCATTTAAGAATTTGTGTTGTTTTAAGCCACATACTGTGTGGTAGTTTGTTATAGCAGCAACAGAAAAACAGTACATTTAGTAATACTATAAAAGTTGTTTTAAAAATTTTAGAAATCAGGGGCACCTGGGTGGCTTAGTCGGTTAAGCGTCCGACTTTCGCTTGGGTCATGATCTCACGGATTGTGGGTTCGAGCCCCGCGTCGGGCTGTGTGCTGACTGCCAGTTCAGAGCCTGGAGCCTGTTTCAGTCTGTGACTCCCTCTCTCTCTAACCCTCCCCTGCTCACGCTGTCTCTCTCTCTCTCCTAAAAATAAATAAAACATTAAAAAAAATTTTTAGAAATCAAAGGCAAAAAAAAGTATATTTGAAATCTAAGAGAAAGATACCCATTAACCAAATGAGAGTTTGCCAATTCCATCCATCATAGATACCATCCCTCCGAGATCATTGATTTCCCTCAGTTGTGCCTCCTGAACAGAGTCTGTTCCCATTCCCTATTTCCATTCCCCAGTAGGTGTGAATGAGGGGTGAAGGGAACACTCAGCCCTGGCTATTTCATAAGTGAATAGCGAAGTCAGGTATTAATTGACCTGACTTTTTCTTTCTTTCACCCCATAATTGAAGTGCATTTATCCTTTCTCCCCATCAATATAAAATAAAATAATTGCCCAATTAGCAAGAAATTATTTTGGGAATGACTAATTTGAGTATCTATTAAGTCTGTACCTAACACTTTGCTCTGTCAACTGGAATAAAAAAATTAAATGTCAAAAAAAGATGTGAGAAGGACTTGCTTTTACAAGGTCAGTATTTCTGAAACAGGTTAAAGCAAGAGGAAAACAACATTCAGCTTTGTCAAGACTGGTGTGATAAATGGGAAAGGACAGGGGTTCAGTTTGGACAACACAGGACTGGAGATGAACCAGATGAGCATGACTGCCTTTCACTCCCAGGCACTGCTCAGCAACCTTATCCATGCGGTAGAGATGTGAGGCAGTTGCCGGCTCAAGTTTGGGGAGTGTCAGGGGTCTCAGCTCCCTCCTCCAGGTCTAGTGACATTGATCACAACTGACAGAACCTAGCACTTATACCATCAGCCTCAGCATTGTGATTAGGTGTGGAAAGTAGAAACGCTAAGCTCTCATTTCTTGCTTGCTGGCTTTGGGAGAAGGGCAGTGTCTGGGCTTCCCACATATTTAAAAAAAAAATAAGTGAAATTGAGTTCTTCAACTTTCTTACTGGTGTTAAAGAGAGCACAGAGTTGTTTTTTTTTTAATTTTATTCTTTATTTAAGGGGAAAGGGGACTTTATCTTACTTTTTTAGTTAAAATTGTATTTAAAGGGCAAAGTTCCTCTTTGACCCCTTCTTTCTATACTAGCATCTTTGTATGACGTCTACCACCAGATTTCTCCACAATAAGAAAACCCTTCCTCTGTGGATTGATTTTGCCTTCTCATTTTGTCATGGCTATAAGGTTCTGATCTCCAATCTCATGTCATTTTTGATCCTCTAAGACTCAATGTGAATGAGATTTAGCTTGCTTTTCTCCAGGTTTGATAGGAAAAAGATGTGTGGAGGTGGCTTAGTTGGGAACAAGAATATTAGGACAAGGCTTAGAGAGGCAAGATGGTGGAGAATTAGGGAGCTCCGTACATTTCTTTCGCCCCCATCTCTCAAAAGGAGGCCTGAAGCCATAGGAACCCTTACAGAATCCAGGAGTTTGGGAGGAAAAGGAGACAGAGTCCACTGAGAAAACTTTATAGCATGAGTGTGAACTGGGGAAGATAAAAATGGGTTGGGACCAGAGACATGGAGGGGAGGTAGGGAGCCCCCTTTGCGGGGAACCGCAATGAATCTAGGGGAAAAAAGAAAGAGCAGCTGAAACTGCTCAAGACACTGTCACTCTCACTGGAGAAGAGAAAAACCTCGGCTTGGGACAGAGGGATCTGGTTTCCTGCTGTCCAGCTGACCCTAGGCGGGACGCACTCGTCCCTAGAGAACCTGAGAAAATCTACTGCTTGCTTGCCAGGTCAAACTGGAGGGGACACAGCGGTTGCCTTAAGCCATTCCGTTGTGCTTCTGGCTCGGCTTGATCCCCAGGGGGAAGGTGAGAGGCTTGAAACTGCTCTGAGGGACTGTCTGCGAGTTTATACTTCAGGCGTTATCAATGAGGCATGAGGACTAAGATCTGGAAAGGAGCCCTGGCTTAGAAATATAGCATGGCCCACCCTGGCCACACCTGCAGCACAGCACAGAGAGATCAGACCTAAAAGAGTGATTTGCAATGTTTGATTTGAGAAGGGAATGTGGCGCCGCCACTTTTCTCCCCACAACCACCAGGTTGGGACCTCAGGGAGCAGCCCACAGGATGCACTGGAGGCTAAAACCAGCCAACACCAAACCACACATATCCCCTCTAGAGAGCTACCATTTATTTATTTATTTATTTATTTATTTATTTATTTTTATTTATTTATTTATTTATTTTACCAGAGCACTGAGCAAGACCAACATGGATGCACTGCCCTGATTAATTCTGGTCACTGGCTTGTTTAAATAGTCACATTTAAACCATTCTCTACATGTATATTCTACACTTCCACCGTTACCTTTTTTTCTCTCTCTCTCTAGAGTAATCAGACTATATAGTTTCTCTGAGTAGCATTATATTCATTTCTTTCGCCTCGCCTCTAACCATATTCCCCTTTCTCTCTCTGAATTAAGCCTCTTAGTCTCTCTGCCTGCTCGTTTCATTTCAATTTCACTTCCTCCCCGCCTTGTCATTTCTCTCTTTGTATATGCTCTTCCATCAACACTGCATACACCGGGCTCTTTATTTGTAGCTGGGAATTTTGGTTCTATGCTTTAGACTATCCTTTGTCTATTGGGTTTTTCCTTTTTTCTTTTTTATGTATTTTTACTTTTATTATTTGTCTTTCCTCCATCCACCTTCTGTGTGTGTGTGTGTGTGTGTGTGTGTGTGTGTCCCCTTTTTTTCTTTTTCTTTTTCCCTTTCGGTTTGCATGTTTGTTGGATATGTCTGAGCGTCTGTATGCCTTTGTTCCCTGTTTATCTGTTTTCTTTTCCAGGGCTACCTCAAGAAACATGTCAAAGTACACATGGTGGAGAGTCCCAAATACCACTGCGTAGGGAAATAAAATAACAAAGGTCTCAACAAGAGAGACCAAGAGACATCATTCAAAGAACACTTTCTGAACAGACAGGCCCTAGACAGTCAAAGAGCCCTCTTTGGCACAGGAGCTTTCTCAGGTGCAGAGTGCATAACAAGCTTTTAAAACTAACAAGAGATAGAAAGCTAACTAAAATGACAAAATGGAGAACTCTCCTCCAAAAAATTCCAGGAAGAAATGACAGCTAAAGAACTGCTCAAAACAGATATGAGCAACATAACTGAACAAGAATTTAGAACAACAGTCATAAAATTAATTACGGGGCGTGAAAAAGGCATGGAAGGCATCAGAGAAACTATTGCTACAAAGACTATGGAGCTTAAAAATAGTTGTGATACATTTAAAAAAGGCTATAAATGAGGTGCATAATAAAATGGAGGTGTCCAATATACGGATTCAAGAGGCAGAAAGGAAAATAAGTGATTTGGAAGACACTATTATAGAAAAAGAGGGAGGTGAGAAAAAGAGAGATAAACTGATCCAGGAACACGAAAGGAGAGTTCAAGAGCTCAGTGGTACAATCAAAAGAAATAGTATCCATATCATAGGAATTCCAGAAGAGGAAGACAGAGGGAAAAGTGCTAAAGGAGTCCTTGAACAAATTATAGCAGAGAACTTCCCCAATCCGGAGAAGGAAACAGACACTGAAATCCAAGAGGCACAGAGAACTCCCCTCAGACATAACTTGAATCGAGCTTCTGCATGACATATCATAGTGAAACTGGCAAAATATAAGGACAAAGAGAGAATTCTGAAAGCAGCTAGGGATAAAAGGGCCCTATCATACAAAGGGGACCTATCAGAGTAGTTACAAACCTATCTACTGAAACGTGGCAGGCCAGAGAGTAATGGCAGGAAACCTTCAATGTGATGAACTGGAAAATATGCAGCCAAGAATCCTCTATCCAGCAAGCCTGTCGTTCATAATAGGAGAAAAAAAAAGTCTTTCCAAATAAACAAAAATTGAAGGAATTCGTCACCACTAAACCAGCCCTACAAGAAACTCATTTTAGATCTGAGGACACCTTCAGATTGAAAGTAAGGGGATGGAGAAATATCTATCATGCTACTGGAAGTCAAAAGAAATCTGGAGTAGCCATACTTACATCAGACAAACTGGACTTTAAAGTAAAGACAGTAACAAGGGAAGAAAAAGGGTATTTTATAATAATTACAGGGTCTATCCATCAGGAAGAGATAACAATTATAAATATCTATGTAGCGAATACGGAAGCACCTAAATACATAAAACAATTAATCACAAACAGAAACAATCTTATGGATAAGAATGTGCTAATAGCAGGGGACTTTAATACTCCACTTACAGCAATGGATAGATCAACTACACAGAAAATCGCTAAAGAAACAAAGGAGTTGAATGGCACATTGGACCAGGTGGAATTGACAGATATATTTAGAACTCTACATCCTGAGGCCAAGGAATTCACTTTCTTCTCAAGTGCGCATGGCACATTCTCCAACACAGATCACAGATGGGGACATAAAGCAGCCCTCAATAAATAGAAAAGAATTGAGATCATACCATGCACATTTTCAGATCACAATGCTATGAAACTTGAAATCAATCACAGGAAGAAGTCTGGAAAACCTTCAAAAACATGGAAGTTAAAGAACACCCTACTAAAGAATGAATGGGCCAATCAGGCAATTATAGAAGAAACTAAAAAATATATGGAAACAAATGAAAATAAAAATACAACAATCCAAACTCTATGGGATGCAGCAAAGGCAGTCCTAAGAGGAAAGTACATAGCACTGCAGGCCTATTTCAAAAAATTAGAAAAAACATAAGTACAAAATCTAACAGTGCACCTAAAGGAACTAGAGGCAGAGCAACAAGAGCACGCCAAACCCAGTAGGAGAAGAGAAATAATAAAAATCAGGGCAGAAATGAACAATATAGAAACCAAAGAAATCAGTTGAACAGATCAATGAAACCAAGAGTTGGTTTTTTGAAAAAATAAACAAGATTGACAAACCTCTTTCCAGGCTTCTCAAAAAGAAAAGACAGAGCACTCAAAGAGACAAAATCATGAATGAAAATGGACTTATTACAACCAACACCCCAGAAATACAAGCAATTATCAGGGAATACTATGAAAAATTATATGCCAACAGACTGGACAACATAAAAAGCACATAAAAAGAATCATCCACCAAGGTCAAGTGGGATTCATTCCTGGGTTACAGGGCTGGTTCAACATTCGCAAATCAATCAATGTGATACATCACATCAACAAAAGAAAAGATAAAAACCATATGATCCTGTCAATAGATGCAGAAAAAGCATTTGACAAAATACAGCATCCCTTCTTAATAAAGACCCTCGAGAAAGTTGGGATAGAAGGGACTTACTTAAACATCATAAAAGCCATCTATGAGAAGCCTTCAGCTAACATCATCCTCAACGGGGAAAAACTCAGAGCTTTCCCCCTGAGATCAGGAACACGACAGGGATGCCCACTCTCACCACTGCTGTTTAACATAGTGCTAGAAGTCCTAGCATCAGCCATCAGACACCAAAAGGAAATCAAAGGCATCAGAATTGGCAAAGAGGAAGTCAAACTTTCACTCTTCGCAGATGACATGATACTCTACATAGAAAACCCGACAGACTCCACCAGAAGCCTACTAGAACGGATCCAAGAATTCAGCAAAGGTGCAGGGTACAAAATCAACATACAGAAATTGGTTGCATTTTTATACACCAAAAATGAAGCAACAGAAAGAGAAATCAAGAAACTGATCCCATTCACAATTGCACAAAAACCCATAAAATACCTAGGAATAAACCTAACTGCTGGGATCCGCACTGGCCTCCCTGGATGACAGGCACAGCAAGGATATGGTAGCGTTTGCACAGCTCCTGCCATGAGAAATGAAAACTGGTATCTCCTTCTGCTACTACTGGCTCATGTTGGAAATGAGGCTCTGGTATTGACCAGGCCTCACAATATTCCAGATCTGACCGATATTCCCCACACAGATTGCTCATAAGGAAAGGCATGCCCCTGCCTTTTCCAAAGAGATTGCAGATGAAAACATTGTGGATGATTGTTAAAAGGCTCTTACTAAGGGCCTTGCAGATCCAAGACTTACATAATAAAGGGGATGTGAGTCTGGCCCTGAGACAAAGAGCCTAATTTAGAGTTAAGGGCAGATATCCACCCCCACCCACTTGTTTCTGCTTGGAGCATTTCCTGGCCTTGAATATGCTGATTACTCCATGTGAAGGAACCTATTGAGGAACTACTTTTGTCATTATGGGAGCAAAGGTATTTCCTGGAAGAACTTTTTTTCTTGATACTTCCACCTTAAAAGAAGTAACTTCACCCTTTTTATACTAAAAATTTTGTCTAAAGATACCTTCTTCCCCATAGGATAAGCATCTCAATCACTATTGATAAAGGTTATACAAGAGTCTTCTAGATTTCTGGGAAATTCTTACATATCAAAGAAGTTTGTTATCAGAAATCATTGTCTAAGGCAAATGCCACTTCTGTGCCATCCCCCAAACACTTAATGATAAAATAAAGTTGAGCCCCAGTCAGAGCGGAGACGCCTGCCTGGTGATCAGAAAGAATCTTGGGGCTCTCTCACTCTCTCCCTCGCCGACGCCGTCCATCCTTCAAGGACCCCTGGACCCTAGCCGGAGCCGGCCTCTGACACCTAACCAAGGATACAAGAGATCTGTATGATGAAAACTATATAAAACTTATGAAGGAAATTGAAGAAGACACAAAGAAATGGAAAAACATTCCATGCTCATGGATTGGAAAAATAAATATTGTTAAAATGTCATTACTACCCAAAGCAATCTACACATTCAATGGAATCCCAACCAAAATTGTACCAGCATTCTTCTCAAAACTAGAACAAACTATCCTAAAATTTGTATGGAACCACAAAAGACCCCGAGTAGTCAAAGTAATATTGAAGAAGAAAACCAAAACGGGAGACATCACCATCCCAGACTTTAGCCTCTTCTACAAAGCTGTCATCATCAAGAGAGTATAGTATTGGCACAGAAACAGACACATAGACCAATGGAATAGTTTGAGAACACAGAATTAGACCCACAAATGTACGGCCAACTCATCTTTGACAAGCAGAGAAGAGCATCCAATGGAAAAATGTCAGCCTCCTTAACAGATGGTGTTGGGAGAACTGGACAGCAACATGCAGAACAATGAAGCTAGATCATTTTCTCACACCATGCACAAAAATAAACTTAAAATGGATAAAGGACCTGAACGAGAGATAGGAAACCATCAAAATCCTCTAGGAGAAAGCAGGAAACAACCTCCTTGACCTCAACTGCAGCAATTTCTTACTTGACACATCCCCAAACACAAGGGAATCAAGAGCAAAAATGAACTACTGGGACTTCATCAAGATTAAAACCTTCTGCACGGCAAAGGAAACAATCCATAAAACTAATAGGCAACCGAAAGAATGAGAAAAGGTAGTTCCAAATGATATATCATAAAGGGCTAGTATCCAAAACCTATAAGGAACTCACCAAACTCCACACCCAAAAAACAAATAATCTACTGAAGAAATGGGCAGATGATATGAACAGAGGCTTCTCCAAAGAGGACATCCAGACAGCCAACAGACACATGAAATGATTCTCAGCAGCCCTCCTCATCAGGGGAATACAAATCAAAACCACACTGAGATACCACCTCATGCCAGTCAGAGTGGCTAAAATGAGCAAATTAGAGGACTCCAGATGCTGGTGAGGATGTGGAGAAACGGGCACCCTCCTACACTGTTGGTGAGAATGAAAACTGGTGCAGCCCCTCTGGAAAACAGTGTGGAGGTTCCTCAAAAAATGAACAATAGAACTCCCCTATGAGCCAGCAATAGCACTGCTAGGAATTTACCCAAGGGATACAGGAGTGCTGATGCATAGGGGCACATGTACCCCAATGTTCATAGCAGCACTCTCCACAATAGCTAAAACATGGAAAGAGCCTAAGTGTCCATCAATGGACGAATGGATCAAGATGTGGTTTATCTATACAATGGAATACTGCATGGCAATGAGAAAGAACGAAATCTGGCCATGTGTAGCAATGTGGATGGAACTTGAGGGTGTTCTGCTGAGCAAAATAAGTCAGGCAGAGAAGGACAGATACCATATGTTTGCACGTATAGGAGGATTAGGAGGAACTTAACAGAGGACCATGGCAGGGGGGAAGAAGGGGAAAAATAGTTGGGGAGAAAGGGGGAGGCAAACCATGAGAGACTCTTGAATTCTGAGAACAAACTGAGGGCTGATGGGGGTTGGAGGGCAGGGAAGGGGGGGTGACAGGCAAGGAGGAGGGCACTTGTGGGGATGAGCACTGGGTGTTATATGGAAACCAACTTGACAATAAACTATTAAAAAAAAAGAATATTAGGACAAGGCTTAATCTTTATTTTTTTTTAAATTTTTAAATGTTTTATTTATTTCTAGGAGAGACAGAGAGAGAGAGAGATAGCATGAGCAGGGAAGGGTCAGATAGAGAGGGAGTCACAGGCTGAAACAGGCTCCAGGCTCTGAGCTGACAGTCAGCACAGAGCCCGACGCGGGGCTCGAACCCACGAACCTCGAGATCATGACCTAAGCGAAAGTCGGACGCTTATCCGACTAAGCCACCCAGGCGCCCCTAGGCTTAATCTTTAAATCTTGGGTCCACAGCTGGAAATTTACTTCAGCCTCAGTTTTCTCACCCACATAATAGAGATGATAATGTTTACATTTATTTCATAAATTTGTTCTATGGAATAAACGCATATTTGCATGGAAAGTGCTTTAAATTTGCCTTGCATATAGTAAATTTTTATAATTTCAGTTATGTTAAATATTTTTACTATTAAATAGCAAAAAGCAATCAAAATGGAAGTGATGTGAATACTAGGCACTGTGTTGAATTTTTTTTTAGATTCTAAAAATAATTTTTATTTATTAATTTATGAGAGAGAGAGAGAGAGGCAGAGAAAGAAAAGAGATAATCTCAAGCAGGCTTCACAATGTTGATACAGAGCTCATGCAGGGCTTGAACCATTGAACCATAAGATCAAGATCTGAGCAGAAATTAAGAGTTGGACACTTAACTGACCACGCCACCCAGGCACCATCTCCCCCTTTTTTTTTAGATTAAAAAAACCGTTTATTTATTTTTTTCAGGGGGTGTGTGGGCATGTTTTAATTTTGCAGATTGATGAGAGGTAATTGTTTTATGTTCCTTTGCCATAATCTCTGTTCTTTATCTTTAACCAGTCATTGCTCAGGACTCAGGGCTATCTGATTAGTCTGGATTAACTCGCAAAAAAGCCAAAACAAAACAAAACAAAAACCTCTTGATTAGGTTAGTCATGCTACTTTGGACACCACTACTATTTTATAGATTCATTGGAATGTTTTTCTAATGCTATTACTACTTATTTACTAATTAGTACTTATTATTATCTTTATAGAAGATAACTTGCATTAAATGTCCACTAGGAAAGAAATTAAGGACAAATATGATTGCATAAGGAAGGCAGCATAGCACAAAACATTTTCCCATGCATATTCAAGAATGCTAGATGCTCTGTTCATTCAATAGAGCACTTAGGGAAGGTTTCATAGTATTCCTTGACTTAGAAATATACAGTTCCATGAACATAACAAAGACTTTGAGATCCCTTAAAAAACATTAAACTTTCTGGTGCAGTGTTTTCTCAGGAAGCAGAGACTGCTTGGAATGGGTATATCAGACTATAAGTCTAGCCAGTACCTACTATCCCACCATCCAGGTATATAACTGTACAAATTACTTCTCCGTGGGGCTTCAGTTTTCTTTTTTATAAAATATTCTATCATTTTTTGACTTCAGAAAACATTAACTCTGGGCAATATAAATCTAAACATTATTTTTTTAAATGTTTGCTTAAAAATTCCAGGGAAACAGTTAAGGATTTCATTAAAAATTTTGTTAACATTTATTTATTTTTGAAAGACAGAGAGAAACAGAGCACGAGTGGGAGAGCATCAGAGAGGGAGGGAGACAAAGAATCTGAAGCAGGCTCCAGGCTCTGAGCTGTCTGCACAGAACCCAACGCGGGGCTCAGACCCATGAACCGTGAGATCATGACCTGAAGTGAAGTCGGCACTTAATCAACTGAGCCACCCAAGCTCCCCAAGGATTTCATTTTATTAACAAACATAGCAAGCAAGCCAAGTTCTGTTAAACACTTTTTTTCCCCTTTTCAGTTGTACAGCGGTTGAAACACCCAGAGTTCGAGAGAACCCCAAAATCAGACCACCAAAGACCAGAGTCAAAGCCAAGCGGCAAGGGTTGTTTATTCGCAGGTTCGAACCCGGACCTCCGTGCACTCGTTGCCGGTGACACTAAGAGGCCCTGAACAAAGCCTTTGCAGCCTTTTTATAGACAGAAGTAAACAAGTCATGGGGAGGGACAGGAGATTTCCATGGTTACAAGTTTGCCATTGGTTAACATTTAAATGTGAACATATACCGTATCTGATTGGTTCCCGCCATCAGGTTTTTGGCGGGATCCATTTACAACATTTGGGATACCTTTGAATTCAGCCTATCATAGAGCGAGTCTAAAGTCTTGTTTGGCGACTAACAGGTTAACATCTCTCTCTCCAGGCCCTTCCCTCAGCAAGGTGGGGGGTAGCCGCTGGCCTTTTCGGATTGGCTGCCGCCAAGGTGGGGTGATGGAGGGAACATGAGGCTAGTCGCTTGGGCAATCTGGTGGCCTAGGACAGTGTGTAGCCGCCCGGTGGATCCGGGGAAGCGGGAAAGCAAGCCTTAAGCATTGTTACAGAAGCGGAAAGAGCTGGTTAGGTAATGGCTTCCCGTAGGCAAGCACTTGTTCAGAAGCGGAAAAGCTGGTTAAGTTTTTGGTTTAGTTTATCTAGGCCTCTCACGGTGTTATTGAATTGCAACATTAATTGCTTATTTTTGGATCACTTATATGCTCAATGATAATGATTCCCTTCATCTCTTCCATACTCTTTCCCCAGGGAGAAGTCTCTTAATATCAACTCTAATCTAGATGACCTTGGATATGATGATATACACATTTCTAGAAATAACATCAAAGATACAATCCATGAAAGAAATAATTGATAAGCTAGACTCCATTAAAATTAAAAACTTCTGCTCTGTGAAAGACAAAGTCAAGAGAATTACAAGATAAGCCACAGACTGGGAGAAAACATTCACAAAAGAAATAGCTGTTACAAGACTGCTATCCAAAAAAAAAGACTTAAAATTCAATAAGAAAATAACCCAATTTAACAATGAGTCAAAGACTTTAGCAGACACCTCACCATAGAAAATAGAAGATTTACAGAAGATAAATTGCATATGGGAAGATGTTCCATATCACAGGTCATCAGGCAGTTGGAACCAAAATATCCTTATTAGGTGAGTGGATTTTAAAAAATGTAGTATATCACAATAATGGAATATTATTCAGCACCAAAAGAAAATGAACTAACAAGTTATGAAAAGACATAGAAAAACCCTAAATGCATATTAAACAAAAGATTCTAATCTTTTAAAATTTTTTTAAATGTTTATTGATTTTTGAGAGACAGAGAGATACAGAGAATGAGGAGGGGAGGGGCAGAGAGAGAGGGAGACAGAATCTGAAGCAGGCTGCAAGCTTTAAACTGTTGTAACACAGAGCCTGAGGCAGGGCTTGAACTCACGAACTCTGAGATCATGACCTGAGACGAAGTCGGACACCTAACCAACTGAGCCACCCAGGTGCTCCAAAAGATTCTAATCTTGAAATGCTACGTAATATATGATTACAAGTATATAACATTCCCAAAAAGGCAAAAGTATGGAGATAATAAAAAAAATCAATCGTTGCTGGGGTTGGGCAGGGAGAGACAAATAGGCAGTGCACAGAGGATTTTTAGGAGGTGAAAATACTCTGTATGTTATTATAATGATGGATATATATCACTGGACATTTTTTTCAGACCTTCAGAATATATAACACCAATAGTGAATCATACAGAGTTTGGGTAATTTTGACTTGTCAATGTAAATGCATCCTTGGTAAAAAATGTACCACTCTGGTGAGTGATATTAATAATAGAGGAAGCTATGCATGTGTAGGGGTAGGGACTATATGAGAGATCTCTATACCTCCTTCTCAGTTTTGCTGTAAACCCAAAACCTCTCTAAAAAAAGTAAAGTCTTAAAAACTAAAAGAGAAAAAAATCAGTCCTGTATATTAGAGAGAATACCAGTTGAATTAGAACTGACTGTTCTGAATACGGGTGGGTTTTTTTTTTTTTTGGAGGGGGTGTTATTTCCTTTTTACATCTTTTCATTTCTTAGCCACACTATACAAGTTCCCCTACCAGTTCATACTCTGTTACTTTGGGGTATTAAAAACCTTGCTTCTGGGCTCCTGGGTGGCTCAGTCCATTAAGCGACTAACCTTGGCTCAGGTCATGATCTTGAGGTTTGTGAGTCAGAGCCTGGCATCAGGCTCTGTGCTAACAGCTCAGAGCCTGGAGCCTGCTTCGGATTCTGTGTCTCTGTCACTCTCTGACCCTCCCTTGCTCATGCTGTCTCTCTCTTCCTCTCTCTCTCAAAAATAAATAAAACATTAAAAAATTAAAATAAATAAACATTAAAAAATATATTTTACAAAATCTTGTTTCCATCTCCCTAGAGCCTTCCTACCTTCCTAAATACCCACCTACATACTCATCTTTCTGGTCCCAGGTTAGAAATTACTTCCTCATAAATTTATCATGGTTGCCCTTCTCTTCATCTCCTGCCTCTCCTTATTCTTCCATTTCTGATGGACTCTAACATCCACCATGCTTCTTTCTGTTCTTTCATTGTAGCAACAACTCCCTAAAAGACTTTGAATTTATTTATACCTAAATCTAAAGGGCTTATTGGGTAATTGCAAACTGTTAACAATTCTTGCCTTGACATTACAAATGCTATAAGAGATCTAGGTCTATGGATGGAGAACTGAAATCAAGACTATTCAGAGAAGATTCTAGCATCACAAATATAGCTGACATTAAAAATCATTAGAGCTGCATAAAGAAAAAAATCGTGCTTCAGAGGATATTGCATTGTTAAAAACATACCCTTTCAGGCTCTCTGAATTTAGTCTTTCATTGTCACTGAGTTATTATGACTCTGTGTATTGCAGCTGATAACAATACAAAATAGTTCTTTCTACAGATATATAGATTTAGTCAATTGACTTCTTTCCCTCACTGTAGAAGAGGCCAGTTTGCCTCCATTTGTACTCAATTTAATGTTGTGGATCTTATGTAGGTATGTCTGTAGATCTGGTTTCAAAATATTGCAATATTAATAATGAATTATATAAAATCTTTTATAATTGGAGGGATAAAAGTATCTGAATTGTCTCTAATTGACATTCTCACATTACTAGTGCCTTTGGTGTAAAGCTATCTATGATGTTCACATAAACTCCATAGTGCATTGTAGGGTCAGCAGCCCTTCTATAAACACAGCTCCCTTCCTTTCCAGATTCCTCCCTAGGCTCTTTGCTACTTCCTTTGGATCTTCTGCATGAGTTTTAATTTTCCTCAAATGCATCCCAAGTCTTGGTTCCCCTGGTTGCTCTCTCAGGAATTCCCAGCTACATCCTCTCCACAAAGACCAGTGCTATCAAATCACAGTTCATGCTCTTTTCACCTACAAAAGCTTTAAAAAAATTTTTTTTAACATTTATTTGTTTTTGAGAGATAGAGACAAGCATGAGTGGGCAAGGGGCAGAGAGAGAGGGAGACACAGAATCCAAAGCAGGTTCCAGGCTCTGAGCTGTCAGCACAGAGGCCGACTAGGGGCTCAAACTCATGGACTGAGAGATTATGACCTGACCCAAAGTTTGATGCTCAACCTACCGAGCCACCCAGGTGTCCCATCCATGAAAACTTGTGACATAATATACATTTCCTCTACAATCCAAAGGGACAGCATTTCTACGGAAGCTTTTGTAAGCCAAAATGGCATAAAGTGAAGAAGCAATGACCACTAATTTATATAGAAAAGTTTTTCAGCATTCAGACCCCCCCAAATAACTTCTCTTATTCTGATAATAACTTAGGACATATTCTTTTTTAAAAAAACAATTTACACTCTTTTCTTTTTTCTTAAGTTTATTTATTTATTTTGAGACACAGAGAGAGAGAGCATGAGCTGGGGAGGGGCAGAGAGAGAGAGAGTGAGAGAATCCCAAGCAGTTTCCATACTGTTAGTGCAGAGGCAGAGCCCAAAGTGGGGCTCAAATTCAGGAACCATGAGCTCATGACCTGAGTCAAGAGAGAGTGGACACTCAACTGACTGAACTACCCAGGTGCCCCAAGACACATCTTGCTAATAGATACACAGAATAAATTGAGAAAAGGCACAGATGATCACAGACTCAGTTCAAAGCTATGGCAGTTTGATGCAAAGATGCTGAGTATATATAGCACCAGCTGAAGGGACTTGGTGGTACGAATCTCGCTTCTCAGGGTAGGCATTGCCTCTCTACAGAAACCAGTAATAACACAAGTCATCTGCAAAAGTGAAGTGGCATAATGTGAACTTTTGAAAAGCCAGAGATTAAGCCTGTACTTAAATAGGATGGCTCCCTATTACCCACTCATAAGGCATGGAGGATCCATATCAACCATTTCAGGCTCATAATGCCTTGCAAGGAGGCCTTGTATAGTAGAGCTAAATGGAAAATTAGAAAGCCTCTAGTTCAAAACCCTTATTGTACAGTGGAGGGCACTGCTATTTATTACTTTCACCTGCAGGTCCACATTTAGGGAGCACTGACTTATGAATGACTTGTTCTTATGAATTGAATTCCTGCTCCCTCAAAGGCACAACCTTTCTTTTCTTTTTTCTCTAGTTCTACTCACCAGGGGAGTGATTGGCCTTAGAGGTGTCATTCTTTATGCAAATGGAAAAAAGCTTCCTCTTATTCTTATGCAGATAGGAAGTGAATAGGTCCCTGGATTCCAGCAGTTTATAACCTACTCTCCATACTCTGAGGAGAGGCCCTTGTTCTTCCAATTTTCCAGTGAAGTGCTAACAAACCACAAGCCCTTAATAAAGTTTATAGTTGTTAGGAATTTCAATTTAACATTACTAATATATTTTCTTTAGCAACAATCTCTTTATGACAATTAGGTGTGGTTGAAATAACACAGAGGTGTTAGATTATAGATGTTTCTTTGAATAGTTTTTTGGACTGAATTGATAATTGTCATAAATAACATAGATTGCTTGTTTTTTAATGGGAGAAGCTTCCTAAATATCAAATAAGTGTCTCATAAGAATGTTGGAGACAACAGTTTAACATGTTTCTGTTCTTTTCAATTCCCTCTTTTTCAATTCTGTTCTATTAAATTCTCTAAATTGTTTAACTTGTGTCTTATTTCCTGAGCTAAATTTTAACCTCCTCAAACATAGGTTTGGAAAGTCATCTTGTTATAAGATTTTTCACCACGATACTCAGGATTCCTTGTCTCATCACTTCCAAGAATGAGGAGGTGGACATAAAATGAGCAACAGGCAGAAGTTTATTAGAAGATAAGAAAGGAAGAATAGTAGGGCCATTGGAAAGTGAATGCCCAAACAGTAGGCAAGGATCCCTGTTTCAAAAGGTTCTGGTTGCCCTCCTTACCTTCCACCTTTTTCCTTTTAAGGTTCCACTCTTGTTGTCTGGATAACTCTAGGTGCTGGGTTGTCCATTCCTGATTGGCTAATTTTCATTGAAAGAGGGGTGGTCTATGGCCATATCATTCCTTTTGGGTCTTACATTTTATGGTCTACTTTTAATCAGGACTTCTGTCAAATCCCTGTGTATATTTTTTACATTTTTCGACATAGTCACAACTGTATCTTGCCCCTGTCAGAATAAATTGCTTCTACAGATGTCCTCCAGGAGCACTTCACACACACACACACACACACACACACACACACACACACACACGGCTGCCCATGTCAGCCTGTGAAATAGGCATGTCCCGGTGTTTGCTAGATTATATTCTCCATTAGAGAAAGGGGTAATTATTTTCCTTCACACTTTTAGTGTCTACCACAATTAAAATCATATTATATGTTAAATCAATGACAATAGGGAACTCAGAGCTTACTAACACGTACCTATGTATAAAGCAGTACTTACTAAAGAGTGAATTGCTGCAGATCAAAAAACTTATTGGTGGTTGACCTAGAAGTAGTCTTCTTTTTCTTAGACCAAGACTATTAATAATAATAAAATGACTACTTTTTTGGAATGTTAACATTATTGCCATCAAATAATGGCTACTTGTATTTAGCCTCTACAATATGATCAATTCATTTGAGTTTTTTCTATATACAATATATTTTATACATATTTGGGGAATACATATATCAAATTAGTATATACACATATATAAATATAAGTACAATTTATGTAAATTTATGTGTAAGTGTGTACTAACTTAATTTTTACAATAAATTTGTCAGCTAAGCATTAATATTATCCTCATTTTATAAGTGGAGAAACTGGTCACAGAGAACTAACTTGCTCAAGGTTTTAATGAGAGCTGGGCTTAGTTCATATCTTACCTCATTTGATTATCACAACAGGCTTATGAAAAGGGTGTTATGCTCCCTTCGGTAAATGAGGAACCATAGAAGAATGCAAATAAGTAAATCACTTAATGTCACCAATTAGCATGAGATCAGGACTTGTTTGTTCTGGCTCTAAAACTAGTGTACTTAACCACATCTCAACAGACCCAAAAAAGCTGTTGGGAAATGCATCAGCCATCCCTAATACTGACTGTGGACACAGGTACTTGGGTAATATATATTCTGGTATAAAAATCAGGACAAATAACCTGAAATAATTCACATAAACTTGTGAAAAACTGAGAATCCTGTAGATATATTCAGGACCTATTTTGGTCATGTTTGACAAGTATTACTTCACTGAGCTGGTTTTGTAGAAATGGGTGTATAGTTTGCTAGAAGGCCAAATGTCACTTCTAATTAATAACTTAAAATAGATTTCACAGCTGCTTCCTGCCGACAGACAGTTCCTCCCTTGTAAACTCCTATACTCCTGGCCTGGGAAAAAAAAGACTGATGAGTGTGTGCCTCTAACAGGGGAACCTTGTTGCAAGTAAGCATTCCATCACTTATAACACAGCAGTAATGCTGATTGCAAATACCAAAGATACATAATTTCTACAACGATTATGTCCATGTCCTCTGGTTTAATACCAGAGTAAGGTACATTTGTCTTGAGGGGGGGCAAGATGGCAGAGAAGTAAGGAGCTCCGTACTTGCACTCGCGCCCATACATCACACAGAAAAGATCTGAAGCCATTGGAAACCATACAAAACCTGAGAGACTGGGAGAAAAAGGACGCAGAATCCACTGAGAAAGCCTTCTAACGTGAGTGCGAACCGGGAAAGGTAAAATCGGGCTGGGATCGGAGCCTCCAGGGTGGGAGGCGATCCCCCTCTACCCTCTACGGGGAGTGAGAGGGGAAAAGGAGAGAGTCCGAGACAGAAAAATCTCCGCTCGGTGCACAGAAAGACCGAACTTGCCAAATACCTGCACACCAGGTCCCCTTGCGACAACTGGTCCTGGGGGAGGCTGATCACACAAACTGCTTCTTTGTGCCGCTCCTGGAGGTTGGGTTTTAAAGCGGCACGGGCGCGCCTGCCGCCATTGTAGCTCCAGGGAAGCTGGGACCCCTGAAAGAGCCGCGCAGACACCGGGCGTCCGCGCTCCTGGCTGGCTGGAACTCGAGAGGGAAGGCAAAGAGCTAAAAACTGGTAAATTTGCCTGTGAGTTCGTACTTCGGGTGATGAGCCATAGAGAGACCCGGTTTTCCTCACTCCAGCGGCAGCGCGCCTGCCGCCATTGTAGCTCCAGGGCAGCTGGGACCCCTGAAGGAGACGCGCAGACACCGGGCGTCCGCGCTCCTGGCTGGCTGGAACTCGAGAGGGAAGGCAAAGAGCTAAAAACTGGGAAATTTGCCTGTGAGTTCGTGTTTCGGGTGACGAGCCATAGAGAGACCCGGTTTTCCTCACTCCAGCGGGCTCAGGCTACGCGGACCCTGCAGGCAAGCCCCCGCGCATGCGCACCAGCCCGACCCAGAGAAGGAAGCAGCGATCCTGACTCCGCCCCCAGAGCTCAGCAGGGAGCCTGGAATAGCCCGAGGGGGTTGTCTGGGAAGCTGTGTCTAAGGCAACTTCAGCGGGGCGCGGACTGGGATTTGGAGATTGGAACTGGACTGGGTTGAAGAGTGCAACCAACTTCGGCTGCGTCCCCGGAACGGGGAGTTGACACGCCAAAAAAAAAAAAAGCGAGCTGCAGCGCGGGGTTCAAGAAGGGACTGGAGCACCGTCACTCTCCTCCCCACAATCTCCAAGGCAGAACCCCCGCCTGAGGCATCGGATCACGCCACGCCCATCCCTGCCTGAGAGGTGCCCTCCTCCCTTTTTTTTTTCTTTTTCCCTTTTTTTTCCCTTTTTTTTTCTTCTTTCTTTTTTTTCCCCTTTCTTTTCTCTTTTTTTCTTCTTCTTTCTCTTTTCTCGCTTTTTTCCCCAAAACACTGACCTGATTAACTCTGGTCGCCAGCTTGCTTAAACAATCACAACAAGTCCATTCTGTAAATGTAAATTCTACACCTACCGACTTTTTCAGCTATTTCTCTCAGGAGTAATTAGACTATATAGTTTCTATGGATAATTCCAGCATCCTTCTCTCACCTATCCAACCATATTCTACCCTTTACCTCTTTGAAAAAAGCTTCTTATCCCTTCTGCCTGTTCATTCTATTTCCAATTCTACCTTGTCTCGCCCTGCCTTCTCTCTTTTTCTCTATGCTCTTCAACCAGCACTGCATACACACGGCTATTTAACTGTAGCTGAGGAAATCCAGGTATATGCTTTAAACCGTTCTTTGTCCATCGGTTTTCTTCTTTTTCCTTTTCTTTTCCCCTTTTTGACCCTTTTATGTATTTTATGCTCCCTATTCGCCCTCCCTCCTCCGTCTTTTCTATTAACTTTTTCATTTTCCCTCTCACTTTGCATGTTAGTTGAATCAGCCTGTGCGTTTGTGTGCTCCTGCTCCCTGTGTGTTTGTCTGTCTGTTTTCTTTTCCAGGGCTACCTCAAGAAACAAGCTAGAGTACACAAGGTGAAGAGTCCCAAATATCACTACGAATAGGAAAATAAAATAACTAAGGTCCCAACAAGAGTGACCGAGGTATACCATTCAAAAAACAATCTCTGAAAGGATAGGCCCTGGAAAGTCAAAGAGTCTTCTTGGATATAGCAGTGCTCATAGAAACAGAGAGCATAACAGGTCTTTAAAACCAACAAGAGCCGGAAAGCTAACTAAAATGACGAAATGAAAGAGCTCTCCTCCAAAGAAACTCCAAGAAGAAATGACAGCTAATGAACTGCTCAAAACAGATATCAGCAGCATAAGTGAACAAGATTTTAGAATAATAATGGTAAAATTAATAGCAGGGATTGAAAAAAACATAGGGGACATCAAAGAAACTATGGCTACAGACAGAATGGAAAATAAAAATAGGCATGAAGAATTAAAAAATGCGATAAATGAGATACATAATAAATTAGAGGCCTCCAATGCACGGATTGAAGAGGCAGAAAGGAGAATAAGTGATTTAGAAGACACCATTCTAGAAAAACAAGAAGCTGACAAAAAAAGAGACAAACTGATCCAGGAACAGGAAAGAAGAATTTGAGAGCTCAGCGACACAGTCAAACGCAACAATATCCGTATCATAGGAATCCCAGAAGAGGAAGAGAGAGGGAAAGGTGCTGAAGGAGTCCTGGAACAAATTATAGCAGAGAACTTCCCGACCTGGGGAAGGAAGTCAATGTGGAAATACAAGAGGCTCAGAGGACTCCCCTCAGACGTAACTTGAATCGATCTTCTGCACGACATATCATCGTAAAAATGGCAAAATACAAGGACAAAGAGAGAATTTTGAAAGCAGCTAGGGAGAAAAGGGCCCTCACATACAAAGGGAAACCCATCAGAGTGGTGACAGACCTATCTACTGAAACGTGGCAGGCCAGAAAGGAATGGCAGGAGATCTTCAATGTGATGAACAGTAAAAATATGCAGCCAAGAATCCTCTATCCAGCAAGCCTGTCATTCAAAATAGAAGGAGAGATAAAAACCTTTCCAAACAAACAGAAATTGAAAGAATTTGTCACCACAAAGCCAGCCCTACAAGAAATCCTGAGGGGGATGCTCTGAAGGAAAGGTTGCAAGAAACAAAGATTCCAGAGACACCACCACAAACATGAACCCTACAAAAGATACAAAGACTCTAAACCCACATATTTCAATAATAACACTGAATATAAATGGGCTGAATGCTCCAATCAAAAGATATAGGGTAGCAGAATGGATTAAAAAACAAAATCCATCTATATGCCGTCTACAAGAAACTCATTTTAGACGGGAAGATACCTTCAGATTAAAAGTAAGGGGATGGAGAAATATATATCATGCTACAGGAAATCAAAAGAAAGCCGGAGTAGCGATACTTATATCAGACAAACTGGACTTTAAATTAAAGACAATCACAAGAGATGAAGAAGGGCACTACATAATAATTACAGGGTCCATCCATCAGGAAGAACTAACAATCATAAATGTCTACGCACCAAATATGGGAGCACCTAAATATCTAAAACAATTAATCACAAACAGAAACAAGCTTATAGATAAGAATGTGCTAATAGCAGGGGACTTTAATACTCCGCTTACAGCAATGGATAGGTCAACCAGACAGAAAATCACTAAAGAAATAATGGACTTGAAAGACACATTGGACCAGATGGATCTGACGGATATATTTAGAACTTTACATCCTGAGGCCAGGGAATTTACTTTCTTCTCAAGTGCGCATGGCACATTCTCCAAGATAGATCACATACTGGGACATAAAGCAGCCCTCAATAAATATAAAAGAATAGAGATCATACCATGCACACTGTCAGATCACAATGCTTTGAAACTTGAAATCAACTACAGGAAGAAGTCTGGAAAACTTCCAAAAACATGGAGGTTAAAGAACACCCTTCTAAAGAATGAATGGGCCAATCAGGCAATTAGAGATGAAATTAAAAAATATATGGAAACAAATGAAAATGAAAACACAACAATTCAAAATCTATGGGATGCGGCAAAGGCAGTCCTAAGAGGAAAGTACATTGCTCTCCAGGCCTATTTCAAGAGATTAGAAAAAGCGCAAGCCCAAAATCGAACAGCTCACCTAAAGGAACTAGAGGCAGAGCAACGAGAACGCCCTAAACCCAGTAGAAGAAGAGAAATAGTAAAAATTAGAGCAGAAATAAACAACATAGAGACCAAAGAAACAATTGAACAGATCAATGAAACCAAGAGTTGGTTTTTTGAAAAGGTAAACAAAATTGACAAACCTCTAGCCAGACTTATCCAAAAGAAAAGAGAGAGCACCCAAATAGACAAAATTATGAATGAAAATGGACTTATTACAACCAACCCCTCAGAAATACAAGCAATTATCAGGGAATACTATGAAAAATTATATGCCAACAAATTGGACAACTTAGAAGAAATGGACAAATTCCTAAACACACTCACTACCAAAATTCACACGGGAAGAAATAGAAAACCTGAACAGACCCATAACGAGTGAAGAAATTGAATCAGTGATCAAAAATCTCCCAACAAATAAGAGCCCTGGACCTGATGGCTTCCCTGGGGAATTCTACCAGACATTTAAAACAGAATTAATCCCAATTCTTCTCAAGTTATTCCAAAAATAGAAAGCGAAGGAAAACTCCCGGACTCATTTTATGAAGCCAGCATCAGTCTGATTCCCAAGCCAGACAGAGATCCAGCAAAAAAAGAGAACTACAGGCCAATATCCTTGATGAATACGGATGCAAAAATTCTCAACAAGATCCTTGCAAATCGAATCCAGCAGCATATAAAAAGAATCATCCACCAAGATCAAGTGGGATTCATTCCTGGGTTACAGGGCTGGTTCAACATTCACAAATCAATCAATGTGATCCATCATATCAATAAAAGAAAAGATAAAAACCATATGATCCTGTCAATAGATGCAGAAAAAGCATTTGACAAAATACAGCATCCCTTCTTAATAAAGACTCTCGAGAAAGTTGGGATAGAAGGAACCTACTTAAACATCATCAAAGCCATCTATGAGAAGCCTTCAGCTAACATCATCCTCAACGGGGAAAAACTCAGAGCTTTCCCCCTGAGATCAGGAACACGACAGGGATGCCCACTCTCACCACTGCTGTTTAACATAGTGCTGGAAGTCCTAGCATCAGCCATCAGACACCAAAAGGAAATCAAAAGCATCAGAATTGGCAAAGAGGAAGTCAAACTTTCCCTCTTCGCAGATGACATGATACTCTACATTGAAAACCCGACAGACTCCACCAGAAGCCTACTAGAACTGATCCAAGAATTCAGCCAAGTTGCAGGGTACAAAATCAACGTACAGAAATCGGAAATCGGTGCATTTTTATACACCAACAATGAAGCAACAGAAAGAGAAATCAAGAAGCTGATCCCATTCACAATTGCACAAAAAACCATAAAATACCTCGGAATAAACCTAACCAAGGATACAAGAGATCTGTATGATGAAAACTATAGAAAACTTATGAAGGAAATTGAAGAAGACACAAAGAAATGGAAAAACATTCCATGCTCATGGATAGGAAGAATAAATATAGTTAAGATGTCATTACTACCTAAGGCACTCTACACATTCAATGCAATTCCAATCAAAATTGCACCAGCATACTTCTCAAAACTAGAACAAACTATCCAAAAATTTGTATGGAACCACAAAAGACCCCGAATAGCCAAAGTAATCCTGAAAAATAAAACCAAAACGGGAGGGTACACCGTCCCAGACTTTAGCCTCTACTACAAAGCTGTCATCATCAAGACAGTATGGTATTGGCAAAAAAAAAAAAGACACATAGACCAATGGAACAGAATTGAGAACTCAGAAGTGGACCCAAAAGTATATAGCCAACTAATCTTTGACAAAGCAGGAAAGAATATCCGATGGAAAAAAGACAGCCTTTTTAACAGATGGTGTTGGGAGAACTGGACAGCAACATGCAGAAGAATGAAACTAGATCATTTTCTCACACCATGCACAAAAATAAACTCAAAATGGATAAAGGACCTGAACGTGAGACAGGAAACTATCAACACCCTAGAGGAGAAAGCAGGAAACAACCTCCTTGACCTCCACCGCAGCAACTTCTTACTTGACACATCCCCAAAAGCAAGGGAATTAAGAGCAAAAATAAACTGTTGGGACCTCCTCAAGATTAAAAGCTTCTGCACAGCCAAGGAAACAACCCAGAAAATTAATAGGCAACCAACGGAATGGGAAAAGATAGTTGCAAATGATATATCAGATAAAGGGTTGATATCCAGAATCTACAAGGAACTCACCAAACTACACGCCCGAAAAACAAACAACCCAGTGAAGAAATGGGCAGAAGATATGAACAGACACTTCTCCGAAGAGGACATCCAGATGGCCAACAGACACATGAAACGATGCTCAGCATCCCTCCTCATCAGGGAAATACAAATCAAAACCACACTGAGATACCACCTCACGCCAGTCAGAGTGGCTCAAATGAGCCAATCAGAGAACTCTAGATGCTGGCGAGGATGTGGAGAAACGGGCACCCTCCTACACTGTTGGTGGGAATGTAAACTGGTACAGCCCCTCTGGAAAACAGTGTGGAGGTTCCTAAGGAAACTAACAATAGAACTCCCCTATGACCCAGCAATAGCACTGCTAGGAATTTACCCAAGGGATACAGAAATGTTGATGCACAGGAGCACATGTACCCCAATGTTCATAGCAGCACTCTCCACAATAGCTAAAACCTGGAAAGAGCCTAAGTGTCCATCAACAGATGAATGGATCAAGAAGATGTGGTTTATCTATACCATGGAATACTACATGGCAATGAGAAACAATGAAATCTGGCCATGTGTAGCAACATGGATGGACCTTGAGGGTGTTATGCTGAGCGAAATAAGTCAGGCAGAGAAGGACAAATATCATATGTTTGCACGTATAGGAGGATTAGGAGGAACTTAACGGAGGACCAAGGGGGAGAAGAAGGGTGGAAATGGTGGGGGAAAGGGAGAGAGGCAAACCATGAGAGACTCTTGAATGCTGACAAAAACTGAGGACTGGTGGATGTGGGGGGAGGAGGGGTGGGCATGGAGGAGGACACTTGTGGGGATGAGCACTGGGTGTTATGTGGAAACTAATTTGACAATAAACTATTTGTATAAAAAAAATAAAATAAAATAAAAAGTAAATTTGTCTTGCAGTTAAACTAAACAAACAAACAAACAAACAAACAAGGTATTTTCATCAAAACAAAGAAAGGCTTGAAGTCAGCTAAATATGACCAACTATTATGTTGACTTAAAATAACTAGATAATTGAGAGCAGAAAACATATTTGAAAGGTACTTGAAAGATCTAGTTAACAACTTCAATTTTCCATTTATCTTTTCTTAGGTAGACATGATTCCACTATATAAGTTTTCTGACCATAATAAATGGAATCCTGTTTAACTTTTTTCTTCTCTTTTAATAAAAAGCCTCAGACTAGGAATTTCAATTTTTATCTGACACTTTAGTTTGCCTGCTCTTATAGCAAACAGAAGAGCATTAACTCCTCAGGATTTAGTAATAAGATTAAAATAAGGAGAAATGAATAAAAAGATCATTCAGAGCAAAGCCCTGTCTGCAGGCAGCTCCACATATAAACTATCCCAGGAAATGAGGATTTCTGTATTATCTTTAATAACCTCTAGAGAAGGAGATTTTGTCACCTTTTTAAAATAGCTTTGCACCGCATTTGGCTGAGATGATGCATTAAAACCCATTCTTTTAATACTGCAGAATTTGAAAACATGTCTATAAAGCCCAAACTGAAATTAAGGTGAGGCATCTTGAGCCCTGTTGTATAGAATCCCCTCCTACCACTGAAGCCATCAAACACTTGCTGAGAGCCTGCCTGTAAGGGGTTCAGAGCTAGCTTCAGAACTGCTACGCAACTGACAGGGATTTAACATGGTTTGCAAATTTTCATTTCTTAAATTGGATAGGTGACATAGTTATTCCTTGTATTATTTCTAAAGAATTTTTGCATGTTTTAAATATTGCATATTTTATAAAGCCACCTTCTCCCTTTCCCTCCCAATGATGATTCTGGCTCCATGTGTGTTTTGGACTTTTCCCAAAGTCTGACCAATCCTGTTCTCCACCAGGCATATTTCCAGCACTATTTAAAGGTTCAACTTCAATATCCTTCAGCAAAAATCAAGGCCTTTCAGAGACTAATCTACCTAGGTGAGCTAATAGATACAAAGCTCTTGGTAGAACACTTGGTTTCCTGATTTCTCCCTTCCTTTCCCTGTTCCTATTTCACTCCCCCCAATACTCTTTGTTCCCAGATATATTTACTATATCATTGCTTCATTGACAGTAGATTATGGTGTTTGCATCTGTTTGCCTTTCTCCCCCATTCTCCCCTACCCCCATCTGCAAATAATGAACATTTTAAAAAATGTTTATTTATTTTTGGGAGAAAGAGCACATGAGCAGGGGAGGACCAGAAAGAGAAGTAGAGAAAGAATTCCAAGCAAGCTTCATGCTCTGCGCAGAGCCCTACCTGGGACCCAATCTCCTGAGCCTAGAAATATGACCTGAGCCAAATCAAGTCAGATGCTTAACCCACTGAGCCACCTAGATGCCCAGCAAACTGTGAACATTTGAGAGTAGGGATGGTGCTTTCCATCAGTGTAATTCCAGCACCTAGCATAGTGCATGATTTACACTTGACCAAATAGAAAATTGAAAACATGGGGAGCCTGGGTGGCTCAGTCGGTTAAGCATCCAACTTTGGCCAAGGTCATGATCTGATGGTCCATAAATTGGAGCTTGGTGTCAGGCTCTATGCTGACAGCTCAGAACCTAGAGCCTGCTTCAGATTCTGTGTCTCTCTCTTTCTCTTCCCCTCCCCTGCTCATGCTCTCTCTTTCTCTGAAAAATAAATAGACATAAAACATTTTAAAAAAGAAAAAGAAAAATGAAAGCATGAATGTGGAACAGAGCTAAAGCAAACTGAGGAAGTTTTCATTAGGGACAAGGACTTGACAGGGGTTGGGGGGAGGGGGGCAGTGAGAAAAAGGAGTGATAGAAAGTTTTAACACATTAACTACTTGATTTGGAGATAGAAGTTAGCTAGGTAGTTTATATATTATTAATCTCCGCCCCAGTCTAGTGAAGTAGATAGTAATTCTATTTCCATCATTCAGATTGGAAAATGGAGGTCAGAAAGGGTAATCATCTTGTACATAATCATACAGTAATTAGTAGAACTGGAATGCTGGAATGTTAACCTAGATCCAACATCATGTTTTCCTCTATATTATATTATTTCTTGGTGTATCATGAAGACCTATGATAGACAGAATGTAGAGAAGCTTCTTTTGACTCCTTACTCAAGATAACCTAAATCACTTTGGCAATAATTAGGGACAGTTGGGACAGTATGTCACCCCAGCAACTATAATACTCACCTATTGAGCACAATACTATGAGAGAGTACAACTCACTGTCTCTCAGTCCAGCAGTGAATCCCAAAGATGGAGAAGATGAGGCAATATGAATCTCACTTATTTTCATTGCACTATCCCTGAGAATAGGGGAAATGATAGGTATGCTCAGAACATAGACATCCTCAAGAATACAATCTTGAAAACATGCATTTATAGAATAAACACCTTCTTTTTATGCTCTTTCTTTAGAGCATTCACATTCCTGCCTTGCATCATTTTAATTTTTCAGGTTGGCCTACTCAATGGCTATTTTTAATCTAGTTTATCTACTTCTTTTTAGGTCTAAATCAAGAAACTACTAATAATGGCTTGCAAGCTTAGAATGGTTTTTGCCTTTTTAAATGGTTGGGGAAAAGTCTCAAGAAAAATATTTTCTGCATATCAAAATTACATGAAGTTAAAAATTCAGTGTCCATGAGAGACTCTTGAATGCTGAGAACAAACTGAGGACTGAAGGCTATGGGGGGTGAGGGGGGAGATGGGCATGGAGGAGGGCACTTGTGGGGATGAGCACTGGGTGTTATATGGAAACCAACTTGACAATAAACTATTTATAAAAAAAAAAAAAAATCAGTGTCCATGACTAGTTTTATAGGAACACAGCCATGCCTATTCATTTGTGTATTGCATGTAGCTGCCTCTTGGCTTCAGTGGCAGAGATTAGTAATTGCAACAGAGACCTGATGGTGGGTCCGAGGCAAAGGACAAAGGATTTTATTACTCATAGAGAAAGCAGTAGCTAGAGATTAATGTAGGTTTGTACACATTTGGGCAGGTTCAGTATACCTTCTATGGGGGTCACATAGATGCATGCACCTGCCATGAGCTGTGGTACAGGAAAGCTTGAGGGATTCACCACTTTTAGAGTTTTATAGTACATGAAAATAAGCCCACTATTTGTCCAAAGGGAGACATTACCTCATCTCTCAAGTTCTCTCACTCTCAACACAACCCTGAGAAATGGCCCAGATAAAGAGTTGCCAGGGTTTGCATTCTTGCTGTAGCCAGCATGAACATGCAAAGATGCTCAGGGCCCTTGGCAGATTGCTTCTTTCCACAAAGGACTGCATAATTTTTGGGCATTTCAAATTTTCTTGTGCAATGGCTCCTCTTAAACACTCTTTTAATTGATAAGATTCATTAACCCATGTGTCACCCATGTCACATACGTAAACTGAGTTTCTCTAAATCACCCCATCTCCTGAGATTATCTTCATTATGATGGTTTATTCTTAAGTCTCATGTTCTGTCAGTGTTCTGTGTCAAATCGGCAGAAAATTCATTTTTCTAATGTGTTCCATGATTAAAAATTCTTCATTAATTAGATACCAAAAATCCAACAGCCTATTATTATTTCTATTCAAAATAGAACACTTCTTAAAGAAACACTGCTCTGGTATGCTCTGAAGAATATTTTTGTTACAATTCATTTTCTATCAGAATAATTTATATTGATTTTATCAATCCTATTTACAACTTCTGTTTTATACATATTTCATTATTTTTTCCTGATTTTTTTTTCAGTTAAAAAAATTGATTCAAAGATGACAACAGAAAGTACTCATCTCAGTTTGGTTTCTCCTAGAAGATCTGAAATAAGGATTTCGATGTAAGTCGTTTAATTTGGGCAATGATTCCTGGAAGCATCAGTAAGAAGTGGAGAAAAGCCATAGAGAAGCAGAAAGAGAATGAAAGGTAATGCTATCAAGCAAGTAACCACTGTGGGTTACTGAGCTTAAACTAGTTTGGAAACCTGCAGAGCCAGTATAATAAATAGGTGCTTCAGATGTATCCAACCTGAGTGATGAAGTGAGTGGGATCTGGAAGACCGATATGTCAGCATCCTCAGTCATTTGGAGACTAGTTACCCAGACTAATATTGATATTCTCTGGCTACCATTAAAAGATCTCAGAGGGGAAAAAAATGCAAATAATGGCAGCTGGACTTCAGCTTTAGGCACTGCAATATGAAGACAGGGGGTACATGCGTGGGGTCCCACAGCATCTGCTACAATATCTTTAAAATATTTCTAATTTATTGTTTTGTTAAAACAGTTCATATTGTTTTTCATAATGCCTTTTCCTAATGCAGTAATATTCCCAAGTTTTTCTTACCGATATCCTAAAGATTCCACCCTGCTCCCATTTTACTCTACAAGACAGTGAGTAGAAGGGGGGTCAAATCAAAGTGGAAGGACAGGGACCTTAGCAAAATCTAGTTAAAATTTCATACAAGTTTTACCCAAGTGTATAACCATGTGGATAAATTGCTAAGAGCCCTTAAATCTACCCTTGAAGGACTGACAATCTTTAACACACTCCTGTAATTAGGAATTTGAAGCACTTATACATATGTAAACTGAGTTTCTCTAAATCACCCCACCTCCTGAGATTACCTTTTGCCTTAACTCCATGCTGTGAATTCAGTATGTTCAGTTTCCTGTCTGGGAATAAGCCTCCTATATCCAGTGAGTGTGTATGTGTCTATGCGGTGCAAAACCCTACGAGGTTCTAGCCTCCTACAGACTCCAGACTTCTCCATGATGCTTAAGTCTCTCCATAAATATTTACCAGTAAGGTAGCACAACTGACACAAACTTTTAGTGTCTTATAAATTTTACTGAAATCTTGACAGCAACAGATGCATTTACTAATGGAGAAAGAATGAACGAAAAATTAACTCAAGCCTCAGTACTTGGCTGAATTTCTCCTAGAATTCATTAGGCAAATATCTATCTTCATAGATCTTCATAGTCCCTATCTTCATAGGGACTTCCTAAGGACTAGTTTTTCTGCTAAGGATCTTCTGGAATATTATCTATCTATCTAATTCTCTTTAGTCTCTGCTTTCAGATCTTCTTTCACCTTTGGATATAAAGTGATAAAAAATAAAATATAAAGGAAAAAAGGAAAAAGAAAGTGGAAAAACAAAATCCCCTTTCTGTAGACCCCACTGAGAAAGGTAATTAATGGCTTACCCTCTCCCAAGTAAAGACAACATTTTATGTTTTATGCAACATTAATCAGGCCTCTCTGTTCTGGCCCAGTCTCTAGACCTTACCTCTGGATAATCAAATAACCTTGATCCTCAAGTAAGAGAATAATTACCCCTCCCCACAAGTGAATTATTTCTCTTGTTAGCAGAACTAGACAAAATTGCTATAAAATTCAGAAGTAGTCATTTTTCTTGTTTTGGATCCACCAAAAGTTTTGAAATCTTGGAGTGGAACTCCTCTGATCTTTCTTACTCACATGCGAATATGACACAGAGACATGGCAGCCTGGTGAAAAAAAAAGGCAAGGATCATAATTTTACATTAGAGAATATAACTATGAGGCTCAGAAAGTTTAGATAAGGTCAGCTACTTTAGAACTCTAGGACCACAGTTCAGTTGGTCCCATCTAATCGGCTTTGGGCAAGGGGATATCATCTTGCGTGACAGAATATGTCTGTCTATGATTAAGAAATCCCCTAGTGCTTCTGCAGTGGTAGACATGTTGAGTGTTTCCCTCAGATGGAAACTGTGGGTATATGTGTGCAATACATCCATAATATGTCCAATGCATGGTTGGAAACCTCAGAGAAAATGATATAACCCTGAGATTATTTCTAGTTTCTCAAAAAAAAAAAAACAACAACCCACAAAAGGTAATTTTCTGAATGAGCCCTGGGCTACTTCATATAAGGTGCCAAATGTTGATTTCTCAGGCCAGTGAAGAATAGACTCAAATAAATAAATGCTTCATGTGGCAAGGGGAAGGCAGCAGACAAATCTGAATCCTGTAATTCTAAGTATCTTTAAAATGGCATTGAGAATGTTAACCCTCATTAGTGTTTTCACTTTAATGGAAATAATAAGCTAAGGGACATCACAGGAGCAGAAGGAAAAGTTTAAAAACATGTGAAGAAATCCATCCTCAGAAAAATAACTTTAAAGATATATTTCCCATTTGTCTATAAAAATAGATCAAAGGAACAAAATTCTCTAGTGGTCTTTTGTCCTAGGGGCAGAAAAAGACCTATTTGTTACTCTGCTCCCTCATTAGGCATTGTGATGGTTCTGTTTTTGTTTTTCTTGAAATCTTGTCTAAGACTTTTACTATTAAGCTTTCAGTATATTTAATACAAAGCTTTGCAACTTAACTATAAGCAAAACAGGGACATGGATCATGTCTAATGCTTCTAATAATTCATTTTATGATCTAGGTATTTTGAGAAAATGAATACAAGGCAATATGGAGAACTCCATGGTGAGACAGATAGCGCTTTTACAAAATTCTAGGCCCTGGAAATAAGGCAGTAAAGAAATTAGACAACATCTCTGTTCAAATGATGTTTCTCTTCACGTGTGATTAGGGAGAGCCAGGTAGCAGACAAAGAAATATTGAAAATAAAATTAGAGAAAGATAAGTACTATGGAGAATGTAAGAGAGGATAATAGGCTAGAGAAAGAGTATGTGTGTGTAGGTGTTATTTTAAAAGGTGTTAGTTTAGAAGAGTTTATTCAAAAGAGGATCCTTTCAAGAGGAGAGATCAAAGTGCAGACTTGAACAATGGGGACAAGCCAGGTACATGAAAATTTGGATAAAGAACATTCCAGGCAAAGTGTTCTGGCAAGAACAAAAACACTGTGTTTGGAATGATCTTGATGATATCAAGGAACAGAAACAAGGCTGCTCTATCAATGGTAAGCCTGTCAGGGGTTGATGGGGAAGGAGTAAGATGATAGGGGAAGTCATGTATGTGTAGCCTTCTGGACTTATAAGGGGCATATAATTCATCCCTTAGGTCTGATGCCAAACTTTCTGCTAAACCCTCTACCCTACGTCCTTAACCCTACCTGCCCATCATTCCAAACATCTTTCATATTGAGAAATAAGGCAAGGAAACAAGGAGGGATAAAATAAATGGGGTGATCAGGTTGTTTGGTGTTGCTTACCCATATAAGGGTAATAGGAGCATTCACCTGTTTGTTTCATGTCCTTCAAGTTAAGAGCATACAGAGATGAAGGAATGCTTTGGATTGCACTTGTTACTCAGGTCTTCCAATGCCCAATCCAATGATTTTTTTTGCTGCACCTCTGGGAACAACATGGCATATGTATTTAGTTAAAATAGGAGAGCACAGAGGGACCTCTGAGGACCTTGGCATTGGTCCTAGAAAGATTCAATCTTAAATGGTAGTCTTTCTGAAAAATCTGGCTTGATAGGATCTAAAACCAGCTTAACTATAGTCATGAGAGTATATGAAGACAAAATCAGCCAGAGAACAGTCTGAGTTCAAAACAGATTAAGTAAAAATTTAATAATCCAGTACCCTCCTCCTCTGCCTCCCATGTGTTCAGTTGGCATAAGCTGGTGTCCTCACATGGCCTTTGGAAACAGAGAATGGAGGTATTCTTTTGAGTGTTTGGCTTCATTTGCATGTTTGAACTTTCAGCTAACACAGTTTCAAGAGTGTGAGAAAATGAAGTTGCATTTCATTAAGAATAATGAAAAGGGCATTTGGAGTCAGAATCTCTATTGTGGTTTGAGGTAGTTGTGCAGCTTTTAATCATGGTGGCTGCCTTTCATATCTGTGTATTCTCTGTAAAGTAAAAAAAAAAAAAAGAAAAAGAAAAAGAAAAAGAATCCATTCTCTTTAGGTATATTAGACTGTGAGGGGTTTTTTTTTTTTTACCCTTTTCATGACTTTCTTTTTAAAAAAAAGAAGTGTTTTTTATATTATTACTATAATAAAAAAGGAAGAAAAAAGAAGAGCATTTCCTTTTCTTATCAGATTCACATTGTTACAATACTCAAACCTTTTGCCAGTAGCCTTTCAAGGCACTTGCTTCTAATTCGATTTTTATTAGTGTTTGGTAAAAATGAGAGTTGGAGGCTTATATCTTTTTATTACAAATATCCTTCAATTTAGGATATGCCCTGGGAACTTTGATGCTGCGGGTAGGAGACTGCTAAATAATCATCAAAATTGGATCCGACAAAACCATTTAGCAGTGTTCAGTCTACCAGGGCTCAGTGGTGCATTTTTTTCCCCCAACAACTTCTTTGTGTGTCTGGTCTGCTTTTCCTTGATGTGAGTAATTATGCTCCTGTAGCTAAGTTAGGGAGCTAATTTCAGCCAACAATTCATGACTGTATTTTTGCAGTACTGAAAGTTGCTTTTTGGAAGCAATTTGAAACACATGCTATGGGCATCATGCAAACCACGTAAATGACTTAAAATTATATTTTGGACTCTAATTTCCATTGCTTTTAGAATCTGCTCAAGTCAGGAAGCATGACAGAGAATCCATAGTCAAGTGGACTAAAAGTAATTTACAGTTCCCCACAAGGTTTACCATATACTGGGGGTCTCTTAGTGCTTATTATTGCTACAACCACATTGGCCCTCAAGATGTGTTCTTCTGTTTCCTTTAAACTATCCAAATATTTATACCAAGGCCATTTCTTGTTTTCTCTTAACAGCCAGAGGAGACTAAGATTTTACTAAAGGCTGAAGGAAGATCACCAACAAGGAACAAAAGGAATAAAAAGGAAAACACGATCCAGTTTACCACATAAAGAACTCTGAATTTACCTAGAATTGTTAGGATCCCACTGTACTTACTGTTTGTAATAAAAGTATCCTCAAATGATAGCTCTAGTGTTTCAATCCCTTTCTCCCAACCACAGTCCTTTGAAGATCATTTTACACACACACAGACACACACTCACTCACTCACACTCACTCACACACACACAGTCTTTTTTTTTTTTACCTACTCACTTCCTAGGAGAATACAGGTGTCAAGAAAAATGGATTTACCAGTTTCTACCACCCACACTGTCTCCAACCCCAAAAAATCCTTATTCTAGTACTCACCAAAATATGAAGATACTTTCTAGCCATAGGTGTGGTCTATGTCTACTTACAGAGGAAAGGTAAGATATAATCTCCTTACATTTGGGGAAATGGGCTTTTCTTGGAAGACTGTTGGATGAGGTTGAGGTCCAGACTGTGAGGATAATTGACGTGAGTTTGTGGACTTTTTCAGAAGACAGATGGATTATATACATGCAAAATTAAAAAATCAATTGTGTGGTCCCTGAGTAAATGTGTGTGCATGTAGTAAGTGTTGATGAGAGTGTGGTGGATGCAGTAAATGGGAATGTAGGGTATGTGCAACTGGAAGGGAAAAGGGAAAAGACAATTCAAGGTCCAACACTAACACTAACACAAGCAGAGAGGTCAAATTGTAAAGGTTACTGTGAAAATATGATTTAGGCCAGTTACTTCCAAGCTTGGGTGTGTTTCAGAATTCTCGGGAAGGCTTGTTCAAACACAGGTTGTTGCCCCCTATCCCAGAATCTCTGATTCTGGATTTGTGGAGTAGGGGCAAGACTTTGCACTTCTAACAAGATGATGCTGGTGTTGCTGGTCAGAGTACTATACTTCAAGAACCACTGGTTTAAGCCATGCTGCTGTATACACTCTGTATGTAGTAGTGGCTCTTGGCAAAAATGTGATGAACTGTATTTGTGTCCATTTCTTCTAGCCTCCTTATCTTATCATTATTCCACCTAGATCTCTCCACTAACAGGTACCTAGTTTTTCAACTGCAGGTATTGTTATTATCCATGGTCCACCTTATGGCTTAGCGAATAGTAATTTGCTATTTACAGACAGTTTCACCAAAGTGCTCTGTGTTCTTAATATGTGTGGTATACTGCTTCCAGTCATATGTTATCTCAAATACTTTGGGAAAATACTTTTGATTATAATCATATTAATGACTAAATTTAAAATGAAAGATGTTCTTGAATGGAATTAGGCTCCTGGCCTCACATAACCCAGTAAATAAATGGTAGAATGCTAAAAGGTAGAAGTGAAGATATAAATGGAGGAGGTAGTTTGGAACAGCGTCCCTTTTCTTTCTTTTTTTTTAAATATTTTTATTTATTTCTAGGAGAGAGAGAGAGAGACAGCATGAGCAGGGGAGGGTCAGAGAGAGGGAGGCACAGACTCTGAAATAGACTCCAGGCTCTGAGCTGGCAGTCAGCACAGAACCCGACGGGGCTCGAACCCACGAACCGCGAGATCACAACCTAAGTGAAAGTCGGATGCTTAACTGACTAAGCCACCCAGGCGCCCCCAGAGTCCCTTTTCTTGATCTTCCCAGATCCCCCCTGGTATCTGGCTTCATCTTCTATCTTCAAGTAATGCTGGTCTTGCATGCATAGATCACAGGGCTATTCTGGCATTTAGTCCGTTTGCACATGTGTGGCCATAAAGAGTTTCTCTACGGTCCTCATTTTCTATTTATTTATATAGTGAGAACACACTTGATATCTCCATAGTAATGCCCAGACATTCCCTTTCCTCCTTCTTCCTCTGAGGACCCTCCCTCTGAAGCATAAGGGAGGGAACCATGAGGTGCCTGCTCTGATCCCCTTCAAGAGAAAGTCTGCTGTGAGCAGTATGGTTTGCTGACAGCTCCTGGGACTCAACCTCTAGATTTGCTTCAGCATTCATGCTTAGGGTGCCTCCAGCAATGTCTCAGTAAAGTCATTTCTGCCTGACAGGAAACTCCTCTGACAGGAAACTTTGCTGTGGGTGCATTGCTTGCCTGACTGAGACTGTGTCAAAACTGCTCCATAGTCAAGACTCTTCTTACTCAATCCTCTTCATTTCCTCTCTGTCTTCCCATGAGTTGAGTCCTACAACCAGGTCTGAAGAATTTCCCTGCCTGCTCTTTCTGCACTTCTTTCATAGGCATTTCCCTAACAAATCTCTTGCATTCTATTTCTGTCTTGGTATCTTGGACCCAAACTGACACCGTAACTGAATCCTGCCCTGTTGCCCAGAACCACACTCAAACTCTTCATCCAAGACAATGACCTTGTGCCGAATTTTCTCTTCCTACTCCATTTCCTACAACTGCCAACCCCTAAATGGTGTTCCTCTTACATACACACACAATGCAAATTCTGACTCTAGACTAGGTCCCAATTCTTCCAGCGTGACAAAGCCAGCAACTCTATGCTAACGTAAAAAAGTCAAGAAAACTCCTTAACAGGTAAGGGCAAAGAGAGCTCTGTGTCAATAAATGCAGGCTACAGTCCCAATCCTCAGACAGAGGTGGTGTGTATGCTCCTCTTCCCAAACCGACACTAATGGATGGCATGTGAAAATATGTGGGAACTTCTAATTGTCAGGTTGGTTGGGGAGTACAATGCTACTTTGCATGCAGAAACCCAACATGTACAGCAATGTTCAGGGCAGTGTCATATATCAAAGACTTATCCTGTCCACAAAGCCCGAAGATGACCTTAGGAAGCCTTATAGCTAGTCATTTAGCTTTACTAAATCTTGACCTTCTCATCTATAAAAATGGGAATCTTAAAAATACTTGCCCCTAACATGGCATCTGATATATATCTCAATTAACACTACTTCCTTTCTTTTCCCTTTATTTCTCCTCCCTATTTCCCAGGTTGTTGTGAAGAGTAAATGACATAATACCTGTGAAACCACTTTGTAAATGAGGAAAGGTTCACCCATGTGAAGTAGGTAAAATATGGATAGATGCTATTTAGTATAATCTTATTTTAGTGAAAGTTTCTTCAGATAAGCACAGGGTTCTGGCACTTTTCTCCCAACTAAAAACTGAACTTTTGAAATACTCTTTTTAAAATAAGCATTTTCATTTATGCACCATAGTGTAGGTTATTCCAGCCTTATCTGGACAAATGTTTGCATTTGCTGGATATCATAGTACCTTCTATTAGAGCCTAGCCCTGGAATTCAAAGGCATGCCAAGGCTGTTCCGATGGATGTATTGTAAACAGGAAAGGTTAATGTATTCATGTTCCTATTTAATTGAAAATCCCCAAGGAACAAGTAATCTTTTGTAGGAGAAAGGGAGGGAAACAGAGGAAGCAGGAAGAGAAGCAGCAAGGTGAGGTGACTTAGTCCTTCTATTCTCCCGTGCCCTCACCCTCTTCTATATGCTTAGCAATCTACTTTTCATTATTTTCTTTCCCAAAATCACCTGGTGTGTTTCATGCCTCTTAGGTGTTATGCCAAACATATGTCATGGCCATCATTTTTTTTCAGATCTGATCAACTTCTATAGCATTAGAGTTATACTGCCCTCAATGGTGAAAATAATGTAGTGTTTGAGCTAAGACCTCAAGAGAACACTTCTTGGAATATACTGAATGCTCAATAAATTTTGGAAAACCATAACTGAAATTCAGGGCACCTTTAGGGGATAACTTGACTTCACAAATTTCCTTATTTCCTTTGTTACTACCCTGTCAGAAAACAAGAAGTGTGTGTGTGTGTGTGTGTGTGAGAGAGAGAGAGAGAGAGATAGAGAGGTAGAGAGAGAGAGAGAAACAGAGAGAGAGAGAGAGACAATAGGAGAGAGAAGAAATATAATGTTTACACAGCAAATTATGAATAAGCCTTTTTAAGATAGTACTATGTATGAATTACAGATTACAAGTTTTGCCCACTACAGGCAACAATATAATATTTTATGGTCAAAATTTGTCTTCTCATTTGTTATATTACCAGATAAAGTTTCATTTATAAGAGCTTTATACTGTCAATGAAAAAATTACTTGAGAGTAACTGAACGCATCCCATAGAATAAGAATGATAAACTATATATTTATATTGATTATAGCTACATAACACCAACAAAGTACTCACCTGAACAGTGTTCATCTTCATGGGCAATTGGTGAAACTATAACAGAGTACAGCTAAAGATAATGCCTCTGCTTTGGTTTATTTGAATGTTCTTTCTTATTCAAGGCCATTAATTTTACCTCTGCCTATGCTGTTGTTGTTGCATGCACAAGGGATGGAGTGGTGACTGGTATCTTCACCAGTGGTTTGTTGTGCTGGATCTGGAGCCTAATATCTCTGCTCAAATACTAGCTTTGCCATTAACAATCTGTAGGACCTTGGGCAAGTCATTTTATCTATTTATGCCTCTGTCACTTCATCTGCAAAAAGATAAAAATAATAGGACCTACCCAAGAATGTTGTAAAGAAGAAAAGGAGTTATAAATTACAAAGTGGGAACAGTATCTCCCAAGCCGTGCTCTCTGTTCTTTGCCCCCTCAGTTCTGATTCTCTCCCTTCCCTCCTTCCCTCTTTCCCTCCCTCTCTTTTGCTTGATCTATTATATAACAGTAAGAAGAATATTATCCTGGCTTTTGGTGGGGAAAAAAAGGCATTTCTGAGTTTAGTCCAATCTGGGAATACACCTTTTCCCTACCCTCCTCAAAATATAAAAAACAAAAATATGCAATAGACATTTCATATTCATCATCCTTCATAACTGGAGCAATTGAAGGATTGCTGTCTGGTCATTTCATGACCAACTAGACCTGGTGATATTAGTATGCACAGACTATCAAATTTCCTATGCTAGCAAACTATGAGCCAATTATTTTTAATATAAGGTTAGGTAGGCAGCTTCTAATATGGTCCTCAGTCATTCCCCTCTCCATCATTCTCACCATGGTTTAATCTCCTCCCCTTGAGTGAGAGCTAGACTGAGTGACTCACTTCTAATGAATGGAATTTGACCACAGTGAAGGGATATCAACTCCAAGATTAGCCTATGACAGATTCAGGCTTCTATAGCTCATCCTCACTGGCTCTCTGCTTGCTCAGGTGGAAGTCAGCTGCCATATTATAAGGCATCTAATGAAGAGGCCCATGGTCTCCAGCCAACAACCAGTGAAGATCTAAGGCTCACAGTCCTACAGTCTTCAGAGAACTGAATCCTACTAACAACACTGAGTGAGATTTGAAGCAAATCCTGTGCCAATTGAACCTCAGGATGGTTGTGAACCTGGCTAACAATTTGATTACAATGTTTTGGGACACTATGAGCTGGAGGACATAGTTAAGCCATACCCAAATTTCTGACCCACAGAAATTATGAGATAATAAATGTATTTTTCTAAGATGCTAATTTTTAAAAATGTTATTTACTTTACAGAAAGTAAAGAGACAAAGCACAAGCCTGGGAGAAGCAGAGAGAGAAGGAGACACAGAATCCAAAGCAGGCTCCAAGCTTTGAGTTGTCAGCAGAGAGCCTGATGCAGGGCTTGAACTCATCAATCATGAGATCATGACTTAAGTTATCCCAGTTTTGACTTTTCTTATTACTTTTTAATTGCATTCCACCAACTTCTAAAATATTAAGGACAATATAATAAAACATGTGGAAGTATAAAATAAAGGAAAATTTTTAAATTGTATTTGAAGTTAAAATACAAAACTTAAAATGATATAAAACAAGACAAAAGCAGTCAGAGGGATAATTTAATAATGGTATCAGGGAACTGACCACATAAGTTATTCTGTAGTCAAAAGAGAGAGAAAAGGGTTATTGTAGAAGTGTGACATAATTTCTTTTGATATTTGTTATCTGAACTTAGAACTTTATATTTATTTTTGTTGAACACTATTTTGCTGGTTTAGCTCAGAATTCAAAGATAATTGGATCAATGACAGAATGTTCATTTTTCCCAGTCAGTTTTGTCAAAATATGAAAATATATTGCAATATTACCACAAAATACTTCTTGACACTTTTAAAAAAAAGACAGATTCTGTCAAGAGACATAGGAGAGGAGAGTTTAGTCTTGATATTGGACAGTGGTAAGGCAGTCTAGAGGGCCAGCACCCGAAAGGAAGAGGTGGATCTACATATGACATGCTTGGACAGATAGCAGTTGAGTAGAAACATCTAAAAAGGCAATGAGGAGTAAGAGGTTGCGAAGAAAAAATTTTAATATTCAGACAGCCATTGTTACATTCTGATTTTTCACTTGGTCTATAACAGTGGTGAAGTAAACAAAAGATTGGTTGAATATGTTGATTTGGATGATTCATGAATATTTCCCTCACTGTATCCACCTTGGGAGCTGAATTACTTCATTTCATTAATGTTATGGAAAAGTGGAACAAATACTATCTTATGTTTTATCTTTAAAGCTTCTGAGATATATTCTTAACCCTGCCATGTCACTACTCACTCTCAATCACCAGACATTATGAAGTTGATATAGATTTGATCTTATAACTCATTTATTACTCATGTGGTGATGGTGACAGATGTCATTGGTTTAATGATCATAGTTATCCATTGTCATAATTAAGGTGATCATTTAATGAGGCTGGATGTATCATTACTTAATACATCAAATTAGAAAAAGATGTCATGGCTGGGCACACAGCATCACCCATCATTTTTGAAGATGAGTCAATACATTAAATGCTTCTCAATAAAGTGACAGCATGAGCTTTCGGGACTTTTAATTTTCAGAGGGATCCTAAATGGTGATATGAGGTAAGGCCCTCCCAAGCTCTGATGCTGGCTGTTATAGACAAATGAAAGCCCCCTTGTCGTCTATCATGCCATGTCATGGAAGCAGCTTCACAACTGTGATGCTTTATGTATGTGACTACAGGGTATGGAATCGTTTCCAGGCCCCGCCCAACTGCTATCCATTTATTGTCTAGAATCTTTGAGAAGTGATCTTTGTTTCCACTGGTCTGTTGAAACTTTTCCCCTGTAACCCTCTGAACATGTCTTTTTGCAACTGATGGTGTTTTAAAAATTTTAAAGCCCTTTTAAAAATTCTATCTCATAAAATCATCGGAAGGCAGTTATCCCTATTTCCTTCTTTAGCTTTCTTTGGACATGTGTCAGGCATGTTCTGACTTGATTGTTGCTAAGTGGGTGCTTTATGGGTTTTCTATGAGAATAATAGCTCCTGGTTACCAGTATCATTATTATATGTATATTATATCTTTACCAAACCTAGCACTAATTTTTCCTATTATCATTTAATTTTTCAATTCTCAGGGTCAATCACAGGATGTTTCTACTCAATGTATCTGATAAGAAGTTGAAATAAGAGAGACTATTTTGCTTATCAAAATACCGGGATGACTGTAAAGCATGTATTGGTACCTTCTTCACTATCCAAATGGATTCAATACCCAAACTTGATAAAATTATATTACTGTCTCAGAATTTTCACTGGAATTCAATGTCCCTTATTTACATTCCATTTAACCAATCAATTATTTACTGATGCACTTATATATTCATTCATTCATTCATTCATTCATTCATTCATTCATTCATAATTTAACAAGGAGTTATTGAGTTCTTTCTATATGCCAGAGGCTGTAGAGGAAGTATAGAGTTAAATAAAATTGGTTCATGTTTTAGAAAGTTTGAGTTCCTCTGGGTTGATCACTGTCTGGCAGGGGAAGCAGCCATATGGACTGATAACTATAATAAATTGTGAAATGCACTGTTTCAGAGATTAGTCAGTGACTGTAAATTCACAGACCACTAAAAAGGTTAATTCTTCATAGGAACTTAAAGAAAGATTTCAAAGACGTGGTGTCATGTATTTTGAATGTTGGTGAATCAGTGAGAGTTTTCTAAAGAAACAGAGTTACCAAAAGTTTATCATGCTCAGAAAAACAGGTGGAAGGTGGGAGAAGTTTAGCTACATGGTATATCTAGAAGAGAGGAAAGGCTTCCAAATATGGCTTAGAAAGGAGGCTGTGACTAGACAAACGAGGGTTTACAAACTCAATGGAGACATGTTGGAGGTGGTCCTGTAGGCTCCTCATTTGTAGAATACAGCACTTGACTTAAAAAATCCTTTATTCCACACGAGTTTACTAGTTATCATGGGACAAAGTTCTACAGAGGTGCTGAGCTTAAGAAGTTATATACTCAGGGCGCCTGGGTGGCTTAGTCGGTTAAGCGTCTGACTTTCGCTTGGGTCATGATCTCGCAGTTCGTGGGTTCGAGCCCCACGTCGGGCTCTGTGCTGACTGCCAGCTCAGAGCCTGGAGCCTGTTTCAGAGTCTGTGACTCCCTCTCTCTCTGACCCTCCCCTGCTCACGCTGTCTCTCTCTCTCTCCTAGAAATAAATTAAAAAAACATTTAAAAAAATTTAAAAAAAGAAGTTATATACTAAAAAAAAAATGAAATGTACCACTTTTGCTGTACTTTTATGTGATAAGTATTTTTAATCTCTATCTAGTTGTATCTTTTTAGAGAGAAGCCAAAAGTTACCGTTTGAAGGTAAAGGAGATGTAAAATTATAAGTAAAACGAACTTTTGAACATAGAAAACATAAAAATGATTGGAAATATTTCACTCTTTTGTGATTTTTATCTCTGAAAACCACACACACACACACACACACACACACAGCCCCCAACTATAAGTTGCCCTCTCAGAGAACTTGGGAGTAGAATTTTCGACATGTGTCAAAATAAAAAATGGGTCAGCAGGGGCGGGGAGACTCCTGGGTGGCTCAGTTAGTTAAGCATTTAATTTCTGGTTTCAGCTCAGGTCGTGCTCTCACAGTTAGTGAAAAGACGGAGCCCCACATTAGGCTCCACATGGACAGCATAAAGCCTGCTTGGGATTGTCTCTCCCTCTGTCTCTGCCCTTCCCTGCTTCCATGCTCTTTCTTTCTCAAAAAATAAATAAATAAAACTCTAAAAAAAGAGAATATAGAAAATGAAGGATTGAAGTTTTGTGGGTACATGGGTGGCTTAGTTGATTCTGTGTCCAACTCTTGATTTCAGCGCAGGTCACAATCTTATGGTTTGTGAGACTGAGTCCCTCCTCAGGCTCTGCACTGACAGTATAGAGCCTACTTAGGATTCTCTCTCTCCCTCTCTCTTTCTCTGCCCCTCTCCCTCTCTTACGTGCACATGTGTATGCACCCTCTCTCTCAAAATACATAAATAAGCATTAAAAAATAAAATATGGAAGCTTTCCATTTTTTCCAAGAATAATTCAGTATAATAAAGGAAGTTTGCATATTAAATTTCAAAAACAATAAGCCATTGCATAGTTGGTGGATACGTTTGTAAAATGTGGTTCATAACATGAACCAATGAACAAATTTTTCTATTTGAGTTTTTATTTTCATCATGAGGTAGATTTTCAGGTTTATAGCCATCAAGATCAAGTATTACTATACATTGGGCTTAGAACCATATGTTCATTTTGAACTAATTTAACAGGTTAGATGAAATGTTTCAAAACTTATTATTCAAAATAGCAAACCATTTATAATCATATAGTTTTCCCTACATTACATATGTACTTATATAATTTATGCCTGACATACCTGGGTGGCTCAGTCAGTTAAGCATCTGATACTTGATTGTGGCTCACGTCATGATCTCACAGTTTCATGCATTGAAGCTCCATGTCAGGCTCTGCACTGATCCTGCAGAGCCTGCTTGGGATTCTCTCTCTCTCTCTCTCTCTCTCTCTCTTTTTCTATCTCTGTTCCTCTCTGGCTCATGCTCTCTCAGAATAAATAAATAAACTTAAAAAACTGTACATAATTTATGCCCTATTTCTAATACATTTTAGTATTAAGAATATTTACTATACTTATCTTTTAATTATTTTGAAGTATCTATTTTGAAGTATATATAATATATAAAATACTAAAGTGAGATAATTCTATAGCACATAAATGGGATAATTCTAATATACAAAGTATTTAAAATTTATAAATAAGTAAGTGTAAGAATATGTATATAAGTTTTAAGATATCATGGGTATTAATTTTGAGTAGGCATGGAAATAATATTTCATAGATAGGCCTATATAAATAAACATTTAGATTCTGCTCCTTTGGAGAACGTGAGTCCTTTGTTTTCTATAAATGACCTTGAACTGATTTGGATAAATCATAATCTCTGATCCATGACAAGTTCTATTCATTGGTTCATGAGTAATCTGTTCCCTTTAAGTTTTTAAGATAGCTGTATATTTATTTATTTTTTTCATTAAAGTTTTTTAATGTTTATTTATTTTTGAGACAGAGAGAGACAGAGCACAAGCTGGAGAGGGGCAGAGAGAGAAGGAGACACAGAATCCAAAACAGGTCCCAGACTCTGAGCTGTCAGCACAGAGCCCCATGCGGGGCTCCAACCCACGGACCGCAGGACCATGACCCAAGCTGAAGTCCGATGCTTAACCGACTGAGTCATCCAGGCTCCCCAAGATAGTTATATATTTAAAATATGTAATAATTACCCATGAACCTACCATCCCAAATGAAATCAAGGGCCTCAACTGTTACCTGAATTGACTCACATCACTTCTACCAATACATCCCCTGTCCCTCCTCACTCACAGGGCTCACATCTTAAATCCTGTGTTCATCATGCTCTTGTCTTTAAATCTGATTTTTAAAATCATGTTTTCACTTCAGTATTCAGAAGTTTACTTATCTGTTCTTAACTTTAGAAAAAAAACTTTCATATTTATGGGTTATTTGGGAATTTACTTTTCTCCCTTAACACTGTACTACTAAGTCTACATCATTGCACGCTGCTGTAGTTTATTGGTTTTGACTGCTAGAAAATATTATACTGTTTGACATGCCATAGTTTTTCATCCACTCTCACACTAACAGGTATTTATGCGACTTCAGGTTTTTGCTATTGTGATCAGAGTCTCTAAAAACATTTGTATACCTGCTTTCTGAATAAGTAAATATTTCTCTAGAATATATAAGGCTGGATCACAGGATATATGAAAAATTAATTTTATGAGGTGTTTACCAAAATGTTTTCCTATGGTGGTTTTCCCATAAGTGGTTCCATACAGAATTTCTGTGTTTGGTGTGAATTACTCTGGTAGTGGTGCTGGGGGTGATATGAAGTGAGGAGAGACAATTTAGGAGCCTCTGACTGGACCATGCCTCATATGATTTCAGTTGTTATATGCTTTTTAGAAACTTGTGCTAAAAACTATTAATAAACTATTAACAAAAACTATTAGTAAAAACTATTTTTATTAATTATAAAATATATATCAAAACCGGATTGAGTTTTAAAAACATTTCAAGAAAAATCCCTTTGTCATCACATCTTATAAGATCACAGATCCCAAGAAACACAACATTTCTGGAGACACCACTTTCCTGAAGTGAGACAAAACAAGTGATGGCAAAGCCTTATGATCTTTGTTCCTGTCTCCACACTTCCCCCTCAAGGCAAATATAACCACAACTATATGGAGATAGATGCCTTAATATTTAACATTTTTCCAATGATCCACTTCCATATGGGTATCACATGGTAACATATAGAAGAATTTCCAAATGTTCTTGTTCCCAGACTTCTCTTGCAATACTCCTGGAGAAAAAGATCTGTGATTTTTTCACCACATTGCTTGGTTTTGTTCTGTACAGGATTTAAATTCTGGAGATATCCTTGCGCTCATATCCAATCCATTTGCAAATCTGTTGGTTCTTCCTTCAAAATAGGTCTCACGTCATGTCTCTCCATAGCTCTCCATTGTAATCCCTGGTTCAAATCAACTCCTGTCTTCTATACTTCTGCTTCTATTTTGTGTTCTAAAGACTCTTCTTAAACAGACCATTAATCCTTCAAAAGCATGAGTCTGATCATACCAATTCTCAATTCCTTCAATGGGGTTTTATCTCATTCAGCATAAAATTTTAACCCCTTACCATAACTTATAGACCCAACCTGGTATAGCCTCTAGCTCTGATTGCATTTTATGTCACTTATCACTGGCTTCCTTTTCTCCTGCCACAGTAGTGTCCTTGTTTTTTCTCAAATAGGTCAACAATAATTCTGCTTTAGCACACGTGAGTTGTTGTCCTTTTACTTTGAACGTTCTTTCTCCATATATTGACTGTGTTCTTTTTCCACATATGAACATAATTCCCTCAAGTTAAGAATGTTTCTGTTCAAATGTTCCCTCCTTTCAGAGGCACTTTAGCTTACTATCCTTTCAGAAATGAATCTCTTCATTCTCTAGCACATCAGTTCATTTTTATTCTCATCAAGGAACCTACTACTCCCAAATAGGTATCATAAATACATTTATCTGTCAATTACCATTTGCCCCACTAGAGTGTAAAATACCTGGGGGGATGAATTTTTCTGCCCTCCATACATTAAAATGTATCACTGTACTCCCAGCATACATTGAAGTGTCAAACAAAAGCTGTGGCATTCAGCAGAAGTATTTTGAGTGAATAAACTAGAGTCTGGTTCATCTAGAAACTTCCACAACTTCCATATAAACTTACCCTGTGATCTCTTTCTTAAATATTTTAATAAATGATTGAGCAACATCAAATTTTTGCTAAAATACTTAATTTTTTAAATCTGTTTTCAGGTTGGGCTTCTGCATTTAAGTTCTATGCATAATTTCATTTTTAGAAAGTGTTCTGCTGAGAAGAAAAATTTTAAAGCCACTCATATATAATCTTCTTAACACAAGTAGGATTGCACTATATTCCTATTTTATGGATGATACTAGACTTCAGAAGGTTTAAGTAATTTGTTCAAAGTCACATGGATCTTAAGAGCTATGATATGGCTCAGGTGGGAGCCATTTCTGTTTCACTATAAAGCTTATGATCTTACCAATTATTGTGGTATCTTTAGGTCCTCATTGTATTGAAGTAAATGCATTGAATATAAGATGTGATGACACAGGACCAAAAATAAAAGTATGTTAATAAACAGAGATGATACAATCACTATTTCCAGTAAATTCGTTGAAGAGCTATGGTTAAGTTGTCTGTTGTGGTGGAGGGTCAGGTGATGTGCACTGGTGAAAGTCTTGTGATAGGCTGTTGTACATCAACCAACATCATGTAGAATACACTGGGAATGAGTATAGAATGGTCAGTGGGTACATGGATTCCTCTTCTGAAATGACAGCACTATGGATACATTGAGCTGCATTCCAAATCAAGAGCATTTCTCTGTAAGTGCCCAGGAGAATGGAATATCCATGTCTGTCTTCCAGAGACATTCTACCTGCACTCAGTGATTATGGTTGCTATTCATTAAAACCTATTGTTTGGCAGAAAAGATGGGGGAAGGGGAGACTGATACATGATAAAAGGAGCACTGTCATATTAAACTATGTGTTGCCATATGTTACCTTAAACAATAAATGTGGGGAGACTTTAAGTCAGTAAAAACAGCAGCAAAAATAAGTGCCCGTAAAACAAAAATTCAAATCCCTTAATGTAAAAGTCATGTATAAAATTAAACTGTAGGCAACAGATAAAACCCAACAATACTACTGTGTATTATTACAAACTACTTAACTGCAGGAAAATAAAATCAGGGAAAATAAATTTGAGAAAGTGCAATTAAGACTAACTTTGAACAAATGGGATTTTATTTCCTTGTTCTAATTAAAAACAAACAAATAAAAAATAAACAGCTGTTGAGATTACTTGGCTTCAATTAAAAATAATATTTGGGGCTCTTCTCACTCATGTACACCTGACATATTTACCTTACAAGGGAACCTGACCAAATGCGAAGAGTTGGCTTCATTCTGGAGAGGCTCATCAAAGTGCACTAATAATTAGGACACCAAGTGCAAATTAGCAAACCTCTTGAAACTCAGCCAAGACTTCAATAAGAGATAAAATGCAATTAAAAAGTAAAAGTATGAAACTTTATTGTGAAATATAAATGTTTTAATTCTCATTAAGAGTCTTAAGAAATAAAGAAGTCTCCAAAGAATTTGTTCTGAAATTCTTTTGAAATTCCTAAAGTATTATTTCTGTTTTTCATAAATAAATATGCACATATATGTATTATTTATTTGAATTTTCCTTCTATGTGATAAGATATGAGAGCTTTACACAACTTAAATTATAGCAGGGAGTGTCCCAATATAGTGCCCTCCCTATTGCAGGAATAGGTTGGTAGTAAGGACTTGGTCCTCTCTGAATTGTACCAGACTGGGAACACTAGGAACTTAAGATTAGAGACACTTGCAGGTGAATGACTATGTCAGGAGAAACATCCAACAGGTGATTAAAGGAAATTAAGTAAAGCAGATTAAGTACAATATCAGAAGATGCTGTGGCAACATGTTCTTAGCAATAGCTTTTGGTCTAACAGGCATACCAGTAAGATGGCACAGTGGGCACTTAATATAACTGGTCACTGTCAAGTATGTATGGAGGTGGTAGTCTGATCCTTAACAGAATCATCCTAGAGATTCAATGTAGGGATCATCATATGGCAGTCAAGAAATGGTTTCATCTATGAAGAGAAGAAATTTGGGGCTAGGACAAGCCTAGTATTAACTGGGAATCAGAAATAGAATGGGAACTAACTCTATGTAATATTAAGCAGTAGGTATGCTATAATGTTTCAATAATTAACTCTGGGAGGCTTTAGTCATGAATAGACAAGTATCAATAGAAAAAATAAAGTCAAAACATGCATCTAGATATGGAAATTTAGCATCCAATATAAGAGATTTCACAAATCAGTGCTGCAATGAAAAAGTATTCATGAATTGGGTTGGGGCTATCAAGCCATTAGGGAAGATCACAGTTTCAGGGACTAGGAGAGACTCAACTTCCAGAAAAGCCCAGTAGGTAGCCAGCTACAACTGCTTTAGTGGCATATATCATGGGGATGAGGTGGGAAGACTCTTGTATCAGAAACCTATGTGCAATGTATGGCCACCATGGGTCATCTAGAGACTCCGGGACACATGAAGAGAAATTGCTAAGCCTTCTAAAGTGAAGGAATTTAAAAGAGGCAATGATGGGAATGCATATTGTATTACAATTTGGACAGATTCTAGAGCCTTCTGTTGGAGGAGCCCCCTTCAAGGTAGTACAATTTGCAAATAACATACCAAACAGATTTGTAAAGTCCATTTTTAAACTTCTGAATTTTTGTTACAACCCATAAAAGTTGAAAAAAATGTTGATTTTGTTTTAACGTTGTGGAAGCTGCAAGAGTTGATAGCTGTACCTTAACAATATCAGGAATTGAGTAGCCCTGGTTTACCAAGTAATTTTCCAAACTTCAACTGATGTGGTAGAACCTTTCACTCTACTGTGAGGCAATAGCTTATCCCCCTTCCCTTTTTTGTAAGCTCCCTGTTTGTATGTTCTGAATGAGTCAAATGGATACCCTCAGAGAGGAGGGTATCATCAGTGTAATGCCATACTTGTGCTCCTAAAGAAAGCTGCATGTGGTTCAGATTTATCTGGAAAGACTGTATGTGATGCCAGAGATGTTGAGGTACCTCATGGGAAAGTGTATTGTATCACACTGAAAGGTAAATTGCTTGAGATGCTGTTGAAGTTGGCATTGAACAGAACATTTTAGCCAAATCTTCAACAGCAAAATATTTACCCATTTCTGTTTGGATGAACTGAATCATTATAATAATATCAATGGGACCACAGCATTGAGGTTGCAATAATCCACCACTCATTCTTTACAAGTTTAACAAGTTTTAAGAGGAACTAAACGGAGTACCATGGGGGAGAAGAAGGGGAAAAATAGTGGGGGAGAGGGAGGGAGGCAAACCTTGAGAGACTCTTGAATGCTGAGAACAAACTGTGGGCTGATGGGGGTGAGGAAGGGTGAAGAAGGGTGATGGGCAAGGAGGAGGGCACTTGTGGGGATGAACACTGGGTGTTATATGGAAACCAACTTGACAATAAACTATTAAAAAAAAGAGGTAAAGAATTAAAAAAAAGAACAGAACAAATTGGCAGTTAAATGGAAAAATAGTGGAGATAATCATCCCATCACTAAATAGTTCTTATATAAATGGGTTTCAATCTAGAAAGTCTGCTTTGATTTACATTGAGCCATGTTAACTATTTTATTTGAGGAAGAGGGGCTGATCATGTTGTCAAGCTAATGCCTAAGTTCCAAAGACTTCATTTAATTTTAAATTAAAATGTATTTTATTATTCATTGGGTCAGAGCCACCATGCTTACTCAGATGTTTTAGGGTACCAGGTTCTATGACCATGGAAAATTTAGGCAAGGCAATCATTCTGATGGGTAAATCATAACTATTTGTCCTTTATTTTATATTCAGTAACTCCCCTAAGATGTCTTGTTTAAATTTAGTGGGATATCCAAGTGTAACTGTAATTTGAGCTCCACTATTGATTAAGGCCATGAAAGTTTGCCAAATGATGCATTTTTAGGAGATGTTAGTTAATTCAGAATCTACAATGTGGAGGCATAAAAACCAAGCATGATTTTTTTGTCTTTCAGATGTATAAACTTTTTTGGTAAATTTTGGATTTCCAATTAGGTCAACTGTAAACATTTGTTTGAGCTTTTTTCCTTAATTGTATTCATGTTTCTTTCCTTCTTTCCTTCCTTCCTTCTTTTTTGTGGTTACTGGATATATTTTGGGGGATCCTTTCTACCCTGATCAAATTTATACGTTTATTCCTCCAGAAAGTCTCAAATCAGTTTAATCAGAGTTACAGCCTCCCCCAACACAATGGATCATTAACCCCTTGACTCTGCCTGAAGGTATACCATACATATTTTCCCAGAATTCTGGGCATAAGGACATTTTTGTGTGTGTGTTAAAAGCATAGGCAACAACAGCAACAACAGCAAACAATAGAATCCTAGTGATTCATTTACTTTTAGGTGTGTAAAATTCAGCATGCTACATAGTAACAACTTTTTCTCCAGCCACGTGGGTCTGTATATGGTGCAGGTTATGAGACTTTCCCCTGCATCCTTTATCTAATAGAGGCCAATGCTGGGTTGAGACATACAACTAAGGGTCATAGGGTGAAAGTCATTCTCCTGAACTCAGCATCTATCACGGCTTATGCTGGAATCAAAATACACAATTATTCAGCTGAGACACACAACTCAAGGACTCTTTAAGGAGTGCTTCACTCCTATAGTATTGTATAACAGAGGCTCTGTAGAACTCAGTAAATGCAGCACAAAGCCGCCCAGCTCAAAGCACAAATTTACCAGCAGGCAGCAATACAGCTCAAAGAGCATACTAACAAGCAAACAGCAGCTCAAAATTATTGCTCACCTGCAGGCAGCAGAGCTGATTGGTAAACCAAAGCAAAAGAAAGATCCCTGCTTGTGGTGGTCATTGGCTCAACATCCTGCTCACAGCACCAAAGTTTTGGACATTCTACAAAAAGAAGATAGAGCCCCACCCAAAATTTGGTTTGTATGCCAAGACCAATGACACTACACCCGAAGAGGTTATTAAAAGATTATTTACTTACAAAAGGGACTCCTGGAGAGAGCAGGGAGGCATAAACATGTTCCAGTTGACTTGAACAAGGCAGAAGGAAAGGATTGGGCTTTTATAGTGGCTAGATGTGCATTGTCTAGGATTTGATCAGGTTTGAATTTCCCGCAGGCACCAGAGTAGGGGAAATGAGCAAGCTTTCTCCATGTCCTACAGATATGGAAAAGCGAAGAAGAAGATGAGGCTTAAAGGCCATAATCACACATCATAAAAGGGGAGAAAGGGAGGTCAGACCTTTAGTTACACCCTTTAATAAATTTTGAATTTACCTTGTGAAATATTATACATCCAAAACTAAATAAAACCTCACCCCCATACTCTCTCCAAATGCAAAGTAATAAAGAATCACTATAGATGCTTGAAACCATTATTTTCTATTTATAGTTCCCTTTATATCTCAATTATTTCCCTGTGAATTATTTCCCTAAGAGTCTCTTCACTTGTTAAAAACAGAGTTAGTAGGAACATAAACAGAATTATTCATAGCAGGAGGAAATCTTAGAGGTTGTTTCTTTCAATACTTTTTCTGAAACAGGTGTTGGAACTAAATTCAGAGATTTAGCTCAAATGCCCCAAATGGGATTTTGAATTAATCTTGTCATAAATAATTATTTTGTTTGCTAGTTCATTTGTTGTGGGAATATCTGATTAGTCTTTGACATATGCATCCCCGCAAAGGCATAACCTTCTTTTAACGCCTCCTTGCTTTCCTAATGTGGGTTTCTATCTCTAACACTCTTTTTTTCTGGGAAAGAAGTACTGCTGTGATTTTCAGTTCATTTGGAGAGCGCTTTGACTCCTGATCTAAATCTTGATAGCAAAATAAGAGCTTAACTTCTATCTATCATGTCATGCATGGCTGGGACCTGATCCAAAGACACCGCATGCATTGCTGTGTGTACAACACACTTCAGTGATCACTGTTACTGGAAGATTCTTATTGCCTATAACCTGTGTTGGCCTAGACCTGAAGACTCATTTTGCCACACCCCTTTGATGTTAGTTCTGTCCTCCAAATTAAGTACTGCTTTCCTCACTGGTTTCATCTAGATTGCCAACATTCCTCAGAGTCAGAGCCTATCTGAACTATAATAAATCTTAATAAGTTATTTTCTCCAATTTACCCTTTTTTGGTAAGACAGGTAATTTAGATATAGAGAAGTACCTGAGAAAAAGAGAACAATACACATTAGAGAATATATGACCTCTTATCTTCGCTATCTAGAATGACACAACTAAATAATGCTCAACCCTAATCATTCTATATTTTCAGAAAAAGCTAGTTCAATGTAGTATAATTTTGGAGTACTTATGACACATACACACTTACATGTAAAGATGCGTGTTTAGCTCTCTTTCCCCATCACTTCTTACAGTGCACATAGCAGCACCACAGTTAATGATGTGAAACAGCAGAAAAAGGTAATATAGTGTGTTAAAAGGCGGTCCTGACCAGTAACCACTTGTCTATCCCCTAGTTTTGTATGATCAGTGGTTCTCAGATCTAGTGTGTGTAAGAACCACTTGGAAAGCTTGAGAGAAAACAGGTTTCTATGCCTCTTGGAGATTCTCATTTAGTACGTGGCAACAGGGACAATGAATCTGCATTCCTAACAAGCTCACAGTTAATTCTGTTGCTGTGGTCCCAGGGACTGCTTGTTGAGTATCCCTTTGGTCTATACCAGTATTTCTTCATTCTGTTCTTGATCACTTACGTTCACATCACCTGGAATGTTCCACAACAGTCTCAAATGCTCCCAAATTAGACTATTTGGGAGAGGGGGCCAGAAATTTAATGATAACATATGAGGTGGTTTCTATATATCTGTACCCTATAATAATTCTAAAACAGTGGTTCTTGAGGTGTCTGGGTGGCTCAGTCGGTTAAGCGTCTGACTTCGGCTCAGGTCATGATCTCATGGTTCATGGGTTCAAACCCGGTTTCAGGCTCTGTGCTGACAGCTAGATCAGAGCCTGGACCCTGTTTTGATTCTGTATCTCCCTCTCTCTATGACCCTCCCCTGTTCATGCTCTCTCTCTCTCTCAGAAATAAATAAAACATTAAAAAAAATTTTAAACAGTGTTTCTTAAACTTTGCTGTACATTATGTTCACATAGGAATCTTTAACTATTTCTGATGATTTGCTCTCACTTGTAGATTCTCAGATTTAATTGGTGCGAGGTGCAAGCAGGGCAACAGGAGTTACGGAATATCCCCAGGTGATATTAATGCACAGCACAATTGGGAACCACTGTTCTGAACAATATTTAAATCAGTGTCTGAGAAATGAAATTAGAACTTTGCTAAAGGGACTTGTTAGTTACAATAGCTGAGCAAGTTAAGAAATTCTTCTCAGGATTCAGGTTTGGAATGAGTTAAATCTATCCCTTGCCTAAAATTGCCTTGTTTATTCAGAAATTAAAAAAAAAAAAGTTCTCTTCATGGAGTCCAAAAGCCTTGTTCTTAAAAGAAATACATATTTAATGCTGGCATTTAATGAAGTCAGCCTTTTGTTCAGAACTTTATTACACTTTGTTTTAATTGGAATTTTAATTGATCTTGTGCCTTTCTGACACAAATCTAAAAGTCACCAGGGACAATTACAACATTGTCATGATAGCCCCAAGATTTTACATTAATTCCCTTAACTTACAGATAGAGACATTCGAAACTTCCACTAATTCAGAGCATTGCAGAAAGGGTAAAATGCTGGGTAATATATTTTTTAAAGTGTGTGTGTGTGTGTGTGCACATGCATGTGTGCATGTGTGTGTATGTGTCTGTGTGTCTGTGTGTGTGGGTAGCATGAGGGAGGAATACGTATTTTTGAAAGCAATTTTCTGTCTCCAAACATTATGAAACATTTAAATAACTTTCCAAAATATATGCCAAATCTTTTTGTGTAGAATTCTTTTTAAATTATTATTTAATTCTTTTTTAAAGAGAGATTTTTGGGGTGCCTGGGTGGCTCAGTTGGTTAAGTGTCCAGCTTCAGTTCAGGTCATGATCTCATGGTTTGTGGGTTCGAGCCCCGTGTCTGGCTCTGTGCTGACAGCTCAGAGCCTGGAGCCCGTTTCGGATTCTGTGTCTCCCTCTCGATCTCTGCCCCTCCCCATTTGCACTTTGTATCTCTCTTTCTCAAAAATAAATAAATAAATAAACACAAAAAAATTTAAAGAGAGATATTCATGTTTTCTGTTGGGAAGCAGAATGGAACAAATAACCTTTGGATCCAGGTAATTCTAAAAATTCCATATTTCTGTAAACATTACCTTCTCCCTTTTGGGTATACCAAAGCTCTTTTTAACTCTTTGTACATTCACCCAGGCAGTTCCAGTGCTTCTAGAAATGCTGCTTATCTTTATGTTTCAGTAATTCCTTGTACTTCAGAGTTCAGAAATTTTTGCTCTATAGATGTAGAATAATAGTGATAGATAAAGATGCATACATATACTTTTCTCTCTATTTGTCTTTAGTTGCTTAATGATTAAAGTAATATAATGGAATCTTAATGACTGTCATAAACTATATCTAGCATCTTAGAGAGAAACTAATTCCTGAACTAAAATCAGGAAAATCAAGAGATATAACATGTAGGATTAAAATAGCTAAGGAAATATAGATTCTCATTATAAATTGGCTTTTGGTGGTGGGCTCATGCAAAATCTTCCACTTTTTCTAATAAGATGGTTTTGAAGAAGCAGGAAAAGAAACCAGTTCTTAAAACTAAAAAAGAAAAAGACTGAAAGAGAAATGTAACAATGCTCTCTTCCAAAAATTTTTACTAATGTAATGAGAATGGATTTGCACTAAGAGAAATCTACCTTGTTCAAAAACAAGGACTGCTTTTATATATGGCACAGACATCAGAGAAGGCCTTAGGAAATAACTAATGAGTGGTCTTATGTGGACTCTATGAGTCATTAAATCTAGCAGAAGGCAGAAATCTCAGAATGGGAAAGTTTAAGATGAAATACATAATCATTGAAAACCCACTGAAAGGAGTAAATACAAGATTGAAAGTAAAAGCAAAAATAAAAAAGTCATTTTTTAGCTTGAGCAAATCTCCCAGAACTCATAAAAAAAAGTTTAAAAAAGAGATTAATATGAAGAGCAAAAACTGATGTATTAAAAATGACCGTCACCTAAAGTAAATTAGATAAATCTAAGAGATTTGTCCTCTCACATAAACTTGGGTCAATCAAGGAAAAATGATCACAGTCAACTGAGAAATCAGGAAAACAGTTACACAAAGGTTTAATATAACCCACTGAATGCTGAATAAAGAAAAACACAACTGCAAATGGTAGGGAAACTCTGTGGTGTTTTTGTCTGTATCCTACCGCCTCCCCGGTTCAGTGGGTCATTTTAATGCCTATTGTCCACACCCTGTGTGGACCTCTGGTCCCTCCTTCCAGAGGAAGGAGAGCAAAACTTATTTATAAAAAGGAAATCGTGTTTGTCTGTTCTAACTGCCTGAAGGGGGCTACCTCAAGAGAACTAAGGCAAGCACGTGCTTTTTTTTGTTTTTCTTCAAATTACAGACAGGACTCCTGGCAGAAAGGCTGAAGACACTCCTCCAAAATATTATAAGTCAAACACCCAATCCACCACCACCTGGGGAAAAAGATTACAATTGGGGCAAATAGTAGAGTATCTAATGCCTTGGAGGAAGAGGTAGGGTGGAATCTTTGGGAAATTGGGGCATTTAAAAGGGTTCACGTACACTGGAACATTTAGGTTTGTTTATTTATTTATTTATTTATTTATTTATTTATTTATTTATTTATTTATTTATTTATTTATTTCTAGGAGAGAGAGAGAGAGACAGTGTGAGCAGGGGAGGGTCACAGAGAGAGAGGGAGTCACAGACTGAAACAGGCTCCAGGCTCTGAGCCGGCAGTCAGCACAGAGCCCGACGCGGGGCTCGAACCCACGAACCACGAGATCATGACCTAAGCGAAAGTCGGACGCTGAACCGACTAAGCCCCCCAGGTGCCCCACGTACACTGGAACATTTAGACGGTTGCATGCATCCCTGTGGCAGACTGTGTGCTTACAAAAGCTCTAAGAAGATCCCAGGCCTTCACTCCTAGTGATTCTGGTCCCTAGCCTCAGGGCAAACAAGAAGGGAAGGTTAAGAGAGAGTAGCAAATTGGGGCGCCCGGGTGGCTTAGTCGGTTAAGCGTCCAACTTTCGCTCAGGTCATGATCTCACGGTTCGTGGGTTCGAGCCCCGCGTCGGGCTCTGTGCTGACTGCCAGCTCAGAGCCCTGGAGTCCTGACCCTCCCCTTCAGAAATAAATAAAAAACATTAAAAAAAAAAAAAAAGAGAGAGAGAGTAGCAAACTGCCTGGCCAAGATGAAGAGTGCTCTAGCCCAACGCCAACATGTGAACAATTGGGAAGTTATTTCTTTCTTTCTCTCTAAACACTAGCAACCTAAGCATAAGCTAAAGGAAAAGAGACTATGAGACCATACATGGCAAAGTATAGAGATTTAACAAAACAAGCTTAGAAAAATTATGAGACAACAAAGAGCTACAACCCACAGCAAACAACAAAGACAAACCCTGAGGGGACGGGCAGGGGAGAGGAAGAATATGATTTTCAGAGTTATTATGTTATAATACACCCAATTTTCAACAATAATAAAATACAAAGCATATATAAAAACAAGAAAGCATGGTCCATTACAGTAGAAATTAACAAAACATATTCCTGAGGAAGTCTAGACATTGCATTTATTAGATACTTTAAATCTACTATCTTAAATTTGCTCAAGGAAGGAAAGAAAACCAGAGGAATGGCATATGAACAGATAAAGAATATCAATAAAATGTCTATTTATTAAAAAAAAAAGACCAAACAGAAATGCTGGAGCTTAGAGGCGCCTGGGTGGCTTAGTCGGTTAAGCGTCCGACTTTCGCTTAGGTCATGATCTCGCGGTTCGTGGGTTCGAGCCCCGCGTCGGGCTCTGTGCTGACTGCCAGCTCAGAGCCTGGAGCCTGTTTCAGCCTGTGACTCCCTTTCTTTCTGACCCTCCCCTGCTCACGCTGTCTCTCTCTCTCTCTCCTAGAAATAAATAAAAATATTAAAAAAAAATGCTGGAGCTTAAAAGGATAACTGAAATGAAAAACTCTTTTTATCGCAGACTTGAGCAGACTAAAGGATCAGTAAACTTGAACACAGAACTTTTGTTCAATTCGGATATTTAATCTGAAGAGCAAAAAGAGAAAAGAATGGAGAGAAAGTAACCTGTGGGACACCATAAGCCTACCAAAATATGCATTACAGAGATCTTGAATGAGTGGAGAGAGGAAGAGGGCAAAAAGAATATTTAAAGAAAAAAACTTCCCAATATTGACAAAAAAATATTGAATCTTCATATTCAAGAAACTCAGTGAGTTCCAAGACAGATAAAGTCAGAGATCTACATGCAAATACATTATAATTAAATTGTTGAAGGCTAAAGACAAAGAGTGAATCTTGAAAGCGGCAAAAGAGAAGTGATAATTATGTAGAAGTGATCCTCAATTAAATTAACAGCAATATTCTAGAAATCATGGAGGCCAGAATGGAGAGAGTTAGTATTTTTTAAGTGCTAAGTGAAAACACTGGCAACCCAAAAGTCCATATCTGGCAAAACTCTGCTTATTTTAAAGTGAGGGAGGGACACCTAGGTGGCTCAGTTAGTTATGCAACCTACTTAGGCTCAGACACGGGTCATGATCTCTTGGCTTGTGAGTTTGAGCCCTGTGGTGCTGGCTTGGAGCCTGCAACAGATTCTGTGTCTCCCTTTCTCTCTGCTCCTCCCCTGCTCAGTCTCTCTCTCTCTCTCTCTCTCTCTCTCTTAAAAATGAATAAAAAACATTAACAAAATTTTTTAATGAGGGAGAAATTAAGACATTCCCAGATAAACAAAAGTTGAAGGAGTTGGTGGTCACTAGCAGAGATACCTTATGAAACATGCTGAAGGGAATTAAGCTGAGATGAAATGTCACAAGACAGAAATCAGAAGGCATGCAAAACAAAACACTTATAAAATTAACTATACAGGTTAATGTAAAAACCAGTGTTATGGTATTTTTTATTTCTAACTCCTTTTTTCTATGTGATAAAATGCAAATACATAAAACAATTATATATCTATATTAATGGGCATATAAGGTATAAACATATAATTTGTGACAATAACAACATCAAGGTAGAAAAAATAGAGCTGTATGAAAGCAGAGTTTTTGCATGTTATTAAAGCTTAGTTAATACAAATTCAAACCAGATTTTTATAAATTTAAGATATCATTTCTAATCATCATGAAAACGACTATGAATACATCAAAAAGTATACATTAAAAAATGAGAAGCTAATCAAAATAGCACACTAAAAATGTCAGTCAAGCACAAAAGATTATAGTAGTGGAAGAAATAAGGTACAAAAAATCTATAAAACAGAAAATATATAGCAAAGGACAGGAACATGTCCTCCTTAAATAAAAAAAATAGACTTTAAAAGTAAATAGAATAAACTCTTCAAACAAAAGGCAAAAATAGGCAGAATGGATTTAAAAACATAATTTAACTATATACACACTACAAGAAACTCATGTTAGATCAAAAGACAGAAATGGGTTGGAGTGAAAAAAGAGAAAATGATATTCCATACAAATAGTAACCAAAAAGGAACTGGGGTGATTATGCTAATATTTGTCAAGATAGGCTTTAAGTCAAAAGCTATTACTAGAGCCAAAAAAGGATTCTGGTTTTGGGTCCAGCTTGTAAGGTGTTTAGAAGTTACCGCTCTGTGGGGTCCCTGGGTGGCTCAATCGGTTAAGCCTCTGACTTCGGCTCAGGTCATGAGCTCACAGTTTGTGGGTTCAAGCCCCACCTTGGGCTCTTTGCTGACAGCTTGGAGCCTGGAGCCTGCTTCAGATTCTGTGTCTCCCTCTCTCTCTGCCCCTCCCTTGCTTGTGCTCTGTCTCTGTCTCTCTCAAAAAATAAACATTAAAAAATGTTTAAAAAGTTGCCACTCTGCCTTTAAAAAGATTTAAAAAACTGAACAAATTGAAAAATCTACAACTCTTCTAAGATCCATCAGAGAAGTAACCTCACAGGACAAACCTTTGCCTCCAAAGTTGGAGAGATAGGTGAATTCAAAATTTCAAAACCTACTGGAATAGAAACCCCTGAGTAGAAACCTGTGAATCAGCCAGTAGGGGGATAGTAAAACCTGAACTGTAACTGATGAATTGTTAGAGACTCAGAGAGAACAAATTTCAGTTTTTAAAATGCAAAGCGGACCCAGTCATAAGGAGACCCTTACACTTTTATGAGTTTTATGTCCAGAAACTCAATCAGGTTCTCATGAAGAGTATTAGAGAAAAATCCCCTGTGCTTCCAGCAGGAGCCATTTGGAAATGTGCCTGAGTATTCTGTTCTTATAAAAGGTTGCCTCAAGAGAGCCTAAACTATTTTTTACCAGAGCCTAAACTATTTGGCTTTTATCAGAGCCTAGCAGACCCAGAGAAAGGAAAATGCTCAACTCCAACCTCTCTAGCCATTCTGTCCTACCAATAGTGGGGAAAAAACTAGAAAGTGCTTCTTAAGTTCATAGTACAGATGCACAGCTTCTCTAGATGACTGAGACCTAATCATAGGACTACAGAACGATTCCTCACCTTATGATCACATTATGACATCACTAAATACCTGTTTATGGCAATTAATTTTACCCAGTGCATAACATCTGGCTATCAAGAAAAAATTTGCAAAGCACACTCAGATGTAAAAAGCACAGCTGAAAAGACAGAACAAACATCAGAACCAGTCTCAAATTAGAATTAGACTGGGGTTTGGAAACAACAATCATTAATATGTTAAGGCCTCTAATTAATTAAGGAGACAAAATACACATGAAACATTACCCAGGACATATCATATATCAACAAAAATGTATCTATGGTTAAAAAGATTAAAATTATACAAAGTATTGTCTTTGACCACGAAGGAATGAAGCTGGAAATCAGTAACAGAAATAAAACTATAAAATTCACCAATATGTGGGAATTAAACAACACATTTTTAAACTACCAACAGGTCAAAGAAAAAAATCCCAAGTGAAATTGGAAATACATTAAAACAAACAAACAAACTAAAAAACCCTCACAACATATCAAAACTATGGGATGCAGTAAAAGCAGTACTCAGAGGGAAATTTATAGCTGTAAATGCCTACATTAAAACAGAAGAAAGTACTCAAATCAATAACCAACTTACCATTTAAAGAACTAGAAAAAAAGGATACTAAACCCAAAGGTAGAAAAAGGAAGGAAATAAAAATTAGACCAAAGATTAATTAAAAAGAAAAACAACAGGGATAATTAACGACATCAGTTTGGTTCTTTTCACATGTTAACAGAATTGAAAACCCTTTAGCTTATAGCTAAAGATTAAAAACAAAAGGCAGAAGACACAAATAACTAAAATCAGAAATAAAAGTGGAGACATTATTATTGATCTTATAAAAGTAGAAAGGATTATAAGAGAATGTTATGAATGATTGCATAACAACAAATTAGATAATTTAAATGAAATAGATAAATTCTTAGGAGCACAAAAATTACCTAAAATGATCAAATTAAAAAGAAAAAAGAAAAAGAATAAAAAAATCTCTACAGACCTATTTCAAGTAGAGGAATTAAATCAGTAATCAAAATAGGGAAAAGTTCTGGGCCAGATGGCTTCACTGGTGAATTCTACCAAACTTTTAAAGAGGAATTAATCCTTCTAAACCTTTTCCAAACAAAGGGAAGCACTTTCTGACTCATTCTGTAAGACCAGAAGTACCCTGATACCTAAGCCAAAAACTCTTCCACAAGAAACAAAACAAAACAAAACAAAAAATACCCTCAAAGACCAAAATCTTAAAAATATCTTTTTTCTAAAATTAAAAAAAAATTTTTTTTTTTAATTTTTTAAAAAATTTTTTTAAAAAAATTAAAAAAAAAAAAAAGATCTAGCCTAGGAATCCAACGGTGGTTCAACCTAAACAAATCAATCAGTGTAGTGCCCCACCCAGATCATAGAATAAATGAAAAATCCACATAATCATCTCTATTAACTCCAGAGCATTTGACAAAATCTTATACCCTTTCATGACTAAACACTCAGAATATTAAATATACCATTTATTCAATGGTAACTTCAACACTGAAAAGGGCTTTTATTAAAAACCCATATCTACCATCTTCATCAATGATGAAATATTAAAACTTTCCTTCTAAGATCAGGAACAAAGCAAGGATGCTTTTTTTTTTTTTCTTTTACCATTGCTGTTCACTATTTTATGAGAAATACTAGCAAGAAGAATTATATGAAAAATAAATAAAAGCATGTAAACTATAAAGAAAGAAGGAAAACTTTCTTTATTTGAAGAGGACACAATTCTATATACAAAAAATCCATAAAAATTCACAGTAAAGTGACTAGAGGTAATGAACAAAGCCAGCAAAAATTCAGTATACAGCATCAACATACCAAATCATCTGTGTTTCTATACATCAGCAATATATAATCCTAAAGGGAAATTAAGAAAACAATTCCATTTAAAATAGCATACAAAGAGAAAAAATATTTAAGAGTAACTTAACTGAGAAGGTAAAAAAACATGTATATTTAAAACTTAAAAATATTGCTAAAAAATTAAAGAAAACTTAAATATATGAAAAGATAGCCCATGTTTGTGGATTGGAAGACTGTATATTGGTAAGATGTCAATACTACCACAAAGAAATCTAAAGATTCAATGAAACTCCTATCAATATTCCAATGGCCCTTTTTTACAGAAATAGAAAAGCAATCTTCAAATGCATATAGGATTACCAAAACTATATTGCAAAAAACACACAGACACACAAACTTTACTTTCTAATTTCAAATTATACTAAAAATCTACATTTAAGAAACAAAAGAGGGTGCCATTAGTATAGGAATAAACATATATGGACTAATATGATGGAAATGAGAGTCCATGAATAAAACGATACATCTATGGTCAACTGATTTTCAACAAGGGTGTCAATGTCATTCAATAGGGAAAGAACAATCTCCTTAACGAACAGTGCTGGGGTAACTGCATATCTATCTATCAAAAAAAAAAAAGTTTTGCCCCTACTTTGAAAATATGAAATCTAAATGGATCACTGATATAAATTTAAGGACTAAAAACCACAATTGCTTAAAGAAAACATGAGTAAATCTTCATGACTTTGGATTTGACAATGAATTTTTAAATGTAACATCCAAAATACTAGTAACAAAAGGAAAAATAGATAAGTTGGACTTCACTAAAATTGAAATTTTTGTATATCAGGGATAGCATCAAGAAAATAAAAAAGAGTATGTATGGAATGGAAGAAAATATTTACAAATCATGTATCTGATAATTGTGTACCATCAATCATATTTAAGGAATACTTAGTATTTAACAAAAAATACAAACAAGTTTATTTAAAAATGGGCAAAGGAATTCAATAGATATTTCTCTAAAGAAGATAGACAAATGTATATGATATATGTATATGAAAAGATCCTCAACATCATTATTCCCTAGGGAAAAACAAATCAAAACTGCAATGAGATACTATTTTATACTCACTGGGACTGCTACAATAATAATGATCTTTTTAAGTGGAAATGAAAATATTACCAAGAATGTGGCAAAACTGGAACACCTGTATATTGCATAAAATGGTGTAGCCATGGAGGAAAATCTTTTGTCAGTTAAGTGTCCAATTTTGGCTCAGGTCATGGCTAGTCTCAGGGTTTGTGAGTTCAAGCTCTGCACTGGGCTCTGTGCTGACAGCTCAGAGCCTGGAGCCTGCTTCAGATTCTGCGTCTCCCTTTCTTTCTGCCCCCCCCCACCCCCCCGCTCGTGCTCTGTCTTTCTCTTTCTCTCCCTCTCTCAAAAATAAAAACAATGTTTAAAAAATGTAAAAAGAAGTTAAATATAGAATAATCATATGGCCCAGCAATTCTGCTAGGTATATACTCAGAAGAATTAAAGACACACACACAATCAAATACTTCTGTCTGAATGTTCATAGCAGCACTATTCACAATAAAAAGATGAAAACACTCAAAATTTCAAGTAATGAATGGAAAAGAAATTTTTTTACATACATATAAATGTTAGTCAGCCATAAAACAGAAATTAAGTACTGGTACATGTCACAACTTGAATGAACTTCAAGAAAACTATGGTAAGTGAAAGAAATCGGACACAAAAGATCACATATTATATGATTCCACTTATATTAAATATTCAAATAAGTAAATCCATAGAGAAAAAAAACAGATTGGTGGTTGCTAGGGACTAGGGAAATGGAGTGGGAAATAGCTACTTAATGGGTATGAGGAACTAGATAGAGGTGATTATTTCACAATATTGTGAATATACTAAACTTCATTGAATTGTTCACTTTAAAATTGTTGATTTTATGTTACGTCTATTTCCCCTGAATAAAATATTTAAAGAGTGATGTGTCAGATAAATCTAGTGGAGATAATATATTTATACAACAAAAATTTCAGAACGGAAGAAAAATGAAAAGAAGATACAATTATCAAATTGATAATATAAACTAATATTCCCTGTGCTAAAATGCTCACTATGTGCCAGCCAATATTAACTAACATATATCCGGGTTAAATTCTGTAATATAAAGGATAAGGGATAAATCATGAAAGCATTAAATGCTAGAGGCCATGAAGCAATGTGAAGAGGTTTTAAAAGGGGTGACAGGTAAGGATTGTGACTCAAGAATTTCAGGTTCATGTGAATTATCAGTGCTATATGAGAACAAAGTAATTCATTCATCTGCCCTCCTCTTCTCCCCCTTTCCCTCCCCTTCTTTTCCTTTTTTTATGGCTGTTTCCCCAAAAACAACCCTTCTTCTCACTCCTCATTCCCTTCCTTCTTGTTCTCAAGTACAATGACCATTCCTATCTCAGGGCCTTTTGGGTTTTGTTTTGTTTTGTTTTCTTTCTTGTCTGGGAACTTCTCCCTGTTATTTATATATGCTCATCCTGTGTTCATTCACGTCTGTCATGTCATGTCATGTCATGTCATGTTAATTGTCTCACTTCCCTGGATATATTTTTCTTGAGAGTCAGGACTTGTTTGGTTAACTTCTGTATTCTTGTACCGAACACATAATAAATGTTAAATATATATTTCATTTAATTAATGAATACATTGAACACAGGTGTAAACCAACAAGAATATCCTGAGTGACTGATAGAGACAGTCAGCTACCCATAAGTAAAAAGCATTCAAGAAAAATGAACAGTCTAAAGAAAGAAAGAAAACAATAATTTAGTTTTGGAGCTGATGCATTTAGCTTGGCTAGAGAAAAACTTTCATCTCCATGCAAAATCTTGTGAAATAAGACTTTAAATAATTTGTTGGGGCCCAATTACATGTTAACACCATACTAGAAATGCAGTGTAACATGTTGGCAGGAGGAGGTAGGGAGAAAATGAAGTGAAAACATGGTAGAAATATGAAGGGCTTGGATCCCCTCAAATCTATGTTTGTCAGCAAAGTTTAACTCTAGAATTCATAAACCTAGTCAGTAACTAAAACTGGGGATATAATGGATAAAATCCTAGACTCCAGGTTAGAAATGAGGCTGAGATTGATGATAGATTTCTACAGCCACAGTTATAACTGGAACAAAAGCACTCCTGAGTTCACAGATTGTGGGAGGTGGGTGAGGAGTTACATCAGAGAATTGGAAACTAGGAAAAGTCAGGGCACAGAAAACAGGGCAGTTAGCAATAGAGAGGCGAGAGTGTGTCAGCAAGACCAAGGTAACCTGAGAAGAAGCTCTATTTACTGTCTCAGAAAGCCAGATACCATTAGTGCAATCACTTTACAGCAATGAAAGAAAACATAGGTTAAAAAAGAAATAGGGAAACAAAAACCTAAAGAAATAGCCCTGGTTAGATTGAAAAGCATCTGATCAGGCAGGCACTTGAAATGCCATTATCTATGGCCTTTTAGAATCAGCTAGAGAATATTTGATGTTAGGAGTTAGCTTAAATGCTGCTCAAGACAGTGTTAGCTTGGATGTGAGGGTCACTTCTATTTAGTGTGTTATTATCTCAGGTCATAGAATTAAATCAACGGTAATCCTTCATTTATGACAACTCTGATCATGGGTTTTTATTTATGTTTTTTTATTTGTTCAGTTAATTGGTTATTAGAATTCATCACTCAAAACAAAAATTTAGAACTTTATAATAATCTTTATTTATTTAACTGTCTGATAAATCCTCTCATCCTTCCCCACTTATCCAAGAAAACAATCACCCCAAAACCTATGTTTATCTTTCCCTTACATTTCTTTGTATAAGTTTCTCATTTCATACATATGTATCCCTAAATTTATTTACTTTTGTTTTTTTTAATCTTATAAGAAGGATATTAGGGTATATGTAATATTTTTAAGTTTATCCTTTTTTTGATATTGTTAATATTTATCCATCTTGTCATGTGCATCTCTGGCTTATTTGTTCTTAATGTTATATAATAATCCATTGTGTGAATATAGTAAAGTTCAGGTATCCACCCTTCTGTTAAGAGGTGTTCAGATTGTTTTTCTCTCTTTTTAAATGTTTGCTCTTAGGAACAGTGCCATTGTAAGTATTCTTATACGTGTCACCTATTAAACCTACCATTTGTTTATTCAGAATATTCATATTTGTTGGATGTCTACTAAAATGAAGGCACCATTCAAGATGCTGGGGCCAAAAATGGAGACAGAAAAAGGTTTTGATCTGTCACAGAACCTAGAATGGAGAAAGGATTCTCTCTGATAATAAATGTTAGGTGAACAAATACGTTTATTCAACTTTACTCATATGTGAATTTTAAGAAACAAAACAGATGAACAGAAGGGATAAGAGAGAGGGAGGTAAACCAGGAAACAGACTCTTAACTCTAGAGAACAAACCGATGGTTACCAGAAGGGAGGTGGATGGGGAAGTGGGTAAAATGAGTTATGAGGATTAAGGAGGGCCCTTGTGATGAGCACTGGGTTTTGTATGGAAAGGTTGAATATAGTGATATTGTACACCTGAAACTAATATTACACTGTATGTTAACTAACTGGAATTTAAATAAAAACCTTTTTTAAAAAATATTTCATTTTTTCAAAATTTTAGTTATAAAGATGCTTTGAGGGTGGTTTCTCCTTAATTAATCTCATGACACTTTTGTATAAATAGACAGACTATGACCTTGCAGAGCTTATTGGTGTCTAAAGTCTTTACTTTCAAAACTTATTCCCTTCAAGGCTGAAAAAGATAATATAGACATTTTTTTCTCTTTCAAGCCATGTGATAGATTTAAAAATTTTTATTACAGGCTGGTAATAGGTGCCCGGTAATAGGTAATGAGGTGCCTGGGTGGCTCAGTCAGTTAGGCATCCAACATTAGCTCAGGTCATGATGTAGTGGTTCATGGGTTCAAGCCCTGCCTTGGGTTCAGTGCTGACAGCTCAGATCCTGGAGCCTGTTTCAGATTCTGTGTCTTCCTCTCTCTCTGTCCCTCCACTGCTCATGCTCTGTCTCTGTTTCAAAAATAAATAAACTATAATTTTTTTAAAAAAAAAAGGTCATTAAGTGACCCAGAGCTGAGCCAAGGAATAGCTATGACCATTGGTGAACACTTGTCTAACTTCAGCAGAGAGAACCAATCAGTCATTCTTTTCTTCTCCCATAACATTTGCCACATTTCTCTTACTGTATTACATCATACAGATTTATAACAAAAATATAGCATTATACATCTTGTGTTTCCTTGTGTTAGTTGTCCTGACTGTACCTAGACCTTCCCAAAGATAGAATCCATGACTTGATCATCTTTTTATTTAGCTTACTGCTTAGTACTTTTCAAATGCCTATTTTAAGTCTGACACTGGGCTAGATTTTGGTGGATTAAGCCTGTGGACTTGACTTTGATGTAGTTAGATTGCCATTTCTTATATTTTCATCATATATCCCTTCCTCTTATAGATGGGCTCTCATTACCTTATCTGATAAGAACTTGCTTAATGATAGAGCTTTCTAGACCAACTTTAAGGGAAAACAATTCCTTGGAGGCATAAATGCCTTCCTTTGTCTATGTAATATTATTCAAGCCTTAACAGAAATGGCCATTTTAAAGAAGGAGAACTGTAAATATTCAATGACTATAACATCTCAAACTATTCATGGTTGGAAAAATGCCTCTAAAGGAAAAAAAGAGGATTCATTGAATCAAGAGCATGGGGACATTCCCATTCCAGAGAAGAAAAACTCAGTTTCACAATTGGCAAGAGACAAACTCTTGGCTAGAAAACAGGTCTTCTCACTTGAAATTCAAGATAGCTTTTAGAATAGAACTTTACCTTAGGGAATTTTGACTAATTCACTAATTATTATTAGTAAATTATAATTAATATTAAATAATATATCAAACTATTCTCTTCCCCAAGAAAATGTGTTCCTTTTTCCTTAAGCCTAAGTTCTGCATACTGGGATAAGCACAAAGTGAGGCAACAGAGAGAGAACTGTGTTGTGATGTGTGTAACATACTTGTAATCTATGTGGAAGAGTTTGGACTTAAGAACCATACAAATTACTGAGCAGACAAAACATTCTGAGATCCAAGAACAGACCAAGTGACTTCACATTATTCTGTGACTTTTAGTAATATTTTATATACACCAAGATTGTATTTGATGGCAAAGGCTATATAGTAAAACAACTGAAGGTAGAAAGAGCTGGATGAATTCAAGGCAGAATTGGCCCAGGAGAGCTAAGAACCAGTTTACTTGTTTCCCATAGGAAGTATGCTGGAAGCCCAGTTCTCCCTGAGCTTTTTCAATACCACTATCAGATACAATTAGAAGTAGTTGTGGAAACCATTAGGTGGAATCTACTAATTCAAAAAGTGAGATGCTAGGAATACTTAGTATACTTGATCAAAAGGACTTTCTGCATATTTAACTATATCATACACATACATGCACACGCACACACACACACTCATAGAACAACACATAGAGGTAGATCTCACAGGTGGTATTAAAGCATGTCAAAATGGATTTATGTGAGCCTCAAGGATTGATTCTCCTTCCTACTACCCTGAGGTGGCTGGTTCTAAAAGTTCTATTATCAGGTCACTTTGACGCTTCCAAGTTCTGATCACATCTAAGGACAAGAATGTATTGTTACATGAGATTCTTCATCCAAATTGGGAAGAATGGTAAATGGAAAGTTTATACAAAATGTTACAGAAGCAAATAAGCAGGCTATTGTGGAATAATATAGGTACTAGGACTCCTTATAGATGGACATCCCTCAGAAAAGCATTGGAATCTCTTTGGTACAGTCTTGTCCTTATCCATTTAACATGAAGATAAAAAATGACATGTTATGATGAAATTCTTTTACTTTTATTTATTGTGTGTATTGTTACATATTACATATTTTTTAATCTGTAAAACTTTTTTATCAACTTGCTTTTATAGAAGCCCAATGTGTACAACAGATAAAAATGGTTCTCCTTTGACCAAACTGAGGGCAGGCAAAGACAAAGCACCACCTACTTGGTCCCTTATCCAATCATGATAGTGTTATGTATATATATTTGCAAGGAGCTTATTTGCACCCATGTTTGCAATTAGCAAAATTTTAGAGGGAAAAAAGCCCTTAATTACTAAATTGTTAAAGAAGTATTATATACCATGTTATAAAATGCTATATCATCTCTCACAATAAGTTAATATAAATCTAACTGGAAAGATATTCATAATACATCATTCAACCAATAAATCCAAGTCCAGACCTAAACATTTACAAATGGCATGAATATCCTGATTACATTAAAAATTTTTTGCACACATGCAGAACATAAATTCATATATGTTCAAAGAAATCATGATGTATGTGTTTGTTCTGGACAGTGGGAGGATTAAATATTTTAATACTGCTCATTCTTCTTTGAGAGAAAAGTAGAAGGAGGGATCCCTGCATAAAACTTTGATTATGTTTCATAAAATATGTCATATTAAATTAGCAAATGATTAAAGCTCCTTGGGCAGAGGTTTGATTTGGGTGTGTGTGTGAGGTCCTCTGTTTGGTAAAGCACTGACTGAATGACATTCTTTATTTTCTCATCATATTCAAAAGCAGCTCTGGGCAGAGCCAGTGATCATTTCCCAATGGAGGAAATGGCAGATGAATGTTTATATAGTAATTGTATTTATTAATCGGTTCTAAGTGGTTTCTTCCACAGTAGCCCTCTTCTGTTAAGCTTAATTTTTGAAAATCTTACTTATGAACTGCATTATTTTAGTGGCACTTATAATAAAGAAATCAGGATATAGTCTATAAAGGACAAAGCACCCCAGAAAGAGAACAATAACTGTTAAGGCTGCTATACTGCATAATTCCAAAGGTGCAATTTATTGCAACCTGTCATTTACAGGAGAAATAACTACGGTTCTAAGACTGAAATTCATTGGAAGAAAGAAACTGGAGCAAGAGATAACTAGAAGAAATGAAGACTTCATAATTCTCAGAGGTATTGGGGGGAATCCTTGTATGTAATCCTTGTATGAATTACAACCTACATTATAAATATAAGGGTTATGTCATTCTTAAAATTCCTTGTAATTTTTCACTTTTGTGTCATGGCTGACATGTAACCATTTAATGTTCTCAAGTGAGGTAAACTAGTGAGTGCTGCTCTGTTGCTCAGCCCAGAGAAGTGTATGATCTGGTTTCTTTCCCTTACTCCTTCACCTCAATACCTTGGTTAATTGTAGGACTCATCAGCAAAATTGCAACTCTACCCTAACACCTCAGCTACTTCTCTATTCCCTTCTATCTGAGAACTGCTGGGAGAAAGCATCAACCAAGCAGATCTGTGATGCTACAACAGGTGACTTGAACTTTGACCACTGTATTCGAAAGTCTCCTATCCAGCTCTTCCACATCTCTCAGAGGGCCTTGATTCCTACTGGATGGGCAATAGAGGAGGAGTTTACTAGAAATGATCTAATCACTTTTCTGTACTTCCACCTATTCTTTCTGTTTCTTTATTCCTTTTGTCTTCAACTCAAGAAAAGTACATCCACACATGTGCCCACATCCCATTTTATTCACCTCCAATTTTTTAAGATTAAAAATTAGACATTTCAGGTATTAGGACTTCCCTGTACACCCCTCCTGGTCCTATTTCCCCTTGCCTTTCCCAAAGTTAACAACTATCTATTTGAACTCATATAGTCCACATTTACTCCTATTAAAATGAATGTCATCTTCTCATGGCTATACAACTACTTCACTGTGGTTTGCTTTTCTTTCTTTTTATCTCATGTTCCTCTACTCCATCTGAGGATTATTCCCTACAGCATATAACACTCATCTTTAAAACATACAAAACACATATTCCCTCTAGCTGCGTTCATAATTTATTTCTCTTTACCACAACACTCAGAAAATTTTTTAAAAAACCACCTCACTATTATCTTGCCTTTCTTGATCTATTTTTTCCCACCATTCCACATAAATTAATATTATCCAAGATACCAATCATGTGCACAATATCAAATCAAATATTCATTGTTGAGATTCTGTTGATCGTTCTCTTTTTGAAACGCTTGGCTTGAATTTCTGATCATTGCAAATTCCTGGCTTGATGTATGTAGATTCTGTGAGATTTTCCATGTAGATGATTTTATTGCCTGAAAATATTGACAGTTTTATTTCTTCCCTCCTAAAGCTCATACCTCATATTTCCCCTTGAATTATTATAACCTAAAGCTTTTTTGAACCATAAGGTGATTTTTTAAAAAAAAGCATCCCAAGTTTTGTTTCTGATATACAGCAAATGTACTGTTCTTCACTGAATAGAATTTGAGTTTTATTACATGGCATTTATCAAAATAAAGGATTTTTTTTACGTAATTCATGGTTTTTGAGAGTTTGGAAATAAAATACTATCTGGACTTCAGATAATACATATTTTGCATCTGTTTTGTCTACTATATATAAAAACAACTTGTATAAAATTGAGATTATATGTATTGCTTGAGCATTTGCTAGATCCTACTTGTAAAATCACTTGGGCCTATAGAAAGGTAGATAATGTATTATGACATTATTTTCTTTACTACTTGTTGGTTTTTTTTGAGCCAAATCTCTGTTCTCTTTAGAGCAAAATTATTTGATATAATTGCCCCATCCTGACTCAAGGCAGAGATGAAGAAATTACATTTGTCAGATATTTTTGTTTTGTTTTGTTATTGACCTCCTCATTCAGACTTTCACTGAGACATAGCTTTTTGAGAGTTCCAACTTGATGCAGGGTTCTCAGTTCCACATCTTTTTGTATCGGTTCAGCGACCTGTCTCCTGTCCCAGTGGCAATCACTTCTGTTAGTAGTACTATAGTTCTGGCTCTATTGTGTTTTCTCCTCTAGATTTGTTTTAGGCCACCATGAATTCTTCTTGAATTTTATTGCAAGCTCAGCTGTACATGCAAAATAATGTTGTTGTATTTTCATCTCCAACTGTTTTATAGAAGGAGTGATTTCATTCCAAAGTATCTAATTGCAAAATATAGAAGTCCTATTATCTGTGACTTCTCTAAATATAATTTATTTTAATAATCTCAAGATGTTGCAAAGCAGTGACCTCCTTCTAGCATCCTACTTATTTTCATTTGGAATTTTTCTTGAAGTTATGAAATATATATTTTAAAGAAAAATAATGTGAACACCTGTGTACCTAGATCAATAAACATATATCACTAGTACTCCCAGACCATATATGCCTGTCAACCATCACAGCCTCATCCAAACTGCTCCCTCCATCAGGTGTCTACCCCTTTAACTCTTTTTTTTTTTTAATATTTTTATTTATTTCTAGGAGAGAGAGAGAGAGAGAGACAGCGTGAGCAGGGAGGGTCAGAGAGAGAGGGAGTCACAGACTCTGAAACAGACTCCAGGCTCTGAGCTGGCAGTCAGCACAGAGCCCGACGTGGGGCCCGAACCCACGAACTGCGAGATCATGACCCAAGCGAAAGTCGGACCCTTAACCGACTAAGCCACCCAGGCGCCCCATCCACCCCTTTAACTCTTGAGTGAACAATTTCCTGCCATTTCTTTACAGTTGCACGACCTGCATGTGTATCCCTAAATAATGCATTGATTTTGCCTAGCTTTTAACTTAATGTCTTGTCTAACTGTGCTTGTTATCAATTTTTAAAAATCAAGATGTCTAATTTCTTTTTGTAAATGTCTATTTTGAGAGAAAGAGCACATGGGTATGCAGGGGAAGGGGCAGAGGGAATATCAAGCAGCCTCCCTGCACTGTCAGCACAGAGCCGATGTAGGGCTTGATCTCAGGAACTGAGATCATGACCTCGGCTGAAATCAAGAGAATGATGCTTAACTGACTGAGGCTCCCAGGCACCTGTAAGATGTTTAATGTTATGTTGACCTGTGCAGTTATGATTTTTATGTGAGGTGTCATATATCATTTTTATCAGTTCTTCATTAAAATAAGTTATGATTGTTTATACAGTTTCTATTATAAAATGGTAATATAAACTTTCTAAACATATCTTCTTGCACAAGTTTTGTTCTAGATAGTGACACCCTGTGAGTTGATATGCTAGGACTTGTACATATTCACCTTTGCTAGAAAGCCCAAAATGTTTCCAATAGGATTTTATCAATCTATACTCCTATCAGCAAGAAATGAGAGTTACTAATTTACTAAGTATCCCAGTCAACATTTAATTTTATCAGTCATTTAATATTTTTGTTTTTGTATTTTAACTTGCATTTCCCTGATATCTAGTGAGTTTTACCATTTTTTAAATATGTTTATCCCCATTCATGTTTTCTCTTCTATAATTAAATGCTCACATTTTTTTCCATGAATCATGTTTTCTGTTGTTGGTAATAGAAATTCCATATATATCAGATTCTAAGTCTTTATTAGCTATAGATGTTGCAAGTTTTTTTGTTTTTTTTTTGTTCAGAGTGTGGTCTATTTTTTCACTTTCTTTATGGCATCTTTTAATGAACAAAAGCATTTTTTTAAAAAAATTAAGATGTGGGGCACCTGGGTGGCTTAGTCGGTTAAGCGTCCGACTTTCGCTTGGGTCACGATCTCGCGGTTCGTGGGTTCGAGCCCCGCGTCGGGGTCTGTGCTGATTGCCAGCTCAGAGCCTGGAGCCTGTTTCAGAGTCTGTGTCTCCCTCTCTCTCTGACCCTCCCCTGCTCACGCTGTCTCTCTCTCTCTCCTAGAAATAAATAAAAATATTAAAAAAAAATTAAGATGTAATTGACATATAACACTATATTAGTTTCAAATATACAACATAATGATTTGATATTTGTATATGCTGAAAAATGATCATCACAATAAATTCAGTTACCATCAATCACCCTACACAGTTGCAATTCTTTTTCTTATGATGAAAACTTTTAAGATTTAGTCTCTTAGCAACTTTCAAATATACAATAGAGTATTACTAAGTATAGTCACCATACTGTATGCTATATTCCCATGACTTATATATTTTATAACAAGAAGTATGTACCTCTTGGCTCTCTTCATACATTTTTACCTATCCCACACCACTCTCTCCTCTGGCAACCACCAATCTCTTCTGTTATCTATGAGCTGGCTTTCCTATTTTATTTGCTTATTTGAATCAATAAATAAATATTCTTAATTTTAATATAATTGAATTTGTTTTTTATTATAGGTTTCATTCTTTGGAGTCTGGTCATGTCATCTTTAATCAAATAAGTCAGTCAGAGAAAGACAGATATCATATGTTTTTACTCATATGTGGATACTGAAAAACTTAACAGAAGACCATGGGGGAAGGGAAGCAGGAAAAAAAAGTTACAGAGAGGGAGGGAAGTAAACCACAAGAGACTTTTAAATACAGAGAACAAACTGAGGGTGGATGGGTGTAAGGTGGGGGTGAGGGGAAAATGGGTGAGAGGCACTGAAGAGGGCACTTGTTGGGATGAGGGCTGGGTGTTGTATGGAAGCCAATTTGATAATAAATTATATTAAAAAATGAAGATAACACCACTGAGAAATCTAAAAAAATAAGTACTCTCAAATACCATTATTGAGGTGCTGATTGTTACATTTAGTTTTTCAATACTTTTGTTAATGAGTATTACTTTTGCTAATGTAACTTTTGATATCTTTGGTTATCCCTTTTTCCTTACAGATACTACTCCCTTTGCTTAAGTGACTATCTTTTGGGTTTTCCTCTTTCATAGTTTTTTTCTACTAAGGAGGTCATATTTTATCACATGTCATATAAGTGTTGTTTTGTGTCATTATTCATTGCTCCTCTCATGCCCTATAGTACTTTTGAGTAACTTCCCTCACTCTCATGATATTACTTACTATCCCCCAACCAAATCCTTTATGGGCTCTTGCTTATATATCCAACTTCAATCAGATATTTCCACTTGGATATCATCACTATTTTTCTTCCCTACCTATGTTAGAATAAATTAGTTAGAAATAAAAATGTTAACTTTATTACAAAATAGCTGACTCAAGAATGTGGCTTCATATGGAGAATAAAAGGGCAGGCTGACACTCTCCTCTTAATTAGGCAGACAACTCTGCCCAGTCAGAGGCACAATGGGGTGAATAGTTCTCCTCCACAGTGTCAAAGCTTCTCCCTGTAAGCTAAACCACTCACCAGAGGAGCAGATCAGAAGACACCTTCTTAGAAGGCAGGCATATCCAAGAGATACAGATGTTTTCCCTCAGAATCATCAAGAGATAACTCTCATTTACATTCAGTGGAAAGTCGTGAGTAAAGGATGAGGAAAGAGGCAAGGGACACTTATTTAGAGAAAGTCCTAGATCAAAGGAAAACATTTATCTTTTAAAAAAACTTCCAAAATTTTCAATCGGTACCTATAACCTACAGAATTTTATCTAATTTTCCAGACATCACCTTCTTCTACCCATTCCTTTGGCCTCTACTATCTTAAGCATCAACTCTTGCTATATATTATTTTGTTTTCAGTTTAGCAGCACTATCTGCCCACAATTTCTAGCATTCTTCATGCTCAGTCTTGCCTTTACTCTTCCAGGTATCCTAACTTTCCTTCCTGGACTTTCCTCAAATTTATCACACAGATATCAGTTATTGACCTAACTCCCATATGTATTCCTTATGTCTCAGCTTGAGTACCCTCCCATTGTGAAAGTTTTTGGTTTCCTCCACTCTAGGTACCTTAAATGACCTTTGTGCAATACTATGTTCCATTTTCTAAGATTAAATTCCCTTGGTTATGTTCTGATGACCTATTTCATGAATGTCACCCACCCCCAGGCTATAAAATCTTCAAAGTGGTTATCCCCAGATATCAAGAACACTGCAGACATTCAAAATGTTTGATAAGTGGAACTCACCTTCCCTTAAATTTTTGACCTGTTTGTCTAATTTCGGTTGCTTTCCGCCTGGATTTGACAATAGGTTTGATTTCTCAGCTTTGATCCCTTTCACTTTTTTTTTAGATAGGAGTCTATACTTAATATTTCTTGGCCTGGGTCGACTCCAACCTGATTGCCTGTAGGACTGCATCTCAAATACCCTACACCTGGCCTGCACTCGACCGATGAGATGTGAAACCTCCCTTACATCTCTGCCCTTCTCATCTTCTGCAGAGCTTTCAGAGTAGAACTCTACACAGGATTTTAAAAATGAAAACTGCCTCTGATGTCTGTGTTGAGGTGGGGAGGCATATTTCTTTCAGCAAATATTTATAAAATGTTACATTAATGTTCTTTTCTGTTTTTTTTTACAGTGTGATCAGGTGATCCTGCCTGCCTAGTAACAGAAAACTGAAGACAGGAGCAGTGTTTAGAATTAAAACCAAATAAAAATTTTCAAAATTAATCTGACACATTCATATTACACATAACTGTTATTGTGCATATGGTAATATGCTAGTAATAGTAAATAGTCCTCACAAATAACTGTCAGCAATATTACTTCCTCATAGTGGAACTAAGAATTATTATTTTGCTTTGTTCATTCTCCAGTACCTAGAAGCAGAAGTAGAGGTTGGCAGTTTCCCTGATTGTATGTGTGTGCAGTTTAATCTTCTTTAATCTTTTGCACATAACCAACTTATTTTTAGTGAAATCTAGAATCTAATTATTTTTCCTCGGTATCCTAGAATTCTATGGCTTTTAATGCTAATGATTTCCTCCTTACTTGAAAATTCTGTAGTGGAAAAGACCTCTCCTCCCTTCATACCCTTTGGAAGAAGATCCTATAAATAGCTACTTTATCAAATGGCCACCTAGAAATCACCAAATGAGAATGTGAAAGTATCTTTTCAGCCAAAAATGGTGCATTAAGAGATTATGTCAATAAGGTTCATTGATTATAAGCAACAAAGACTAACTTCATTCAAGACTTAGTGCCTTTGAACTTACATGGGTCTTGGACTTCTATGAGTGTTACAGTGAAAGTAGTTTTAGATGAGTAAATTAAGTAAAGCCTTTATGAGCTGTCTGTTGGTTTTCTTCCTCAGTCATTTATAATATGTTCACTTCAGCTAGAGATCTCTATGAATCAACCTATTTCCAAAAATATGTTTATGTAATCATATCTGTACTTATACTATTACATTCCATAGTTACATTCCATCATCAGCTAGATTTATAAGGCTGATAAGGTCCATTTTGCTTCTAAGTTTAATTGCTTCCATTTCTATTCTACAATTTTAAACTTCCTTCAGTTCTACTGAGAAAAGTATTCTATTTTAACAATTTAAACCTTCCAACCAATATATTTGGCCAATAGAAAATAGCTATAAGTTGTTTTCTGAACATTTTGGTGTTTACCACACCAATTTATTCCTAACGATAAAAAAGAATAGGGGTCTTGTGAAACACTGTCAGGTAACATGGTGAAGGAAATTATAGGAAGGCAGGAAACACAATATTCCTATTTCACATTTAAAAATCTTTGACTACATTATGCCAAATTTTCTCTGACTTCATAAGTCATTTTTGTAGGTTAGCTATAAACTGAAGTTTCATTGCTCAATATAGCAAACTGTTAAAAAAAAAAAAACCAGCCAAATGTATCAATACCTTATAAATATAGCCATCTCAACAAATTGACCCTGATTAAAAATAATGACCTTACTTCCTTGATTAAGCATCCTCTAAATCAATGCTCCATTATTTTTAATAATATAAATTAATAAATTACTGTATTTCTTCTTGGATATAACTTTGATTCTACTTTTCACTGTGTACACAATTTTTAATGCAAATTCCTATTTCCAAGTGAACACTAATGAAAAGAGGGTCATGACTTCCTCAAGCAAGGCAGCTCTTTTGGACAGCATTTCAGAAGTCCTCTGGGCCCTCCAAGAAATTCTGATTACAATTATTAGGTTATAACGTTTTTAAAAAATCAGGATCTTGACTTTCATCTGAGAGATTTGACAATGTTGTGCATTCAACTGGAGTTGTAATTCATTAACCCACAGAATGACTCTGTGACCTTGGTTTTTGGGAGTGCCAGCCTCCAGTTATAAGAAATAAGAAATTATTTCAGTGTATCTCATACTTTCCCAGTTTCAGTTCCTGACCTGAGGCAAGGATTTTGAAGTTAAATTTTGTTTTTTCTTGCCCAGTTATTCAATGCCATTTAGAAACAATTGTTCTATCTTTTTTTTTTTAAGTCCTCATTTACTTTAAATAGGTAGAATGGGAGCACCTATCTTACTTCCTCTGTCTTGAGCTTCAATAGTGACAGTATCTTAGGTTCATACAAATAAGAATCATTCAACATGACCTGTCACTTTCCTAGCCTCACTGTATAAATAGGATTTTCATTGGATTTTACCTAATTACAAACTATGGAAAATAGGATCTTTGAGGATTGATTGACTATATCTCTTGTTTATTTCCAGTTGTTATGTTAGCCAGAATTCTTAGGTTAAAGACAATAGAAATGGGCTCTTACTAATTTAAAGGGAGAAAGCGGGGGATATTATTTGAAAGATATTAGGGTATTACCAATAAACAAAAGGAAGGTGGACTCTAAGAACATTGGTGAGGATTTGGACCAGGACATTTCTGGGTTCAATTTTAGGAGCTCATATATTGTTGTAAAGTAAGTCAGCTCCACTGGCTATCTATTGCAATAATGCCCAAAGTAAATCCTTTGGTCATTTCTTAATAGGTGATTGTATATGAAAGGAGAGAAAAAATAATATGAATTATCTGGAAATAACGACCCAGAACAGAGGGGATAAGGTATATGAACATGTTTTTGGACTTCCTCAATTTTAATAAACAAAGAATTATACAAGTAGAAATGTCTATCAAATGGTTTAGAAAACTGGACACTAGAGGGGGCACCTTGCTGGCTCAGTGGGTTAAGCGTTCGACTTTGGCTCAGGTCATGATCTCACCACTCCTGGTTTGGAGCCCTGTGTCAGGCTCTGAACTGTCAGCCCGGAGCCTGCTTTTGCATTTTGTGTCTCCCTCTCTTTCTGACCCTCCACCACTCACACTCTATCTTGCTCTCAAAAATGGACAAATGTTAAAAAAAATTAAAAAAAAAAGAAAATTGGACATGAGAGTATATTTGGAATAGGATGAATATTTGGAAATTATTTAATAAATAAGATATTTGAAACCCTACAGTAAATGAGGCCTTTTCAAGAAAATCTTTGTAGGAAAAAGGCCAAGAAAGAAACCAAGTAGACACCAAAGTTTAGTGACATATAAGTATGACTAAGATAATTAAGTAGTTAGATTTAGAGATAGTAGCCACAGAGGAAAAAGAGAACAGTAATAGAATTATAAAGTATCAGGGAGATATTTTGAGAGACAATATTTTATCCTATATTCAATACTATACAGAACAGTAAAAATTAAAATTATTATTAACGAAAAATGAAGAAAATGGTATTTGCTGTCATTTTTATTAATAAACATTTTATGAATTTATTATTGCTCTAAAAGTATGGTATATGGCAAAAATAAAATAAAATAAAAAGACCACAAATTCATCTCATTCCTGTATGCATGTCTCTTTGCCATGTGACATTTTAGTTTCTTTTATTAAGAGATGGAGTGTCATCTACTTCACCACTGCTTGAAGATGAGCTTTTCTTTAACAAATGGCACTTTAGCTCCATAGTGTTAGAGTAGCGAGTACTGTCCTCTTTTCCTCTTTTGACAGTCTACAATCCACCATCATGAGAATGATCCTGAGCTAGCCTGCTAAATAAAGAGACTTATGGCCAAGTTACCCCACCACTGCCACAGCTAATATGGAATCAAGTTATCCCACCATTGCCATAGCTAACATGGAGTCAACCGCCAGACATGTGAGTGATTTTCTTTCTCTATTGATTCACTATTGACTTCTGCGGTATTAACTCCCTTACATTTCTACATTTCTAAATTGTGATTGATTACAATGGAGAAAGATTCTATGGTGACAGAAAGAGCACTTAGGTAGAGAAGGAAGAAACAGGGCATATGGTGAGATGCTTGAAAGTGCTATGTAATTGTTGGTAAACTCAGTAGTTTCGAAGGCTACATATATATGGAGAAGGGAATCAACCTCTGCTAGAATATGTGCATTTTCTCTAACAAGTGCCTGATAAGCTTATTTTTTAATGTTGTATTTATTTCTGAGAGAGAGAGAGAGAGAGAGAGCGAGAGCAAGCGAGCATGATCAGGGGAGGGTCAGAGAGAGAGGAAGATACAGAATCTGAAGCAGGCTCCAGGCTCTGAGCTGTCAGCAAAGAACCCAATGCGGGGCTGAACCCACGAACTATGAGATCATGACCTGAGCCAAAGTCGGACACTCAACCAACTGAGCCACCGATGCATCCCTGATAAACTTTAAGTAGTCAGTTTGGTTTTCAATACCTTTACAGTTTTCTAAAAAAAATATGGAGAGATAGGATTTGCATCTTCCTTTTATATATGTAAAGAAATTCATCCAGGAGGATATTATTAATGGTGACCATAATATAAGCAGTGAAAAGAGTAACAAGCACTCAGTAGAAGGTGGTAGAAAACAGCCACCTCATATTTATTACTCTGTGCTCCTAATATTTACCCTCCTAATATATCACCACCTATGGGTCTGAAATAATACAGAAAGGATCAGTAAAGTTCTGACTCAAACGATCATGTATAATTTATTGACCATATGATGCTAACTAACATCATGGGAACAGACTAGTGGCTCAAGCCTGGCTCAAAGGACCATCTTTTAAGTGAGGATAACGTTTCACCTTGGATAACATTTAACAATAACTTCTCAGTTCAGTCTTTACTCTCTCCCTAACAATACGCAATTCATGATAAAATGGCCACAAAGAGTAGAAATACAAGTCTTTTAACTTGCTCTTCAGGGCCACTTTAGAGAAAAAATATTTTATATCGTGTGATCTTCCTTTCACCACTGCTCATCATGCTCCCCTCTAATGTTGTTCTCTACACAGCTGAATCAAAGTATTATATCATCCTATTTTATTTTCATGTTCTTTTCTCTATGTAAAAATAGCATTAATTACTCTATAATTCAATGCCTTTACTCCCATAGTATAAATTCCACCCAAGCAGAAAACTTGTCTGTTTCATCAATATCTCCAGTGATCAAAATTTTGTCTGACTATGAGTAAAGTAATTCTCTAACATTCTAGGTATAATAAGGGAATTCAGACCCTAACCATCAGACTCATCCTGGTGGAGTATTATGGTAGGAAGTTCAGTAGAGCTATAATGATGCCAAAATACTTCAAGTCAAAGACAGGAGGTGAAGTGATCTTCACACAGATTCAGCTTCTTAAACAGCAAACCCACCAGTGTTTCCCCAAATCTCTTTTATGTGCTTTTCTACACATAGGATAGCTACTCTTTTGATTACCATCAAGTGAAAGGGGACAATTTCAGGTGGAGAAGAAAGTATGGGACATGAACAATAATCATGCATGAAGCAGCTAAATCTGGGTGGATTTTGATAGGAGAGAGGTCATTTGGGCTAAATTTGATCTAAAGAATAAAAGTTTTGTCTGTGTAAGTATTCTGAAACTGTTCTCTTCCCCTGCTGAAAAAGCATCTAGAAATATGTCACCTCACTAATGACTGTTTCTTTCCTAGTGATGGTATCTCATGTCTATGTGATAAGTAAATGAATTGACAGGATTAAGTTGAGATGCTACAAATGAGAAGGTGTGAGCAGCACCTATGTGTGGCTGTGTTAAGGGAAAGTGGGTAAGAAGGGCGTAGGGTCAAAGTTGTACTAGGCCAACACATCTTGGGCTGCTTGGAGCTGTTTTTCTCAAACAGAGGTGTGAATCAGCAGGTGGGCCATACACCTTCTTGACATTTGTGCCTGCAAAATCATGAGTGTAAGATGTTAACAAAAATACGCGCACACATACACACACACACTCAATCACTCACTCACTCACTCACTCACACTTTGGGCTTAGGGGCTAAATTTGGCTCTCAGAGATAAAGACCTAAGGAAAAAACATCCACTTTATATTTTCACAGTACAGAAAGAGTTGACTTGGATCTGGACTTTGGAGGGGTGGGAGTGTAGGTATTTTGAAATGGGTGGTGCTGACCTTCAGTAACATTATTCAGAACTTTTAGACCACATCTGCAATGTTTCACTACTTAGAAAGAAATCCTGACTCTCACATATCATTGCTAGGTGTATAAATGGATACAATCATCTGGAGTACCATTTGGCAATAGGTATCAAATTGAAAATGCATTATTTCTTTGCCCAAGAATTCATCTGCTGGGAATTTAGTCTGTGGATTACATTAACATAAATGCATGTATGGGCATGGCCATTGCAGCATTGTTTGTATTCACAAAGAACTGAAAACAATTTAAATGACAATCAGGAATTTTTCAAAGTAATTCATGATACTTTTGGACAATGTGAAGATTATGCAGCAATTGAAAATAAAGAAGTATGGATGTGCATGTGCTGATGTGAGACGATATGGGAGCTATTTGAAGTGAGAAAAGAAACTTAATGATCTGAGGATAGTATGATCCCAAATTTGCTACACAAACATGAACAGAACTTTTAACTTTTAAACCAGCTAAAATGTATGTAATTTGTTCACAGAATTAGCAATAGGTCAGAATAAATAGATCCTTGTTGTTACTTACATTCTTGATAGAGTTCCCCATAAGAGAGAAGTTGAAATCTTATTTATGTTAGTTAATTGTGCAACCCTTAACATACCCCATTATCATGAACTCTAAGATTTCCCTTTGGAATGCCTGTGCTCCTCTCTATTTGTCCCCAAGTTGAAGCCCTAAGAATACTTGAGCTAATTGGGTTTGAAGAGGTCCATTTATGTGTTCATTTAGTGAATATTTGTTCATTTAGTTTACCATTTTCTTAAAGTCTGGACACGCATGATTCAACAGATAAAGCTTGCCTATGACCACGATGAACACATCCAATCTCTCTTCCTTAATAGTGATAAGCCTGACTTTCCCAAGTTGAGTTATTATAATTTCTATTTTTTCTTAAATTCAATGCAAATCTCCCAAGTATAAGGTGGACCTCATAGGGCTGTATTGATACAGGTTCCAGAATTTGCCACCTCCTAGACTTAGAAAACCAATCTGGTTCCAGGACTACTAAGTGGTACCTCACTTCCTTAGACAATCAGACAATTTGCTGTACATCCACCCACTGTTTGTGATTATAAGGTGATTATATGTTTATGTTAATATGGTGAAATAGCCAGTACTTCTCTTGGCAAGTAAGAATAAAAAATACAAATTGAATTCTGGCATGCATTTCTCCTGGTGAGGCATCCTACTATATATGTATAAAGGAAAGGTTTATAAATATAAGTAGATAGGTATGTAAATATATGTGCTTGTTTTGCAAAGAAAGTTACAAGGAGGGTATACAAGAAACACGTACGGTGGTACTGCCGGGAGATGGGAACAGTGAGTTTGGAATATTTCTACTTTTCATTTTTAGATTCTGTACCGTTTTACTTCTTAATGTTGTTATATTGTTTATGTCATCATAATTAAAAATGAAGTGTTCTGTTTGCTTTCTCATCTTAGCTAAAAATAGGAAGACAAGAAAGAAATAATAGAACTTCCCTTAGAGAAATTTCCAGGCATTTACTCTTAATTCCTGGCAGGGTTGACTCTGAGTTTCCTGCCTGCAAATCAACTTGCTCAGAGCTCTAAGGAAGTTCTCTTACATTTGATTTTATGTCAAAACCAATCATAGTAAACCTGTATTTAAATTGGACTTCTCGTTTATGAAAACATGTCCAAAGATCTCTCTCTGTCTCTGTCTCTGTCTCTCTCCCTCTCTCTCTCTCTCTCACACACACACACACACACACACACACACACACACACACACACACTTCTCTAAACAATAGTACACACAGCTTTCATTTTTCCCTCATTTCTCAGATACAGCAAAGGATCTAGAGAATTTAATACTCTATTATAGGCAGACTTTGAACATCTATTGATCATTATAATGAAGTGGGATATAAATATATTAGGCAATGAGAATAATAATTTAACAAATACACTACTGATATCATCTGGGGCCATATATAATCCAGGAGGATTTGCTGAGACTCAAAACATTTGGAGAGCGGAGTGTCTGGGTGGCTCATTTGGTTAAGCATCTGACTTTGGCTCAGGTCATGATCTCATGGTTAGTGGGTTCAAGTCCCGCATCGAGCTCTGAGCTGAGAGCTAGCTTAGAGCCTGGAGCCTGTTACAGATTCTGTATCTCCCTCTCTCTCTGACCCTCCCCTGTTCATGCTGTCTCTCTGTCTCTCTCTCTTTCTCTCAGAAATAAAAAACATTAATTAAAAAAAAAAAACATTTGGAGAGCTATCTCTATGGCAAATCACATTCAGAGTCTAACATAACACAATTTTTTAATATGCCAAATTGAATTAAATCTCTATCTTTGAGTGTTAATAGTAAGTCATTCCAGCAATATCTACTGCATAAGTTGGCCAGACATATTAAAACAAAAAATAATTGGGGTATAAAATATATGTGTGCATGAATGATCTCTATTCTTTTATAAATCAGCCACAATGATTCCAAAGTCCATGTAAGGAATCAAATGTTACAGTTTTAGGCTTCAGGTGTGATATGCCTCCAGGAGTATTTCAAGCCAATCTGATATGCTTCTATTTAAGGATAACTAGCTGAGTATCTTTTTTTTTTTACTCAAACCATATCGATGTGGGATTCTGGTGAAGGAGAGCCTTCTCTCTTGATGCATAAATAAGGAAGCTGCAAGAAATTTGCATTGCCAGAAACTTTCCAACCTAAGTCAGAACTTTCATATCATTAAATTGATCCACTGATACTTGTTTTGATTAAAGCGCCAGCTAACTCATAACAGCATCTGTACTCAGTGATATAACTCAAACAAGCATAATGAATGCCTATCTTTTAATTTTTTATGAAAAGACTTCATAATATATAATTAAGATGTTTTTTATATGTTCTACTGATGAACCATCTGCAGGTATGACATTTAGCATCTGTATTTAAAAGTAGCCACCTGTTACAGTCTGGTAATCCTGACTATGAATCATTTCAGATAAATGGAATGTGGTACCATTTGGATTCAGGGCTTCTCATGCATTCATCATCTTTGTGACATTTATTATTTTATTTCAGGCTATCTTTCAGTGTTTTTTAAGTTGCATCCACTGGAAAGTCTAACTGCATTTGTTTTTAAGCAAGGGAACTCTTGATAAATGTAAAGCAAGAGAAAAGAGTTTTTAGAGGTCCCAAATTTATTCTTTCTTTCCTTTTCCTCCTTTACCAAAGTCAGTTCTTACCTACCTCCAAGTACTCATATCTCTTCAACTCTTGTATTTTCTGCCATCAGTTATCAGATTTTTTCCTTCACTCTGGGTGTGAATAACTATGACACTCAAGGCGATTTACATCAGATCAGTAAAAGGACCAAAGGTCTATAATAAATGGAAAAATCACGGGTGGCTCAGTCAGTTAAGTGTCCTACTTCATGCTCAGGTCATGAACTTGTGGTCTGTGAGTTTGAGCCCCACGTCGGGCTCTGTGCTGACAGCTCAGAGCCTGGAGCCTGCTTTGGATTCTGGGTCTCCCTCTCTCTCTGTCCCTCCCCTGCTCACGCTCTGTCTCTCTCTGTCTCTCAAAAATAAATAAATGTTAAAAAATTTTTAAAACACTTAAAAGGAAAAATCACTAATGTTAGGGGATTTTGAGAATGAATTGAGATCATATTTGTGGAGGTAGCTGGGGTCTTTTAGGGAATATTAATATCATTCTAGGTAATATAAACTACATGACATAAGTAGCTCTTCTGCCTCTCACTTCTAAATTGACAGGGCCAGAGGCAAGGTTTTGTACAATCTAGACATTCTACACATACTGTGAGAATAAAATAGCATAGAGGAGAATTATAATAACAATAATAATGAATTTGCCTACTAACGTTGATTTGTTATCTACAAAGAAACTAGTATAATACATGATACATGGTAGCCTCTAAAACATATTAAGTTCAGATTGAAACATAAAACAAATTAACATATAAGTTGCATATTAAACAGGAGAGATAAAGCAACACCTGTTTATATGCTAGACTCTTCCATAATGGCCTTTGCTGATTAGTACAGCAATAGCAATTCTCTCTATCATCTGAACTTCAATAGGGTGCTCTGACCATATTTCTCATTATGGAACATATTAACACTTCTGTTGTTATTTAAACATTTTATGTGCTGATTTCTTACAACTAGATAGGAAGTTGTTGGAATACAGAGACCTTGTGAGACATGTGTGTTCACACACGTGCTTTGATGAATCTTCTTTAGAGTAAGTTTCTACAGTCATTATATAAGGAAACAATAACATCAAGATAAAATCAACCCTGAAAGAATGCCTTTGATTGAGTACCTGTTAAGGCTTATGATTAGGAGCCATAATTTATATGAAAATTGTAAAATGACATTCAGCAGGGTGAGATGCTCACACTGTAAAAGGCAGAGAACAAGTTGAAAGAGTGGATTTAGGCCTTCATCTCCCCTACACTGTAAGGAAAGTTTTCATTGAATACAAAGATGTGTGAATTTGCCACTACTGTTTAAATCTCTCTGATTGCTATGTACAATTTAGGGTACATAAAAGTGAAATACCAGAGGGTACACACGCTACTTCCAGATAGAAAAGAATTTACATCAAGCAGAACATACATTCACCAGGTAGGAGAAAGTAACAGGACCCCAATGTGGCTTCCAACCGTGGAGCTTCCTGCCTTCGTGTTCCTAGTTTAGGATGAATAATTTGGTTTAATTCTTCATTTTAGAACATCTCCTTTGAATGCAGTCAATTGAATATACTTTTGATTTTTCATGACATCAGTTCAACTCTTTGAGAAGGTATGGATGAGACCTGCAGCTGTTCTGCCTGGTGTTCTGTGCTGAAATAACAGGGATTGAGGCCACACCCTGCTTTGTAGTCAGAGCAGGCAGGCATGAGAAGCTGTGGAGTCAGGTTAAACTCAAAGCATCACAAATACTTGGAAAAACAGAGGTGCCTGGGTGGCTCAGTAAGTTAAGCATCAGACTCTTCGTTTGGGCTCAGGTCATAATCTCACAGTTCATGAGTTCAAGCCCCACACTGGGATTCTCTCTCAGTCTCTCTGCCCCTCCCTGGCTCATATTGCCTCTGTCTCTCTCATAATAAAAAAAACAAAAAACAAAACAAGACCTTGTAAAACAGTTTATACAAACAAGACAGACTTTTCTTTCACTGGGAAGGGGATGTCTTCTAGCAGTTCTATCTTAATCTTGACATAAAATATATTACTTGGTTAAAGACTTTGTATTAGTTTTTTATTGTTGTTGTAACTAATTATCATGAACTTATTGTCTTGAATAATACAAATTTATTATCTTAAAGTTCTGGATGTCATAAGCCTGACATGGTTCTAAATAGGCTAAAATCAAGGTGTTAGCCAGTCTGTATTCCTTTTCAGAGGCTCTAGGCAATATGTTGTTTCCCTGTCTTTTCCAGCTTCTAGAGGTTGCCCATATTCCTTGGCTCGTGGGCCCTACCTTTATTTTCGAAAACCAGCAACTTTGTGTTTCTCTGACCTTTCTCCTGTCATACCACCTCTCTCTAACTATAGCAGGAAAAAGTCTTCCTGTTTGTAAGCAGTCATATGATAGATTCAGCCCACCTGCATAATGATCACATCTGCAAAGTCCCTATTGCCATGTAAAGTAACATATCCACAGGTTCTGGGACACGGATGTAGTTATCTCTGGGGCACTATTATTCTGCCTACCATAGGCTCTATTTAAATAATATGTTGATTTCAATGCACTGCCTCTGCAACTTACTGCCCCAGATTCTCCAGTCCTTATAGAGCCTCTTTCTCCATTTTTACTCAAAGTCCCCTAAAGCCATCTCGTTACTGGTCCAGAACACTTCTACCACTGCCATAGCTCTAATAGACACCCCAATTCTGCTAAATAGTAAGAGTAATCATCTCTGTGTCCATGCAAACCTATTTTTTATAAGCACATAACATCAGGTCCTCTGACATAGAGTCATCTGAATCCCAATAGGGATACAGCTCTAACACTGAATCCTCATAACAGAAGGTAGAGACCATTGACTATTAAGTTGGCTGCTAGGAAAGTGTCTGTACTTACCTCTTGTAGGATCACATAGAGAAAGAAATTCATCTTGAGGGCTGAGAAAACATAGTAGGGCTTTGATAAAAAATGCTAACATGTTGATACTGCAGGGATACAACATTTCTTCAGCAGGAACTACATATAAATCCCATGAATTTTTCACTGGAACCAGTCATACGTGTGGTAGAGGTAGTGACCTGATCTGTTGTATATTTGAAAGCTATGTGAAATATCAGACTTAAACCAAACTACTAGGCACAGGGGCTGGGAATATACATTTTCCCTAGATATCCCTTAGGATATACAGTCATGGATAATACTAATTGGATTTGGTGCTAAATTTTATTCAGAAAGCCAGGTCCTGAGGAATTAGAACTCATGGTTGGATGAATTAAAAACCATCACCCTTGGGTCATAATATAGGCTTTGTCAAAGTAGAAACTTCTGGTTGAGCATTAAAGAAGTGGAATCTGTGAGGTCAGGAGTTCTGTGCCCAAAAAGAATATAATACTAAAAACAATCTTTTCCTATGGTGTTATGGACCAGGCACTAGTCTGACAACAGAAAACCTGCAGCTCAATCTCTTGTGTCATTGGCCAAGTTGTATAACCTACTTTGCCTTCATTAGTAAAACAAGGTTCTAAGCCATATAATTTCTATGATAGTTAATTTTGTGTGTGAATGTGACCTGAGCCACAGGTGCCCAGGTATTTGGCTAAACAGTATGTCTGTGTGTGGCTTCTGCCAATCCACAGAAGGCCTGAATAAATAAAAGTGTGAATAAGAAAGATCCCTTCTCTTTGCCTCTCTTTGAACTGAAACATTAGTCTTCTACTGTCTTTAGCCTTGGACTGGAAGTTATATGTTTGACTCTCCTGATTCTCAGTCCTGTGGACTCAAACTAGAACTATACATACTATCAGCTTTCTGGGTCTTCAGCTTGCCAATTGCAGATCTTAGCCTTCATAATTGTGTAAGGCTGTGTGTGTGTGTGTGTGTGTGTGTGTGTGTGTGTGCGCACGCGTGCACATCCACACATGCATGTGCTTGTATGTATGTGAATATATACACTTTCTATTGGTTTTGTTTTTCTGGGGAATCAAGACCAATACAATAATAAAAACCCCTCGATTCCAAATATTCTTTTTTGCTTCTAAAGACTGGTCTGATAGAGTTTGAATTTGGTGTCCCTCCGGTGAGCTCTAAGACACACCCTGTATTTTGCATATAAGGACAATTTCCACATCATATAATAACTGCTTATCCAAATCAGTCTTCCACTAGACATTAGGTACATTAAGATCAGGAACCATGTTCATCATATTTCTTGTTGTATCTTTAGTATCTGGCACAGGCCAGGAAAACAGTAAACACAGATGGAGAATTTATTGAAAGAATAAACGTAACTAAAAGCTTAAAAAAGAACAATACATTTCTCCTTCTAACTAAACAGAATGTCAAGCATAAGAAAAACTTACGCAGGGGTGCCTGGGTGGCTTAGTCGGTTAAGCGTCCGACTTTCGCTTGGGTCATGATCTCGCGGTTCGTGGGTTCGAGCCCCGCGTCGGGCTCTGTGCTGACTGCCAGCTCAGAGCCTGGAGCCTGTTTCAGTCTGTGACTCCCTCTCTCTCTGACCCTCCCCTGCTCACGCTGTCTCTCTCTCTCTCTCTCCTAGAAATAAATAAAACATTAAAAAAAAAGAAAAAAGAAAAACTTATGCCTTCTCTTTTCACCTCGTTTGCACCTGGCATTTCACCTTTCAAAGAAGCAGCCAAAGAACAGAATTGTACATTTTGGGCTTTCTGGGGACCACATTCATGTCAAAGCATTTTATAGGTGAGGAAATTGGGAGGAAGTGGATATTTATTTACTAAAAGCCGCTTTTGCAAAATGTATTATTTCTACTTGGCAGGACATTTTTCTTCTTTCTTTCTATTATTACCAGTGGTCCATGGGGTCATTCTAACTCCATTCCATGCATAGAGACACACAGTAAACAGCAATTTTATAAATGTATCTTCCAGAGCATTCACTTTCCAAACCTTTGGTTTACTTGAGAAATCCTAAAGGAAAGTAAGACACACAAATTTTGCTGTGCTGCAGAGTATGTCATGGTATGTATATTATAAAATAGGAAGGAAAGAAGGAATAGAGATGGTCTCCAAAGAATAAGATGTATTTAATTTTTTAAAATGTCTTTCTGAAAATGTATCATTACTATCATCTTTGACATGATGCTATTGGAGATGAAAGCAAAAGGGGTAGGGTCTGGTATAGGATGGCAAACTTTCTGTGGTAAAACCAAGGAAATTCCATGCAAACTAGAACTAGTTGGTCACCCTTAGGTAATTCATTTCATGAGTCTCTTGCCCAGAATTATATATGAAGCTTGTATCGAGGGAGGGATCAGAAATGGTAAAGTCACTATGAACATAACTTTCAAACAAGGGTGAGGCACATAACACAGCTGAAGTTTATGATCCAAGCAAAAGCAGTCAGCATCAGAGAACCCAGAGAGAGCAGTGGGAGTGCTCAGAGATGCTGGGTTTATTTTGTTTCTTAATTACACAAAGGATATGTGAATAGATTTTTATTGTGTTGAAAGGTATAAAGCATGATATTAAACCACTATTTCACTCCTTCTCTTTTGTTTACAGCTTACTAGTGTTTACAGTTTGAGGCAAACCCTTCATGATAGTTCTTTATGCACTCCATATATGCTATATGAATTCAATATAGCAAATTCATACAATATAGTTCTTTATGCTATATGCTATCATACAAATATTGTTCTTTATTTGTATATCATACAAATATATAGTTCTATATATCATACAAAATAGTTCTTTATGCACTCCATATATGCTATATGAATTCAATATAGCAAATTCATACAATATACAAATTCATATATTTGTATATGAATACAAATAATTTTTCACATAAATATCCTTTTTATGCTACACATTTTGTTTTGTGACTTGATGTTTTCACTTAAAAACTCAATTTCTAAAAACTACTGTGTGGTATTTTATGAAACATTTCACAGATGTATGGTCATTTATTTAGCTATTAACCTACTGATGGTCTCTTAGTTTAACATTTTTCAAATAATCAGCAATGACTCAGAAAGCATCTTTACACATATATCTTTAGCACAGAATGAATCATTCATGTAGGATATTAACTATAAAAATGATAAGTAACATGTATTTAGTGCTCATTATGTGTCGAGCTCTATGTTAAGTATTTTGTAAAGATCATTTAATCTTTACAATAAAGGTAAGGTAGTACAATTATCTCCAGTTTACAGATAAAAAGACTGAAGTTCAGATGTGATAAGTAGCAAGGCCAATCTGGTAAAAAGAGACAGGGATATAAACCCAGGTAGTAGTCTCCAGAGCTGGGCCAGAGTACAGTTGTTAGATACTGTTTGTATCTATAAATCATTCAGTAACTGAAATCCTACATGTTCTAGGTTTTACTTCTGATTATTTTACCCTTCTAACTAAACATTATGTTGGTCATTCTGCATTTATAAGCTTCTTTATAGTTTGTGTCACCTCATTTGCACCTGACATTTTCCCTCTGGACAAAGCATCCAGGGAACACAGAATTCAATTTTTATTTTGGCTTTATAATGCCAAATTGACAAACTATTTTCTAAAGCACAGTGAGTGAGGATAACAATTTCCCAGGTCTTTGGTAATATACTATCCCTTTAAACATTTGTTGATCTAATTATGAGGGAAAACTTATACTAGCTACTACTTTAATTTGCAGTTTTTGATCGCCATTATAAATTTACATCATTTACATTTTTCTATTGTAAAATTTCTGTTTTTATCCTTTATTCAAAGACTATGGGTTCTTTTTAAACATTTTTTAAAAATCTCTATAAATTCTTTACATATTCTGTACTGGTCCCTTGAAATATCTTTCAAATATATTATAGAATTGATTTAATTTATTTAGTGTTCTTGGGGCACCTGAGTGACTCAGTCAGTTAAGTGTCTGACAACCTGATTTCAGCTTAGGTCATCATCTGGTTTGTGAGACTGAGCCCTATGTCTGTCTCTGGGCTGAGAGCATGGAGACTGCTTAGGATTCTCTCCCTCCCTCTCTCCCTCTCTCTGTGCCTTTCCCTCGCTCACTCATGCACTCCCTCTCTCACTTTCAAAAATAAATAAATAAACTTAAAAGAATTTATGTAGTGTTGGAATAGAAATAAAATTGTTGTTATTAATTTCAATTACTAACAGTCTTTCAACATTGGATGACTCTACTGGAAATAAAGAAATCAAAGGTCTTAATGGTGATGGTAGCAGATTCAGTTCCTGTCTCAAATATCTTTTTGCACAGTAATTTTAAGGATATAGCTGAGAACTCAGTGAATAGGATGCCACAAAATGTGTGTACTTGACATTGAGTGATGGTATTGTTAGGAATTCTCAATAGGTCTATGTGCCTAACACAACTGTTAAATGAAGCAGTCATTATTTCTCCTAATGAGAACTTCTGCCATTATTATCATGTAGTGTTCAATTTTACATAGTTTTAAATCAAACTCTTTCTTCAGTTTGAAGTAAACTATATTCAATAAATAGGATGTTTTTCCCACCTTTAAAAGCCTGTGCTCATTGCTTAATGTAGTTGAATGCTATGCCAGGTTAACAGCATTAAAATTGGTAGGCTTCCTTTCTTAAGAAAATTTAGGAATCATCAACTAATGTAGAATATATACAAGGAGTATGTCCTTATATACCTTTGAGGATATCAAGTTCATATCTCCAAATTCTCAATTTAGAACATGTGATTTCTAAAATAATGTGCCAATAGAATGATTACAGAAAACTAAAATCTCCACAACTTGGGAGATGACCTATCATTTTAAACATGATACTTAGTGGATCTTATTATATAAAACTTTCATATATCTGGAAATATATTAATGGTAACTTTTTAAAAAATATTTTTATTTATTTCTAGGAGAGAGTGAGAGAGACAGCGTGAGCAGGGGAGGGTCAGAGAGAGAGGGAGATACAGACTCTGAAACAGGCTTCAGGCTCTGAGCTGGCAGTCAGCCCAGAGCCCAATGTGGGACTCGAACCCACAAACCGCGAGATCATGACCTAAGTGAAAGTAGGACGCTTAACCAACTAAGCCACCCAGGGGCCCCAATGGTAACTTCTTGAAATGATAGCTTACAGATTCACTTGGTTTGGAGAGTATAGAGTAGTACTCTCTGAAACAACAGAACAGAGACTAAAACATTAAAAGTAATAGGTAACACTGTAAAATTAATTGGTACTTGAACAAGGAATCATAATAAAGAGAAAAAACACCTGCTTCTTCCCATAAGAATGTAACTTCTGTGAAACTTACTTCTCCACTACCAACAAGTAAATAACTGATTACTAACTGGGAGGAATGGAAGTATATTGTTATAAAGTATTATGTATGTAAAATGGTATATTATTTAAAAGTAGACTTGGATAAGTTAAAGATGCATAATGTAAACCATAGGGTAACCACTAAATTAAAATAGATAGCAAATAAACTAATAGCGATAGTTAAAATGATAGAGCACAAAAAACTGAGGGTTCCTGGAGGCAGGTGGGTGGAGGGATGGGCTAAATACCTGATAAGCATTAAGGAGGGCACTTGTTATGATGAGTACTGGGTATTATATGTAAGTGATGAATCACTAAATTCTACTCCTCAAACCAATGTTATACTATATGTTAACTAATTAGCATTTAAATAAAAAACTGAAAAGAAAATAGTGATATTAAAAAAATATACAATTACTCCAAAAGAAGTCAGATAAGGTAGATCAAAAAACAAAGGTCAGATGACATAAATAGAAAAAAAAAAGCATTTTGGTGATTTAAAAACAATTAATGGGGCGGCTGTGTGGCTCAGTCAGTTGGGCCACCAACTTCAGCTCAGGTCATGATCTCATGGTTCATGGGTTTGAGCCCTGGGTCCGGCTCTGTGCTCACAGCTGGCTCAGAGCCTGGAGCCTGTTTCAGATTCTGTGTCTCCCTCTCTCTCTGGTCCTCTCCTTCTCACACTGTTTCTCTCTCTCTTAGAAATAAATAAAATGTTAAAAAAATTAAAAACAATTAATATACTTTGACCTTTAAAAAGCAACAACACTGATGATTTTCTTAAATATAACAGTCCAAATACAAGGAAGAGATTTTTGCAGTGAATAAAGAAGTAAAATAGAACTTTAGCCTGCCTGCAAAAACTTGTAAATATGAAGATGAAAATACGTTCAAGGTAAAAAGAATGGAAAAAGATATAGAGGTTATATTAATATCTGACAAAGTATATTTCAGAAAAAAAAATATTACCAGGGATAAAGAGACAATTAAGCAATGATAAAGGACAATTCAACAAGAAGACATAGTAATTCTGAAGGTGTAAGCATGCAATAACAGAGTTTCAAAATACATGCAACATAAACTAACAATGAAAAACAGAGATAGACAAGTCTCCAATTATATTTGGGGTTTAAACTCTATTCCCTTAATAAATGATTTAAAAAAAAAGACAGAAAATCAGCAAGGATATACAAAAGTAGAACAAACCTATCAAATTACCTGACCTAATTGACATTTAGAGAACACATCATCCACCCAAAAGAATATGCGTTTTTCAGTAAATTTATAAAGACTGAAATCTTGTCTATCTCTGATAACAGAAATCCATACATAGTTTGTCTTCTGAACAGACTCTGCTCAATCAACAATAGGATATTTAGAAAATCCCCAAATAGTTGGAAATTAGATACATGCTTTTTAATCATCTGTTGGTCAAAAAAAAAAAAATTATCAAAAAAGAAAGTAGAAAATATTTTGAAGTGAATTAAAAATATGTAAGATGCAGCTATAGCTGTGCTTACAGGGAAATATGTGATTTTAAAGGTTAATATTAGAAAAGGGAAGATCTAAAATCAACTGCCTAAGCTTCCACCATAAAAGGCAGAGCAAAGAAAGGCAAATTTAATTTGAAGTGGAAGAAATAAAATAAAAACAAGAATAGTATTCAATGAAATAGAAAACAAACAACAATAAAATTCAATGAAACCAAAATCTGGCTCACATGAGCAATACAACTGATGAGTTTTGGCTAGATTGATCAAATATAAATAAAATTAACAAGCTAACCATATCAGGAATCAAAGAGGAAATATCACATCAGACCCCATTCTTAATTTTTGCTCTTGGTATTTTGGACCAGAAAAGTCAGAAATGTTCTATAACTTGATTATGGTGGTACATAGTTGTATACATTTGTCAAAACTCAAATGGATACACTTTATAATACATCAATGATCTCAACTAAATTATAAAATAAGGTGAGGAGTTTGTAGCAAAGGGGTCAAATATATATGAGGAAATCTGCTTATCACACTTCCTCTTAGATATTCAAGATGAATGTTAACTAATTAAAATCCTAATAAGCATGCACAACAAAAAACCAAAAACTGAAACAGGAACAGCAATTTTCATTTTTAAATTTATTTCTGAGAGAGAGAGACAGCACGAATAGGGGAGGGTCAGAGAGAGAGAGGGAGATACAGAATCTGAAACAGGCTCCAGGCTCTGAGCTGGCTATCGGCACAGAGCCCGACGTGGGGCTCGAATCCATGAACCGTGAGATCATGACCTGAGCTGAAGTCGGACGCTCAACCAACTGAGCCACCCAGGTGCCCCACAAGAACAGCAATTTAAAAAACCCTGTCTTTAATCAATGCATCTTTAATTCATCTCTCTTATAGACTGTTACTTTCTAAATTTCCCTATTAATCTCATATTTGAGCTAATTTTACCTTTGCTTCTCACACACCTGGAATCTGTGGAATTCAACTTTCTTTCTCTTGCTGCCTAACGTAGAGAGACAGATGAGAAACTCTTTGTGACTAGCTATTGTGAGAATATTAGCAGTGAACATGTGGTCCTCGATATGAACATATGTCAGCAAGAATTCTAATTAATTAGTTTAAAGGGTAGATCAGAAAAGTGAATTTACACAGCTGCCAATCCTATTGTGATGCAATGCCGTTAATAGATTTTTGGATGATTTGCATACTTCTCAAGGACGTTGTATTATTTGCTTACATGAATGTATTTTGTCTTTTTTGTTACTCTTGCAGATGTATTTTAAATTATGTGCTAAAACTGAGTACCTGTGAATGAAAAGTGAAAGTGATGTGGAAGTTTAGCAAAGAGGACTTTGGAAGCAACAAAGAATTAGATTTCCGATGCCTTTTTCAATCTCCATGATGTGGGCAAGTTGTATTCTTTCAAAATAATGATACTTATTGTATTTTTTATTTTAAAAGTAATGCAGATTTGTTGAATAACATAATTTGGAAAATAAAAACAGTATTTAAGAATTTAAAAAAAAAAAGCTCACAAAGTTATCACCTGGATAGAATCACTGTTAATGTTATTTTACTTTCTAGACTATAAAAATATTCATATGGGTTAAAGAGTTTTGTACTCCACCTTTCGTCTTGGCTCCCTATTTTGAGCTTTTGCCCATATTGTTATAAAGCCAGTAGATATGTGATTTTTAATGGCTGCATAATTATAGAATAATAATATAATTTAATTATAATTATAATGTAAAAATTATATTACTACATTGAATGATTATACCATAATTAATAGAATAATTTCTCTATAGCTTAGCAGGTACATCTTTCTGATTAGTTTTGCTATTTTCAGAGATAATACAACCTAAAATATCATTCTGCTTGGTGCCAAGGTATAAAATTATGGCAGTGATATCTATTCAAGGCACTGTACTCACAAAAGCTTTATACCAGTCATTTAACCCTCAAACAAGATAGGATACAGATAGTGTTAATATTATTACTATCAACATTTAGGAGAATGATAAAATCATTTTTACTCATTTTTACAGTTGGAAAACAGATTCTACTGAGGCTTGGAAACATTAAGCTAATTGTCCAAGACAACTTATCTAGCAAGTAGTTGATTCAAGATTTTAATGCACATTGTCCAACTCCAGGGCTTAAACTCTTTATAACCAAAACATATTACTTTTGGAATATAGGGACTATAGGTGCCTACACTGACATCATCAGCTTAGTAGGGGAAATGAGCTACATAAACTGAACAGTTAGGGAAAATTTCAGGGAGAGTAAGTTGACGGACCAACCAAAGTAGGCTTGAGGTTTAGTGCTATAGCAGCTTAAGGAAAAAGGAGATCTTAGGGAGCTGGAGTGATTCTTATTTCTTTTTAAAAAATGTTTAATGTTTATTTTTCAGAGAGAGACAGAGACAGAGCATGAGTGGGGGAAGGGCAGTGAGAGAGGGAGACAGAATCTGATGCGTGACTTGAACTCAAGAACAGTGAGATCATGACCTGAGCTGAAGTTGGATGCTTAACTGACTGAGCCACCCAGGCACCCTGATGATTCTTCTTTCTTACATCCTGGTAATCTTGCATCTTCCACTTTTCTGGTAAGTTTTTTTTCCACATTCCTTTTGTCCATTCTTGCCCTTTTTAATTCCTCTATCTCAAAGATTTTTCTTGTACAAATCTCACATTAGGCTTGGATAAAATAATATCATCTCATTCATGAAATCTGTACTAACAATTCCAGCCCATCAAGTATATTCCCCCAGCACCATTTATTCCTACTTCTCAGTTGGACCTAGCTGATACTGCTTTCAAATGCTTCTGTCTCTGTATTATTTATGCTCCTCTTTGCTGGTCTTGATTTAAGTTCTTTGAAGTAGTTCTATCTTTCACATCATAAGCATCAATAATTCTTGAATAAAATTGATGAGGACACATTTGTATCCCAGAGCACACCTTGCCAAGTGCTAAATATGCAGCTGTCATTCAATTAATAGTTCTTGATTGATTAATCTCATGTATATTTTTACCTTGTGTCTCTGCGTTAATCAGATATATATTTCTTTTTGCTATTTCCAAACTCTGTAACTATTTTTGGTTTTGTAATTCCACATCATCATTTGAGAATTCTAACTCTCATTTCTTGAATGCCTTCCTTATGCTCTTGAATGCTCTGTCAAAATCTCGTCTTTTAATCAGTCCTATACCAAATCAGCTTCCCATTGAAGCTCAGATGGATTAAGTTTATAAAACTCTAGCCATTATATTTGAAATAAAACCCTTCAATTTTATATATGTGCCTATGACCCAATCCATTTATTTATACATTTATTTGAACAATTTCTGGTCCAAAGTCTTTGATGTACTATTACACCAATTTCCGATCCCAAATCATCTAAATTTCTCCTCTGACACTTTTTTGCTTATGGTTTCTTATCTACCCACCTCTTCTATTATATATCTATTTCCCTGGTCAATTCAATGATAGTAGCATTTCTTTTCTTTGAAAGCTAGCATTTTGCTTCCTGTCACCTAAAAATATCTTTTATATAGCTGTTATCTAGTTAAACTAAGTTTCTAGAGAACAGTGACCTAATTTATCCTGTTTATGTTATATGAAAGCACTTCATTTAAAGGTATTTGATTAATATCTGTTAAATAAATCAGAAAATGGGTCATACCATTTAGGCTACTCTCTCTGTGTCTTCTCCATAATATTAGAAGTTCTATACTGATGTGGATTTCATAGCTTCTTTTTGTATGACTATACTGTGTCTCAATCTTTTAAAAATTAAGTGTGTGTATTAATAAAAAATATACATGGTAAAATTTTTTTAATCAATAAATTTTGATTTCTTTATACGATATGAGGTATGAGTAAGATTAAATAATAATATTATTTGGGGCGCCTGGGGGGCTTAGTCGGTTAAGCGTCCGACTTTTGCTTAGGTCATGATCTCACGGTTCGTGGGTTCGAGCCCCTCGTCGGGCTCTGTGCTGACTGCCAGCTCAAAGCCTGGAGCCTGTTTCAGTCTGTGACTCCCACTCTCTCTGACCCTCCCCTGTTCACGCTTTCTCTCTCTCTCTCCTAGAAATAAATTAAACATTATAAAAAATAGTAATAATGTCATTATTTATTTATTTAAAAGGCTGAGATTTCCCCAATCCTTTATACTGCTGTACTGATATTTCTGGAAGGACTTTTATTTCTTTTCAAGATGGAGCATCAGGGACAAGATATATCCTACTGTATATAGCAACAAAAACCTTTTGTATGAAAAAACAATTTTCAAAACACTAGACAGCAGGTCGTTAAAGAGAATGATTCCTGATGTATGGGAAACAAATAGGGCAAGCTCCTCAATTGCCACAGATTACTATCTTGAGTGAGTTTACAGACTGTGTAACTTCTTTTGGTAAACTTCTTAAATTTAGGAGTTAAACTGAGACTCTGTACAGAGTAGTACAGACAAAGTAGCTCATTTAAGACTTATCACTGCACACATATAGGGAAGTAACAAGATGCTAAGGAAAGAACCATGCCAACCGATTAGAGAGAACATTAATCAGCAGGCAGATGGATAGGAATATTTCCTATTCCTACAGACCAGACTGGAAAATATTATAATCAATGGATCATTGAATGGAATACTCAGAAAACACTTGCCTCAGTAACGGGGAATACTTAATACTATATTAAATACTATTCTCACTTACAAATCTAAAAAAGAAACCTGACAAGATCAAATGGATTCCAAATAACTTAATCGTATCCTAAATCAAAACTTAAGCATAGAAGTTACAAATTTAGAAAAACAAAATTATCTTTACCTACAAGGTAAAATTCATATCTAGCATCCAATAAAAAATTTTACAAAGCACACAAAGAAGTAGAAAAATATGACCTAGCATAGTAGAAAAATTAGTCAATTGAAACTATATCAGAACTAAAAAAATACAATTAGCAGAAAAGGAAATTAGAACAATTATTACAACTGCATTCTATGTGTTCAAAAATTAAATAGAGACATGGAAAATATAAGAAAAATCATTTGACTTTATGAATATGAAAATTATTACATTAAAGATTAAAATACACTGGTTGCAATTAATGGCACATTAGATATTGCAGAAAAAAAGATTGGTATACTTGAACTCATAGAGATAAAACTACCTATATGATATCCAAAATGCAAAATATTTTTAAAATAAAAATAACATCAGTGAGCTGTAGAAAAATTCGAGCAGACTAATGTGTGTGTAATTCAAAGTCCTGAAAGAAAAGGGTGCTACAAAATTATCCAAAGAAATAAAGACTAAAAGCATTCCAAAATATATTTTAAAAACAACACAGCTCCAGGAATCTCAATGAAACTTAAACACAAGAAATAGGAAGAAAACTACATCATAATCAAATTGCTCACAATGCATGATAAAGAAAAAAACCTTAAAAACATCAAGAGAAACAGGCATAACATGCACAAGAATAATGACGAAGTTTAGAGTACATATCTCCTCTGATGTAATGCAGATGAAAACGAAGTGGAGCACTATCTTTGAAATATTCAATTTAAAAATGAGTCAATCTAGAATTCTACATCCAGCAATAATGTTGAAAGAATTTATCACCAAAAGGCCTGAACTGAAGAAATGTTAAGGAGAGTCTTCAGGCAGAGGGAAAATGATATCATAAATGAAATAAATATGGACCTACACAAAGAAATGATGAGTATGACAAATAATAACTACATGAGTAAACAGTGTGATATTCTTATATTTAAAATCTTTTTTAAAATAATATATAAACAAAACATATGAAAACAATAGCACAAAGACCAGGAAGAAAGAAATGAAAGTATGATATTGTAAGATACTATACATATAAGATGTATAATCTGAACCTTAGAGCAACTGCTAAAAAAATAAAATATATACCTATTAAACCTGTAAAGAAAAAATAGAAAGCATTCAATCAAAAAAAGGAAAGAAAATAGAGAAAATGAAGGGACAGACAGATGGTATAAATGGGAAAAAATAGCACAATGACAAACTTAAACCTATGCATAACAATAATCATATTAAATATAAATTATCTAAACACTCTCATTAAAAGGCAGAGATTGTCAGATTAAATAAAAATAGAAAGATCCACCAGAAATCTCCAATGTCTAGAGACACACTTTTAAATAATCCACTGATGAAAGTGGAAGTCTGGAGCAACATTAAAAATTACACTGAACTGAATACAAATGGAAATCTTACAAATAAATATTTGTGGAATACAATTAGGAAAGTTTTTAGCACCAAATGTCTACACTAGAAAAAAAAGAAGTCTTAATTTAATTATCTAAGCTCTAACTGTAAGAAACTAGGGATAAAGGGGTAATATAAACTCAAATCAAGTAAAAAAATACAGAAAGAAATATAAGCAGGGGCATCTGGGTGGCTCAGTCAGTTGAGTGTCCAACTCTTGGTTTCAGCTCGCAGTTCATGTGATTGAGCCTCACATTCGACTCTGTGCTGACAGTGTAGGGTCTGCTTAGAATTCTCTCTCTCCCTCTCTCTTTTTCTGTTCCTCTTTACCTCTCAACATAAATATTTTAATAAAATAAAATATAAGCAGAAGTTAATGATATTGAAAATTAATAATGGAGAAAGTCAATGGAAAAGCTGATTAATTTGAAAAACTCAATAAAATTGACAAATCTATAACATGAGTAACAAAGGAAAAAAGAGCAAGAAAACAGAAATAACTGTTATCAAAAAAAAAATACAATATATCACTGTTAACCTTGTAGACATCAGAAGGATAATGAGGGAATATTATAAACAACTCTCTACAGATAAATTAGACAATGCAGATGAAATGAACTAATCCCTGTAAATGCATAAGCCAGCTCAGTTAATATGTAATATATAATTTATTTATTTATTTTTTTTTGTTCGGCAATTTCTTTATTTATTTATTTATTTTTATTTTTTACAAATAGTTTATTGTCAAATTAGTTTCCACATAACACCCAGTGCTCATCCCCACAAGTGCCCTCCTCCATGCCCACCCCTCCTCCCCCCACATCCACCAGTCCTCAGTTTTTGTCAGCATTCAAGAGTCTCTCATGGTTTGCCTCTCTCCCTTTCCCCCACCATTTCCCCCTTCTTCTCCCCCTTGGTCCTCAGTTAAGTTCCTCCTAATCCTCCTATACGTGCACACATATGATATTTGTCCTTCTCTGCCTGACTTATTTCGCTCAGCATAACACCCTCAAGGTCCATCCATGTGGCTACACATGGCCAGATTTCATTGTTTCTCATTGCCATGTAGTATTCCATGGTATAGATAAACCACATCTTCTTGATCCATTCATCTGTTGATGGACACTTAGGCTCTTTCCAGGTTTTAGCTATTGTGGAGAGTGCTGCTATGAACATTGGGGTACATGTGCTCCTATGCATCAACATTTCTGTATCCCTTGGGTAAATTCCTAGCAGTGCTATTGCTGGGTCATAGGGGAGTTCTATTGTTAGTTTCCTGAGGAACCTCCACACTGTTTTCCAGAGGGGCTGCACCAGTTTACATTCCCACCAACAGTGTAGGAGGGTGCCCGTTTCTCCACATCCTCGCCAGCATCTAGAGTTCTCTGATTGCTCATTTTAGCCACTCTGACTGGCGTGAGGTGGTATCTCAGTGTGGTTTTGATTTGTATTTCCCTGATGAGGAGGGATGCTGAGCATCGTTTCATGTGTCTGTTGGCCATCTGGATGTCCTCTTTGGAGAAGTGTCTGTTCATATCTTCTGCCCATTTCTTCACTGGGTTGTTTGTTTTTCGGGCGTGGAGTTTGGTGAGTTCCTTGTAGATTCTGGATATCAACCCTTTATCTGATATGTCATTTGCAACTATCTTTTCCCATTCGGTTGGTTGCCTATTAATTTTCTGGGTTGTTTCCTTGGCTGTGCAGAAGCTTTTAATCTTGAGGAGGTCCCAACAGTTTATTTTTGCTCTTGATTCCCTTGCTTTTGGGGATGTGTCAAGTAAGAAGTTGCTGCGGTGGAGGTCAAGGAGGTTGTTTCCTGCTTTCTCCTCTAGGGTGTTGATAGTTTCCTGTCTCACGTTCAGGTCCTTTGTCCATTTTGAGTTTATTTTTGTGCATGGTGTGAGAAAATGATCTAGTTTCATTCTTCTGCATGTTGCTGTCCAGTTCTCCCAACACCATCTGTTAAAAAGGCTGTCTTTTTTCCATCGGATATTCTTTCCTGCTTTGTCAAAGATTAGTTGGCTGTATACTTTGGGGTCCACTTCTGAGTTCTCAATTCTGTTCCATTGGTCTATGTGTCTGTTTTTGTGCCAATACCATACTGTCTTGATGATGACAGCTTTGTAGTAGAGGCTAAAGTCTGGGATGGTGATCCCTCCCGTTTTGGTTTTATTTTTCAGGATTACTTTGGCTATTCGGGGTCTTTTGTGGTTCCATACAAATTTTTGGATAGTTTGTTCTAGTTTTGAGAAGTATGCTGGTGCAATTTTGATTGGAATTGCATTGAATGTGTAGAGTGCCTTAGATAGTAATGACATCTTAACTATATTTATTCTTCCTATCCATGAGCATGGAATGTTTTTCCATTTCTTTGTGTCTTCTTCAATTTCCTTCATAAGTTTTCTATAGTTTTCCTCATACAGATCTCTTGTATCCTTGGTTAGGTTTATTCCGAGGTATTTTATGGTTTTTTGTGCAATTGTGAATGGGATCAGTTTCTTGATTTCTCTTTCTCTTGTTTCATTGTTGGTGTATAAAAATGCAACCGATTTCTGTACGTTGATTTTGTACCCTGCAACTTGGCTGAATTCTTGGATCCGTTCTAGTAGGCTTCTGGTGGAGTCTGTCGGGTTTTCTATGTAGAATATCATGTCATCTGCGAAGAGGGAAAGTTTGACTTCCTCTTTGCCAATTCTGATGCCTTTGATTTCCTTTTGTTGTCTGATGGCTGATGCTAGGACTTCCAGCACTATGTTAAACAGCAGTGGTGAGAGTGGGCATCCCTGTCGTGTTCCTGATCTCAGGGGGAAAGCTCTGAGTTTTCCCCGTTGAGGATGATGTTAGCTGAAGGCTTCTCATAGATGGCTTTGATGATGTTTAAGTAGGTTCCTTCTATCCCAACTTTCTCGAGAGTCTTTATTAAGAAGGGATGCTGTATTTTGTCAAATGCTTTTTCTGCATCTATTGACAGGATCATATGGTTTTTATCTTTTCTTTTATTAATATGATGTATCACATTGATTGATTTGCGAATGTTGAACCAGCCCTGTAACCCAGGAATGAATCCCACTTGATCTTGGTGGATGATTCTTTTGATATGCTGCTGGATTCGATTTGCAAGGATCTTGTTGAGAATTTTTGCATCCGTATTCATCAAGGATATTGGCCTGTGGTTCTCTTTTTTGCTGGATCTCTGTCTGGCTTGGGAATCAGTGTGATGCTGGCTTCATAAAATGAGTCCGGGAGTTTTCCTTCGCTTTCTATTTTTTGGAATAACTTGAGAAGAATTGGGATTAATTCTGTTTTAAATGTCTGGTAGAATTCCCCAGGGAAGCCATCAGGTCCAGGGCTCTTATTTGTTGGGAGATTTTTGATCACTGATTCAATTTCTTCACTTGTTATGGGTCTGTTCAGGTTTTCTATTTCTTCCCGTGTGAATTTTGGTAGTGAGTGTGTGTTTAGGAATTTGTCCATTTCTTCTAAGTTGTCCAATTTGTTGGCATATAATTTTTCATAGTATTCCCTGATAATTGCTTGTATTTCTGAGGGGTTGGTTGTAATAAGTCCATTTTCATTCATAATTTTGTCTATTTGGTGCTCTCTCTTTTCTTTTGGATAAGTCTGGCTAGAGGTTTGTCAATTTTGTTTACCTTTTCAAAAAACCAACTCTTGGTTTCATTGATCTGTTCAATTGTTTCTTTGGTCTCTATGTTGTTTATTTCTGCTGTAATTTTTACTATTTCTCTTCTTCTACTGGGTTTAGGGCGTTCTTGTTGCTCTGCCTCTAGTTCCTTTAGGTGAGCTGTTAGATTTTGGACTTGCGCTTTTTCTAATCTCTTGAAATAGGCCTGGAGAGCAATGTACTTTCCTCTTAGGACTGCCTTGGCTGCATCCCATAGATTTTGAATTGTTGTGTTTTCATTTTCATTTGTTTCCATATATTTTTTAATTTCATCTCTAATTGCCTGATTGGCCCATTCATTCTTTAGAAGGGTGTTCTTTAACCTCCATGTTTTTGGAAGTTTTCCAGACTTCTTCCTGTAATGGATTTCAAGTTTCAAAGCATTGTGATCTGACAGTGTGCATGGTATGATCTCTATTCTTTTATATTTATTGAGGGCTGCTTTGTGTCCCAGTATGTGATCTATCTTGGAGAATGTGCCATGTGCACTTGAGAAGAAAGTAAATTCCCTGGCCTCAGGATGTAAATTTCTAAATATATCCGTCAGGTCCATCTGGTCCAATGTATCTTTCAAATCCATTATTTCGTTAGTGATTTTCTGTCTGGTTGACCTATCCATTGCTGTAAGTGGAGTATTAAAGTCCCCTGCTATTAGCACATTCTTATCTATAAGTTTGTTTCTGTTTGTCATTAACTGTTTTAGATATTTAGGTGCTTCCGTATTCGGTGCGTAGACATTTATAATTGTTAGTTCTTCCTGATGGATGGACCCTGTTATTATTATGTAGTGCCCTTCTTCATCTCTTGTGATTGTCTTTAATTTAAAGTCCAGTTTGTCTGATATAAGTATCGCTACTCCGGCTTTCCTTTGATTTCCTGTAGCATGATATATATTTCTCCATCCCCTTACTTTTAATCTGAAGGTACCTTCCCATCTAAAATGAGTTTCTTGTAGACAGTATATAGATGGATTTTGTTTTTTAATCCATTCTGCTACCCTATGTCTTTTGATTGGAGCATTCAGCCCATTTACATTCAGTGTTATTATTGAAATATGTGGGTTTAGAGTCTTTGTATCTTTGTAGGGTTCATGTTTGTGGTGGTGTCTCTGGAATCTTTGTTCCTTGCAACCTTTCCTTCAGAGCACCCCCCTCAGAATTTCTTGTAGGGCTGGCTTTGTGGTGACAAATTCTTTCAATTTCTGTTTGTTTGGAAAGGTTTTTATCTCTCCTTCTATTTTGAATGACAGGTTTGCTGGATAGAGAATTCTTGGCTGCATACTGTTTCTGTTCATCACATTGAAGATCTCTTGCCATTCCTTTCTGGCCTGCCACGTTTCAGTAGATAGGTCTGTCACCACTCTGATGGGTTTCCCTTTGTATGTGAGGGCCCTTTTCTCCCTAGCTGCTTTCAAAATTCTCACTTTGTCCTTGTATTTTGCCATTTTTATGATGATATGTCGTGCAGAAGATCGATTCAAGTTACGTCTGAGAGGAGTCCTCTGAGCCTCTTGTATTTCCACATTGACTTCCTTCCCCAGGTCAGGGAAGTTCTCTGCTATAATTTGTTCCAGGACTCCTTCAGCACCTTTCCCTCTCTCTTCCTCTTCTGGGATTCCTATGATACGGATATTGTTGCGTTTGACTGTATCGCTGAGCTCTCGAATTCTTCTTTCCTGTTCCTGGATCAGTTTGTCTTTTTGTCAGCTTCTTGTTTTTCTATAATGGTGTCTTCTAAATCACTTATTCTCCTTTCTGCCTCTTCAATCCGTGCATTGGAGGCCTCTAATTTATTATGTATTTCATTTATCGCATTTTTTAAATCTTCATGCCTATTTTTATTTTCCATTCTGTCTGTAGCCATAGTTTCTTTGATGTCGCCTATGTTTTTTCAAGCCCTGCTATTAATTTCACCATTATTATTCTAAAATCTTGTTCACTTATGCTGCTGATATCTGTTTTGAGGAGTTCATTAGCTGTCATTTCTTCTTGGAGTTTCTTTGGAGGAGAGCTCTTTCGTTTCGTCATTTTAGTTAGCTTTCCGGCTCTTGTTGGTTTTAAAGACCTGTTATACTCTCTGTTTCTATGAGCACTGGTATATCCAAGAAACTCTTTGACTTTCCAGGGCCTATCCTTTCAGAGATTGTTTTTTGAATGGTATCCCTCGGTCACTCTTGTTGGGACCTTAGTTGTTTTATTTTCCTATTCGTAGTGATATTTGGGACTCTTCACCTTGTGTACTCTAGCTTGTTTCTTGAGGTAGCCCTCTCAGGCAGGGATGGGCGTGGCGTGATCCGATGCCTCAGGCGGGGGTTCTGCCTTGGCAATTGTGGGGAGGAGAGTGATGGTGCTCCAGTCCCTTCTTGAACCCCGCGCTGCAGCTCGCTTTTTTTTTTGGCGTGTCAACTCCCCGTTCCGGGGACGCAGCCGAAGTTGGTTGCACTCTTCAACACAGGCCAGTTCCAATCTCCAAATCCCAGTCCGCGCCCCACTGAAGTTGCCTTAGACACAGCTTCCCAGACAACCCCCTCGGGCTATTCCAGGCTCCCTGCTGAGCTCTGGGGGTGGAGTCAGGATCGCTGCTTCCTTCTCTGGGTCGGGCTGGCGCGCATGCGCGGGGGCTTGCCTGCCGGGTCCGCGTAGCCCGAGCCCGCTGGAGTGAGGAAAGCCGGGTCCCTCTATGGCTCGTCACCAGAAACACGAACTCACAGGCAAATTTCCCAGTTTTTAGCTCTTTGTCTTCCCTCTTGAGTTCCAGCCAGCCAGGAGTGCGGGCGCCTGATGTCAGCGCGGCTCTTTCTGGGTCCCCAGCTGCCCGAGAGCTACAATGGTGGCAGGCGCGCCGCTGCTCTGAAATCCTACCTCCAGGAGCGGCACAAAGAAGCAGTTTGTGTGCTCAGCCTCCCCCAGGACCAGTTGGCGCGATGGGACCTGGTGTGCAGGTATTTGGCAAGTACGGTCTTTCTATGCACTGAGTGGAGGTTTTTCTGTCTCGGACTCTCTCCTTTTCCCCTCTCACTCCCTGTAGAGGGTAGAGGGGGATCACCTCCCACCCTGGAGGCTCTGATCCCGGCCCGATTTTACCTTCCCCGGTTCGCACTCACGTTAGAAGGCTTTCTCAGTGGATTCTGCGTCCTTTTTCTCCCAGTCTCTCAGGTTTTGTATGGTTTCCAATGGCTTCAGATCTTTTCTGTGTGATGTATGGGCGCGAGTGCAAGTACGGAGCTCCTTACTTCTCCGCCATCTTGCCCCCTCCCCCCTGTAGTATATAATTTAAATGTCCCTGTAATTATTAAAACTTTTAATCCATTAGGAAAAGAGAACAAAAACAAAAATTCTTGAAAAATAATTTCAGGCCAAGATGATTTCAAAGAATTCTACCAAATCTTTAAAGATGAGTTAACACCAATTCGAAGTAATCTCTTACAGAAATTAGCAGAAGAACACTTATCACACTTCTCAAATCATTTTATGAGGTCAGAATTACATCAGTCACAAAACCAGTCAATGACAATACAACAAACAAACAAAAGCCATTATAGAACAAGATCATTTGTAAATATAGATAGAAAATCTTCAACGGGGCACCTGGGTGGCTCAGTCAGTTAAGTGCCTGACTCTTCATCTCAGCTCAGGTCATGATCTCATAGTTTGTGGGATCAAGCTCCACATTAGGTTCTGTGCTGACAGCACAGAGCCTGCTTGGGATTTTCTCTCTCTCTCTCTCTCTCTCTCTCTCTCTCTCTCTCTCTCTCCCTCTCTTTCTATCTTTCTCTGCTCTTTCCCCACATTCTCTTTCTCTCAAAAATAAATAAATAAACTTTAAAAAATCTTCAACAAAATATTAATAGAAGACAGAAATATATAGGGGCACCTGGGTGACTCAGTCAGTTAGGCATCCAACTTTTGATTTTGACTCAGATCATGAAATGAAGATCAAGTCATGGGATCAAGCCCCATGCTGGGCTCCATGCTGGGCCCAACATTTGGGTCTAACTGAAAGCTTAAGATTCTCTCTCTCCCCCTCTCCCTGTTCTCACCTCCCCAACTCATGCACTGGTGTACATTCTCTCTCTTTCTTAAAAAAAAAAAAAAGAAGAAGAGGACGACAAATACATAAAAAGGATTATACACCATAAACAAATGGAGTTCGTTTCAGGGATTGAAGATTAGATCATTAGTCTAAAATCAATCAATTGCAAAACATCACATTAACACAAGAAAGACAAAAAAAATTACATGGTTCTGTTAACTGATACAGAAGAAGGCATGTGGCTAAATTCAATATTCAGTCATAATAAATTTGTCAGAAACTAGAAATAAGGAGAACTTCCCCAACATGATATTTAGCATCTACAAAAAAAACTACTCTGTGGTCATCGTTAATTGTGAAAAACTAAGTGCTATAACCCTATGATCAGGAAGAAGGTCAGGATATCTTTTCTCATCACTTTTAGCCAACATAATACTGAAAATCCTAACCACCATAATAAGATCTTTTGTAGTTTTCAATATGTATCTTATTAGAAATGTCTTAGATTTTATTTATTTATTTAAATTTTAGGGGGTAGGGGAAGAGGGAGAATCTTAAGCAGGTTGCATGCTCATCTACACTGCAGGGCTCAGTCTCATGAACATGAGATAATGACCTGAGCCAAAATCGAGTCAGATGCTTAACCAACTGAGCCACACAGGCACCCTGAATTTTATTTTTTTAGTGTTTGTAAATCATACTTTATTTATAATTTTGGTTTCCAGTGTTCTTTGCTAGTATGTAGAAACACAAGTGACTTTTGTATGATGATTTGGTATACAACAAATTTGCTGAACCTGTTTTTTCTAGGAGTTTTTGTAGATTCCTTGGGATTTTTAATAACAATTTGATTTATTTCTTTCTAATATATATGCCTTAATACCCTTTTCTTACTTTATTATGGTATCTAGAACTTCCTATACTATGTTGACTGAAAGTAGTGAGAACAGATATCCAGATGATGTAGCCATTCCACTCCTAACTATTTATCCAAGAGAATGAAAGTGTATACCCTATGAATATTTGTCCATAAATATTCATAGCAACTTTATTTATAATAGACAAATTCTGAAAAAGCCAAATGCCTATCAGCAGTTTAATATATAAGCAAACATGGTAATAAACACATGTACAAATCTATAAACAAATGTGGAACATTAAACTCATCAACAAAAGAGACGGACTATTGTTATGCTTAGTTGCATCAATGAGTCTCAAAGTAATTAGACTGAATAAAAGCAGTCAAATGAAAAAGAGTATGTGCTATATAATTTCATTTATATAAAACTCTAGAAAATGCAAATTCATCTATAGGAGCTGAATGATCGAGTCCTATGGTAGGTATACTTTTAACTTTTATGGAGAATTCCACACTCTGGTTTGCTTATATTGTATTGTTTCTTCTGTATTTGGTTATTTATTTCCTTTTGTTTGTAAATGTTTATTTATTTTTGAGACAGAGAGAGAGACAGAACATGAATGGGGCAGGAGCAGAGAGAGAGGGATACACAGAATCCAAAGCAGGCTCCAGGCTCTGAGCTGTCAACACAGAGCCTGACACAGGGCTTGAACCCACAAACTGTGAGATCACGACCTGAACTAAAGTCAGAGGCTTAACCAGCTGAGCCACCCAGGTGTCCCTTATTATATCTTTTCCTTTGTTAGGCTCAGTTATTGCTGATTAAACGTTGGACTTTTTTTTTAATTGTAAGTAAAATGCTACATGAGTTCATTCCCCACTGAGAATTAAATGTTGCTTCTAGAACAGATCACTTCTACTTTCCAAGAGTTAAAATTACACAGAGGGGTGCTCATTCTTGCCAGGTTGTTTATGCTGTTTCAACCCAAGTCCTTGAAGACAGCACATTTGGATCTAACTGAAAGTGTAGTGTGTTTACTAGGATCTCTCCTTAAGTACAATCTAGCTTCCCTCATCCTGGGATCACTGAAAGCTAATTCAACACTTTAGCTTCTCAACCACCACTTTTGCTTACATAATAGCCAGCTACCCAGAACAAAAAGAGCCCATAGTCCAAGATCAAGTCACCTGACTTCTCTATGCTTTGAGATCTTTGTCTTATGCATTCCTACTACTTTAGTAACTCTCCAGTGACTTAAATATTTTCTTTTTCTTATTAAGCTTTTCTGGTTGTTCTTGGCATGAGGGTTTTTCTTCGTTCTCTATTGCCTACAATGGAACTTGATGGATTTTTCAGCATTTTTAGATTTAGAATATAAGAATATATAGATTATTTAGGAAAAATACATAGTCATCAATATTTTCATTCTTCTCCTTCCACTCTCATTTTCTTCCATGTATTTTCATAACTAGAATTTCTTTTTATCCCTTTATTTTATTTTCTTTCTTTTCCTTCTTCCCACTCCTCTCTACTTTATCTATTTGCACATTCCTTTCCTATCCAGACCTTCACATTTTTCCCTTTAATCTCTTACTAAAACCTGTATTAATTAATAAATCCTTAGGAGGGGATACGACAAGCTCATTCTCATTGAGCTCCAAATATCCATTACACTGTGTTCTCTTGACATAGAATAGTCAATGAAATGGAGCTAGTTTTAAACTATCTTATACATCAATTTATTTTGAGACAGGGGTTATGGGCATGCCTCTACTTCTTTCTGAAACTCCTTTTGATTTTTTTTTTAAAAATTTTAATGTTTTATTTATTTCTGAGAGAGAGACAGCATGAGGCGAGGGTCAGAGAAAGAGAGGGAGACACAGAATCTGAAACAGGTTCCAGGCTCTGAGCTGTCAGCACAGAGCCCTACGTGGGGCTCGAACCCACAAACCGTGCGATCATGACCTGAGCCAAAGTCGGACACTTAGGTTCCCTGAAACTCCTTTTGTTATATTATAAAAACTTAAAGTGATTTTCTGGAATCCTTCCTACAGTAAGATTAGTTCCTTGTAGGCAGAATGAAACACAGAGAAGCAAAATGTAACAACATATATGCATTTATGTATGGTAATGTCTCCCTATATAATAAAATTATTTTTCCATGAGGTGGCTAATGTGAAATTCTTTCTTACTTTTCCTTGGTTTGTTGTTTAAAATGGCCATTTCATAGCCAAAATTACTAGGAAAACATTAGTAGAAAAAAACAGAAGTAGAAGGTATGTCATTTGTTTGTGGTGCTACACAGCTATTACACTCCAGTTCCATGTTCTTGACCTTCTCCTTCTCGGGGAGGGGGAAACAATAAATCCTACAAAAGAAATTCATTATAACCTATTTGTGGAGATGAACACTAGGTGAGATGCCTGCCACTTTATCTTTTTTTAATATACAAAGACTGAATAAATTGGGAGGTTATCAGATTGATGTGTAAATTCTAGGAAAGCCATAGGAAAAAAGATGGATTGCATTTGATCTTAAAAAAAATTAATAGGAACTGAGAGAAATGGGTGGAAGTGGTGTAAACTAAATTCAATGAATAGGTATTACCATGAGAAAAAAATTAGAAGTTTAGAAATTCTTAGTACAGAAAGGGACTAGTTAGAAGTCTGGTATGGCTGAAGAAGAGTAACACAAAGAGTGTGAAAGGGAAGAAACACCGGATGGCCTTATCTAAAGTAAATTTTGGCTGACAAAATAACTGCTTTTTTCTACATGTGTACATTAGGAAGCTACTGAAAATTTCTGACCAATAAACTGGATATTGAATATATAATGCACCAGGTGGTTCAGATCTTACAGGCATGGTCACCAAGTGAGAAGCCTTCAATCTCTCCTCTGTACTCCAAACCACACAAAATTTGAAGTTTTCTTTAAGAGAATGATTTTTGGGGGCGCCTGGGTGTCTTAGTCGGTTAAGCGTCCGACTTCGGCTCAGGTCATGATCTCGCAGTTCGTGGGTTGGAGCCCCGTGTCGGGCTCTGTGTTGACAGCCAGCTCAGAGCCTGGAGCTTGCTTTAGATTCTGTGTCTCCCCCTCTCTCTGACCCTCCCCTGCTAGCGCTGTCTCTCTCTCTCCTAGAAATAAATTAAACATTAAAAAAAAAAATTTTTTTAAATAAAAAAATAAAAAAAATAAAAAGAGAATGATTTTTGTTGCATGGGCCCACTTGCCAATTTTAAAACATGATGCCATGAAACCCTGAAAATGCATATCAATTTTAATTTTAAAAAGTTTTAATGTTTTATTTATTTTTGAAAGAGGAAGAATATGAGTGGGGGAGGGGCAGAGAGAGAGGGAGATACAGTATCCAAAGAAGGCTCCAGGTTCTAGGCTGTCAGCAAAGAGCCTGGCACAGGGCTCAAACTTGTGAACCTTGAGATCATGACCTGAGCTGAAGTTGGATGCTCAACTGAATGAGCCACCCAGGCACCCCTCAATTTTAATTGTTATGTATGTTTTTCTAACACAGATGGACTATAGCTTTCATAAAACTCTCTGTGAGGACTATGGTCCAAAAAATGCTTAGGGATAAGTAATCCAAGCACTAGCTTATTGAAGAAGACTACATAGCAGACCTTGAAATAATTTCTGAAGGAAGAAGTAATGGGACCAGACATAAGGCACAGAGATATTTTAAAATAGTTTGTGTGTCTTAGTTGGACCTATTCAAAAACATGTGTTGAGATGAAGTTGAGAGTGGAGAGGTTACTGGAGATTAATGCCTGTGAAAAATAACAAAAGGGAGGAAGAAGGGTTAGGCAGGAGTAATACAGCACTGACAAAGTCTTAGCCAACCCAACTGGGAGCCTCCAGAAAAGATATTGCCCATTAGAAGAATCTCAATGTAAACAGAAGTATCCAAGATAGGCTGACTACCCTACTATGTAACTCATTGTCTGGGAGCTGCCCCAGAAATGAATGGCAGCCACCTAAAAGCTGAGGTACATTCTAAATGCACTCACAGCTACAAGCTGTCAGCTAACTACACTTTTTGCAGTTAAATAATAAATTGTTTCTTGAAAGGAGAGCCAAGTCACGCACTTCCAGGGATGCCACAGTTGACCTAGTGTATATATACCATCATGTTTGCTGTTAAGGAACTTAAGATAATATTCATCATATACATCCACTTGTAATTATGGCATAGAGCCATAGGAGTAAAGTAACTTTTCAGTATGTGAAAAAGGCCTTTTTGCTCATTTGAATGTAAAAAATTTATTTCAAGTAGACTTAGTTTTGAGAAATAATATTAATGATGTAACTTAGACCAAAGCTTCAATTTATGAGCATCTACAGTGTTCTCTACGTTCTTTTACTATAGTACATGAATAATCAGTTATAAACTTTGGATGCTTATTCATATTCAAGGAAACGATAAAATGTCCACACATTGACCAAAAAATACTATTTATAGAGAAAAGATTTTGTGTGACCCCTGAGTCCTATTACTGACCTATGTGAGTTTATATTTAAGTTAATAGGAAACATATGAAGGTAAGTGTAAAAAGACATAAGTATGAAAGAATATTGTAAAGTCTGATAGAATTCAGGTGACAGGCATTTTGGTGGGCTGAAATTTTCATAAAAGATGCTTTTTATTCATGCCGGTGACTTAGTTCTCTTAGACTTAGATCACACTGGATCTCTCAATTGTGAACAAGTTTAGGTCAGTCTAAATATTTCTTACCCCTACTCTTTGAGAATAAAAATAATAAATAAATAAATTTCAACCCTATTGAAATTGCTGGTAGGGTGTTTTTTGGTGTCTCACCACTGAATACATATCTAATAAATTAAGACAGAATAAGAATACAAGAACTATTCACTCATGTGTCGTCCTTTCATTCTCACATAGAATCAGTCACCTATATTGGATGCTTCATGAAAGTGATATTAACAATGCAGATGAGTTTAACTTCTCCCTGTACTTTCAGGAAGATGCCAGTTAAGCACCAACACCTATGCATGATATACTCCTACTTCTGTTTAGAGTGAATCTGCCAAACTTAAGAGATGTGGATACTAAGAAGAGTGCATGCATATGATACTTTATAAAAAGAGATGCATTCCAGGGAATTTGGTTTCAGATAGATGATTAAATATCCTAGGTTGTCTGGTCAGTCCCAGTGAATGCTCTTTGATTCAGAATAATAATTAATGGCTCATCTTTTCATTCTCAAAAGTGTATTGGTCTAAATAATATATCACTTTGGTAGGTAATCACACGTCTCCTTTGTCTGTAGTTGTAGAATTATTTTCTTTTTCACAGGGAACCATACTCCATGATGGATTTAAAATAATCATATTAGATCTCAGAGTTCAGAAACTATTTCTTGTTCATTTTGTTGTTGTTGATATCCACAAGGCTTCATACCTGACTGGTGCTCAATTAAGTGAACTGAAGAATACAGTAACAAAATTGAAAATAAATTTGAAGGGAAAAATATATTCCTGATGAAGCATTAAGAATCACAGTAACAGTGGGTCTAAAGGTAATTGGAATCTACTGAAACATGACATTAGTTATCTGATATGGTTTAATACTAGGGTATGTTCATAGTGTATTGCCTGGTATTTTCTCTTGGTTCTAAGATGCCAAAAACTCAATTCCAAATAACCCCACCTTAAAATAAGCTGTTTATCTCCCCCAAATGTTTAGGTAAGCATCTAGTCTCACTCTATTTACTATAACATACATTAATCATCACAATTAATGCTGTTAATATGTTTGTTCATTTGTGTAAACTCTTTTTGACAGTGTCTGACTTATTGTTTACTGAAGTATCAGGAAATATCATGTTTACTGCTAGGATTTGTTATTTGGAGTTTCAGACTTTGGGGTCGACATACTTTTAATTACACGTAGGAAATAGAGTACCTTTCCTTGCCAGTTATCCTGGCACAGTATTTAAGTGAATTTTAACTACTAAGAAGAACAAAAGGAATTGGCCTTACAAAAAAGAAATTAATAAGATGTTCTTGAAAATATCGAAAACAACCACTAACTCCCTTGTACACAAGAAAAAATAATATTCTAATACCTGTATTTAAGTAGATATGAAGTAAAAACAGGTTGAAAATATAATCATCATTGACTTGTTCCAAATTAATTTGCTCCACATTTCAGAATCACTCTGTAGATAATCCAGGCTATTACAAGGGAATTGGCTACATCCACTTATATGGATATGAGCTAGTATGTCTCCTTTCTTCCAAGGAAAGACCAAGAAAGTTTTCTAAGACCTCTCTGGATCAATTTGGTTTCTCTGGATTTCTTTGTCTGCCTCTTTGTAGTGCCATGACCTCTAGAAGATTTTGGATGTAGAGTAGAGCTGTATCCAAAAGTTAAACACAGTTTTTCAGATCTGTTTTCACTATTTTTATAATGAGCTAATGTGTTAGTTTGAGTCTCCCAAAAGGTAAGACATCAAGACAGATTTAAAAGTTCAGGAGATTTATTGGGGTAAACATTTTTGACAGTAACAAGAAAAGGAGCAAGAGCAGTCAAGCAGAGCCTTTGGATGATAATACAGTCTGACCTTGGAAAAGAAGAGAGGGAAAGAGGACCATGGATGGAGGCAAAGTCTTGTTTAGGTTTATTGAGAGGCCCCAGAACAAAGCTTTTCATCAGGAGAGACCTGTTCTGGGCAGGAATTGCCCACCTCTAGCCTTATCCCTGTGGGTAGTCATTGGTTGGGAGCAGTAAAGGGTATGGAAGCTTCATCAAAAATGCTCGGTTGGATCCTGAAATTGTGGCTGCTGCAGTCTGTCAGCAACAATTCTCCTCACAGCAGATTCTCTCTTGATGGAACATCTGAATGATCCATAGCCATCGCTGTCACAGGGAAGTTTCAAACCTCAAAATTATTTCAACTCTAGTTCTTCATTAAAATTCTAAGGAAATCCTGATTCAAATATTTTTAACTCCTCTATCCACATACTCTCTTAGAAGCAAGAGGAAAACAACAGAAAGAAAACCTGTCTCCAGATTTAAAACTATTCTCAACTATTAAACAGGGAAAATATTATTTGTGTATAGTGAACGATCCTTAAGGATCATAAGCTTTTCACTTGAACTTGTAAAGCCTCCGTCCTTATTCCTCGTCATCCCTCTTCCTTAATCCCAACTGTCTATTCAAATGCTGTGACCCCAGCTTTGCTGCCTCTATATCCTTCTGATATTGTCCTACAGCAGCAGAGAATAAGAACAATGAATGGCTGATGGGACAAAACTGAACTTTTACTGACATTCCTCACTGTATTCTATAAAGTCTTTAGTCTTTTTACTGCTGAAATGCTCATCTGAGAGTTATTTTCACATTACAGTGTTTGAATACATTTGGCTTTGGCCATTGGTTTTCACTCATTTTTCTCCTTCCACAATCCACTATTTTGCTCTCTATGTCTATGTCTTAGCTCATTTCTTTTTGTGTCCAAACTCAAAATACTCCCTATTGCCCTAGTTGCAATACTCATGGATAAAATGTCCCTTTTTGAAAGCTTCCTGGGATTTTACTATTTAAAAACTTAGTCCCCAAAGTGTAAAGATTATATTCTTTATATACTACTGGGACTATATAAACTACTATATAAACTATATATAAACTAAAAAAAAACCTCATCAAAAAACAAAAAGACAACCTACTGAATGGGAGAAGATTTTTGCAAATGATGTATCTGATAAGTAGTTAATATCCCAAATATATAAAGAACTTACACAACTCAATACCAAGAAAGAAGAAAGAGAAAGAAAGAAAGAAAGAAAGAAAGAAAGAAAGAAAGAAAGAAAGAAAGAAAGAAAAAACAGCCTGATTAAAAAATAGGCAGAGGACCTAAATAGACATTTTTCCAAAAAGTCACAGTGATGGCCAACAATCCAGGAAAATATGCTCAACATCAATGATCATCAGAGAAATGCAAATTAAAATCACAATATGTATCACTTCACACCAGTTAGAATGGCTAGAATCAAAGACAATAAATAACAACTTTTGGCAAGGATGTGGAGAAAAGAATACCCTTATGCACTATGGGTGGGAATATAAGTACAAAAATGCAAACATTGTGAAAAACAGTATGGTGGTTTCTCTCAAAAAATTAAATATAGAAATGCCGTATGATCCAGCAATACCACTACTGGGTATTTACCCCCAAAATAAAACATTAATTCAAAAAGATAAATATGTTTTTATGTTTATTGCAGCAATATTTACAATCACCAGGTTATGGAAGCAACCTGAGGAGTCTTTTGTGACAACTCTCTCCCCTTGCTCACTTAAAGCCAACGGAACTGATTTCACAGCTAGGTGATTAATGGAGAAAGTGTTTTGCTGGGTTTTTTTCCCCTAGAGATGCCTTAATAGTTTTTTATAATTTTTTAAATTTAGTTTTGTATGAGACAAATCAAGTACAAAATATATAATAGCATTATTGGGAGATAACAGAATAATTTAAAAATCTTTTCTTATGCAATAAATGTGTATGTTCCTGTTGTCTAATATTCTGTTGAAGGATAGTCTAACACCCACAGAATTCTAATATACTTGTTTGGATATATAAGCATGTGAGTAGGAAAATTAGATTTGGTATTTTAGATTGTTTTAACAACTGACTCAGACAGCAGCTTGGAGGTAGAGCCCCTGGGTTTTTGCCTTAGCTTCATTAACAGCATCTTGAGCTTGCATATTTTATTATAGAACAGTGCTTGGACCAGTTTCAGAACTCCATTTACCAAGTGGAACACAAAGTCCCAGGGGAAGGTCTCCAGAAATTGGTAAGGGCCTGGCACGATTAATTCACGGATGCAGGTGTTGCTAGGGGTATTAGACAGGTTGTTGGATGGTGAATTTAGAAAGCAGACCAAAACGAAATAGAAACCCAGTTATAGGAGCTAGAAGCAGATGGAGAGAGACTCAGGTTCCACAATTGGCTCAGGAAATGCCAATGAAGGAGTTTTGAATTTTAACAAGAGCATTGTTTTGGGGATGTTGTAAATGGGGCAAAGGAGACTATACTGAAGAAAAAAAAAGAAACTAAAAAGAAACCCACTGGAACTTCAAAGTTCTAGGTTACATAATAACTCAACTATATTGACAACTTACCTGTCAGGAACTATGCTAAGAGTTTTACATAAGGGATGTAAGGGCTATCTGGCTGTGATATCTGTCACCCCACACTGCCAGGTTGATACAGCTGAATTGTCTATCTTGGCAAATGTTCTCTTCTCTCGCACTAGTGATAAAGGAAATTTTCAACTTTTACTGGTTGTGGGCCCCACTGCTAGGCTCTTATGGAAACTATACTTTAACACTTACTAAGGTCAAAATGACTCTGCGAAACCTCAAAGGATAGGCTCTATTTCCACCCCAAGCTTACACTGTACATCTGCTTCATTAAAGACAATGACCAAAAAGGAACATTCTGAACACAAAAGATAAGAAAAAGTAAGAAACTTCCCTGGCTTCCATAAGATTCAAGTTATACAGCCCTGCACACACTAAAAACTTAAGGCCTGCAATTTTCTGAAATGTCCTTTTTCTAATAATTTGTAACTTTCAACATAAAAAAAACATATATAACCCCGGCACCTCCAAATGTTCCCTTATGGAGCATTCTCTTCTTTGTGAAAACTCTATCCCAGGCAGCTGTTCTAACTTGGGCATGAATAAAACTCTCTTCCTTTTTAAAGAAGTTCTAAAAGGTTTGTTCATTTCATGTTGACACCATTCCATGTGCTTTCCTCCTGAAGCTGAGCACTGGGTCAAACAGGAAGAGACCTTCTCCATATAGGAAGACCATTCTTCCCTCAGGGTATAAGAGTAGCTTCACTACTCTGCCAGAACCTTCAAACTCCCAAAGTTCATTCATAAGAGAATAAAAGGTAGTCAGGTTTATAAAATAATCTTTTTTTAATTTAAAAAGAACTTTACATACATTAATGGGTTTTACAGAGATAATACTCAGCATGTGGTAGCAAAGTGATCTCTAATGTTGGTATATCTGGGTTTAAATCCTAGGAAATTCATATTTCCTAGGTGTAGGTCTTGACCTAGTGAATTAACTGCTCTTTGGGTTGTTGCAAAGATAAAAGAAGTTAATATGTATGAAGTATCTAGAATAATGTGTACTGAGCTCTCAATCAGCAACAGGGATTATTTCACAAGTGTGGCATCCGAGACAGGGTTTAACTTGACCACAATGAGAAGTTTGAAATTTCCCTTACTGCCTACTTACTCTATGTCATTTTAACCTGTGCCATGTCTTCTTCCACTGCTCTATACAAATCACAGGAATAATCATAGCTAAAGACTGTAAGTTAGCATTTCAAGAAGGGTATGCTAACTCTATTCAGGGCTGGGAGTTTCAGTGTGTAAACTTTAAAAAGGGGCTCAATGAGGGAAGATGGCGATGTCGCAGATGTGTTGCAGAAGTGCTAGTGCCTGGCAGACTCCACTCACAGGATCAATGCCAAACAAGCCAGGTCCACCACATGGTCCAAACTGCTCCACCAATTCTCTGATTTAGTGTTGTTTTGTGACTTGTGTATAAAAAGGGTGTTGGTGGCCATTAATAACTCTAGTTGTGATGATTTACCTTTTCAGTGATTAGTCATTAATTCCCTTAAGTGGTTAGGCAAAGCACTCAGCAATTCATTTAGCAAAATTTGCCATTTTAAATGCTTTCAGTAGCCAAGCAGATAACATAACTAGAAGCAGCTAGATATAAGAAAAAGTAGGAGGGCTGCAGGTTGTGATGAATAACAGAGCATACAACTTATGTATATCAGCAAGCCATAGTTTGGCTCCAACTGTAGAGAGTGGGATTCAGATACTCAAAGTAATTCTGATATCCTTATTTTAATGTGAAGTTTATTTTCTTAAATGTTTGATAAAATTAAAGAAATATTCTTTTTAAATTCATTATAAGGTATCAGAAGGATTTGGCTTCTAAATTAAAGCCTGGGAATCCAGTGGAGAGTCTTATAACAGATCTAAATTACTAAATATTTTTATTTAGTTCTGATTGATTTCTTTAAAAATACAACTTTAATTTCACTTGATAATTGATGATCTAGTTGACTTCTTCAACAAATATGTAATAAGTGCCTATGATGTGTCAGTCCCTCTTCCAGGTGCCATTGATACAATAGAAAACAAAATAAAGTCCCTGCTCTCATGTTGCCTACATTCTATTAGAAGAAGACAGAAGAAAACAAGCAAATAATACAGTGTATTTTTTTAAAGAAAAATAAAAGAGTAAGGAGATAGGAAATGCCAGAAATGGCATGATGTTATATTACATGCAGTGGACAGAGAAGGCTTCAGGGATAAAATGAATTTTGAACAGAAAATAAGGGAGCCATCAATTCAGATTCTAGGGAAAAAGAATTCTAAGCAAAGGAAGCAGCAAGAACAAAAGCTGAATTCTTATTCAAGGAACCCCAGCAGAAGACTAGTTGATTGGATTTATAGTATCCATTTATATAGAATATTAGGAATGACTTGTATTGTAATAGTGTCTTATTTGTCCTTTGACACAGAAAGGAAACTAGAAATATTTTGAATGATTAATAGACATTAACCAAATGGTCAAAATTCAACACCATGAATGTCAACAATCTGTTTTACCAAACTTAGTGTAATTTGTATTAAATTTTTGGAAAAAACAGTATATTACTGGACAGATGGTTTATGGATCACTTTCCTCCATTAAGTACTCCTTGACTATAAAAATGACTGCATTAGATCACCCACAAGTTGTGTTTCAGTAATACTTTGTTTTCATGCTTCAAACCATTAACACAGTCCAAATAATATTGCTGAGGATGATTCCTTAAGTAGCAACACTCAGCTGAGGCATTCACTGTAAACAAGGTCTTCAACAGTGGAGAGGCAGTCATCTCACAGGTAATCTTTCCCCCACTGACTTTGCACCATAACACAGGAGGCAAAGGTCCTGGCCAAGTCAGTCTACCTATGCAGTAATTGTTTTCCTCATATGTATCTAAGAATTGATCTCATTTTCTTAGCATTATTCTTAGTCAAGTTGAGTTAATCTTCCTGCCCCTAGGAAGAGAGCCCATTCATTTTGTTATCTATGGCTTTTTACATAACTGAGAAGCACATTCTAAGACCTTCAGGATAGGATCTAACCTTCAACTTTGAACCTGAGCTTCAAATTATAAAATCATAGGATCCCAAGTCGACTTCAAGGCATACAGTTTAAACCTATATTTGATGCTTGTAGAGAAAAGGTTTATATTTTTTTAAAGTTTTTTTAATGTTTGTTTTTGAGAGAAAGAGGGAGAGAGAGAGAGAGAGAGAGAGAGAAAGTGGGGAAGGGGCAGAGAGGGAGACACAGAATCTGAAGTAGGCTCCAGGCTCTGAGCTGTCAGGACAGAGCCCTACATGGGGCTCAAACTCAGGAACAGTGAAATCATGACCTGATTTCAATCAAAGATAGACACATAACTGACTGAGCCACCCAAGTGCCCCAAGAAAATGTTTATTTATTAAACAATAGATTCACTAAAAATGTATGATTTTTTTTTGGCTAAAAAAAAAAAAAAAGCTGTGGTTATATGGTTATATTTACATAAAGGCCCAGGAAGTTGTATAGGACAGAGAATTTTGGCCAGCTGGAAATGATGCTTTCCTCTAGAGCTAAAAAGCCCCAATGGAACTAATTGCTTCTTTATAACTTCTTCAGAAATGTATTTTGTTGGGAAAGATTTACCCCTGGGGGCAGGGAAGGGAGAAGAATCAGGAAGTATATGGCTAGACAGGAGTAATAATTCAATGAATTAGAAGTGGTACTTTTTTTAAATGTTTATTTTTTGAGAGAGAGAGAGAGTGTGTGTATGCACGTGTGAGTGGGGGAGGGGCAGAGAGAGAGGGAACAGAATCAGAAGTAGGATCCAGGTTCTGAGATGTCAGCACAGACATGGGGCTCAAACCCACCTTGAGATCATGACCTGGACTGAAGTCCAGTGCTTAACCAACTGAGCCACCCAGGCACTCCAGAACTGGTACTTTCTAAATAACCCTTCCAGTGTTTACAATAGTAAATTTTTAACCATTTTTTTTTCTTTTTGCTATTATTTGATACAGATTCCTTATTATATAATCAAGGTGCACTAACCTGGGGAAGCAGGGACCGTTTATATAATGGAGATCAAAAGTAAGATGACAGCCCTATAGTTAGCAATAAGATTGCCTTGATATTTGGAAAAAATAATGCAGAAAAAATTGAGGTGATAATTTAAAAATCTTTCCATTCACTCAATCTCTAAATCTAAGCAGAAGAAACTGCAGAAAAATTGCTTTTAGAAGGTGGGCTGTACTTTTGTCATGTGATGGTAATTCAAGCCATTAAAATTATTAAAACATTCTTTCATTGATTCAACAATTAATTCAGCATTTCATAATTTTACCCATTCATTTATTATCCAAAACTTGGTGAGTGTCTCTGGAATACATATTACTGAAATTTTGAGTGAAGCTGGCAGAACTGTGTTAGTCAAAAGGCAGATTTAACTTTATGCAGGTAGTGTGTGTAAAGTATATACATATATATTGTAGAGGTATTAAAGAAATATGAACTGGGCCCACTGGTAAGCTTAAGGCATGAGCAGGAGAATGGATTTTTTTTAATGTTTATTCATTTTTAAGAGACAGAGCACAAGTGGGGGAGGGGCAGAACAAGAGGGAGACACAAAATCCGAAGCAGGCTCCAGGCTCTGAGATGTCAGCACAGAGCCTGACGCGGGGCTCAAACCCATGAACTATGAGATCATGACCTGAGCCGAAGTTGGACACTAAACCAACTGAGCCAACCAGGCTTCCCAAGAATGAGTTTAAAGAATGGAGAGGGATGCCATGTAGAAAGTTCTACAAATATTAAAGTGTTAAAACTGTTGCCCATAGAGGTGGAGTTACATGGCCATGATTGTACAGCTGATTACTGACTGGGGAATTGAAAGAACTATATCCAGGGTTAGATTAGTAATTATCAACTAGGAGAGATTTAACCCCCAGCAGAAATTTGCCAACATCTGGAGACATAGTTTGGTTGGTTGTCACAACTTTGGGGAGTGCAACTAGCTCCTGGTGGAAAGAAAGCAGGGATGTTGCTGAACACCTTGTATTGAACAGGATAGTCTCCTATAGTGATGAATTATCTGGTCCTAACTGTCAATAGTTCCAAGGTTGAGAAACTCTGACATAGAGAAAGAACATAAAAATGAGGATGAGAGTGCCTGGGTGCCTCAGTTGGTTAAGCATCTGACTCTTGATTTTGGCTCAGGTCGTGAACTCACGGTGAGTTTGAGCCTCACATGGGGTTCTGCACTGACAGGGTGGAGTGTGCTTGGGATTCTCTCTCTCCCTCTCTCTAATACTCTCCCCTGCTCTCTCTCTCTCTCTCAAAATAAAGAAATTTTTAAAAAGAAGGATGAAGACAGAATGAGAGCAAACAGAAGGAGTAGAGAGAATAGAAAGAAGATGTGGGACACAGAGTGATGGCATGTTCTTTACTCACTCATTTCTGAGAATATAAACGAGATACACCAATTATGCATATTTCACTTTGGGGCAGCATTTCCATGTAAAATTATCTTGTGAAAAAATGGTTTAATTCTATTTAACCAGTTTCAAACATGAAACTAAAATCAAGTTCTTTCTCTTAAAATTGAGGGTGTCCTTCCACTGAGAACACAGAATTGCCAGGAATGAATAATGTCAAAGTAAACCTTCTTCCTTCCTAGGTCCATGGCTAGCCTGGGGGAGATGAAGAATAACTGTCTCACTCAGGCAGAAATCAGCTGAGGTCCATGACATGAGGCAAGCGTAATGGAGAAGGGAGGGTGGGAATCATTTGAGAAGTCTGAGTTCTCTAGAGAGCATTAGATCCACCTTGTCTGGACAAAAGGGGCACTCTAGTTGTACCAGCAATTTTCAGCATCAGCATGAACTGAATTTACCTTGTTATACTAGGTAACCCCCAGAAGGGAAGCCACAGAGCCTGCTGTTTTTTGAAATAATTGGGAATTCTCATCAAGAATCGGTAGGCTTTCATAAGCATAACTGCTAGCCCGCAAGTAATCCAATGATCCCTTCTAATTATAGTACTAGAAGCCACACACTCTTATAATTCAAAGACAGAATTTTCATATAAGATTCAAAATTCCACCCTTTTATAAAGCTATACCATCTTGCTTAGGCAGGAAAGTCTTCCTATGAAGTGTCATTTCTTGGAAAGTTAGGATCTTACATAAAGGAATTCTTTGCCAAGAAGACCTACCATCCCACAGATTTTGTTATTCTTCACATTACAGGTCAAATTATCACCAAACCTGAAAGTTTGAAGGCACTTGGAAGTTTTTAAAAGACACCAAGCTAGCCATAGTGAATATAAATTTTGAAGCTAAAATGTGTACAACTTTAGATTCAGGTAATTAAACAAAAATGAGAAATCAAGCTTACAGGACAGAATTTATTCCTTTCTGAAAGTTGAGGAAGAGGGAAGGGAGAGTCTGCCTTTTCCTGGCTCCCTCCTCTCTTTCCTTTGGCATCAAGGGTTCTTCCTCACTGCCATGTGGCAGACTTGGATACAGAGAACTTTTACTGCTCTAAATTGTATTTACTTCTCTGAATTCCTGAGCCTTGATACTAGGTTCTCTGTGGGAGCTCGATAAATATTCATTGATGGGGATGGTAATGAATACTAGATTTTTTTGGCTCCCTGCTTTCTGACTTTAATCCAGCCATTTCCTTCTCTCTTCCCTGGGGGAACTGGCAATCTGTTTAAAGCATGTTTGCACTTTGGAATCAGGAGGGGAAGCCAGCATAATTATTAGCTCCCAGTGATTCCCAGACTGTCAGTTAATTCTCAGGTCTTGCCATTTAATCTACTATACATGCAGAGCTAAGTTTACATATAAGTGAATTAGGTATCACCTTGAAAGATTTATTTCAAACATGAAAAAATGGCCAGGAAGATTCCTTTCTTTCTCGAAATCCTGTACTCCCAAACACACCAGTGAATAGTTGCCTGAAATTTTATTATTATCCATCCATTCTCTGGGCTATATACTGCTCTCTCTTTAAAAAGCTAACTAAAAAGTGAATTCAAGAAGCCAATATGAAAAGGCGACATACTGTGTGATTGCAACTATACAACATTCTGGAGAAGGCAAAATTATAGAGACAAGTGAAAAGATCAGTGGGTGCCAGGGGTTGTGTGTGTGTGAGCAGGGATGACTAGGCAGGGCACAAACATTTTTTAAAGTACTGAAAATACTGTCTGATACTTTCATGATAGTTACATGTCATTATACCATAAAATTACATCACTAAGAGTGAACTCAAATGATTGTATGTTAATACAGGCTCATCAGTTGCAACAAATGTACCTTCTGTTACATTATATTGATAATAGGGGAGGCTATACATATGTGGAGTCAGGGAGTTTGTGGAAAATCTCTCTCTTTCCTTCAATTTTGTTGTGAACCAAAAACCGCTTTAAAATGTAAAGCCTTAGGGTTCCTGGGTGGCTCAGTAGGTTGAGCATATGACTCTTGATTTTAGCTCTGGTCATGATACCGGGGTCATGGGATCAAGCCCTGCATTGGGCTCCATGCTGAGTGTGGAGCCTGCTTAGGATTCTCTCTCTAACCCCTGTAGAGTTTGTACTACACCTTGTACTCTCTCTAAAATAAAAAATAAATAAAAAATATATTTTAAAATTCTTAATAATAATAAATAAATAAGTTAATTCATATGGCTTTGAGTGTGGTAGGGGAAAGGAGTAGATTCTGATTTTAGCTCTGCCAGTAAGTGGGCAACTTCACAAAAGTCATTTTATCACGTTGGGACTCAGTTTGCTTACCTAAGAATGATGGGATTGAAAAAAGAGTATATCTAAATTTCCTTTCATCTCAGCCTAATTCTCACACACAAAAAAGTAAAAATGACTACCATGTAGATAAAACATGAGTATGTGTTAACTTTGTCATTTAACTCATTATTTAAATGGGGAAATAGGTGCGATGTTACAACCAATTTATAGGAGAATACAAAGAAGACAAATATTTATAGATCTAGAATCATGAAATGAACATCAAATGGAGGTCAAACTAGCTATTTCCACCTTAGGGAAGGCAGTTGAACCTCTGCTACAAAAATTTTACGTGTCTATAGGCAGAAACAGTTTTTCATTGCGATCAGTTATCTATAATTTAGAGAATTGTAAAATGCCCCCCTCCCCCATAAAACCAGAACCATAAAACTCTAAAGGGTTTTCAGACAACACATAGATTTTCATCAAAGTACAATTTTTTTTCTCTACATCACAAATCAAGTGCAAGGACAATGTATAGTCACAGTGGGTAGTCAAGATTTGTTAACCATTAATCCTTCTCCAGGAATGGTGATTTCTCCATGGTCTCAGGATCCAGGTTTATTGCTCAATATTTGAAATACCTGGAGAGTAATTTGCTCTTTGTGTCCAGCCTGATGTCAGCTCATTGATACCCAACAGTTAATACATGAACATTCTGTCAAATTGCATTTCTCTGATCCTGTGAGGAAGAGATTATTTGCCTACTTTTTTCCCCCTCTCATCATTTGAAAAGGCTTGTCAAGCTATTGCAAAGTAACAGGGGTACTATTTATGGGAGTCCTTATCTGTATCTGGCGTCAGTGATAACTCAAAACTTGAATCCATTCCTGCTTGTGACTATTGTTTTATGGGGGATATGCCCAGATACTGCCTGTTAAATTGACATGTCCCTGTCCTTTACTAACACTTACCTTTTGCTGTTTGACAAGTCATTTTGGCCTATTCTCTATGTTTACCATCCACTCTAATGGCTGTTCTTTCCTCTTACTTCCTTTCTTTTCTCCTGTTTGATTGCACCAAGTCCAACAGTCAACACTTGGAAACAGATCAAATGCTAAATCTGAGTTATTCTTTCCATTATTTGTTAATAAAAATTGTAAAGCAAACAGATAAGATTTTATGATAAAAATATTGTAGGACTTTGGCAAAATCAGGGGTACATGTAGGGGTTGTTAGTGCTCTCTTGGAAAGCATCCCTATAATTGAATGCTATCACTACTGCCAATGATAATTTTCAAGACATCAAGGATGAAATTGGCCTTTAGGTTGAAAGTGCTAGCATTACATTTTAAACTCAGATGAATGAATACTTTTAATAGTACTTGCTTTGATAGATACAAGGCCCTTATCAATGTTTGGTTTCTAAGCTTTAATTCATTTTAAAGATCTTACTTTTCTATAAAAGTGAGGGATTTATTTTTCTTCAAAGTTCATTTCTAATTTGGTTTTCTGACCAGAGTTGGCTGGTATACTCATTTTTCATCATATGAGAGAACATTGGCAACACAGTTTTGCTTCAAGCAGAATTTTACTGGAGTGGAACCCAAAATCATTTAACCTGAATGGATAATGCATTGGCAAATCCTCATCTCTTGGGTGTGTTTGTATGTTAAGTTACAATATAACTTCAATAACTGGGATTTTTTTCTGCAGTGAAGTGTCTATCAAATTATAGAAAAGAGTCAAACAAGGCTAATTTGAGTACATTCAGACAATGCAGATTTTGAACTTTTCTGAATCTTGAATAACAAAATATTTTAAAAGAGGTTTTATTACATTTGTATCAGTGATATTAGAATGCTAATATATTTATTGCCATCAATAGTTTTAAAAAAAGATGCCAGCTTATCAATGAGGTTTTTTTTCAAGATATCAAAAGTACTTTAAACAGCCTATACTCATAAGAAATTCGTATATTTTCTTTAAAATCATTTTGACATGACTAATGAATTATGTAAATATGCCTTTTCCATATTGCCCCAAATCTCAGGATACGTCTGTATACATTGTGAATGTCTAACAACAACAACAACAACAAAATAAGGCATAATTTATTGGTTAATTAATGTGTCAGATATTTTTGAAAGCTTTCTAAATGTATACATTGATTTAATTGACCTAACAATTATATGAAGTGGATACTTTTCTTATCCCTGTTCTACCAGTAAAGAAACTAAGGCACAGGGAAGTTAAGTAATTTGACCACAGTCCAATGACAAGCACATACTGAAGTCAAACTTGAACCCAGGAAGGGTGGCCATTTGCCCACATCTCCTGAGTACTATGCTAACTCTGCCTTTGAATAAATGGTCTGGTATATTTATTGTTTGATAAATTCAAAGGTAAACTTCAAAAAAATCTTTTTTAATTTTTTTTAAATTTACTTCTGAGAGAGAGAGAGAGACAGAGAGAGAGAAAGAGAGAGAGTGTGAGCAGAGGAGTATCAGAGAGAGAGGGAGACACAGTCACAGAATTCTAAGCAGGCCTTTGGCTCTGAGCTAGCTGTCAGAACAGGGCCCAACGCAGGGTTCAAATCCTTGAACTGTAAGATCATGACCTGAGCCAAAGTCGGGCGCTCAACCGACTGAGCCACACAGACGCCCCACAAAAGTAAACTTCAAGAGGAGGGATTTGGTATTTGCAAGTTGTCTACTGTGTTCAAGGCACTCTGCTGGATGTTCTGTGTAATTCATATATGCGATAGGGTATTATTCTCTGCTTTTTAGATGAAGAAAATGATTCTGAAAAATCTTAATTAACAATTCAGATGGCCACTCATTTCTGTGCCTTCTAAAGCCCTGGTTCTTTCTATTTAATTGCATTACCTCTGAATGTTTTCTGAAATTGGTCATAGGTCAGAAGAAAAGAATAATTAAGCTTTCTTTTACCTGAAACTACAAGGATAAAGTACTTATTAAAAGAGAAAGCTCTTTTATCTAATAATCATAGTTGTAAATAGCCTGGTTTTGATGTATCCATGGAGGTGAAAACAGAAAAGAAAATAAAAGACAAAATGGGCTTGCTGTCTATTATTGAATTAAATATTAATTGGATAAAAGAATAGTAAACAGTGTTTAAGAAAATTGAGTTTACATCTAAGTTATAAAATTTGCTCTGTTTAAGCAGTGCTTCACTTTTTTGAACTTTTTTAACCAGTAAACATGAGGGTGGACCTTATAGTTCCCTCCCCCTGCAACTATAAAACCATCTGCTCAGATTATATTTTAAGCAGATGATATATATGTGGACACAAATGAAAATGTTTTGTATGAAGTGGAAAAATTGGGTTTGACATTTGCCCAAAAAGAATTTAATTTTGCCTGTTCTATTGCCTTGACACAACTACAAAAACACAGTTGAGAAAACAACATAAAATCAGTAAGTAAATTGTACAAGGTCTCTTCCACCCCTGGTATTCTACAACCAGTAACAGAGAACAAAACGCTTGTTTTCATCATGATACTCATGAGATGGCAGTCCTGAGTGCAATGTGGTCCAATGGGTATAGCCAGGTTTGCTCTCTGAACTAACTTTATTTTCACACCTTTCACCTCAATTCAGTATTGGAATGCAAGAAGTAAAATTTACCTTATATAATACACTTGAATCCACTTTCATTTGGAAAATGTTATTCCACTCATGAACTTACATATTTAATAATAATTAGTAAATAGATCACTTGAGACATACCTCAGAATAATTGCAACACACTTGCATTAAGACACCATTGATTGAAGAATTGATCTATGCCTTAGATAATGATAATGGCTTGATGTTGGGGGGATGCGAGGATTAAGCACATGTAATGACACTCCTTGCAAGTAATAAATTTTTCAAACAAGTTTTATAAATGTTGAGGAAAGACGTCTGTTAAAACCTAAGATAGGATAAGTGTATCATACAACTACTTTATGACATCTCTAAAAACAATGTGAATGCAGGTGATGGCATTAATTAGGATTTGTTTGAAAAAAATCTCAAAATATTAGTGATTTTAAACAACAAGATTGATTTCTTTCTTACATAAACTTCGTTGAGAGTCCATGCATTTTTCCAGGTTACCCTGGAAATCCTTCATCTGAAGAACCAAGATTGCACTTTTATAAAAATATTTACTTTCTGGATCATGGAAATAGATAAGGAAGACCATTGGAAATATTGGTGAACAGCACTAATATCTACTACAGTTGTAAATCAGTAAAGGTTTGAGCATGTCCAGACTTCATGCTGCCTTATTTGCCCAGCAAATTTCTCATTTGAACCATTTAATTCCTATATTTGTTACCCCTTTTCTAACTTTTCATTTAAACACCAAATATTTTAAAAGACACTTTAATTTGCCATAATGCTTAGAATCTAGCTATTAATGACTCTTTCCATTCTTACTGGCCTTGACTGTTATAAGAAAACTGATATGCTATATGATTCTGAGCATAAGTGTCAGCAACTCATTCAATGGTCTTTTCCTATTAGTCAAGGAAGAAAACCAGAGGCCAAAGCAGAAGCAATTAAGTCTGCCTGTTTGGTAAGTTCCTGCATCTAGTGACTCACCATTGTGCTGTATTCTTCTATTTTAGGGTCTCTCTTTCCTTCATCCACCCATCTATAGCATTAAATACTACAACACATAATGTTGTATGACAGGTAATCATTGAAGGTTTGGGGTAGCAGGGGTGGGAAATTGTATAATAGTGCATGATAAAGAAAAAAATCTAAATTCAATACTAGATCTCTCTTCACAACAGTACCTCAGACACCTTCATGTATTTACTCCTCAGGCCCAGTCTGTCACCATATTATTAGATTTCCTCTACCCCTTTCTCCCAGGTGTTAATCAAAAATCTACATATTTTTGTTAACCTATTAAGTAGAAGAGCTCTCTGTCTCCTGACAAGGCCATTATTTACAGAGCTTGAAACTCATTGAGGTGTTTTACTAAATTAAAAAAAAATCTTCTAAAGTGCAGAATATTTAGCCCACATAAAGATCCTCAGTAAAGACAGGTAAATATGAGATGTACTTTTCTTTAATACATGCTGGACTGTGGATAGAGCAACCTCTAGGAGCCACGAATGTCAGATGGGGTCCTTCCTATTACATTTGTGATATATGCTGTATACAATGGGCTTTACAAGATCTCACAATTGTCCTAGTATTTTCATCTGATACTGGCCACAAACCTTGTTCTTTTCTTACTGGATAAATTTCAAAAGCCGAAAAGTTGCCTGTGAAGCAAGAAAGCTCCATGGAGTTCAGACAAACCTTGAACTCCAACTGGCAGGGAACAGAATTGAAAACTTTACAAAAACACCTTTATTCTCAGGGTCAGCTCAGCAGGGACCAGGTAGTATAGAACAGGTGAGAATGAAAGCTAATCAAGAAAGGAAACCCTTTCAAACAACAACATCAGTCACAAAAGCTGTGTTTCACAATCAGGGTACTAGTAGGGTCGGTTCTTATTTTAACCAAAGCATCCCTTATGGTTTTCCTTGATGCTCAAATCCAGTTCAGAGGAAATGTTCCACTACAGGCTTCTTTCTTATGTTTCATAAATAAATCAGCAAGATAAAAATAGCTGCTTCTCTCAAAGTTAAAGCAAAATGAAAGTCAAGGTTTCAGCAATATTCCTTCACCTTTTTCCTTTTCTGTTTTTTTTTTTTGTTTGTTTTGTTTTGTTTTGGTAATAATTTCTAGAATACTCTGAGGGCAAGAATTTTTCAAGGATAAGTACAGGCTGATTTTAAAAAGGTATTTATAATGTTGGCTGTTACTTAAAATCTGGGATTGACCAGAGTTTTATTGGAAATGTAATTCATGTTACTGTCCTTAAAAAATCTAATTGTTTATAGAAATACTTCAGGATGTAATTGTATTATATTTCTCTTGCTAGAATAGAAACAGTGCTTCTATTAGAATTCCTAAAACACCCAGGGCTGGGAAAATAAACTAAGGGTGGATTTTCTACTTGTGTCTATGGATAAAATAATCCCAGAAGTTTAGGAAGCATGTTTTGAGAGACAGTTGTAAATTGAAGTCCCCAAGTAAAGAAGATTCTGAGAAGTAAGTTCCATCATTTATCACTGTAGGTAACATATTAATTTTAGGAATTTAGCTAGCACTTAGTGTTGGCTTATTTTTCTACTGGCTACTAACACCTCCTTGATCCCTCTTTTTCTCTGTTCTTCATAAAGACATGGGGGAGCTTTAGATACCATGTGTAGTGTAAGTTTTGAAGACTGTCTTAGAGCTTTGATATATAGAGCATTTATTTAATAAAGAGTAATGAGATTACTCTGGAATGCTAAAACATAATGTTTCATATTCATGAACTTCATATAACATTTCAGAAACTAAGGGCTGAGTTATCTTTATCCTCATATTTAGTTACTTGGGAATTTCTAAATTTTGGCAAAAGTGTATCTTTGTATCTTAGACTTACAAATACCCTTGTACAATTTACTTTAAAATGTCACTGTAACTTTCAACCCTGTCTTAGGATATGGAAAGTTGAAAAGACCATCACTCCCACACTTACAATAATGACAAAAAAAACACAGTAATCTACAAAATCACAACCTTCTTGAATGTATCAGAGCTGAACTCACAAGAAAATCAACTAGCCCAAAATAGAAGAAAGATATTCTTCCAAGGAGAGAGTAAATGAGTGCTTGCTTATCTATGGAAGACACAAATCATCATATAACTCATTGTGAATTTTTGATAAATGTAAATCAATATCTGAATGCTGATTGCAGACTAGTATGAAAGTATAGAAATTCTGGAAACTGCAAACCCAGGAGAAATTCATTCCAGTTCATTGGCTCTTTTCCAATGAAAAATACTGGGGCAGGGCCAGAGACTAAAAAGAGTATCTCTTATGATGAGTATCTCTTACCCAAAACCTGGGTAAGGGGAACAGCAGCTGCCATGGGAACAAAGCTTGAAACCTTGCCTGGATATTTCTTATCCGACTCCCCAAGGAGGAAAATTCACAATCAGCTGGGGAAAGAACAATGATCTCTGTCACATTCTCAGTACAGATAAATACCCATCAAAACTGGCAAAAGGAGGGATGCCTGGGTGGCTCAGTCTGTTAAAGTATCCAACTTCGGCTCAGGTCATGATCTCGTGGTTCTTGAGTTCAAGACCCACATCAGGCTCTGTGCTGACAGCTCAGAGCCTGGAGCCTGATTCAGATTCTGTGTCTTCTTGTCTCTCTGTCCCTCCCCTGCCCCAACTCCATCCCCCCCCCCACTCTGTGTCTCTCTCTTTCAAAAATAAAACACATTGAAGTAATCATAATAATAATAAAACCAGCAACAAAAGGAAACAAAAGAAATCCCTCTTTTCTTGGGGAAGGGACAGGAAAACATCCTAGGCCAGATCATCAAGGATTCCTTGCCACTGGAGACAGGGCATGATCTCTGAGGCTCAGGGACATACCATCTGCATAAGACTAACGCTGAACCAGACAAACTTCTCCTTCATGTGACCCCTCTCCCCCACCTCCCCTGGCTCTGCCACAAAGCTAGCAAATGTGAAAGAACAACTAAGAGCAGTCCAAAATACTGCGTGGAAAGAAGCAAAAGTAAGAGGTAAACCCTCTTTGTGATTCAGGAATAGAGAGGGAATTTAAATGCAGAACTGAGTAGATATTATAAATAATTCTCTAGCTCCACTCTAAACAGAAAGCAATGCTAGGAAAATTTAAAGACTAGTGATGTACTGAGTAAAACCTTAGTAGCAAAAACTCTAATCTCAGATCAATTCACTCAATCCTCCATGCAAAGAACTAGAAAAAGAAGAGGAAAACCCATTTCCAAAAATAAATAAGATTTAACTCAATCTCTACTGCATTACAAAAGGTATACCTTTTTCAACCAAAAATTATGAAACATACAAATAAATAGGGAAAAATAAAAATGTTGTCAAGGGACAAAACTGTCAAAAGAATAAGATCCAAATATTACAGTGATATTAGAGCAGACAGGAGATATAAATAATTATGATTAAAATGTTAAAGGATCTACTGGAAAAGGTCTATTATATGAATGAATAGGTGATGAATTTTAGCAGAAACTATAATAAAGGATCAAATACAAATGGTAGACATAAAAATACAGTAATATGAAAAATGTTTCCAATAGATCATCAATAGACTGACAGCTGAGAAAAGAATCAGTGGATATGATTCTAGGTCAATAGGTACAACCTAAATTGGAGCACAAAGAGAAGAGCAAATGAAAATAACTGAAGTTTCCAAGATAGACAATTTCATTTGGTCTAACACATATGTAATTGTAATCCCAGAAGGAAGAGCAAGACAGAGAAAAAGAAGAAAGATGTTTGAGCAGATAAGAGCAGATAATTTGTAAAATTAATGAAAGATACCAAACAACAGATCCAAGTATCTTCTATAAGACTCAACAAGATAAATTCCCTCATCCCATCCACATCTCTCTCTGTCTCTGTCTCTGTCTCTCTCTCTCTCTCTCACACACACACACACACGATATATCCTAATAAAACTCTTGAAAACTAAATATAAAGAAAAAACTGGAAGGTAATGAGAAATAAAAGACACATTTTATAGAGAAAAACAAAGACAAGTATTATAATAAGCTTTCAAAAATGAAAAAAATCTTCTCTACCAGAAAATATATTTTCAAAATATAAAGGAGAAATAATACTTTCAGATAAAGACTAACAAAAAATTAATTGTCAGCATCCCTTCTAAGACATGTCAAGAGAAATTTCTCCAGGCAGGAAGACTAGGACATGGAAAAAAGCAACTTTCACCTACACAAAGAAATGGAAGAGTGCTCTGAGTCACATATTTGAAGATAAATACAGTATTATTTTGGTATTTTAATTGTTCTAAAAAAAATGACTGCCTTAACAAAAAGATTATGAAAGAAATCAGTACACAGATTAAAAGAAAATTAGTATATTTACAGCATATGTAAAAGGTAAAATATATTAATGATGCCAAAAAGGGATAGAGGAAACTGGGAGTCGATTTTTAATAAAGCTTTTATTCTATACATGACGCAGTATCATATTATTTGAAGGTAGGTTTTTATTATTTAAGACGTATACTGCAACTAGATGGAAAAGTACAAAATAATTTTAAGAGTTATAAATAATAATCCAATATTGGAAATAGAATATAATTATATAGAACATTCAATCTGGAACTTCTGCTTTCAGGAAAAAGCAAGAGGTATGTTAGCCCGCTTTCCTAGATACAACTAAAAACTCCGAATATTACACGTAAAACCAAAAAATAAGACTCTGAAAAGTGTGAAGGAGGCAGAAATCCTACAGTAGTTGGAACCCCAGGAATGACATGGCAGTGAGTTCTCTCAAATTTCCCCTTTTTTGGGGGTGCCTGGGTGGCTCTGTTGGTTAAGCATCTGACTTTGGCTCAGGTCATGATCTCACAGCTTGTGAGTTTGAGCCCTGCATCCAGCTCCGTACTGACAGATCAGAGCCTGGAGCCTGCTTTGGATTCTGTTCTCTCCCTCTCTCTCTCTGCCACCCCCCTCATTGTGCTCTCTCTCTCTCTCTTAAAAATAAATATTTTAAAAAATCAATTTCCTTTTATGTCACATATTCCAGCCTTGGAGGCAAAGAAACTAGGACTCTGAAATACTAAGGGGCTCAGGCCCAAGAAGAAAAGCAATAATGGCAATAAAAACAACAACAAAAGCCTGAACTCCTTAGCCAAGGACCAGGAAAGTGATAGCCTGGCAAAGAAGAATATCCTTAGTATTCTCTCTACTCCAGCCAAGCACCACAGAGAAAACTGTAGTCCCACCTGTACCCATGACAACAAAGATCAAGTGGGAAGCCTAGACTTCTGTTCTTGGAAGACTGTAATAAAATATGCCCTAACTGTTCTAGGTGGTGTCAAAAGGATGAGTGGGAAGCCAGGATCTTCACTCCTACTGGACACTAACACCGGACACTCACTCCAGTGGCAGTAGAAACCGTATGCAAAGCCAAGATTTCTAGCCACAGCAGTAACAAGAACCATAGTTCTCCCCAAAGGACTGGTGTCAGAAGAGGTCTAGTGGACAGTCAGGATTTTCCTCATTCCCCAGCAATTACAAGATCAACCCAACTACAGTGTTAGTGGAAACCATATAGGAAGTCAGAACTTTCATCCCTACTCAACAGTAATGAGGAACCCCCCTTTCCTCAGGTATCCACAGTATACAAGCAGAGACTCTAGGCTTCTATCTCCTCCTGTCAGTAACTATATAGCAATCTGCTTCCACTGCAAGAGTGGTGTCGGAAAAAGTCAGCTAGACTATATGGTATAAATAAGATCCTATGACATAGTACAAAAATGATCAGAGTCCAATTAAAAATCGCTCATCCTGCTAAGAACCAGCAAGATCCCAAAATGACTTAAAAAATTAATAGATACAGGCATAAAGATGATAGATTTTAGAATCATCTGACAAAAAAGATAACAAATCACTATGATACAAATGCTTCAGTGAAAAACTACAAACAGGTTTGAAACAAATTTTAAAAGAATAAAAAGTTCCAGCCAAGAAATTTAAATATCAACAAAGAAACAGAAGAAAGAATTATATGGAAATTATAAAACTGGAAAATACAGTAACTCAAATAAAAAGCTTAGTAGATGAACACGGCAGCAGAAAAGAGAGACAGGGGGAAATCAGTTAACAGAAGAACAGAATAATAGAAATTACCAAATTTAAATAGTGAGAGGAAATAGCCAGATAAAATTGATAGAGCCTAAGGGACCTGTGGGAATATAACAAAAACTCTAACATGATGCATTGTTGGAATCAAAGAAAAAGAGAAGAAAGATGTTGGGCTGAAAAGATACTCAGAGTAACCATGACTGAAACTCCATATTTGGCAAGATATATAAGCCTACAGATTAAAAAAAAAAAAAAGAGTAAACCCCAAACAGGATCTGCACAAAGAAATCTACACTACAAACCATCAAATACCTGAAAGCTAAAGACAAAAGTTCTGTAAAGCAATGAGAGAAATGACAACTTGCCTATAAAGGAAAAACATTTGTAGGACAGTAGATTTCTCATTAGAAACTATGGAAACTAAAAGGAAATTGCAGAATATTTTTCAGGTGCTGAAAGAAAAGATCTGCCAACCTGGAGACCTACACCCAGAGAAAATATCCTTCAAGAATGAAGCAAATTGTCAGATGAAGAAAAATGAGGATTTGCCACCAGCAGACTTACTCTAAAAGAATGGTTAAAGGATATTCTCTAAACAGAAAGTAAATTTAAAAAAAATAAGAAACTTTAGAATATCTAGAATGAAGAAAGAAGACAGTAAGCAAAAATATGGGTTAAATGTAGTAGACTTGCCTTCTGTTGCATGTTGATGTTTGAAGCAAAATATTATAACACCATCTGATGTTGCTTAAATATATGTAAACAAAATATTGAAGAAACTATATTATAAATGTAGGAGGGTATGGAGACTTGAGGAAGGCAGGGTTTTTGTACTTCACTCATACTGTAAGATTTTGACACCAATGGTCTGGAATATGTTATGTATATGTAGTATAAAACCTAGATCAACCACTATAAAAGTTGAAAAGAAGATACACCCAAAAACACTATATGGAAATATAAATGAAATTCAAAAAAAGTTTAATTAATTGAAAGGAAAGTATAAAAAAAAACACTGAAACAAAAAATGGAGAATAGAAAATAAAAATAAAATGTCAGGCTGTGTCCTAAACTATCAATAATTAAACATGATTATTTCACTTAACCACACATTTAAGTGATGACAATACATACACCAAAATAGACAATATTATAAGCCATAGAAAGCCTGAATAATTAAAAAGTAAAATGAGTCATTGAAGTGTGTTCTTAGCAACAATGAATTAAACTGGAAACCAATAAAGACAACAGAAAAATGTGCAAATATTTGCAAACTAAGAAACAAAAACAACCCCCCACATTCTAAGTTATCATGATGCCAGGTGGAAGTCTAAATAGATATCCTCAAGTACATAGAACTGAATGAAATAAACATCACAACACATGGTATGCAGGTACAGCAATGCTGAGTAGAAAGTTCATACTACTAAATGCATATCTTTGAAAAGAGAAAAAGTTCAAATCAATACTGTAAGCTTCTATTTCAAGAACAAAGAAGAGAAAGGGTAAACAAACAAACAAAAAACCAGAAGTAAATAAGGAAAATCAGGAGAAAGTAATGAAAATAGATAAAATAGAGAAAGATAAAGAAACACAGATCTGCTTCTCTGAAAATATCAGTAAAACTGACAAACATTTAGCATAATTGACAAAAAAAGAAGCCAAAAATAGTATAAACATAGTATTGGAGGCTTCACTATAAACTGCAGACATAAAAAGGATAATAAAGAAATTCAACTAATTATTCTACAAATATAAATTTAACAACATAGATGAACTAGACCAATTCCTCTACAGGTGCAAACTAGCACAATTCAGCGAATGTGATACAGGTAATTTAAATAGTCATATAACATGTAAGGACAGATAATAAGTAAGGATATAGAACAACACAGTCGACAAACTTAATCTAATTGACATTTTACAGATAATTCAACCTAATTACAGTGATTTTTTTCCAGATGATTATTTAAGTGAGACATTCACCAAGAAAGACTATATTCATGGCAAACAATTGAAAAATATTTTGAGTGTAAAACCATTTTGATATGTAAAAAATAACATATGATGGAGTTAAATTAACATGATCAAACACTGTTAAAGACAGCAGAGGCACTAGCACAATGAAATATTTTCAGATTCAATTTTTTGTCTTTTTCAAGCTGTATAGGTGTTATCTTTGTTTTGACTAAATAGACGTTAAGATACAGTATTTCATATATTTTTACAAGGAGAATGAATCCTATTTTTCAAGTAGAAGCCAAGGTCTTCAATTTTATAAATAAAGCTAATTCTAGAGACAGAGATGAAAATATTACCAAGCTGAATTTCACAATGTTATAATAGTACTATTCTTGAAAGATCCCATTCTAAATTAAACAAAAGCAAAACTAAAAGAAAGAAGCAACAGCAGCAACCGCTCCCCATAATCATCTCCTGGTTTATATGGGAGACATTTTATTGTTAATAATCTTAAGTTAAGTGCACTGAAAGATGCAGTTAGAATTGGGCTGAGCAATTTGGGGGTGGTAGTATGCCATTAGAGCAGCCAGAGCACTTAAACTGCCATGAACTCTCATCACTTAGCAGGAGGCTAAGGAAAGGAAAGCTCATCTTAAGTGGTGGAGGCAGGAGGTGAAAATAAAGCATTTAGTGGATAGGTTGGCCATCAAAAGGAACACATTCAGAGAATAAATGAGTAAGCCGGTGGATCAATGTAAAGAACTTTGCCCAGCACTTAGCAGGAAAGGATAAAGAGATGAAATGAGGGAGGGAGAAGTTAAAGTGTCAACATCAGTGTAATAAGAGCACCAGGAACTCTAATAATTACGCAGTGGGGAGGAAATATCTGAACCTGAGTATTTCCTGAAACTGAAGAAAAATAATTAATCCTTTAATTTGTAGGAGTTTATTTAATGCCAAACAGGATTAAATGTTGTGTATCATGAATTGCCATATATACAAAATACTGAAAACTTTAAATCATCAAAGACAAAAGGAAGAAGAACTGATTTACTGAGGAAGAAGATTCATTAACATTGGAGAACAACCTCAGACCTCAGCAAAGGAGGGGATATGGTGTTCAAAAATCACATTTGTAAATACTTCATGTGCATAGCCCTCCTTTGTTTGATTTTCACTTTTTTCAAGTTCTTTTAAGTCTATTTATTTTGAGAGAGAGAAAGCAAGCAGGGTAGGGACAGAGAGAGACAGAGGGGAGAGAGAAAGAATCTCAAGCAAGCTCTGAAATGCTAGTGCAGAGCCCGACATAGGGCTTGAAGTCATAAACTGTTAAGATCATGACCTGAGCCGAAATCAAGAGTCAGACACTTAACCAACTGAGCCACCCAGGCACCCCTGTTTGTCTTTACTTTTAACTAAGGCCCCAAATTTTAGACTTGAGAAAACCACTAGCACTGTAGTCAGTTAATAAACAACAATTTTTATTTGATTCTAATCCTGATATCAGCTCTGTGTAGTGTCAGACCACATGGCAGAGTGAAATCCATTTGATGTTATGACTGCAGAGGTACTTAGACTGGAAGAGTGATTAACAAAGAATGGATATGGGAGGGGCCAGAAAGAGAAGGGAAGGTACCAGGTTCAGAATAAATATATACAATATATAATACGTATTTCATACATGCACACATACAAAATATAGATAATTGCACAACAGAGTAGTAATTTCAGATAAGAAATGTACAGTAGATTCACATCAACTCTTTTTACATCTGTTTCAGGCAGGATTAAATAATAGGAAACTGACAATCATGTTCTAAACATTGGAAAAAAACTGGTATAAAAATAATTTCTTGAAATGTATCAATGACCTGGTGGTCTAGTAATGAATATCTCAAGAAGGAGACATTGGCTTAAAGAAGAGGGAATTCTGGGGCGCCTGGGTGGCTTAGTCGGTTAAGCGTCCGACTTTCGCTTAGGTCATGATCTCGCGGTTCGTGGGTTCGAGCCCCGCATCGGGCTGTGTGCTGACTGCCAGCTCAGAGCCTGGAGCCTGTTTCAGAGTCTGTGTCTCCCTCTCTCTCTGACCCTCCCCTGTTCACGCTGTCTCTCTCTATCCTAGAAATAAATAAATAAATAAATAAATAAATAAATAAATAAAGAAAGAAAGAAGAGGGAATTCAGACAGGTAAATTGGGCACTAAAACAATTTTTCCCTTAAGATCATTTGCTGAAACTGAAGACCACAAACTTTGATTTTAGGCTCCTCTCAGTGTGCAGAGAATAGGAAGAGAAAGTAAGTCTAGGACTTATCTGAGTAGAAAGTCCAAAAGAAGCAAGTCTATCGTTGGCACAAAGTTGACCCTGAAATACAGCACCTTCCATGTAAAGATGAATTAGAAATAACCCCGATATTCCATTGTTACTGCTAGCGTATAATTCAAGTCAAAACAGGCCCTACAGTGAAAAACCGATCTCAGAAATAATTCACGATCACAAACCTGGATGTGAAATCCCAATTTGCATGTTCCTAGTGTGCTAAGGGGGCTTTGAGTTAAGAAGTGGCTTTTCAGTGTTCTCATGTTCTTGATGAAAGCAAACATACCTCTTTTAGAGGGACTTATCTTCAATCAGGCAGTAAAGCTTCCTGATAGACTAATTTTAAAGACTACAGTATTTCCATTCAAAAATCACACACACGGAGACACACACACACACACACACACACACACACACACACACACACAGAACCACTGAAAAACCACCAGCAGAAAATATAAATAGTAAAGTCAAATCCCTAAATCTTCAGATGCTATGATTTATCAAGTGAAGAAAATAACATCATTTGTTAAATAAACTTAGAAAAAAAGGAATTGCAAACTTAAGGTCTGAAACTTTAAAAATGAGTTAATGATACTCACAAAATAATCAAACATAACCTCTAAAACTGAAAACTAATACAAAAAATTTTTAAAGAACACATTGAACAGGACTGGGACTAAAGAATTACTTGTAAGATAGATTTGGGAAAAAATATCTAGAGAGTAGGAGAGTGAAATAGACGAAAAGTGTAAAAGACAAGAGGAGAGAGAAAATTGGGCAAAGAAATATTTGAAGAAATAATGATTTAGAACTGTCTTGGTCAGTTTGGGTTGCCGTAACTGGATAGTGTAAACCCCAGAAATTTATTTTTCACAGTTCTAAAGCTGGGAATTCCAAGTGTCAAGGTACCAGCAAATTTTATTTCTGGTGAAAACTTACTTCCTGGCTTGCAGGTAGCTACTTTCTTGCTGTGTGCTCACATGACAAAGAGTTTTTAAAAAATCAACCTTAGGTCTTTTCTTATAAGGGCATTAAACCCATCATTAGGGCTGAAACCTCATGACCTGATCTAGTCTGTTACTTCTCAAAGACATTTCCAAATACCATCACATTGGACATTAGGATTTCAACTTATGAATTTGGTTAGACCCAATTCAGACCATAACACACATTTTCAAGAACTTATAAAATACTTCACCATCATGGGCTCAAAAAGCCAAAAATCCCAATCATGACAAATAAAAATGAATCCCCATCAAGATACATCATAATCAGTCTAACACTACAAAGGAAAATTCAATCAACCAGAGAGAAAAGACAGATACTCTAAAAAGGAGTAAACATTGGACAGATAGCTGTCTTCTAACAAAAAATAATAGCAACCAGATCAACAAAAATGACACAGTTGATATAATAATATTCTTTTTCAGTCTAGGGTTCTGGATCTTAAAACCATTCTTTTGGTATCAAGGGCAAAATAAAGATTTGTTCAAACAAAAACACAATTTTCTACAAACCAACACTTACCAGTGAAAAGTCTGAAGTTATAATTCAGACAGAAGGAAAGTAATCCAACGTGGAATATCTGAGAAGCATAAACTAATGAACAATAAAAATGGTGAATATGGGTAAATGTGAACAAATTTTGAATTACTTGTAGTTGGGGCACCTGAGTACCCCTGTCAGTTAAGCATCTGACTCTTGATTTCAGCTCACAGTTCATGAGTTCGAGGCCTGCATCTGGCTCAGTGCTGACAGTGTTGAGCCTTCTTGAGATTCTTTCTTTCTCCCTCTCTCTCTGCCCTTCCCCCACTCACACTCTTTCTCAAAATAAATAAATTTTAAAAATATATCAATGCATATTTAAAGAACAAAAACAATGCCATGTACTTTTACTAATTATAGTTGAAGTGCTCTATAATCCTGGTTAATATTTTAAGGCAAGAAAAATATGAAGACTAAGTTGTGATTATAAAGTAAATGTGCACATCAAAATATGTAAAATAATAAAATAGGAATAAAGTATAAAACCTCCAAACTAATGGATTGTTAACTAAGAAAAATTACACAGGTTAAGGTAGAAAAGAAGAGAAATTTTTAAAAAGGGTATTAGTGGGTCGCCTGGGTGGCTCAGTGGATTAAGTGACCGACTTCAGCTCAGGTCATGATCGCACGGTTCCTGAGTTCGAGCCCCACGATTTGTGGGTTTGAGCCCCCACGTAGGGCTCTGTGCTGACTGCCAGCTCAGACTGGAGCCTGTTACAGATTCTGTATCTCCCTCTCTCTCTGACGCTCCCCTGCTCATGCTGTCTCTGTCTCTGTCTCTCTGTCTCTCTCTCTCAGAAATAAATAAAACATTAAATTTTTTTTAAATAAAAAGGGTGCTAGTAGCACAAAATAAGGTAACAGAGAGAACCATAAATGGGGCAATACAGCTACAATAAATGTAAATGGACCAAACGTTACACTTTGAAAGACTGTCAGAATAGAAATTTTGAATTCAGATACTTGTTATAAGAAAAAAGATATGACTTTCCTACGCATAAAATGTAAAAATTGGAAAAATATATGCTATGGAAGTTATAATCAAATTAAAGCTGGTGTAATTATACTATACATAATCAAAATCCCCATTAAATCAAATCAAGTCCCCAAGAGAGTCTCAAACCAAATAAAGCAAAAATTGACAGAACTTAAAAAAAAGACCCATCTATCATCAAACTTAGATTTAACACATTTCTATCATTAACTGATAGATACAATAGATGAAAAGTCAGGAAACATAGAAGAGATTAATAATGCATTTTAAAATAATGTTTAATCAGTCTGGAATGGTGGAATGAGGAGTAGGTTAACTTGCTCTCTGTATAAAATAAAAACAAAAGCAAAACAACTAAAATCAACAAATTCAGACATCTGGCATTTAAATGAAGTCACGGAATAAACTGAAAATTCTCTACCCACGGGGAAACTACTGATATTTATATCAGCAGTCTGGGGCATTTTCCTTTAGGGCTTTTCCCATATCTCCTCCAATCCCAGGGCTACTGTTACCAAGATGTGGCAGCATTGCAGACAGCGGAAATACCTGATCACTGGGAGATCTGTTAAAAGCACCATCCCTAGGGCAAAGTCAGTATTTGTATGAGCTTGCAGTTCCCCAGTAAACTTCTATTCTCAAACATACAGTGGATATTTCATTTGATTGGAGTTCAAGTCACAAAGGAGTTTCAGCGTGCCCTGGGGGCATTTCCAGAACAACAGCTAACTGCTGGCAACATCTCCTCGCCTAAGGTTGTGATTTCAGCTGGGGCAAACAAGAGCTTGTCTGGGAATTGAAAAGGAAATCCTGGAAAACACATGTGGTCCTTTTGCCTGACTTCTTTTGCTTAGAATAACGTTTTTATGGTTCTTTAAATCCTTTCCGTACTTTTAGCATGTTTGTCAAATTTACTGAAGCATTTGTTTCTTTGGCCTTTAACCCTGAATGTGGTTGAGGAAGAGAAAAAAAGGAGAAGACAACATGCATATAAACTATATATAAACTTTGGTGTGAATCTATCTTTAAAATGTTTTTTATATTTCTAGGAGAGAGAGAGAGAGAGAGAGACAGCGTGAGCAGGGGAAGGTCAGAGAGAGAGGGAGACACAGACTGAAACAGGCTCCAGGCTCTGAGCTGGCAGCCATCACAGAGCCCGACGCGGGGCTCGAACCCACGAACCGTGAGATCATGACCTAAGCAAAAGTCGGATGCTTAACCGACCAAGCCACCCAGGCTCCCCGGTGTGAATCTATCTTTTAAGTGAAAGATGAGAATAGAAAGCCAGTAAAAAGGAGAGGAGAGACCCAGTGGAATGAGAATAATTCTAAAGTTAATTATAACAATAGTAAATAGAAGCTACTGTATTATGTTACTGAATATCATGTACTCTACTAAGCAAAGGTATATAGTAACACATTTTATTCACTTCATGCTCACAACAACCTGATAAGGCAACTTTATTATATTAATTTCATAGATGAGGAAATGCAAGTTTAGAGATATTAAGTTTCACAGAAATAGGTTGAACATCACTCTGAAGCCTATATTCTTAATTTCTGTCTCACCAATAAATAAGCATGTTTTAATAGGACAGAGTTGCAGAATTGTTAACAAGAGTGAGGGGGAGAATGTGCCATCAAGTAGCCCAACAAACCTATGGCCTCCTTTTCAGGACAGTTAAGTGAATGGCTAGGACTGGAACATATATATGACAGCCATCATATGACTTTGGCATAAGTATTCATTTTCTATTCCTGTGTTCTACTGCATTAGCTTAGATGAGGTATGGTGAGACGAGATACAGCTGAAGAAAGAGACACTGAAAAGGGTTTTACAGTTTACTCACAGTTGCCTGAGGAGAACACAGCCCAGCACACTCCGGGGGAAGGGCTGGGGTCAGTCAGGAGGCAAAGAGAAGGAAACTGCTGGCAGGCACGTTTTTGTGGTTTCCACGGAAAGAAATGGGTGAGGCAAGCAGGTTCTAGAGCACAGGGGCTGCCCCTGAGTGACTGGTAACTGAACCTGGGAGTATTAGGGTGGGTATATGGTGGCCTGGAGGGTAAGAGCCAATTAGGGCAGTTGATTGGGACCTGAACTCAGCTGCTTAGAAAGAGAACTGATCTGCCTCTACTGAGGGCCTCAAAACTGAGTGATAGCATTAAAACACACACACACACACACACACACACACACTCACACACACACACACTCACACACAACCACCACCACCACAAAAGCTATATGCATACTGCTGTAACCAGATTATAAGGCTAGTATCTTGCATTTCTTCAGATCAGAAGCCCAGTGGGTCCAGCTGATTTGCCTACTTAGAAATCAGAGTCAGCCTACATTCCTTACTAAAGGCTCAGGGGGAAAATCCTGCTTCCATGTTCATATAACTTGTTGGTGCAACTCAGTAGCACTGCAGTCCCTGTTCCCTTGCTGGCTGTTGGCCCAGGGGGTCTTTCTCAGTGTCTAGAGGATGTCTGCATTCTTTGGCTTGTAGATCTCTTCCTCCATCTTCAAAGGCAACAATGGCACAAATACTTCTTATGCTTGAACTCTCTTTGACCTCCTACTGCCTCATCTCTCTCTGTGGCCAGAGAAAACTCTCCATTGCTAATTACTCATATACTTAGACTGGGCCCACCTGGATAATCCAGGCTCGTCTCCCATCTCAACTTGAAGCATATCTACAAGATCCCTTTTCTATATGAAGTAATGTATTCAGAGGTACCATGGATCATGGTGTAGACATCTTTGATAGGTCATTATTCTGCCTAATATACTTAGATATAATATACTTAGATAAGGTAACATTATCAACATCCAGGTCTGTAGCTAGAATAAAATCTCAGGCTGCCACACCTTCATTGATTCATGACCGATCCAGCACCTCAAGCACTTGGCAGCCTGCAGGACTCCAGAAAATATCAGAAGACACCTAGGGGCAGTTGAGGCAGAGAAACTGACCAGTGGGGGGATTCAAATTTTAAGTCCTTTTACGTATTAAATTGCCTGGCAATTTAAGAGAATAAATACGTAGGTCTGTAAATGCATAAATAAGAGGTCATTTGTGGCTTATGAATTCTACTTCTGTCTTATTTCAAAGAACCCATCTTTCAATTTGCTTTTGTTTTCTTTTTTTCCAATTTATTTCTTTAATTTTTTTAAACATTCATTCATTTTTGAGAGATAGAGACGGAGGGCAAGCAGGGGAGAGACAGAGAGAGGGAGACACAATCTGAAGCAGGCTCCAGGCTCTGAGCCAATAGTCCACAGCCTGACCTGGGGCTCAAACTCATGAACTGTGAGATCATGACCTGAGCTGAAGTCGGCTGCTTAATTTACTGAGCCACCCAGGCATGTCCTGTTTTTATTTATTTATTTTTGTTTCACTTTGAATAAAACTGAATTTGAAAGTGATATTACAAATTCAAATGCAACAGTTTGAATGAAGATGGGTATGTCATGTAGAAAATAGTTGGAGAAGTTAAAAGTTAACTGGCAAATTGAGTGCAGCATTAGCTAACTGGACTTTGTCATTTTTCCTTGACGAAATCCTGACTTGCTACTGCTGCTTGCCTCTATATATTTATGTCATTTTTTTTATTAGACTATAAGGGAAGTTCATGGTTGAAGAGGCCAGATAGGTCCTGATCATATTGGAACATGAAATCATCAAAGCTCAGAGATGAGCTTTTTTAGGGGATGTGATGTAGTAGAAAAAGCCCTGGAAGGGAGACTGGTGATCTAATTTGAAACTCAATTTTGCCACCAGCCATTGACCTTACAAATCATCAGTTCTCTGGGCTTCAGATCGTATATTCTGATACTTCTAGTACTACCACTGAAAATATTTTTTGAGTACTCAAAAATGTTATAGCACTTTGAAGTTAACAAAAATAATAATTCATCTGGAATAACTCATTTAATACTCACAATTCCACGAAGGCAGGAAATATTATTCCTGGGTTAAAAAAAAAAGTGAGTAAATTAAGAACCAAAGAAGTTAGATGGTATTATCAAGATCATGCAGCTGGGGGCACTCAGGTGGTTCAGTAGGTTAAGCATCTGACTCTTAATTTTGGCTCAAGTCAGGATATCAACGTCAGAATCTTGTGGTCATTAGTATGAGCCCCAGGTCAGACTCCCAGTGTGAAGCCTGTTTAAGAGTCTCTCTCTCCCTTTCCCTCTGCCCACACCCCATTCACAAATACACATACACACACACTCTCTCTCAAAAAAAAAAAAAAATGACACAACTAGAGTCAAATCCTGCTCTGTTTAATTCCAAAGCAGTGAATATTGTCTCTATGACTACTTTTTATATTTTCATTAACTTAATATCACTGTATGTATCTGGAAAATAATAACAGAATGCAAAACAATTAATCACTTATTATTTCATGTAGTTTCCTTGTCTACATAGCATATGACAACAATGATTTCTTGTTTCAGATCAAACTTCTTTCCAGTCAGATTGAAGTTGATCTTACTTGACATAGTTCTTTTCAGATAAGAATGAGCATCTGGCTCTCACAGAATCTTTTGCTCACTTTTTTGTTTTACATTCCCCAAAGATTTTATTTGGTAGGTCCATATACCTTTTCCCCATAGTCATAACTGATTTGTAATTTCTCAAATGTCCTAGTGCCCTTTAGTATCTCACCTTCGGACTCCCTAGGTGAAACTTTGTTTTCCAAGAAAGCTGCATATAGTGTCTGACTACATTTATTTACCCAAAGATCACAGACTTAGATGATGGAAATCCTGAGCTCTAAATCATATTTTTTTTAACCTGCATTTTTTTCTCATTTGAAATGAGGTCTTTGTACTATAATAAACACTCTTCCCAAACAAGGTACTCACCTAGTTCATTACACCAAGCAGCACTGTGTGATTTCCACTCCAAATACATTCTTCTTGTCAAGCAATACTTACAGAACAATAGCAATTTGGCCTTCCCTAATTGGACTCTCAGACAACCAAAGTGAGAGTATGCTTAGCACAACTTGAATGATCATTCTTTTATTGGCAGATATTGTGGTGGGTGGAAGTTATTGCCAAAAGATTTGGAATTTTTATTGAGAATTCCAGGAAGCCAGAGATTTCTGGGTAATATTTTAATCACTGAAAAGAAATCTTCCCCTTCGGGGCTAGAATCTGACTTCTGATCCCATACATATGTCAGTAAGTGATAAGAGTTCCATTTTCTTCTTTATATGACCTCTTTTCTTCATAAACCATAAGAAAATGAAGGGAATTCAAGAATTGTTTAGGGAGGAGTGTGTTTCTTCTTGTTGTTTGTATACTTTTAAAAAAATTTTTAAATGTTTATTTTTGAGAGACAGAGAGAGACAGAGGGCAAGTGGGGAGGGGCAGAGAGAGAGGGAGACACAGAATCTGAAGCAGGCTCCAGGATCCAAGCTGTCAGCACAGAGCCCAATGTGGGACTTGAACCCACAGCCTGAGAGATCATGACCTGAGACAAAGTTGGACACTCAACCAATTGAGCCATCCAGCAATCTGTCTTCTTGCTGCTTGTATACTTTAAGGCAAATCACACAATATTCCTTATTTTCTGGGGAGAAAGTCAGTCTCAAAAAGTTAGTCTCTTGGGCTTCTACTACTTGGGACCTTTAGGAGCATATTCTATATATTGTGAATTAAAATTCATAAACCTAGTAACATATGCAACACAAATATAAGCTATGTGGCTATTTGCATTGTAAACAGTGTTTTATCTTCTATAAAGAAATGTTTTCTCAGAAATAAAGTCCTATGAATTTTAGAATATTTCTTAGATAATAATTTTCTCTTTCTATCTTCTTGAGTTAGAAGTAACTTTATTCTATTTGCCATTATGGTGCAGACAGATGTCTGTGATCCTACCCATGTCTCTGATTAGCCACAGCAATGGAACGAGATTTGGGGATCAGATTTTATAGGGAGTTTTGTAGGACACTGGAACTTAATTTGTAAGACTCCATCTCCTTATTAATCACTGTTTCTGACATTCTGCCTTTATATTTGCCTGTCTAGTCATCCCAGAAATTTGTCTATTGTTATTGCATTGGCTTTCTGTGTATGAAAACACCAAGGAAAGCAATTATTCTACTCATAAGCAGGATTATTCTCTTAATTGTGCTTCCTTTTTTAAATAGATCATCTGAGGGGCGCCTGGGTAGCTGAGTTGGTCGAGTGTCTGACTTCAGCTCAGGTCATGATCTCACATCTCATGGGTTCCAGCCGTATGTCAGACTCAGAGCCAGGAGCCTGCTTTGGATTCTGTGTCTCCCTCTCTCTCTCTCTGCCTCTCTGCCACTTGCACTCTGTCTCTCTCAAAATAAATAAACATTAAATTTTTTAAAAAAATAGATCACCTGGGATTTTATTACACATACACACTAAAATATGTGAGTTCTCTGTGTGTGAGAAGTATATAGAATAAAGTTATGCCTAGACTACATTAGGATACATAACACCATAGGTGGTTGAGAAGGAGCATAAAAAAGGCCTTGAACTGTCAGAACAGTTCTTTCAATCAGGCAGAATTGTTGAAAGTCCCATAATCAAGAGTGGGGTTAGTTTAGAGTATATTTTCATGAGCTTACAAATTACTCAGCATGTGAATTCCAGAGGAATGTGCTTGGGGTCTTAAAGTACTATTTTGCTCCAGATTTTCATTAGGTCTTTTGAAGAGGGGAGGGTATTAGAAATGCAGATTGACATTTTAAATAACACGAGGAATGGTAGCTTGATGAACATGTATCTGTCCCTCTTCCTCTTAAACCCTCCTCAACTACCTTAGCTAGTTTTGGAGACTGAAACGTGATTAAAATTTAATTTTATTATAATTGAATAAATGTATATTATCATTAATTCTCAACTTTTTGTGACCACTCACCTGAAGGAAATTGCCATTCTTCCTATTAGTAGACATGGCTAGCTGTGGTAGTATATCTTGACTTTGTCCCAACAGAATCAGCTCCAGCAGGAAGGGGTGATAAGCAGTGGTAGTGGGGTGAAGCAAAAGATCCAAGAATTTTCCTGTGTATTTATGAGGATTGTCCACTCTTTCCAAACCCTTTGAAAAATCACTATATTATTTCAAATGAATTCATCAAATATTTGTCATGCTATAAACAATTGGATGCTAAGAAGATGATGTCTTTTTTGCCTAGAATATCACAGCTGACATGGAGAATTGAGATTTCCAAATTGGTGTATACATCTCTTTTTCAACTATTCATAAGATCTTTCTCCTTGTCTCCTTCTTCTTTCCTTCCTTTCTTCCCTTTTCTTTTCCTTTGTACCATATTAATAACAACTATTTTCCTATACAATGCACTGCTATGAGTACTTCCCATATATTGATTCATTTCATTCTCATTTAATGAGCCAAACAACCTTGTGAGTCCAGCACATGTTGTCCCCATGTATACATAGGAAAAGTGATATTGATCTTTTAGAGATTCTAGAATTCACCTAAGATCATATATCTAATCAATGATAGAATTGGGATTTGAACACTGGTAATTTCCTTTCCTTTTTTTCTTTCTCTTGTATTGGCTTCTTTTCCTTGGTTTTATTATAGCACTTTGCCATTAAATAGCAAATTATTATTTGCTGTTTTCCCCCCCATTAGCCTGTGTTTCCCTTCAAATTTATATAATTTTAGTCTCTCAACTCCATCATTAGTTAAAGATGAATCATATCATATGTGATTAATGAATGTTGCAAGAAGGAAAATACAGGAAACTTTGATGATGGAGACAACACAGGGAAAATCTCTGCGAGGGCATTATTGGCTGAGATCAGGCTCCTGAAGAAAACCACAGAAGGGATATTTGGCAAGGTGGAAATGAGAACCTTCCGGGAGGCAGAGGTTAATGTAGCAGAAGAAAACTTTTTCCAACTTGATTGTTTTTCTCAGAGCTTGTCTACAAGTAAGAACAGTTTCGGGGCGCCCGGGTGGCTTAGTCGGTTAAGCGTCCGACTTTCGCTTAGGTCATGGTGTCGCGGTTTGTGGGTTCGAGCCCCGCATCGGGCTCTGTGCTGACTGCCAGCTCAGAGCCTGGAGCCTGTTTCAGTCTGTGACTCCCTCTCTCTCTGACCCTCATGCTGTCTCTCTCTCTCTCCTAGAAATAAATAAAACATTAAAAAATTAAAAAAAAAAAAAAAGAACAGTTTCCTGGGTGCACAATTGTGTAGTCACACAAGTTCATGTGTTTAGGAGGGTCCTGCACTAGATTTAATGTTTTGCTATTGGTGTGAAATTCTTAGTAATTTTTAAAGAAGAGGTTTCTCTTTTTAATTTTATACCGGGCCCTGCAAACTATACCATTATTACTTCTTTTAGCTCCAGTTAGCCCTTCAGAGACTCATGTAATCATAAGGGTAATGATCACATAGTCATAATGACAACTTCAAGGGTTAATATCTTAATCATGTCTTCCAATTAGAGTGTGTGGAAAGGCATATGTGTCTAGTCCACCAGCACTACCCATCATTGCTACCCACCAGCTTCTTCCATACATTTATATAATATCTGAAGCTAAAATGGGGGAGAGGGGTGGATAGTGGTTTGAATTTGTACTCCCTATGGAAAGAGTTTAAGAAAAACATTTATTTCTTTTGCATTTGACATAAAATACATTCTGGAAGACTTTTCTGCAAAAAAAAAAAGTTAACTTGGAGTTAAACTTGGTTAAAGAAAAATTATATATTCTGAATGGGCTTTTAGATATCCTTCTCTGTAGTAGGCCAAATTGTTGCTTTTGATCATGCTGCAGTGAGAAAGAATTAACCAGACGCAAACTACTAGTGTTCAAATCCCAGCTCTATCATTTACCAGATATATGATCTTAAGTAAATTCTATCAGCTCTAAAGAATTAACATCACTTTTCATATGTATACATGGGGATGACATGTTGTTTTGCTGATTAAATGAGGATGAAATGAATTAATACATTGGAAGTACTCATTGCAGCACATTGTATAGAAAAATAGTTGTTATTAATATGGTGTAAGAGCTGGTCGAATTCTTCAGAGTTTGTGGGGAAGTGTTTCGAATGCATTTGTAATAGGTAAGGAGGAGAAAGATGAAGGCAAGATAGATATCTTGGCATGTAGAGGTCTGGTCTTAAGTACATTCCTGACTTTATATATATACCTAAGTACATCTCTGATGCTCCTGCAATATGTCAAGGGCTTTAGTGCTGCATGTGAACCGTGCTGGGAGACATGTGATGGGAGCAATGTTAAGCTAAAACAATTTTTTTTCTAAATTTCTATTCCTTCTGATATTTCCCCTGGACTCAGAGCTGGGAATAAGGTGAGATTTTAAAGGTTCAGAGGGAACAAATGGAAGCTTAACAGCCATCTGTTGTTCCCAGGGGCATCTGGGAAGCTTTTCTCTGAAGGATGCATCATATGAGCTCTCTCTATAGCTCTCTCCTTTACCCATACACTGGCTCAACACACAAAAGCACATAGACACTTAGAGTCAGACTTCAGCAAAACTGTGAGTTTTGTGGACTTTGTCTTCTTAATTCTCCATCTCCCAGTTTTTATTCCCCATTTGCTTCTCGGAAGCTATTCTTTTCCTTATTGTTCACTCATTAATTATTTTCTTCAACAAGTATATAAAATTTATATTGGAAACAAGTACTCTGCTAGTTTCTGAGGCTACAGTAAGCAGGTCAGATAAAGTATTTAGCTGGGGGAAATATACAGTAGTAAGGAATTCATAAAAATATACTAGATTATTGGTAATTCTGAAAATTCTATGAAGGACATTAACAAGGTTATAAGACAGTAAAGAGCAAGGGAAAATCACTTTAGATATGAAGATTGAAGATACTCCTTGGGGGAGATAGACTTTGAACCAGCCTACAGGATGAAATGAGCCCATTGTGCCAAGAATTGGAAAACGAGCATGCCAGAAAGAAGGAACAGCAAGTTCAATGATCACAACCAGGAAAGTGTATTGGTATTTTAAGGAAAAGAAATCAATTCTCCTGAATTATAGAAATAACAGGGGGAAAATAGAGAGCAGGAGGAAGGAGATCATGATGAACACTCTGGATTAGAGTAAAAGGGTTGGAATTAAATTTAAGAGAAAATGTAAACCATTGAGGACTTTTGATCGGAGGAATGAAATACACTGACTTACATTCTAAAAAAAAAAAAAAAAATCATCCATTGCTGTAAAAGTGGCAAAAGTGGAAGCCAAGAGATGAAAAATCATCCTTGCAGCAGATGATAAGAATTTGCAAGGGTGGTGACAAGGAGACGAAGGCAAACAGGTGAAATTAGGAACATTTGGGAAGTGGAATCCACCCGGCTGGTGATGGACAGGAGGGAGAGGGACAAAACCAAGGACAAGATCCGTACGTAGTGAGAGGGTAATGGTCTTATCAATATCCTGTCAAAATCTGTTCTCAGAAAAGTATCAGATCAAGATTGCTTTCCGTTAATTACATTTTTTGAACTTCCTGCCTCGAGACATTTCGTAAGTACTGCTTTGTGAATATGACCAAGAGAGCACAGTTCAGAGCATTCTGTCTCACAGAGAGCTCAGTGTTTCAACAGGCAGTGGAGACCGAAGCTCTAAGAGTAATATTCTACGAGCAGGAACTTTGACTGACTTGCCCTATATTCACATCACATGGGCTCCCACCTATCCTGCTCCCACTTTTAGTAAAGTTCCATTCACCACTCCTTTCCCTGCCTTTGTTGATTAGTAGTTCATACCAACTGACCCCAAGCCCCAGAGCATGTCTGTAATAGATGTCAGAGAATGAAAGATGAAAACCGGTTGGAGAGGAGGTGGAGAGTAGCTTTAGTAATGAACATCCTCTTCTCCAAAAGAAGGGTTTGGCTTTTTTTTTTTTTAATTTTTTTTTTTTTTTTATTTCTAGGAGAGAGAGAGAGACAGCATGAGCAGGGGAGGGTCAGAGAGAGAGGGAGTCACAGACTCTGAAACAGGCTCCAGGCTCTGAGCTGGTAGTCAGCACAGAGCCCGATGCGGGCTCGAACCCACCAACCGCGAGATCATGACCTAAGCAAAAGTCGGACGCTTAACTGACTAAGCCACCCAGGCGCCCCAGGCTTTTTTTTTTTTTTTTTAATCGAACAGCATTTTTCTGCAGCATAGTCAACATATGTCATGAAATTTCAAGATGCCAGCTATGATCAAAACTCAATTTTGCATAAAATGTAGAGATTTAGATTGATTTTTCATACTGTTTTTCTTATTTTCTATAGCTGTCGTTTTCTTTTAGAGTATATTTTGTTGTATTCCTTACATCTTATTTCTACTTAAATGCATGGTTCTCTCATATGTCATCTACAGCCACTTCACTTTTTACTCGAGATTTTCTCCCAGGACAATTCTATATGCTGACTAATCACAAACCCCTATTTCAAAAGTTTACCTAGGCTTCAAGCACACACTTAACCAGTGGGCAATTTATCTAAAAGTATCTCAGCAAATATATTTAGAGTAAGCTTTTTATAATTTTTTCTTGCCCAATCTTTCGAATTAATATTTTTGAAACATTAAATCAACTTTAATTTCTCTTATATTACTTTAATCATTGTCATTTTAATAGGTAAATATTCTTTTAAAGGATTATGAACTATATTTAATTCATGATCTTACTCCATTAATAAGATGCAGTTATTTCAGTAAATTGTACTGTTGTGCAAAATATTTACTGCTCCTCTCTTCAGGATATTGGCTTAACTAAAGATTATGTATTCTCATCCTCTTAATGTCAGACTGGGTCATCAAATTTGATACATGCTTCTTTTAAATCAAAGTTTGACAGTTATTCTGTGGATGGCCATCCTCTCTCTTCCTCCTGACATGAGACAGGTGTACTCCAACTAGAGTTCATACATGCGGAACGAAGAGAGTAGGGAGCTGAGTCCTAAATGAAGTAAGATGGTCAACAATGAGTAAAAACAAAACTTGGTTTTTGTAAGATACTGCGATTTTGTTGTACTTGTTGCATATGGCCTTTAATAGTTCATTCTTAAAGTTAAGAAGAATTTAGAAAGTTGTGGGAACTTGGTTGAAGCATGTCTGTACCCTGACTTGCATGAATAAAATATGAAAATAATAACAGTATCCACACAAAAGATAACGGTGACAACTATATGTAATTTATTATATAAAGTACTTACCAGAACTCCTGACACATAGTAAAAACTTAGAACATTTTAGCTAAGGAAAGAAACCCTGGATAGCTGGAAGGTGTGAGGTCAATAATACATTCCTCATTCTCAGAATCAGCAAGGGCTGAGACTTAGATCCACTCTACACACTTTGTCATGGTAACTCTAAATGTCAGAGGTCATTCTTCTATTTAAAACTTGACCCATGAGAATTAGAATCTGAATCCTAGTTGGAATAAGTGTCTCACAGTGGCTTGAAAGATAACTGTACCTCTCTCAGGACCTCAGATGTTACCAGGAAGAAAGAGGACACTAGAGGGTCTCTGGATCACTACTTTCTACTTGCGCATTAATGATACATTTTACCAAAAATAATTTTTTTTAATTCACACATTTGAAACTTGCCTCAGTGAAGGCTTGGCCTTTCTAAGTCATTATGAATATTAACAGATTTTGAATAATACTGCTATTAGCTTTAGAATAATGTTTAGGTTAGTAACATTATTGGTTTCATACTTTGGAATTTAGAATATTAATTGATGGAATTTCAGAAAGTGGAAAAAATAATTCCTCTTCACTTATTGCTACTGACCTCACTATTTTGAATTTTCTGGTCCAATGCTAATTCTTCATTTGATTCATAGTATATTCTGGAGATGGTTCAGTGAGAGGCAGCAAGGGCCATTAATATCCTGTCTTGCCACAGTAAGGACGACTCTGCAATACCACAGTTTCTCATGAAGGATGGGTTTTAAATATGTATAGAGTGAGCTACTATTTGATGGATCACAGCAATGGCTCTTTCAATGAGAGAACAAGCCTATCCCAAAGCTAGACATTCCCCTACAGATGACACTCCAGAACTCTGCTGCCAATACACTTTTACTTAAAATAAAAATTGACTGATGACCAGAGCACTCTAGTGTGAAAAATGGAGTTATGCCCTCTGCTAAACTGTGATGTTGGTGGAGATTTGGCTTAAGAAAATCCTCTTGTCTTTCTGCTCAATACTGTCTGATAGAAGAAACCAAATTTGTACTACATGGTAAATGACTAAGGCTAGTGAAATTTGTTACTCCATATCATTACACACACACATACACGTTAAACTTGACTAAGGATAGATAGGAGTATCTTAACAAAAATGAATATATCAATCTCCATCTCTGGTGTAGCTGGGGATATTATTTTCCTCACTTCAGCAGCAATGGGGGACACGGTTTCTGCCTTTCTTCACAGAATAAAGCTTTCTTACATAGAGACAATAGGAGAGAAGGATGTGGGTAGAGTTCTTCCACCTCCTGAAGGACTGAGGGTCCACTTCCCTAGGTCAAAATTTTGAGCCCTGTGATAGGTTGAATTGTGTCCCATAAAAAGACATATTGATATCTTAAACCCAGAGTACCTCAGACTGTGACCTTATTTGGAGACAGGGTGGTTGCAGACGTAAACAGTTAAGATAATGTCACACTGGAGTACAGTGGGCATTTGATCCAATAGAATTGATGCCCCTAAGTAAGGAGAGAGACAAGTATGAAGATGGCTGTGTAAAGACATAAAGAGCAGCTGGAGTTCTTATGTTGCCACAAGCCACAAAATGCTAGGCTGACAGAAGCTGAAGCGGTAAGGATCATCCTTTAGAGGCTTCAGAGAGAGCATGGCTCAGTAGACACTTTGATTTCAGAATTTCAGCCTCCGGAACTGTGAGAGAAAAATTTCTATGGTTTTAAGCCACCTAATTTGTGGTACTTTTGGCAGTCACAGGAAACTAATAAAAGCCCCAGTGTACAGACTCAGGCTCCATCAGCCTACCAACCTCTCCTAGCTTAATTTTGCCAGCTTAATTCTTACGGTTCTTTCTCGTGCTTGCTTGTATCTACTTTATATGAGCCGATGCTCATGTCACATCCTTCCCTGTAACTGCCTGTTTCTCCTTAGATTTTGGACTTGTTTGCCTGTGACCAAAGTGCTCTTACAGGTTCAAGAAAACTAATGACTTTTCCGTTTGTTTGCTGTGTTGTTATTATCAGTGTTGGAGCTTTACTCTTCTAGATCTCTAAATCCTGAAGCAGAAGCCGGAAGCAATGCATTTGATATGTTTTATTTTGTTTTCATTTTTGTTCAGTTCAAAATATTTCAATATATTTTCTAATTTCATTTGCATTTTTTCTTTGACCGATGGCTATTTGGAAATTTATTTTTAAAATTCCACACATTTGGGGATTTAAAAAATATATAGACTTATTTTATTGGTAACCAGTCTCATTCTCAAATATTTTATATAATTCATGTGAATGTGTTGAAATTTGGTTTATAAGTCAGAATATGCTCTATCTTAGCAAGAACTCTATGTACCTGAAACAAATGGTTATTATTCTGTTACTTATTGAACTGTTCTTATATCCATGATTTTATAATTTTTGTCAAGTTTGGTGTTTTTGTTGTAGTTCTTAGCTAGTAGTTCTTCATATATGTGTTTCTGAAACACATAGTATAGTACTTGCTATTTGGTCACAGTCACTGAGGTTCTGTTTATTTAATTTTTACCTTACCTTGCAAATTTTCATTATTTTCTGTTTCACCTATGCCATCAGGATCATTGATCATTTCTGAAGTATCTAATTGCTTTTCATATAATATCTAGTAAATTTTTAAAATTAAAGTTTCATTTGGTTCTTTTAATTCCTTGATGACTAACCTAATTATGTTAATCTGTTCCTTTAAGTTCTTAAGTATATTTTTAAAAGCTGTTTAAAGTTCTTATTAAAGTCTGCTTAAAGTCTTTATTAAAGTCATTCCATCATCTCTGTCATTTCTGGTTTGTTTCTTTTGCCGGATTTTCTCCTGGGAATAGATCACATTTCTTGCTCCTTGGAATTTTTTTAATTGAATTCTGGATATTGTGAACCCTATGTTGTTTGAACGCTGGGTTTTGCCTCTTCCTTTAAGAGTGTTTTGGAAGGAAGACTATAAAGTTTCTTGCCTATCTTCTTGATCCTTCTAAGGCTTTTAAGTTTATCTAGAGTAGCCTTTAGCATAGGACAATGTTTCTTACCCTCAACAGTGTTAATATTTGGCTTCAGATAATTCCTTGTTTCAGCAGCCTGTCCAGAGAATTGTAGGACATTTAGTAGCATCTCAGTTCCCACTCACCAGATAAGAGTAGTACCCCTTTTTTCCACAGTTGGGACAAACAAAAATATCCTTAGACATTACTAAATGCCCACCTGTAGACAATATTGTCCTTTGTTGAAAACCACTGATTTAGGAGAACTTCAGCCCTACCAACATGATGTGATGATTGTAGGTTCTTACTGAATGTCCTGGTTGTTCAGATAGAGGCTTTTATTATGTCAGTTGAAACCTAAATATCTTCCATCCTATATGAACTATGGGAATATTCGACATCAAGGTCCTGGTTATTCTCTATCTTCGTGGAACATTAACCTTTTTCTAGACAATGATATTTTAAGAACAGGAGGAACTGAGTGAAAATTACAATGAATAATTTTTCTATTTTGTTGCAGAAGAAATAGAATGATATTGCAATGAGGTCATTATTTTCTGAAGAATAATAAAACACTGGAATAACATGGAAGAAAGCACAGTTTTTAGTTGTATTCATTGGTTCATTTAACAAGTATTTACTAAAAAATATAAATACATATGCACACAGAGATATTCTGTATTCATTATGTCTTAGGAAAATAATGATAAACAAGACATATTCCTCAAGGTATTTGTGTCTTACAGTAGACAGAAAAGAAAATCAATCACCACAACACAGTGGTAATGGTGCTATAACAAAAATCACTTTTTTCTTTAATGGGATGATAGAAAATGAGCACAGAAAAGCAATATTTAACTGAGGCTGGCACTATTAATAAACATTTAGAAGATAAAAAGACCATTAGACCAAGTCTTAAAATGGACAAATGTGGTAAATACTCAATTCATAAAGAATAACAGGAGCAAAATTAAGAAGGAGAGAAAATGATTAGTCTAGGAAATGCAAGCAGACTCATAGAGCAAAACTTAAGTAATTATAAGAGGGAGGTAGTGAGGTTGCAAATGCAGTAGGAATCAAGTGTATAGGTCCTTCTAGATCATTCTTAAGTTTTCTTCTGAAGGTAATAAGGAACCCTGAATACCTTGGAATAGGGAGAACATGATTAGATTCAAATTTTAGTAAAAACTGTTTCAGATCAATTGCACAGGATAGATTAAGAAGGAAACTTTTGTATTATACTCATGTTCTTAACCGAAAGACCCAGGTTTTTTAGCTTTCATTGGGTTTAAATGATATCTAGGCCTACTGTGCAGCTGTCATTTTGGGCCTCACTATTGCTTTTATGGATGGGGCTTATTATTTTGTGGATCACACAATCTGTTGTTGCTTAAGACTGAATCCATTAGCTTCTGGTATTTTGGGAGGCTACGGAGAAATCTAAACTGGTTGGATGTTTGTTTCTTTACAAAAGATAACCATTTTTTCCCCTTTTAACTCTGAATTCTTGTCAGATTTAATTTTTATAGTATAGCAATTAATTTTATTAATGTGAGTCTGTGTCTTTTCTTGTTCTGTTATTCTATTAAATTTCTTGATCTGAATTTAAACCTTTCTTTAGCCAATATATGACTTATTCTCATTTAAGTTTAGGTGTTACTTCCATTTCTTTTATTTTCTTCTCAGTTTCCAAGCCCCACTCTTCAAATGTAATACCTTTGCTTTTCTGAATGGATTATATTCTCCCTTAGTATTATTTTTTATTGTGGTAAAAAATACATAATATGAAATCAATCTTATTACGTTTTTGAGAGTACAGTACAATATTGTTAATAATGTGTACTTTATTTTACAACAGATCTATGAACATCTTTTATGACTTAAATTATATACCCATTGAACAACAGCTCCCCATTTCTTCCAACTCTACCCTGTGGCAATTACCATTCTATATTCTGCTTCTATGAGTTGTACTTTAGATACTTCCTATAAATGAAATTATACAGTATTTGTCCTTTTTGTGATAGGTTTATTTCAATTAGCATAATATCATTAAGATTCATTCATAGTATAGCATATAATGGCATTTCCTTCTTTTTTTAAGGCTGTATAACATGTCATTTTATGTATATGCCACATTTCCTTTACCCATTCATCTGTTGAACATTGGGCTGTTTTCACCTCTTGGCTATTGTCAATAATGTTGCAATGAATATGAGAATGCAGATATCTCTGATACCTTGTTTTTGTATTCTTCTGGATAAATATGCAGAACTAAGTATACTTAGTAGTTTTATTTTTAATTTTTTGAGAAATCTTCATACTGTTTTCCAGAGCGGCAGCATGAATTTATATTCCCATCAACAGTGCACAATGGTTCTCATTTATTCACATCCTTGCCAACATGTATTATTTTCTGTTTTTTTTTTTTTTTTTACAATAGCCATCCTAACAATGTGAGGTGATGTATTTTTGTAGTTTAGATTTGCATTTCTGTGGTGCCTCACTCCATTTGGGATGGTATAACAAAATACCATAGATTGAGTGGCTTATAAACAACATCTTCTTTAGGTACTATTTGTGGTTACCATGGAGCTTCCTAAAACATAATTATAACAATATATTTTAGCTGACAATAATTACAATTGAGTACAAAAACTCCATTATTTTACTTACTTCCCACACACTTCGTTTTGGATGTCACAAACTATATTTTTATACTGTTTATCCATTAACATACTTTATAGTAATAGTATAAAAAAACTTGTCTTTTAAAATTAATTACCACCATTACAGTATCACAGCATTCTCTATTTGTCTATATGTTTTCCTTTACCAGTGAGGAACACACTACTATGTTTTCATATTAATATCTAGAGTTCTTTTGCTCCAAGTTGAAGAACTCTCTGTATCATTTCTTGCAAGGCAGTTCTGCTGGTGATGAACTCTCCTAGCTTTTATTTAAGACTTAGTTTCTCTTTTATTTTTTGAGGGACAATTTTGCTGGTTATACTAGTCTTGGTTGGCAGTTTTTTTCTTTTTGCACTTTGCTTTTTATCATCCCCTGCCCTTCTGGCTTGCAAGGTTTCTTCTGAGAAATCCACTGATGGTCTTATGGAAACCATTATTATGTCTTTTTTCTCTTACTGCTTTCAAATATCTGTTTTTGTTTTGAGTTTTGACAATCTGAATATAGTGCATCTCAGTTTGGACTTCTTTCATTCCATCATAGTTAGAGTCCACTAGGCTTCTTGAATCTGAATGTACATTTTCTTCCTCCAGATTCAGGAAGCTTTTCACAATTATTTTTTCAAATAAGTTTCTTCCTGTTTCTCTCTCTGTTCTTCCTGGATTTGGATAATGTGAATAATGTGGGATTGCTTAATGTCCAGTAAGTCCCTTAGGCTCTTTTAACTATTCTTTTTATTGCTCTGACAGGATAATTTCATAGGATCTGTCTTCAAGTAAGCAGATTCTTTCTTCTGCTTGATCAAGTTTATTGTTGAACCCCTCTAGTAAATTTTCCAATTCAGTTATTGCATTGTCCAACTTCAATATTTCTGTTTTATTACTGCTTTTATCATTTCCATTTCAATTGATATTCTCATTTTGTTCATTGTTTTCTTTGTTAATATTCTCTATTTGTTCACTGATTTACTGAACATTTGATCATCTTTATGATACTTATTTTGAATTATCTTCAGGGATTTCATATTCCTTCATTTATTGAGGTTTAGTTTCTGGAGAATTATTTTGTTCCTTTATGCTGTTTTTCTCTTTTTTCATGTGCCTGGTAACTTTGTATTAGGATCTGCATATTAAAAAAACAAAAACAAAAACAAAACACAGCTACCTCTATCAGTCTTTACAGACTGGCATCAAACAGGGAAAGAACTTCCCCCAATAAACCCAGCTAGAGACTCTTGGAGCCTTTTACACATTTCCAGTGTATGAATCTCCCCTGGACTTGGGATTGTATACTCACAATTAGAAAGGTTTGCAGATTTCTTTTTTCAGGATCTTATGATCTCTTGCTCCCTCTAGTGTCCACGGGCAGTACTGTTGATTTCCTGGACTTCAACAAACCTCCCAACCCGTTTGTTCTCAGCAGCCTTTTTAGCATATGTTGGGTTCTGTCTGTGCTCTGACTCAGGTGAGACAGAAACCAGACCTTCAGGCAGGCCACTCAAAAACCCTGAATTTTGGACACATGCATCCAATCTTTCTTCCCAAGGAGAATGCAGGTGGTTTTCCTCCCACTTGGTCCGTACTGAGCTGCAAGGAAGGATAACAGTGTGTGCTAGTCCCAATCATGCCTTTGTTCTCAGCAAGCCCCCACCCTAGAGCCTTTTCCCATGAGCATGAGATTCAGGGAAGACAGAAACCAGTCCCTAGAGCAGTCCCTTAAAACATCTGAACATTGAAGGTTGGTTTCTGATAGAGACTTCTTAAAGTTTTGTACTTCAATAGACTCTACTTTTAGTACTGAGAGTTTCAGGTACTTTTTAGATTTCACTTTTGATTTCACCTTTGACTGATTACTTAGAATTGTGTTACTTTGTTTCCAAATATTCGAAGATCCTCAGCATTTTTATTTTCTGTTATTGATTTCTACCTTAATTCTACTGTGATAAAAGAACATATCTTGTATGGCTTGACTCCTTTCCCATTTATTTATTGAAAACGTCTTACAACACAGAATATGGTCTGTCTTTGTAAATGCTCCATGTACACTTGTAAAAGATGTACATTCTGCTGCTATTCTTGTTTGGACTACTCTATAAATATGAATTAGGCAACACTGGGCCAATAGTGTTGTTCAAGTCTTCTATATTTCTCTATGCTTCTTTATATTTGATTTTCTGTCCCTACTTGTACTATTCATTATGAGATATAGTATTGAAATCTCTAACTATATTTGAGGATTTCTCTACAATAAGATTCTTCCTTGCAGTTCTCTCAGTTCAGTTTCAGATTCTTTAAAACTAGTGTATGTATTAGGTGCATACACAGAATTATTACATTATCTTTATGAACTGACCCCTTTACCACTATGAAATGATCTTCTTTATCCCTGATTAGAAAGCTATGCTCTGAAGTCTCTTTAATATGATATTAATATTGTTACTCCAGCTTTATTTGACCAGTGTTAGTGTTCTATTTTTTCTAACCTTTTACCTTTATTTGTGTTTTTGTACTTAAATGACTCTTTTTTTAGGCAGTGTATATGGGTCTTGGGTTTTTTTTTAATTCATTCTGATGATCTTATAGAGAATTCTATTATCATTCATTAATGACAACTACCTGCATCTGAGGAAATACTTACTCAAGAGTAAAGAACCACCCAAAAGGATTCGTAGGAACAATACCTAGATATCAGACAACAACAAGAGAAGCAGCTATAATCACTACCCAGACTCAAACCATCATATTGTAGGGAGGATCATGTTGAAGATAAACCTCCCCAACAGGAAAAAAATAAATAAATCTATATTAATGTAGTTCTGGTCCCATCTAACAAACCTAAAAACAAGATCTGAAAAAGATCAAAGAGTTTCTACAAAGCTTACTGTATCAAAAAACAAAATTCAAAAATATTTATAGGAGTATAAGAATATCTAGCATCCAATAAGGTAAAATTCATGTCTGACATAAAATCAGAAATTACCAGAAATTGAAAGATTCAGAAACAGACAACTCATAATAATAAAAAAATCAATAAATTAAAACTAACCAATAAGCGGTAATAGCAGTAGAATCAACACACAAAAACATTAAAAGTTATTACTATATTCCATATATTCAGGGAGCTACAAAAGCTGTGCAGATTTATGGAATTCCTTCTTTGTGGAGCTTTTTCTTGCTACTCTGCCCTGCATAGAATGCCTTGCATTCTAGCCTCCTTAGCTTCTCCAGACTCCAAACTTCTCTATCCTCAACTGATGAAGACTGTGTTTCCCGTCTTGAACCTCTCCTGGAAACTTGCTCCAGACAATAAGCTACAATCAGTGTAGGACTCAATTCATTTCCCCTATCTCCTTAGGGATCACAATTCTCCTTTGCTTGATGTCCAATGTCTTGGGTCTCATTGTTTCACATATCTTGTTCAGATTTTTAGTTATTTGTCTTCTTTTTTTTAAAGTATCTTTCCCTCATAAATCTATTTGAATTATGTGGAATTGTGATTCCTAAAGTATTCTTTTATTTGTATAGTAAATCATTTTAAAACTATTCTTTTTCTTTGCACTTTGAATTGATGTTTTGTCTTTCCCGTTAATAAGTATTTTCATAAGCCATTTTTTTCCTGATGCACTCTCCCTTAAAAAAAAAAAAGGATGTCTGATAAGGATTAGTATCTGTACATATATGTGGTTAGTTTTTTTTTTTCTCATAGTGTAAATGATTGCTATTAGAATCATAATCCTGGACAAAGAATGATTCAGAGTACAGGCCATCTCAGTCAGGTATTTCTCTGCACCATGTTTTGTTCTGTTAGGTGAGGTCCCTTCACCATGCAAACTGTAAGTATCTGTCTTTGTATTTAAACCACCTATGTGCCAAGGGCATCCTATAAATAAGTCCAGTGCTATTGTCCACTGCTTCAAGGAAAAGCCTATACTTCCCTGATGGGTTTAGATGCTATTAAGGTAAAGCAGCCAAATATATAGTTCAATTAAGATTCTTTACAAATCTCCATGAGTTTTTCTATCCTACTTATTTTAGGAGGCATTATGTCTTTCAGGGAAGGATATTGTCTGGCTATACGGGAGAATATAGTCCCTTCCTTTTTTATATATAGAAGAGATTTACACTGCACCTATCACAGTCTCCAGAGCTGATACTGAAATTTCTAAATTGTAGGGACTTAAGTCTGAATTTTAACTCAAGGTTGAATAACTGAGTACACACCCTCCCATTTCCTAGTAACTGTTTAAAGATTTAAATGGCTAATTATATCTGAAGCTTCATGAGGAAACAGGAACATACCTAGGTTTTTTTTTTTTAATTCTATAAACCAAGACAGGAAATAAAGGGCCTCTGGAAAATAAGAGTGTAGCATAATTAAACATCAACTTTCAGTAACAAAATAGTAAAAGTTACTATGGGAAAAACCAATATTTTGAGCCATATGGTAAGCAAATAAAGAATATTAATCTCCAGGCAAATATGAACTAAGAAATTCTATTTTCATCCACTCACACCAAGAACCTTCCTAAGCAGAGGTGGGATAATTGAAGAGGCATGTGAACCAAGAACATGTTTCTTTGGCCAAGGGATGGTAGGTAAAGGGTATTGAACAAAACATTACTTTTTTGGCCAATGTCTGTTTCAAGGGCATTATAGACAATGAACACTTTGACCATTAATCTAAACTGCCTCAGTTCGTCAACTTCATAAAATATGGAGTGATAATATTTTTTTGTCCAAACAGGGAATCTCTTGAGAATGAAAGGTAGCACTATTAAAAGTTCAACCAGATATCAGTAAACACCAGATATTTTCTGTACCAATCAGTGTATGATCACTGTACTAAAAGTCTACTTTGACTTGGATTTCTCCTACTCAAGAAACAAGTTATCAGCTATATTGCAAACTCTTCTTCCTGGTATTCAAAGCTCTCCATAATGTGGCTCCACATCACCTATCTATTACTCCATTGCTGTCAGGCTCTCCTGGAAGAGAATTAACATGAGATCTGCAGTGTGACTAGCCTAGTAATGAATCATGGAAATCTTCTCTTTAGCCAACATCTCAGTGACTATGAGTGTTGGGTAATATCTTCCATGAAAGGATAATGATAGATAACTTTCTGGATTCCCTTCAGCATGTAACTTGAAATACTTTTTTTTCTACTAAGTCAGAGGAGTAGGGAGGTGGGATCTTCTTTTCCTGGGTTGAGATAGTTGATACAATCTAGGTATGATCTTGAGCAATGACTGAGAAAAGAGTGTGTTGCTTATGGGAAATAAGTTACAGCTCACTTCATTAGCAAAAGCTCAACAAAATTTTAGGGGAGCACATTGGCTTAGGGGCTCAGGCTGATTGAAAAATGTGAGTTAGAGATAGTAAGGTCCAAATAAACACAGCCAGTTAGTCTAGAGTGTTTGTGTAATGGAGTAGGTGAGAGCAGATTACATGGGAAAGCTTTAGCCAGGATACTACAGGTGCCTTGAGACCACTCACTGTGGCAGAACAGGTTTACAATCAGTGAGCAAATTTTAATGATGAGCACACCTGAGGTTATTGAAAACCACCCTGCTCTGACTTTGACATTCAAACTAGAATAGATTTGAAACATGTACATTGCTTGGGGATAAGGGTGAACATATATATCTGAACAATTAGTGAAGAGGAAACAGAACAGGAGTTAACAGCAGCACAATTTTGGACAGACGGTAGACCGTCAAAACCTAGCTACTCATGCATTAATAAAATAATTTGGAAAGCTATTTGGACTTTTATTTGAGTACTTGCAAGTTCTATGACAATAGACATTTTAAACCGAGCTGCTGATTCAGTGACCTGTTATTATTAGCTCTGGTAGCACTTAGTATGATAAAAGGCATATAGATTTAGTCGGATTCTTATCTTCTTGTCAGAAAACTTAATGCTGAAATCTCCTAACTCACAACTGGACTGTAAACATTGATTACCCTCGTATACTGCACAGATATAGGATATTGACTTGCATTTTTATTGACTGTGTGAAATGGGGAGTTATGCTAATTAACATGACACAAACTTGTACTTTGTGGTTTCCCATTCCTGTGTTACAGATCACCTAAACTGATATATCTGCAGTTTTCCAGTATTGCAATTGTGTTTTAGTATAATTATTTACTGATCTGTTAATGTAAGAGGAAATGGAACTACAATTATGAGGATTAGTCTGTTATTCTCAATGTATAGCCTTACACATTTCCTAGTATAATTCTCACATTGACTGTTCTGTTCTTCTTTGTCCTCTATACTGAATATTTTGTAGACATTGCTTTAAAATCAAAAGATCCAGTCCATCATGGACTTAGGCTACCTATAAATTTTTACTTATACACCAGTTGGAAAGTTGTCATGATTTTTTTAATCCCGGAAACTGAGGCAGAGTTGGTGGAGTACTCACTGCACTAAAGAAAATAGAATACTTAGTTACTTTCTTCAAAATGTTAACAGTAAAGCATTGGGAACCTAACAATGAAATTATGAGACTTGGAGAAGGTTAAAAAATTTTTTCTCTTTGGCCATTTGAAAAGTTAAATTTGTCTCTGAAATACTTTTTGTCTGGCACTAATATTTTGCCTTATTATAATCCAACATTATTAGATAAGTTTCCAAATGCTTCTCTTTTGGAGACTTTATACATGCCTAGTAGTTTCAGAATTACCTTTTGAACACTGCTTTTATAGGCTAAACCTTACCTTTTTAATATTTCATTCTTTCCATGTGGAATGTCAAACACCTTCTGGTAAAACTTATTAAGTGTCCTCTACATAGTAGCTAGTTTTCCAGCCAAATTAACTGGCAAGGCAATTATTGAGTCTCTGTTTTATCTCCATTATATAGGTGATGAAATAAAGACACAGAAAAAATTAATGACCTGTTCATGTTAACATGGCTATTATAAGATGAAGTAAGAACACAAACTTAGGGCACGATGGAGCCTCAAAAGTATGCCCACTCATAATTCACTCATGAATGAACTGATGAAATATGAATATATTTAAATGTGCCATATTTGCAAGCTGACACCAAATAAGTTGAAAATAGCAAATAAAGAATAGTATAGTTGTTAGGAGCATGCAGGTAGAGTAAGAAGTATCTAAACATGAGTCTTTTCTTTGACACTCCCCAGCTCAGTCACTAAGCTACCTTAAAAATCACATGTCTTTTATTAAAATTCTTTTTTTAAATGTTTTATTTATTTCTGAAAGAGAGAGAGAGACAATGTGAGCAGGGGAGGGTCAGAGAGAGAGGGAGACACAAAATCTGAAGCAGGCTCCAGGCTCTGAGCTAGCTGTCAGCACAGAGCCCGATGAGGGGCTCAAACTGAGCCACCCAGGCGCCCCAGACATCACATGTCTTTAAAATGAACATAAATTTCCTTCTGACTTCATGAGAATTAAAGAAAACTGCAATTAAGTGTATAAAAACAATGTTAGTACACACTTAATAAATTTTAACCTTTAGTAAAGTTCAGATCTAATATAAATAGACCTGTTGTTATAACTTGTTATTGGTTGTGGGTAGTCTAAGATTTGAGGGTTTTTTTTTTTCTTTTCTCTACTGAAATCTCCCTAATTTGGAGGGCTAGATATCTTGCTCAGCAAATTTTCCAGCATTTTATACTGATAATCATTATTTTGGTACTTGCTATGAACTCTGTGTTATCTTTTCATATATTACTATCTTGTATTCTCTATTAACTTCTACTTTTGGGGGTGTGTTTTATTTCCTCCCATTGATTTTAGTATAAGAGAGGAAAGTTGGCTTCCTGTGACTATATCATCTTATGGTACATCTTATGAGAACCATCCTGTAGATGATGAACAAACAACCAGACCTTAGGCACCAAGTGATAAATGCCAAGCTATATGTGCTTCTGTGATCTCGCTCCACATATCCCTAATTATCTTTCTCTGCAGATGGTAAAAATGCTAATTTGGCTCAGTTTAAATCTCTATTGACTAAGAGTGACTAAGAAAACCTGGAAGTGACTAAATTTTCCTGCAATTAATAGGTTAAAAATTTTTTTTCAGTACGCAAAATGAGAACTTGAGACAGATAATGTACTTCTGCAACAGAAAAAGAATGTTTTCCATACCCAGAATTTTTGGCAACATGTTCTCAACACATATAACACATGTGTATTCAGTCCTAACTGGTAGTTACTCTCCCATTTGCTAAATATTTGTGGCTCTGTCTTCTGGAAACATGACAACATTGTACTTCCTGGTCATTTAGTGGCCGAATGGAACTAAAAGTCACACTTAGAAGTGACATGGGTCTCTTCTGAGACATGATACTTAGTTCTCTGTATAAGGGTCACCTGAATTAATTTTAAAAACTGAGTAATGAAGAGTATACTTTTAGGGATCATTTCTATAGTTCGTTAAAAACTGAGTAATGGATTCTCCATTAGCCTGGATCTTTGGGGGTCCCAATCCAGTAGAATTTGGTTGATTCTGACTAATCTAAAAACATAGAGCAGTTAAAATTAAATTTTACTTCAGAGCAAAGCATTAACATTTATAGTGAAGTGCATTGTGCCTCTACTCCCTAACAAGGGCACAAAGACACTGAAAATAAATCCTTCTAAAATATTCATGACTGTCACATTCTCTCTGAGGAAAAGTGAAAGCAGAAATTCTCTGCCAGAAATAATGGGAGGAAGGTACATCACTGAGATTTGAAATTAATCTTTTTCCTTCAATAATTACAAGTGTTAACCCTGGTAAATCTATACATACACACATACATATGCACATACATATATATGGAGAGCACTGCTGGTATTTGAAGATTACCTTGTTTGGCTATTCATGTTATTCTGTCATTTTATTTTTACTACAAACTTAGAACGTGTGCATTATTACTGTCATTTTACAAATCACACTGTCCCACCTCAAAGATGCTAAAAAATTTGCTCTTGATCAAATGCTTACCAAAATGCTGAGTAACAATTTCAGCCCAAACCTGACTAAATTCAATAAACATTTTACATCATTCTATGTGGGCTCTCAAAGAATTGAGAAACCTTTGGAAAGAAGGTCTTCAAAATGAGATCAGATCATTAAAATATGAACCACCCATTGGAAAAAAATATTTCAAAGATTATTTATAGTCACCTCTAAGTAACATCCTCATCAGAAGGCAAATTAACTTAATGGAAAAGGGGTGTGGTTAAAAATCTTACACAGTTGTATATCTCTGAGTTCTACTATAAGTCCCAGGGCTTATGATATTTTCTTAATTTATTGCCTCAGATTTTTCATTTACTGAAGCTTGTTCATGAAATTTTCCACTGCACTATGATAATACTAGAGATAATATAAAGCTCTCTTTTAACTCAGGAGTTATTTTTGATCAATCTCTTTCTGCTTAGATAAAACACTGATATTCCTGTTATTTTTGTTTCCAGATACAAATTAAGCTAATTCTATTGTTGGGATGTGATTTCTACTTTGCATATGGGTGTATTTTATCTTTTTGGGAGAAAAGATACATTTTTTGGAATCACAAACCTCTTCTATGTCCTTCCTGAAAATCTACTGCTCAAAAGCATCTTGACTTTCCTGGATTTATAAATAAACTATGTTATAATAATGAGCAATCACATTTTATTACTTAAAATTATTCACATCTGTTCTCAAATTCTCCATGTTTATCCTAATTTATAAAATTCAAAACTCCTACATTCTCTAAAGCATGATTCAAGGAAAATAAATTAACTTTGGAAAATAACTAATGGGAAGTCATTAAAAGGTTTTAAAAACTTAAATGACTGATACTCAAGTCTCAATACCCATCCTTTAAAAGTGAATATTTCCACTTGGATATTCCACAGGCCTGTCAGATTCACTATTTCAAAAAGAACTTCATAATCTTTCCGTCCTAACTAAGGGCTACTTCTGCGTTCTCTATGTCAGAGAGTGACATCACCATATCCTAATCTATTCCCTCTGTTTAACTTCTTTCATATCCAATCCATCACTAAGATCTTTCTATTTTTTTATTATATTTGTTAAATTTCCCCTAACTTTTATTTCAACAGTTATGTTCAGGGATAGATCTTATGTCTTGCAATGAATACTGGTGCTGCCTTCTAACTGGTCTTCCTGTCTCCTTTACTGTCTATAATATCAAACAATGTGCATTCATAGGCTGGATACAAGTGGACAGGATATTGAAACTCAGGATTGTCATTCACTTTTAGTGTTTCTCTAAACTTAAAGTAATAAACTGTCAGGTGTTTTATTAATCAAGGGTCTTTCTCTCCCTTGAAGGAACAGAAATAACCTGTTCCAAAAGTCCTGTCCATATTATTGGAAGCCCACTTTTGTCAATCCAATTAAATATTCTTATATTCACAAGATCCAAGTGATGATAAGTTCAATTCTTCAACTCAACTATAAATGTCTCTTTGACGTGTTCCCAGATTTCAGTATGGACCCACAAAAGATTAACTTACATTAACATTATACTGTGTTTATATTATATGCATGAAAAGGATATATTATTCTATTCATGATCTCAAATTATCTTCAACTTAACACACTCACCAGACAATAATATGCAATGCATATGAATTGACACACTCAGCAGACAATAATATGCAATGCATATGAATTAACTAGAAAAACAATCATGACTTCAATGGCATTTCAAATATTCCATTATATAATTTCTTTTCCTGCAGCCAAAAGCCTGGCAATATTTTATCTAATGACCTATTATTTTCCTGTGTGACTATCCTATACTTACATGCAGATTTAGCTACTTGTTTTTTAACTCTAGCCTATTTCTTAAGTCAGTTTTGCTTCTTTTCTTTCCTTGTATAGTTAGATGGATGCCCTCATCTCCCCACCCTACTCCCCTCTTTTTTTCCGCACTTTTCCCATGCTTTCTTTTTTTTTTTTTTTTAATATTTTTATTTATTTCTAGGAGAGAAAGAGAGAGAGAGCATGAGCAAGGGAGGGTCAGAGAGACACACACACACACACAGAATTTGAAACAGGCTCCAGGCTCTGAGCTGGCAGTCAGCACAGAGCCCGACGCGGGGCTCGAACCCACAAACCGCGAGATCATGACCTAAGCGAAAGTCGGACGCTTAACCGACTAAGCCACCCAGGCGCCCCCCGTGCTTTCCCCCATGCCCCCCAGATAGGTATAAACCTAGTATCTGTTTATGAGCATATGTTGTATTAAAAGTAGATCTCATTCCACTTTGGGAACTTCTCTTTCCTTTCTAATGAATGAGCAACATGTTATTCACATACAAAATTCTGAGGGCCACCTTGCTCTTTCTCTGAATCTACTACTTTTCAGTGAGAGAGAGCATTCCAGACACAGGAAAATTAAATTTGTCATGATCCTGAAATGTGTAAGTCTATGATTGTTTTTCTTTACAAACCAAGGAAGTAGCATTATATATACACTGCCGGATTTCAATACTTACTCAAAATATGAGAATGGGTCAATTATTTAATTCTATAATTGACTTTCCTTATCTGAAAAACAGGACTAGTATTGTCTACTTATATGTTTTTTGTGTGTGTGAATAATGTGATCCTTTTTTTTTTTTCTTCGTGGAGGCAAAAAGGAGTATGAGAAGGGAGAGACAAAGCAGTGGAGGAAGTACTTAAATGTACACTCCATGAGAGAGCTGTATTTCTAGTTTCCATAATAAATCATGAGACTATCATACTGATAATTTACCCATACTGGGTATTTTTTTTTTAATTTCAACATCATGTTGGACATATTCCCATATACTATTATAAATCCTTTCAAAATATATATTTCTATATATTAATTTCTGGGTGAAGTTGTTAAATGGCACCTTGGCAGAAATGTGCTTTATTTTTATTAATAACGACTTTTTCATATCTTACATAACTATCTTTGATTTTTAGATTAAGCTAAATTAACTTCATTATGTTCAGCAGATACTAACACTGCATTGACATTTAATACACTTTTTTTTTCAGATTTTCTCCCCTACACATGACATTCATGCCACAGTTAATGTTTGTAATCTCAAGGAATTTGCCCTATTGATTCCAAAGCAATCTTTCACTTCATCCATCACTGACACTTTTTCAATATCTCTTTTTTGTTCTTCACTTAGTATTTGTGATGGCAAAATCATAACATTCAAGAAATTGTCCTGTATTGAACCCAGTAATCTAGTAAACTTTGGCTTCAATAACATGCTATATACCTGAAAGAAGTAAATATTTGGAAACGATTGTGTGCTGATAAAAACATAGTATTCAGAGGAAGATACGGGTGTCAAGATCACAAAAGTAATTTAGGAGACCACTCAGAACAACATGATATTTCAAATAAGCTAGAAAACCAATCTGAAATATATCAGGTAGCAATTATGATGAGAGCAACCCTAAGCTTTATTGTGTCAAAAACTGTGCTTCGTTTTTGTTTTTCTATTTCTTTCGTATATAGTAAAATTTAATCCACAAACACAGTATAAAAATAGATTATAAACGAGGGGGCACCTGGGTAGCTCATGTGGTTGAGCATCTGAGTTCACCTCAGATCATGATCTCAACAGTTCATGGGTTCAAGCCTGGCATTGGGCTCTGTGCTGACAGGGGAGCCTGGTGCCTGCATTGGATTCTGTGTCTCCCTTTCTCTCTCTCTGTTCCTCTCCCACTCATGCACTGCCTCTCTCTCAAAAATAAATAAACATTAAAAATTTTTAAAAAATAGATCATAAATGAATTTATTCAATTGCCACTCATATAAGTGGAAAGGCAAGTGGTTGTTATTTAAAATTAAGTTCCAGTTCAAGTTCTATATCTAATTAGTTGAATCCTTGGGAAACAATACAGTTAAAGTTTCCTTTATATAGAAGATTACAGCCTGTCTCACAGGTTTGTAGGGAGATTGAAACAACAGAAGTGAAAATGCTGGATAAATTACTGAACTTAACTCTTTCTTTTAAAGAAACAGTATGAACCTCTTTTACTCCTAAGTTCAATTTCAATTTTATGGCTGGGCCAAATCCCTGTAGGGTTTAGATGTTAAGCTAATGGGGAAATAAGACAAAGCTTACCAAATCTTTAAAAAAAAATTTTTTTTAATGTTTATTCATTTTTGAGACAGAGACAGTGACAGAAAAAGAAAGAGAGAGTCAGGCAGAGGCACAGAGAGAGGGATAGAGAATCTGAAGCAGGCTTAGCACTGTCAGAGCAAAGCTGTGACTGGAGCTGGAACTCCTGAACCAAACCCAGTGATCATGAGCTGAGCTGAAGATGGATGCTCAACCCATTGAACCACCCAGACGCCGCTTACCAAACCTTTTTGACCAATCCTACATCCTTTATCTCATGTATATGTCAGGGGGTGGGGACTAAGGGGTGGAATATTGGCTCTTGTGTATATTGAAGAGTAAACCGAATCAGGTTCTAGCTCATACCAGTCCACCGAAGGACTTAGTGTAAACATGAATTCAAAGGTTATCTTTACAAGTCATGTGCCATTGAGAAAGAAACATAACTTTTTTAAAAAAATTGTTTAATGTTTATTTATTTTTGAGAGACAGAAAGCGACAGAGCATGAGTGTGGGAAGGACAGAGAGAGAGGGAGACACAGAATCTGAAATAGGTTCCAGGCTCTGATCTGTCAGCACAGAGCCCAACACAGGGTTTGAATCCATGGACTGTGAGATCATGAAAGTATGTACAATTTATTGATGATCTTCACCAAAGTTTTATTTTTTAAATATTTGACTCCTTGATTTCAGTTTGAGGACTAAATCTAAGAGGAATAGATTTGGTTCCCAAACATATTTACAATGCATTCCTCATACTTAGACACTTATTTATCCTCTCTTCTTGAAATTCCATTGTGCTTTACTTTGTCCATTTCTGAAATCTATAGGTGCTCAGTTGTGTGTTGTTTTCATTTATTAATTTGAAATATGTTGATAGGAAGCAAAACACATATCTTTCATAAAGAGCTTCTACTTTATAAATGTATTCTCAAACATCTTATTCTTTTATTCTCTTACCGGGAGATATTTTCCATCCATCTATGACTTTTTGTTAGAAAAGTGATTACTACTTTGTACCCTTTCTCTATTTTTAGCATTTGCATTATGAAATATTATTATTCAGTTGAATGATAAGGTCATGTTCTATGATTTTAGTTCTAGCACCATTCCAAATACACTACTCAAAACATATACCAATTTAAATATTAAATTTGCTATATGTTATCAATAAATTGGACAAACATGATATCTCTATTGCTAACAGCATGTTATAAAAGTAGATTAGGCAGAATAATGTCTATGAAAGATCCTAATGTAACGACAAGAAATAACCCAGCCAGGTGATCAAAATCTAACTCACATTTACACAAGATTGTTCAACTGATTTTTTATCCAATAAATTACTGTTGCATATCATCTTTACTGTCCTTTGCAGTTTCAAGTATCTCATACGAAATATTACCAAATGCTTTATTGATCCTATGTCTACTTGATTTTTCTTCTATCTACTCATCTCCTATTTCCCAAGGAAGCAAGTAGGTTTAATGTGATCCCAAGTGAACTGAAACTTATGTTAGTGGTCTTTGATAATAGAATCTTGCCCAGGTTCAACATTAAGTGGGCCAGCCCACATTTGTTTACTCCGTTGTGAGTCTCTATTATAAAAGTCAGTACGATATTTTCCAATTTACAAATATTAATCTTATATCTACAATAATGACTCAATGATCACCAATGGCCATTCAGAGATCTTGCTTACTAGTTTTTTACTTCAGTGTCAGGTTTGTCTGCTGGGGAAACAGCTAGCTGTTCACATAAAATATACTGATCCATCAAAAAATCATCTTGGGAAACTGCCTACAGTATTTGTGTTTGTGTTCCTATTTGAGTCTAATGGTTATTTTCTTGACACAGAAGACAAAAGCCAAATATTGAGTAAATGTTACAGTTTTCTATCTAATTCGTCATTTAGCAGTTTCAACACCTCCTTGGAAAAAGCTAGGATATTAATAAAATAAGAAAATCATAATAGCTACATTATTGGCCCCAGGATGAAGAATTATCTTTCCTTGATTTTTTGTGCTAAAAATAAGAAAAAGAATCATTTATGCTTAACTTAGCAATTTTCCTGCCTCAGCTCACTTGGGGCATTTGTATTAATATTATATTTATATTTATTTACCTTTTCTTTCTTTTTATCTGTTTATGTACCTTTTGAAATGTAAACACATCAGTATCTAAAAGCTCCTTGCAGGTTCTACATCCCGTTAGCTCTGAAAATAAATTCAAATTTCATTTATACAAATTCATTTTTTGATCCTGGAAAAGTTAGTAATTCTCTCAGAGCCTTAGTTTTATCATCTGTGAAATGAGTGTAATAAAAACACCTACCTTATCTTTTTATTTTAAGTGACATTTTAGGTCTCCCTTTCAAAGATGGACAGAGAGCATTTAGAAAGATCGTTTCTCTACTCTGAACAAAATAGAATAATTTTTACATATGTAGCTAAACATGAAACCTACGATGGCAAGTCTTCAAATACCAGAAATCAAGATTTTAAAAGCATAGAAAGAGTTTGTTGAAGCCCATAAAATTCACAGTGGTAGTGAAACTGAATATATAACTTAGAGAATTTGGTTTTATACCAGTGAGGGAAAGAGAAGGGAATGGAAATAAAATAATCATCCTTGCCTTTTCTTTATTAAACATGGATAAGTGATTAGGGAGAATATTTTATTAGATTAAATATGAGTTTAGACATGTATTGGGTAATATTTTTTTCCTATATACCACTTTGAGACTGATCCTTATCTTATATCATATACAAAAAAAATCAACTAAAACTGAATTAAAGACTTAAACATAAGGCCTGAAACCATTAAACTCCTAGAGGAAAACATAGGGGAAAATCTTCTTGACTTGGGTCTTGGAAATTTTTTTATACAACCCCAAAAGCAAGGCAACAAAAGCAGAAATAAACAAGTGGAAGTACAACAAATTAAAAGTTCTTCACACAGGGCGCCTGGGTGGCTTAGTCGGTTAAGCGTCCGACTTTCGCTTAGGTCATGATCTCGTGGTTCATGGGTTCGACCCCTGCGTCGGGCTCTGTGCTGACTGCCAGCTCAGAGCCTGGAGCCTGTTTCAGTCTGTGACTTCCTCTCTCTCTCTGACCCTCCCCTGCTCATGCTGTCTCTCTCTCTCTCCTAGAAATAAAAAAATTAAAACATTAAAAAAACATTAAAAAAAAAAAGCTTCTTCACACTGAAGGAAAAGAAAAATCAGTAAAATGAAAAGTCAATCTACAAATAGGGAAATCTATTTCCAAACCATATATCTGATGAAGGATTAACATCCAAACACAGAAGGAAGTCATACCTCTCAGAAGCAGAAAAACAAATAACCCAATTAGAAAATGGGGAAATTATAAAGCTACAGTAATCAAGATAGTGTGGTACTGATGAAAGTATGTACAAATAGGACAATGGTGTGTAATAGAAAGCCCAGAACTGGAATCATGTAAATACTTTCAACTGATCTTTTAAAGGGGAGAAAAAGTAATACAACAGAGCAGTCTTTCCAACAAATGGTGCCAGAACAACTGGCTATGTGCAAAAAAATTAAAAAAATAAAAGTGAATCTAGACACAGACGTTATAGCCTTCACAGAAGTTTACTCAAAATAGATCACACCCAAATGTAAAACACAAAACTACAACACTCATAGAAGACAGTGTAAGAGAAAACCTAGATAAAGTTGGGTCTGCTAATGACTTCTGACACACAACAGCTAAGAAACAATCTAGCAAAGAAATAATTGATAAGCTGGACTTTTTTACCCTTAAAACCTCTGCTCTGTGAAATATAGTGTCAAAATGTTGATAAGACAAACCACAGACTGGGAGAAAATGTTTGTAAAAGATAACTGATAAGAGACTGTTGCTCAAAATATACAAACTTTTAAAACCCCACAATAAGAAAATAAACAACCTAATTATAAAAATTGGCCCAAGACTTTGAGAGATACCTCACCAAAGAAGACACAAAGATAGCAAGTGATCATGTGAAAAGATGAGCAAATCAGATGTCATCAGGAAAATGCAAATTAAAACAACAAAGAGGTACTACTATATACCTAACAGAATGTCCAAAATCCAGAAATGTGGACACCGAACATTGGAAAGGGTGTGAAACAACAGGAACTCTCATTCATTGCAGTTGGGAATGCAAAATGGTACCACTTTGGAAGACAGTTTCGGAGTTCAAAACTTCTTATCATATCATTCAGCAATGATACTCCTTGTTATTTTACTAAGGAGTTGAAAATTTACATCTACACAAAATCCTGCAAACAGAAATTTATAACAGCATTATTCATAGTTGTCAAATCTCAGAAGCAACTGAGATGTCCCTCAGTAGGTTAATGGATAAATGAACTACAATATGAAATATTATTCAGTGCTAGAAAGAAATGAGCTATCAAATCATGAAAAGGCATGAAGAAATCTTAAATGCATATAACTAATAAAAGCAACCAATTTGAAAAGGCTACCTACTATATGGTTCTAAGTATATGACATTCTAGAAAAGACAAAACTATGGATACAAGAAAATATCAGTGGTTTCCAGGGATGGAAATGAATAGGCAGAGCAAAGTTGATTTTTAGGGCAATGCCAATAGATTATATGATATTCTAATGATGGATATGTTATTATGCATATGTTAAAACCCATAGACGGTACATCAAGAGTGAACATTAATGTAAATAATAGAGTTTGTGTGATAATTATTGTCATCATTTGTAATAAATAAACCACTCTGAAGGGAGATGTTGATAATGGAGGAAACTATGCATGCATGGGAAAAAGGAGTATATGAAAATTCTTTGTACCTTCCCCTCAGTTTTGCTGTGAACCAAAACTGCTTTAAAATCAAGTTTTAATTTGGGGTGTCTCGGTGGCTCAGTTAGTTAAGTGTCTGATTTCGGCTCAGGTCATGATCTCATGGTTCATGAGTTCTAGCCCCACATTGGGCTCTGTGCTGACAGCATAGAGCCTGTTTGGGATTCACTCTCTTGCCCTCTCTGCACCCCCCCCGACTTGTTCTCTCTCTCTCAAAATAAAACTTAATTCTTTTTTTAAAAAAATAAGTTTTGGGGTGCCTGGGTGGCTCAGTCAGTTAAGTGTATGATTTCAGCTCAGGTCATGATCTCATAGTCTGTGGGTTCAAGCCCCGCCTTGGGCTCTGTGCTGACAACTCAGAGCCTGGAGCCTGCTTCAGATTCTGTGTCTCCCTCTCTCTTTGCCCCTCCCCACGCTGCCTCTCTGTCTCTGTCTCTCAAAATAAAATAAAAGACATAAAATTTTTTTTAAAAATTAAGTTTTAATTTTAATCAAAAAACAAAAAATATATATTTAATGGAAAATGTTAAAAAGGTTATTAAGTGGGCACTTTCATATATAATGAAGAGCAGTAGACCATTATACTTTCATTTTTGAAAAATTCATCTCTTGGGAAGAAGGAGAGATGAAAAGGCGAATAATCTTACTACTCTGTCCACATTTGCCTACTTTGCTCAAACAGAACCATTACCCCTGGCTGGATAATACAGTCAACAAAGCCATGAAGATAGTTGCCTGAAACTTCTTTTAAAAAGTAATCACAACTTGCTACCTTTGCCTGGGAATTGGAAATGGGAGAGGAATGAGAAATCCTCCCACTTAAAATTAATCACTCCTTTCAGAAAAAAATTCAAGAATAGAAAGCTTCAGAAACAAGCCACGGGCACTGTAGATCATGGCCTGTGTGGAATAGGTATTTGAAACTACAAGAAACCTTTGACCTTAGTTACCCTACAGTTCACCTATTTGCAAACCTAATAGAATATTATTTCGTTAGCCCCACAACAATCCAAATTCTGATGCATTCACATAACAAAATGGTTGAGTTCACCCAATGGGTAGCCATAGTATTTTTCTGAGCAATATTTTATCTCAGTAATAATCCTGAACCCCTGTGATAGAAACTGCTGGTAACTTCAGCAACACTGAAAACTAAAGCATTCCATTAGGAAATTCCATTGAAGTGAGGAAGTGTGTCAATGTCCAGCACTATGGCAAAATGCAATTGGAGTTAAGTGGAGTTGACTTCTCAGTATTTTCAGAAAACTGTATGAGTTTTCAATTCCAATCTATTGGTGTCATCAGAACTAATATATTTAAGGCAATTATTGGTGATATACTGATCACCATCACTTAAACTATACAGCAGATGAATGAAATCTGTATAAACATTCCAATCACTAAATTAAATATATACACATTTATTGGTTACCACTTATGTGCTAACAACTGTGATTTGTGATTTCACATCCTGTGTGTTTATTTACATTTTCCGTTCCTATTGCTGAGCATTCTGAGGTAAGGTAAGTCATTTTTTCCATAGGTATTAGGTGCCAGAGCCAGATGAAACATTATTTAACACTACCAAATCACACTGACATGAAAATATAATTCTACAGGTGGAAGATTTCTGAGAAATGACAGAGTTACACTTTCTGTAAGTACAGCAATGTTACTGCATCAGCTTCTGAACCTTCCTGAGATGAGTATTCACTGCTTCACAATGTAGTCACCTGTATTGCTGTGTAGCTTTGTTAGAATGTCTTCTTCATAGTATGCTGAAATGGGTCCTTGAAATTTTTAGTAAATCAATCTCAGTTGATTTTGTAAGTCCAGAATTACACACAAACGTCAAAATTTTCTTTCACGGGGACTCCATGCTTCCTGTAAGTGAAGATGAAATTATAATATCTTTAAGACTCGTCTCTCCTGTGGCCTTGACTATATTAATTGCTCTGCATTTAAAGAATTTCACTATATTGGGGGATCTGGGTGGCTCAGTCAGTTAAGCATCCGACTTTGGCTCAGGTCATGATCTCACGGTTCATGGGTTTAAGCCCCGCTTCGGACTTTGTGCTCTCAGCTCAGAGCCTAGAGCCTACTACGGATTCTATGTCTCCTCTCTCTGCCCTTCCCCTGCTTGTGCTCTCTCTCTCCCTTTCAAAATATAAACATTAAATTGTTTCTTAAATTTAAAAAAAGAATTTCACCATCTTGTACAGATATTATTGCTCCTATTTGAGTACACTTACCTTGCAACATCCAATACTAATTATATAATTGATTATATATAATATATACATATATAAAGATATAACATTTAGAAAAATACATATAAATAATTACATTGTGATTTGACTTTAGTAGTAGTCTATCATTTCCCTTTTTCTAGATTTATTAACCTAATATAGCAGGTTACATTTTGTTCTTCTTCCCCATGTCTTTCAACATGATTTTTTGACCAGTTAATGTTATCCAGAAACTAGTTCTCAGCCTTATTGTTTGAACACATGAGTGTATCATAATCCATGAAGTATATACTGTATCTTAGACATTTTTTTGGTAACTAATAACTTCTATAAAATGTGGGTTATCTACTTTAACATTATATAAGTGAGTCAAGTTTTTCCTTAAGGCAACTAATTTACATTCCATTACAGTGTTCCTTATTAAATAACAAAGAAGATATTAAGTGGTCTAAATTTTTGAACAATGAAGGATGGCTATATTGTGACTATCAAATATTCTGTGTGCCTTGATTAAAAATATAGACAGATATAAAACCCCAAAACAACATATGGCATTGGTTTATAAGTTCTTTTTTTTAAGTTTATTGTCAAGTTGGTTTACATATAAAACCCAGTGCTCATCCCCACAAGTGCCCTGCCCCATGCCCATCACACCCCTTCCCTTCTCCCCCACCCCCATCAGCCCTCAGTTTAATCTCAGCATTCAAGAGTCTCTCATGCTTTGCCTCCCTCCCTCTCCCCAACTATTTTAGCCCCTTTTTCCTCCCTCATGGTCCTTTGTTAACTTCCTCCTAATCCACCTATATGTGCAACGATATATGGTATCTGTCCTCTGCCTGACGTATGTCACTCAGCATAACACCCTCAAGTTCCATCCATGTTTTTACACATGGCCAGATTTCATTCTTTCTCATTGTCATGTAGAGACATGACAATACTATTCCATCATATAGATAAACTACATCTTCTTGATCCATTCGTCCGTTGATGGACACTTAGGCTCTTTCCATGTATTGTTGAGAGTGATGCTATGAACATTGGGGTACATGTGCCCCTATGCATCAGCATTTCTGTATCCCTTGGGTAAATTCCTAGCAGTGCTATTGCTGGGTCATCGGGGAGTTCTAGTGTTCATTTTTTGAGGAACTTCCACGCTGTTTTCCAGAGGCGCTGCAACAGTTTACATTCCCACCAACAATGTAGGAGGGTGCCCGTTTCTCCACATCCTCACCAGCATCTGGTATCTCCTGATTTGTTCATTTTTGCCACTCTGATTGGCATAAGGTGGTATCTCAGTGTGGTTTTGATTTGTATTTCCCTGATGAGGAGGGACGCTGAGCATCGTTTCATGTGTCTGTTGGCCGTCTGGATGTCCTCTTTGGAGAAGTGTCTGTTCATATCTTCTGGCCATTTCTTCACTGGATTATTTGTTTTTTGCGTGTGGAGTTTGATGAGATCCTTATAGATTTTGGATACTAACCCTTTATCTGATATGTCATTTACAACTATCTTTTCCCATTCCGTTGGTTGCCTATTAGTTTTATGGATGGTTTCCTTTGCCGTGCAGAAGCTTTTAATCTTGATGAGGTCCCAATAGTTCATTTTTGCTCTTGATTCCCTTGCCTTTGGGGATGCGTCAAGTAAGAAAATTGCTGTGGTTGAGGACAAGGAGGTTTTTTCCTGCTTTCTCTTCTAGGGTTTTGATGGTTTCCTGTCTCACATTCAGGTCCTAGAGCCATTTTGAGTTTATTTTGGTGTATGGTGTGAGAAAATGATCTAGTTTCATTCTTTTGTATGTTGCTGTCCAGTTCTCCCAGCACCATCTGTTAAAGAGGCTGTCTTTTTTCCATTGGATACTCTTTCCTACTTTGTCAAAGATGAATTGGCCATATATTTGTGGGTCCACTTCTGAGTTCTCAATTCTATTCCATTGGCCTATGTGTCTGTTTTTGTGCCAATACCATACTGTCTTGATGATGACAGCTTTGTAGTAAAGGCTAAGGTCTGGGATTGTGATGCCTCCTGTTTTGGTTTTCTTCTTCAATATTACTTTGGGTATTCGAGGTCTTTTGTGGTTCCATACAAATTTTAGTATAGTTTTGAGAAGAATGCTGGTGCAATTTTGATTGGGATTGCATTGAATGTGTAGATTGCTTTGGGTAGTAATGACATTTTAACAATATTTATTCTTCCAGCCCATGGGCAGGGAATGTCTTCTTCAATTTTCTTCATAAGTTTTCTATAGTTTCATCGTACAGATCTCCTATATCTTTGGTTAGGTCTATTCCTAAGTATTTTATGTTTTTTTTTTGTGCAATTGTGAATGGGATCAGTTTCTTGATTTCTCTTTCTGTTGCTTCATTATTGATATATAAAAATGCAACCAATTTCTTGTACCCTGATCAGGTTGATTTTGTACCCTGAAACTTCGCTGAATTCATGGATCATTTCAAGTAGGCTTCTGGTGGAGTCTGTTGGGTTTTCTATGTAGAGTACTATGTCATCTGCGAAAAGTGAAACTTTTTGAGTTCTTCTTTACCAATTTTGATGCCTTTAATTTCCTTTTGATGTCTGATTGCTTATGCTAGGGCTTCCAACACTATGTTAAGCAACACTGGTGAGAGTGGACATCCCTGTCGTGTCCCTGACCTCAGGGGGAAAGCTCTGAGTTTTTCCCCATTGAGGATGATGTTAGCTGAGGGCTTCTCATAGATGGCTTTGATGATGTTTAAGTAAGTTCCTTCTATCCCAACTTTCTCGAGGGTCTTCATTAATAAAGGATGCTGTATTTGTCAAATGCTTTTTCTGCATCTATTGATAGAATCATATGTTTTTTTATATTTTCTGTTGTGAATGTGATGTATCACATAGATTGATTTGTGAATATTGATTCCTGTAACCCAGGAATGAATCCCACTCGATCATGGTGGATAATTCTTTTTGTGTGCTGTTGGATTCAATTTGCAAGTATCTTGTTGAGGATTTTTGCATCTGTATTCATCAAGGATATTGGCCCATAGTTGTCTTTTTTACTGAATCTTGTCTGACATGGGAATCAAAATGATGCTGGCTTCGTAGAATGATTCCAGAAGTTTTCCTTCGCTTTCTGTTTTTTTGGAATAGCTTGAGAAGAATGGGTATTAATTCTGTTTTAAAATGTCTGGTAGAATTCCTCAGGGAAGCCATCTGGTCCAGGGCTCTTATTTGTTGGGAGACTTTTCATAACTGATTCAATTTCTTCAATAGTTATGGGTCTGATCAGATTTTCTATCTCTTCCCATGTGAATTTTGGTAGTGAATGTGTGTTTAGGAATTTGTCCATTCCTTCTAAGTTATCCAGTTTGTTGGTGTATAATTTTTCATACTGTTCCCTGATAATTATTTGTATTTTTGAGGGGTTGGTTGTAATAAGTCCATTTTCATTCATGATTTTGTCTATTTGAGTGCTCTCTGGTTTTTTGTTTTTTGTTTTTTGGGTTTTTTTTAGAAGCTTGGCTAAAGGTTTGTCAATATTGTTTATTTTTTCAAAAAACTAACTCTTGGTTTCATTGATCTGTTCAACTGTTTTTTTGTTTCTATATTGTTTATTTCTGCCCTGATTTTTATTATTTCTCTTCTCCTACTGGGTTTGGAGTGCTCTTGTTGCTCTCCCTCTAGTTCCTTTAGGTGCGCTGTTAGATTTTTTACTTGTACTTTTTCTTATTTCTTGAAATAGGCCTGGAGTGCAATGTACTTTCCTCTTAGGACTGCCTTCAATGCATCCCATAAGGTCTGAATTGTTGTATTTTCATTTTCACTTCTTTCCATATATTTTTTAATTTCTTCTCTAATTGCCTGATTGGCCTGTTCGTCCTTTAGTAGGGTGTTCTTTAACCTCCATGTTTTTGAAGGTTTTCCAGACTTCTTACTGTGATTGATTTCAAGTTTCATAGCATTGTGATCTAAAAGTGTGCATGGTATGATCTCAATTCTTTTATATTTATTGAGGGCTGCTTTATGTCCCCATATGTAATCTATTTTGGAGAATGTGCCATGCGCACTTGAAAAGAAAGTGAATTCCATGGCCTCAGGATGTAGAGTTCTAAATATATCTGTCAGATCCATCTGGTCCAATGTGTCATTCAAGTCTATTGTTTCTTTAGTGATTTTCTGTCTAATTGATCTAGTCATTGCTGTAAATGGAGTATTAAAGTCCCCTGCTATTACCACATTCTTATCCATAAGATTGTTTCTGTTTGTGATTGTTTTATATATTTAGGTCCTCCCATATTCAGTGCATAGAAATTTATAATTGTTAGCTCTTCCTGATGAATAAAGCCTGTAATTGTTATATAATGCCCTTCTTCATCCCTTGTGACTGTCTTTACTTTAAAGTTCAGCTTGTGTAAGTATAGGTACTCCAGCTTTCTTTTGACTTCCAGTAGCATGATAGATATTTCTCCATCCCCTTACTTTCAATCTGAAGGTGTCCTCCAGTCTAAAATGCATTTCTTGTAGACAGCAAATAGATGGATTTTGTTTTTTTATCCCTTCTGCTACCCTATGTCTTTTGATTGGAGCATTCAGCCCATTTACATTCAGTGTTATTATTGAAAAATATGGGTTTAGAGTCATTTGTGGGATTCATGCTTGTGGTGGTGTCTCTGGTATCTTGCGTTCCTTGTAACATTTCCCTCATAGAGTTCCCTTCAGGATTTCTTGTAGGGTGGTTTAGTGGTGATGAATTCTTTCAAGTTTTGTTAATTTGGAAAGACTTATCTCTCCCTCTTTTCTGAACAACAGGCTTGCTGGATAGAGGATTCTTGGCTGCATATTTTTCTGTTCATCACATTGAAGATTTCTGCCGTTGCTTTCTGGCCTGCCACATTTCAGTAGATAGGTCTGTAAGCACTCTAATAGGTTTCCCTTTGTATGTTAGGTCCCTTTTCTCCCTAGCTGCTTTCAAAATTCTCTCCTTATCCTTATATTTTGCCAGTTTTTTCTATGATATGTCATGCAGAAGATTGATTCAAGTTATATCTGAGGGGTGTTTTCTGTGTCTCTTGGATTTCAATGTCTATTTCCTTCCCCAGATTGGAGAAGTTCTCTACTATAATTTGTTCAAGGACTCCTTCAGCACATTTCCCTCTCTTTTCCTCTTCTGGAATTCCTATGATATGGATATTTTTCCATTTGATTGTATGCTGAGATCTTGAACTCTCCTTTTGTGTTCCTGGATCAGTTTATCTCTCTTTTTCTCACCTTCCTCTTTTTCTATAATTGTGCCTTCTGAATCACTTATTCTCCTTTCTGCCTCTTCAATCCGTGCATTGGACGTCTCCATTTTATTATGCATCTCATTTATAGCATTTTTTAATGCATCACAACTATTTTTAAGCTCCATAGTCTTTGTAGCAATAGTTTCTCTGATGTCTTCCATGTCTTTTTCAAGCCAAGTGATTAATTTTATGACTATTGTTCTAAATTCTTGTTCAGTTATGTTGCTTATATCTGTTTGGGGCAGTTCTTTAGCTGTCATTTCTTCCTGGAATTTCTTTGGAGGAGAGTTCTTCCATTTCGTCATTTTGGTTTGCTTTCTGTCTCTTGTTAATTTTAAAAGCTTGTTATGTACTCTGCCCCTGCAGGTGCTGCTGTACTAAAGAGGGCTGTTTGACTCTCCAGGGCCTATCCATTCAGGAAGTGTTCTTTGAATGATGTCTTTTGTTGAGACTTTGGTTATTTTATATCCCTACTCATAGTGCTATTTGGGATTCTCCACCATGTGTACTTTGGCTTGTTTCTTGAAATAGCCCTAGAAAAGAAAACAGGCAGACAACCACACAGGGAACAAAGGTCCACAAATGCACAGACAAATCCAACAAACATGCAAACTGAAAGAGAAAAAAGAAAAAGTAAAAAAGGAAGGTACGAAAACCAAAACAAAACAAAAAAGAAAAAAGAGGAAGAAGGGAAGACAAATAATAAAAAGAAAAATTAATAAAAAATAAGAACGAAGAAAAGAAAAAAGAAAGAACCCAAGAGACAAAGGACAGTCTAAAGGCATAACGCCAGAATTCCCAGCTACAAATAAAGAGCCAGGTGTATGCAGTGCTGATGGAAGAGCATATACAAAGAGAGAAATGACAGGGTGGGGAGGAATCGAAATTGGAAATGAAATGAGCAGGCAGAGAGACTAACAGGCTTGATTCAGAGGGAGAAACGGTAGAATGTGTTTAGAGGTGAGGAGAAAGAGAGGAAGATGTTACTCAGAGAAACTAAACAGTCTGATTACTCCAGAGAGAAATAGATAAAAAGGTAGCGATGGAGGTGTAGAATGTACACCTTAAGAATAGATTAAATGTGACTGTTTAAGCAAACCAGTGACCAGAGTGCCCCGACCAGCAGAGTGGAGGGTTATGAATGAGAAAAGGGAGAATATATCTGGTTAGAAAGAATTTTCTGGAACTAATCACGGCAGTGCATCCATGTTGGTCTTGCCCCAGGCTCAGGTAAAGAACAAAAAAAAGCAGCTCTCTAGAGGGAATGGGTGTGGTTTGGTGTAGCCAGGTCTTAGCCTCCACTGTGTCCTGCTGGGGAGAAAAATGGCACCTTGGTGGCTTGTGGGGAGAAAAATGGCAGCACCCCAGTCCCTTCTCAAACCAAGTGTTGCAAATCGCTCCTTTGGGTCTGATCTCCCTGTGCTGAGGGCATAGCCAAGGTGGGCTGTGTTCTACGCTCTGCACCCTGCCTCGTTTCCAGGTCCCAGTCAGGGTGCACTTTATTGATACCGCCTGAAACACAGTCCCGCAGGTCGCTGCTTCCCTGCTGCCAGGGGTCTGGGGGTGGGATGGGGTGGGGAGTGGCTCAGCCTCAGTTCTGCCAGGGTCAAGCGGTGGCACAACCTGGGATCCACCTCTTCCACGCTGCCTGCCGGGGGTCAAGTCCAGGGACATAGCCTCAGGCCCGCAGCGTCTGTGCTGCCAGAGATGGTGCCAGGAGTGCAGCAGAGCAGTTTATCCTGGCGCCCTCTGGGAATGGGGGCACCTAGTTCAAAGTCAGCACCCCAGCTAGAACTGAAAACACTCTCCAAGCTGAGGTTTTTCTCTTCTCCAGGGACAGTTCTATGAGCTGATTCACCTTCTCTTTCTTTTCCCCTCAACTTACCGCAGCTGCCCGCAAGCCGGGCTCCCTCCCCATCCTCCACATCTCCGGTCCCACTTTTTATCTTCCCCAGTTTGCACTCACGCACTTGCAAGGTTGCGTTTCCAGTGTACTCTGTCTCTTTCTTTTCCCAAACTCCTGTGGCTCAGTGTCCTATGACTTCAGGCCTTCTCTGTTTGAGAGATAGGTGCAAGCAAAATGCAAGGAGCTCCCTACCTCTCCACCATCTAGCCTCCAGCCTTGGTTTGTAAGTCCTTTATTTTCCCCTAAAAGGTTAGAAATTGTTTTATGTGTTTATTTTTGCAAATATGTGTGAGATATCCTAGATTATGTACCCAGGATAAAAACTCCTGAGTCATAGCGTGTGGATTGTTTTTTTTTATTTTCAAATTTGCTGAATGTTGACAAAGTGTTTTTCATATTGGTTATAGAAATATGTATTTTTTCAGAAGTACATTAAAATTCTTATAGCTCCACATTCTTTTTTTTGGTCTTGTTCCTTACCTGTTTTTCCCAGTCTTATTGAGACATAAAATTGATATATAACATTGCATTAGTTTAAGGTATACAACATAATGTTTTGATATAGGTATATATTGTGAAATTACTAACACAGTACATTTAGTTAACATCTATCACCTAATATAGTTACATTTTTCCCCCTTGTGATGAGAACTTTTAAGATCTACTCTCTTAACAGTTTTCAAATGTATGATACAGTATTGTTACCTACAGTCACCATGCTGTATGTTATATCCTTAAGACTTAGTTATAACTGGAAATTTGTACATTTTGACTCTTTCCCTCCAACTCTTCAATTCCCAATTCTGGCAACTATCAAACTGTTCTCTGCTTCTATGAGTTAGATTTTTTTGAGAATCCAAACCTATGTTAGATCATATAGTATGTCTTCACTGTCTGACTTATTTCACTTAGCATAATGCCCTCATTCCATACATGTCACAAATAGCAGGATCTCCTTTTGTTTTCTGGCAGAATAATATTCCATTGTGTATTTATTCCATATTTTCTTTATCTCTTAATCCATTGATGAGCACTTAGATTGTTTCCATTTCTTTGGTATTTTAAATAATGCTTCAATGAACATGAGGAAGCAGATATTTCTTTAAGATAATGAATTCATTTCCTTCAAATATAAACACAGAAGTGGGATTGCTGGATCGTATAAGTAATTTTTATATTTTCTAATATATTTTTCGAGAAACCTCCAAACAGTTTTTCATAGTGCCTGAACCAATTTGTATTCCCACTACCAGTGTACAATGGTTCCCTTTTCTCCACACCCTTGTCAATACCTGTTATCTCGTCTGGTCCAACTAAATAGGAGTTCATAAGAGATTAATAATCAACTGCTTCTTTCCTTTGGGTTATGTTCTCAGCAGATCTTCTTCACGTTTATCCCCCTTGTTATTATTATATATATAACATTTCTTTTGGTCTGCTTGTCTATCCCTATTCCATCATGTTATTTTTTCTTGACTTAAAATAAGGCTGTGATAGAGAATTCTCATCTGACATGACTCTTCTTCCTTTTATGTTTCTTTACCAATTTTAACAGATCACATCAAAATTTTTTATATTCTATTGCAATAGATTTATAGAATATAGTTGTAGAGCAAATAAATAAATATTTTCCCTTTGAAAATTAAGAAGGGGATGAGACTCGATGACATCAGAGTATTTCTCACAGTACCTAGCAATGTGTTTACATATTGTCAGTACTTAATTAAAGCTTTATTGTTATAGAAAGAGATGATGCCAGTGAATGCATTAACAAATACACAAGATATAAGCTTTTTAAATAGAAGCTTCTTAAATAGAAACTTTTGTGGGCAAGGGCCATTCTACTGTTGTTTTTTCTCTCTTTGCATATAATAGTACAATTAATCTGGCAGATATTTGATTAAAGCTAATGATTTCATTTGGGGCTCACAAGATATGTTTTTGCTGCAGGTAGCAGAATATTGACCTAAAAGTTTTTTTTTTTAAATAAGGGTTAGTAGGGGCGCCTGGGTGGCTTAGTCGGTTAAGAGTCCGACTTTCGCTTAGGTCATGATCTCGCGGTTCTTGGGTTCGAGCCCCGTGTCGGGCTCTGTGCTGACTGCCAGCTCAGAGCCTGGAGCCTGTTTCAGTCTGTGACTCCCTCTTTCTCTGACCCTCCCCTGCTCACGCTGTCTCTCTCTCTCTCCCTCCTAGAAATAAATAAAACATTAAAAAAAAAATTTAAAAAAAATAAATAAGGGTTAGTAATCTTTAATGAGTTTTCTGGAAGTAGAATTTTTTAGATTTGGTTAATTCAACAAATCAGCAAATGCTAAGGTACATAAGGAGCACCTGCCATTGTCATTTTTATTTTGGTTCTTTTCTTATAGCCACATCATACCTATCAGAGCTCCAAGTTTATATCCTCATAACAACAATGCCCAAAAGTAATAAGATAAAGCAGGGTTTCTCCTCATGTCATCTCTTTGATCATGGAGTAAGTCATGCCTTTAAACTCCCATCTGCCTTCATTCCATGTCTTATGGCTACATGAAGACTCCTCTCATTAATTAGCCAGGACTAGTTTTGGTTTATCATCAGGAAGAATCCACCTTACCTGAGCATAATGCTGAGGGATTCTGGAAACAAAACCAAGTTCCTTTTCCCAGCGAAAGAGGATGAAATTTCTTCCTGACAGAAAGTCAACAATTTCTGTCATATGAAGTTTCATGTTTTCAAGTCAATAATAGGGGCAATAAGCAAACATACTGAAAAGAGGGATTATTTAGATTTTTATTTAAAACAGTCTTTGCCTATAGAACTTTTTAAAAGAAATGGTTGATAATTACTTACCAATGTCTTTATATCTCGATAAATTAAAGTGATTTTTTAAAAGGCATTTGCTCCTGATTAGTGCTAACAGTTTGTCCCCACTCCCCCCTCCAAGGTTACCTTGTCAACATAAGATTGTGCTATTTCTTAATCACTTCATATAATTTTAGGGGGAAAAAAAACCCACTACCATAGAAAAGTGATGGATTCCCCTAGACCTACCCCAATGTAAGAACACACACACACACACACACACACACACACATACACACACACACACGATTTTTAATTTTCCACAGATAAAGCAGAATTTATATTTCCAAAAAAATATTTTTCCATCAAAATTAATATATAATTTCTTATAATGATGTTATGCAAATATCTCCTAGAATTTCTATTGAGAGATTGTGTTTGATTTTATGTCACCTTTTTTTTCTCTCTTGAGTTTTCTTTTCTTTCCTTTCTTTTTCTGCTCCTATGGGAGGAGAGGAAATACAGTCGTTGGTACTATGGTTTAATTGATTACCACTATCAAAAATAATTTCTTTACCCTAGTTTTTTATGGAATAATCTTGTTAGAAAGATTTAAGAGTCCAAAAACAAGGTTTGATTAAAAGAATGGGATCTCTGTATTTGTTATTTAAACTACTCCAAATATAGTCTTTTTTTTCTTCCTTAGTTTATCATCAAGTTGGTTTACATATAACACCCAGTGCTCATCCCCACAAGTACCCTCCTCCATGCCCATCACCCCCCTTCCCCTCTTTCCCACCTCCATAAGCCCTCAGTTTGTTCTCAGCATTCAAGTCTCTCATGGTTTGCCTCCCTCCTTCTTCCCAATTATTTTTCCCCTTCTTCTCCCGCATCATCCTCCATTAACTTCCTCTTAATCCACCTATATGTGCAAACATATGGTATTTGTCCTTCTCTACCTGACTTATTTCGCTCAGCATAACACCCTTTCATTCCATCCATGTTGCTACAAATGGTGCACTACCCCAAATTATAAAAGTAATTTCAATAAACTTTCAAGCAACAGTATCATTGCTGTAACAAATACATAGGTTTAAATAGTATAAATTAATTGCATTTACTCAGATCTATTTGTTTTGTTCTCATGTTATTTGTTAATCTGTCTAGTTTCTTTTATCCATCTAACAATGTATCCGTATTTTAAATATCTTGTTTCCTTGTATTAATATTCAGTAATTTGAATTAGACAGTTGATAAGTGATCCTCAAGTGTCTACTCATCTTTTACATGACTATCATTTTCTTTGATAATTGGAATCAATCCAGTATTGTCTTTCTGATGAGCTTGGCAATCCTAGGGTATAAAATATGTGATGGAAAATTTCTCTGAATATCCTTGCTGGCTTCATAAAATAGGCATCTTGGGAAATGCTGAGCTTGTGAAACAGGTAACTAAAGTAGGAAATGGATAAGACTTCTAACTTAAATTGGCCATTATATGAAAAGAACAAATTTGCTTCCATTTCCTGAATAAGGAATGATTTCTTTCCTTCTGTGAATTGGGTGGCAATCGATACGGTGGGTGGTGGGGAGAAACTAATAGTGATCCTTTGCCTATGAAAAGCAGCACTTCTAAGAATTGGCATGAGATGTTGCAACTGTAAAGTTGGGGAAAGATCTAAGTTGCTCCTCTCACATCATTGAAAATTTGCCTCCAAAGGATTAAGCTTACATGCCCTTATTTCTCAAAGGTAACTTATATATGTGAGGTGAGGTCTACATTGTATAAACCAAAATGGAAGAAACAGTTAAATAGAGAATTGGGACACAATCATCAGTTATATGGATTTCCTGTTTCCTACCTGCATAGTGCATGGTGGCAAAGCACTTCATACACATGCAGACACACACACACAAGCATACCTGTTTTCTAGTTTGGAGTCGCTCACATGGTTTACCTGGATGAGGTGAACTCATTTCCTTTTCCTTTCAGTCATACCATTCCTTTTGTTGTTTTAATAACTTCTTTTCCTATCAACCCTGTATTGTACTTCTGCCATTATCTGCAATTGAAATTTTAATTGGATCTTGTTTTATACAGTTTGCTCCATTGCTTATAAAGATTATTCTTCTCATCTGTTTTATACTAGAAGCTCACTGTGGACATGAAACATTTAATTTCTTCTGAATTTTCCAAACTGTTTGGCATTATTTGTCTTCTTGTACTTCTGCCATTATCTGCAATTGAAATTTTAATTGGATCTTGTTTTATACAGTTTGCTCCATTGCTTATAAAGATTATTCTTCTCATCTGTTTTATACTAGAAGCTCACTGTGGACATGAAACATTTAATTTCTCTGAATTTTCCAAACTGTTTGGCATTACAGGGATATTTGAGAATAACTATGTGTTGAGTGTGTTACATGTGCTCAGGACTGAGCACATTGAAATGTGTAAATGATATCCTGATTGATCTATTATAATCACAGGCTAACCATTTTTCCTAGAGTGACCAAAATATATATATTTAAAAAGTATACATAGTTATGTACACAGTGAAAATGAAAGCACAATTTAAGAGTTTGGTTATTAAAGTTGGTTTAAAAGCTTTAAGTCATATATATTCAATATTTCCCTCATAAGTCTTTATTTTTTTAATGTTTCAATAGCTTATTTATTTTTGAGACAGAAACAGAACATGAGCAGGGGAGAGTCAGAGATAGAGGGAGATACAGAATCTGAAGCAGGCTCCAGGCTCTGAGCTAACTGTCAGCACAGAGCCCGATGCGGGGCTCAAACCCATGAACCATGAGATCATGACCTGAGCCAAAGTCGGACGCCTAACCAACTGAGCCACTCAGGCATCCCTCATAAGTCTTTAAACTACTTCAAGAGCACAAAGAAAAATTAGTTTTACTATATCTCACTAAACAAAAAATTCTTTCTTTTTCTCTCTCTCTTTCAATATGTATACCACACGTACACACTCGTACACGTTTGTTGGCATTTTTAACCATCTTGCATTTAAAATAATTAACACATGCCTAGAGAGAATAGGATTGGCATTATCATTGTCCATTTTATTTTATTTTATTTACATATATATATTTTTTAATTTATTTCTAGGAGAGACAGAGAGAGAGACAGTGCGAGCAGGGGAGGGTCAGAGAGAGAGGGAGACACAGAGTCTGAAATAGGCTCCAGGCTCTGAGCTGGCAGTCAGCACAGAGCCCGACGCGGGTCTTGAACCCATAAACCGCGAGATCATGACCTAAGTGAAAGTCGGACGCTTAACCGACTAAGCCACCCAGGCGCCCCAATCATTGTCCATTTTAAACCATTTAGAAACGTTTGTGCTTATACTGTTTAGTAATTCTGTGTTCATATTAAACCTCAAACTCTGAATATGCATAATGGATTTTTTTCTTCATAGGGAACAAATGAAATCATATGGTTATATCTTATCTGTGAATTTTATGTATTCATTTACAGATTCATTCACATGTTCAACAGATATTGACAAAGTGCCTACAAGACAATGGAAACAAAGTTAACACTGATCAAGCAGACAAGGTCCTTCCTCCCTTAAAGTTTCAATGTACTGGAGAAACAAAAAAATAAATATACAAAGCAAAAAATATCAAATAGTGTAAATGCTAAGAATTACATCCAATTGGGTATTGTTCAGACTATGAGTACTACAATGAGTCAGTAGTATAAAAACCCCAAGGCAGGAAACAGCTAAGGTTGTTGTCTGAGGAGGAAGAGTTGGGAAGTGAAGTAGAGAGTGGTTCTTGATGGAATCAAAGTGGTAGGCAGGAATCAGGTCATATGAGGCCCTAGAGGCTGAAATAAAGAGTTTGAACATTATTTAAAATAAAAAAGAAAGCACTAGGGTTTCCAATAGAGAAGAGCCATGATCAAATTTACATTTTACCAAAGATGACTCAGGCTGCTGTGTGGAAAATACATTGCAAAAGGGTAAGAGGAAAGTCAGGGCAACTTGTTAGAAGCTTTTACAGAATTTCAGTCAAGAGATGATCTGGAATCTCCTAGTAAGTTGGAAGTAGAATTGGTGAGAAACAGATTCAGAATACATTTCAGGTATTAATTCTAAAGTGAGCAAGAGGGTTCATTGTAATTATGGATATGCAGTTTGTATCATGTGCTTTTAATTACCCTCATCACCATTGGAGGATAACACCAGAATGACTATGGCTTATCATACAGCAGCTTAGCAAAGCAGTAAAAACAGATGGCTTGGATATTAGAGTTGTTTAAACCCTCTGTCCTTCAGTGTTCTTATCTATAAAATGGGAAATAATATTATATAACACAAGGAGTTGGTGACAGAATATATGCAAAGTACTAACAACAGTGTCTAGTATTAGTAGTGTTACATAACATGATAAAAATAATGGTTATTTTTGAATGCCCACTATACAACATCAGTCTGACTTAATGGAAAGACAGATGACTTGGGAACCTATGCTTGAATTCTTGCTCCACAATGCATCATTTCTTCTTGGCCTGGAACATGCTGCTAACCCTACCTGAACCTCAGTTTCCTTGCCTATAAAATGGAGATATTAAATCCTATATCATAAGACTGATCTAAGGTTTAAATGAGATATTTGTAAATCATTCAAATCTGTGATTGGCAAGAAACTTAAATATTAGTTACTGGGGAATGTCAACTGTTTCCAACTCTTTACTCCTTCTCCTCTATAAAATTTAAGACATTGGTCTTAGCCATGTGACTTTTTTACCCAAAAAGATGTCAACAAGATTCAAGAACAGTCTTAATTTGTGTAGATTTTGGCTTGTCTTCTGTGCTCTTTCAATGTGTTGCGAGAAGAATATGGCCCAGGTAGTTGCTGGTCCAAAGAGAACAAGGAAACAAATGGAACATATCTGAAGCCAGTCTGAAACCTGGAGCCAAGCTCAGGGAAACCACAGCTGACCCAAAGACCTATAAGTAAGAAAAGAAACATTTAGGGGTGCCTGGGTGGCTCAGTCAGTTAAGTGTCCAACTTCAGCTAAGGTCATGATTTGGCGGTCCATGAGTTCATGCCCCACATCAGGCTCTGTGCTGACAACTCAGAGCCTGGAGCCTGCTTCAGATTCTGTGTCTTCCTCTCTCTTTGCCCCTCCCTGCTCATGCTCCCTCTCTCTGTCTCTCAAAAATAAATAAATGTTAAAAAAAATAAATAAAAGTAAAGAAACATTTATTGTTGTAAGATACTGGGATTTTGAAGATAATCGTTATGCAGTTTTATTGCAGTAAAAGTTGACTAATACATTACCTTTTCCCCTTTTTTGTTTTAAATCATGCTGATTCCCAATACTTTAAATTATATCCAAAACTTAATTGTTTTGTGTCACTTAAAAAATTTTCAAGTATAATTCTCTAGGACTTTGAACAGTAGTTAATATTTATCATCAATAAACTGGTATTGTTCATAGGAATCATGTGACTAGTGTTGGTAGATTCTTTTGGAAGAAAAAAGGTAAATACATGAAACATGATAAAGCCAGGATTGCTTACTGAAAACATACTATGAGACTTCATGAAGTTATATATCCCAGGCATGCTCATGAACTTTGAGATGGAGGGACTGGAGTAGGCAGCCAAGGTTTCTTAGATGTTGGTATTGAGTTGGACATGAAGGATAGGTATATTGCAACAGTGCCTCCTGAATTCTGAAGCACTTTAGCCCTACAAATATTTGTTATGAAAAGCATAAGAGTCATTATTCAGTCACTGACTTTTGTGTTTTCTGATGCATATGGAAAGGCAGTCCTCTCTCCCAGCTCCAGGGTCAGAGTCTCCTGGCTGTACATTTATCCACCTGTCTAATGGTACCTGCTTTCCTCAGATGCTGTTGGCAAGACAACTTTTTGGTTTGCTCAAATTCATCTTCTGAATATTGTTTTTGTCTTTAATAAGCCAAAGTGACACTGTACATTGAAAGTTAAAAGGAGAAGAGATAGGCGAAGTCCATTGATTTACTGTTTTATTAGGGGAAACAAAGATGTGCTATGGCCTTACATGTAAAATCACTCATCTTTCACCTCTGAAGGTTTCAGATTTGAACTTGGTGTATTATTTATCCTAACTCTGTCAGATGCTGTAATCACAGATACAGAGCATCCGGCGGAGATGGGAGGCCATTGCTGGAAGAGGAATTTGGAGTAGATGCAATCGAGGTATTGTCTTTCCCAACATGTTAACTGTACACCTCAACAGTGAAAGAAGGAAGGAAGGAATAGAGAATGAAGAAACAAAGAGTAGGATTAAGGGAGGAAAGAAGGAAGTGGAATAGCTATCTCCTAAGCAAGTAGTATAAACAAAGCACATATTAGATACTTCATCATATATGAGGTATATATATTTATATACTTGGTTAATTGTTCATCTTGTCCCCCAAAGCTATATATTAATACATCCATTTTACAGATGATTAGTTTAAATAAATTGCTTAATATTCTGCAGCTAATAAGAACCTGTATTTAAATATGAATGGAATAATTTAATAATATAATGATATCAAGAATAATCATCTCATTTAAACTTTATAACAATTGTCTGAAGATATTCTATTATTGTTCAATTTTAGAGGAAACAGGCTAATGAAGGTTTAACAATATGCAAAAAGTCATACGGCTTATAAATGGCAGTGCTCAGCTCACACTTGAAGTTACCTAACTACAAAGCTCCTGTTTTTCTTCTTCTAATTAATGAGTATAGTTATTCACTAATGAGATTTAATTAGATTTTAAGAACAAAATTCACTTGTTTTCCAAATATGGTTTGAAAGAGAAGGGCAGTTGGTGGTTATGACAGACCTTGAGTAGCACAGTTTCTGTGCTGCCTCGTGCATCTTGCCTAATTTAAATAATTTCCAAGTTCTTTTTCTTCCAGTTGTTAACAAGGTAAAATCTCTCTTTCCCACCTCTCAACTCACCACTAATTGTATTTCTCCTATTTAGCAGATAGGCACTTCTGTCAACTAAACCGGTTTCTCCCTTCTGCTAAAGAAGAAAGGATTCAGCAGCAATTAGGAATAATTGTTGTGATTTCCCCACCCACCTACCTAACTCTGGATTCCAGCAGAGCAGCACATCCCATTATCCTTTGAAGACAAGAATGTTGAAAGAAAAATGTATCTTTTGAAAACCAAACACGTTGAATTTAGCATCCAGTAATCTTTATTAAGTCCTTCTCTGGGCAAAACAAAATAGATGATGTGTGAAAACACAGACAAAGTGGCATACAAGATTGTTTTCTTTAGACAAGTGTCAAACATCAGAAGAATTAGGTGGAGGAGGGCAAGGTAGCAACTATAAATTATAAAATGAGAAGCGAGCCCAAAGTATTCTTCAGGTTTTACCAACTTAAAATTCCAAGATTGGGTCATTCCTTTAAGTTATCAATTCATGAAGAATCCCTGTTAAAATGAAAATTCTCTTTGAAGTGATGAAATACAGAGCTGTGTATGTGTGTATATGTATGTACTGTTGGGGGGATGGGTATCTGTGTATATTTGTGGTAGAGAGAGTGTTGACATCTCCACAACACTAATTCTATTAAGACATTTAATGCCTTTACAACCTTACTGCCTGGCTACTTGGAATGCACAGAGTGGGCATTGAGAGCGGACTTCAACTGCTGAGATGTTTTTAACTTCCAGGCAACCTGTCTGGACAGCTTTCACCGAAGTTTTTTTCTTACCTGTCCTCCCCACTTGTAGAGAACTTCACAAGTTGGCTTGGGATTTATCTAAATTTGCTTGTATCTAATTGCAGTGGGCTTATAATGTAGTACAAAGTAAAAAAAAAATGTGTCACCCAAAAACCCAGGTTTGTAAGAACTGGTCTGGAACATACGAAAAAAAAATTATCTGGAAATAAAAACAAACCCTTGACTTACTCTCTCAAAATGTTATTCTGACGTGGTTTCAGTAGTCATCCATAAACAAACACATGTACAATTTGCTTATTGAGCTTTTATTTCAGCCTACTTTTAGCTATACATATAGACCTTGGCATTTAATCATAAGACAAAATGAACAGTGGCTAGCAAGTGGTCTTCTCGTTCTAAAATACTCCCTACCCTCCCTTCTTACAGCTCCACTATTCAAGACACCAGGTCATTAGAAAATATTAGGACTTTGTCTCCTGGTAAAATATGTCATTTTTGCAGCCCTGTCCAACTGGAATGTGATCATAGATTAGTTTAACCTGATCATGAAATTTGGGAGCTAAATTCATTGCTCTGATCAAATAAAAAATAGGATGGGAGATAAGAGTCATAGTCAGAGAGCTGCTAGGAATTTGAACCTTGGCTTTTTGAACAAACAAACAAACAAACAAACAAACACAATTAGAGGTGGTAGTGGGCATGGCTTGAGACCAGAACTCCTATGAAGAGTTATATCCAAGGTGTCTGCACTGCAAACTTTTATGATATCATTTTCAATTATCAGAAATTCCACTCTCTCCCCACTTGTATCTTTCCTTAATAACACACATGATAAGAATTTCTGAAATATTGGCACAATTCCCCGTTGGAGTATAGTTACTCCATATTAAATCCTCTCAAACTTCAGTTGTGAATCTCAAGTTCAGCATTCAGGGAGTTGGTTTCTCATCTCACCATCTTTGCTGTTTTTTCATTTCAATTATAACTTCAAGTATGACTTCATTTTCTCTTCTCCCCAGCACTAACCTTATGAGTTATATTCATGTAAAGCCTCCTGCCACCTCGTGCTAATCATGTAGATATTTTATTTGGAAGTCTGTGGACCTGCTTGAATCTTTTCTGCACATTCAGGTACTAGACATGAGGACAGGTGATTCTGAAAGCAGTGTCCTGCAGCAGAGGTGGGGGCAGGGTGCTGCTCATGTGAGATCAGGAAGACCTTGCTGTTTCCACTCTGCCTTGGGCTGTTCTGTTGGATTATTCTCCAGCAGTTAAATTTATTGAATGATATTGTTTGCAACCTGAGATTTGGGGCTGCTGGACTGAGAGAGAGAGAGAAGAATAGAATCAAAATGAGTTTTCATTGAGGTATGCTTCATTTTTCCATTGCAATTATTTCAAAAACAAGTTTTACCAATGGGTCCCCAAGTGCTTCCTAGGAGAACATGGCAACACAGAAAGTAAGTACAGATATTATGTGTACAGGTGAAGAATCAACTTCCCAAGGCAGTCTCTCTTGCCCTAATTAAGAGAAAATGTTAGAACTGAGCAGGAAAACACACACTTTCACAGCTGGATCTGGCTTCTGTGATCAAAGATTTCCTCTTGGGGAGAACCCTAATCATTTCTAAGCCAATGGCTATCAGCCGGTAAAGCTAAAGCATAGTGAATTTTGAGGCAGAATATCTTGAATGGGATAAACAGAAGCTTATACCAAGATAAAAGAGGAAAAGAGGCAGGGTGGTAAAGAAGTGTACTGCGGTACAGCATGCAATAATAAAAGGAGAACAGGAAGATGACCTGCCAGAGACCAGTGGGCCAATCCTGATTCCCATCTGTATCATTAGGGAATCATAATTAGAGGGATAAGTGTTTACCTGGTGGGTCTGATAAATATCTAGTGTATGATACCTAAGGTATTATATACTATTTGTCAAACCTTTCCCACGGGGTGGTTCTAAATCTCAGAAATTTGCTTTCAAAGGCAGCAGACTTTTATTAAAGTCCTGATTATTAATATTCTCACTAGATAGGGCTTAAAGCAAGGTTTAACTCTGCTCTTGGAATATATTCTAAACATACTATGGTGGGTATTCTCCACGTGGCTCACTGCTTCAATCCAGGCTCACCCTGCTGTATTCCCTGGGAGGCCTGAATTGCATCACCCTCATCTTCTGGGTTGAATTCAAGTCTGCATCAATGGGAGGTACTGTCAGTGGATTGTAAGCCGGGATAAAAGAGTCTAAAGTACTTATTTTCCTCACTCATTTCCTGCCTCAGCACCATGGTTCTGCCAGTAGCTGGTTCTGATGATTGTCAGGAGACCCTTCCTTGGCTCTAAACTCTCACCAGGCAGGGATAAGGTTTTCCACACTTCCATTAACGTCCCTTTCATTAAGCTACCCTATTTCAACCCTTGTGAGTGTAAATGTTGATCTAGAACTGTGACATTTTTTGTTCCCATTGGGATTGTAAGAGCTGGTGGTTACATGGGGATCTCAGAGAAGCCAAGGCAGAAAGAAAAAAAAAAACTGTTGGCCTTTGCATAGGCTATGGACACATTAATCCTAATTACGTGCTCCCTGCATTCCTCCTCCAGTCTTACATGAAATCCTCAACATGGATGTTGTCTTTGCATTAACTTTCAGGGCATCTGTCAAACTACAACTTGGAAAAATGCAGCAAATTAAGCATTTGGCTTGGCTTAATTTGTCAAAGTAGCTTCTTGTAAATCATCAGGGGGCAGGGATCAGTCATTTATTTATTCATCCATTTGATTGTTCATAAATTCACTCAGTGAGCTTTCAGTATATGTCTTTTTGCCAGTCTCATGACCGGTGGTAAACAAAATGTACACTCCACTGGTGCAGTGAAGAGTTTAATAGAAGCTATCATTACCTCTAGGCCTAAAGGTACAAGGAAAGGGAGCCCAGGGAACTTTGGTGCTATAGAATCCATTGTAAAATAATATAGACTTTGCCAGATGAATAGTACCCAGGTACAGAGAGAGTGACGCAAGTTGCTTCTTCCTTTGTCTTTCCTCTCTCAAATTTTCAGAGAGTGACTTCTTTGGATTGAGCCCAATATGAAGTCACAAGGCTAGGTAGTCTGGGTGAGTCAGTTTATAGGGGATAGTCCCTAGAAGGACAAAACTGGGGAAGGAAGAGAAGCTCTGTTTGTGTGACCAATGGAAAATCACATAGCCCGTAAATGATAAAGATGGTAAATATATAAGTCCTGATGATGAAGACAGTCATTCTTGCTCACAAGAAGCTCAAAATATAAAGGTATAGATTCCAGAGTAAGACCAGTAGTAGTATTTAATGGTGTTGACTCCACTCCTAGTCAAAATTATCTCCTTGGGAAAATCTGATTCTTTTATGTATCAATAAATTATTGCTTAGACTAAACCACAAGACTCTAAAATATAGAGAGCAAACTGAGGGTTGATGGGGGTTGGGGGAAAGTGGGTGATGTACACTGAGGAGGGCACTTGTTGGGATGAGCACTAGGTGTATGGAAGTGAATTTAACAATAAATTATATTAAAATATATATTTTTTTTAATTAAAATATATTTTTTAAAAGTTTGAACTATTTTGCAACTAGTTGCTACTGATAGCAAAACAGTTTCTCCCACTCTTAGTCTGGAGAGATAAGAAGTTATACTGGAATATTAAATAGGCCATTTCAGTTACAACAGCATATGTGTCCCTTGTCACCAGAGACAGGCTTCTTGTCACCTCTTAGAAATTATATTGTATGAGGAATTTGGAAACTGGACATCTCCAGACAGGACGCTTTACAACTGGTCAGACTGGCTAACAGTTGTGTTTCTAGAAGACATTTTCACTGGAGTTCTCCATGACCACCCTCAGGCCCCATGATTCACTCAGAGGACTCAGAAGTTATTGCCATCACTATGGTTACTATAGCAAAAGAATACAGAGTAAACTCAACAAAGAGAAAAACCACAGGATGTAAAGTCTGGAAGAAAATAATATCAAGCTTCCAACAGTCCCTTCTCACTTAATTCTTTTACATGTAACAACACATGGGAAGGGGTGCCAATATGGGACACTTTTCTGAGCCTGGTTGCCCAGGATTTTTATTGGGCATTGGTCACATAAGCATACAGTACCTATGTGATGGACCTCAGTCATTCAAGCTCCAGACCCTTAGTGAGGAAGCAGCTGTTCAGCATACATCACATTGTTAGCATCAACTATCTGGACACCACAGTTCCAGGTCTCAGGTATACAAAAGACACTCTTATCAGATAGAACATTTTAAGAGCTCAGTTCTCAGGAGTCCCCTAAGGGCCAGTCGTGAACACAAGCCTTTCTTTGATAGGGTTTGAGCAACCCAAACCTGCTGAGGTAATCCTTTTCTCACACACTTGTAAACGTGCTACATTTGATTTTCTGGTTCCCCCCTAAATGTGAGCAGCATTTCTGGAATAACAATATAAGGAGTCCATGTCTGTAACTTCTCTTATTTGAAGCCAGCCACTAGCAAAATTGTGAAACTAATCATACTGAGTTTTGTGTCCCCATTTGCTTCTTTGTATCTCTTTTCTCCACCTTTAGGGTTCACGCAGTCTCTTTTTGCAAGCTCTCACCATCCTCATGTTTTCTCTTCTTCCCTCATCAAACCCCATTTTTAGAAAGGCTTGGAGATTGCCACTTACTGCTTACAGTGAGCCTAAGTCTCTGCTTCTCTCAGACGGAGTTCACAACTCAGTGTCCCGCTCTTTCTGTCAATTGAAAAGATGTGGCCCCTCGTGGATGGAGAAGGAAACGCCTGGTAAATGATTACTTTGTGATGTCACTAATCCCAGCCTTAGGCCTTAGCTCTTTGACATTTCATTTTTAGAACCTTATTTTACAATATCCAGACATTGTAATTTTGACTCCTAAATACCTGATCATTAGTTATCAGTTCATGGCTATTCACATAATAACTACACCCAGCCAAAGAATCCACAATGATATCCCAATCTATTTGTTGGAGGCAACATATTCAGCTGTCATTCTCTGTTAGAAAATAGAGTTTCTCAAATGATAACTTAAACAAAATACGGTGAGGTCCTCTCTGTATTCATAAGTAACACCGGATACTTCCCTAATTTATGAACCAGTATCTCTCAGATATTCACCTTTAATTGACAAACTGTCTTTCTGAAATGAAAACATCATCAAGGGAACAGATTTCATGTATTTCATATTTTGTTCTTTCTTCTATCCCTGGCTGAATTTCAACCAAGAACACGTATTGATACCACAAAATGACATGATGAGAAGCAGGATGGAAAACTATCCATGAAATTTTGATAGTTGGCTTCATATCATCCCTTTCTCCCTACAAAGTCTGAGGAAACACAAAACCATTTATTATTTGGAGATAAGCAGCTGTGCTTGGGACAATGTAATTACTAAAACACTCTGTACTCTAGGAAAAGAAATGTGCATGTGAATGTTTGTATAAATGTGTATGTTTACTGGAATAGCTATTTGTTGCAGGATGTTTGTCAGTCTGTATGTGCAGGTAAGGCTATTTAGCACACAGTGTTTCTGTCTATATCAGTGGTCTCTTGTTTCTAAAAAGAATTTCTGGAAAACACATAAGAATGAGGAAAATAAATCTAAGCTTAGTTGTGCAGGAATTCATCTAAGAGCCCAGAAGTTTGTAATAGTACAGCCCTGTTCGGAGCATATATTTTTCTATGATGACATGAAAAAGGAAAGCAAGACCCCTCCAGACTTGCTAGCCTTGAATATTCGTATACCTAGAGAAACATACACAGCAGAAGGGACAGAATCTGCATAAATCAAGTGTGTATTCACCTCATTGTAGTGACAGTCCATGGCTTTTTTTTTTTTTTTCATTTACTAAACAACACCAACAGCATATCAGTAAGTTACAGATTCAAGTTTATTGCTGCTGGCATATTTCTAAGATAAAAAATTAAAAGTAGAGATGTTTACAGTGTAATTTTTTTCTTTTGTAGCAACATAAACATGGCAGAAGTCTAGAAGAAATAAGACACAGGTTGAACAATTTCCCTGACCTTGGGGTACCATGGTACTAATTTAGTCAGAGAGAGGAAAACTTCAGCTAGTCTTTCCAATTTTCAGTCACTGTATTGCAGCCTGTACCCTGGATTTTTCTCCTCCAGTGCACTCTCTACACAGTAGCCAGAATGACCTTTATAAAACACAAACTGAATCATGCCATCCCTGCTTAACATTTTTCAGTGGCTTCCTACTGTGTTTAAAATCCAAAAATCATACTATAGCCTTCAGAACTCTAGGTGATCTCACCCTTAGGCTTAATTCCTTTCTTTGCACTGTCCCTTTTACTCAACATGTTCCAGGCTACAAGAACACTTTCTTGTTGTTCTTAACACACCAATCACCAGCCTGCCTTTAGGCCTTTTGGAATCACTGCTCCCTCTGCCTGGAAGCTATTTGCTTCTCTTGGCATGGCTGCTTCCTTCTTATTTTTTCAGGTACAGACTAAAATGTTACTGTCTAAAAGAAGCATTCTCTAAGAACCCTTTTATTTTCCAACGGAACACTTGGATTGCTTTCCTAATTTTATGTACTTTTAATTACACACACACACACACACACACACACACACATCCTGTGCTCACTGGGCCTTCCTCTCTCCTCTTCTAATGCATCTGTTGTCAGAACACAACTTGTTTATTCACCTACCGACTCAATCCCACCGTGTCAGTCACTGTTCTTGTCCCTAGACTACTATGATGAAAAAGCACCATGTCTGTCCTCTAATGACTACTGAATGACATTCTTCTGATTTTTTAAAAATTCTATTAGTTTGTTCACACTATTCATTGAATCTAATATGCATTAAACTCTGTGCTGGGTTTGGGCTCTACATTTAAGCAAGACAGACACATTCTGGCTTCTATGAAAGGTTTATTCTATAATAAAAAAACACAAATAACCACCTAAATTGCTAAGCAATTCCAATTATGATAAGTGCTTCAAAAGTTCAGAGTTCTAGGATTGCATATAAACCCACCCTAGTCCTGAAGGATGAGAAGGGCATATTTAAGCAAGAGATAGACTGTTCTCGACAGATGGTGGAAAAGCTCTGAAATAGGCAGAAGCTTAGTGTATTAAGGGCAAGGAAGAGGATAGTGGGCAGAGGACGAATTCTGCAAAATAAACTGAAAATAAAGCAGGTATTAGATACCGCAATCCTGAGGCAGCTACTCCAAAGAACTGGTGTACATAAAAAGCAAGAGTAGATCATGAAAACGAGTGACTAGACTTTTGTTTCTAAAAGATTAAAAATGCTTTTTGTATGAGAGTTGGTCAAATGAAAAATATCTTAAGTATCTCTGTATCTTTGCTCAGTGCCTGAAACATGGCAGGCGCACAAACATATTTACTTAATAAATGACTAAACAACAAAAGGAGAAAATGCACTTCTGTTAAGACTGTAAGTTTCTTGAGGATAGAGAATATGGGTTTTTTGTCTTATTTTGTTTTGCTTTGGCATATTTAACTTTCCTCCTTTTGGCTTCCAACAAAATATATGAGACAATGGGGCTCCTGGGTGGCTCAGTCAGTTGAGCATCTGACTTCGGCTCAGGTCATGATCTCACAGTTCGTGGGTTTGAGCCCCGTGTCAGGCTCTGTGCTGACAGTTAGCTCAGAGCCTGGAGCCTGCTTCAGATTCTGTCCCTCTCCTGCTCACGCTGTCTCTCTCTCTCTCAGAAATAAATTAAATGCTAAAAAAAATTTTTAAAAAAAGAGACAAAGCCGCTGCTTACGCTTATTTTGACTTCTACTCTCCATCTCCTAGCTGTGCCAGTATCTCTCCAAACCATTAAGTCACAAAAGTAGCTACCACTCTATGTGTTGCCTCCTGTTCTTGCTGCTCCTGGAATTTGCAAGAGGACGTGCCAAAAAGAAGATAAAATATTCCCTCACCCCCAACAGCCACATAGATGCACAGGTACACACTTGTCAATTCCTACATAAAGCAGAAAAGGGAAGAAAGAGAATGTTTTAGGAAATCTGTCCTATGCGTTTTGCCTGGTTTCAATGATCCCTATCTTCATTTGCTGTAATCATTGGAATTGCACATTTGCTTAAATGTGTGTGCGATGGCATATGACAAGCAGATGAAAATTGGCAGTCTGGTCATTTCCACTTCAATCAATATCTCCTTCCACTCAATTAGCATGTGCTCTGTGGTTTTAAGTCCTCCTTATTGGTTCTGCCATTTTGCTATAAAACTTAAGTGTTGCACTTTTTTTGAGAAATTTTATGAAAATCTCATGATGTGTTTTTATTGAGTAAAGTGCAACCTACTGTTTTCAAAATGCGTCTACTAACTCGGTTTGTGATGGGAGTACAATCATCAAGTATAGGGGAGAAAAAGGAAATTAATTTAATCTTTGACGTTTAGCAGGAAGATGTTCTTTTTCTTTTTCTTTTTTTTTAGAGAGAGACTCTGTGTGTGTGTGTGTGTGTGTGTGTGTGTGCGCGCGCGCGCGCGTGCGCGCTCACTCATGTTGGGGAGAGAGGCAGAGAGGGAGACTCTTAAGCCAGCTCCACTCTCAGTTCAGAGTTTCATACAGTGCTCAATCCCACAACCCTGGGATCACAACCTGAGCCAAAATCAAGCTAAATCAACTGAGCCATCCAGAGACCTCTGCAGTCTTACAAGAAAAACTTCACCTTAAGTTTTCACTTTTCTAAGATTACCTTGGTCTGGCACAAAATCTCCCTCTCTATCTTCTTCTTCTTCTTCTTTTTTTTTTTAATGTTTTATTCACTTCTAAGAGAGAGAGACAGCGTGAGCAGGGGAGGGCCAGAGAGAGAGGGAGACACAGACTCTGAAACAGGCTCCAGGTTCTGAGCTGGCAGTCAGCACAGAGCCCAACGCGGGGCTCGAACCCCCGACCGGGAGATCATGACCCAAGCGAAAGTCGGACGCTCAACCGACTAAGCCACCCAGGCGCCCCCTCCCTCTCTATCTTCTGATGTTAATCTCTATTCAGTGGTCAGATGCTCTAGCTTCGTGTCCTATATAAATTCCTTATCTAGACTGGCTTTCCTGTAATCTGGAGTTTTGAACTAGCCAGTCATCCTTCTTCTACCTTGTGGACCTCCTCATTCTCATAGCCACCAATGCTGATAAGGAGAGGGGTTTTCATCCTAATTGTACTACAAACTCTTAGTGGTCTATTAAAGGGAAGCGCTTCTCCTCTCTTACAATTTTTCCTACAGTTCTCTCTTTCAAGAAATTTCAAAAAAATGCATGTCATCTTCTCCCTAGATTGGGATAGAACAAGTGACACGAGTTATTTATACACACAATTCATATATTCATATATCAACTGATTCTAAGATAAAGGGTGAATGAATTCTGCCCTCTTACCTTAAGTAATCTCTGCATAGTTGGGGCTGGTGTTTTTTGGGAGGTTTCCTCTGGGTATTTTTATATGCCCCAATTGGGGTGCTCCTATTATTTATGCAGTAGGACTTGCACTCAGCTTGAAAACTGAACCTCTAAAGGGCCCTTCTGGTATGCCAGAGGTTACTGGATCACATACAGATAACAGATTCACACTTCTATGAGATTCTTATAGAAAAAGTCTCATGGTCTTTCTACAAAACTAAAAAAAAAAATAGGTATGTTTAAATGATTATATCTACAGCTCCAAAACAAAATCACACTAAATGCTTTTTGCTATAGTTATTTTCTTTGACAATACTATTCGCATCAATGTACTGACAACCCTTAAGAGAACATCCATGGGGAAAAAAGTTATCCTAAGATTGTGTTAAAGAATCTTGCAGTTCAAGTGCTTGGTGAATATCAACGATATAAAAAGCTAAACCAGAAAAGGACAGTGTCTATAACTGAAGTAAAATTGTACATTTCCATAAACAGAATGAATTTATTAGATTTTTCAGGACACTTTGTTTCCTATTTTGAAAGAAAATAGACCGAAGGATATGTGGTTCTGTCTGCAAGTTAGTGTTTTTCTCCATATATTCATTATTTTTCAGATTTTTTCTGGCAGACTTACAATTTAAAAATTTTAATTGTAGATAGCATGACCAAACACAAGGGAGGCCCCAGGGATTACTTTGGAAAGCCTGCTGAGTAGGCATATTAAAATAAGACAATATACGTAAGTAGAAGTATTTACAGTAAGACAATTTTGTTTCAATTTATGGACTTCTTTACATCCACTCTGTCTCTTTCCATAAAGTAATAATGCAGGACATAAACTAGAGGAAGAAAAGGAAAAAGCAAACAAAGTATGGGAAATATATCTTGGTTTCATTTGCGTCAAAACAGCAATAAACTGGAAAAATATATTCAGCTAAGGTGCTATTTGGATTTTATTTATAAAGGCTACCATCTCCAGCCTAATGTTCATTAGCTTTGTCCTTGTTGCCTGGTTACAGATTTATAATTTTTGTCTCTCTTGTTATTGATGACTCTAATGGAGAGAGCAGTGACTGAAAGCCTGATGAAAACACTTTTCATCTCAACTCAGAGATGTTAACATTTTTTGTATGTCTGGTGCTGCTGATTGCAATGATTTGGGGAAAGAACGGCCCTAAAAATTCAGTGAGAAGCATGTCAGGGGTGGTCTGAGATGGCCTGTGTTTGTTTGGTTAGTTAAGTGAACTATTAAAAAGTTTTATAAACAGGATCTATTTGTGAAAAAGGTATTGAACTAGGTCAGCAATTCTCCCCTAATGTGCCAGAGATATTCAGGTGTAGTGGTTACATTATTAAAGCGTTCCTTATCAGAGTAATGCCAGGAATCACCTATAGATTAAATAAATAAAATTATAAATGTTATATTGCAGTTAGTGAAATATTTGAAATAAAAACTGTGGCCCTCTAGTTGAATACTAATACTGACAATAAAGATGGATAACTGATCAGGTTCTGAAAAAGCCTACTTTTAGAAGTTTAGAGTGCTCTGGTCTATAAGTGTTTTACGTTTTCAGTAGTATTCCATATTATAATTAAATTTCCATGTCTTGGTGAATTTTATTCCTAATAAAGCAGAGCCAGAAGCATTAGATGACAATGATAGGCAACCTCTAGATCAATGCTTCTGAAAATACAATTTCTAGATAAGCTGTATTGAGATCATCAGAATTTGTTAGAAATGCATTATTCTATAGCTGTTTCCTAGACCTATTAGGTCGAAAACTCTGGGGGTGGACCTAGCAATCTGCTTTACAATCCAGGTGACTATGTTACACTCTAAGTTCTGAGAATCTCTACTCTAGAACCAGGTGTTCTAACCTCTGCACTCTGGACATTTTGGTCTGTGTAGTTATTATGAAAGGCTGTTGCCCACATTGGCATATTAGGAGGTATAGAAGCATTCCTGGATTCTACCTACTAGATACCAGCAACATGCACCCCAGTTGCAACAACTAAAAATTTCTCCAGACATTGTCAAATGAATCCTGAGGGGAAAAATCACCCTTGAGTTCAGAACTACTGCTTTAGGTCAGTAACCTTAAACTTTATTTGGATCTTGTTAAAAAGAATATTTGTGTCCAAACTCTGCAGTTGATTTAGTAAATGTATATAAGGACTCCATGATCTACATCTTCAAGAGGGATAACCAGATTAGTGGCCCATGAGCTATACTGTAAAAAAAGAAAGGCTCTGAATCAATGGTTCTCAAATTTTCCTATGTTAAAAAAATCTATCTGTCTGTCTATCATCTGTCTGTAATCTATTCATCCATCCATCCACCCGTAACTTTGTGTGCGTGATTCCAATAGGCAACCATATTTGAGCAACTTCTCTAACTCAGTAGTTTTCTGTCTTGGATGGATATTGGAATCCATATATTTGTTTCTGGAAATTATAAAATCCTTTATGCCCATGCCTTGCCTCAGACAATTATACCACAACCTCTGGGATGGGTCTCTGGCATTAGAAAAGTAATTTTCAAATTTTGCCACACACTGGAATCATCTGAGGATCTTTTAAAAGCACTGAGATCTGGCTCTCAGCCCCATCCTGATATAATCAGTATTGGGTTTGAACTTCTGGTTTCAGGAGATTTTAACGTCCCATAAAATTTGGGCACTATTACATTAGAATATCTCAGAAGCTTTTCAGATGTTTCTAATGGGAAAAGGGGGTTGAAAAACTGCCATGAGCTGATCCCAAGTTTAAAGCTTAAGTGGCTAGTTTAAAATATTCTTTCTAATAGTGAAAGAAAAGTAAATGATCCCATTGAACAATATGAAGTGCTAATAGTTGAAGAAGCCTGAATGAAGTTTAGAGCATCAAATGTGAAGAAATCTTCATGTTTCAACCTTGGCAGAGACTTAATAATAACAGAGAATTTGGTATTCTCTAGAAAAGAGTGTCCTATGGTACTTGAAGAACCAGTAGTACTCAAGTTGCACTCCATATATTTACACATAATTAAGGGTGATTACTAGGCATCAGTATTTTCTAAAGATTCCCAAGTGATTCCAACATACGTACACTGTTATGTATTTTTAGTGCCATCAGCAGTTTACCATTTCTCAACAATTGCCTACAGATCACAAATTCTTTGAGAGCAAGAACCAGGCCTGTGACTTCTTCATATTCTCTGATTTTTTTAAAGAGTGTCTTTTGTTCTCTGAATAGATATTTAATGGATCGGTTAATGCAATTAGGCGGTTGAGACAATTCAACAGTCCACAATTATGTCATTTGTCTGCATATAACTCAGTATGTTTATAAAAAATGAAGCTGATAGGTTCCTTCAGGAGCAAAGGATCAAGAAGTAGATTGATTCATCTACTCAGCAATTTACACTTGAATATATTCCATGTGCGTTTATACATTCATATATAAACATATGTGTACATACACACACAAGCAAGCAACATATTGTGCTCTATCTGGTTAGAGTTATAAGAAGGAATAATAGAACTCTCTGCCTTTAACAAGTTTACAATGGGAAAAAAAAGAGATGGACATGACAGATTTTCCAAAGAGCTCTTCCTGTAAATCCATTATGTCCCCCCAATAAACTAATACAAAGTACCAACCTTTCTTTTAAAGTTTAAAAAAGTCTTTGCCTGAGTGATACATGTTTGAAATCTTCTCTTTCCTCTTAGCCATTATTCAAGGGAAGACTAAAAGATTATCTGTATACTACGCAAGGAGCAATATGCAGAGATCAGGAACTTCCAGCTTACTTCACTTGAGCAAAGTATTCTGGCGAAAGTTCCCTATTTTATAGTGACAATGGAATTTTAACTGGTTTTGTTGTTTCCTATATTGTTTCTTTGGACTTGGTTTAACACTAGCAGTTTAACTCAGTTTTTGCCATCTTAGGTCTCTTTTACATAAAGTCCCCCACTTGTGAAAGAAATAATTTGAACTCAGTAGTCTTGTACTGTTATTTATTTTAAATAAATGCAATCTTATTTTTCACAAAATTTCACTGAAAGATTTAACATATGTAACATTCCCAAGCATTGCTGGTCTGCTTGAGCAAAGAAGGCTACCCACAACCTTCCTTATACAGCTTCCTCTGTCCCTGAGGTTACATCCCGAATGCCTGCTCTCTGGAGAACACAATTTGAAGAGCATCAAGTTAGATTTTTCTCTAATTACTTGCAACTCTAGGAATTTTGGTTAATTTTTGTGGGTTAATATGAGCGATTATAGACCTATTAAGAAATACCAAATAGAGAATTTATGTAGATCCAGTTGAGGTATAATGTAGAGGGTGTAACCACTGAGATACATACATCATACACAGAGATTTCAATGCAGATCACATGTAGAGATATGAATTTTTCTCTATCTGCCAGAAACATAACAGAAACTCCTCTGTACACCAAAGGAAATTATGCCCTTTCAAATATTAAATGTCATCTATAGAAATGCCAGGCACCATTAAATATGGAGAGAAAAAATTGGAAAAGATTGCAGAGTTTTTATTGCCCTCTTTTTTGCAAGTCACTTGTACATACATCTTACTTTAAAAGAAAACCCTAAACCTCTATACAAGAGTTATTCCCTCTGCAGCTGTTGTAGAGATATGACAGGCTGGAATACAGTGTTGATTGAAGAGTGGGATTTTAGTACAGTGAGATTTGTTTGTGCTTTGAACTGCACGCTTTGCAGTTTTATGGAAGGATGTACTATTTCTCTGAACATTGTCCAGCAAGCTGCAGTATAATGCATCTTAACAAACTCTGTTTGGTGGGGAATAAATAGCATGCTGGGACTTCCATTAGGGCCCCATGCAAAAACATTTTGTGATGAGGTTCCCAATCAAAGCATCTCAGAACATACGTATAAACAAGCAGATGAAGTTCAGAAAACACCTTATGGAATGAGCTAACTGACTTCAGTGGAAGAGGCAGGAGAGCTGAGGTTAGTCTCCCATTGTTTACTGCTGGTAGTGAGAATTAATAATGGATATTCTAAGCATATATTATTTATCAGATCTGATCCTGGACCACATAAATCTATTGAGGTCACCAAAGCTATCTTTTATTTAAAATCCAGGGCCCAGAAACTGGAAAACAAAGAGGAACAAAGTAAGTTAACTGGATACTAGATAGGAAAGATATAATTATAAATGTCTCTTTTCTGGGATAGAATTTTTCTCAGTCAGAAGTATTACTGAGTTTTCTTCCAGGGGGCAGGAGTGGGGGATAAAAAGTACCCTTTGGTTTAGAAAGGTGACTATCTGACACCAATTAAATAACTGAATGCTAGGTGTGTGATACCATCAGAAGAGGATATAAATTTCTAAATGGATTACTACCTAACTTTTAGGGCTTCTCAACATGACAGATCAGTAATTTCACTAACCTTGCCACTAAAATGCCTGGTTCATTTGCTCCCTGATGTGGAGACCTTTTAGCATTAGAAAGCAGGGTTCGAATTGATTCCTTTCTCTACTCTCTTATCTTTCTTCACAAACATAAAGAATTCCTCTTTGTTAGGATTCTTTGCATTTCATTTACATCCCTTTGCTTACCCCTAGATTGATGCCAACTTCAGGGTAGGTCCATACCTTTCATTTCACTGCAAATCCAACAAACATTCAATCAGTTTTCCATGTAATAAACCCTGTTGGATAAATGAAAAAAATTAATAAAATATGAACAAAAGTACCAAGTATGAGTAAAAATAGAATATTCTTATAAAAACAAATGTGATTCTCTAATAAAATCTATTTTGAAGTGAGTTCACATTTCCAAGTAAAATTCCATCTTAGAATTTTAAAGGCTTCTGGGAGAAACAACTTAGTATGTTTATAAATATTTTTTTAGGCCTCTGAGTATAGTCTGGACTGGGTTCTGACAGTCTCCGAATTGCTTTCCTAAGTGTGGTGTTGAATGCTCAAGTTTCTACAGTTTCTCCCAATCTGTCCAACCTTCTCCCAGTCTGTCCAACTTTCTGCATTTGCTGACCAGCTGTCTACAAAGTCTCACTCTCACTGCCTTCAGAAGCAAGCACAGAGTAATGCCTATGGAGCTGGGGCACGTGTGTCAGTGAGGCACATGGAGTGTAGGGAGTGTAGATCAGCCATGCGAAAGGGATCTGCAGGTGATGCATGTCTAGCAACTCACAGACATGTATCCTGATGGAATCTGCAAAGTGATTAATAGGATCGGGGTCCCTTTGCTGCTTTCTGAGAGCCCTGACTATGGCTTTGCTAGCCATCCTCTGTCTCCCATCCATGCAGCACCCCTCAATATTTTGGATGGGGCAAGGAATGGATCTCTGGCAGTGTTTGCATTGCTTGGGAAGGCTGGTGCTCACTGACATGCTCTCACTTTCCCCTGTGAGAGAAATTATGGGCTAAGAAGATCAGTCATGGGACTGAACTGTGTCACCTCGAAGGTGGAGTGACACACATAAAGTAAAACTCGTTCTCTTATGTTCTTCACTGTTTCTGGGATTTTTTTTTCTCTAATAGTGTGCTGTAAGTTATTTGCTGGACTCCCAGACTTCCATAAAGGGACCCTTGTCCATAGGTGATTGTCAATATCAGTGCTGTTTGAAAAGAAAATGGTAGAAAACTATTTCACCATTTTGATGACATGTTGATACCACATTTCCTTTATCCTATCCATTCATCTGCTGACGGACATTTAGGTTGCAAAGAACATGGGAGTGTAGATACCTCTTTGAGATGTGATTTAATTTCCTTTGGATATATATGTCAATAAGGCAGATTCCATATAGATCTATCTATATCTATCTATCTATCTATCTATCTATCTATCTATCTATCATCTATCTATCATCTATCTATCTATATGAAACAACTTTATTAAGGAATCATTGACAAAGTATAATACATTTGAAGTGTACAACATGATGATCTAATATATGTATACATTGCGAAATGATTTCCACAATAAGGTTAATTAACATATCCATCATCTCACAAATTTATTTTTTGGTTAGAACACTTCAGATATAGTCTCTTAGTAAATTTCAATTATACAATTCTAAATACAGTCATCATTAGATCCTCAGACCTTGTGCATCTTATCACTTAAAGTTTGTATCCTTTTGCCAACCACTCCCCATTCCCTCCACCTACCAGTCCTGACAACCACCATTCTACGCTTTGTTCCTATGAGATTGACTTTTGTTTGTTTGTTTCCACATATAAGTAATATTATGCGGTGTTTGTCTTTCTCTGTCTTGTTTTAGTTAGCATTATTCCCGCAAACTTTATCTATGTGTTGTAAATGGCAAGATTTTCTTCTTTGATAAGGCTGAATAATATTCCACTGTGTATGTTACACTCTCTTTATCCACTGATGACACTTTAAATTATGTCCATACCTTGGAATTGTGAATATGCTGCAATGAATATGGGGGTGCACATATTTTGTTTCCTTTAGATATATATCCAGAAATGGGATTGCTGAATCAGATGGTAGTTCTAGTTTTAATTTTTGAGGAATCACTATAATGTTTTTTTGTGGCGGCTGGACCAATTTATACTTCCACCAATATTATACAAGGTTCCCTTTGCTCCATATCCCCCTCAGCAATTGCACTCTCTTGACTTTTTGATACCACTCATTCTAAGAGCTATAAGGTGATATCTTATTATGGCTTGGGTTTGCATTTCCTTGATGAGTAGTGATGTTGAGCACCTATTCATGTACCTATTGGCCATGTCCATGTTTTCTATGGAAAAATGCTTATTGAGGTCCTTTGCCCATTTTTTAATTGAATAGCTTGACTTATTTTTTTCTGCTGAGTCGAACGAGTTTCTTATATATTTTAGATATTCCTATCAACTGTTAGCTTACCAAATACTTTCATTTCATAGATTGATTTTTCATTTTGTTGATTGTTTCTTTTGCTGTGCAGAAACTAAAAAAAAGCTGTTTTTCTTATTCCATGTTCCATCTTCAGACCTAAGACATTGTCTAGAATTGAATAAATGCTGAGGAAATTTTAATTTTAATAAATGAATACCTAACATGAATGAATATCAAAGAAATAGGTCATTATATATTGAAATGCTTAAGACAAAGATTCAAGTGGAGTTTAATTTTAATCTGGGTCTCAAAAGACATGTATGAGCTGATTGGAAAGGACAAGGGAAGGGATTTTAAATTTGGAGAAAGGATACAGAAATATGTGTTGGATTATGAGACACATGGGGGAGACGTTGAGAACCTAGATTATCATATTTGTGGTGGGTCAATTTAATAGAGTAACACTTAACAGCAATCAATTTCTTATTTCCTATGCATCTGACATAGTTACTCATTTCACAAATATTTACCAAATGCCTAATTTATGTTAGGAAATGTTCTAAACACTAAGGAAATACAGTGGAAAAAGAGCCAAAGTTTCTGTCCCCAGAAACAAAAATAAAAAGGACATAAATACAATAATTAGTGTATACTACATGCCATGAAGGAAATAAATAGGGACATGTGATGGGCACTGAGGTGAAAAGGCTGAAGAAGACATCCTGCTCAAACAGAGTAGTTCATGATTTATCGATTTAAGTGGTGAAGCAAAACAAACAAGACTGAAAAAAAATAGCAAAAGATAATGAAGTAAGTGCCATGACAGAAGTCTACATAAAGTGCAGTCTACATTAGGGGGAATCATGGTCAAGAATTTGGCTCTGAGGTCACAGCACTAGTTGTGATATCTGGGCAAGGTATTTCAACTCTCTGAATCTCAGAATCTTTATTTGTGAAAGGGGCATAATTGTGGTTGAATTTCAGGATAATCTAATCAAGTAAGTCATGGAAAGCTCTTTCTAGTACATAGTTAGTACTCAAAAATAATTATCTCTTATCACTATTATACATTTACTTTATTTGTTATTGGAGTCATGGTCTGTATCAATTAACTTTTACAGTTCCCCATTCACTTATGTTTTCTTGTCACAATATGGAGCTGAAGCCCCAAGAGATTATATACTTCGTATAAAGTCATATGGCTGGGAGTAGGTGGCAGTTCAGGTGCCTGTGTTCTTAATGACTATGTTACTCAGCTTTCTAAGCTCAGAAGTGCAGGCAAAGTGTGAACTTGACCCTGAATGACGACCAGGATTTTACTAGGCAAATATAGGAAAAGCATTCTTGATTCAATATTGACAAAGACACAGAAACTTGAAAACACTCAGCATATCAGGAAAATAGAGACATTTCTTCAAGGCTAAAGTTTGTTTATCCTGTAAAGGTAAGAAAGAAATGTTGGAAAGTAAAATTAAAAGTTAGATTAGAACAGTGTTTCTTAACATTTTTAGTCTAAGGATCCCTCAACATGGTTAAAGCAATGAAAATTTCCAAAGAGCTTTTGTCTATGTTAGATTTACTGATATCTTCTGCATTAGAAATTAAAATCAGGGGCACCAGAGTAGATTCCTTGATTTGGACTTAGGTCATGATCTCGCATTTTGTGCACAGAGTTCAAGGCCCACATTGAACTCTGTGCTGATAGCACAGAGCATGCTTGGGATTCACTTTCTCCCTTCCCCACTCATGTTCTCTGCCTCTCTCTCAAAATAAATAAGTAAACTTTAAAAAATAAATTAAAATTTTATAGATGTCTTAGAAGTTTATTCATTTGTGTGTAAGAATAATGGGCTCATTACATGTTCATATGAAAAATATATTTTTACAAATCTCTTTAATGTGTGGTACATTAGTTTCCTATGCAGCCTAATAAATTACCACAAACTCAGAGGATTAAAACAGCAAGTATCTGTTATCTCACAGTTGCTGTGGGTGAGAAGTCCAGGGTTCACAGCACTACAGTGAGGGTGTTGCTGAGCTATATGTTCCCACCTGGAGGCTCAAGTGGGGAAGATCACTTGAGTTGTTGGCAGAATTCATTTCTTTGCAGTTGTAGGGAAGAAGTTCCTATTTTCTTGTAGGCTGTTGGCTAGGGGCCACTCAGCTTTTAGAGCTCAATAGCAATTGCTTGCCATGTCATTGTCTTAAAACATGGCATCTTACTTCTTCAAAATCAGCAAAGGAGTCTCTCTCTCCAGTCTAAGATGAAGTCTCATATAAAGAAATACAATCATGGCGATGATATCCCATCACCACTTCCATAGTGTGTTGGGTAGGAGAAAGGAACAGATTCCAAAGGGTAGAGGATCATACAAGGGCATGGATACACAATAGGGTGTGTCTGACACATATGACTTAATAAAAAGTATCTGATTTTTTGTATCTGTTTTTGTATTCAACTTGTGACTGAGTATTTTCATAATCATTCAGGTAATTGTAGATATTCTCTAACATTACATCAAAACTCAACAAATGGCAGTTTCTTGGAGCTTCATTGCAAAATAGAAAGTGAAACACTGTCAATGAGCTTTTCATGTTGTTACATTAAAATTCATTGGTTTTTCCTGCCTGCATTATTTTGACCTCATAGATCCTCTAAAAGGTCTCAGAGATTCATAGTTTAAGCACCACTGGGAAAGAGACATTATTTAAGTGTAATAATTTAGGAAAAATTTCTCTTTCTTTTTGTATACAGACAGAGTAACATAGAGATTAAGGGCATAGCCTCTGGAGTCAGCCTTCTTGCGGCTAAAGCCCTGTGTCACCACTTATGAACTGTGTGAGTTTTGGCAAATGAACACTTTGAACTTTAAATTCCTAATTTGTGAACACTACTAGGAATTATTTGATTAGATAATTGTAAGACTTACGGAGAATGCATGTGTGGTGGTAGGTGCAATGCCCAATATATAGTGAGTGCTAAATAAAGTAAATATATCAACATGCACCAGTAGATATTTTCAAGTCTGGAGACTGAGAAACTGTCCCACAGTACTGAAGTAATCACTTGATGGATCTACTATAAGAGTCACACATTCAAGCCAAGCCAATGCTCTTCTTTTATGAGCTGAGAAATCATGTTTTCCACAAAATCTTTGCCCCTCTGTTAGCTGTGTTTTTTTATCACTTGCTTTCCCTACTCTTTGGAGGAGGCTTCTGTTAGGTTACCACTTAAGAGGACTCCTTATCCTTTTCATGCTCATTTCTAACCTTCTAGACAGGCTCAGTAGCATGAAAAGATACTAGAGAGGTGGGTATTTTAGCATCTACAACCTTGTCTATATCTGAAACAGAAATGTGTGGCTTTTCCTATATAACTTGTCTTGTTTTCACATCATCATAAAATTTAATGTACTCATCAACAAAGATTATATATTGTTGTATGATCTCTTGGGCTTATATTAATGAATAATTAGACCCCATCCTCAGAATAGCTACCAGCTGCAGGCATTCTAAATGGCTTTCTTTAGCATCACATTTAAACAAACCATGAGATGAGAATATTTAAAAACTTGGATAAAAATATTATTGAATCCTTTCAATAGTCTGTCAGTTGGATGCCTCAAAAAAGTGTCAAATTCCTCAGGGTCAGTGAAAGATGTCTAGCAGTTTTTAGTTTTCCATGGTCACTAGTAGCAGCTCATCCTTCATTTCTTTGGACAAAGTGTCTAGGTAACTCTGATAACAAAGCTAGAAAATTTATTTTGTCCCTTAACATGGCTATACCCTTCCAGAAATTCACATTCTGTTTATCCTACCCCTATCTTTACCAATAGTAATCCAATTCGGTTACCCCAGAATTGTAAAAGGCCATGACTTGAGAGAATACTTGCTTAAGTGACCTCCATCTCCATGTCAGAAAGTTGACTGCAGAAAAAGCTAGCTACTTTGTAAACAGAATCAACTGAATGTTAGTGATGCCTTTGTGGCATATAAATATGGGCAAAACTACCCATGTGGAACACCTGTTTTGCCTAAAACAACTCACTACTTCCTTTTTCTCTGTAATAACCTATTTCAGAGCAACCATGGCTTCCAAGCCTGATATTTTCTTATAATTGTCAGCACTACAAATAACCTCCAAGTAGGCTAGTAAGGATAGATAACTCAGAGATCCCTCAAAGATATCTTTGTCATACCAATGAGCAGGACATGGAATATATGTAACAACCACAGGAACAAGCAGCTGAATGAAAGCTATGTTCTGGTTCTACTGTAGACACATTCTTACTACTTATTTATACTGAAATGTAGAGGACCTCTTCTTGGGACTCTTACTGTGATGTTGGTTATTAGTCCTATGGCTTCTGACTTTAATTCCCCCCATCCATAAGCATTATTACTATTTTCCACTACTTTCTGTTATAACAGAGTAAAGCCAAGCTTTTCAATCTCTCCTTTACAGTAGACTATGATGTCAGAGGGTCAAAAATAGTCTATGTTAGAGAAACTGATGGACTCCTGGTGGTGCTACTGCCTTTCCAGTCCAAGGTTGCAAAAACCCTTTTCCATATGAGAAATGTACCAGAGTATGTAGACTGCCTTAGCTTCAGGGAAGTAACCGGAGAGATGGTATAGGGTGGGATTACATCTGTCCCATCAGCCTACTGATTTGTTCCCAGGGCAAATGTTATATAAGGAATTGCAACAAACTCAAACAAGTCTCAGATAATATTTCTGGGTTAACATTCTTTTTGAATATTGTGTATTTCCTTATTCATTTCCTCCCTTTGCTTTCTTAAAAATATTTTTATGATGTATTTTAAACATACGGGAGAGAACAGGGAATAATAAGACAACTACTAGACAGATAAATCTAAAAACATACAGAGAGTTAATACAGTAAGTTGAAGAATAATATATTGAGCATGATATAAGAAGCCTGAAAACCTGCAAAAATATAATGCAATGTTTATTAATATTGAATGTTAATATTTTGACATCCTAAATCAATATATTTTTTAAAAAATAGTTAAAAGGTTACAGTACAGTTGAAATCCTCATGGTTCCTCTCCCTTCAGAAAATAACTATAATTATATTGGAGTTTATATTTTTATCATGTTTTTATGATATTTTTACGTATGTAGATACCCATATAAAATATATCACACAGTTCTCTATGTCTTCAGATTATAAATAATTGGCATTTTATAGGATGAGCATTATCGTTATTGAGATTTCCCATGTTGTTATATATAATCAATCTTAGTGTATCCATTTCATTGAATATCCTTTGATAATTGTATTAAAACTTACCTGCTTATCTTTGTCCTTTTGATAGTCGAGATTTTTTCTCCTTTAATATTTTGAAATTAGAAACACTGTGGCAATTGGCATTCTTATTCATACCTCTTGGGCACAACTTTTAAGAGTTTTTGACATTAACCATACAATGAATTTACCAATTCTGTAGGATAATATACCTCAGATTTTAGCATACAAACACAGTACTGGTGTACTGTAGTCCTATTTTCTGATATGGACCAAGGACACTGCTGCAGGGGGTTTCAATATCCCCAACCATGTCTTCACATCTGGTAAAGAGGGTCTGATACTGCTTTCCTCACTTCCTAAACAATACTCATTTTCATGGGTTGCCCGGGTGGCTCAGTTGGTTAAGCATCTGACTTTAGCTCAGGTCACGATCTCACGGTTCGTGGGTTCGAGCCCCGCATCAGGTTCTGTGCTGACAGCCAGCTCAGAGCCTGTAGGCTGTTTCAGATTCTGTGTCTCCCTCTCTCTCTGACCCCCCCCTCCCCCCCCGCTCACACTGTCTCTCTCACTCTCTCAGAAATAAATAAAACATTTAAAAAATACTCATTTTCAGGACTTCAAATACTATCTCTATGCTGACATCATCCAATGTAGTCAGTCCCAGCTCTGAAAAAGGGCAGTAACCAGAACCTGAGCCCTAAATAGCTACTTCATTTATTCATTCATCCATCCATTCATTTAAACAAAATACATTTAATTAAACCTCTACTAGAAACATCAAAATCAACATGTCTAGAACTGGGTTAATCATCTGTCTCTGCCAAATTTGTTTTCCAAGTTTATTACTGAATCCATCTTTTGCTTTTTTTTGGCCTTCCATTTGGAGTCTACTTTGTCCAATTATTTTTTCTTACTACAGATAGAACAAGTCTTTTTAATGTGAAAATTTGTTTATGTAACTACCCTATTAAATGACCTTCAATAGCTCCCCATTGCTTTCATGACCTCAAGTTTAATGTAGCCGATATGTTTTTCTTTTCAGTCACCATGACTCTGTAAATCCCAATTTATAGATGAAACTGCTAGTCTTGAACTCCAGTTTACAGATGAAACTACATTATCAGCTACTTACAGTTTGTTGTGCATTCTCTCACTGCTTGTGTTTTCACTGCCTAAAATTCCTCTCTCCCCTTATTCACGAGGCTAATTCCTCCAGGTCCATCAAAGTTGACTCCTCATTAAGTCTTCTCTTATCTCTGAGTTAGGGTCCAGTGCCTTTATTTGGACTTCCTGTAGCATACTTTGGGCATTTCTTTCATATTACATATCATATCACTCTTAAATTGCAGCTTGCTTACTTGCCTCTCACATTACTCAGGATTCCTGAAGGCAGGGTCAGTGCTTTATATCACTACCTCCCTATCTCCTAAAATTGAGGTGATACTTAGCCAATTCTAATCAAATTATGGGACAAGCACATTGAAATGAATTCCTCAAGATCAAGCAGTTAGACCTGGGCCTAGAAGTCAAGTCTACTTATTTTCAATACAGGCCTGGTTTCCACCACCAATTAGAGGATATGTCAATTTTTAAAAGTAATGTCAAAAATACCTGTGTCATACAATATTAAGGTTGCCAAGAGAACATTTCTATGCCCAAAATGTCATTTTTTTACTGATTCTTAAAATTCTATCAGCAGGAATATATAAAGAGTAAAAATGCAAATACTCTAAAGAGAGGGAATAATAATTTACATTTACTCTATAGTTTACACATTTGTACTGAAGTAAACATGATGATATAAGAATCTCTTGCAGTAGCAGATAAAGAAATGGAATAGAGGGCATAAAATACTAGAAAAATGGAAGAAAAAGCAAAATGCCAGAGATGCTGAAATTAAGTGCCATTTGCCTCATCTTGGGCTGGTACTTCTTCAAACCTCACTTATCAGTGTGGTTCCTCAATTACTCTACTTGCTTCTGCTTGTTTTCTGACATTCACACTCACAGTAACTTACCTAACACTCGAACTGTTCTTCTAAGAACAACTATGACAATCAAAAACCATTAAAGACATACATCTAATATAGTAACAAAGATAGACTATAAAAGTAATTACACAACTTATGTTGATTAGATTATCATTACAAAAGTTTGGATGGTGGGTACTTTTGGGAGAACATGATTGGTGTTGGGATGGAACATAGGAGATGCCATGGTGGCAGCAGTGGCTTCTTCAATTTTTCCTCTTTTCCATTATAAACTGGGGATTGTGTGTTTGCACTCGTGTTGATCTTTATATTTGTGTTTTGTGTACTTTCCGTGTGTGTTTTATTTCAAAATTTAAAAATTATAAAAAGGAAAAAAATAAAAGTGGAAGGAAGATAGATATTCAAAATAAAAGAACTATGAGAGAAAATTTATGAATCCAATATAAAGATTAGGAAACTGAGATGTAAAATGAGAAGGATTTTTAAAGAATGTAATGAGGGGATGAGGCTGAAATGTACTGATTTTTGGCTAACTGAGCAAGAGACAGAGATAGATTCTATTAAGCAAGTATTATTCTATCAATAATTCTTTTTTGTTTTTTCTATCAATAATTCTTACTGATAATATTCTTATACCCCTATTTTATATGAAGAAAACTAAAGGTGAGGGAATTGAGCAACTACTTGTCTAATGTGGGAACAAAGAAAGCAGTTCCTGACAGCTGGGGTCTGGAACTATCAGCTGTGTTTTGGTCCTCACCTGTAGAATATAAACAATTTCACTATCAACATTAGACAAGGCCAACCCACTCTGTAATCATGATGGATCATGACAGAACCAGAATTATTTGAAATAATATCTGAACATGCTCACAAAAACATGAACATTATCCAAATCACAAAGGGACAAAACACACTCGTTTTCTGGCTAATAGGTGACTGCTACTTTTCCAATTATAATTTTAGCCCTAGCCTATGCTTCCTTGCTTCTAGGTAAGGGTTACTGTGATAGTCATATAACTAACCATACTTCATAACAGTATCCAAGGCAGAGCAAAGTCTCACTTTGCTTAAACTCTCCTCAAAATAACTAACACAACACCAAGTCCTAAAATAATCCTTTTCTAGCACCTCCTTATTGAGAAGTCTCATGGGTATGTGTTTCCCCTCATTGTAAAAAGCAGGATACCCAACTCATTCAATTACAGGTGTGTTACTGGTTTACTATGTAGATAATGTACAACTGATACAGGAGTTCTGTGTTCTAAGTAGAGGTAAAGAGGAGAAAATAACAGAGCAGGTTCTGAGGTAGAGATGAAGAAACTTGTACACATGACAGCCTTCCTTCCCATACTGCCAAGTATCATGGTTTCCTGTATCTTTGCTTCCTCGTGCTGCAGTGGACATGTTACATTTAATACCTATGTTATACAACAGTTTGAATGTCTCAAGAACATCCTAGAACTCTATTTTAATAGGCTTGGTAATCAATTTAAAATTTATAGCTTAATGGTATATATTTCTTCTGCTTAGGACACACTGGCAATTTGCAGAAGTCAAATGTGCTTACAGTGAATGTAATGCTGTTTGTAGTTACGCAGGAAGTAGCTTTCCTTTTTTTTATGTCTTCAATTTCTGCACTCTGAAAACCTCCTGAATATGAATTTGTAAGCCCTTGTTTAGAGACACATGCTATGTGCTTAGGACCTCCCTACAGTTTGCTGACACGGTAGATTTGTGAGGTAAGGCGGAGTAATGAGGAGGAGCAAGATGAGATAAATGTAAGCCTGAAAATGATGAAAGAGAAGCATGGAAACTCAAAAGTATGATGGCCTAAGTTAATGGTCTGTCATGCTTTGAACTCTGCATTTCACTGTGACTTGGCAATTCTAAAGCCAGCAACAAGAAACAAAATGAGAACATTTGCAAAACTGGAGGAAGCTGAAGAAAATATAAAGAACTCTTAAAAAGCATAACTAAATTAGTGTAAAGGAGAGAGATATGGAAGAACCAAGGTGATACAAGGTAAAGAAAAGAGGTAGAGAGAAAGATGGGATTTACTGACACTTTCTTATATTTATAGTAATAGCCTAATTGAGCATGATGTGGTGGTTTTAAACCATAACACGATATGATATTCTTCCTTTGAAGAAGTGTTTTCTATGTTTCCTGTCCTTGCATTTACTAGAGTCTTTGTGACTGTCCCAATGTATAGATTTCAGTGAAAGTGATGCTGTGTGACTTCTGAAATCTGATTAGAAAAGACCACCCAGCTTCTGTTGACTTATCTTACAACACTCACTCCTGGAGCCTTCACCAACTGTTTAAGAAGCCTGACTGTCTCATGTAAGCCATTGAGAAAGCCTACAAGGAGAGATACAGAAAGATGCCTTTCCTGTTTGGGCTCCAGCTATTTCAGACTGCCCAGTTCAGGCTCTAGACCCCATCTTCAGATAACATAGGATTGCCAATGCTTGAGAGACTCAAAGCAAGAGCTTCCTGATGAGCTTATTCAATTCCCAAATCTGTGGGGAAAATACATAAGTGTCCTTACTTTACACCACAGTTGTAGATTGGTTTGTTGCAGAACTATAGATAATTGGAACATAAGCTATGCTGAGTACCAATCCACAAGCCCATCTTCAGGTAACATGGGAGCCAACATGGTTTATATAGCACATATTCCTCATCTCTTCCAACATTTCCCTTGGAAACTTTTCCACTGAAACTCAGGATCAGATATCCAATTAATTTGTGATCTTAACACTTTCCACATTTATAAAATAGGCACAATAATATCTATTCCACACATCTAATATAGTTGAAAAGCATCAAACAAAGTAAAATACTTGAATTTTTTACTTGTTCAATATGGAAGCACTATGTATACACAATTATTATTATTATTAGCAGTAATAACAGTAACTAACATTTTTTGAACACTGAATATATTCCAGACGCTCATAGTGCTTTAACTTATTACAACAGTCAGCTTTTTAAAAATATATATTTACTTATTTTTGAGAGACAGAGAAAGAGAGAGGGAAACAGTTCTTGAATGCATGTGTGGAGCAGGGGAAGAGAGAGGTAGATAGAAAACCCCAAACAATCTCCATGCTGTCAGCACAAAGCCTGCCACCTGGCTTGAACCCACAAACTGTGAGATCATTACCTGAAGTGAAAGGAAGAGTCAGATGCTTAACCAACTGAGCAACCCAGGTGCCTCATACAGCAGTCAGCTTCTAAGATGAACCCCAAAGATCCTCAACTCCTTATATTCATGTTTTTGTATGATACTCTCCCTTTGAGTATGAGCTTGACTTATCGACTTGACTTATAAGGGATAGCATATAGCAAAGTGATGAGATATCACTTCCATTATTAGGTTATAAAATACCGTGACTTCAGTGTTGCTTGCAGATTCTCTTTCTGGCTTTGATGAAGTGAGCTACTATGTGGGAGAGTCTCAAATGGCAAGGAATTGAGGTCAGCCTCCAAGTAATACTCAGAAAGGTACTAAGAACATCAGTCCAAAAACCCAGAAGGAACTGAATTCTGCAATAAGCATATAAGTAAATTTGGAAGCAAGATCCTGCTCCACTTGAATATGTATTATTGCCATGTGAGAGATCTTAACGCTGAGAATCCAGTTAAGCTATGCTCAGATTCCCGATCTATAGGAACTGTGAGGTAATAAACGTGTGTTAAGCCAGTGAGTTTGGGGATAATTTTTAATGTAATAATAGAAAATTAATATATCTGCATTAAGGAAACTGTGACACAGAGATAATTACTAACTTAGGGCCTCACAATTAATAATCATCATATTTTTAGTGCTGGTAAAGTCATGTCATTAATCTAAATTATTTCTTTATGCTTTGCCATTGGGAAAGACAGGTTATAATGTAATTTAATAGGAACTTTGGACAAAAAAACATTGCCTCACATACCTCAATTGTCTGAGATAGAAAATGAATAAAAAATAATTTATGTGGCTGTTGGGTGACTCAGTCAGTTAAGCATCTGACTCTTGATTTTGGTTCAGGTCATGATCCCAGGGTCATGGGACTGAGCCCTGTGTTGGGCTCTGCACTGGGCCTGGAGCCCACTTAAGGTTTTCTCTCTCTCCCTCTACAACTCATTCTCTCTCTCGGTCTCTCTCAAAAAAAAAAAATAACAAATATAAAAATTTTAAATTTAAAGTTAAGTTAGAGTCAAAAGGAGCCAAAATATATTGGGCATTTGGTTAATAAATTGGTTAATAAATGGTATAATTTTCCCCCAAAGTGAACCTCCTTCATAAGCTTTACCTCTGTACAGTAAGATATCAGTGAAATATCAAATTAATTATAGTCAACTGACATGACTCTGGAAATAAATTGTTTCTAAAATAACTAGCAAATGTGATGGCACATAAAGAAGCAATAAGGAATGGAGTGATGAACTCATATTTACTCCCTTCCTCCTAAATTGCCACCTGCACATTCACAAGCACATATTTGTCCCATAAATGTATAAGAACCAGGCATACATCATTTTTTTTTTAATTTTTTTTTTAATTTCTAGGAGAGAGAGAGAGAGAGAGAGACAGCATGAGCAGGGGAGGGTCAGAGAGAGAGGGAGTCACAGACTGAAACAGGCTCCAGGCTCTGAGCTGGCAGTCACCACAGAGCCCGACGCGGGGCTCGAACCCACGAACCACGAGATCATGACCTAAGCGAAAGTCGGACGCTTAACCGACTAAGCCACCCAGGCGCCCCCATACATCATCTTTTTTATTAGGTGTACTACATGCTGAAGAATATCTTAATGTAGCCTTTGAAATTCTGAGGAAAGATGATTTTGAGCTTAGAAATCTGGATCTGGTCTAAAAAAAATCAATCAAATGTGATATAATACAGATATTTTCCAAGACAAGAGCTCAAAATATTGATATTTCTTGCAACCTTCCCAGAGAAATTACTTGAATCTTTGATTGAAGTCTCTTTAATAGAGGTGCTGAAGGGGTCAGTGGGACAGATAGTGGGAAGTAAAGGAAATTAGACTAGTCTAAAAGATCTGATATTATCTTCTAGGAATTGAAAAGTCTTAAGGCTGTTGTAAGAAAAATGTTAACAACAGTCCTAATGTTCATTCCTTCTTCATTAGGCCAGGCAAAATGGATGACCAAGACCATATTTTCTTGTAAATCTGCCAGTGAGATTGGGTAGGCATCCTTCTACAAATGTAAATGTAAATGGCATTAATAGTGGAAAGATTCCTGGCAGTCCCTTTCCTGTAAAACTTTTCTTTCAGGATATACCATGTTCGACTAAAGTATTTAGTATAAGTATATCTGGGATTATAAATTTATGAGGCATAGCTAAATATTTGATAGGGCATAAAAAGGAGGAGTATTGAAAGGGAAATGGCTCTTTTAGAAACAATGTTTCTGTCTCTGTTGCTCAAGATTTATGTTTTACTAACATATTTTCCAAATACAGGAGAAATGGATATCTTTTAAAGCTTGTATATGATGGTTTAGGATTATTCTGAGAAAATAATGTTCTTGTCATGCCTGGCACTCATCTCTATCCTTTTTACCATTGCCAAAGTTTGGTGTTGGGTAAGGTCTATGATTCATACAAGTCCTTTACTTTTTTCAATTCAACCCTTCAAATTAATACAGCATTAAATACAAAACAAAACAAATGAAAAGGGCCATTTAAAACTCTAAAAATTGTAATGAATGTATAGGAAAGGAACTATGACAATAATATATTAATTAGTTGCATACAAAATCTTATATGCATAGTCATAATAAAGCAAATATTGTATGGAATTTTAATCTTTAAAATAAACATATAGACAAAGCACAGAACACATAGTTATGGAGTACACTGTAAATGCTGTAGGACTTGGCAATAAACTTATAAACAAAAGAAGATCAGAGGTAGAAGTAGAACAGAGTTGAAGGAAATGAATGCTAGTTCACTTATCTTATGAAGTAGCCTAGACATAGGTCAGTTGCTTGACAAAACTAGAGATCAAGGACTAATGATATAATAACATTACAAAACTAACAGATTGTGGAAATAGTAATTTCATTATTTAGGGAAGGGGAGGACATTCAGCAATAGTAAGAATAGTCCATTTTTATCTGTCACATCAGGAGACAATTAGAAATAAATAAATTAATGATAAAAAACAGAAAGATAAACATAGAGATAGTCAATAGAAGAGTTTTTCTTTATGACCCTGTATTCCTTTCAACTATTTCCACATATACATGTACATATATGCACACTTATGAACATAAATATGTGTATGTGTTTGTGTGCATATAAATAAACTTATATGCATTCTACACATATGTATGTATATGTGTGTGTGCATGCATATACATATATTTGTAAAGTTAGAAAAAGAAAAAAAGAGAGGGACTTGAAACTGGATAGAAAATAAGTCTCAAGTTTTTACCCAGCTCTGGGTAAAATAATTTTACAATGACAAATAATAATTTGTAATAATACTGTGGCAGAATATTTACCATTATCTTAGTTGAATTAACATGTATTTATACTCCATATCCAAAAAGGGCATAATAACTATAAATGAATTCCCATATAGGTCAGAAAACAGAGACAGAATATGTGAATTATATGTAAAAATCACAGTGAGATTAATAAATTATTTGGATGTGTATCAGTCTCTTATGAATTTTATGGTATTCAAATATATCCTGGTAAATGATTAATTTTAGAAATACTGAGTAAAAAGGGTACCTGGATTTGGAAGCTAAGTGGCAATGAGCTACCTAGTGCTTACGTTTCTCATGGAGATGACAGAGATGAAGAACTAAGCCCAACAGAGTATGATATTTCCTAACGTTATATTGGCCAAAGTAAGTCACATGATCAAATCTAAAGTCAAGTAGTGGTGAAGAACACTTGACCCATGGAGGTGAAAGGCACTGAAAAATCACATGGCAAAGCTATGGATAAGGGGAAGGGGAAGAATTCAGTCCAGTGGAGCAATCTATTACATATCTTAATGCTAGGACTATTGCTTGTACATAAGGAATACAAATGAATATTTGTTGTTGATCTTTCTTATAACAGACTTTCTTTGTAGAGTTTTAAGAATTTCTCTTGCTCATACCATCCTTCTTGAAATAATATATGCTAACAGACACACTGGAAGGAACATTAAAGCGGAAATAAATAGGATGACATATTTCATGTCCAATCCTCTAATAAATAGGCAGAGAAAGCTTACATTTTTTGGGACCTGCAAGTCAGCACATGGCTCATGCTGACTTTGCAATAATAACTCAACTAATCTGTATTTATGTAAAAAAACTAACTAAAATTGTGTCCTTTTAAATGGCATGTTCTTGCTTCATTAAGACGAGAGGCAACTGAATCAGGTCTATTTCACTATAAGCAAAACAAGAACCATATGCATCTCTAAAAGCTGAAATAGAACTCTTAGGATGTGTGTGTAGTGTGGTAGGAGATGGGTACACAATTCAGGTGCTATTGTGAAGGCAGGGAAACAGGAATGGTTGAAATTGAAAATACAAATAAAGTTAAATACAGAAGGAAGGAAGAACCCCATTTCAAAAAGAAAATGGAATAAAATACTTTTGAAACAGATAGCATTGAAGATGAAAAACTCAATCCAGACAGCATTGATTGCCCTAATCAAGACAAAGACTGGATAACATACGGAAAGAATACAGATCGAGGGTAGAATGGGTTCTGGAAGAAAACTGCTACTACTATAGAAGAGCACAAAAATCTTGCAAACACTTGACAGAGGCAGGGATAAACAAAGAGAATAATAACCTTGTTTGTCTTAAATAGCACACATTCATTGTGAGACTAGACTTAGCATTAGAGTGTTTGATCTGATGACCAAAATAACCAGATACTATTTGGTTTCCTAATTACATTAAAATAAATTTTAAAATATTGATTCTTTAAATCTTTAAAAAAGGACTTACAGTCTTCTAAATAAAATGTCATGTATCTGAATCTGGAAGCACATACATTAAGGTTTTATCAAAAAATTTTATAGTGGAGGAATGATGATTGAGGCTAGGTTCTGTTACAAGTGACCTAAATTGTGGGTTAAAACTGTGATTTAAGTTGATTTGCTTTAAATTAAATCCACATTATGCCCTGTTGCTTATGCCTGCAATCTTACATAAACATCCTTGTATAATAGGCAGAAATACGAAGCATTAGCAGGCGTAACCAGGAAACAGAGTGCTGTAAATCAACCCACACTGAGAAACAATGCATATTTTCTCAGTGACTGTGAAAACGGATGTTAGTTACAAATACAAAAACAATATGAATATTTGATATATCTTAACAACAACACCTTCAACTTAACTTCAGAACACACTTGACCCAGCATATTCTCATAAACCACAGTGTGATTTACGGAATGAGAACCTGTACACTGTCTACTGTACTTTTTTCTTACATTACTATAACAAATTTTTATTGAACAATTACTTTAAAATATTACCTAAGCATATCTAGCTGAGTAAATGAGGGGCCTGTCCTCAAGGAGAAGAGACAAATCTGCTGATAATTATTGGCACAACGATAGGAGTACGTCCTGAGTGAGGAGTGGCACCTACCTTGATCTTAGGTAGCCATCCGAAGATTTCTAGATGAGCCAATAATTAAATTGGGACTTTAAGGATAACGGGAATCAAGGAAGTGTATTCTTGGCATAGAGAAGGGGAGGAACAAAGACATGAACATAGGAAACAACTTAATGTGTGGAACTAATTACTTATTGTTAGGTAACCAGAGTGTTGCATAGCTGCCAGGGAATAAGGTGGTGAAGGCCACATAATGGTCTCATAGGCCATACTAAGACTTTTTCTTTGGAACTTTAAAAAGAAATATTTTACAATAGGTTTTTTGAGGTATATAATTAACATACAATAAGCTGTATATATTTAAGTTGTCCAATTTCTAAGTTGTAACATACATACACACCCACTAAATAATAATCACAATGAAGATCAACGAACATATCTAATACCCACAAAATTTCCTGATGTCCTTTAGCCGTCCCTTTCTCCCACCTGTCCCCACTCCCTATTGCCAAGGAACCGCTGATCTGCTTTCTATTCACTCTAAATTTCAATTTTCTCGTTTTATAGAAATGGAATCATACAGTATTCACTGGGTGTTTTGGGGTTTTTTTTTTGTTTGGTTTTTGGTCTGGTATCTTTTTACTCTATGTAATTATTTTGAGATTCACCTGTGTCTTATTGTGCATACCAATAGCTCACTACTTTTTATTGCTGAGAAGTATTTAATTAAGTGGGTATACACTACAATTCATTTATCCATTTACCTGAGGATGGCAACATTGATTGTTCCCAGTTTTGGGCTATTACAGATAAAGCTGCTATAAACATTCATGTAGGTCTTTGTATGAACATACATTTCTTTTTCTCTTGCGTAAATACCTAAGAAGCCAGGAATGGCTGGATCATACAGAAGATTTTCTTAAAAAACTGACAAGCTGTTTGCAAATTTTGTTGTACCATTTTACATTCTCTATAGCAATATATATGAAATCCAATTTCTCAACAGGCTTACCAACACTGGGTATGAGCAGCCACTTTATTTTATTTTCTTTTATTTTTTTTAATGTTTATTTTTGAGAGAGAGAAAGATAGAATGAGAACACAGGGCTCAAATTCATAAACAGCAAGAACCTAACTTGAGCCAAAGTCACATGCTTAACCAACTGAGCCCCCCAGGCATCCCAAGTTCAGTTGTTTCAATTTTAGCCATTCTAATAGGTGTATAGTGGGACCTTATTGTATCTTTATCATAAGAAATATTTTAAGAATACATTTTAATATAAATATATTTATTTATGAACAATACCCAAGTATAATGTATCAATATGTTGAAAACAAGAAATATTCAAATAAACAGAACATGTTTTTGGCGCCTGAGTGATTCAGTTGGTGAAGCATCCGACTTCGGCTCAGGTCATGATATTACAGTCTGTGAGTTCCATCCCCGTGTTGAGCTCTGTGCTGACAGCTCAGAGCCTGGAGCCTGCTTCAGACTCTGTGTCTCCCTCTCTCTCTGCCCCTTCCCTGCTCACACTCTGTATCTCTCAAAAATAAATAAACATTAACCAAATAAATAAAAATAAAGAGAACATGTTCTAAAAGGATGTGATAGATCATAAATGGAAATTCTGGTGTTCTATTCATGTATAGCAGTAATTTGCCAAGTACATTCCTGGGAGAATGATACACCCACTTTGGTAATCACTATTATAGGCATTGGGGGTAATTGAAGAAGTTTTCAAAAAGAACTGACTTATTCACTGTAGCAGTAAAATAGAGGTTAGAGGCAAAAAAGGCAAGCTGAGAGAGATACAAGAATAATGAGGCAAAGGATGATAAGAATAACACTGGTAAAATGAAGAGTGAATAAATTCTGAGGAATAAAAATTAGTTGGATGTGTTAATTATTGTCTTCACATGACAAGTCCTATGTTCATAACTTAGTGTTAATTAAATGATTAAGTCAGTTAAACAATTCAGGAACAAGGCCAACTTTGAGAAGTCAGTGCCTCCTTTTTCCAGATACTTGCTTTTTATCTGAATAATGATGCATAAATGTTAGCAACCAAATGGTTTCATTATGCTGTGGTTATTTAATAATTTACTCTACAAAAGTAATATGCTCTATTTAAGAACCTCTATTTATTTCTTTAACTCACTAAGGAGGAATTAAGTCCCTATTAAAGGCAGAATGACACCAAAGCAAAAGAAAAGAAAAATATCTTGGTGATTTGTCCTCATGAACTCTCTCAAAGTCACCACCCTAGATGCCTGCGTACATACGCCAAAATATAGGCAGACTTACCAGGGAGACTTAACACAGATGGTTTGGGGACACTGGAACATTTTTGAAAAATCTCTTCCTTTCTGAATAGTTATTAAATTCTAATGCTGAGACTGTAAGACAAATCCCAAAGGGCAGCAGACATCCTATCTTTATAATAATATTCTGAAATTCTTATATTGTCTATGGCATTTAGAAAAGCCCAGACACCCAACCATGAAAATGCTTTTCATCTAATAACCTTTTATAAGGCTTTTTCTTTTCAGAAGATCAAAGCCCTTAATAAATGTTTATTTCAATCTGACAACATCTCTGCAACAGGAAATACATGAAGGTAGATTAACCTCATTGGCTGAGGAAGGTGGTAACATGTAGAATATCAGAGTTGAAACTGAAAAACATCTCAGTGATTGTGGGCTGGAGCAGCTTCTTTTTGCCAAGCTTCTTCAAGGATATGAAGATGGTTCTGTTCATGATGACAAAAAACATACCTTCTCACATTTTCATGAGAAAAGAAAAAGCAGTAAATTATGGAGAAAAGACAGAAAAAGGATAGAACTAAAAGAGGTAATGAGTATACAGCTGATCAGAATCTTAACTTTGACTTGACACCACAGAATCACAGCAGAGGTGACTCGAGCTCAGCTGACCCAGCCACCCTCTGGATCAACAACCACATGGAGTTACCACCCTTTACAGATGACAATACTGTAATTGAGACAGGTTAGTACTGTGTCCACAAACAGTGAGTTACTGGTGATGAAACGAGAAACTAGACCTCCTGAATTTTAAAGTCACCCATGAGGGACCATATTTGTTATGCACAATGAATTATATTGTTCATACTATTTGTTTAAAATTTTGTACAATTTGGTTTAAAAAGTCTTTTAACTAAAATACAGGTGCACATGTATCTATGCATTTGTATGAACACCTATGCATCTACCCACAGCTTGAAAAGCTCTCTTTTAGTCAATGAAACAAGTGGACTTAAATTTTATTTGGATGATATCTTACAGCTATTTTTGTACAAAATCACAAATCTAATACTTTAGAATATAGTTTTAAATATATGGACCTTTTTAATTCACTATACAAATACTGAGAAGATAGATTAATATAGACTATCTCTGGTGTTTTTCTTGCAAAAGACAACATTTAAAATTTTAGGTACAAAATCCGAGTGCAAAGATCAGTGGGTGAGGTAGACATCCTGCCCCTTTCAGGGTCTGAAACCTCACCTCAAGAGATTAATTAGCACTTAGGGTATTGCACTGCCTTACTCTAGATCTACAAGGCTTAAAAGAAAGGGTTGGCATTAGAAAAGATAAGTGGGCCCGACTGAAAATCCAGGACCAAGTGTATACCTGGAGATAATGATTTTTGAGAGCTATTTCTGAGGTTGACCATTTTCTTGGATGACAAAAATCTATAGCTCTTTCACCATATTCAGTAAATATTGATATTCTTTTGGACAGACTATAGAGAAAGTAAATAAGGGTACTTAGGAAGGACTCGTTTTCTGTGCCAAGAGCCACTAAGTATACTCTTAATATTTTTAATGGTGGAAATATATTGTCAGTGTCACTGGAAATGAAGCTTTTTATGGGGGACATTAGAGAAAAAGAAAAAAAAAAGCTCTGTCCACTTTTCTGTCACCTGTCATTCACTGTGACAGGCTCATCATTGTTTTCTGCTTCAAACATTTCTGAATTAAATATATATACATCTGACTTTCTTTTTTAAATTATTATTATTTTTTTACATTGGGCCTTTTAGAAAATATCATCATAGGGGCGCCTGGGTGGCTTAGTCGGTTGAGCGTCCGACTTTCGCTTAGGTCATGAAATCACGATTCGTGGGTTCGAGCCCCGCATTGGGCTCTCTGCTGACTGCCAGCTCGGAGCCTGGAGCTTGTTTCAGTCTGTGACTACCTCTCTCTCTGACCCTCCCCTGCTCACGCTGTCTCTCTCTTTCTCCTAGAAATAAATAAAAAGATGTTAAAAAAAAAAGAAAATATCATCAGAGAGGAAGATAAGAAATTCCTTTCTGGAGATTATCAGATGGAAGAAGGGAAAATAAAGATATGTAAGGAAAATGAAGTATATTTTAGATTCTCTCTTAACATTTATAAATATATAAAGTTCTAGGATATGTATTTGCAAATAAGAGACAGTTCCCTCCAAGGAGAGTTCTCAATAATAATATGTTATTAATGAAAAACATTGCAGCTACAGCTTTTTAAATTTACTTCTCTTTCTCAGATTCATCTAGGTATCTCCTTTTGGATATGTGATAAATTCATTATTGATTCAAAGCTATTTTAATATATTTTACTATTAAAGTGTCATCTTTAAAAATGTTCACAGGCGTTTATATTTTTATTAACACTCAACATTAAGTTAGCTTTTCATTTTCTAAGAATTAAAAAAAGATGTGATATAATCTATGTTGTCTTCCTACCTCATATGTGAAATAAAACAGCTTATTTTCTAAATGAGAAAAAAAATCTGTCTTAAAGTTTAAAAACATGAGTTTAGTTCCAAAGCCTATTATTTTCTTCTCCATTATCCTGCCTGCATATCCAGTTGCTTATCTACAAATAGGGTTAATGGTGCCTTTTTTGCAAGCCTGTTATAAATATTAAAAATTTTTAAATCTTGTAAAAATACTTTGAAGATATCATTATGAGTATAGATAATGCAATTATAATACAGGTCATAGGAATCTAATTTATCAGAATAAAGAAATTTCTCAGAGAATCAGAAGGTACATTTGGAATCTGGTAAACACAAGAAATATTCTTTTGTTCAATCTACTTCCTTCATCTAGAGTTCTTTTTTTTTAATTTTTTAATTTTTTATTTATTTCTAGGAGAGAGAAAGAGACAGCATGAGCAGGGGAGGGCCAGAGAAAGAGGGTGTCACAGACTGAAACAGGCTCCAGGCTCCGAGCTGGCAGTCAGCACAGAGCCCAACGCGGGGCTCGAATCCATGAACCGCGAGATCATGACCTAAGTGAAAGTTGGACGCTTAACCAACTAAGCCACCCAGGCACCCCCCTTCATCTAGAGTTCTATCCATCTTCAAAGGTTCATAAGAAAGCACACCTTCTTCAAGAAACCTTCCCATGTCTGTCTTTCCCTCCACTACACTTTCATAACTCGAACACTGCAGTACATATAACAGTAATATACTAAGTGCCACTAATTATCAGGAGAATGCAAATAAAACCACAATAATATATCACTTCACACCTATGAAGATGACTGTTATCAAAAGAAGAAATGCCAAGTGTTTGGCAAGGATGTGGAGGAACTGGAGCCCTTGTGTGTTGCTGGTGGGAATGTAAAATGGTGAGGCTGCTGTAGAAAATAGTATGAAGGCTCCTCAAAAGATTAAAAACTAACTACGATATGATCCAGCTTTTCCAATTCTGGATATTTATGCAGAGAATTTAAATCAGGATCTCAAAGAGATATCAGCACTCCTTATGTTCATTGCTGTAGTATTCATAATACTCAGGATGGAAAAACAACTTAAATGTCCACCTATGAATGAATGGTTTAAAAATAAAAAGTGGTATACACATAAAGTGGAATATTATTAAACTTTAAAAAGGAGGGAAATTCTGCCCTCTGTAACACCATGGGATGAACCTCAAAGACATTATGCTAAGTGAAATAAAGCACAGAACAAATACTGCATGATTTCATCTCTATGAGTAACTAAAATAGTCAAACTTGGAATCAGAGAGAGGAATGGTAGATACCAGGGACTGGAGAAGGGAGAGAAATGGAAAGTTGCTAATCAAAAGGTTTAAAGTTTCAGTTAAGCTAGATGAGTAAATTCTAGAAATCTGTGGTACACTATAGGCATAGATAACAGCAGTGTACTGTACACTTAAAAATCTTTTAGGAAGGTAGATCTCATGTTAACTGTTCTTACCACAATAAAACAAAAAAAAAACTAAAGTCAGTTTATCTTATCTTAGAATTACTTATGAAATGGACTATCTGTTCTCTTAGATTGTGAGTCTTGAGTAACTTGGGCCATAATTCTTCAACTTTCCCAACCACAAGATCTAGCACTCTGCTTTATATATTAAGTAGCCAATGACTATATATTTAATTAAAAAGAATAAATTTATACTGACTTAATGCTATCTAATGGGGAAATGGAGGCACAATTTACATTATTTGTAACCTTATAAAAAGTAGTAGGGAAGATGTATATATGTACCTAGTTATATTTACCTACACATTTATATTTTTATAAATGTATAAATACAGTTCCCTATACCTTGTGTATTTAGCATACAGATGACTCCTGAGGCCCAAGTTAGCCTGGAAAAATTGAGACAAAAACTAAGTCTGGAAGGTTTACCAAGAAAAAGAAAAAGAAAGTATTATAGACAAATGAGCGGAGAAAAATTCTTGAATAAGGGAAAGAGCAAGAAAACCTGTTACATAAAATAAGCATCTCCTGCCTCCATCCGCAGCATAGATGGTTTGGTGATTCCTACGTGAACTGTGCCTCTGTGGCATTGTTTGTGCCCTGGCAGATGTCTGTGTAGTAATGTTACTCTGGAGGGTAGTGTCATTTTGGGGGGAATGGGGAGGGTGAAGCTACTACTAGCCCTGGATTTTTTCACCCAACAGCTTCTCCAAACTCAAGGAATCAATGCTTTGCCAATTCTTAATTTTTTATTCTTGGGTTTTGTATTTTGCCATCTCCTCCTTCACCAATACTTATTTTCAGTACTTAAAATATTTTTTAACTACCCCATGTTTCTCTCTACTTTGATCCCTACCTTTTAAAGTATATATCAATTTTTTTTGTGTCTACCCTTGTATCCATTGGAAGATCAAAAAGAATGTGAAAAGGCCAGAATCAGCCATCAGGAGTATCAATGAAGGACAATGAACTTTTATGTAAATAGCCCTTAATCCCAAGTGTATGCACTTTCAAATGAACTCTAACATCAGGTCTGTTTGGCAGAAGTAAAGCTAACAATGGAAGCCATCATCCCAGGTAATTTTGGAAGGAGCTTTCCTTTATGTATGTAATTTGCCTGTAGCATCTATCAGAAGAGAGTAGTGGTGGGGCACCTGGGTGGCTCAGTCAGTTAAGCGTCGGACTTCAGCTCAGGTCATGATCTCACGGTTCATGGGTTCAAGCCCTGTGTCTGGCTCTGTGCTGAAAGCACAGAGCTTGGAGCCTGCTTTGGATTTTGTGTCTCCCTCTCTCTCTGACCCTGCCTGCTCACGCTATCTCTCTCTCTCAGAAAAAAATAAAACATTAAAAAAATTTTAAAACAAAAGAAGAGAGTTGGGGAAATATACCAGCAGGAAGAATAGCAATACCCCTTCTGAGAAGCTCAATGCCCAATTTCACCATGGAAACCTCTCCTGTTTTGGGGATGATTTTGGAGAGCTTTCTCAGAATCCTGCAACATGAAGTGAAAAGTTAAAGCTTGTTAAAAGAGGCCTCTTCAGATGAAAGAGAGAGAATGACTCTAAGGGAAGGAAAAGGAAGCAAATGAAGAAGATCAGGAATGCTGTCTTCAGAAGTTTCTTCCCAGTCTTGCACCCCTCAGTTTTTACACTGTCAGGAAGTGAGTAAAGGGAAAGGATCCTCCTCTTATGCAGCTCAGGCTGCCACAACAGAATACCGTAGATTGGGTGGCTTAAATAGCAGAAATGTATTCTCTGACATTTCAGGAAGTTGGAGGTCCAAGATCAAGGTACAGACTAATTTGGTTCCTGGTGCGAGCTCTCTTTAGACTTGCAGAGGGTCATCATCTAGTGTTTTAAAATGGCAGAGAGAGAGGTCAGAGCAAGCTCTCAGGTGTCTTTTTTATAAGGAAACTAAACCCGTTACTAGGGTCCACCCTCAGGATGTCATTGAAACCTAATTACCCCTCAAAGACCACATCTCTAAATATCCTATCACTGTGGTTATTGTTTCAACATATAAACCATGTGTGCCTGTGTGTGATGATAAACAATTGATTTCATCATAATCCTGAACTAAATAAAAGATGTGCATTTGGTGATGCTACCTCTAACTAATTATTTGACTTCAAACAGATCACTCTATCAGTATAATTCTGTTGACTGCTCTATAAAATGACAATGAAAATACATGATCCCCTGTAAACTGAAGAATATCAAAATAGCTTGCCTTCTTCAGTCTATCTGCAGGGGACAATCAAACTGGACACTTAAACAATAAATAGAAGCTACAGGGATTATAAATTTCCTCAGAGAGTCTTACAAATGATTGGCTTATTTTAAGAGTTCTTTGAGGTTTGGTCTTTTTTTCTCCTGTCACTATGGCTAATTTAATGGAAGCTGGGTAAGTATATACCTGAAAACTCTTATCCGACTCAGCATCTTCATGTTCTTATACCACATGTTGGGTTTTTTTTCTTTTTTTAAATAAAATTACTTAAAAATTTTTTCAAAGTAGGCTCCATGTCTAATGTGGGATTTGAACTCACAACCTTGAGATTAAGAATCACATGTTCCACTGACTGAGCCAGCCATGTTCCTCTACAAGTTGATAGTCTACTTCTTCAGTGACACCAGCAACTCTTAGCTTTGTGGCTTCCAAAGAGGGTTTATAGGGTTTTATCAGTGATGGAAACAAGTCAGGTGCCTCCGCGCTGACTTCTGCCAAGGATGTTATTTACCATATATCCGAGCTGTACCATTCCTCGTTCCTCTGGGATTATGTCTAGTTGTTTCCCCTTTGGAGCTATCAACATATGTAGATAAAATCTCAAATATCTGTATGTGGGAAATAAGTTTGGAAGAGGTATGCATGCCAGAACTTTTAATTCTTTGTGGAAGAAACAATTTCCTCATTCTTAAACCATTTCTTAGATCTCAATCCTCTGACCCTAGAAGTCCATCCAGCATCTTAGGGTTGGCCTAAATTTTCAAATTTCTGGTACTGTTATTATTATTATTAATATTATTATTATTCCATCATTGTCAAAATCATCATCAACACATTCTTTTTGGAAGATTCATAAACTCACAAATTATAAGGCCGGTCTATCATATTGTGAGACATTATAATGTAGGCATATAATATTAGAATTTGTGTGAAAGTTAAAAGCATGTACTAAAATAAATGAGACTGACATTTTCACTTCAGAGAAGTAATTTAATTTTGTAGGCATAAACCTTTATATTTACAAGAATAAAGGGTATCTGGACATGCAAACCCAAAATCTTGCTTTTGGGGAGTTATTTTTATTCTTGTACTGAGAGTTAAAAGTGAAGTTAAACTATTGCATACCCTCATTTATTAATAGTAGACCACAATACTGTCTCATGTAGATTTCATTAATTTATTTGCTAATATTAGGGCCAGAGGCTGAGATTCTATAGGCTTTGCAAAAAAGCCACATTTTAATTAGCATAGGATTAGAAATTACCTCCAGGAATGAGAATAGGGAAATTTTCATTAAGACCAGCTACTACTCAACAAATATGAAGTTATCGATCCTACCATTTTAGAATATATTGGGTGTTCCCAAATTTTCTTATTTATTTTCTTTACCCATAACTAATGTTTCTTGACACTTATCTAAACGTTTAGCCTTTACCCAGTTTCTAAGACCAGTACTGAGAGGGTTAAGTTCTCCTCAACCTAATTCTAAGGAATTCAACACTGCTACATTTTACCAGTTGCCTCTGGCTTGAGTATCCAAGTACTGATTACGATGCCTTGCCTCATTCCTAGAATTTGAGCTTCAGCTCAGGCTCTACTTGTTATAACAGCTTTTTTAAATTTTTACATTTTAAAAAAATTTCCTCAAATGCTTGAGATTCTGTCTTTATAAACTTTGTAGTACCCAGATTTCTCTTTAGTATCCAGTTTCTGATAGCTGCTGCCCCTGAACTGCTGAAAATTTCCATAATGCTAACTACTTATCTCTACCTTGAATGGTCAAGATTCTCAGATCTGATCAGATGTCTAGACACACCCACTACCTCTTGTAGAACTCTTTATCTGTGACCAGATTGATTCTTATCCTGCTCCTTGTGCTGTGATTCTCACCATACCTTCAATCTGTCTAGCTTTCCAGCGCCATGGTCTCCTCCAACGTATATGTGTGATTCCAAATTCCAACCACTGCCAATCCACCCCATTCTCTTGCACTTAGTAAGAACTTGCCTTAAATAGTCATGTTCTGAGGTATAAATGTACTTTATACTTCATATACATTTTCTACTGAACTTATTTTGAACAGAAAGTTAGGATATGTAGCTGCAATGCAGTAGAATTCTTATTAGATTTGGGGTGGACTAAAGAAGATGAAGTAACACTGTGTCTTGGCTTAAAGGAGCTCCAGCATAGAATTACTTTTTATTTTTTTAAATTTATTTATTGATTTATTTTGAGAGAGAGAGAGAGAGAGAGAGAGAGAGAGAGAAGCAGGAAGGGCAGAGAAAGGGAGATAGAGAGAAAATCCCAAGCAAGCTCTGCACTGCTAGCACAGAGCCTATAAATGATGAGATCATAACCTGAGACTAAATCAAGAGTCCGATGCTTAAAAGACTGAGCCACCTAGGTGCCCCAGGATTACTCTTTTTTAACTCCAGTTATCAAAATCACTGCCATTCTCTAGTTTAATTCTCTGCATGATACATTGCTGAGAACCTAATTCTGTGTCCCTTTATGGCAGGTCATGATTATATTAATCACAAAGATGTGTCTTAATACTGTGTGGGGCTTCAAATTCACATTCCTATGTTGGTGAATTGGGTGGTTAATTAATGAGTCAAGATGACTCATTATTTGTAAATTAAACCAAGGGGTAGTAGAGAACAGAATGACCTATTGAGCAATTTTTTTTTAGATTCATTCTAATCTTGTCCTTTCAATCCTCATTCTTCATTTTAAGACAAGAAAGTGATTGACAAGACCTCTTCTTCCTGATGCTGTCAAATTGAATTTAGCCTTTTCTTGGACTCTCCTCCAGGAAATTTTCAGACCCAACAACTAATGTTTGTCAAAGGAATGAAAACACACATGAAGTAAAGAGAAATGGAAGGTTATTTTTTCATTTACAAATCCTTTTTAATTCTAAAAGTTTTACTCAGTTTGGTGCTGTCATTTCATAGTCCTGATAACTCTATTCTAGCACTGACCATATCAGAACTTCTCCTGTGTTTGGGTGTGTTTGTATGATCACCATGTAGCAATTTAATGTCATGTGACAGCTATGTACAGGGTTACTGGGAGGAGAAAATACATATTAACAATTTCTAACATCATGTAGTTTTCTTCCAGGGATTTACTTTATTTTACTGTCTACTGGACTGATTTTTCTGGAGGTTCCTGTACACACAACTTAGATTCAGGAACCTTCTCTTTTTTCTATTTCAGTGATACATAGAAAAATGGTAAAAGCAAAAATAGTGTCTGAGATAACATTTTTCACTCTAAATATCCTTCTTCCTAATTAGGGCTACTTATCACTTCCTTACTTCTCATGAATGCCTAGCCTGAGTCTAATTGCCATGTACCTTGATATCAGCCGGTACCTATTCTATGCCTTCCTGACAAGTGGTAAGGTTTTCATATGCCACTTTAAATCAGTGTGGAAATGATCTCACATGTTTTATTTATATTACTGTATTTTTAATCACCTTCTAACTTTGTCTCCCTAAAGTGCCTATAAGTTGCAGGATGGCAGCTGGCTTTGTATGTCTGCTTCCTTATGATAAATGAAATTATTGTTCTCAACTTACCAGTCCACTGCAGGACTTATGTACGTGCTCACGCTCGCACTTTGCCATGGTCTCCCCATGACTTGGTGCTCAGTCATATCACTTGCTTTGAGCAACATAATGTTAAAGGACAAAACATGAGCAGCCTTTGGAAATGTGCATGTAGGCCTGCCCTTGTGCTCTTCTCTTTTGTGATCATCCAAGGATGATGAGTGATAATTGAAGCAGGCCTAGAAAATAATCAGAGCTAAGTGCCAAACCTAGTTAAACCTAGCCTAGATCAGCTAAACCTGAGATTACCGGCAGATACATGTGATAGAGAAATATACACTTATTATTGTAAATCACTGAGATTTCCTGGCGGTTTATTTTGTAGCATTATATTTATAATGTAAATTTATAATTTATAATAATTACAATGTTTAAAACATAGTAGGTACTGAAATGTTTGCTGAACATGAACTGCAACTATTAAACACTTTAATGACTAAATGACTATTAACTATCATTTAAAAAGAACCTATCAAATAAACAAACACATGTGCACACATACGCATACACATACTTCGGCTGCTACACTCAATTACCAGGACCACATGTGGAAGTTTTTAAGAAAACCAATAAATATATCAGAATATATCTCCATCAGCTGGCCAAGTACTAACTGAAACAATTAAATAAAGAAGATGCTCTATATTTCCTATTGTTGTGGAGAAATAAATCTAGTTGAAATTACAGAACTGAAATGGTGAAATAGCACTTCTAAAACTCATGGGGTTTAGGAGGGACAAGTAGAAGGGCAGTCGTTCTAGACAGAGGGAGGAACATAAAAGAAAGGTGTTAGCAGCAAAGAATGACTTATTGTTGGGGGAGAAAAGAGTTATACTGGAGAGTACATGAAAATCAAAATAAGATACCTTTGCATAGCTTGAGTATGATAAGACACGGGGAACACTGAAGGCCAATTAGGAGTATGAAAATGATCTGTACAAAAACAGGAAATCTTAGCCCACAGAGTGATGTAGTGAAATAAAACTTACTCTAGCAGGTGTATGAGGGTTGTGTGCAAAGGGGAAAATTACAGTCATAGAACCAAGGTGATAAGTGATGACCTTCCATAAAGCCAGGCTTCATAACCTCGGATTTCATTTCACATTGCTGAAAAAACTGTATGTTCTCCAAAGTTATCACTTTCTCCATAATGTAAATATCGAAGTGAGTTTAGAAAGTCAAGCAGCAGGATACCAAATTATTAGGAAGAACAATCCTTTGGTATACCCTGTTTCAGCTAGATTCTTTTTTCTATTCATTATTTGAGTCACTGGTATTAAAGACCACATTACCCAATGGATGAACAGTTCATTTAAGCTATTCTACAAGGAAACTGAAAAAAAACTTTTTTACCGCCATATAGTAGGAGCTGTGGGTTGCTACTTCAGTGTTTTGCTCATTTCTTAAGGGTGACTGTGGGCTGAGATTATGGAGGTTATAACTCAAGTATAAACATTAGAACTTACATAGTTATTTTTGTTGGTAATATGAAAGGGATATAGCTGTTGCCAGCAAATTAGGGATCATTAATTGCTGGGGGGAAAAAAGAAAACTGTAAGATCTAGAGTTGATTCAATTATCTCATGTTTAGCATTGTTTTCTGTATGTGCATGCTTACAAATGCCATGTGAAAAAGCTGGAACTTGACAGAGGGACATTTTTCAATCTGTTATCAATGTCTATGTCTATGAATTCATTATATTTCTGCTAAGTTGCTTCGGCTACTTAATTTCAAATCTATTTTTATAACAATACAGAATTTTAGAGCTGGACGGGACCTCAGAGGAACCTCTTCTCCTGTCATTTTCTGAAGTGGAAATGGTTGTCTAAACAGTGACTGCCATGAGGGGGGTGGTCGGGAGAGCTTATTTTGGTGTTTCTTATTAATGATACTATGGCCCACCTATCACTCACAGGCTCATAATCACCCAGGCCTCTCCCTCCTTCTCATTCTCACCTGCTATTCATTCTAAAATTGAAATGCCCATTGTTTCTGACTCCCTCTTAAAATCCCTTTGAAATACTCTAATTTAAACCTCCATTGCCTCTCACCTGGATAATTTTAATATTCTCACAATACATTTTTGTGCCTAATTTCTCCTTTTCCATCCATCTTACACACTGTACTTCCTGAAGATCATCCCTTATTATGTAACTCCTGATTAAAAATATAAACTCTAAGTCTCATTACATGCCAAATAAAATTCAAAATTTTTAATTTTCATAACAGCACTATTTGAATTGACCCCAATCCATTTCTCCAATCTTATGTCTAATAAATACAGAGAACTAACTATGAGCGAGATACTGCTTACTGGACAAATATGACTCATTGTTTCCAATTTCTGTAATACCTTACAGCACTAGAACAAGCTCTTATAATTCTAACTCTGAACAATAAAAATAGCCCCATATATATTTGATACCATCTGGGATAGAAAAGCTATAATTTGTATGTAAATAATATCTATATGTACATGTGTGTATTTGTGTGTGTGTAACCTGGTATAAAAATGACCATCATAAATGGTTCCAATTTATAACATTTTGATATTTTGAAAATTAATTTGAATAGAATGCCTTAAAAATTTAAAACGGGAGTTATTGTAATTATACCATCCCAAACATTGCTTTAACATTAAAAATTTATCTACTTTTAATAGTAATTTTGATAATTTCAAAACTTTCTTAAATTTTATTTGATATTCCATTGCATATCACAGTGATGTCTTTGAGAAGTCAGTTCCTTTCTATAAGCTAGTTAATATTTATCAAATGATCCCACAGAATTGTTGCCTCTTAATCATGAGCTCTTGCTCAAACACGGCAAGAAGGCTACTGTCATGGTTAAGAGCTTAGACTCCACAAGCCAGTTGTCTAAATTAATAAACATTGCTCTCCAAAATCCGATTTACAAAAATCACTCAATAAGTTACCAGCTATTATTATTATTCACAACCACCTGGCCTAAAACTTTATATTAACTCTCAAATATCCCTATAATCTGTTTTACCTTCAAGCTCCATTTGAAAACCGTAACATTTATTAGAAATTTTCTAAATATCTTTTGTACTACATTTGAGTTAAATGGAATGGGATTTACTGGAAAAAATAATATCATACTATTTTAATAATAGTAGGTCACGTAACTAACTGTTGTAAGAATACAACACTTACTTTGGATTCTTGAAAGTGGGAGTTAACGCCTCTAGGAACAGATTTCTTAATATTAGAGACTGTTGAAGAATTTTGACCTCCTATCTTCAAGATTAATCTTCTATCTAACTGGGACTTTGAATGATTTCAAGAGGAAATCAGAGGCTTCAGACAATTCATTGTTTGGATATTGTCCTTGTATCTGTCAGGTTTGTACCTGATATTGTAGATTAACCCTTTGTAGGACCGCACAGTCTACTTAAGGTGTTTGTTCTTATTGATAGGAAAAAATGTGCTTTTAACTCAATTTCAGTGGTTATTAAATGTTACTAGAGATCAGAATCACCAAGGGCTTATTAAAATAATAAATTATTCCGGTTCTGTATTTTTTGAGTGAAGCTGGAGAATTTGTATGTCTAAGAAATTCCTATGTGATGCCGATACTGTTATCTGGGAATGATATTTCAGGAAAACTGTTCTACTTCAATTGAAGTTGTCTATTTACCTTCACATCACTCTCTCTTCTTCATTATCCTTTCCTCTATGGCTACATTTTTGTTGCTCTATCTGCTTAGGAAAGAGCTTGGGCTTCTGTTGCACACATTCAACAACAGGTAATAGAATTTATTGAAATCTACCATGCTTCAGACATGGTAGAATAAGATGCAATTTAGAATAATGCTTTTCCCGAAAGGTTTATTTTCCAAGACTAATCCTCTCCACTCCCTTGATTATGTATTCTCTGGCTAATCGATGCTGTTTTGATTTTCCTTCTTTCTTAACTCACAATCTAGTACTTACTAGCTCCTTGTGTATTATTATTCACTGTTACTTCCTCTGGGATATTTTTGCCTGCATGACCTGATTATTAATTTTTAGAGAGTAGAAGGCTTTGTCTTATATATCCTCTGTTTCAGCATCATGTTTAGCAAGTAGATTTTACTTTTCAATATGTGCTTGTTTATCAAAATTCTTCTGATAGAGCTTTTCATAATATCAGCTAATGTATAGGGAAAATCTATAGCATGAATTGGTAGGACAGTCAGATCCAACAAATAAAAATACAAGACCCAAGTTCAAAATTAATATAAATAAAAATAATTTTTAGTATAAGTATGTCTGATGCAAATTTTGGTATATATTTATAGCAAAAGATCATTTTGCTTTCTGAAATTTAAACTTGCTTGAGCATACTGTATTTTATCTGGCAACCCTTTTCATAGATCTCAAAACTTCTTTTTCAAAACCTCACTAATATGATCATTTGAACACATTTTCCTGCTAAAAATAGTTCTTCTATTGTACTTCACCATATCTTAGCATTGTAATTTTTGGTAATATACCTTATCTCTCTGAACTTTACTTGACTCATCTAATGAATGAAGATGATGGTAGTAATTGCTCAAGCAAGTAGATCATAATTTTTCCAGTATTTTAACATAAATACTTATTAGTAGGATTATACACATATGATGACCATTAATATATTTGTGAAATGGTATTCTAGCAAAGATCTAAGCTATTATAATTCAAATAGTACATACCATATATTATATTTCAGGCCAGTGGTAGATCCTGTTAAGGTATATTTTTTCCGGCCCATGCATCACACGGAAAAGATCTGAAGCCATAGGAAACCGTACCAAACCCAAGAGATTGGGAGAGAAAGGATGCAGATTCCACTGAGAAAGCCTTCTAACGTGAGTGTGAACTGGGGAAGATAAAATCGGGCCTGGATTGGAGACTGGAGGGACAGGCCACCCCTCTCTGTGGGGAGTGAGAGGGGAAAAAGAAAGTCCGAAACAGAAAAACCTCCGCTTGGGGTGTAGAAAAACTTTGCACACAAAATACCTGCGCATCAGGCCCCCTCACGCTCCAAGTCACCCAGGAGGGGCTGCGCTCACGGGTTGCTTCTTTGTGCTGGCTCATGGCTGGCTGGGAGAGGCTGCACGCCTGCAGCCATTGCCCTCCTGGCGGGCTTGGGCCCCTGCAAGAGCTGCGCACGGACACTGGGCGTCCATGCTCCTAGCTGGCTGGAACTCTAGAAGGAAGGCAAAGAGCTAAAAACTGGCAGATTTGACTGCGAGTTCGTGTTTTGGGTGGTTGAGACACAGAGGGAACTTGATTTCCTCACTCTAGTGGGCTCAGCGCACCAACAGACAAGGCCCCCCGCTCCGCCCAGGCCCCCCAGCCCAACCTGGAGGAGAAGGGAGTGGCTTCTGGCTCCACCCCCAGAGCCAGCCTGGAAGATTGGAGTTGCCCTGAGGGGGTAGTCAGGGGATCGCCTGAGGCAATTTCCACAGGGTGCTTGGCCTAGGATTTGGAGGCTGGGACTAGCCTGGGTTGAAACGTGCAACAAACTTTGGCTGAGCCCCTGGCCCAGGAAGTTTACAGGCCTATAAAAGAGAGGTGAAGTACCACCACTCTCCTCCCTACAACCGCCAAGGCGGAACTGCCACCAGACACATTGGATCACGCCACGCCCATCCCTGCTTGAGAGAGGCCCTCTTTCCTTTTCCTTTTTTGTTTTTGTTTCTGTTTTTTTTTCTTTTTTTTCTTTTTTTCCACAAAACACTGACCTGATTACCTCTGGTCACTGGCATGCATAAACAATCAAATTTAGTCCATTCTGTAGATGTAAATTGTATACCTCCCGACCTTTTCATCTCTTTCTCTCAGGAGTAATTAGACTATATAGTTTCTCTGGATAACACCAGCGTCCTTCTCTCACCTAACCAACCATACTCCACCTTTTAACTCTGAAAAATAGCTTCTTATCCCTCTGCCTGTTCATTCTATTAACAATTTTGCTTCATTCCCCCCACCCACCCCCGCCCTGTCTGCTCTCTCTGTCTCTATGCTCTTCAACCAGCACTGCATACATCCCGCTATTTAATTATAGCTGGGGAATCCGGTTATATGCTACAAACCATTCTTTGTCCACTGGTATTCTTCTTTTCTCCTTTTTTATTCTTCCTTTTGACCTTTTTATGTATTCTTTGATTTTCTATTATTCGCCCTCCCTCCTCCGTCTTTTCCCTCAACTTTTTCGCTGTCCCTTTCAGTTTGCATGTTAGTCGGATTTGTCTGTGCATTTGTGTGCCCCTGCTCCCTGTGTGTTTGTCAGTGTGTTTTCCTCTCCAGGGCTACCTGAAGAAACAAGCCAAAGTACACATGGTGGAGAAGCCCAGATATCACTACGAGTAGGAAAACAAAATAACCAAGGTCTCAACAAGAAAGACAAAGAGATACCATTCAAAAAACACTCTCTGAAAGGATAGGCCCTGGACAGTCAAAGAGTCTTCCTGGATACAGCAGCGCTCACAGGTGCAGAGAGCATAAAAGGTCTGAAAAACTATCAAGAGCCAGAAAACTAACTAAAATGATGATACAAAAAAGCTCTCCCCCAAAGAAACTCCCAGAAGAATTGACAGCTAATGAACTGCTCAAAACAGATATCAGCAGCATAAGTGAACAAGATTTTAGATTAATAATCATAAAATTAATAGCTGGGCTTAAGAAAAAACATAAGGAACATCAAAGAAACTATGGCTAAGGACAAAATGGAGAATATAATTAGGCATGAAGAATGAAAAAAAGCGATAAATGAGATACATAATAAATTAGAGGACTCCAATGCACGGATTGAAGAGGCAGAACAGAGAATAAGTGATTTAGAAGACACCATTTTAGAAAAACAAGAAGCTGACAAAAAAAGAGACAAACTGATCCAGGAACATGAAAGAAGAGTTCAAGAGCTCAGCGACACGGTCAAACGCAACAATATCCATATCATAGGAATCCCACAAGAGGAAGAGAGGGGGAAAAGTGCTGGAGGAGTCCTGGAACAAATTACAGCAGAGAACTTCCCTGACCTGGGAAAAGAAGTAAACGTTGAAATACAAGAGGCTCAGAGGACCCCCCTCAGACATAATCTGAATAGATCTTCTGCAAGGCATATCATAGTAAAAATGGCAAAATATAAGGACGAAGAGAAAATTTTGAAAGCAGCTAGGGAGAAAAGGGCCCAAACATACAAAGACAAATCTATCAGAGTGGTGACAGACCTATCTACTGAAACGTGGCAGGCCAGAAAGGAATGGTAAGAGATCTTCAATGTGATAAACAGAAAAAATATGCAGCCAAGAATCCTCTACCCAGCAAGCCTGTCATTCAAAATAGAAGGAGAGATAAAAATTGTTCCAAATAAGCAGAAATTGAGAGAATTTGTCACCACTAAGCTAGCCCTAAAAGAAATCCTGAGGGGGACGCTCTGAAGGAAATGTTGCAAGGAAAAAAGATACCAGAGACACCACCACAAGCATGAACTCCAATACACAAAGACTCTAAACCCTCATATCTCAATAAAGCACTGAATGTAAATGGGCTGAATGCTCCAATCAAAAGACATAGGGTAGGAGAATGGATAAAAAAACAAAATCCATCTATATGCTGTCTACAAGAAACTCATTTTAGACGGGAAGATATCTTCAGATTAAAAGTAAGGGGATGGAGAAATATATATCATGCTACTGGAAATCAAAAGAAAGCTGAAGTAGCGAAACTTATATCAGACCAACTGGACTTTAAATTAAAGACGATAACAAGAGATGAAGAAGGGCACTACATAATAATTACAGGGTCTATGCATCAGGAAGAACTAACAATCATAAATGTCTATGCACTGAATATGGGAGCACCTAAATATATAAAACAATCACAAAGAGAAACAGGCTCATAGATAAGAATGTGCTAATAGCAGGGGACTTCAATATTCTGCTTACAGCAATGGATAGGTCAACCAGACAGAAAATCACTAAAGAAATAATGGACTTGAAAGACACATTGGACCAGATGGATCTGACGGATATATTTAGAACTCTACATCCTGAGGCCAGGGAATTTACTTTCTTCTCAAGTGCACATTGCACATTCTCCAAGATAGATCACATACTGGGAGATAAAGCAGCCCTCAATAAATATAAAAGAATAGAGATCATACCATGCACACTCTCAGATCATAATGCTTTGAAACTTGAAATCAATCACAGGAAGAAGACTGGAAAACTTCCAAAAACATGGAGGTTAAAGACCACTCTACTAAAGAATGAATGGGCCAACCAGGCAATTAGAGATGAAATTTAAAAACACATGGAAAGAAATGAAAATGAAAACACAACAATCCAAAATCTATGGGATGTGGCAAAGGCAGTCCTAAGAGGAAAGTGCATTGCACTCGAGGCCTATTTCAAGAAACTAGAAAAAGCGCAAGTCCAAAATCGAACAGCTCACCCAAAGGAACTAGAGCCAGAGCAACAAGAATGCCCTAAACCCAGTAGAAGAAGAGAAATAGTGAAAATCAGAGCAGAAATAAACAACATAGAGACCAAAGAAATAATTGAACAGATCGATGAAACCAAGAGTAGGTTTTTTGAAAAAATAAACAACATTGACAAACCTCTAGCCAAGCTTCTCAAAAAGAAAAGAGAGAGCACCCAAATAGACAAAATCATGAATGAAAATGGAATTATTACAACCAACCCTTCAGAAATACAGGCAGTTTTCAGGGAATAGTATGAAAAACTACATGACAATAAATTGGACAACTTAGAAGAAATGGACAAATTCCTAAACACACACCCACTACCAAAATTCACACAGGAAGAGATAGGAAAGCTGAACAGACCCATAACTAGTGAAGAAATCGAGTCAGTGATCAAAAATCTCCCAAGAAATAAGAGTCCAGGACCAGATGGCTTCCCCGGGGAATTCTACCAGACCTTTAAAACAGAATTAATCCCAATTCTTCTCAAGCTATTCCAAAAAATAGAAAGCGAAGGAAAACTCCCAGACTCATTTATGAAGCCAGCATCACTCTGATTCCCAAGTCAGACAGAGATCCAGCTAAAAAAGAGAACTACAGGCCAATATCCTTGATGAATTCGGATGCAAAAATCCTCAACAAGATCCTTGCAAATCGAATCCAGCAGCACATAAAAAGAATCAATCACCAAGATCAAGTGGGATTCATTCCTGGGTTACAGGGCTGGTTCAACATTTGCAAATCAATCCATGTGATACATCACATCAACAAAAGAAAAGATAAAAACCATATGATCCTGTCGGTAGATGCAGAAAAAGCATTTGACAAAATACAGCATCCCTTCTTAATAAGACTCTAGAGAAAGTCGGGATAGAAGGAACTTACTTAAACATCATCAAAGCCATCTATGAGAAGCCTTCAGCGAACATCATCCTCAACGGGGAAAAACTGAGAGCTTTCCCCTTGAGATCAGGAACACGACAGGGATGTCCACTCTCACCACTGTTGTTTGACACAGTGCTGGAAGTCCTAGCATCAGCCATCAGACAATAAAAGGAAATCAAAGGCATCAGAATTGGCAAAGAGAAAGTCAAACTTTCACTCTTTGCAGACGACATGATACTCTACATAGAAAACCCAACAGACTCCATCAGAAACCTTCTGGAACGGATCCAAGAATTCAGCCAAGTTGCAGGGTACAAAATCAACGTACAGAAATCGGTTGCATTTTTATACACCAATAATGAAGCAACAGAAAGAGAAATCAAGAAGCTGATCCCATTCACAATTGCACAAAAAAACATAAAATACCTGGGAATAAACCTAACCAAGGATACAAAAGATCTGTATGATGAAAACTATAGAAAACTTATGAAGGAAATTGAAGAAGACACACACACACAAATTGAAAGTTATTCAATGCTCCTTTATAGGAAGAACAAATACTGTTAAAATGTCAATACTACCCAAAGTAATCTACATATCTAATGTAGTACCTATCAAAATAACACCAGTATTCTTCACAGAGCTAGAAGAAAATATCCTAAAATTTGAATGGAACCAGAAAGGATTCTGAATAGCCAAAGCAATCTATTACAAAATTGTAGTCATCAAGACAGTATAGTACTGGCACAAGAACGGACACTCAGATCCATGGAATGGAAGAGAGAACCTAGAAATGGACCCACAAATGTATGACCAACTAATCTTTGACAAAGCAGGAAAGAATATCCAATGGAATAAAGACAGTTCTTTAGCAAGTGGTGCTGGGAAAGCTGGACAGTGACATGCAGAAAAATGAACGTGGACCACTTTCTTACACCACACAAAAAAAATAAACTCAAAATGGATGAAAGATGTAAACCTAAGATAGAAAGACAAGAAAGGGGCGCCTGGGTGGCTTAGTCGGTTAAGTGTCCGACTTTCGCTTAGGTCATGATCTCGCGGTTCGTGGGTTCGAGCCCCGCGTCAGGCTCTGTGCTGACTGCCAGCTCAGAGCCTGGAGCCTGTTTCAGAGTCTGTGTCTCCCTCTCTCTCTGACCCTCCCCTGATCACACTGTCTCTCTTTCTCTCGAAAGAAAGAAAGAAAGAAAGAAAGAAAGAAAGATAGAAAACCATGAAAATCCTTGAGGAGAAAGCAGTAAAAACCTCTTTGACCTTAGCCACAGCAACTTCTTTCTCAACATGTCTCTGGAGGCAAGGGAAACAGAAGCAAAAATGGAACTATTGAGACCTCATCAAAATAAAAACACTTCTGAATAGCGAAGGAAACAATCAGCAAAACTAAAATGCAACCAATGGAATGGGAGAAGATATTTGCAAACGACATATCAGATAAAGGGTTAGTGTCTAAAATCTATAAAGGAGTTATGAAACTCAACACCCAAAATCCAAATAATCAGGTGAACAAATGGGCAAAAGACATGAATATACACTTCTCCAAAGAAGGCATCCAAATGGCCAACCAACACATCAAAAAATGCTCAACATCACTCATCATAAGGGAAATACAAATCAAAAACACAATGAGATAACACTTTGCACCTGTCAGAATAGCTAACATTAACAACTCAGGTTACAACAGATGTTGGCGAGAATGCAGAGAAAAAGGATCTCATCTGGACTGCTGGTGGGAATGAAAACTGGTGCAGCCACTCTGGAAAACAGTATGGATGATCCTCAAAAAATTAAAACTAGAACTATCCTACGACCCAGCAACTGTACTAAGTATTTACCCAAGGGATACAGGTGTGCTATTTTGAAGGGGCACATGCACCCTAATGGTTATAGCAGCACTATCAATAATAGGCAAAATATGGAAAGAGCCCAACTGTCCATCAATGGGTAAAGAAGATGTGGTATATATACACAACAGAGCTTTACTTGGCAATCAAAAAATATGAAATCTTGCCATTTGCAAATACGTGGATGGAACTAGAGGGTATTATGCTAAGTGAAATTAGTCAGAGAAAGACAAGTATCATATGACTTCACTTATATAAAGACTTTAAGATACAAAACACATAAACATAAGGGAAGGAAAGAAAAAATAATATAAAGACAAGGAGGGGGACAAAACAAAAGAGACTTAAATATGGAGAACAAACAGAGGGTTACTGGAGGGGTTGTGGGGAGGAGGAATGGGCTAAATGGGTAAGGGACGTTAATGAATCTACTCTTGAAATCATTGTTGCACTACATGCTAACTAATTTGGATGTAAATTAAAACAAACAAATAAATTCACCTAGTTTAAATATAAAGATAGATAAATTTTGAAAAATAAATATGTACAGTCAGGTAACCATATCAATATATTTCTATCACCTCCAAAATATCCGCATTGACCCTTTGTGTCATTTCTATCCTTGCCACTGTGATCTCAAGCAACAATTGATCTGCTTTCTTTCATTACAGCTTTTGGCACTTATCTGATGGCAAATTATGTGAAGCTTCTTTTCATGTATGCATCTGCATCTGGTCTATTTTCCTTGGTAAATATCTTCTCAAATTGCCCATTTTAAAAAATGTGTTGTTGTATAATTATTATTGTTGCAAGAACCTTTTCTAAAAATAGATTTTGGATATGAATTCCCTGAGTAATACATATTTTGCAAATATTCTCTCCTATGTCTTGACTTTACATTTTTGTAACAGTGTCTTTCAGAGTGAAGTGTTTTAATTTTAAGGAAAATAAGATTTTTCTTGCATATTTTTTGCATGCTTTTTACTCATTTTAAGTAAAATTTTGTATATCACGTGAAGTAACACTTGAGGTTCCTTCTCCCTCCACTGTACATATTTACTGTGCTAGCAACATTTGTTGAAAAAATATCTTTTCTCTCTTGAGTTTGGTTAAAATCAATTGTTCACACAGTGTGCATGTAGTTCTGTTTCACTGATTTATCCTCATACCAATGCCATGCTGTCTTGATTATTGCAGTTTTATAGTAAATCTTGAAATCAGGGAGACAAACATTGTTCTTCTTTATCAAAACTGATATGGCTGTTTGAGGTATTTGCATTTTCATATACATTTGATATTCGGCCTCTCATTTTCCTCAAAATGTTGCTGGAGTTTTGGATTGCACCATAATTTATACATCAATTTGAGATCTGCCATCTTAACAAGTAAGTTGGTCTTTAATTTTTCTCAGCAAAGTTTCTTTTTGGTATGTTTTATATTTATGTCTATGTATTTCATGGTTTTGGTGAAAACACAAAAGATTTTTGGAAAATTTAATTTAAAATTTTCTTGCTAGTATATAGAAACCCTACTATTACTTATTAATTTTAAGTCTTGTAAGTATACTAGGCTCCTACTAGTTCTCCCAGCATTGTTATAAACACTAGAATTTCCCATTTATTTTTGCAAATAAAGAACGTTATTAGGTAGTCCACTCTTCTGCAAAGTTTCCCTCCTTATGTCTTCTTTAAACCTTCTGAGGATACCTACCTTAATCTCGAGTCCCTTGTTCTTGTTATTAGACAAGTATGCTGTTTGGAGCCCGTTATTACTGTTGCAGACCTCAAGAGAAGATCACTTCTTATTCACTGGTTTTAACTGCTGTTGGTGCCCCAGATTTCACCTACCAGTGGAGCTCTGATAATGCAGAAAGGTGTGTCAGATCATAGTATTTCCACTGCATCAGTTCTTTGGGTTGGCTGTTGTTAGTTTTATTCTTATTTAGTATGCATTTCTTAATTTGAAAAATAATTCACACAGAAAACTGACCATTGTAAGTGTACAATTCAGTTGTTTTTAGTATATTTAAAATGTTGTGCGGTGATCACCACTGGCTAATTCTTGAACATTTTGATTACTCTTCTCACCATATAAAATCTCATGCACCCTTAGTCGTAAGTACCCTTACCCACCTCTACTCAGGCCTTGAAAATCACTGATCTACTTTCTGTATCTATGGATTTGCCTATTCTGTACAGTTCATATAAATGAAATCATACCATTTGTGGTATTTTGTTTCTGGATTATTTCGTGGAATATGATGTTTTCAAGGTTCATCCATTTGTCTTCATTTCTTTTTATGGTTGAAAAATATTTCATTGTATAAATTTTAATCAGAGGGTGGACTATGGAAGAATCCAGGTCATCTATTTTTTGGTGAATATTTTTGACTCTCACAATCTGTACAATGCAGAAGAAATGAGGCTACGTGAATTCTGCAGCTAGATTATAAATATGCCATAATCTTTTGCCTTTGCTTTAGGATGCTTGCTCTAAAAAACCAGCCACCATTCTATAAAAAAAACTTGAGTCTATGGAGAGAAATGTTCATTCCCAGTTGACAACACCAAGAGGCCCCATACAGGCATTCTGGCCAAAAACTCACCTAAGACTTTAGCTAACATCTAGCATCAACTGCCCGACAAGATAATAAATATATCTCCAGATGATTACAATATAGGCTGAGACATCACCAGCCTTTGAGTTTTCTCAAATGATATAATGGAATATAAGCAAGCCATCTATAGCATTCTCTCTTTGAATTTTTGGTTTGGGAATGCAGTCAAATGTAATATATACAATAAAATATAATAATATGATTTCTTTATATTTCTAGGTTTGCTGTTGATATACAGTATAATATTTTGAGCATCTTGCCTTACTTCTTTTTTTGCAGTAATCATCAGTGCATATCCTTCCAAATGAAAAGAGATTTTATGTTTACAAAAAATGCCTTTCACAGCCAGCAACTTAAGAGTAAAAATCAATGGTAGCAATTTTAAAAGACAAGGAGGAAAGGTTAAGGGAAGAAAGAACAGGGTAACAAGAAACCAGCTAGAAATAAGGAAGGTGGAAATTTAACTTCCAGGGGATTCTGGCTTCCTCAGCAACTTTTAAAATATTTTCAAACTCTTCAGTGTTTATTGTAACAGTATAGATAATAATCTATTGTTTAACTTAATCTATGTCACGATACAATTTCTGTCCTGTTGAAATTTTATATTTCATATATATATAGATATACATATATGCATATATATGTATACACACATATATGTACACACACACACACACACACACACACATCCTCTCTACTTTTTTACTTCATTATTTTGACCACTATCTCTATCACATACACAATATTCCACTAAAAATAAAAGGCAAAGACAGGCTAAAAACTTCAGGTATTACTGATTATGCCCCCAAAAGGCTAGCAATCTGATTAAGAAACTATGGATGGAATGGTAACTTCATATTAAAAATGAGGTGGGAAGAAAAGGAGAGGAGACTAGATGGGTGGAATTTAGAAATATTTTTGTAACAGAGCTTTAAAAAATTTATCATTAGAAATTCAGACTATAAAACAAAAATTCTGAGATACGTTGATCTAAGTGTAGATGGACACGTTGAAACCATGGGTCAGTTTCCCCGCACATATCCTGGTAGCCCCAGAGACTCACAGATCTAGGAGTAATCTCTTTGAAAACCAAAACCACTGAATTAATCTATACAGTCTTGTCTGGCTCCAATATTCACTTAATGGCTAATAAGCAATTAGCAATACATAGGAGAATGGGTTGAAGTGCACAGGAACTTGGGTGAAGTCTTGCAAACAAGCAGAAGATTCATCATTATGCTTAATATGCTTTAAGAGAAGAATTCTAAGTTCCAAAATATGTGCCCATATGCTCCATGCCCCATGTCATCAGTCAGTGATGTTTACTGCCCAACAGAAATGGCACAACTGAAATTAAATCTAGCAGGGATCGCAAAGAACAAGTAAGTTTTAACGAATCTCTGTGTCTGGTCTAACAGATTTATGTGCTGTGACAAGGATCCAATAGACAGTGCAGAATTCCAGTGAGGCAGGTGTCACAATCGCTTGTGATAGTCTTATCTGTAACCAGGAGTGGATGGAAAGGTGGTCAGGTAGGATAGAATCCAGTTCAATAAGCATTCAAACAGTACTGGTTAACAGAGCACTGTCAACCTGATTAATATTTCTGAAATTTTGTCTCAGGGCTGCGAACTCCATCCTATCCTGTCCATGTCAATGATTTAGATGACCATATGTAAATGTGTCAAAAGAATAGACAAATATACTAGATGATAGAATGAGGATACCAAAAATCTCTGACAAGCAGGAACAAGATATAAGTCCAATAATATGTGATTTAACAAAAATTTACTTGAGCTGGTGAATCCAAATGATATATAGACTAGAGGAAATATATTTAGCAGATAAAAATCAATACAGATTTTGAGGCATAGTAAATTTATCATAAATTAGGACAGTGACATGGCCACCCCCAAACCATTTCTGATGTTCATGTCCAAATGGAACAATTCTTAAGGATGCAGCAAAGGAGAGAGAGAGGCAAGATAGTGGATAAGTAGGGAGTTCTGTACATTTCACTTGCCCCCAACTCTCAAATGGAGAAGGCCGGAGGCCATAGGAATCCTTACAGAATTCAGGAGTTAGGGAGGAAAAGGAGACAGAGTCCACCGAGAAAACTTTATAGCATGAGTGCGAACTGGGGAAGATAAAAACGGCCTGGGAACTCAGAATTGGATTAACAACTATACGGCCAACCAATCTTTGACAAAGCAGGAAAGAGTATCCAATGGAAAAAAGACAGCCTCTTTAACAGATGGGGATGGGAGAACTGGACAACAACATGCAGAAGAATGAAACTAGGTCATTTTCTCACACCATACACCAAAATAAACTCAAAATGGATAAAGGACCTGAATGTGAGACAGGAAACCATCAAAACCCTAGAGGATAAAGCAGGAAACAACCTCCCTGACCTCAACTGCAGCAATTTCTTACTTGACGCATCCACAAAGGCAAGGGAATCAAGAGCAAAAATGAAGGACTGGGACCTCATCAAGATAAAAAGCTTCTGCACGGCCAAGGAAACAATCCATAAAACTAACAGGCAACCAACAGAATGGGAAAAGATAGTTGCAAATGACATATCAGGTAAAGGGCTAGTATCCAAAATCTATAAGGATCTCATCAAACTCCACATGCAAAAAACAAATAATCCAGTGAAGAAATGGGCAGAAGATATGAACAGACACTTCTCCAAAGAGGACATCCAGATGGCCAACAGACACATGAAATCATGCTCAATGTCCCTCCTCATCAGGGAAATGCAAATCAAACCACACTGAGATACCACCTTATGCCAGTCAGAGTGGCTAAAATGAACAAATCAGGAGACATAGATGCTGGCGAGGATGTGGAGAAACGGGCACCCTTCTATACTGTTGGTGGGAATGTAAACTGGTGCAGTCCCTCTGGAAAACAGTGTGGAGGTTCCTCAGGAAACAAACAATAGAACTCCCCTATGACCCAGCAATAGCACTGCTAGGAATTTACCCAAGGGATACAGGAGTGCTGATACATAGAGGCACATGGACCCCAATATTCATAGCAGCACTCTCAACAATAGCCAAAAGATAGAAAGAGCCTAAGTGTCCATCAACTGACGAATGGATCAAGAAGATGCGGTTTATCTATACAATGGAATACTACATGTCAATGAGAAAGAATGAAATCTGGCCATTTGTGGCAACATGGATGGAACTTAAGAGTGTTATGCTGAACGAAATAAGTCAGGCAGAGAAGGACAAGATACCATATGTTTGCACATATAGGAAGATTATGGGGAACGTAACGGAGGATCATGGGGGAGAAGAAGGGGAAAAATAGTTGGAGAGAGGGAGGGAGGCAAACCATGAAAGACTCTTGAATGCGGTGAACAAACTGAAGGCTGAAAGGGGTGGGGGGAAGGGGGGTGATTGGCTTCGAGGAGGGCACCTGTGAGGATGAGGACTGGTGTTGTATGTAAACCAACTTGACAATAAACTATTAAAAAAAGGAAGCAGCAAAGGAGAAAGGAGTTTTGTAATTAAATTTGTGTAATGGTATTTACATAATAGATAAATAATATCTATAAAATGGAATTTCATGCAGCCCTGAAAATTCATTACATAAAGCTACCTGTAAAGTATTAATGAATCTCAGGAAATATAATAATTAGTGAAAAAATTTCAAATCATACAAAATAGAATATAATTCCATTTATACAACTTTTCAAAACTGTTAAAACTGTTAGTATATTGCTTCAGGATAAAAGTGTAGGTATTTATTTTTTAGAAAGAATGATAATCACATACTAAAGGTCAGTAGAGGCTTCTGAGTGAGCACAGAGCGAATCGATTCAAGGAGCATACACTAAATACACAAATATATTTTTAAAAACTGTGTGCTTGAATAATGCATTTCACTGAAATGTTACCTTCTATTTCTTACAGTTAATAAATATCCTTTTGCCACTTTTAGTATTTGGTAACGGTAATTGTAAAAAAAAAAAACAATTGCTAAAATCTTAAGACATCTAGAAACCTTATTACATAATTTAAATGATTAAACCAACACTCGTTTGGTGTAAGAGTTTTGTTAGGATAATTTCACCTCCATTACTGGGAACTTCTCTTAAGTAACTTTGGTAGCACAAGAGTTACCAAGAACTGTCTTAACAGCCACCAAAATCTTAGGAAAATGCAATATAACTCAGGATGTTGGGAAAGTCTAGGGACCTAGTAAACTCCATATCCTTTAGCACTGTCCCTACTCTAGATTTCCTCCACTGCAGGCCCCAGCTGATTTCTGCCTCTACTTACCTTATACTACTACATACCTGGCTCTGCATGCCTTCCCACCCCCATCTAGATACTCCCAGAGAAAGCTTCTGATTGGTTGGGAGACACTATCCGATACAGATTGTCCCTGAAAAAAAGGCCACTTCCTACACTTTGGGGAATTAGAACTTCTGATACATCAAGTCGTCTCCTTTATCTACTTAGTAAAGCAGTCATATGTTTTCCACAAAAGGGGACTGCAAATATGGCTGTCATTCAAAGAGTCATGTCCTGCCATAGGGATATATTAGCTATTAGGAAAATATGGTCTATAAGATCCTTCTTTTAATCTTGAAATTTAATAACTACTACTTTTCCAAAGCTAGATCATATATTATCCATCAATTTGTTATGACCCATATCATTGCATATAGTGCTCTACAAATATATCAACTTAATGTTTGGTAAATGCAATAGTTAATAAATGAACATTTAACCAAATAAAGATTTCATGTAGTTATGGAAGATTATTATGCTTGGAAGATACTAGTAATTAACATATAAGCCCTTTCTTTGTTTTTGAATAATGGTTCATCTCATGACCACAAAGAACTTTGTACTGCCTGGCCAAATTCAGCTTTATTCCAAACTTACAGTATAGGGACACAGTATCAAGGAGAGTCCAGTAAATTTTTTTTTTTTGAATCAAGGAAGGAAAAACCAAATTCTGTAGGATAGTCCAAAAAGATCAGCTGTGTATTCCCAAGAGTGTTTTTCATCCTGAACCAAGAAGTCAAACTAAAAGGAAAGCTCATCCCATTTGCAGACCAATTACAGACAGCATAGTTAAAATACTGTGTAGTTTAGAGACAGCAATATAAGAATGTGTTTATATTATAACATTTTTAAAATTTTTCATAAATTTTATTGTGTTATATGTTTATTAATATATGTGTTTTCTGGGCCCTGGCATTTTAAGTAATCTTGTATTCCTAGGAAATTTGACCAAATTTCTCTTTTATTCTCTCTTCAGTTCATACTTTTAAAAATATCACGATGAATATTTTCTAATGGACTATAATAGCATACAGAACCCCTGCCAGTTAGTTTCTAAGCCTTGGCTGTCAGACTAATACCACAAATTTCACATTGTAAACATTGATTGTTTTCCCTGTCACAATCCTCCTTTACTGAAATCCCACTCAGTTTAAAAACTTCAGGGTTCAGATGTTATACTAGAAGACAACAATGATCACATTGCTCTAATTCTTAAGAAAAAGATCAATTCTAAACACTCATTCATGATGGTTTCCATGAGAACAGTGTAGGGGATTAACTTCATGGAAATTATGAAGAGATGCAGATCCTCACGCTGGGGTATTAGTGAGGTGTAGATTAGTATGATGGGTAAAATTAACTCAATTTTTCTGGACTATGAATAGATGTTATTGCCTGGATGTGGGCTGGATGTACAGGTAGGAATCATATTTCTACTCTGGGGACAAGAGATGAGCTTGTAGGAGCTGAAAAACAAGAACAGTTTTTAGTAACAGTTTCTCAAAAATTTGAGAATCATGGAGTTATCTAAAGGAAAAAATACTTTTATTTCATGAATATATTTTATATACAATGATTTTCAAGGTTTTGCTGTTATAAGTAAAGGAATATTTTTTGGCCTGTGTCAAGTATCACCTCTCTTTCCATCGGATTCCTATGGATCATTATGATACATTGAAAAAAAAAAGTTGAGGCAAATGTAAATATCTTACAGAGGTTGATAGGCAGACAAACAATGGCAGAAAGAGATTTGGATAATGTGATAATGTGGCATGGCAATGAGACCAAAACTCCTGCTCCTCCTCCTGCTACCTTCACAGTTTAGATATTGGGGTCCTCCTCTAGAGCAAATTTATTCTGCAAAATATTTATCTATTAACCATGGAAGGAATATAACTTATTTCATCATCTGAATCAATTGGGAGAGCCCAGAGACCCTGAAAAAAAAAAAGAAGGAAAAAGAGGCTTCTAAGCTTGTCTTTAGAAAAGATGCTTACCATCTAGAGATAGAGAAATGAAGGGGAACTTTGGAAATGTTAATAATCCATGTTGGAGAGCTAAAAGACCGTAATTACTGACAGTAATTCTATAGTGTAGACAATGGACCTGTAATAAAGAAATGAGAGGGTAGAAGGTAGGAGAAGCTGACATAACTTCCATTTATTTTCCTGTCTATTAATAATATCTATCCCATTTTTCAGTCTATTCTATTTCACCCATTTATTGAAGGATTTTTATTATTTTTTTTAACATTTATTCATTTTGGGGGGAGACAGAGAGACAGAGCAGGAGGTGGGGAGAAGCAGAGAGAGAGGGATCCACAGAATCTAAAGCAGGCTCCAGGCTCTGAGCTGTCAGCACAGAGCCTGATGTGGGACTTGAACTCATGATCTGTGAGATCATAACCTGAGTAGAAGTCAGATGCTTAACCAATTGAGCTACCAAGGTGCACATGAAGGATTTTTAATTATTTTAGACTCTGTCTGCAAATCTTGGTACAGGATCACTTTAATACTGCACTTACCATTACATTTATGAAGTGTTACCCTATCTACTGTGAGTCTACTGTAAGAAAGACATAGACAGGAGCTCCTACTGAGTATGATCAACTTTTGTGCTAATATTTTTTTTAATTTTTAATGTTTTATTTATTTCTAGGAGAGAGAGAGAGACACCGTGAGCAGGGGAGGGTCAGAGAGAGGGGGTGACAGACTCTGTAACAGGCTCCAGGCTCTGAGCTGGCAGCAGAGAGCCCGATGCGGGGCTAGAACCCACGAACCGTGAGATCATGACCTAAGCGAAAGTTGGACGCTTAACCGACTAAACCACCCAGGCGCTCCGCTAACATTTTTATTATTATATTTATATTTAGTAACTTCAAGGTCTAGTGAACAAAAGGATGAAGATACCCTTAGTTCCAGAAAGGAGAATAATTACATACTGGTTTGGCCATTCCCACTTTATGCACTATGAAGCTCCAAGGACAGATGTAGGCGAGAGGTCTTGTCGGAGAAACATAGAATAGGCCCATTATAGCAGACAATAGTTCAAATGTCCTTACTCTGGTCTCTAGTTTATGTCTAAAGTTCACACACTCAGAAGACACTGGTTGCCAATCTTGTTTCTGAGATATTTCTTCTTTATTATCAAGGTTTTAGGACCAATTCTACCTCTTGAGGGTATCAAAAAACAAAAGCCACAATATTATCTTAATTTTATGAAGAGATTGGCTTTATTAAACTGAATAACAAAAATATGTTCCAAAAGAACACGTCATAGAATAATATAATTCCAAAATAAATTAGGCAAAATGGAAACAAATGATAGCACTTTTATCTATAAATGTGAATGGACTTACTTCATCTACTAAGAAGAAAAAAGATTTTCTATGTCGATTGCAAAAAAAAAGACAATAATATGCCATATATGAGATACACTTCTACCAATTTTTTAAAAAGCTAATAATAAATGAATGAGCAAGGTGTAACAGTCAAATTTAAAAAATAATAAACTATGGACAGTCATAGTGATATTAAACAAAGAACTTGAACCACAAAACATTGAATGTAATTAAAATGAAACTTTTTAATGGTAAAATATATATTTTACAATGGGGAAATAATGAATATATACCAAATAACACAGCAATCACTTTTATAAAACAAAACTCACCAGAGATGCAAGAAGACATATATAAACATGCTGATAATAGAAAATAATAACACTTCCCTCTCAAAGTGAGGGTTATATGATTATTTATCAAAGTTTATACACTGATTATAGAGAATCCATGTCTTCTTGAATGTGCATAGATTAGCCATAAAAATTGATCATACATCATATCACAAAACAAGCAACAGAAAGACTTATAAAGTAAAAATATTATAACACTTAGATCATAATGCAAAAAAGTAGACAATAACAAAATTTAAAAATCCAAACTAGAAATTTAATAACTTTATATTAATTCTTGGTTAAAAGAGAAAATTGATCTTTAAATGACAGAGAGTTCTAAAGATTTTTTAAAATTCTTTTTGTTGCTATTCTAAATGGAATGGGGAAAACTTTATTATAACCTCTGATTATTATTTACGTATATGAAGGTTATTGATTTGCATAACTTTATAGTTTGCTATTTTATTGAATTTTTGAATTATTTGAGCTAGGTTTATCTTTGATGCTCCAGTGTTTATCAAGCACATGTCAATAGAAACAAATGTAAGTTATTTTCCCCCAATTTGAATGTATACCTTTGATTTCTAGCTATTGTCTAATTGCACTGACTAATACAATATTGACAGTAGTAGAAATATTTTGTCTTGTGCTAATCATAGAGGTGTTGAAGCAGAATTAAATATACCATTGTGAAGTCACAAACTTTAATATGAAAGCTAGATAGAAAAATGTGTAAAAATGTCTTGAGTGTGTGTGTATATATACATATGTGTATACATACACCCAGGAAGTAAAAAGGTGTTCCAAGGATTATGAGTTTATATTAAAGGATATATGGAGTCAGTTTGAAGGGACTCCCACTGGCCATATATAGATGACACATATCAGTATTGATTTAAGTATACATATCAATATATATCTATAAATAAAAATCTATGACTATGTCTATATCTATACATGTGTTTATGTGTACATATATGTGGAGAGAGAGAGAGAGGAGAAAGCTGCTCTTTGCCATAAAGGTCAAGAATAAATGTAGGAAAAATTATTAAATTATAAAACCATCACTTGAAACACATGATAATAATAATTCAAGTGAGAGTCATCAATGGATCCTGAAAGTGGTGGATGAAAGTTTAGGGACTAACAAAATATTCACATACTCTCAAAATATCTCATTGCAAGTTACATATTAATTGCAAATAGCAAAATGCTAACTTTACAGTGGAGAAAACTGGCAGATATCTCTTCAACCAAGTGATCAACACTAACATTGCCAGCTGTAACAATTAGCAGTGTTTGCCTCCTGTTATGAAGCAATGAGAAAAACTTAGCCTCATGCTGTGTTTCCACAGCCAAACGTGCATAATCTGAATCTATCCATGAGAAAATATTAGTCAAGCCAAAATTAAGAGAAAATCTGAAAAATAACTGTCCTCTTCTGTTAAAAAATATCAGTCATGAGCAGATGGCTTCAGAGGCGAGTTCTAGGAAACATTTAAGAAGAGTTAGGGGTGCCAGGTTGGCTCAGTATGTTAACCATCTGGCTCTTGATTTTAGTTCAGATCATGATCTCACAGTTCAAAAGATCAAGCCCCACATCAGGCTCTGTGCTGATAGTGAGGAACCTACTTGGGATTTTTTCTCTCCCTCTCTCTCTTTACCCATCCCCCACCTGCATGCTCTTTCTCTCAAAATATATAAATAAACCTTAAAAATTTATTTGAGGAAGAGTTAGAGTCTATTGTTCTCAAACTATTCCAAGAAATAGAAGGAAGGAAAACTTCCAAATTCATTCTACAAGGCAAGCATTACCTTGATACCAAAACCAGATATATACTAGCAAACCAATTCCAACAATACATTAAAAAAATCATTCACTATGATCAAATGAGATTTATTCTTGGGTTGTAAGGGTGGTTCTGTTATTGCAAATCATTCAATATGATATACCACATTAATAAAAGAAAGGATCAGAACCATATGATCATTTTAATAGATGCAGAAAAAGCATCTGACAAAGTACAATATACATTTACTATAAAACCTTTAAAAAAAGAGGCTTAGAGGGATATACCTCAACATAAAACCCATCTAATATCATCTTAAATGGGGAAAAACTGTGAGCTTTTTCTCCAGGGTCAGGAATAAGACAGGGAAGTCCACTCATACCACTTTTATTCAACATAGTACTAGAAGTCCTAGCCACAGCAATTGAGAAACATAAAGAAATAAAAAGACATCCAAATTGGTAAGGAAGAAGTCAAACTTTTAGTGTTTACAGATGACATGAAAGTACATACAGAAAACAAAGACTCCACCAAAAAACTGCTAGAACTGATAAAAGAATTCAGTAAATAACAGGATACAAAGTCAACATACAGAAATCTGCTGCATTTCTACACACCAATAATGAAGCACCAGAAATAGAAATGAAAGAATGAATCCCATTTACAATTGCACCAAAACCAGTAAGATACCTAGAGGTGCACCTGTGTGGCTCAGTCGGTTAAGTGTCTGACTTCGGCTCTGGTCATGATCTTATGGTTTGTGGGTTTGAGACCCACATTGGGCTCTGTGCTGACAGCTAGCTCAGAACCTGGAGCCTACTTCAGATTCTGTGTCTCCCTCTCTCTGACCCTCCCCTGCTCATGCTGTCTATCTCAGAAATAAATAAAATATTTTAAGAATTAAAAAAATAAGATACATAGGAATCTAGAGGTGAAAGTTTTGTTTTCTAAAACCTATAAAACTCTGATGAAGGAAACTGAAGATGACACAACAAATAGAAAGACATTCCATGCTCATGGTTTGCAAGAACAAATACTGTTAAAATGTCTATACTATTCAAAGCAATCTACACATTTCATGCAATCCCTATCAAAATACCAACAGCACTATTCACAGAACTCAAACAATCTAAAATTAAATGGAACCACAAAAGACCCTGAAGAGCCAAAGCAACCATTGGGCTAAAAAAGTAAAACAAAGCTGGAGGCATCACAATTCTGGACTTTAAAGTTACATTACAAAGCTGTAGTAATCAAAACTGGCACAAAAAATAATACATAGATTAATATAACAGAATAGGAAACCAACAAGTAAACCCATAATTCTATGGTCAATTCATCTTTGATGAAGCAGGAAAGAATACCCAATGGGAAAAAGACAATCTTTTCAACGAATGGTGTTGGAAAAACTGGACAGCCACATGCAAAAATATTTAAACTGAACCACTTTTTTATACCATAGACAATAATAAATTCAAACTGAATTGAGACCTACAACCATAAAAATCCTAGAAAAGAACATAGGCAGTAACTTCTTTGACATCAGCTGTAGCAACTTTTTTCTAGATAGGCCTCTTGAGGCAAGGGAAACAAAGGCAAAAAAACTACCATCAGTACTACATCAGAATAAAAGGCTTATGTGCAGGAAGGGAACACTTAACAAAACCAAAAGGCAACCTACAGAATGGAGAAGATATTTGCAAATGACATATCTGATAAAAGGTTGGTGTCCAAAATATATAAAGAGCATATAAAACTCAACACCCAAAAACTGATTAATCCACTTAAAAAATGAGTGGAAGACATGAACAGACATTTTTTCCAAAAAAGATGGCCAACAGACAAAAGAAAAGATTCTCAATGTCATTTATCACAGGAAAATGAAAATCAAAAGAGCAATGAGATGTCACCTCACACCTGTCAGAATGGCTAAAAATCAACAATTCAAGAAACAACAGGTGTTGGTGAGAATGTGGAAATGTTAACAGGAACCCTTTTGCACTGTTGGTGGGAATGCAAACTGGGGCAGGCACTCTAGAAAACAGTATGGAGGCTTCTCAAAAAGTTAAAAGTTGAACAACCCTGTGATAAAGCGATTTTACTACGAGGTATTTCCACAAAGAATAAAAAAACTAATTCAAAGAGATAAATGCATCCCAATATTTATAGCAGCATTAACTACAATAGCTAAATTATGGAAATACCCATGTGTCCATCAATTGATGAATGGATAAAGAGGTGATATGTATACACAATGGAGTATTATTCAGCCATAAAATGAATGAAACCTTGCCATTTGCAATGACATGGATGGAGAGAGAGAGAATTATGCTAAGTGAAGTCAGTCAGAGAAAGACAAATACTATATGATTTAACACATATGTGGAATTTAAGAAACAAAACAGGTGAGCAGAGGGAAAAAAGAGAGAGGAGTGGGGGGGGGGAGAGAGAGAGAGAGAGAGAGAGAGAGAGAGACAAAGCAAAAAAAAGACTCTTATCTATAGAGAACAAACTGATGGTTACCAGAAAGGAGGTAGTTGTGGGGAATAGGTGAAATAGGTGATGTGGATTAAGCAGTGTACTTGTGATGAGCATTAGGTGATGTATGGAAGTGGTGAATCACTGTATTGTACACCTGAAACTAATATTACATTGTATAATAACTAATCAAAATTTTTCAAAACTTTATTTTTTTAAGTTTTTTAAGTTTTTCTATTTGGAGAGAGAGAGAGAGAGAACAAGCAGAGGAGGGACAGAAAGAGAAGGGTAGAGGATCTGAAGCAGATTTCATGTTTTACAGAGCCTGATGCTAAGCTCGAACTTAGGAGCCATGAGATCATGACCTGACAGACACTCAGGTGCCCTTAAAAAAACTTAAAAAAATCAATCATAAAATACAAAAATGGACTCAAGAACTGTTCGATATTAAAGCAATCTAAGGAGACAGGACTATAAAAATGTCATTAGGATAAATGATGAAATTAGAATAGGATCTGTAGGTGTATTGATGTTTATTTCTTGATTTTGATACCCATTCTGTGATTAATTCAGATTTTTTTTTTGTTTGCTTAAGAGAATACACACTGGATTATTTAGGAATAGGTTGGCATCTTGCATCATTCTACAACTTAATTTTTTTTTCTTTAATAAATGCTTGTTCACTTTTGAGAAAGAGAGCATGAGTGGGGGAGGGACAGAGGTTCCAAGGGGGCTGGGTGCTGACAGCAGAGATCCCAATGTGGGGCTAGAACTCAAAGACTGTGAGATTGAGCTGAAGGTGGGCACTCAACCAATTGAGCCACAATGGTGCTCCTCTACAACCTAATCTTAAATGGTTCAGAGAAGAAATAACAGAAGAGAAAGTGGATGAGATGGAGAGGGGGAACAAATAGAGTGAAGTGTAAACATGTGGAATAATCTGGATAAAAGTATTCCACAAATTTTTATACTATTCCTGTGTTTTTTCCCCCTCAAGTCTGAAATTACATGAAGATATTTTTTAAATGAAAAATATTATTCAGATTTACTGGTAATTATGGGACTGGGTTTCCTCTACTCTTGATTCTACTTCTGCTAGTTTTTTTGGGTGCAGTCCCTTCCCAAAGCCCTTTTGTTGACTGCACATCTTTTCAGACTCTAGTTAGTATTTCCCCTCAGTGTTTCTAATTGAATGCTTTAAAAATCTCTTTCCTGCAAAAAACTTATATCCATACTTGCTAGAACTATGCATAAAATGAGAGCAAATAGACATATTATGGTTCAATTACATTTTATAAGCATTTTTTGGAGTTCTTCAGGCACATATTTACAAACTATTGGGTCTACATGAAATAGCTGAGGATGCTAGATATAAGATCTTCGTTTTAAGAAAGTCAAAAATAGTGGATATATTTGTATAATACACAATTCTATACTGTTAAAGTGTGTCTTTTTGACCCATTTCAAATGTGTTTGCCCCGAGTTCACAATATATCACAATAACCTAATTTAAGATAATATGTGAAACTGTGGAGCTCTTTCATTTCATTTGCAGAGAAATCCATAAAGTAATTCTCTATAGAGTGAGCAGGAAATTCAAGTGGAATAACTTAATCTAGAAATACCATGTCTAGGGGTGCCTGTGTAGCTTAGTTGGTTAAGCATCTGATTCTTAATCTCAGCAGAGGTCATGATCTCAGGTTTGGTTCGAGTCCCATGTAGGCCTCTGTGCTGACAGCATCAAGCCTGCTTGGGATTTAATCTCTCTCCTTTTCTTCCTTTCCTCCACTCATACACATGGTTGTGCTCTCTCTCTCTCTCTCAAAATAATCAACTTTAAAAAAAGAAATACCATATTCAGTACTGGCTAAGTAGTAATGAAGTACTCTATTTTTTTTTTTAATGTTTTGTTTATTTCTGAGAGAGAGAGAGAGAGAGAGAGACAGCATGATCAGGGGATGGTCAGAGAGAGAAGGAGCTACAGAATCTGAAACAGGCTCCAGGCTCTGAGCGAGCTGTCAGCACGGAGCCTGATGCAGGGCTCAAACCCATGCACTATGAGATCATGACCTGAGCCAAAGTCAGTCACTTTATCTATCTACTTACTTTCACCATCAAATGAACATTCCATAAAGAAACAAGAGGCGCTTGAATCTATAATATTGTGAGAGTTAGAAGCCTAGTGTATTTGATAGGAAGTGAACATATCAAGTGTTATTATCCTTTTGATTACTCAATAATCACTAAGTTGAACTTGTATGAGACAATGTGCTAGACCCTGATGTTACACAAAACAGAAACAATCATTGCTGTCATTGAGCTTACTGTCTTCTGGGCCAGTGACAGAAAATAATAATAATAATAATAATAATAATAATAATAATAAATAAAATTTAAGAGAAATGGATATATTGTCAAAAACAGTGAGTGTGATGTCATAAAAGCAACTTTATGGGAATAAAGATGATATTGTCAAGGAGATATGGTGTAACCACAGAATGTTTTGCATGCCAGATGGAGAACTTTAGATTTGATGACCATATAATCAGGGTCCTTTTATATTCCTAAGTAGGACAGCAAATTTTTTGGGCTTCAAGTTCATCTGTAAAATAAGAGGTTTGAGTGACTTCCAAAAGCTCTGGCATCCTCTGACTTTACCACAAATAATTGTGCATGGAAGACTTTGGAGGCAGAGGCAGAGGTGGATGAGAAGATATGTGTTCTGTCGATAAGTGGTAGTGACAGTGACACTATAGCATATGCCAGAATGCTGGGGAATTAGTTGTCTGTGAGAAGGATTCTGGGAAACTGAATGAGGAGATATATGAGGATCAAATGAGATCATGTATGTAGAAGTTGTTTGAAAAAGAAAACACAATAGCCTGTACAAGTATGTCATTATTTACAATGCTGAATCTCTTTAGTATGTATGTATACAAGAGCATCTTAGAGCTTTGTGACTATAAAAACATTTATAAATCCAAGGAGCTATTTTTAAAGAGAACAAAAATAGTACATGATAGTGCTTTGAAGTCTGCAAGCTAAGTGGACTGTAAGTGGGCTTAGTCCTCCAGAATGAAAGTCTTAAGAGCCAGAGGTGGATCAGAATCTCAGCAAAATAAAAAGGCACAGTCTGAAAAAGCATATTTTATTCATTCATTCATTTAATTAATTTATATTCTCTACAGTGGCTATTTTATTAAGCATTGTTTCAGAAAAATTATTTAAAACCATTTTAATGTGTTTTGTTTTTTTTTTTGAGACAGAGAGAGAGAGAGAAAGAGATAGAGTGTGAGTGGGGGAGGGACAAAGATAGGGAGATAGAATGTGAAGCAGGCTCCAGGCTCTGAGCCATCAGCACAGAGCCCTATGCAGGGCTCGAACTCATGAACCATGAGATAATGACCTGAGCTTACACCAGACACTTGACTGAGTCATCCAGGCATCCCGATAATTCCAATTTCAGTAAATATAATTATCTTTTGTAAGAGTTTGATGAGCTTTAAAAATAGCATCAAGGTAAAACTGCACATATTTAAGGGGTCAAATTTTATGTTTTATTAAGTTCTGACGTATATATGTACCCATAAAACTATCACCACAACAAAATAATGAACATATTAATTACTCCCTAACGTTTCTTCATGTCTCTTTATAATCTCTTGTTTGCTTTCCCTCTCTCCACTCCCGGACAACCACTGGCATGATTTCTATCAATATATATTAGTTTGGATATTTCAGATGATTCTGTGGATGAAGTCATACAGTATGACTTCTTGTATTATCTGGCTTATTTCTCTAAGCATAATTATTTTGAGATTTTCCTGTATTGTTTTATATATTAATAGTTTATTCCTTTTATATTGTTGAGTAGTGTTCTGCTATACGGTTATATTACAATTTGTTTATCCGCTTATCTATTGATGGAGAAATTGAGCTGTTCTACAGTTTAGCTATTACAAATAATTGCTCTGTGTAAGTTTTTCTAGGAATATGTTTTCTTTTCTCTTAGGCAACTATACAGGCATGGAAAGAGGAGATCATATAGTAGGTGCATGTTTCATTTTTTAAGACACTGAAAAAATCATTTCACAAAACAGCTGTACCCTTTTACATCCTCCCCTAGAAGTGTGTAAGACTTCTACCTCCTTAGAAGCATGTGGCATTTAAATGTTAGTCATTCTAATAGGTATGTTGTTATATCTGTGGTTTTAGTTTTTGAATTGTATTTCCCTAATAACTAATGATGTTGTTCATCTTTTCACATATTTATTTACTGTCCAAATATCTTATTTGGTGAAGTGCTTATTCAAATATTTTGTCCATTTTCTTACTGGGCTATTTAATAATACTGCATTTTGAGACTTCTTTATATATTCAGGATATGAGTTATCATCTATATCATTTTCAAGTGATTTCTCCCAGTCTATGGGTTATATTTTCATTGTCTTACCAGTCTCTTTCACAGAATAAATGTCTTAAATTTTGATTAAGTCTAATTTATCAGTGGATTCTCTTAGGGCTCATGTGGTTTATATCTACTTAACAAATCTTTGTCTAACCCAAGTTTATAGAGTTTTTCTCCATATTTTCTTCTAGAAATATATTCTTCTAAGTGTTAAATTTATATCTATGGTCCATTTTGAGCTTATTTTTGTACATGAGGCAAAGTGAGAGTCAATGTTATTTTTTTAATATAGATATCCAATTTTCCCAGTTCGATTTGTTGATAATAATCTAATTTGAAATTTTAAGTAACATTAAAGGAGGTCATATATTGTTCTGTTGATCAAAGTAAGGATAGGGTAGAAAGTGTTGAAATACACTTGTCTGTTTTATGGAAAAAAGCTTAGTAGCATGTAATTATTTACTAACATTTACAACTAAATGAAAAACTTTTAATTATTTTTAATATTCCTTCTTTCTCAGTCTTTAGATGTTTCTATTTGTTTAAAAATGTGTTTTCTAAAAGTGCCCAGATCTAATGTACTATTAATTGTATAAATATTACCTTTATTTTGATTTGATAAACTTTCACAGCAAAACTAATCATCCCATTTTGTTAGTTCCTTTCACCAATTCATTCATTCAACGAAGAAACAAAAACATCATTATATAACTCGCAGGCACTGGGCAAAGAAAATAAGAGAGAGAGAGAGAGAGAGAGAAACTCAGAAAGGACAACTGCCAGGAGTACAGGCAGTGGGGAAGAGAGACTGTGGCTCAAAGCACTCAACCTTTCTAGAAAGTGGAGATGATACTGACCTTATTGAGCAGATACAAGATTTAAACAATACAGAATGTACAGGGCATAATGCATTATGTTACACAGTCAGGACTCAACCAGGAGGAGCTAATTTATTTCAATTAATGATATTAGCAAAGCTTCTTATAATTTTTACAAGATTTCAAAGATATTGGCTATTTTAGCAGAATCTCTGGAATAAACATACGTCAAGGGAAAGTCATAGTAAGAATATCACAGTAAAAACAATGTTTAAAGTGAACATTATTTTCCTATCTATAAGCAATATCCCTAACTATGAGACCTTTAATGTGTCCAGATAGCCAGCAGGCCTCCATTCATATATCATCAATGTTCTAGAACCAGTCTGTTAAATACATGATGTATTGATGTTTGAATATGAAGAGCTGAACAGAATACTATAGAAGACTCAATACTGGAAAGCAAAGAATGCATCTTTAATAATTCCATTCTCAAAATAGCATTTAAGGTATGGGAGGAGAGCACCCTCTTAGTCCCTTTTAACCCTGAGACACTTTGGAAGTTTCAAAACTAAGTAGTGTGTTCTATTCAAAGAATTTCTACATTTTCTTAAGTTTCATTAGAAATAATTTATATGTCCATTGACTGATGAATGGATAAAGACAAAGTGAATATATATGAATAGTACACAACCATCAAAAAGAATGAAATCTTGCCATTTGCAACAATGTGGAGGGAGCTAGAGTGTATTTGCTAATGAAATAAGCCAGTCAGAGAAAAATAAATATCATATTTCATTCATACATGGAATTTGAGAAATAAAGGATGAACATGGGTGGGGGGGGAGGAAGAAAGGGAAGCAAACAATAAGAGACTCTTAATTATAGAGAACAAACTGAGGGTTGATGGAGGGAGGTGGGTGGGGGATCGGCTAAACGGGTGATGATTATTAAGAAGAACACTTATGATGAGTACTGGGTGTGATAGGTAAGTGACGAATCACTAACTTCTACACCTGAAGCCAACTTTACTATATATGTTAACTAACTAGAATTTAAATAAAAACTTGAAATAAAGAAGTAATTTATTTTTGGATTATAATAATATCTCTTTTTATGAACTAGTATATATATTAGACTTCCCATTGTAAAAAACAGAAGAAATGTCCACCCCTTATACTCTTGAGTCTATTTTTAACATTTCTAATGTCACAAGCATAATTAGGGATCAAAAATGCTATTAGTACTGAAAACTCCCTTCATATATAAAGTATATCTGGAGTCACTCGATTAATGATAATAATAACAAACAACTCTAAATGCATTTGTATTTTAACATCATGAGAATACTGCTCTATAGGTACTATTTTTATCATTTTCCATGAGAAGAAACCCTCAAATCAGGGAGTTTCATTAACTTACTCAAGATCACAAGGTACCATAACCAGTTACCAGAACTAAAAAATGTGATTACAAAATATTTATGTTCAATTACCCTGATAGCCAATAGATACCAGTTAAGGACAGCTTGAAGTTTGAGTGAAGGTTAAACAGGGAAAAATCAAAGTATAACTGGGAAGACATTTATATTAAACATAATATGGTATGGTATGGTATGATGTGACCTATCTCTTTTAAAAATCCCTGTTTTTTAATACTCCATGATATAAACTGAATACTATTTTACATTATTGTCATTACGAGGACTTGGGGTTAGACAAGTTGCTAAGAGTCACAATAGTAACTTGTGACTATTGCCCTTTTCTAAGCCTTGACATTTTAAAACACTGATGAGCAGAATGGGAGGAAGTACCAATCGCAGTAAGTTCCCAGAATTTTTTGTCCTTTCCACAAAACACAACATCTGATATTGTGGAGGCAACTGTCAGCACATTCATGGGTTAGCCGGAAATATGCTTCCACTAACAGGCTGCTTGCTATCTGTAGGTTTTAGAAGGAAATCCAGTGTTCCAGCCTTAAAGTCAGTAGAGACTCTTAAGGTACATTTCAGATGAATTCTTCTCATGGTCTTCTTCAGGTTTCTGTTAGCCTCGGCTCTCCAGCATTTGGAGCATTTACCTTTCAAGCTTCATTCTTGGCAATTTTTCTGGCTCTATTTGAAAGATAATACCCTCTACTACTTACATGATTCCATGCCTCAAACATCTCATTACAGACATCTATGTGGATTCTGTAACTTTGGACTGTAGTGATATGTGGGAAGAAGACTCACGTCTAAGCTTCGTGAATCACATTATATAAGAGCCTGATGCTGCCAACAGCAATATAGAGCACCTTAGTATGATGAGAGAGTAGGGACTACTTCTTCCCAAAGCTAGATAATAAACAAAAACTCAACCTTAGTGTTTGCAATTCAAATAGCCCATTCACTGCCAGCTGGACAACACTCTGTAATGTTCTCTGAGGCAAATATTCTTACAAAATTATTTGTGCAAAATAGCACAACCCACCTTTTCTATTAAGAAAACACCAGTCTTAGTAGTAATGTGCTTCTCTAAATAAAAAGAAAGCATAACTAGGTAAAAGGATTTTTTGTCCCTTCCTTTCTCGATTCATCTGCCCCCACTCCTTTTATTTTTTTTAACTTCAGAAAGCATACATATAGCCTGAAGTTACTGTTATGTTATATGAATGCCACCTTATAACCTTATAGTGATGAGGATCCAATCCCCCTGTGTCATGGCTACATACAAAGCCATTTCCATTGCCCCATATGACAAAATATGGATGGAAGTGACATGTGTTACTTTCAGTCTGAGGCAGTGAAAAAGCTGGAGTCTCACTCTCTTTTTTCCTTTGCATTAGGGGATATGGAAACATTGTGATGAGATAGCTAAACCAACAGATCAAAGTGGCTTGAAATGCTGTGTTATAGCACGGAGGAGGGCTGCCACAGAGATTTGTTTTGGTGCATTTTGGACTTTGCATGAGCAAAGTACACTTGGGTTGTTTTGAGCTTCTTAGGTGTATGTATATGTAAATACCACAGAATCATCCAACATATCTTTAGTGATAAAAGGGGTAAGCATAAGGATGAAGGCTTATGCACTAAAGATAGTATAGCAAAACTATTAAAATAGCCCTGCTCTGAAAGCATTACCTAGCTTTAGTGACAGCTCTGAATATGGACTGCTTGCTTACATACTTCTGAGTGAAAACAAAACAAAACAAAACAAAACAAAAACAGAAACAAAAAGAACACACACCTCTCAGTTAAATGACTTAGTTTTTTTTTTTGTTTCCATTTGTTTTTATTTTTTAAGTGAAAGCCTCTACTTCTTCATTTTACTAGATATCAGGATATAACACATAAATGTTTATCTCATTACTCACTTGTTTCTTGACTCCTGGCAGCTGTGTTCACCCCAACAATGACCCAGACAAATAACTCCAGTCTGTATTAGCATTAGCAGATACACTGGACTATATCATGGTGATACATCACTGAAATTCACAAAGTCCTTCATAGTGTAATCTTTCCTGCTTTAAACAACCTTGCTTTATTTTGTTTCACTATGCTGAAAGCATGGAGAACAACAATTGCTCAATATCTAAAAACTATGCACTACATGAATAATAATATTCTGCAATGTGGGAGAAAAAAATCCACATCTATTTTCTTTTATGCCAACTGATGTGTGCTTTGTTATTTTCACTGGATAAATGTAAGAACTATCAAAGGACAAACTTACAAAACAAAACAAACTGTTTGTTCTTTCTTTTCCTGTCTCAGATCCAACAGCTTTTCAGATTTAGTTTCCATTTATTAGAACAGATTGAAATTACTTATTGGAATTTCTTAGCACTCTTTTATAAGCCCAATGAACAGGTGTAATTGTGTTTGGTAGATCAATTCATCCATCGCACCATACCCTGAAAATATGCTAGTTACCAAATACAGAAAATAGCCTGGTTGTTTAATTATATCAAGTAAATCTATGCCTTTTGATATAAGTAATCAATTCAAAATGAAATAATAAATCTTACAAGTTGGACAATCTATCCAATTAGTTAAATTTTTTTTCCTCAAACTCACATTTCAAATTAATGGGCATAAATTCACCACATATACAACGGACTGATAGAATCTTACCAACATAATGCACATTAGTGTCTACATTATTAAAATTCTACCAAGGCCTAAAATGAAGAGAACAGGCATGAATAATCATTTAACATTAATTCTAAAGACAATTTTTTCCATTGCAATAGGGAAGTTTTCCTAGTATTTTATTTTCACTTCTACAAACAAGAAGTACTTTGAAGTATTCCAATCAATCATATGTACATCGCTGCAATACTTCAAAATGTCTTCATTATTGAGATGCAAGAGTATACATTTATCTTTCCCTTGACTATTATCTCTTATGGTAAAAAAGCACTGCATAAAATGCAAAACACATCATTCAATTCAACAAGTATGTGTTAAGAATTGACTGGTGACCAGCACTGGAATTTTTAATGCTCCCAGTACTGTCATCACATATCTAGGTTCCCCTGAACTTTTCAATTTAATTTACTGATTTAATTAAATAAATCACTTTTATGAGAATATATTCTACTTTAGTACAGCTAGTCTTTCCATGAACAGTTATGTTTGCTTTACAGACATGATGTCTTATTCAATTCCCTTATGTAGTAGGCATCTCAGAAGTGTTTGCTGAAAAAATAATGAATTAATGTATTTTTATGTTAATAAATAAATGATAAATAATTTTATTTGAGAGAGAGAGCATGGGTAGTAGTAAAGGGAAAGAGGGAGAATCTTAAGCAGGCTGGCATGGAGCCTGATGCAGGGCTGGATCTCATGATCTGAGCCAAAATCAAGAGTTATACACACAACTGACTGAGCTATCCAGGTGCCCCAAAGAAGAAAGAATTTCTGAAAGAGGGATGGGAGTATGACTAATGATCCCAATTTCCAGGGATAGCTGTTTAGATTGAGAAAGTAAATATCAAAAGATAGAAGAAAATATTTTTAACATGATTCTTTAAAAACGCTATGGGCTTGGCATTAATACCCACCATGTTTTTATGTGTTGAACAAACTTTCCAGCCAAGAATTATTTACATTATTCCTCTTAGACAACAAGCTCTAAAACATGTGTTAATGTTCATTCATTTACATTAAGTACAATGAGAGAATCATAAGATATAAGGTGATTATACATTCATTTTGTTTACACAGGTTTAATTTTGGTAGAATGAATAAAATTAAAGAAGAAACCTAAATGTCCATAGATGGATGCATGAATAAAGAAAATGTGGTGTGTGTGTATGTGTGTGTACATGCACACATGTATATAAAATGGGATATTACACAGCCATAAAGAGAAGGAAATTCTGTCATTTTAAGTAACATGGATGCAACGTGAAAGCATTATGCTATGTGAAATAAGTCATATAGAGAAAGACAAATCCTGTATGATCTGACTTATATGAAAATTCTAAAAACGTCAGTCAGGACAAGACAGTATAGGACAGAGCGGTGGATACCAGGGTTTGAGAAATTGGAGAATTTCTCAATGGTCAAAGGATACAAATTTCCAATTACAAGAGGAATAAATACAGGGCATCTAATGTGCAGCATAGTGATTATAGTTAACAATACTGTATTAAATACTTAAAGTTGCTATGAGAATAGATGTTAAATGTTCTCACCATAAAAATCACAAAATGGTAATTATGGGAGGTGATGGATATGTAAACTAACATTGTGGTAATCATTTCACAATACATATGTATATCAAATAAACATATTGTACACTTTATACTTATAAAATGTTGTATGTCAGTTCTATTTCAATAAAACTGGAGAACAGGAAAACAAAACAGGTTAAAAAAGAAAAAGCCCAAAATTATGATGATGTTTACCTTTGGAGAAAAAATAGGCATGACAAGGTTTCTATTGTTCTCAATGCTTTATTTCTTGTCCTACATGGCACTTATTGGGTGCATTTAATTTATTATAATTTCTCTGCACAATCAACTATTTGCATGTTCTTTTCTATGAATGATCAATTTAATATTCAAATTTTATTTTTAAAAAGGATATGGAGAAATAAACACTTCTGAGATGAAAGATAATGAGTCCATCTTAGATATGTTTAAGTTGGAATGCCAGTTATGGAGGTGTCCAGTAAATAATTAGATAAAATACACTGGGCTAGAGATTGATATTAGAGTTGTCACAATATAGCTTCATCATAACTGATAAAAGCTTAAGAATTTATGATTAGGAAACATGACCAGAACAAAACCTTGGAATGCAGTCAGACATGCAATTAATAAAAAGGGCCTTTTTGTTTGGCACTCTTCCCTGTGCATCTCTCTTACATTTACCAGAAGGTAAGATGAACAGTCAGGCACAAGATTCAGCTCATTGAGGAGAATTAGTGAACATCAATTTTTAATGTTTAACTCCTCTTCACAAGTCTTGCAAGTATGGTTGTAAACTATATGGAAAGACAAATTAATTAAGAATCCAGGATTGGTAAATACTTGTGTTGGATGCTATGATACACTACTTAGATCCCCTTCAGAAGCAAAGAACATATTTCTCTAACAGCTGGCAGTGGTGTGGGCAGACAGCCTTGAGCTTTTAAGCCCAAGGATTTTCCTGGGCTTAAAGAGAACTGTCTCACCCATGTCCACATTTCTTTCTCAACGTCTTCATATAACAACTACTTGGTATAAAGCTGCACTCTTCAAGTTCTAACTCAGGAAAATTCCAAAGAGTCATCTCAACTTCTGAACTGCCCCTAGGGTTGGCTTAGGCCTCTGATGAGACTGCATCACATTTCAACTTTTCCTTCTGTCCAATCCTGCTTCCTTAGGTATTGATCTCAAAGAAACTTTTGCAGGTTAATCTACATCTCAGAGACCTCTTCTCAAGATACCTAAAGTGTGGCAATTACCCAATGCTGCTGAAATAGGGAATACAAATATATATTTTAATTAAGGTACATGGTCTTTAATGATGATTTTGATTTGGTTTCAGTGGTGTAATGATATATAAAGAAGCTTTATCACACCAAAGACTGAGTGGGATTTGAAGAAACTCATTCTTCAAGTATAGGCAGTTTTTAGAATATTATTCTGTAAATACAATAAAATAATAATGTTCCATAAGATGTAAAATCAATGTTGGTTTGTTTGTCTGAGGATGGTTTGATTGCATTTTTGTTTGAGGTATGGAGGCTAAGAAGACCTTAGTGGAAAAAGTTAAGAATCAGGATAAACAAAAGCATAATGTAATTTTATGCTTAAAAGTACACAATGTTATGGAAACTGGAGAACAGTGTAAGGTTGTAAATTAAGATAGAATGAAGTAACTCTTATATTACATAAATAAGAAAGGGAGATAAAGATAGATATAACCACAGTTAAGTTTATATAAGAGGTAGATAGTTTAGAAAGTTCTTATCAAATTGTTCTCTCTGTGGTGGGGGGGGGGTTGAGGGGGAGCCAAAGCTCCCTGAAGGCTGTTGAGAGTTGGGGAGAAGGGTGTGGTGGGATCATTTTTTTTAGTTATCCAAGTAAAGAACGGAATAAGGCAAATATTTGTACTGATTCAAGTTTCCAGTCTAGTGTGGGGATAGCAATAGAATTGTAAGTGGGCAAGGGGGTTGAGGTTGCTTGTAAATGTGAGTTTAACATTATGTAAAAAGAATCATATACTGAATAAACAAAGATATCAAGAAAGGAGGGGTTGCTAGACTAAAAGCAGAGGGAGGGAGCTAGGCACTCAAAGTATTAATAAGGAAGAATAAGGGGAGTAAGAGACCTTAGAAGTAGGAGACAATCAGAAAATGTCTTATTGGGGGAAGTAAAGAACAAGTGAACTTGGGCTTAAAAATCTCTGGCCAGAATGTGATATAGTGATTAGGTATTATAGGAGTACAGTGATTCTCAGTAATAACAAGACCCAGAGTCTTGTATGTTTATAGAATGAAGGTCACAAAGACTGTGCATATTAAATAACTGCAAGACTAGAACTTAGATAGGTTACTCCCATAAGTATTGAAACTATTGCAGGATCAAGATGGGATAAGATATTTATAAAAGTGTCTCAGTTTATTGTCAATATATTTAACAAATATATGGGAAAGACCAGAAGATTGATAGATAGTAATGATGGAATGAGGAGTAGTCATAGTCAATGAGATAGTTGGATGGAAACACTAACTTTCAGGATATATTTATTTCATGTTAGAAACATGCTGATCTGTGTTCTGATCCAGTGGTAATGCGGGAATGGGCAATATTCTATTAAAATGACTGCCATTAAAACAAAATGATAAAGGACAATTAAAAAAATGTTTAGATATATGAAAATTTATGTGTTGTGGGATAGAGGTCCAGAGATCAAGGAGAGCAGCAGACAGTTGGGACATGGGGATGGAAGCTCTGAACAACCTGGGAATGAGAATCCAGAGAAGAACACATAACCATAATAATTTGAATTCGAGCTATAACAAGGATGATAGATCTGTGACACACAATTAAGTTAACTGGCTTCACAAATTCTGAATAGACACCTGGTATGATATTTATTCAGTGTTAGCATAAGTGAAGGACCCTATAGTATCAAGTTTATGGTGACACCAGCAGCCAAAAAAATCTACATTTTCATTGAATTAAATTTATTGTATTTGTAAAATGATGGTACCATCTTAATCTAATCACCACAAGCCTTTCCATGAGGATAAAAAGAGGTAACACATATCAATCACTTTACATTTCTCTCTGACTTATCTAAGTATCTCACTAGCTATCTAACTACTTATGGTGGTTCTGTTTTAAGAAGACCCTGTTTATAGTCTAAATCAGTTAACTGGCTTCTATCCCACAACATAATGTTTTCAAATATTAGATTTTCCAGTTGTTCTCAGCATGTGGGTTGGTTCAAAATTGCCAGCCATTTTGGCATAAGCAGAGTTTTCTTATTATTTCTCTCAATAAATGGCACTGCATTGAACTTATTTCTTCAAGCCAGAAATATCAAGGATCATGTACACAAGTGATTTTTCCTGTCCTTTGTTTCTCCATGAAATAGTGAATTCTGCCAAGTTCATTTCTTTGAGATCTTTCAAACCCATTCCTTCCCTCCATTTTTCAGCACCCCCCTGACTACTGGCTAGCACACTTAACTTTTCAACTAAATTAAGAATTCTGCCTTCTATATGATCTCCCTATCTTGATTTTTATTGCTTGATTTTTTATTCTATTATCATACTGCCATTCAGAATGTTTGTCCTGAAATTCAATTCCTATTGAGTAACTCCCCTACTTCAATTCTTTCAAACTATCTTCACATTCAAAATAAAAATTATTTAGCATTATAATATTCTTCATGAATACATATATGTTTATCTCAGCTATGTTAACTCTGCTGCTTCCATGTTCACTGTATGTTTCTGTCACATTTGACTAGTTTAAGTTCTTGAAAACACCATGCACTTGACTTTGTGCATACTCTCTCACCCTTGGAGGAAAAACTTTGGTACTGGCTTCTCAAGAATGATTTCTCCGATCAATACCCACACTTTCTCTGACTCCCAGGAATATATGGTTATCCTGTCTTGGCTCTTCCTTAAGTTACTTAAAGATCAGGGAGAATGGTATGTGTGAAAATTTATTTTTTCATAAACAAATATAACACATGTAGCTAAGGTATAGTCAGTGAGGGGAAGAGAAGTATAACAAGGTCAGAGATGGTAGAAATAAAGACAAATATATGGGTAAAAATGTTTTAAACATTGGGAATCTTTGGAGTGTTTAAACATGGCAATATTCACGCACCCCCAAAATTAGGCCTGCATCTAACATATAGTATAATTCAACATATTTGAGATAAGTTATTCAACCAATTTATTCTTGAGTTGAATACATGCTATACACAAATACTCTGATACTGAAAAAGACATAAAAATATGTAAAGTACTGACATAATCCTTAAGGTCCCTGCATTTCTACTAGTGAACTTGTAACATGAACACAAATATATTTTGTAGAAGTTCAAATGTGAAGGTGAAATACATTAAAAAGGCTATGGTTTTAAGTTTTTATTTTAATTCCAGTTAGTTAAGTACAGTGTTCTGTTAGTTTAAGGTGTACAATTTAGTGATTCAACACTTCTGTACAACACCCAGTGCTCATGACAAGTACACTCCTTAATCCCCATCACCTATTTCACCCAACCCCCTACTAACCTAGCTTCTAGTAACCATCAGTTCATTTGCTATAGTTAAGAGTCTGTTCTTTGGTTCACTTCTCTCTTTTTCCCTTTTGCTCATCCCCCCCCCCCTTAAATTCTACATAGGAGTGGGATCTTATGGTATTTGTCTTTCTCTGATTTATTTTGCTTATTATTTTGCTTTATTTTCTGGCTCCATTCATGTTGCAAATGGCAAGATTTTATTCTTTTTTACTGTTGAATAATATTTGTGTGTGTGTGTGTGTGTGTGTGTGTGTATATATCACATCTAAATCCATTTATCAGTCAAAATTGAGCTGTTCTCATAATTTGGCTATTGTAAATAATGATGCTATAAACACAGGAGTATATCCCTTTGATTTAGCGTTTTTGTATTATTTGGGTGAATACCTGTAGTATGGTTACTGGATTATAACCATACTACAAAAAAAGAGTAATTCCTTTTTTAACCTTCTGAGGAACTTCCATACTGTTCTCCACAGTTTGTGCACTAGTCTGCATTCTTACCAACAGTGCAAGATGGTTCCTTTTTCTGTGCATCTCCAAAAAAGCCATGGCTTAAAAAAAACACACTCATATTCTAATGAGAGAGACCTTAAAAAATGGTGAAACTGGTATCTTTCTAAAACATTTTATTGGGAAAAAATCTCATATCTGCAAACAATTTTTGAAAACAGAATAATGATCCTCTGAAAAACTTTCACCTAAGTGTACCAATTGTTAATATTTTGGCATATTATTTTTCTTCTTATATTCTTATTATTTTGCTGAACTTTTGAGAGTAAGTTACAGTCATTGCACCCCTTCTACCTAAGTCCTTGAGCAAGTATCTACTAAAAAGAGGACAAATTCCTACAGGAACACACCACAAGTATTCAATTTGGAAAATTTAGCATTAATATCATACTACTATCTGATATATATAGTCCATTTCAATCTTTACAAATTATTCCAGTGCTGTTTTTTTTAACATTTTTATTTATTTCTAGGGGAGAGAGAGAGAGACAGCATGAGCAGGGGAGGGTCAGAGAGAGAGGGACATACAGACTCTGAAATAGGCTCCAGGCTCTGAGCTGGCAGTCAGCATAGAGCCCGACGCGGGGCTCGAACCCACGAACCGCAAGATCATGACCTAAGCGAAAGTCGGACGCTTAACTGACTAAGCCACCCAGGCGCCCCATTCCAGTTCTGTCTTTAATAATTTTTTTTTTGTTCAGGAATCAGTCAAGAACCAGGCATTTCATTTAGTGTTCACATTTTTATTGTTTCTTTTAATTAGGGACAGTTGTCGGTTTTTCTCTGCCTCTAACAGATCATTTTTTAAGATTGCCATATTTTAAGAATGCAGGCTACTGTATGTGCATTACCAGGTGTGTGTGTACGTGACTAGGGTGGTTTGGTCACGATTATACTCAAGTTATACATTTTTGGCAAAATTATCACATTCTGACAGGTGATGTTTTATACAAGTTTTGAGAGACTGAAAACACTTATACAGAGAAATGAAGTGTGGCACAGAAGAAAGAACTAGAAATGAATTTAAGATTCTTAATCTTAACAATCTTAATTTTACCACTAATTATAGATCCTATGGATGGCTGTTTGAGACAGCCTGAGACGTATTTTTTTGATCAACGTGAAAATTGAAAATTGTGTCCAAGAAGGCTTGAATTATGCTTTCAAAAGATAGACTGTAGAGCACCTGGTGGCTCACTTGGTTGAGTGCCTGACTCCTGATTTTGGCTCAGGTCATGATCCCAGAGACATGGGATCAAGCCCCCTATCTGCTTAAGATTCTCTTTCTCTCTCTTTTTTTCTCTCTCTCTGTCTCTGTCCCCTCCTCCACTTGAGTGCTTCATCTCTCTCTCTCTCTAATAAAAAAAAATTAAAAACAACTAAAAACAAACAAACAAAAGAGATTGTGGTATAATATAACCAGAATTGGTTGCCTAAAGAAAACATTTGAAACTAGTTTATAGTTAACTGCAGATATAAGCAATCTATAATTAGAAATTCAGTTTTATTTATTTAAGAAAAAATTAAAGATTTATTTTTGAGAGAGAGAGACAGAATCTGAGGCAGGCTCCAGGCTCTGAGCTGTCAGCACAGAACCCAATGTGTGGCTCAAACTCATGAACCATGAGATCATGAACTGAGCCACCCAGGTACCTCCAAATTCAGTTTTAATCTTTAAAATCTTTAATCTTTAATCTTTTTGATAGGAAAAAATGAAGAACTATTATTTTAGGGGCAAAGGGGCTATATCCAGTATCAAAGAAGGCCTTGAAAAAACTATTAACATCTGCAAATTAAAAAGATGTTAAAATGAGGTGAACATGGTATCTTTATGGGATATTATAGAATCACAGAGACATAAAACAGTCACATTCTCTTATTTGGGGAACAGTAAACCCAGAGAGATTTACCCAAATTTACAAAGCTGAAAAGTGATATAGATGAATCCCTTTCCCAGGTTTCTCAACCCATTGTCCAACTGACTAATTCCTAGAAAATGTTTACAGAAATGACAGAATTTCTACTTCATGGATAAATAGCCTCTTGCCATGACTGTCTTCTTTACAGACAAGGCCTTTTACAGTTGGGCCCCCACCTCCCAATGGGAATGTGCCATAAAAAATTCACAACTGCTTAATCAGACCCACTTTTAGCCTCATTTATTTTGACCTTCAAGCATTTACTTACTGAAGTGCATGAAGTTTCTTTTCAGATTAATGCCAAGTTTCAATTCCCATAGACCACAAGAAAAATCTTTTTTTTATGTGATTCCCCAAAGATGAATTCAACAATACTTTTATCAGCCATGTTTTTGATCCATTAGCAATATTGACTTTGCCATGAAATGAGAGTAATTCAATTTTAGATTATATTATAAAGCTGAAATTATTATAGCTTTGCCTGCTAGTTTTACAGTAGTAAAGGCTATGTCAGGATTTTCATGATGAAGCTTTATATTTCAAAGTTTTATAATCAGACATTAAAGAGAAAAAAAAGCCAAATGACTCTTGAGACTGCATTGGTGCCTGTGAGAAATCCATGTCAGGCTTTTTATTCAGAGATCCACATCGATGGGCAAGTCCCTCTGCTTAATAACTTTCATTATTAGATGGCTATAGGTACCACTGACATATTTTCCTAATGCTACAAGTGGGGTCTACTTTTGAGTTTGTTCATCATCAGTGTCAGGTATAGAACTCTACGTGGTTCTATAATCAGAAGACAGAAGATACAATACAAGCCACCTAGGTTTTTACTACCTGACTATGGTAGATTACTTAATATTGTTGAGACTTAAGTTATTTACAATGAAGAATGAGGGAAAATTCATCCTATCTTTCTGAAAGCAAGGGATGGGACCTTCTGCAATCCTTTCCAATACTGTATCTGAGTTTACATTAAAATGAGGAGCACCTGGGATACCTGGGTGGCTCAGCCAGTTAAGCATCTGACTTTGGCTCATGTCATGATCCCATGGTTTGTTGAGTTCACGCCCTACATTGGGCTCTGTGCTGACACCTCAGAGCCTGGAGCCTGCTTCAGATTCTGTGTCTCCCTCTCTTTCTCTTTGCTCCTACCCCTCTCATGTTCTGTCTCTCTCTCTCAAAAATAAATAATAAAACATTAAAAATAATAAATTAAATAAATTATAAAATGAGGAGGCACCTACTATAAGAGATCATTAGTAATAGAAAAGAGATTGCTACCTCCATCTCATATTTGAGACATTACAAAAAGATCATTTCCCAAAACAACCAATATAAGGGAATTACTGGCCTTAAAATATATTTATTTAAATTATCTCCCCAACAAATTGCAAATGAACATTGAAGTTATTAATAAGTTGGCATTAATATTCTGAAGACAGATCTATATTAAACATACTTAATGGGCCATGTATAGGAAATGGACATAAATGAAATTACTGTTCATTGATGAAAACCTCCCTGAAGTCAGAAAGAATAGTAAACTAAGAAGAGAATGGACAACAGTGTTGAATAAGTTGAAACTTCCTTCATAACTCTGCTCAAGATCACTAGTGTTGTTTATATTTAGTTTGACTCCACATGAGATGCTTGGGTGGCTCAGTCAGTTAACCTTCTACCTCTTGATTTTGAGTCAGGTCATGATCTCACAGTTCAGTTCATGAGATCAACTCCTGCATCAGGCTCCATGCTGCACGGAACCTGCTTAGGATTCTCTCTCTCCCTCTCTCTGTCCCTCTTCTACTTGCTCGCTCTTTCTCTCTCTCTCTCTCTCTCTGTGTGTGTGTCTCAAAATAAAAAAATTTAAAAACATAAAAATTTTACTTTGACTTCACACAAATTTAAGCCTCTTATAGGATAGCACAGCATAGCAATGTTCTGACATTATGCTTTGTTTAAATAAATAAGATGGTCTTCATGCCTCCTGGAAATGTATGACTTTATGTTGAGGAATCTATGTAAATTCTTAATAACAGTAATAGTTTCTGTATCTTCTGCATTTACTTAGTGGCCAGTGCAAAGCTATATAATTCATATATATCCTCTAAACTAATAATCACAATGGGGGAGTTCACATCATTTCACTGATAATGAAATGGAGACTTAGAAAGGAGGAACAACCTCATCAAGATGATTTGTGAGTGACAATTTCACACATGATCTTAGCCAAAAGGCCAAGAAGCAATGTGCAGGTGATAAATTCAGTATTAAGATCTGGCTTTTAAAGCCTGCACTCTTTTGTTGTTGTTGTTGTTTTCAGGTTATAAATGCTTTGAGTAAGTTGAGTCCTAACCCAGAAGATACTTGGTTATTGATATATAGCCATTTGATGTTTCTCTGATTAAGAGTTTCAGTTCAGGCTCTCTTTATTATAGAATACCTACACATACGTATGTAATTGTTACCAAAATTAAGCTTAATCACTAAAAGAAGATTCACTCTCTGAACTTTCTTCTGTATTTTTTTCTTTCTTGCTATGAGGCCCTGGAGCATCTGACCTCTCAAGAAGACGTAGGTCTTTCCAATATCATTTTAAAAATCTTACTGTCATCACTGGAACATCCACTTGAGCCATTTTGAGATATCTGGAGCATCTTGGGTCCTTTGCTATAATTAAGATATTTTCTGATGTTACTTAATCTTCCTGTGGTCCAGAGTCTTATAAACTGTTTTGCTGTGATTGCTCTGATGTGGTTTCAGAATATGATTGATTCATTTGTCATCTCAGTGTCACTTATAGAAGATACTTCAAATGTGACATCATCCAGGCCTTGGATAGGTGACAACTTTGCATCTAAAATACTGAGAATTGTTTCAATTGCTGGATATGATAAGAAAGGTCTGCCAGTTTCTCCTTACAACCTGTAGAAAAGTGGTTGAGAAACTGTACTGTGTGCACCACAAATTGGTTTAGAAATGCCATGGGTCTTTTCTGTTGGACAGCTGGCCCTTCTGTTGGTTCTATGCCTGACCTCATGACAGAAAGCCCACCCTCATCCATCTCTTTAGTGGGTAGGAGACTCAGAGCTCACCCATAAATCCCTCACCATTGGGGTCACCCAAAGCCTACAATCTTAAATTCTATTTTATATAAACTCTCATAATTTCCTAGGAGGACAGAACAAATTGATCTCTCAGTGAATCAAGGAAAGCATTTTGTAAGTGAAATCTCTAACACTCAACATTCCATAAGTGAGACCGAGTGGTACGATCCAATCAGTCTCTAAGCCCTATAGTTTCTATTCCGAACACCTATCATCTACTCATTTTGTTCTATTCCCAGAAACCCTACATTTGTTCAGACTATTCTCTTGCTCCATATGAATCACTGAACAGTCTCCGAGAAACTTTTCATGCTCCACCAACCCCACCTTCACCCCCCGTAGGCAATCTAGGTTTAAAGACCTGGACATATGCACTCAGTTGTTTAGTAACAAAAAACTAACTGGAAATCGCCACAACCTCATGGTTAGTTGATTTCTAGCATATTTTAATTGGGAATGCTAAATAAAAGATGCAGCTGCTCAAAATAGGAGAATCCTTGGGGAAGTACACAGTTAAGTTTTTAGCATCATCAGCAGTTACTCTATTAGCACCTGCCATTTTGCCTTTCCTTAAATTCCTCAAACAGATCATGCTTCTTCTGCCATAGGACCAAGAAACACACTTTTCTGTTTTCATTGCTCTTATATACTTGGCTCCCTGTGTAGCTAATTCCTACTCCTCTTTCAGACTTCCACATAAATACTATTTTCTTTACTACACCTTTCCCCTCATGACAGACTTAGCAAGGTTTTCCTGTTAGATAATCCCAGAGCATTTCATACTTGGCAACAATCACCATATAATCATAATTGCAATTCATTCTTTCATTCACACACAAAATAGTTTGGAACACTAATAATGTGCCAGGAACTACTCTAAATATTTTCTCTAATCTAGGGGCATGGGGAACAACAAATGAAATGACATATGTATGTATATTCATATGAACACATATATACATGTATAAATATATATAAAATATGTCTAATGAGAAGAAAAATAAAAGCACAGCAGGTTTTGGATCAGAATAAATTGGCAAGGGGTGATAAAGGTAAGCATCATTTAAAGACTGAGAATTTAGCATGAAGAAGGTGAAGATAGCAGATGTAAATATCTATGGAGAGAGAAGTCCAGGTGAAGGAAAATTTTGAGAACTTGTTATTAGCTGTGAACATAATTACTATGTTTGAAGGATAGTAAGAAAGCCTGTTAAGACTAGAATGGAGTGAACCATGCACAATAGACACCACTGTAGTAATGGAGGACATGATCAAGTAGGGCCTTAAGGGCCACTTTTACTGAGTAAGAAGAGGGACAATTAGAAAAGTTTAAAAAGAGTATCTTTGTGAGGTGTCTAGGTGGCATCCGACTCTGATACTGGTTCAGGTCACAATCCCAGTATTGTGGGACTGAGACCTGCATTCAGCTCAGCACTGGGTGTGGAACCTGCTTAAGATTCTCTTTCTCTTGCTCCCTCTTCCTCAGCCATAGATGTGCTTTCTCTCTCTCTCTCTCAAAAAAAATAAATAATATTTATGTAATCTCTGTTTAAACAAATCTCTTTTATAGCTGTTGGAAAAGACTATACAAGGTCAAGGATAGGAACAGCGTGATATGTTATAAGGCTATTGAAGTAATCCGATAAGAGATTACGATGGTCAGAACCACAGTGGCTGCAGTGGAGATGGAGGGAAATGAATAGATATGTAGCTATACTGAAAGCACAATCAACTAGATTTTTTTTTGGGCAGATCAGACATGAAATGTTCAAAAAGCAGAATACTTAAGGATGAACCCAGGTTTTAACTGACATGGCAATTGATGAGGTTCCTAACAAAACTATTGAAAACTCTGGGTGCAAGGCAGGAATCTATTCAAGAGGTCATTGAGAAGCATACTGCTAAATAACATCTACTGTAGGGAATTTTTTGGTTTTCAAAAAATACAAAAATGCAGTATATATAGTTAAAACATAGATGTAATTGTCTTTCTCAGGTAATGCTACTAAACATGTCCCCTAACCATTTTATATATGGTTCAACCATTTTATACTCACTAACCATGTAAAAGGTACAATGAAAGGACCCCTGGGAGGCTCAGTCGGTTAAGTATCTGACTTCAGCTCAGGTCATGATCTCATGGTTTGTGGGTTCGAGCCCCGCATCATGTTCTGTGCTAACAGCTCAGAGCCTGGAGCCTGTTTCAGATTCTGTGTCTCCCTCTCTCTCTGGCCTTCCCCTGCTCATGCTCTGTCTCTCTCTGTCTCAAAAATAAACTATTAAAAAAATGCACAATGAAAAGTGGTAGCAACGGAAAATATTTGATTCATAAATGAACTGATAAGGCATACATGGAGATGAATGGTATATTCCATCCATTATAGAGAGTGATGCAGGCATAATCTATGGGGATACATTTTTTTTTTTTTAGTATTTTTTATTTATTTCTAGGAGAGAGAGAGAGAGACAGCATGAGCAGGGGAGGGTCAGAGAGAGAGGGAGTCACAGACTGAAACAGGCTCCAGGCTCCGAGCTGGCAGTCAGCACAGACCCCAACACCGGGCTCGAACCCACGAACCGCGAGATCATGACCTAAGCGAAAGTCGGACGCTTAACCGACTAAGCCACCCAGGCGCCCCTATGGGGATACATTTTTAATGGCAGAATTTGTGATGTCAGAATAGATACAATACAGGTTCATAATCTTCTTCATCTATAAGTAAGATCATCAATAAACTTCTGAAACAAAAGTAGTGTGGAGTAACAGGCCTACTACATTCTAGGCACAGTGCAAATTTGTTGTTGTTGGGTTTTTGTTTGTTTGTTTTGCATTGTTTTGTTAGATAACCCCTTTTAGTCTTCCATGTGGTAAATACTATTATTTTTTTCAACTTCCAGACTGGGAAGCTTTGGGATGGGAAATTAAGTAAATCTCCAGTTCACATAACTACAAATGGGTAGAGTGTGAACCTGTCTACAAATTTGACCTATTCTCTTCAACACCATGAAATAATACCTTTGATACGGACCTCAAAACATAATGGGAGCTTTGCAACTGAAGATTTTGGTAAGCTCTCCAGTTGTAATCATATTCCATTCTCTTCTACTGAGAAACAGCTCTCTTAGCTGAGGTATCTTTTCTCCCTTTCAGAACACCTAAATTATGGCCAATTACAATCCCAGTTCCTGAATCCTTTCCAGTCTTCAGCATTTTCCCTCTCTGACCTCTTCTAACACTTACAGTGAGAAGTAAGCCATTTAACTCTAAATTATTGATTGTTCTATACTACATATTACTAGTTTTAGATTATTTATTTCACACACTGGCACTAACTCAGAGCTTAATAAATTGGCTATTGATTAATTCTGAAGTAAGCTAAAATTAAGAAAAATTATATAAAGTTTTAAATAATTATAAAATTTTCTCAATGAAAGATTCTCTCTACCTACTACTTAGTCTCAAAGTAAGCCATTTCATAACTTAAATCAAAAAGAATTATATTAGGGCACATGAGTGGCTCAGTGTGTTGAGCATTTGACTCTCGATTTTGGCTCAGGTCAGATCCCAGAACTGTGGGGCTCAATCCCCACTGCTCTATACTGGCAGTGCAGAGCCCGATGCAAGGTTTGAACTCACAAACTATAAGGTCATGACTGCATCAATATCAAGGCTCAGATGCTTAAAATACTGTGCCACCCAGGTGCCCCAAGATTCTCTCTCTTCCTCTACACTTTTTCCCCCCTTGTCCACTCTCTTTCTCTCTCTAAAACAGGAAGGAAGGAAGGAAGGAGGGGAGGAAGGGAGGGAGGGAGGAAAGAAGAAAGGAAGGAAGGAAGGAAGGAAGGAAGGGCAGATGAATTATACTAGTGGAGGGCCTGGGCTTAACATTCTGTGTTAGAAGGCAGCCACATACAACTTTCATGAGAATTACTTCATGGATCTTATTCTAATTTGAATTTTCATTATACCAAACCCAGAAATTATGGTATACCAGAAATCTCAACAGATTTTAATATTCATTTGAATTCAGATTTTCATATGAAATTATTTACTATAATCTTTCAAAATTTAACAGAATAAACACTGTCTGCCAAGAAAAAATTATGGAATGATTAATTAGGAATGATGCTGAGTATTAATCCTGAATGTATTGCTGTTAGACTCATGAATGAAGACTTGTGCCCAACTATGAGGATAGAAAAATAAAACTTTTTTTTCTTTTTTTTTTTAATATACTCTAGGGCCTCATTCTCTATCTCCTACTCACATCCGCTTCCATGCATAAATGGTAATCTCTAAGTATGTAGCATCATTTAGGGCTGAATTTCACATGCAAGTGAATTTTGTATTGAATTGAAATGTTTTCTCAAGTGACAAAATTGCTACATTTTATAATATTTATGGAATATATCATATATTTGTGTGTAAAATGAAATGAACGTTATTAAGTAGACTCAGTTTCAAATCAAGGGAAATGCTATAACTTTATATACAGATTGTAATTGGTCAATATGAATGAATAATTATTCAGTTATAGAGTTCATTGTGACTGTGGTAGCTTCTTTGAGCCATGTAACCTTTTCATGATATTCTTTGACATTCAGAATAAAAATAATAATAATAAAAATAATGCAAGGGTTTTAATGGACAGGGCCTTATAATTTAAAAAACACAAGCTTTTCAGTTATCCAGTTACATAGCTCACAGTGTAAAATTCAAAGATCATGGAACACAGGAGAGAAAGACTTCATGTTACCATGGAAGAAGGTCTAAAGAAACTATGTGTCTAGGGTTGGATGTGCATGAACTTGGGCTGAGAGATGGGCCTATAGAGCCACAAGGCTCCTGTAAGTCACTATAGGAATAAAAGTTTGGGAAGCCTGATAAAAGATGTGGGAAAAACATCATATTCAAACATTCTTAGTTTTCAGTTATTCAGAGTTGGCCTGTGCTTATGGCCTTGTGTGTTCAGGTTTAGCATCTGCATCGTGTTTACCATCATGCTCCAGAAATAGTTAGTGGTCTTGCCCAAACCGCAAAGTGGCAGCTCCAATTACTGCTGCAGCTTACAGATGCCTGCACCATACGCTACCATTCTGAAGTTCTTCCAGATATAACAAGGGATGCCATTTTTCAAGGAAGGAAGGGGCTAAATTATTAGGTAAATTGATCAGAATTAATATTAGCCTGATTAAGTCTGAACTTAATCTACTTTCGACATTCTCATTTTGGTTCTTTTCAAAATCCAATTAACTTATACAGCTGCTTAGCATTTGTTAGTTCTGATTTTACAGCCTGCAAATTTCTCTCACCATTGCCTTCTTTTTTATTTTCATGACTTTAATTCAAATATTACAAAGAGATTTGACAAAGTGTTTGAACATTAGCCAGTTTAGAGGCTGAAAATTGCATGTACAGCTATCATTAGTTATGTATTCAGAAGTCAAAATGACATCCTTAAAACAGACAAGCAGGAGGAGCCATAGATGCAAAAAAAAAAAAAAAAAAAAAAGAGAAAAGAAAAAGAAAAAGGTGCCAAACCTGTAGAAATAGCATATTTACCACATCTGAATGCTTCCTTCTTCATTTTCTGATAATAAGCAAAGAAGCAACCAACAAAATAGTATAATCATGGTTCTCCTTGGAGAGATTAAAGAAAGTAGACCAGTGCACTCAGTTACCATGTATTAGGAAACTGACCCTAGTTTTTGAAGGTCCTTAAAAGACTAAGTCATCTTTTTATCTCACACCACAAATCAGTATCAACTTTAGTTTCTATAAGAACAAATGAAAGAATAAACGAAAATGCCATGTACTTTTTATGAAGGTACTATGTGAGCATGAAATTCTTTTTTTTAAATACTTTATTGTCAAATTGGTTTACATATAACACCTAGTGTTCATCCCAACAAGTACCCTCCCTCATACCCATCACCCCCCTTCGCCCTCCCCCACCCCCACCAGCTCTCAGTTTGTTCTTGACATTCAAGAGTCTCTCATGGTTTGCCTCCCTCCCTCTCCCCAACTATTTTTCTCCTTCTTCTGCTTCATGATCCTCTGTTAGCTTGAAATTCTTTTTAAAAATTACCTAAAATGATTTCATTTAGAGTTAAAAGCATAGTCTAAAATTTGTTTTGCTGTAGGATAATAGACTGAAGATCCTAAACAAACTTCCAAGCTGAAACTACTAGACAAGTAAGGAAATTGCAAAGCTCCCAGTTTAGTGAAATTAGTAACTCTTAGAGGTAAGTGAAAGAAAGTCACCTCTCAGCCTGTGAGTTTCTTTGGAGACCCTGAGTTTATGCTTTTGAAGTGCATGAGGCATGAGGAACAAGAAGTGCGTTCCAGAATTTGTCAGAGTGGAAACACTAAAGAAGACTGCAAAGGGAAAAAAAAACATAAAACACAAAAAACAAACAAATAAAAAACTAAGAACCCAAAGAAGACATTCTTCTTCCAAGAGAGCATGCTTCTTTTGACCAGTGCACTTAGTTGAAATGAAAAATAATTTCCGTTGAGAATTCTTACTCACAATGAGGAGTAGGAAAAAAGGTTTTTCTTCATGTTTTCTCAGTCCAAATTCTTGCTATTTAGTTGCCTAAGAAAACTTAGTTATTTCAGGATTTTTTCTTGACACAAAGTATAAATTTATACAAGTAGAAAAGTAGAAGAGAAAGAATAGAAGAAAAATAGAAGTTTGTACATACTGTCACAGGGCTATGAGACCTATAGTGAAACTGTTATTCAATTGGTTTGTTCTGTTGTGTACGTGTGAGTTCACATAGCCCCCAAACACTGCATGACTGACCAAGTCACAATTGGTTGCATTATTGCTGGACATCTGACTCTAGGTGAGTCAAAGCTATTTTCTCCCCTAAGAATTTGTAATTAGAATACAAAGATTCTAGGTAATCTCTATAGACACTTCAACTGTAAGATCATATATAGAACTGAAATCAGAGATAGTTGGTAGAAGAAATGTGAAGAAATGCATATGGAGAAAATGCATATGTAAAGTTAAAGAAGAGGAGCTATAGGTGACTTTTACTTTCTGCTTTTTATTTTCAGTTTTATTGAGGTATAATTGACTTTCTATATTTAGTCCCTCAAGAAAAACTCATATTGTTCAAGAAAATTCCCCTGTAGGAGTTAAAGAAAATTTGACTGGGTTTCTGACCCTTGACTCTAAATGATCTCAATTTAGTAATAGGACCTTCATGTTAAGTAAGGTAAGGTCTCTTACTTTATAGATAAAGAAACTTAGATCTAACAGAGTAAAGGACATCTTTGAGGGTAACACAACGAGTTATCCATAACTGAGTTCTAGGATTGCTATACTCAAAATACTTTATTTATATTCTCTGATAATACCTCTTTTTGCTTTTGTTATTTAATTAATTGAGACAAGTTGTTTTTCCATTCTTATTCTACCATTGGTAAAGATATAATGAGTTCACTTTATAATCAATATTGAATAAACTAACTATTCATTTATGCAATCAGCAGAGGCTGCCTGAGGAGTGCATTTTCCATAGTAGATATGTCAAGAAATCATAAGGCAGAATATCGAAAACTTTAGAAAGTACTCTTCATAATACAGGGACTAAGAAAGAGTGTGTTCCTGGTCAATGAACAATAACTCTGTTATAGCCAATCTATGGTTATGTGGACCACACTGAAGCCATTCATTTTGCCAATCTTCACCATGGGTTAGTGCAGTGATTTGCAACAACTGGCAAGAAAATACAAAGTTTAGCAGGTGTAGTCCATTTGTTTTTCCATGACAGGATGAGGACAAAGAATCAATGATTGCAGCAGACCAAGTGTCACAGAAAATGCAATGATTGCTACTTCACACAAAGAAGTACCTACCTCAGCTTACTTAATTGGAGGGAGGCCCTTACATAATTCATCAATTTAATGACCATAAATGAATTGCCTGTTACACAATGTATTATTTTTCTGAACTAACCAAGTATTAATGCAGTTGTCGAATTATTATTTTTGGTTATTAGATAGACACAAATAAAATCTAGTGAATTATATCTACCTCCCTTTCATGAGAGTTTGTTCACTTTGGTAGTTTTTGGAATTGGGATCTGAAAGAGAACAAACAACCCAAGAATCCACAAGACTTCAAAAGCAAATGAAATCATGAGATTCTTACCATGATTATCATTAGTATTAATAATAAGAATCACTGTCAGGAAGATTCAGATAATACATTTACTTATTCACTCAGAAAACATTAAGACCAAACTTTCCTTCTACCCAAAACTGGCAGAAAGATCTTTATATGTCTTTATATCTTTATTATCTATATATATATTTTTTTCAGTTCAATACACATAAATTGAGCCCATATTCCATAGCAGACAATGTTTGAGAGGCTTGGAAAATATCAGTAAACAAAATAGACAAAGATTCTTGCTCTCATGGAGCTTAAACTAAGCAGTTTACATCATCAATTTGCTTAATACCTGCCCTGGCTTCTCATCACACATAGAATAAAGTCCAAACTCCTTGTCATGGTTTATAAAGCCTGAAGGGATCTGACCCTTGCCTATAATTTGTTTACTCAACACATTCAGTGGCACTGCCTTTGGTGTTCCTGAGATGAGCTGAGCCTTCCTCATTTCCTCTGTACTTCCCTGTGCCAGAACACTACTTGTTCACATCTTTGAAAGGCTAATTCTTCTTGGTTTCACAGGTCTCAAGAGAAGTATCAGTGCTTTAAAAGGCAACTTTTTTTTATTATACCATTAAAACAAAGCAAAACAAAAAACTCCACCCACTCCAGTCTATCACGCCATGACTTTTTGCCTTAATACAGCCAAAATTATCTTATTTGCTTGTTTATCTTATCTCTTCTCTCTTTATAGATTGTAATTTTTGTAAGAGTTCTTTCATTCTTATTCAGTCGTATTTCCAGACCCTAAAATACTGTTTGGAATTTATTAAGCTGTCATAAAATACATTGTAGAAGATATAAATAAGTAAATTCATAAATTCATATTTATGCTTTTCAGAATGTAAAAAAATCAAACCGATTTTGTAAAGGAATTTAGTTACTCACTACAACAGTAATGCATTGGTGAAAGTAATGCAAGAGAGGGAATATACTTAATTTCTCTAATTGACAGACTGATAAAGAGGTGAGAAGTAAGAAAAAAGACTCATTCCGAAGTGGCTTGAGGTCATCTAATCTTTTCCCTTTTTTTAGCTTATAAATTGCATGATTATTAGAATTATGTCTACACATATAATAGACTTTCTTTGCATGTGGGTGTTCTGAGATATTTTTAAATCAGGATTATAAATCACATAGGGAAATGATTTATGTAAATTGAGAATTCATTAGCATGTATTGAATTATTTTCCCTACAATTCGAGCAAATGAAGAAGTCAAATGGATCAAGATGGTTTAAAAACAAAAGAGAAAGAAAAAGAGAAAGAAAGAAAAAGCAAGTTGCTGATAATCTCATTACTATGTTGATAAATGACCAGAAATAGGTAACTCCCAGGCTGCAGAAATCTTGTTACCTTCATTGTAATTCAAATTGAGTACAGGAGACCAGTTTTCCTTGTTTATGGCTCAGCTTATAGGCATCTTGCTAATGACACTGGGCAAAATGCATTTGATCATCATAAAAACAATTTCCATTAACTATTATAAAAGTCTTACTATCATTTAATTATTCTAGTTATTGGAAATGTCAAGTAACTTGTTGATGGAAATGAGAGGAAAGTAAGATAGTAAAGAGTGAAACTAGCTTCAATCCTGATTCTCCCACTAAGTGGCTTTCCGAGATCTAGTTTATATAAACTCGAAGGCTTGGTTTTCTCACATACAAAATGTAATAAATAATTCCAATGTAACATGGCTGTAATGAAATTTAAGATAATGCATAGGTATGTTTGATATACTATTAAGCACTGAATAATTATTATTTTTAATCCTTTTCCAAATGCATCCACCTTTTGGGGGCAAGGTAGATCTTTAAACTTTCTGTCTCTTTCACATATATTCCAACATCTTTACTTGCCATAAAATGTTTGTCATAAAATGCATTGTTAACCAATTAATTATGCTAGTCAAAGAGAATCTAGGTTCTCTTCATTGTACATAGCATTAGTTTGTCTTCTTTACCATAATATATGAGCCTTTCATGTTGTGATCCTACCATTTATTTTCAGGCTCCCATCACTATCAAGCTTCAAAGGTTATGGTTTCCGTTTTTCAAATCTGACCTTCACTGGTACATCTCCTATTTTCTTTCAGCCTCCCATCTCATCGTGCACCTTCTACACATTAGTTTCCAATAATGAATCAGAAATAAAATTTCTAAAGATAGTGTTCAAATCCCTTTGGCCTAGAGACCTTGGGGCCAATCAAAGCCACTCTTTGTCTTGTAATATCTCTGTGGTATAAAGAAGAAATCTGAAGAATTTTTTCTCTCTGTTACTATTATTTGCCTCTCTGGCACATTCACAGATTTATTCTGAAAGGTGGATTTATTCTCAATTTATTTTCTCTGGTTGATATATTAAGACATTTTTTAAATGATATCATAGAAAATAATTGAAATTGGAGTTAACAAAACCTCATTTGTAAATAATAGCTACAGTCTATGGCCATACCACCCTGAACGCGCCCGATCTCGTCTGATCTCGGAAGCTAAGCAGGGTTGGGCCTGGTTAGTACTTGGATGGGAAATAATAGCTACAATTGATAGTTTATGTTAACTTGGGCCATGTGGGCTTTTAAGAAGTTTCATAATTTACAAACTAAAACTACTTAATAAACTAGAGTGCAAAAGTAGATAAAAAGGATCTATGCAGTATCTTTTCCAATTAAACAACTAATATATCATGCTTCTACTTTTATATATTGAAAATTAATTATTCTAGCTGTTATCATTCATATCTTTATACCTAGCTTTATTTGAGTCTTTATTACAAATATGCCTATATTAGATCAGCTCTTTTCTTCTTTTATAGACTTGAAGTTGGCATGATACTTTCTCTTTAAGTTATAATTACTCCCCCCCCGCCCCCCTGCATTGAGCAAGTCTTTCCAAGGAGTCAAGAAAAGTTTTCAGGTGGGCTATGGATTGGCTAGAAGCATCCTCTTCCATCAGCATAGGTACTGCATAGTTGTATTAGATTCTCAGTGTATTCTGTCAAAGTTAGTATATATTATCCTAATGATGTTGTTGCAAATAATATGATGTAGAGCAGTGGAATGCACAGTGCATCTCAGGATAGCTACCATTAGCTCAAGAAATTCCTAACTGAATGGCTGGTGTGTGTGTGTGTCAAAGAACTTTGCTAGATCTAAGATAAACAACTATTACTACACAGCAATATTACATCGCTATTTATAAAGACTTTATAAAATATGTTCTTAGTACCTCCATTTAAATAAATATTTATAAGCATCAAAATCTTCTGTTTCTTTAAGCATTACCAGTGAGTTCAAGATCATGGTCACTATCTGAGTACCTCTTCGGCCTCTCACCTTTCAAAGTCCTGGAAAGTAGTTTTTCTAAAGCCAGAATTAAGGCCTGGGCAATTCTCTTCTCTATTTTCTTCCTTTATTCATGAATAAATGAATTTATTTATTCTTTAGGTTAAGACAAATGAAGTAAAGCAGTGCTTTTTGATTTCTTGATCATAACCACAAACCCAGAAAGTTTTTCCCTCTTTAAAAAGAAAAAAATAGGGGCGCCTGGGTGGCTTAGTCGGTTAAGCGTCCGACTTTCACTTAGGTCATGATCTCGCGGTTCGTGGGTTCGAGCCCCGCGTCGGGTTCTGTGCTGACTGCCGGCTCAGAGCCTGGAGCCTGTTTCAGCCTGTGACTCCCTCTCTCTCTGACCCTCCCCTGCTCACGCTGTCTCTCTCTCTCTCCTAGAAATAAATAAAAAACATTAAAAAAAATTTTTTTAAAATAAAAAAGAGAAAAAGAAAAAGAAAAAAATATACACATACTGAAATTAAAATTTAATAAAATTATATGTAATTCTATATGTTATCATCTCTAATGTATTTATAAATTTAATTTTTTAAATGACGATTGTGATCTACCAAGTTGGTTTTATAATGCACTAATGGGTGCATCAAGTACTCTGAAAAATACCAAAGTAAACCAGATTAAAAGAGTAAGGGCCTGGTATTGCTGGTCAGTTGCAAGCTGCACATGTTACAAAATGACATTTAGTATAGATTTGACTATGTTTGCCATGTCATCATGCCCAAAGGTAGGGAAAAAAAAGAGACGTACTAGATGGATATGGATGAGGAAGCACAAAGTTGAGATTCTCTGGCCTAGCAAACACTAACCTTAAGATAGACAGTGGGGTAGGGTGGGTTCAGGAATATTTCTGGGTTTCCAAGCTCTAGGAATGCTTTTAAGACAAGCAGCTCTACTGTCAAGAAAGGGGGAAAAAGAATTAATTCTTCATAAGCTATTTACTACCTACACTCTAATATTAACATTTAGGTAATAGCAATTGCTGATTGCTAGGTGTTCTTCTAAACATTTACATGTATTTAATTAATTTATCCTTATTAGTATCTTTTGAGATAGCTACAGTTATTATCCCTATTTTACAGATCATGAAAAAGAAACCCAAAGTAGTTAAGTGACTTGTCTGAGTTACAGAGCTAATAAGTGTCAGGAATTTTAGTCATTATAAAACACAACCCAAAGTATCTTGAGGACAAAACTGCATTAATAATTAATAAAAAGAATAATACATTGTTCATTGTCAGTGGATTGTTTCTTTCTAAGATGCTTCTTTTGCATGGAACATGATGTGTTTATAAGGAAAAGCTGTATCAGTGCTTGTGGTAATTAATTCTTCAAGCACTCTACAGAAGGCTTAAGTTAGGAATACTGATGATTAATCCAAAGAGAGATTTCAAGGCAGTATCACTAGGGAAAAATATTCAGGCAATGATTTTGGAGGGAAAGTGAGGAGCATGCAAAACTTTTCCTTAATAAGGAATAACCACTGGTAAAAAGATATCTTGACATTATCAGTAAGAAATGGCCATTCAGTAGCAAAAAAAGACAAAACTGAAAGAAGAGGGGTCTCCCCACTGAAGTCTTACAAATAAAACAATATTATATATGTACACAAAATGTAAAATTATTTTTACAGGGTTCCTTTCTAACTGCTCATCATGTCCTCCCCAACCCCCAGGTTCTCTTGTCTTCCAAATATACATCAGTTTTGCTTTCAGAATCTCTCAGGCTCTTTGTTGTTCAGGCATAAGAGAGTTTTTCCTCCTACTCTGACAAGCAGGACTGACCACTTGCAGGTGATAATTTAGCTTCTGACAATAGCTGAGACTGAAGCTTTTATCACACTCTCAGGATTGTCTCTGGCATAGGAACCGTAGCCATGAGAACTCTGTCATCCGTAAAGGCATAATGGACAATAACAACATACCCAAAAGCACTTTAAGCCAGAAAAAGGAAAAGATGAACATTCTGATCATGTGCTCCCAGAATAAGATTTCTGGAGGAGAGAGATGACACTAAGAATAAAATGGTTATTGATGGTGGTGGTGGTGGCAGTAACAGTAATAATAAATAATATTGTGATTAGTCATATTCATACTAATAATCATTAGTAATAAACATTAATCATAATAATAATAAGATATCTTCTTTCCAACTGAAGACAACTGAATAAAAAACTGGGGTAAAATTATTTTAAAAATCTTATGACATATTCAATAGATTCATGATAAATTACTGAGCAAATACCCAGGAGAAACCTAGATTTCAGCAGTATGCCAGCACATGGGGTTACCTCTTCTTGAGGTAGACAACACAGAAAATGAAGCACAGAGGTGTTGTGTTTTTGATAGCCCATTGGAACCTATGGGACAAAAATTCAGAGTATAGGGCCTGACAAGTGTGGGAATCTGGAGAGATCATTCCTTTGATTTAGACCCCAAAAGGTTGTTCAAAAATTGAAAGGGATTGGAAGAAGGGCACCTACTAAATGACTTTCTGACCAATTTCATGTCATTTGCATAACCAAGAAAAACTTCAAGACTTCAAAAAGACCGAAAGAGTCTTTCATTATGTAAGTCCTCTGGCACCTGGTAAAGAAAAGGAAAGTAAAGTCATCTAAGACTCAAAATATTTATTCAAATTATTTTCTCATAATGTCTAAAACACAAAGAAAATCAGATAAATGAAGAGAAAATTATATATGAGTGAGAAATAAATGAGAAGAAAACATGCTTCCTGGTAGTAGAAATATTTTAATTGTGAAATGTACCTTAAAAACAAACTACATTTACTACAAATGTGCATGAAGATACTAGCCATGCTTAAACATTTGGTAGAAACCAAATATTATTTTTGAAAAATCACTTAAATGATTTGAAAAAAATACAGAAAATGATAAAAGAATAAAATGACCTGAATTAAGAACTCAGTGGGCTAGTTTAAGAGCAGATTAGACCAGCTGAAGAGTGACTAACAAAGTCTCAAGCAAATTCGTAAGTAATTAAAACACTAAAAATACATTCCCTTTAAGCTAGAGAAATAGATAACAATGGATACATAAAACAGAATTGGAGAATGTGGCAAATAAATTTAGAGAAGGAAAATAAAGAAAATTATATGATTAAAAGAGAAGACTTGAAATGCTGTCCTTATTTGCAAATGATATATTTAATTAAGTATAAAATCCAACTGAATCTACAGATATACAATGATTCAGCATAGTTTTGGGCACAAAAATCCATATACACAATGAAGTGCTATTCTGTACAGGCTATAATCAAAGAAAAAGGATATTATAAAAGATATATGTTCACTCAGAGCTTATAACATATAAAGCAAAACCTCTTAAAATGTAATGTTGACTTGATTAAAATAGGATTATAGTAGCATTTTAATACATTTTGTTTGTAAAATCAGCTCCAAAAAAGTAATTGTGTTCAAGGATTAAAATAATGCAATTAATTTTAAAAACTTAAGTTAATAAAAACACAAATAGCTTCTAATACTTCAGAGAATAAGTATGTTTTCTCAGGTCTACAAAGCACCAATAAAACCAATACAATTTAAATAAAAAGAATAGTGAGTTTCAGACTATTGTCTGTTTATAATGCAAAAGAAGTTGGTTTTGAAGCCTTATAAAAATCTTTATCTGGAAACAAATATTTGTAAAAATATTTAAGACAACTGAAATATAATATAAGTTAAAACTAAAAATGGCAAAATAGGGATGCTTGAGCACCTCAGTCAATTAGTGTCTGACTTTGGCTCAGTCATGATCTCATGGTTCGTGCTTGGGGTTCTCTCTCTGTCCCTCTCTCTACCCCTCCCTGCATGCACATTATCTTTCTCTCTCAAATAAGTAAACTTTAAAATAGCAAATTAAGTAGAAAATAGAATAAACACATTAACATGAAATCTATGCAAAAGTGCAAAAGCTAAACTCAAAATACATTTATTAACTTAAATGCCTTGATCACAGCAGGAAACACTAAATATATACAAACTTGGAACATACTTAATGCAAGTAATAAGAAAATAACATAATGAAATAAAAGATACAGAAGGAATAATTAAAATAAAAGATGCAATTAATGAAAAAGATTTCTTCAAGTAGAAAAGATAAGATGTATTCAATGTGACTTTTCTGAAAACAAAACAGTAGTATCAATTAGTCCTTTACAAGTGTGACTAAAGAAAAAGAGTAGACATGAAGGTAGGGCATTCCAACACGACACTGTTGGAAGACCCTGAACTTACCACCTACACAGACACACCAAACATATAGCAACATAGGGAACAATTCCTTGTGAAAAAGAGCTGAAAACTAGCTCAATTATTTCTCCACAACAAAAGATGAAAGGATTGGATGGGCAGGGAAGGTAGGGACACTGGAGAAAATCCCACCCCTGGCCTGGTGACCCCAAACAGGGAAGGAACACACAAATCCATATATTCTCCCAGAGAAGAGAAGGGTTTGTGCCCCCTATAAGTCACCCCAATCCTTGGGACATCCTGAGAAATGAACTTCTAATGTCTTAGAAAACCAGTAGAGCTGACCAAGAGACTCCAAGGGCTGTGGGGAATTGAGACACTCCTTTCAAAGGACTTGTGAATGGTATCACCTGACCCAGGACCCAGTGCAAAAGCTGCTGTTTGAAAAGCAGCTAGACTATCTATGAAAAAGATTAATTTGCTTAATCTTAAAGCATCTTCTGAAGGGGCAGGAAACAGTTGGAGATGGAGGCACCAAGGTGCATCATTTTTGCAATCTCCCTCTATCCTACTAGGGCACACTGGCACACATGTCCATGGCACTCTGCTACTCCCTTGCTAAGGCTAGCAGAGGCAAGTGTTCATATCATTTTCCCATTGCCTTGCTGAATCTGCTGGCCTGTGCCACTGCACCACACCCACACTGCCTTGCTGGGGCAAGAGAGTATATAAGGTCACAACGTTCTCCTACTACCTCACTGGAGCTAATGGGTGCACACTGCAGAGGAGGCATTTTCCTGCTGCCTCACTGAAGCCTGAGGGCATCCATGGCCAAAGTATTCTATTGCTCTCTTGCTAGAGCTGGAAGGCATCCCTTCTTCCTCCACTCTGTAGCTTCATCACTAAATCTAGCAGACACACAAAGTACATTCTTGCTGCCTTGAGAAAGCCAGTGGGTATACCCTGCCACGTTTGCTCTCCAGCTACATTGCTAATGCTGGCAGGCATGTGTAGTGATGCCTCTTGATCACCTGGTCCAGGTGATGTCTCTTGACCATCTGCCCCAGGCAGCCTTTGGGTTTGAGTGCCTAGGGTCCACAGCTGTCGTAATTGGAAAGACAGCTAGTTCCTGGGAGGTTACTACCCACAGACTGTAGACTGAAACATACCCCAGTCTCCCTATGAAAAAGGCCTATTAATGTGTCCTGAAGCTTCACCAGAAGGACAGGCTTCAGATTTGCCACACATCTAGAGACTATGGAGCAGTTCCTGAGCAAAAGCAGAGAACACTATTATTGTGTTCTCCCCTGGCCTCACCACAGCTCAACAGTACCCCCCAGAAAGGAGCTTATATATCCTTCTAGAGCCCCCTGAAACAGTCACCCAGGGGACATCTTTAGCTCTCCTCATATGGAGGACAGGAGGGTTTATGATTGAAGCCCCACAGGACTGTATAGAGTTGCATGCTTAAGAGCTGCTACCTGAGGGCCTGTCTTCCAATTGTCCTGAAACTGAGTGCTAAATGAAATCTCTCCTTGGAATTCTGACAGAATTTGCTCCATCCTCAACAACAGAGAACTATCAAGAATAAACTGGGGTGCTGGGAAAACCCCAAAGATTGAGAGACAACCAAGAGCTAGGGCAAAATTGAACAGTAAGTTCACAAAACCATTCCTTCAAGACTGAGAGAGCTATTTAGCCTACTACATTTAAAACAATAATTAGTTAATTAATTAAAAGCAAAAAGAGTCGAGCAAAATGATAGAACAGAGGACCATGTTCCAAACAAATAAACAAGATAAAACCTCAGAGAAAGATCCCAATAAAATATAAGTAATCTACCTGATAAATAATTCAAAGTAATGGTCATAAAGATTTTCACCAAATGAGGGAGAAGACTGGATGAACATAGTGATAACTTAAAGACAGGGGAGATATAGGAAACAACAAACAGAAATCACAGAAATAAAGAATAAAGTAATGAAACTTAAAAATAAGCAAAGATGAGTTCAGATGCAGACTAGATGAAGAGAGGAACAGGTCAATGATCTAAAAGAGCACTGGATAGAGTACCTAGGTGGTTTAGACAATTAAGGGTCAGACTCTTGGTTTCAGCTCAGGTATAGATCTCATGGTTCATGGGTTCAAGCTCCACACCAGGCTCTAAACTTTCAATGTGGAGCCTGCTTGGGATTTCCTCCCCCCCTCCCCCCCACACACAAACAAATAAATAAGCAGTTAATAAATGAATGAATGAATGAATAAATAAAAGAGCAGTGGAACTCACCCAAATATAACAGCAAAAATAAAAAAATAAAATAAAATAAATGAAGATAACCTAAAGGATCTATTGGAAAAACAAAGTAAGATAACACTCACAGTAATAGATATGAAAAGAGAAAAATAAAGTGCAATACTTACCTGAAAAAATAATGGCTAAAAGCTTCCCTAACCTGAGAAGGAAACAGACAATGATATCCAGGAAACCCAGAAAGTTCTGAATTAAATAAACCAAAATAGATACACACCCCACATTATAATTAAAATATCAAAAGTTAAAAAAAGAATAAGGGGCACTTGAGTGGCTCAGTTGGTTAAGCTTCTGGTACTTGATTTTGGCTCAGGTCATACTCTCATGGTTCATGAGAGTAAGCACTGCATCACATTTTGTGCTGACAGCATGAAGTCTGCCTGGGATTCTCTCTCTCCCTCTCTTTCTGTCCCTCCCCTATTCACATACGCATTTGCTCACTTCCTCTCTCTCTCAATAAACTTTAAAAAAGAGAAAATCTTAAAAGCAGCAAAAGAAATACAATTTGTTACATACAAGGGAATTTCCCATGAGAATATCAGTATACTTTTCAGTAAAAACTTTGCAGAAGGGAGTGGCAAGGTATATTCAAAATGCTAAAGGAGAAAAACAAAAAACAAAAAAACAAAAACTTCCAACCAAGAATACTCTACCCAGCAAGGTTATCATGCAGATTGAAGGAGAGACAGTTTTATAGAGAAGCAAAAGATAAAGGAGTCCATCACCACTAAACTAGCTTTATAAGAAAGAGCCTTCCATAAGCAAAAAAGAAAATGCACTAATTAGTAACAAGAAAACATATGAAAGTAAAAATCTCAACGATAAAGGTAAATATATAGTAAAGATAATGGATTGGTTTATAAAGTTAGTATAAAGATTAAAGACAAAAGTAGTAATATTAACCATAACTAAACTAGTTAAGAGACACACAAAGTGAAAGGATATAAAATGAGACATCAAAAACAAAATGTGGTGGGAGGGATAAAAATGTAGCTTTAAAATAGATTCAAACCTTAGTGGCTATCAACTTTAAATAGACTTATATAAAATGCTATATGTAAATCTCATAGTAACCACAAAGCAAAACCTATAATAGATATACAAAAGATAATTTAAAAGAATATAAACACAATACTAAAAATGTCATCAAACCACATAAAAAGAGAGCACGAGAAGAAGGGAAAGAGGAATCACAAAAATAGCCAGATGACAATGTACAAAATGGCAAATAAGTACAGACTTATCAACAATCACTTTAAATGTAAATGGATGAGATTTCTACAATCAAAAACCAGAAAGTGGCTTAATGGATAAAAAGCAAGACTTAGCTTTGTACTATCTAGAAGACACTCACTTCATTAAAAAAAAAAAATTTTTTTTAACGTTTATTCATTTTGGAGAAAGAGTGTATGAGAGGGGGAGAGAGAGGGAGAGCAAGCATCCATGAATTGGAGAGGGGCAGAGAGAGAGGGAGATACAGAATCCGAAGCAGGCTCCAGGCTCTGAGCTGTCAGCACAGAGTCAATGTGGGGCTCAAACTCACAAACCATGAATTCATGATCTGAGCCAAAGTCAGACACTCAACCAACTGATCCACCCACGCACCCCAAGAAGACACTCACTTCAAATGTAAGGGCACATACACACATGGACTGAAAGGGACAGGATAGAAAAATGTATTCCATGCAAACAGAAATTAAAGAAAAAAAGTTGAAGTAGTATATACTTCATGTATATACTACATGAATAATAGTATGTGTATATATATATGTATATATACACACAACACATATGACACAAAATAGACTTTAAAATAAAGACTGTCATAGGGATGCCTGTGTGGTGCAGTCAGTTAAACATTACACTCTTGATCTCAAACTCACATCATGATCTCACAGTTCATGAATTCTAGCCCCACACTGGGCTATGTGGTGATGGTACACTCCTTCCTACTGCTCATCTCCTGCTTGTGCTCTCTCTCTCTCTCAAAACAAATAAATAAATAAACTTAAAAAAATAAAATTAATACTGTAATAAAATCAAAGAAGGAAATTCCATATTTATAAAGGGATCAGTCCCACAAGAAGATACAACATTTGTAAATATATATGTACCTAGCATAGCAGCACCAAAATATATAAAGCAAATACTAAGAGACCTAAAAGGAGAAATTACCAACAATACAATAACAGTAGGGGATTTTAATACCCTACATACATCAATGGATAGATCATCCAAAGAGAAAGTCAGTAGGGAACCATTAACCCTAAACAACACATTACACTACCTAGACTTAACAGATATATACTGAAAATTTCATCCAAAAGTAGCACAACACAGTCTTGTCTAGAACACAGGGAACATCTCCAGGACAGTTCACATGGTAGGACACAGACCCAGTCTCAGTAGATTTAAGAATACTGAAATTATATCAAATATATTTGTTGACCAAAATGGTATGTCACTAGAAATTAATTATAAGAAAACTGGAAAAAATGTGAATACAAAACAACATGCTGCTGAACAAATACTGGGTCAATGAAATCAAAGGATAAATTAAATCTTAGTGATTCTAAGAGGGTATTCATAGCAATACAGGCAGAACTCAAGAAACAAGAAAACTCTCAAATAAATGAACTAACTTTACACCTAAAGGAAACATAAAAAAGAATACAAACAAAGCCCAAAGTTAGAAGGAAGGAAATGATAATTATCAGAAAGGAAATAAATGAAATGGAGACTAAAATGTCAATAGGAAAGATCAGTAAAACTAAAACCTGGTTCTTTGTAAAGATAAACAAATTGACGAACCTTTAGCTAGATTCACCAAGAATAAAAAAGATTAAGCATTCAAATAACTAAAATCAGAAATGAAGGAGAAGTTAAAATTGATACTACAGAAATACAAAGTATCATAAGAAACTGTGATGAACAATTAAAAGCCAACAAACTGAGCAAACCTAGAAGAAATGGATAAATTCCTAGCAATAAACAAAAAAGCCTTTCAAACCTGAATCATGATAAATTAGAAAATTTGAATAGACCAGTTACTTGTAAGGAGATTGAATCAGTAATCAAAAACCTCCTAACAAACCAGTCCAGGATCAGACTGCTCTCCTGATGAATTCAAGCAAATATTCAAGGGTTTAATACCTGTCCTTCTTAAACTCTGGAAAAAAAAAAAAAAAACGACAAAAAACTGAGAAGGAGGAAACAGTTCCAAACTTCCAAATGAGGCCAGGCCAGCATTACCCTGATACTAAAATCAGATAAAGACACCACCAAAAAAAAAAAAAAAAAAAAAAATTATTAAAAAAAATTATAAGCTGAGATCTCTGATCAACATAGATGAAAACTCCCCAACAAATATTAGCAAACTAAATTCAATAATACATTAAAAGGATCTTAACACCATGATTAAGTAGAATTTATACCAAGGATACAAGGATGGTTCAACATCAACACATCAATCAGCTTGATACAGGATATCCACAAAATGAAGGATAAAAATTATCTGTAGCATTTTGATATATGCAGAAACATCTGACAAAATTCAAAATACATTAATGATAATAACTCTCAAAACTGTGGGTATAAAAATATTCCTCAACGTAACATATATGACAAGCCCACGGCTAACATCATTCTCTAAAGTGAAAAACTGCTTTCCCTGTAGGATCAGGAACAAAATACAGATGCCCACTCTTGTCACTCTTATTCAACATATTCTTGGAAGACCTAGGCAGAGCAATAATGCAAAAGAAAGAAATAAAAGGCTTCAAAATTGAAAAATAAAAATAAAACTGTCAGTAGTTGCAGACATGATTTTGTTTATGGAAAAACCTAAGGACTCCTCTAAAAAACTGTTAGAACATATTCAGTAAAATCACAAGATACAAAATCAATACACAAAAATCAGTTGCGTTCTATACACTAACAACAAACTATTAGAAAGAAAAAGTAAGAAAATAATCCCATTCATAGCTGCATCAGAAATAAGACCTTAACCAAGGGGGTGAAAGACCAGTATTCTGAAAACTATAAGACAATGATAAAGAAATTGAAGAAGACATAAATAAATGGAAATATATTCCCTGCTCATGATTTGGAAGAATACTGTTAAAATGTCCATATTTCCCAAAGCAATATACAGATTCAATGCAATTCCTATCAAAATTCCAAAAGCATTTTTTCACATAGGACAAGCAATCCTAAAATTTATGTGAAACTACAGAACATTCCAAATAGCCAAAGCAATCCTGAAAAAGAGTAAGAAATCTGGAAACATCAAGATCCTTAGTATCAAACTGTATTACAAAGATAATGTCAATTAAATACTATAGTACTCACACAAAAACAGATATGTAAGTCAATGAAACAGAATAAAGAACCATGATATAAACCCCCATATAATGTCCTTACAATAAAGGAGGCAACAGACACAATGGGGAAAGGACAGTGTTTTCAAAAAATGGTTCTGGGTAAACTGGACAATCACATGCCAAAGAATGACACTAAACTACTATTTTATACCACAAATGCAAATTAACTCAAAATGGATGAAAGACTTGAATGTAATACCTAAATACCTAATACATAAAACTCCTAGAATAAAACACAAGCAGTAAACTACTTGACACGAGTCTTGATGATAAATTCTTGGATCTCATTCTAAAAGCAAAGACAACAAAAATAAAAATGAACAAATGGGACTTCATCAAACTAAGAAGCTTTTCAAAGCTAAGGAAACCATTTACAAAATAAAAAGGCAACCTACTAAATGTGAGAAAATGTTTGCAAATCACATAAATGGTTAATATCCCAAAATGTATAAAGGACTCATATAACTCAATAGCAAAAAGACAATCCGATTTAAAAAAATGGGCAGAGGTGCTAAGCAGCATTTTCCCAAAGAAATACAGATATTCAATAGGCACATGAAAAGATGCTCAACATCACTATTCATCAGGGAAATGCAAATCAAAACCACAATGAGCTAACACCTCACACCTGTTCAAATGGCTATCATCAAAAAGACAGGCAATAATAAGTGTTGGCAAGGATGCAGAGAAAAAGGAACTCTACTGTACCATTGGTGGGGATCTAAACTGATGCAGCCCTATAGACAGGAAGGCAATTAAAAAATTAAAAATCGAACCACCACAGGATTTGGTAATCCCATGTCTGCATATTTAATAGAAAAAGTTGAATTCAAAAAGTGATTCAAAAATATATATGAACCATTACGTTGACTGCAATTTACAATAGTCAAGATATGGAAACAACCTAAGTGCCAATGAATGGATTATAAAGATGTGGCATAAACACACACACACAAGGGAATATTAGTCATTAAAAATATATATAATCTTTCCATTTGTAACATGGATGAACCTAAGTGAAATAAGTCAGAGAAAGACAATAACTTCAATGATCACATACTTATATATGGAAATGAAAAAAAAAAAGACAAACCATAAACCATATATTCAGAGACAGAAATGTGGTTGCCAGAGTGCAGAGGTTGGGGGTTTGGAGATGGCTGAAATGAATACAGGGGATCAAGAGGTACACACTTCCAATTATGAAATAAATCAGTCATGGGGGATGTAATGCACAACATGGTTACTGCAGTGAATAATATTATAGTGCATAATGGAAAACTGCCAAGAGAGTAAATCCTAAAAGTTAACTTTGTCTATGGATGATAACTAGATTTATTGTGGTGATAACTTCACAATGTATACAAATATTGGGCCATTATGTTGTACACATAAAATCAATAATGTTGTATGTCAGTTATACCTCAATAAAAACTTTTCTAAAAGAAATAAAATATAAGACATAATTATCAGTATATATGATATTAAGAATTATAAAACAATACTAGGTACAATACGACTTCAACAAATTTTTAAAAATTCAGTCAGTTAAGCATCCGACTTGGGCTCAGGTCATGATCTTGCAGTTCATGGGTTCAAGCCCCACGTTGGGCTCTGTACTGACAGCTCAGAGCCTGGAGCCTGCTTTGGATTCTGTGTATCCCTCTGTCTCCTTTTCTCTCTCTCTTTCAAAACAAATGGACATTAAAAAATTTTTTAGTTCTAGAGAAAATGTTTAAATGTCTTTAAAAATAAAAGCTTAACATTTTTAACCCTGAATACTCATTACGATCACTGCATAAAATTTAGAAAAAACAATACCAATGTTTAGGCCCTATCACAGAACAATTAAATCGGGATATGTGGGGATGGAGCCCAGCTTTTTTAAAGCTCCTCAGTTGGTACTGATGGATGCTGAAAATTGAAAGCTTATATTTTCATCAGAAGATTCATTTCCTCTGTTTTCATATCCATTATCATTAGGTTACTTAATATTCTCTTACTGCAGGATATATTGAAAAGGAGGTTAAAATGCACCAGTTAAAAGATACCAGAATTACATGAAATCACAGTTGAATTCCATTCGACTTTGAGAGAGAGGCGGAAAGTAATTTTTAGTATTTCATTTCATAGTAAAAGATGAAAAGCCTCCCAATTCATTCCATAAGAACAGTAGAAACTTAAAACCAACACCTGACTAAAATAATAATAATAGTACAAAATAAAAAGTTCTCACATTCAAGAATAAGAACCAGGACCTATGCAGACAAATTAAAAGACTTAAGCAGCCCCGAGGCATCTAACCTAATTTTGACTGCCCTATTCAGGATAAATTCCATCATGGCCTTTCTTTCATTAATAGAGAAAACAGCTGGAAAGAGCTGCACTGTGGAAATAACCTCATGGAAAGAAGCTCAAACATTCCTCTGGTGACCCTGGAAGCCAGGTCGTGTAAAAGGCCTTCAAGTCATTTTATCTAATCCTACTTTTTCATATTTTGCCATTAAAATTATTTTTTGGTAACTTTAGTTCTCCTTATAACTACTGTGTTCTCAGTAAGATGGAATATTAATTATATGTCAACAAATAGAGATTTGTTTTTGTTTTATGGGACTCTACCAGATATCCAGAGAGTTGGAGTATCCTTATAAAGAAACAAAAGAATAAAACACATACTTTTTGTATGCATAGTACTATTATTATTTTAAATCTATACTAATTAATTATTGCTCTGATTTTCCATATGGTATTTCTTTTGTAAACCTAGAAAATCAGTTTTCTGCCTTTCTCCTTTGATCTACACCCAAATGTCTCCCATGAACAGACCCTCCTACTGTGAATTTCTATATAATACATGTCTCTGTGCAACAGATACTGGGCATAAGGAAATAAGACAGAAAGAGTGGGAGAAAAAAAGATACTTTGCAAAGGTACCAATGAAAGAATGTAATGCAAATCTGTCTTATTTAACAAATTACTCTAACCAGGCCTTGAACATAAACAATACTTACCTTTTCAATGAGCTTCTGTAGTTTCTAACACACAGAAAAAGCACAATCACTTAATTGATATCATCACTGAAACTGCAGTTTTTACTGTTTTTAATATTACGAGTCTTATAGTGAGAAGTTTCTTTTGGCTAGAATCAGCAAAGTGGGCAGATTTATGAACACAGTTAACCAGGCTTTTTGTGGGTACTGTCCAATGTCAATTCAGAGAAAATGTCTCATCCTCAAAATATCCTCTACCACGTTTAGTGTTGTCAACATCTTATCTAAAGGATATGCCAGTTTCTTCTTCTTTGTTAGTAATAATTCTATAGGTCACTTTTTCACACAGGCACAAAATTCTAGAGGTGACATTTTCACATGCATTTCACATGCAAAACTGTGGTGCTTTGAGGGCCACTGAGGTGCCTCAGAGGTGCATAGGGTGGCTCAGTCAGAGGGGTACCTACGTGGCTCCAGTCAGTTAAGCATATGACTCTTGATTTCCACTCAGGTCATGATCTCATGGTTCATGAGTTCTAGCTCCACGTTGGGCTCTATGCTGACAGTGTGGAGTCGGCTTGGGAGTCTCTCTCTCACCGCCCCTCCTCCACTCTCTCACTCTCTCAAAACAAATAAATAAACTTAAAACGTTTTTAAAAAGCACTCAGAAAGTAAAAACTGTACATAGACCATGACACTCTCAGTCCTCATTCCTACCAATGGGTGTAAAGAGGGAAAAAGTTCACAAATTTTTATTACAGTACAATGTTGCATAAGTATGAAAGTGGATGTCTGTAGGGTCACACACCTTAACAGATTCCTAACCACATATAAAAGGGAGGAAAAAAAATTGAGGCAAATAATACTGTGTAAACCTTTTGCTACAGTTTATCTCCTAACACTACATTATACTTTAAAAGAAATAAAAGGTCCTGTTTTAAGAATGAAATTGAGAATATAGAAAACCATTAACTTCAACAATGTATGCTTGTATTATTCTTGGATTGTGTAGCTATGTAGTAAGCTGGAGAACAAATATGATTGGGTTCACAAATATCTTCTTGATTTGAAGAGGGATAATGCAGCACTCAGTTACTGAGCAGTAATAAAAGAATAGATTAGAATAAACTAGTCTAGATTATCTGGGAATATGGATATTGTTCTATTTGATTCAGCATTTCCCATTAGGTGCAAAGGGAAATACACAAAGAACTGAAGAACTTGTTTACCTGGGGCGCCTCAGTGGCTCAGTCAGTTAAGCCTCCGACTTGAGCCCAGGTCATGATCTCACAGTTAGTGGGTTCGAGCTCCACATCGGGCTCTGTGCTGTCAGCTAGTTCAGAGCCTGGAGCCTATTTCTGATTCTGTGTCTTCCTCTCTCTCTGACCCTCCCCTGCTCATGCTGTCTCTCTCTCTCTCAGAAATAAATAAAACATCAAAAACAATTTTTTAAATAAAAAAGTAAAATAAAATTAAGAACTTGCTTACTTTATGATTAAACTTCACATCAAGAGTATTTTTTAAAGTCTGTGTGCATTTAGTACCATTAGGTATGCTACCAAACATTTTATCTTGATTATTCCCTGGGCCGTCATGGGTGTCGTAAGATTTAGAATATGGGGAAAAAAAATGGCTGAGACTTGAGGCTCATAAATAGAGAGATCAAGAGTCTGTAGTTGCTGGAGATATAAAGAAACCCCAGTGTCAAGAAACTAGATTATCAGAGGGAAGAAGATCTGTAAGCACATAACTGGAAATGAGATTTCTGAAGCAAGTTTTGAAGCAAGCTTTTGAAGATAGATACAATTGAAGGGAGGTGGATCAGTAATGTCACCATTCCAGTAGCAAGAGTCCAAATCACAAAAAATCAGGGCAGAGACACATTAGTAACAATGTATTGAAGGATTACAGCTTAAAAATAAGCAAAATAAATGACAGTAGTGTTTTATAAGGGAAAGGAAGGATGAATTAGAAACACAGAGTTTAAAGTGTGTTTACATCCATGAAGTGATATATACTATTACTTGAGAGTGGACTTAGTATAATTGTAATGCATGTTATAAACAAACATTTAATTTGCATATGCTATAAAGCATATTGTAAAATATTATAACATATAATATGTTATATCAATATGTATTATATAATAAATACACTTATTTATAGTTATATATTATTGTATAAGTACACACTAATGGAAACATACATCTAATTAGTATATGTTGTAAATGCTTACTGTATAGTTGTAAATGTATATTGCAAAATCTAAGGTAACCACTAAAAATGAAAAAAAAAAAAAAGTAGGCACCTGGGTGGCTCAGTCAGTTAAGCATCTCACTTCAGTTCAGGTCATGATCTCACAGTTAATGAGTTCGAGCCCCACATCTAGCTTGCTGCTGTCAGTGCAGAGCCCACTTTGGATCTTCTGCCCCTCCTTCACTCATGCTCTCTCTTAAAAATAAATAAGTATTTTTTAAAAAAGAAGTATGATTAATACTCTAATAGAGGGAAGAAAACTGAATCATGTAAAATGCACGACTAAAACTGGGGAAGGCATAATAAGAAAGGAAAAAAAGAAATGACTACTATAATGAATAGAAAATGATTACAAAAACAGAAGATACTAAACCAACTATATCCAAATCACTTAAATGTGAATAGTCTAAACACACCAATTAAAATACAGAGCCTATCAGAGTTGATTTTTTTTAAAAAGATTCAAATACATGTTGTCTGTAAGAAACCCACTTTAAAATATATAGATATGTTAACATAATGAATGACAGAGTCAATTCCGTAAGAATACACAAAAATACATGCTCATATAATGAGAGCATCAAAATATGTGAGGCAAAATCTCATAAAAATGCAAAGAGATATACATAAATCTATTCTTATAGTTGGAGATTTTAACAATTCTCTTTATTATTGGAAGATGAAGCAGGCAGAAAATCATTAAGGATATAGTTGCCTTGTACAGTATCACCAATCAACTTGATTTGACATTTACAGGATATCTAACCCAATGACATTAGAATACACATAATTCTCAAGTTCATTTAGTACATTAAGCAAGACAGACCACATTCAGGGCCATAAAACAAATAAATTCAAAAGAATTTAAAAGAATAGAAATAAATAAATTCAAAGGAACAGAAAATAAATGCAAGAGAATAGAAATCACATAAAAGGTATAATAGACTATAGTATTATACTAGAAGTCAATAAAAAGACAGGTGGTAAACTCAAAATATTTAGAGATTAGACCACATACTACTAAATCAAGCATGAGCCAAAAGGAGAAGTCTTGAGAGGAATTTTAAAATATTTTGAAATAAATGAAAATAAAACTTAACAATTTTTAGATGCAATGGAAACAGTGTTTAGAAGGGAGGTTAGAGCATTAAATGCAGGAGAAAAAAGACAGTTCTAAAACCAATAATCAAAACCCTCATAAAACTAGATGTGTTTTAAACATAAAGCTAGTTAAAAGTTAATAAAATTAGACCATATATCAAGGAAATTGAGATAAGCAATCGACACAGAAAGTCAACAAAACAAAAATCTGTTTTTTTTAAATGGATAATATAATTGACAAGTCTGTATCTGGGCTAAACAATAAGAAAAAGGAGAAAATAAAAATTATCACTACTAGAAATGGTGATCAAATCTTTGCTAATGATCCTGCAGTCCTCAAAAGGGTATTAAAGGTATAGTACAAACAGCCCTATATTCACAAATATGATAGCTGAGTTGAAATGGACCAATTCCTTGAAAGACACAAATTCCTAAAACTTACACCAGAGAAAATAGACCTATTATCTATTAAAGATGTTGATTCTGTAATTAATAACCCTCCAAAAAAGATGCTATTAAACTTAAGTGATTCTACTGCTGAATTCTATCAAGAATTTGACACATTTGTCAAAACCTATAGAATTTTACTGCACAATAAATGAACCTTACTGTATGCAACTTTAAAATATGTATTGGGGGGGGCCTGGGTGGCTTAGCCGGTTAAGCGTCCAACTTTCACTTAGGTCATGATCTCGCGGTTCGTGGGTTCGAGCCCCGCGTCGGTCTCTGTGCTGACTGCCAGCTCAGAGCCTGGAGCCTGTTTCAGTCTGTGACTCCCTCTCTCTCTGACCCCCCCCTGCTCACGCTGTCTCTCTCTCTCCTAGAAATAAATAAAAATATTTAAAAAATAAATAAATAAAATAAAATATGTATTAGGAGTCTAGAAATCCCAGGAAGAAATACAGGCTGTGATAAGAACACCTAACTGTATTTATTACATGTGTATGAAACAAACTCACTAAAGGGAATAGGGAAAAGATGCTGACCCAAGTAATACTGGAATGAGTAGACTCTGTTAAGAAGAAAGACAAGAGAACTATACTTCCAGTGATAAAGTTGTTTCCCAGGGGATTAAGGGTTAACAATCCTGATGCCACTATTCAGTTAAATAAATGGACGGCAAAAGGTAGCAGCCAGGTTTCACATTTTGGAGTTGAAGTTCAAAGATAAACAGGGAGAGGAAACAAGAATGATCCATGAAAATCGATGGACTTATCAATTGGAGAAATCAACACGGGCTTATATTTAGTTTACTACAGATACAGATTGTTACTGTAGGAAATATAGGAATATTTATAGATATGTCTACATACAAATACAATCTTTGGTTTCCTGAGAAAGCCTATAATTAAAGACACTGTTGTAGCAATGAGCATGCTCAGTGAATAGATATTGTTTCTGATACCATTCTCAAATAACAGAAGAAGGACTCCTTGGAGAAATGGCTAATTTCAGGCGCAGAGAGGGAACAAAAAGATGAGCCTGGAGTATCTTACAGTGCCAGCACATAAGGAAGTGTTCAAAAAACCAAAAATACCACTTTGATGAGGGTATGTTAAAGGTAAATGGGAACTAAGTGAAAAAGCTTCCAATGGCCAACACTATAAAAATCTGACCAGTAAAATAGAATATTGAATCATAGCCAAAAGTATAAAATAAGACTCCTCAGCTGATACTTCTATAAATAACTGAATATATTAATAAAGAAGAGATAAGTCTCTTCTTCTCCTATGCAGAAAAATTCCAAATAATCTACACAGATACTAAACTCTCAAGGAGGAACATAATCCCATGCTTTAAGTATGGGCTGGACATAGAGATTCCCTTACAGAGGGTATCATATGGAATGGGGGAAAATAATTTTACATTGGAGAGGTCTCAGCCATAGTGATCAAGGCCAAATTCAATAGTCAGAAATCACAGTGACAGTACATATACTTGATGAAATTACACACGTTTCTGTGATCTTCTTCCCAATAATTCATAACACCAGTCTTACCGTAAGAAAAACATCAGGGAAAATCCAATAGTGGGGCAATCTACAAAACATCTGACAAACTGTCCTTAAAACTGCCAAGGCCAGGGCTGCCTGGGTGCCTTAGTCAGTCAGCCATCCAACTTTGGCTCAGGCCATGATCTCATGGTTGGTGAGTTTGAGTTTGAGCCCCATGTTGGGCTCTGTGCTGACTGCTCAGAGACTGGAGCCTGTTTTGGATTCAGAGTATGTGTATGTGTCACTCTCTGCCCCTCCCTCAGTTATTCTTTCTCTCTCTCTCTCTCTCTGTCTCCCTTTCTCAAAAATAAATAAATAAACTTAAAAATTTTAAGAAAAACCTGCCAAGACCATCAAAATCAGGGAAAGCCTGAGAAACTAAGGGGAAATCCTCAGGAAACATGACAACTAAATGTAGTATGATATTCTAGATGGGATGCTGAAACAGAAAAGGGACATTAGATAAAAACAAAGGAAATCTAAACAACCTATGGATATTATTTAACAATAATGTTTGCTCATTAATATATTTGCTCATTAATTATAAGAAATATTGTACTCTAACATGTTAATGATAGGGGAGACTGGGTATGGGATTATGAGAACTCTCCTCTCCAATTTTCTGTAAGTCCAAAATTGTTCTAAAAAATAAAAATACATTAAAAAGAAAAAAGTGAAAACAAACAAAAAAAGAATGAAGTACTGAGACATTCTACAATTTGGATAAAGCTTGAAAATATGAAAGAAGCCAGTCACAGAAAGCCACTCATTAAGTCTGATGCTACTTATATGAAATGTCAAGAATGGACACATCTAGAGAGACAGAAAATAGATTGGTGATCACCAAGCCTGGCACTGGGGAGAATGCTGACTGCTAATGGAGTCATTGCTGATGGGGGTTTTAGGGTCTCTTTGGGGGAGATTTAAATGTTCCAGAATTACATAATGGTGATCAACACAAAACCCTGTGAATATATTAAAACTACTGGATTTTGCACATTTAAAAAATAAACCTTCCTGTATGTGAATTATACCTTGAGAACGCTGTTACTAAAAAATCACTGCAAAGATTTGTATTTCCAAAATAGGTTTGATGCTGGGTTAAGACTATACTCTTGGTACTGCCAAAAAATCTAATGACCAATAAAATTACTTGAAAACTATGAAGCAGGAAAACATTTTGTAATATCATTAAACCTTATCAGATAATTAAATATACAAAAATGGGTGTATAAAATATTATAATTATATGCTATATTTTGTCAGTAATACAACTGAGGCCTGGAGAAGCAAAATAACCTGTTTAAGATCATGAAACAAATAACTAAGACCATCAATTCAAGACCACATGACTTTCTAGTAACCACAATTTCTCCTTGACCATGGTATTCAACTCTCCTGATTTTGCTTCTCGTTCTTTCCTTGAAGCAACACTTTGGCAAAACACCATCCTTGCTTGCATGTACAGTCTACAAGGCAGTGCAAGGTTGTTATTTGCTAGTCTGCCTCTTTTAACTATCTAAGCTGCCTACATTTGTGTGTCCTGCTCCGATTCTGTAAAATGAAGGTGTCTCCTTTGAACATTTATATTATTATCAACTCATTTGCTTACCATATCACAGTCAAATATAATAGTGATAATAAAAATAGAAATTTGATTATGTGTGAAACAATAAAATGAGATCTGACATGACTTATCACATTTGTATTAGGCAAAGATACGGATAGAGGCTCAATAACTAAATTTACCTACTTTACAACTTGGCATGGTAATACATATCCTGATGTATTTTAATAGAGGTAAATAACATAAATCATTCTACATTCTGGATATTTTATATAAATAATTTCTTTTTCATTTCTTACAAAATTAATAATAATCACTACTTCAGTAATTTATCCTTAAAATTGGAATGCATGCTGATTAATTAAAATACAGAGATACTCTAATACAGTATATGTGTGGGGAGTGTAAAGTATAAAATGGCTTTCTAATAATTAAAAATATAAAAAAATTACTGAAATGTACATATATTTTACTAGGAACTAAATATAATGTATTAAGTTAGTGATGCAGCAATTTAAAATGTGTGAAAAAATATTCAGCACAAAGAAAGCAAATTATCTTAATGTAATATTTTTAAACCATTAAAATAGATTACATTGTATAAACCAGGGTAAAATTTAAATCCAGCATAAAACAACAAAAAATGAAGTCTTAAAAGGAGATATAGTAAAATCAATATCGCTCTTTTGGAGTGGAAGTATTTTCTTGGAAATGGTCAGTAAACCATTAAGGTATCAGGATAAAAAATTTCAAGTAAAACTCCTGTAAATTTCAAGAGTTTAATTACTGATGAATTACTAGAATGCTACTCTTATTCTGGAATCTTTCCAACCTATTTCGGAGGTAGGTTAATGGAGGAAAATATCTCTATGTCAATGACTAATCAAAATGTATATATGTAAATCACACCTTCAAGGCAAAAAAATATACATACCTAAGTTATTTCCATCTAGAAACAATTGCATCAGATCTGATAGCTCACTGTTACTCCAATGGAGGCCTGGTTCTTCCTCACTATTCAGGCCAGTAGACCTTACTGCCTTTTTAGCCTTCTGTCAGTATAAGCAAAATTATTTCAGTTAAAAGAAAGGAAATAAATACAATGTTCAATTTGAGAAGATAGTTTTTAAAAACAGTTCTGAGGTTTATAAATCTACAAACTGAGATTCAGGAGATATCAGACTCACAAACATGAGAGATTACAGAAACTACTTATCTTCTGACTGCATCCTGTCATATGGCATGGGTAAAAACCTAACTTTAAATTTTTTTAATCTCCATTGTAATAGTTTTTCACTGTGTCCATTTGTAACTAAACTTTTAAATAGCTTTCATAGCCAGATAAAATTATGAGGTTAATCATGTCTCTCTGATCATTATTTACTGCCCATTTATTGAAAGAATAAATGCAGCGTGAAAATTTGGATGTGTGACTGTCACGAGCTAATACTAGGTATGGTTATGGTTACTATAATGGTAAAGGGTACAATGTTTAAATACTGTCTTTGCAAAATCAGCAGGTATAGGTCTATGAACTAGTCAACTTCTGTATGCTTCACCATCCTTCCTGGCAAATGAGAATGATGGTGATGATGTGCATATAATACTCATAATAACTTTGTTATTAAAAACTTTTATGAAGACTGAATAATACCTGCAAGCTGCTTATCACAGTGACAAAATGAACAGGATAAATGTAACCCCTCACCAGACTCAGAGCAAGCATTTTAATAATTTAATAAGACATGCATTGTTGCATGTTTCACTAGCTAATTAGTAAGAATTAGCCCACAGAAAGAAATACACCAACAATTCCTTTACTAGGATTTGTAGATACTGGAAAATTAGTGTACAAACATCTTGCAACCTTTATGTGGAAAAAAAAAAAGCTCTGAAATGATCTGTGATGGCATGATAGGGGACTATTCAATTTATTTCCAGGCAGTGATAAATGAAAAACTGGTTGCAAATGATAAGAGGCATAAAGTGACAGGAACATTTGTATGAGTCTCTTTATAGCAATGCAAAACTCAAGAAGGATATTTGCTTGAGCATTATACCCACACTTCCAACTCTTTGAGACCGACTCAGTTACTATTTACCATGAGGGACCTCAGATTCATTTAATGCAGGCCCAAGACCAATTCGTATAAGATAATTGGCTTTTGACCCCTGGCCAATATTTCAATGATGGTCTGTTCAATTGCCTAGGGAGAAGAAATCTGCCTTTGCATTTTCACTTCCAGAATTCTAAAACTGCTTCAAAAGAAGAAAGAATCAGATTTCAAAAGACATGCATGAGACAGAACTTCTGTATAAATAACCAAATAAACAATATGATGTCTTCAAAGATTTCAGGTAGGCCACTAATCTTCTCAATTATTCTTGGTATTGCGTTTTAGAAAAGAAAAAGGCAGGGGTGTCTGGATGGCTCAGTCAGTTGAGCATCCAACTTTGGCTCATGTCATGATCTCACAGTTTATGAGTTTGAGTCCTGCATTGGACTCTATTCTGACAGCTTGGAGCCTGCTTTGGATTCTGTGCTTTCTCTGCCCCTCCCCTGCTCACACTCAGTCTTGCTCACAAAAATAAATAAACATTAATTTTTTTTTTTTTAGAAAAGAAAAAGGCTAAGGTCAAGAAAGAAAGGACACAGAAGACTTTGGTTCTGTTACAGCTTGACCAATATCTTTTGTAGAATTTTTACATATAAACAGTAAAAGTAGAGTTATTCAAATTAAGAAGTTTAGGGCCTTGGCAACTTAGCTTCAAAACCATGCATAGTGGTGAACCCTAAGTCACTGCCACATAATCCTATTGCCCTGATAAACATATTTGTAAACCACTGGACAAAGAGCCTAAGTTTCTCTTTAGTTCTAACATTTTGTGATTTCAAAATATTTTATTTGAAAATAATCTTAGAGATCATGGAGTTCCATTTTAAGACATGGGGTTTAAATAGAAACATTGGAATTATCAGTATTTTATACACTAATGGATCATTGCATTCACTTGGGAGCTTTTTAAATAAACAAATTACGCAAACAATACTCTCCAAGTTGTAATGTAGTGACTATGGTTTGAAGAACCAGAATCTGAATATTTTTAAACATATTCAGGGAGTCTAAAATTCACCAAAATGTGGGGACCAAAAAAATAGGCAGCAGAAAAAAAAAACCCTCCATTTTCAGTACTAAAAGATACTAAAGCATAAAGGACTATCTGACTCTTTTAGAGAATGGTTTATAAAAAGGAACAGAGTTTTAAAAAATGGGATATTTGTTGGCAGGAGAAAGAAAATAATAAAATAAAATGTGTAAAAAACATCAGAAGGACTACACCCCTTTTTATCTTCTACTCAATTATTGCCATGGTATAATGTGCAAAAGTCTAAACTCCAATAATTGCTTTTATAATTATGGAATTTAGAGCCAGAATATCCATAGGAAAATTGTTGGTTCCACTATTTGTTTGTTTATAATTAAACAAAACATGTTGAACAATTGGTCTCTTGAACATTATCTCTATTTTCTAAGATGGTAACAACAGACTCCTATTGTAAAATAGTAAACAAAAAATGAATACTTTTAAAAAAAATTTAATTTTTTGTTTTTTACTTATTTCTGAGAGACAGAGACAGCGTGAGCAGGGAAGGGTCAGAGAGAGAGGAAGACACAGAATCTGAAACAGGCTCCAGGCTCTATCTGTCAGCACATAGCCCAACACGGGGCTTGAACCCATGAACTGTGAGATCATGACCTGAGCTGAAGTCAGACACTTAACCGACTGAACCACCCAGGTGTCCCAAAAATGAATACTTCTAAATAACTGAAAAAAAGACCTGAAATAAAGTGTTAAAGTAATATTTTAGATTTAATTTCATTTCATTCTTATTACTACATAATGAGTTTTCCACGTGGGGCAACTGAAGCTTAGTGGCGTTCACTTTTCAAGGTCAAAAATCTAATAAATGGCTAGAATTTGAGTTAGAATTTGAACAGTTTCTGTATTTCTCTAGTCCAGGCATTTATAATCTATAATACTTCATAAATCAGTAGTGTTTTCAAGAATATACAAGAAATAGATTTCTCTCCAATTTCATGTAATTTGCATTTACTACTAGTGTCAACAAATATTAACGATTACTAAAAACACTCTGAGAAACTTCACAGCATATATTTACCTGGATAAAAGACTAACTCTATCGATAAAATTTTACTATACACTGAGGAAAGGGAGGATCATGACCTATGCCTAGATTTCATGTTGTTTAATATGACAATAGTAACAGAAAATTCTATTCATGGTACAGATTTGTAAGTTTTGTAAAACTGACAACTGATTATAGTTTTTTTTTAATTTATTTTTTTAATGTTTGTTTATTTTTGAGAAAGAGAGAGCGAGAGCGATGGAGCATGAGCAGGGGAAGGAAAGAGAGAGGGGGAGGCACACAATCCAAAGAAAGCTCCAGGCTCTGAGCTGTCAGAATAGAGCCCAACACCGAGGCTCAAACTCACAAACCATGAAATCATGACCTGATCCAAAGTTGGAAGCTTTAGCAGACTGAGCTACCCAGACACCCTGAATCATAGTGTTGTTTTTTTTTTAAGTGTTTATATTCATGTACTTTTAGTTCTTTCTCTTTGGTGCACATTAGCCCCTAAAAGATGGTATTATTAACCCCTATATTCAATACAAAATCATGCCTATCAAACTCCTTTTTACCTATTTATTGGGCCCCCCTTCCAGCTGTCATGAATACATGCAAAGACACCTTGCATGTTACCTGCATATAAAATTGGTATTTACTGTTACCTGAAACTCACATTATATATTATATTGGCTTTTAGGATCTTTCTCTCACTCTTCACTACAAGGTATATGATTAATAGACACAAATTTCTAGCGCTCTGATTTTTGTTTTGCCGTTTAAGTTTTCTTCACATTAACTATTGTCTTTGAGACAAAAACAAAAAACAAACAACCAAAAAAAAACAACAAAAAACAACAAACACAAGTTTATGCTGGTGCGTCATTTAAGCTCTAAATTTTAACAAGTCTCTTTTATAATTATGTAGAGCTGGTCTACTAGATTTGGGTCTGAACAAACATGTTTATGACAGGGTACAGTTTTAAATTGAGATCATTATAAAAGTTATACAAATAGAGAGGAAAATAATACTTCATTAACATTTCTGAAATAAAATACTCTTTCCACCTTTCTTTAATAGAATGAAATCTGGGAAACTAAATCATTCATTCATTCATTTCTTTATCAAGCAGCCATACAAAAGTACTTATTGAATGATATCTATAGAAGTTCAGTTTTGATAATACATGAATTGCCATATCATAGGCAACAAATACTATTTAAATAAACACATACAAAAATGTAAAATTACAATATCCTGAAGTATTCTGAAGTACTAAGATAAGGTGCAAATAAGATAAATAGTAAGGAATTTAACACAGTCTCCATATTTCCCCATTATACACAGAGTATAGGATGTATGAGCAGATTGTTTGAAGAGAGATTTAGAGATTTTCTTCATACTTTCATTTTTCTCTCCTTCCTTCCCCCTCCTGTCTGTCTTTCTCTTTCAGAAAAAGAAGACAAAATTGGAAAGAGTATAAGAAAAGTCATCTAGTACGCCGCCCATCAAAATTTGGTATGCTGCCAACCACCACTCAAAATAAAACTTATAATAATAAATATATTTATTACTAAATAAGAAAGAGTGAAAACAAATGCATTACATAATACCAGGAAAAAAAGAAATTTTATCAAAGGAAAAAATTTTAAAATCCAAAGGAATTTGAGAACATATGGAAAATGGGACAGAATTTTATTAAATATAAAAGAGACGAAGCAATTGAATTGAAAAATAAGTCCCACATTTATACTTCTCACAACATATGGGAGTCGGATTTTCTAAAAAAACTTTTATTAAAAAATTCCTACTTGAATAAATAAGAAAGCATGTGAAACCTCAAAAGTTTCCAAACACTAAGAATAAGGTAAAATAAGACTGGTGGTTAGAATCATTAAACTAGACTTCCCTGGAGCATCTGCTATTATCAAGACTCCAGGGCACTATGTCTTACAGTGAATGTGAGCAAAGTGAAACCAAAGACCTTGCGCTTTGCACAGTGAGGAACAGTTCTCTGTTCCACAAAGCCAGAGCTCTGAAGCCATATTAAACAGGATGGGCCAAAAGGCATATAATGGCTAATAAACAATGAAAACTGAGGAAATATTTGTCTCCAGAATGACTCTGGGGGAAAAAATGTACGTCTTTAGAAATTTTAACTGTATTTTGAATCTCATCTGAATTAATGATTGTTTTACATCAACTGCATACTCTACAAATGTCAAATTTAGTAGAACCCTCAAATTCCTAGAAGAAATACATTCAAATTCTTTTGGAGAAAAGCATCCTCAACCTAGAAGCTTCAGGACTTCCATGATTAAGATCAGACCAACTGCAAACCATAAGACATAGGACAAAACAAGCAACCATGAAAAAGTACCAGGAGAAACAGTGATTAACAAAAGTAAACCCACAAGGAGTCAGATATTGAAATTATCTCATAGGAGATTATGCAGAACAGAATTAACATAACTAAGGCATGCGTGCAAGATATATCCTTGGCTGACTAGAAACCTTGATTTCAAAAGGGTTCCTTCCCATCACTCCCTAATAAAAACTGCTCATTGTGCTTAAATTGTGCAAACAATGTGGCTTATACTAAACACCTGCTTTCGTCCTGGACTCCGGGAATTTTGCATGTGTAGCACAGAGTGCTTATGCCCCCAATCAAAATTTTAGGCAGTGAGTCTATAATGATCTTCTCTAGTAGATACATGTATCACTAAAATCTCATAGCACCTGTGTGTTTTCTAACTTACTAAGACTGTTTCAAAGTTCAAACTTGTTATAAATATAGGTCTAGCTTTTTCACTTTAATGGCTACATAGAATTCCATTGTGTTCCTTTTTTAATATCTATTGATGGACATTTAGGCACCTACACGTGTGGTTTTTTTTAATCTTATATATTTCACATGTATTGTCACATGTTGCTAGAGAAAGTAAGGATGTCCTGTGTGACTAAACTGTGAAAAGACTCTTGGAGCATTCTTCTGGTTTTCTCCAGTCTTCACCCCATGCAGTGTTTTGGTTTTGCTGATTTTGATTTGTATTCCTTCACTCTAATAATTCATAGTCATAAATATGACTATATGCTGAGCCCTGTGCATATTATTAAAAAATTACCAAACCTAAAGGTGGTCTTGAGGATGGAGAAATAAAAAATAGTTTAAAATGTATCAAGAAATAAATAATATTGGAGCACCTGGGTGCCTCAGTTGAGTATCTGACTTTAGCTCAGGTCATGATCTCATAGTTCATGAGTTTGAGCTCTGCATCTGGCTCCATGCTGACAGTGAGGAGTCTGCCTGGGATTCTATCTCTGCCCCTCCCCAGTGGTGCTTTCTCTCTTTCTCTCAAAATAAATAAATAAATAAGCTTTAAAAATAAATAAATAAATATTGAGTAATCTGAATGTTTAATCAGAAAGTATAAACAGCATAAGATGATTTGAAACAGAACTTTAAGAAAGGGAATTTACAGGGCCACCTGGGTGGCTCTGTCGGTTAAGCATCTGACTTTGGCTCAGGTCATGATCTCACAGTTCTTGAGTTCAAGGCCCATGTCAAGCTTTATGCTGACAGCTCAAAGCCTGGAGCCTGTTTTGGCTTCTGTCTCCCTCTCACTCTGGCCTTATCCCGATCTCTCTCTGTCAAAAATAATTAAGCATTAAAAATATTTTTTAAAAAAGAACTAAAATTCACAATCACTGAAAACACCAGATCAGTAGACCTTTTTTTTTTTTCTTAATTTACTTGGAGAGAGATAGAGCACGTGTGTGTGCATTTGCATACAAATTGGGGAGAGGCAGAGAGCTGAGAGAGAATTCCAAATGGGCTCTGTGTTGACAGAACAGGCCTGGATCCCACAAACTGAACAATCAGATCATGACCTAAGCCAAAATCAAGAGTCAGACGCCTAAATGACTGAGCCACCTAGGGCATCCCCAGTAGACATTTTTAAAAGCCTTTATATATAACACAAGAGAAAAACTAGTGTAATAGGAGATAAATTTAAAGAAATTCATCCAAAGGCATCAAATGGAACAAAGAGATAGAGAAGAAAACAAAACATAAAAGGTTGAGCATTCATAATAAAGAGGATATGAACCTTCACAGGTAATAAGACAAGGAATATCCTCCTCAAAAGGTTAAAGATCATTGGAAGCTAAAAGAATATCCTAATAGTGTCTACTAAAACCCAGACTACAGATCAGGTAAGGATAAATAAGAAAAGAAAAACCTCAACAACAACTAAAAAGGAAGCAGAAAGATTGTGGATTGATAGTTTCAAATTGATGAGATAAAGTAATAATCAAGAATTGCATACTTACCTAAACTTCCATTGCAACACAAAGGTGAAATAAATGGTTTATTTTCAGAAAAAAGTATAACGAACAACCTTACCAACGATAATACACCCTCACCAAGGAAACTTTAGAAATTTTGTTGCAAGACAAAACTATTATGAAAGAATTCTGGGATACATGAAGAAATGTAAGCAAAGGCACTACAAAACTTGTAGAGATAGCTCAACAAATACCATTTACATAATATTCCAGGAATAAGTTTATATTTTGGGAAGTTAACAAGTAGAAGTGACATACTACATAATAATAAATGGAAGAATTAAAAAAGCATTTTAGCATTTTGTAAACACAAAAATCAATATATAAAAATCTTTGCATTTCTAAACATCAAAAATAAAAATGATATAAAATTTTAAAAGGTGTTTTATAATACCTAATACTTATAAAATATTGAGGTTAAGTCTTCTATAAAAATGGTGTCATTATTATTTATAAAATGTTGTGGAAAGATATCAAAAACATAAATCAATAGAGAAATACAGTGTATTCATTGATAAGATTTTTTTTTTTAACATTAACTGACTTTAGAGAGAGGTGGGCGGAGGGAGAGCACAAGAAGGGGAGGGAAAGAGAGAGAAAGGGAAACACAGAATCTGAAGCAGGCTCTATGCTCTGAGCTGTCAGCACAGAGCCCAATGCGGAACTCGAAGCCACTGTGAGATCATGACCTGAGCCAAAGCTGGATGCTTAACGGACTGAGCCACCCAGGTGCCCCCACTGATAAGAAATTCTAATAGATTAAATATATCAATAATCTAGAGTTATATTTATATATATATGTATGATGTATGTATATGCATATATATAATGTATATATGTGTATGTACATTAGTCTTGTAATAAGCTTTTAAGATGATTAATTTTCATCTAAGTACCATTTTAGCATCTTTATGTGTTATTTATCATTTGAATTTCCAAGTATTTGATTAATTTTTTGTCTTTTAAAACAAATTGTCATTTCTAAAATTTATTATTGTTTCTAAGTCAATTTGTGGTTAGAGGATATAGATTATTTAAAATTGGGGTTATAGTTTGCAGCATGGTATTTAGTTAATATTTGACTATATTCATGTGTTCTTACAATACAATGTATACTTAATCAAATTTATTAATGTCATTTTCTAAGTTTTATATATAATTATTTATTTTTATCTAGTTGATTGTAAACTTATGAAAAATATAAAATAAAATATATAACATATTATATGTCAATTTTTAATTACTTTGTTAATTATGTATATTTAGAAATTTATTTTATATTTATAAATACATATTTATATATATTTAGAGAGCATATTGTTAGATGCATAAACGTTTATAAATTTTTATATCTGTACAATGGTTTATGCCTCTTATTTTCATGATGTATCCTTTATGCATTAAATTACATACTGCTATCTTACATTTTTTACTATAACTTTTTCATTCACTTTCTTCAAATGTTCTGTCACTTTTATGTTTGGCATATCACTTTTAAGACAACAAAACTGTACTTAACTTAAATCCAATTTTAGTTGTACTGTGGACTCAGTAAATTTAATTATTAATGTACTGTTGGTACTAATACATTTTTAAATGATCTTACTTTTTGCTTGTATTACCAAGTGCTTTTTTCTCATATTATTTCATATATTTTATAAAGCTGAAAAATTTTTTCAAACTTTTGTTTTCCAGCTTTACTGAGATATAATTGACATATAACATGGTATAAGTTTAAGGTGTACAACATGATGGAATATTATTCAGTCATACGAAGAAGGAAACCTGCTATTTTTGAAAATATGTCAACATTTTCTCTTACCTCTTTTTTTCTTCTGATCTGAAAGCTATAAATTATTTTATATGCCTTTAGTGACACTGAATTGATCTGACAACATATATAACATTCTAATGTAGAGAAAATTTCTTCGTAAGTTTTTATTGTATCATTTGTACAATACTCACATCCCTGTAATTGCTCTCTGGAACATTACATCACTATTTCTAAGACACTACTTACTTGCGAATGCGTATGAATGTTTGTATGTCTGTATGTATTTCAGAAAATACCGTGGAGGCACTTGTCATCTAACTACATAGTTTCCTCCTCTCTGTGCTCACCTCTCATTCATCCTCATTTACTTCTCTTTCTACTGAAGGATTTACTGCAGTGGTTCATTCAGGAAAAAGATTGGGCCTCAATAGGAATTCTGTACCCTAATGCTTCTTATTCATTCTACTTTACTCGTTTATATTATTTTCTGGGATTCTCTACTTGTACATTTAATTTATTCTAGGACACATTGTTCTTTTTTCATATCTTAACATTTCTTAGATTGCGATGAGTTTTACAGTTAATGCAATCTTACCATGGGGTCATAATTTAATAGGCAGAGTATTAGTGATAAGTTGAAATAACTGTGTATCTGGTTTAGGTTCCACAAAATCTGGCACCTAACATTTATTAACATTTATTGAGAGCTTTCTCTATCCCAGGCATTATTTTTAAGCTTTAAGTAAAATAATTTTTAAAATTAGCCCCGAATTCAAGTAACTGGTAAATGAACCATGTTGTGATTCGAAACCAGTCTGATTCCAGAGCCCACGATTTTAACAAACATAAAACATTTGTCATTTGTGAGCTTGTTTTCCAACTTTATAGAATCCCCTTATTCCTTAGTTTTCCAAACTCCCTGATGATATACATCACCTGAAAAAAGTAATGGCAATTCTAACTCCAGCCTTTGAGGGTTACTGAAAAGGAAGCTTCAGAGGAAGGGCATGTATACTGTGTTTTATCAAAGGTTTCCAGGGTGATTTGTATCTTCAGGCAAGTAAAGAAAACACTGCTATGACCCAGTTATTCTGGGGTAGTTACTTTTTAGTCTTTAATTCCTTACCTGTAAGGAAAGTCCCAACATAAAAGCTATTGTGGACCACTGCTATTTACCTTGGGAGGAAAGGGGTTTTTAATACTAGATTAACTGCCTCCTGAGATCTGAACCAAAGCCTTCTTTGGGACTCGTCCTTCACCATCAGGGAGGCATATTCTCATTTCTGCATCTTTGGAGATATCAAAACACCTTATAACTTATTTGTCACTTGGGTCCCTGTTGAGAACTACTGACTCACTAAACATGGATCAAAGAATGAATGCCTCCTAGCCACTTTGAGTTTTTGGTCCTTAAACATGAAGGTCATCTGTTTATGTCATACACTTGTTACATTTTTAAAATGTTTATTTATTTTTGAGAGGTGGGTGGGGCAGGGAGAGAGGAAGACACAGAATCAGAAGCAGGCTCCAGGCTCTGAACCATCAGAACAGAACACAATATGGGGCTCAAACTCATGAACCATGAGATCATAACCTGAGCTAAAGTTGTACACTTAACTGACTGAGCCCCCCAGGTGCCCCAAAATGTCATACACTTCTAAAAGTTATTTGATAAACATTTATCTCCTTCAAATATTTTCTTTTCTTTTCTCCTTCCTTTCCTTCACCCTCTCTCTTCTCCTCTGTATGTGTATCTTGTGACTCAGAGAGATAATATGGATTTTATATTTTATAAGCTAGTGTAAAACCAGGCAATAACACTGATGGAAAGACTCTCAATAAGGTCATTGCATTTTATTCTGTACAACGGAACAGTTCCTATTTTAGTGTATTACTTAAATGAATACATGACAGTTTCCACATTCAATTCCATGCAGTATACTGGGTTAACTGTCATTAATCTGAAAGTCTGTATCAGGTGGAACTCAGCTGAACTTTTAGGTTCAAACCAAATCAATTTGAATGAAATCAACTTTAGACTCTGATCTGACCTTGATGTCAAGCAAGATTCTCTCAATTTGCCTGGGAAATTGTGCTTTCATGAATCAAATTCATTTTCAAGCTTTATTTCTTTTCCCTCTTTCAACTCTATTTCCCTGAAGTCAAAATGAATCAAACCTAGCAGGGCTTTTTTATTTTAATTGGATAACTTCAATTGACAGAGTTTCAAAATTCTAGTTCTAATCTATTATAGCTGAAAAACAGGAGAACTCCTTGGAAAAATTATCTAATAGAAAAGATTATTATTTGTTAAAAGAGTGGAAAGGAATATTGGTTTGGTAGGTTTAGAAAAAAAAAAACAAATAAAATTAAAATATTAGTAATTAAGGGGCCTGGATGGCTCAGCCAGTAAAGCATGCAACTCTTGATCTCAGGGTTATGAATTCAAGTCCCACTTTGGGCACAGAGCATATTAAAATATAATAATAAAAACAGAGGAGTATTTAAAATTTTGTAATTAACAGTCAAGGGCGGGGCACCTGGGTGGCTCAGTCAGTGGCGTTTTGAACTCTTAATTTCGGCTCAGGTAATGATCTCACAGTTTGTGCGATTGAGCCCCATGTCAGGCTTCATGCTAACTGCAAGGAGCTTGCTTGGGATATTCATTCTCTCTCTCTTTCTCCCCCCGACCCCTCACTCATGTGCACACACTCTGTTTCTCAAAATACAGAAATGAACTTAAGAAAAAAAGAGCCAAGGGCAAAAATCTGCTGTGATATTTCAAAAGCTCTTAGCTAACCTATATGTAAAATATGATACATAATGTGATCTCCCTTTTAATAGTCTTCCAAAAGAAAAGATCACAGAAACGGGTCTTCAAAATTAAAAGTGAATTAAAATATGTGCCTTTCCCTCTGTATAATGAACAAACCAAATAAAATGTTAATTACATTCTAAGTCTATGATGAACTTTAAGGTTATAAGTTCCAGTTCTTTATCAGGAGAGCTGGTGATCTGAATAAAGGGTGAGATTCAACATTGTTATATTGCTATATCCTTAGCTTGTATGTATTATTTCCCCACTTTAAAACCTCAAATTATACTTTTATCTATCAGTCTCCAGCAAAAACTTTAATAATCAAATGTATTATATTTTTCCTAACTTTCTTAAATATGCAAAATTTGGCTGAATTTACCATGTAAGATTTTAATATATTTTATAAACCTCTCTAATTCTTTGTGTTTTCTTTTCCTTTTGATTCAATACTCTTTGCCTACATTACTATTTACCTAAATTTCACTTCGGAGTCCTAGAAAATGAAAGCTTTAAGACATGCAGAGATAAATTGGGGTCTTTATATAGTATATTGACACAAATGACTTCCAAGTCAAGTAAAATGATCACATCTTCAAAGTAACACACATGCCTTACCTTTTTATTGTTTATTAAGATTTAGACCATTTTTATTTGAGTACATTACTTTTATCTATTTTAATTTTTATTCTATGTATTTGATTTCTAAAATAGACCCTTGGGTATGGTCCATTACTTTTCATGAATTTGATAGTGTTGACTGTTATTTCATAGAATATCAAGCCTCATTGCCTGATAGCCATAATCTAATGTTTGCTGTCAAATCATGTCTAGGTGTTATTTCCATGGATCTACTGATCTGTCCTAATATCCTTTTCAGTAATACTGGCAATGTGATTGTGGGCACTACAGCAAATTTTCATGTGCTTTTTTACCATGCTATATTTATACTTCCTTGGAGTCATAGATTGTTCTTTCTCTTTTTGACTCAACTAACTAAATTATTCTTTGATGGCACATTCAAATGAGTTTAGGCAAACTACAAAATTTCAGGGCACAATAACCAAAACCACAGTCAGTTTGGGCATGGAAGTTTGGGGTTAGGCGGAAGAACTGAACCAAACTACCTCAGGTTTGATAATTTGCTAGAATGACTCACAGAACTTAATGAAGCCTATTACATTTGTAGTTATGGCTGATCACAGGAAAAGGACACAGATTAAAATCAGCCAAGAGAAGAAGAGCATAGTGAGAGTCCAAATGCAGAATTTCTACTGACCTCTTCCACCATTTATATAGGACAATATGCATGGAGTATCACCAACCTGGGAAGCTTACCTGAGCCTTGGCATCTTAATTTTGAGAGTTTTTGTGGGCCCAATTATGTAGACATGACTGACTAATTGTTCATATAGTTGATCTCAGTCTCCAGGTTGACTGATACTAGGTTGATCCAAAACCTTCACCCTAAATCACATTTTTAATCTTTCTGGCATAGCCTGCCCCAATTCAATCTCATATTTTCCCTATATTGCTAGGCCAAGAACCGAAGGCAAATGAAGATTACCTCCCATATGAGAATAAAGGCCGGACCTCTGTGCACAAGATTAAATTCATTTTTTTCTTTAAAAATGTTTGTTTATTTATTTTCAGAGAGAGAAGGTGAGTGGAGGAGAGGGGCAGAGGAAGAGGGAGAGAGAGAAACCCAAGAAGGTTCCATGGTCAGCACACAGCCCCATATGAGGCTCAATCCCACAGCCTGAAGACCACAATCTGAACTGAAACCAAGAGTTGGACACTTAAACCAGGTCTCTATTATAGCAAAAACAATTATGTTTGTCTGGGCATCTACATTTAGTATATAATGAATATAGACTCAGCTACAGTATGATGAATATGCATACCATTTGGCTGAGCCAGTGTGGGATAGGAATAGATTTAAAGAAACAACTAATCTGTACTATAAAGCCATTACCCACATTTTCATATTTTTGTTTCCTGATCTACCACTATTCATACCTTATCATTAACTTTCCAGAACAATTTAGCATGAAAATTATTAGCTAAATCCTGTCTTCTTTAGACCATTTTCCATCAGTACTGCATCATCAGGAGTCTTAACTCAATTTCCTTATACGTTTGACCATCAATATTAGTCTTGTAACTTTGCCAACAATGCCAGTGGTAGGCCAATACCACTCCAGCAGTAGACATAACCTGAAAAGTGAGTCAAAAGATATGCACATACTAGAATCCCACTCAGTCATTAGCAATTAGTCTAATCCATTATTATACTGGAACACTAAACTATCTCCTAGGTGATGCCACTCAAATTTGTAGGCTTCTGTTTTATACTGGCAGGTCCCAAAAGCATAAGTGGTCTCAGGAACATGTGGTTTCATCCTTTCAGAAATCTAGTATACATAATTGAGCTAACATATCTTACTCTGAACCCCTTCTGAGGCATCAGCTGCAATATTGGGCTGCTGTAATTGCATAACCCATTTACTTATTAATTTACCCTCAGCTACATTTCCCTTTTCTCTCCAATTGTATCCAAAATGTTCCAAGTTTGGAAGGTTTATTGGGGTCAGCTTCTTTGCTGGTTAAGATTGTCAGGAGTACTACTAGTCTAGTATGTGTCTTTCCCTCAACCCACTCCTATTCACACAGGATAGGTTCATATATAAGGCAGTATTACTCAGATTTTCATAGTGGGCTATACTGATCATAAGATAACATGGCTGGATTCACTGCATACTGCAATTGTGCCAGATAGAATGAGGGTAAAACTCACTCCATCGGGTCCTTATGAATTCTAATATAAAAATTAAAGATATACTTACAGTTTCTTGCTTAGGAATTATCCATGCTCTGGCACACACAGGTATAGTCTGGGTCCTGGGACCACTGCATCACATAGGAAATAAGAAAGTTGAGGTGATCTGGGGGAAAAGAAAAACGGTACTGTCATAACAGCCTCCTACCCCACCTCCTCATCCCCAGGTCTCCCAGAGAAGTGAAGGAAACTATCTGGTGAGGCCCCTCCTCAACCCTCCTCTTATGTTGAGTGTAGGCATAACCTTGTAAAAGTGACTAAACCAGCCCTTCATACTTTTGTCTTTCCCAGTTTTAGACAATGAATGCTTTAACTGTTCATTTTAGTTCTCTCCTCTCATTAAAGATAAAAGGATGTTCTTTGCTCAAAGAAAATGTGATTCAGTTGTCCAAATTGGTAAGCTATCTTTTGTTTCAGTCCTTTTATAACATACTGAGCATCTAACTCTGCATAAGTAAAGCCCCATCCTGAGTTTTATTCCTGTCAGTTCCCAGTTATAGCTTCCCAGGGCTACCAGCATGCGTTCAACCAGCCATCTATGCGTGGGATCTTCCCCTTCCCTCAGCATTGTCTATCCCATAGCTATCTGCAGTCTCCGGCTCTCTTGTTGATGGACAGAACAGATCTTATTGGCATTTTGTGCCTCAGAAGGTGCAAGAGGAATATAGCTAATTTCAGCCAATCTCTGTGTTGTTGCATCCTCTTAATGAGCCTTAATTTTATGAACCCAAGTGCCCACCTCAAATGAGCACATCAGGATTATCCACTCACCAGTTCTAATCTTTTTCTGGTCCTGGAAGAGATTCTTCATGGGCATGTACTACTTTGGAGTCCTACTTTAATCCAATCCTTAAATTTTCATAGTAATTTTCATAGGGCTGTGCCCCATATGAGCATCCTTTTGATAGGCCTCTTTTCCATTGCCCTTCTGCTTGACCATATGGCCGGATCAATCAGTCAGCTGAAAACCTAAATATAGAGGCAAACCACATACAATTCAGCTCACTCTACTATTTGTTTTTACTTTTCCACTAACAAAAGTAACTCACAGGAGAGTCTTTACTGTCATTAAAATTTAAGTGTCAACATCAGTCACTAAATCTCATTCTTAGGTGAGTTTTACTTATATATACACACCTAATCTAATTTCTCTATGAAATAATAAAACTTCACTTTCAGGAAAAGTGATTGACATATTTAATAGATCTGATATGTATATAAAGGAGGATTTTTTGGCAGTCTTGAAAGCATACTTCTCAGGCACCTTTCTTATTCTTTGGGCTACAGGTATACACTTATTTGTACTCATGTTTTACCTTTCATAGTACTTAAACATCTTTATGTGACTTTCTCATGTTAAGCCTGTGAGAGTAACAGAGAGTGTACTATTACATACAATTTATCAATAGGGAAATAATATTCAGAGAAGATAGTTGATGTGCTTGAATTAATTTAGCCAGCAAATGGCATATAAACCATTAAAACTTAAGTTCATTGTTTTAATTTATAATATACCCCTTTCTAAACCAAGACCTGCTTTAAAAAGGTTCTAGGGTTTTTCTGAACCTTCACTCTGTCTGTATTTCCACAATGGCAGATTTCCCAAGGATTAACAATGTGCTAACTGGATGGAAACCAGGAAGGAGAGCTAAAATCCCAACATGGACCCTTGTGAAGCTTGGCACAAGCAAGTAGTTGAGGTAATTCCTCATATAATTTATGTAGAAACCTATCCCTACCTTTAGAGCTGAATTATCAGAATAATATACGAGCATTTTAGTGTTTTCTGATGGGTATGTAGGGAAGAGGTGTACTTATAAGATTGTAAATAAAGGAGCACCAAGTAATTTTTGTTGTCTTTTCCATATTACACGAGCAGAATGAGCTGCAAAGATAGTGGTAGAAAAATGCCAACATCTAAAGAATATTCTAATTCCAATATATTTTAAGAACTTCCAAGTCATAATAGACAATTGAGGGACACATGGGTGGCATAGTAGATTAAGCATCTGACTTCAGCTCAGTTCATGACCTCCTGATTTTTGAGTTTGAGCCTCACATCTGGCTCTGCACTGACAGTGTACAGCCTGACTTGGGATTCTCTCTTTCTCTTACTCTGCTCCTCCCCAACTTGTACTTTCTCTCTCTCTCTCTTTCTCAAAATAAATAAATAAATAAACCAAAAAAAAAAAAAAGACAAAAAAGAATAGACAATTGAACAAAAAAATATTTAGCACTGTCATAAGAAAATATGCACTTGCCTTACTGGCACAATATTTGATATTTAAGTATCATAAATAAATTCAAGACCTACCTAAAAGGAATTAGTAATGAATTTTTTCTTTTTGCTATATAAAAAACTATTTCAATATCTGTGATGAGGTATCAGTATTGCACTGTACTTTACATTTTCATTAAATTTTTTTTAACATTTTATGTATTTTTACAAGATAGAGAGTGAACAGAGAGACACAGAATCTGAAGCAGGCTCCAGGCGCTGATCTGTCAGTACAGAGCCTGACACAGGGCCTGAATCCACGAACCATGAGATCATGACTAGAGCTGAAGTCAGATGCCTAAACAACTGAGCCATGCAGGTGTCCCTACATTTTCATGTTTAAATAAGGCAGTCCTAGAATCTAGATACTTGAATTTTTAAGTAAATTCTTTTGGGACGTAACTGCTAACATCTAGTTTTTAAACATTAAAACACCACACCTAACAACCTTGTGCAGCTAAATAAAATGTGCCAATGAGCCATACCTGGTAAGCTCTGATATGTGACCTTTATCGGAATACCACAAAAGTGTGAAGTGTTAAACGTGTCCTCTTACCATAAATAATTATAATAGGCTATAAAAAACAATTTCCTGCATGAATGAAAATTTACTAGATAGACAATGAAACTAGAAAACGTAACTCATTAACTGGTAGGAAAATAAGCAGTCCATAGAAACTGACCCTGAGATAACAGATTGTTGGAATTAGGATAGAATAACATTAACAAAGCTATTATACACACGATCAAGAACTCAGAAGAGATAGGCTATTAATAAATGAACAGAAGAAAAATGTAAGTAGAGAAATGGAAACTATAAAGGAAATTGAATAGATTTTCTAGAAGTAAATAGTAAATTAAAAAATTAAAAAATTTAACATTAAAAATTACTGGATAGGTTGAACAGAAGTAAAAAAAAAAAAAATAACAGTAAAAAGAAAAACACCATAAAAACTGGGAGAAAATGAACAGAGTCTCGGTGAACCAGGGGAAATACAAAATATTCCATCATACATATTATCACTTCCAACAAGAAAAAAAAAAAGAGAAAAAATTGGGCCAAAAAAAAGTTTGATAAAATGTTTTAAAAAATTCCCTAAAAACATTAAGGGAAATTTATTTTAAAAACCCAAAAAACTAATGGAGATGGAATCAGTTGCAAGCGGTCTGTCTGTTAAGGATAAAAACTTATACTGTAGTATTTCCAATGTCCGTGGTGTAAATATTCCAATCAATTTCAAGCTACTGATGTGATTTAACAAGAGAACAAAATTTTATAAGTAAAATCTCTAATAGTAAAATATTGGATATTTTTTTCCACTAAGAGAATATATTTATTGTACTGGAAGACCTAACTAATGATATAAGACAACACAATCATCAATAAATGTTAAATCTAGTGGCTTGATTAAGTATACACAATATCACTCAATAATCTTATACTTCCTGCCCTAAATTATAAAAAAAAAAGCTGAGATCCATTCTTAAAAAAAAAAAGCATGCATTCTTAAGGATAACTAAAGCCCAGAAAAAGCCCAGAAATGCTAATAAATATTCCTAGATTAATAAATTAATTTTGAGATTAATGTAACTAAATGTTGTACCTGACAATGAATTGGACTCCAGCCTTAAAAAAAAAAAAAAAAAAAGGAACACCAAAATAACCATAAAGGAATACTTTACAAAGTATAAAGGATATGCTTGATTAATTTAGGATATGGATTTTGGATTTGATAGTAAAATTGAATTAATGTCAAATTTCTTCATTTTGATAGCTGTTCTCAGTTTCTACAATGTAACAGTATTGTTCTTATGAAATAACAGTGAAATTTTGGGCGTAAAGGAAACAAGTGTTTCCAACTTTTAAATGAATCAGAAAAAAATCTTTGTCATTCTACTAATACCATAAAATTCTATCTGTAATATTTACATGTATACATAATATAAAATATAGTGAAATTATATAGAATACATATACAAACATATATGACAGGTTTATAAAGAAAGGCAAATAAAAACAACTGATAAATTTGGTTAAAAAGTAATGAGATTCCTTGAACTACTTTTGCACTTTTTATGTTTGACACTATATCAAAACATAATGTTATAAATTTAAAAATGAACAAGTATATAACCATAGCTGTGGCTATACATTGCCAGCATTTCCATGGAGCAATAACTATTTGAATTCCAGTAGCAAGTCTCTACATATAAACATAAATTCTAACACCATCATAAATCCTGTGTCCTAATCAATAAACTTGGTGGTGTTAGTTTTAACTACACCTAACATATTTCACTCATTTATGTGCCTTACACCTAAAGGCAGAAGAGTTTGCAACACTTAGTCTTAGCAAAGTAAAGATTGCTATAGGCTAGAATCGATAATATGCTAGATAGAATATTTAACAATCAGTTCTTTGTAGTGGAAAAAAAAAAAACTCCTATTTGTAACATCTGCCAATATACATAGCACAAATACTCCCACTATGGCCATTTTAAAGCTACCAACATGAAATTATAAAACAATGCTGGGAAGAGTTGTACAATCAGCATTTATGAGCTGCTGCAAGCCAGCTCTAGGACATTACTGGCTGGAACCGCCAATCTATACCAGATTTCCCTAGTTCAGATGGAATGTAAAGATCATGCAGACTTGAAGAGAGTATATAATAGGGAAAGAGAAATTACAGTCAGAAATGGAAAGAACAATACTTAAGACCTTGCTATGGGAATGTGTAAAATTTGCTAATGGTATATGCATCTAGTCTGAGGAAGAAAGTTTAGAATAGCAGTTTAGAAAGTTTACGACTGCAGGCCGTCCAGTTTGAAGTATACTTTGCCTTCCTGAATATTTAATCAGTTGAACTGCTGAGTTATTTCAACTTGCCATTTCAACATACTATTTTCCTAAGGTGCATTTTCCCTTTTGCTTTCTCATTTACAAAACTGATCTAATTTCTTTCAAATACTTAAGTGGAGCTATGGAGTTATCAGTTTTGTTTTTATTAATTCTCTCCCATCTATTAAAAACAAACAAATTACAGACTAACCCCTATCTATTTGAATGACAGTTTTTGGTTTAAGAGCGTAAAGCAATTCACAGACTTGAGGTAATTTTCTCACTCAATGGGACTATAACATTTTCCACTTACCTTCTGTGATTAATGAGACACTATTAAAAAAAATTAAGCTTGTCAGAAAATAGGGTGGGATTCAGCAAAGTCCCTGAGAAAAATTGATATACATATGCAAATTTGTAATTGTAATTACATTTTTTATTATGTTGAGCTTCTTTGGTTTTAGTGCCCCAACCAGATTGTCTCACTGTTACATAACATGGCATTTTAGTCCTGGTGGCTGGCAAATTACTAGTCTTCTTTCTCAGCTTAAATTATGTCCTTGTTTTCTAAGTGTTTATTCTATCTCAAAGTTTCTCACCTTGTGTAATTTCAGTGTTAAGCAGGTCAATAATTCTGTCACCGATTATAAATGGTTGAAAATTTATACTGTTTGCTGCTATCTAATTAGCCTTCCACATTTTCATGGATGCTGACAAAAGATATGAGCCTTGTGAGACAGGGAAAAGGAGGGTTTATTACACCCAGCACACCATCCAACATGGGTTTCCTGTTTACCATGATACCTTCTGCTCCTAAGTCTCAAGAGGCTGAAGTTTCAAGTCCAGTGGCTTTGCCTCAGAGCTGAAGAATCCAGAGATTAGAGGGCATTGATCTTTTATATTTGGCTTTAGGCAAACTTTCATAGATTTTTCCACAGAAGGAGACATTAAATATATTGTTTTACATAGCAAAAATCTCACCCTCTATGCTGGAAGGAGATACTATCTCAGCCTTCCAAGGATGCTCACTATATAAGCACTCCTGAAAAGATATACTGGAGCAAAAGCTGTCAATGTGTCTGCTAACAAGATGTATGGAAATGAGATATCCATAGAATGTTTTCTTTTAACACCATATAGTACAAAAATTCTTACCAGACTGTTAGGAGGATTAAAAAGATATGATTAATAATTTGAAATTTAAGGCATATTGCAAATATAAAATCTCCCCATTGAATTTAATGCATTTGCCAGTCATTAACACTTTGGTGTGCAAACATTTACTGGGTATATTTCAAAGTTAAAATATAGTAAGGGATGGCTTTATGGTGGAGGAGAACCTACATCCATCTCTACTAGATAGGTAAGAGACCACTGGAAAGCAAAGATACTCTTGGTCTTTTTGGGAATGGAGGAAAGTGATGATTTAAAACTTAAATTAAAATTCCAGACAATTTTAGCCATGCTGTTACCATTTGCACTTCAATCTGCATAAACTTCTATTTGTGTGTATGACTGCACATTCAGAGTAATAATCTTTTTTCTCTTCATAATGGATGTGCATCAATGTTTTCTTTCTGATTGACCTTTTCCCTGATTTTCATATTTTATCTGTGACTTTCCATTATCAAACCAATGTTGCTTTTTTTTTTCTTTAGCATGCACTTTCACATTCCATGTGTCTCTTCCTCTTTTTCTGTTTTATTCTCCATTGATTGAAGGTAGTACTTTTGCTAATGTCTATGAAATATGTGTCCCTGCAATTTCCCCATCCTGTACTTTTGTGTAACAAATTGCCACAAAATTACTAGCTTAAAACAACACTCATTCACTACTTCACAGTTCTGTAGGGCAGAAGTCTGGGCACGGCACAGCTGGGCTGTAGGATCATGGTCTTCCAAAGCTGAAATAAGTTGTTGGGGTGTTCTCACCTGCGTGCTCTGAAGAACAATCTGCTTCTAGGATCGCTCGGATAGTTGGCAAAATTTAGCTCTCTGCTGCTTGTAAGCTGGTCTCCATTTCCGTTCTGGCTGTCAGTCAAGGTTCACTCACAGCTCCTGAAAGCCTCAACTTCTTTCCCAAACCCGCGAGGGCCAGTCCAGTACAGCCACCGCCTGCTGGAGCGCCCAGGGCCTCCGCACTCTTGCTGTCAGCTTGCCGCTGCTTAACCCCGCGCACCACCCACTTCCCCCTGACCCTTGACTGGGCCTGCTCCAATCCAAGACTGAGCGAGAACCCGCACGCCCTGTCCAGGTGTGGGGCATATGGGGCTTCTGCAGGCAGGACTTCCAAACGCAGCTCACCTGAGAACTCCATCTCCTTCCAGCAAGTGCTGTGAGTCCCTGCGAGATTTGATTTGCACGCTGGGAAGGGGTCAAAGCTGAGTTTCAGCCGTTTCTACCCTCTTCTGAGATCCCCATCCCCCTGTGGCCCTTCTGCCAGGCTGCCTTCACTTTAGAATTCTGCCTATCACAGGGATCACCTGATTTGGCCAATCCATCTGGGATGATCTCCCTTTTAAAAAGCCAGTTTTGCAAATAAAATAACCTAACCACAGATGTGCTATCCTTTTCTATGCATGTATCACCCCCCCACACACACATTCCCTGGGAAGAATTATACAAGTGTGGGTCATTGAGATTATTTTCAGAATTCTGCTTCAGCATGCATTGTATAATGAACTTGTAATGTTGTATTACAAAGTTTCCCATGAAACATCTGCAATTTTACTTTTAAACTAAGACTCAAAAAAGAAAAACAAAAGTAGGATTTTCTTTTATGATCAAGCTGTTTCATTTCTTTAGTAGCCAAAAAGATCTGCTATTATACATGAAACAACGAGTCATGGCAGAAACATGCAAAACCTCTTTATAATATAAAACTATTCAGCATTTTAGAGCTTGTTACCAATTAATAAGCAGAACATATAATCCTTGTTCTTGAAAACTTACATTGTTTTTCAGAGAAGAGAGATAAATAGATACGAATTTAAAGCTGGCATAAGAAAGCTTAGTGCATCAATAAATGTCCTTAAGCATATTACTAACTAAAAATGTGGTTGAAATGACATTTTTTATGGGAAGTACATTATATATTGCTGGGTAACAGCATTACAGCAAAGTTATAAGCTTAAAACAATGTACTTTTATCTAATAGTTTCTCCAGGTCTCAGGTTATCAAAATGTTCCAAAGTAATGCAGGGCTACATTCTCAACTGGAGGCTCAATTTGGGAAGAATCCACTGCCAGCTCACTTGGTTGTTGACAGGATTCATTTCCTTGCAACTGTACTACTGTAGGCCTCAGCTTCTTCCTGGCTGTTGGGTTGAGGCTGTCCTCAGCTCTTAGATGGTGCTGAAATCCCATATCATGTGGACTTTTCCAACATGAACACTTAACTTCAATTAGGAAGAAAGGAGTCTGTAACATGGGTCTGCTAGCAAAACGGAATCTTATGTAATGTAATGCAATCACAAGAGTGATATCTCATCACCTTTTGATATATTCTATTAGTTAGAAGTAAGATACAGTGGCAGTTAAGGACTATGGATTATATAAAGGAATTACCACCAGGACATGGGTATCATTGGTAGGGGGCATTTTAGAGTCCATCACTGTAAAAACAAAGCTGGAGAAATCATCATGAAATTAAGATGGATGAGAAGGAAAGAATAATTATGGGCTTTGAATGATAGGTAATGATTTGGAAAGATAGATCTGGAGGGTGAAGGGATGACTATAATTGTGAACCCTGATAAGCCAACCAACACCAATGGTCTTTGCTGTGGAAAATGGCAACTACATCAAGTGGATGATAGCTCTGATAGAGAAAACCTCTAAAAAGCCAAGATCAGAATAGTTCCATTCATGGGCAGGTACACTAGAAGTCTGTCTCACAGATGATCTGAACTTCTTCTTATCCAATATATCAGACAAGTCTCAGAGACTGTAGAAATTAAACTGAAGTGGACTTAAACACAGTTTATTAACTAATGAAGTTGATAGGTAGTTTAAGGAGTCCACCAGAATTCAGTGGTAAAACTGACAGTATTTAATAATATCTTATTTACCATTTAATAATTACCTTTTCTTTTTAGATTTCATTCTTAGAAAATTTCTTTACATGGTGTAACAAAAGTGATTTGCCTGTTCCTCAGTTCATATCCAAATCAAAAGAAGAATGTTACTCTCCCAAAGTCATCCCTGAAAAAAAAATCACTGTAATTTATCCTTCATAGATTACATAAACCCTTCTACATCAATGACCTTATCTTGTGGGATGGAGAACTAAAATTGGCCAGATGGCCTGCATCAGGTTTTTGGTTTTTTTTTTTTTCCAAAGGAAAGGCTTTCATCTGATTTGCAACTTCAAAAGCTGAGAGAAAATAAGTAAACTCCACTGTTTTTTTTAAAATGACAAACCATCCCCTAAAAATGTAATAGATATTAAGTTATGATAAAGTTATCATATAGATATATATTTGCCCTAAATGTTTTCACTTATTAAACAAAAGTTACATTTAAATATTCATGAGTAATAATCAGGAATACTCAGCAGCATGTGAAAGTATTTTGTAAAGTATAAAGTAGCAAACATGTTAGTTATTTTTTGTTAGTTATTTTTATTAAATCTTTAAAATTGGTATTTAATGATTTTTAATCAACATAAGGATATTGATACAGACTTTCAGTGTGACTTTAGACATCATTCAGTATAATAACATGTGTAACAGTAATGGATGGATTATTACCCAAAGCATTTCCACCTATCTTGAACTTCTTATCATAACTAACCATACTTCTCTCTAAAGAATTGAACTAGTAACCTCCAGTATATTCTCTGCTGTAGTGTATCTACTGAACAATATTATTTGTTTTATACAGAAATCTCCAGATGAAATCCCACAAGATTTCCACAAGAATGACATTATACTTAATTTGGTAGTCATGGAGTACATTTTTATTTTTAAGCATAAGTGAATATATTGGGTAATCAAATAATCAGTATAAAATAATATTTCATTTTTTTAATCTCAATCTTTTGGTTTCTGGGTAGCAGTTATCAGAATCTTTTTCACTTTCTCTTAAACTGTCTCTGTCATAAATATTTTAATTAAATCCAGACCAAATCAATATGAATTTATTCATTTATTTACAAAGTGTTCTATTTAAGTCCATTTACATGGATGGATGGATGCCATATAGTGTGTAGGGCCACTATACCTTCTGTTTTGCCAGAGACATACTAGATTTATACATGTTGTCCCAGAAAAATTCCTAAAAGCCCCTCCTTTCATTTTCACTGGGTATGTGATAAATTACATGTCTCCCTATCACTGCATCCCACCATGTGCTCTGAGATTGTTAGTGGATTATTATTTTTTAAATCCTAAATGTCATAATTTTACCTGTAACTATTTTAAAAGGACACTTGAAAATATCGATCAGACCAGTAGCACAACAATAAATAATAATAACTCCTTAATACCAATACATATCCAACCAGTGTTCAAAATATCTCAAATGTTTAGTATATTTATAGCTTGTGTGACTAGATTCTCTACATTGCAACTGGTTTATATGGCCCTTGGCAGTAACTCTACTCTATCTCCAGGGATGTCTGGAGCCATACTAATGACTACTGGTCAATATAAGAAGGAAATGCCCTAGCTAGTTAAATAGTTGAACTATTTAATGTCTCAACACTTACCTGGAAGGATTCTGTGCCAGTTTATCCACAGTGATAACTGTTAAGTGTATAGACTGAAGATCATGACTGATTTGTCTAGTTATACACCTTGATTTTGGCTCTGTGACCATTAAGGTATAGTAGATTCCTCAGTAAACATGTGACTTAGCTTTCCTGAGACCAACATATCTCACATATATCTTGACGGTTCATAATCTAAAGAAGTGAATCTGGTACACCTGAAAAAGGACATTGAAGACTGCAACTGAAATTGTGTCTGGACTTTTTTTCTCCTGGTATATTGGTCTTTATAAAAGCATTAATTAGATATACCATGGTAGGCCATGGTGAGTCTTTTCAATTACTTGGAATGATGTCTAATTACTACAGTAATAGTAGCTGCCATTGATGACTACTGCTTAACTCCATTACATTGTTAAAAGCTAAGAGAGCATTAATAAAATTTTTACATACCTTATTTACTTACTGGATACTGCACGCATCTGTAATTTAAAAGGTTTCTTGGTCTATTAGTTTCCATGAAGTACAGTTGGTAATACAAGGTAAATGTTTGGTATGTTCCCTTTTTTAAACAGTTTTCAAATTTATGAATTATTTTCCTTAGGATTGTTGGCAGGACTAAAAACCTTTAGTTTTTAGACTGAGGGCCTTAGTTCCTCACCGGCCATTGGTCAGAGGCTTCTTTTAATTGCTTTCCCATTGAGCCTCTCCAGTAAGGCAACTTGCTTTATCAAAACGTGCAACTGAGAAAACAACAGAGACAGCAAACAAGATGAAATTCTCAATCGTTTGAAACTGATGTCCCACCACCTTTACTGTAGTCTGCTGGTTAAAAGCAAGTTATAAGAAGCAGCCCATACTTAACTAGGGGGTATTAAACAGGGCTTAAAAACCAGGAGATGGATACCATCTTAGAAGTCTGCTCATCACATATGTATCCACATAAAGTCAGAAATTCAGAGAATATATTGGGAATTAGAATGAGGAGAGTTAATACTCTAAAGATTTATGAATAAATATTTTTAGAAGAAATGAATGATATAAATACATACATTTGGGGGAAAAATAATATAAAACAAGATAAATGCACTGAAAACCACAAGCCACAAAAAGCCACAATGTAATTACAATTATAAAACACCAAAAATAAATCTTTTTTAAAAAGATTAAAGATGGATCACCAAGGATTAATATTTATGCTGGCAGCAGATTTCACATCAGCAATAATAAAACTTAGGAAAAAGTAAAACAGTATCCTCAAAGGTAAGAACAAAATTTCAATTTAAGATTCTAAGGCCCTTGTGTGGCTTAGTTGGTTAAGCATCTGACTCTTGATTTCAGCTCAGGTTATGATCTCATGGTGAGACTGAGCCCTGTGTTGGGCTTGGCACTGGGTGTGGAGCCTGCTCTAGAGCCTGCTTTAGATTATCTCTCTTCCTCTTCCTCTGCTCCTGTCCTGCTTGCACTCTTATTCTCTCTCTCAAAATAAAAATAAAAAAAGATTCTATCTCAAATAAAACTATATTTCATGACAAATGGTGATGTATTTCTTTCATTTATTACAGGAATTTCGAATCCATATATTTCAAGAAAAAGGAAAATTATTCCCAACAAAGGGCTCAATCAGATGGCATAAGGTACAGTGAGAAACATTGGCAAATTAGCTAGTAAATGTTGACATAAATTTAATTTAATTTTGTGGGAAATAATAATGATAATAAATTTTAAGTTATGGCATTAGAAAATAAGACTTGTTTGACAGGAGCAAACAATTCAGGAGGAACTTGATAAAAAAAATTCTTCTGAAATCCATATATTAATAGTGAGAAGAGTTAAATATTGATTAACTTTAGACTTTGTTGCAAACATATGGTAAAAATTTAGAATACCCATTAAAATAATGGAAATAGAGATAAAATTACAAGGATTACAAGGATAAAGAAAAATTACAAGATAAAAATACAAGGAAAAACAAGATATTACAGGAAGAAAAAAATCAATGGAGAAAATAAAAATTAAAAATACAAATAAAATGCATGACATCAAATTGTCATCATTTTCAAGGCATTAAAGTGCACCTAATCTCTCAGTTAAGAGAAAGAGCTTTTCAGATTTTGTATAAAAATCAGCTAAGCTTTTATAGTGTAAAAACTCCCTTGGCCCAAAAGGTGAGGGGCTTGCAAATGAGGATACCAACCATTGTTTGATCTCAAACTCTATTCGGGTAAAAGCTCAAGGCTTGAGCTGAAGAGCCAAAAATTAAGTCCTCCATTAAGAGAAACCTCGGGCTGCACGTAGCCCCAGTCCCAGTCCCAGGAAAAGCCTCAGACTGTTCAAGGCTAAAGCCATCCTCAGACCGCCCTCAGTTCAGCTAATCAAAAAGAAAAAATAGAAACATTCCTATAGTCTGAGTCAAGACTGGAAACTGCAGATACAAACTAGCTCCTTCCGCTTCTGTACCATTGCTTAAGGCTTGAGTTTCAGCCTCCCCAGAACTATCAGGCAGCGGCACACTGCCCAAGGCTGAAGAAACTGGCCACCACATCACTCCACCACACTACCCTGGCAACACCTAATCAGGGAAGGCCAGCAGCCACCCTCCGCCTTACTGAAGGAAGGGCCTAGGGAGAGAGAAGTTAACCTGTTAGTAGCCGAACAAGACTCTAGACTCGCTCTATGATTGGCTAAATTCAAAGGTATCCTAAATGTTGTAATTGGATCCCGCCAAAAACCTGATAGCGGGAACCAATCAAATATGGTATGTATTCACATTTAAATATTAACCAATAACAAACCTGTAACCATAGAGATCTCCTGTCCCTCCCCACGACTTGTTTACTCCTGTCTATAAAAAGGCTGCAAAGGCTTTGCTCAGGGCCTCTCAGCGTCACCGGCAATGAGTGCGCGGAGGTCTGGGTTCGAACCTGCAAATAAACAACCCTTGCCGATTGGCTTTGACTCTGGTCTCTGGTGGTCTGTTTTTGGGGGTCTCTCGAACTCTGGACGTTTCAGAGCAACCTAGCTCCTCCTGGCTGCAGCAAGTCCCTGAGATGTAAATCTTTTTTTTTTTTTAATGTTTTTATTTATTTCTGAGAGACAGTGTGAGCAGAGGAGGGTCAGGGAGAGAGGGAGATACAGAATCTGAAGCAGGCTCCAGGCTCTGAGCTAGCTGTCAGCACAGAGCCTGATGCGGGGCTTGAACCCATGAACCATGAGATCATGACCTGAGTCGAAGTCGGACGCTTAACTGACTGAGCCACCCAGGCGCCCCTGAGATGTAAATCTTTAGTGACCATTGTGATTAGAACGGTCAAACATGTTCTTCAAGTGACTGTTAAGCAACCCCCACCTCCAACCGCAAAATTCTCGCTGCTGTACACGGGCTTCACCCCTCTCCTTATGTAAACCCTGAGTCTTGGCGTGGCAGGGAGCTCTTCCGAGGACTCTTTGGGTGCTTGGAAGGGGCCGTCCGGGTGGACTAAAATAAACCTTGATAACCAACTCCTTTTGTGTTTTGTGGGCTTTGTCCTCGGTGATTCTCCTTTGGAGAAGGTGAGCTAACAATAGGTGCTACATATAAAAACTTATAATGAAAATGATAAAAATATTAGAAAAAGATTTTCCAAGAAAATACAATTGGGATGAAATTTATTTAGTTATAGTAGCTTTAGTGAAATTAGACTTTAATATTAAAAGGATTATTAGGATTAAAGTTGTCATTCAAATCCTAGTCATTAGTAAGATATTATAATTTTTAACTTATAAGTTCCTGATAAAAATGTGAATCAATAAGAAAAATACAAATTAATAGAAAAAATGACAAAGTTATTATCATCATGAGAAGATGTTTTGATTATATATCAAAAATACTAGACATTAGTAAAATCTATATGAAAAATAAAAGGAATAAATTTGAGATAGAAGGCATATAGAAAATCCTGAAATGAACGATTGGAAAATGTAGTCTTCCCAAGCGTGAACTATTGACTTACAATTATTGATTTTTCACATTATTATATAGCAAGTACAACATTTGATTAAAATTATTTTGATTAGATAACCCATGTCTCTGATGAAATGGCTATATTTTACATTAAACAAGAATAACATAGTGATACCACAAAGCCCAATGCCATGACAAACACTGTTGATTTTCCACCAGTATCCATTTTTCCTTATTAGATTAAATAATGATTTATCATATAAGTTTAAAAGGGGAGATAGATGAACTATGGAATAGCAGAATGTAGCCATGTGGTTTAGTGCTTCTGAGAATTTTAAATGGAAACGATGTGTGCAACCTCTATATTTCCCTAAAAGAGAATTGCTTACTTTTCTTACTTTTACTGTTTTCTACTTATCATGTGTGCTGGTGAGCCAGCCAGGACAATGATTCAGTGTAAGAAAACATGCCAGGTAGTGAGACTGCAACAATAGTACAAGCAAAGACAAGGGTGCTTGAATGATGAATGTAGCAAAACTCTCTACTGGCCCTGAACTTCCTATTTATCCCTAAATGTCAGGTGATAAGAAATAAACCTCTGCCTTATTTAAGCCACTGATCTGCAGATAATCTTTATACATTCTTTTTTTTTTTAAAATATTTTTATTTATTTCTAGGAGAGAGAGAGAGAGAGAGAGAGACAGCGTGAGCAGGGGAGGGTCAGAGAGAGAGGGAGTCACAGACTGAAACAGGCTCCAGGCTCTGAGCTGGCAGTCAGCACAGAGCCCGACGCGGGGCTCGAACCCACGAACCGCGAGATCATGACCTAAGCGAAAGTCGGACGCTTAACCGACTAAGCCACCCAGGCGCCCCAATCTTTATATATTCTTGATATTAGTTCATTATTTTCTCTTCTGTAATGGATTAATTTCTGTCTTTGTAGCTTTATATTTTATTTTGATTAACAGAAGTTTGCAATTTAAAGCTAGATGGATATATCAATATTGTCTTAAAATTAGTGACTTTTTAACATATTAACAAATTCATTTATCTTCCAAGATTAGAAAAACATACCTAATGTTAACATTACATTACATTAAGTATCTAATGTACCTAAACTACTTTTTGAACATTTTATTTACTTATTTATTTATTTATTCATTCATTCATTCATTTCGAAATTTTTTCTAATGTTTATTCATTCTTGAGAGCAAGTGAAGCAGAGTGAGAGAGGGGGAGGGGCAGAGAGAGCTGGAGACACATTTCAAAGCAGGGTCCAGGCTCTGAGCTGTCAGCACAGAGCCCCATGCAGGACTCGAACCCAGGAGCTGTGAGATCATGATCTGGGCCAAAGTTGGATGTTTAACCGACTGAGCTACGTCTGCGCACTATACCTTCTAAAAATTTAAAGTTGAGACTCACATTGTATTCAATCCACTTGACAGTTACTTTAATGTACTAGGAAAGAGAAAGATGCAACTTTATTTTTTCACTTTTAAATGGATAACTGCTGGGAGCAGCAATGGCCTCGCTGGATGACAGTCACAGTGAGGAAACGGTAGCGTTTGCGCAGCTCCTGCCATGAGAAATGAAAACTGGTATCTCCTTCTACTACTACTGACTCATGTTGGAAATGAGGCTGTGGATATTGACCAGGCCTCACAATATTCCAGATCAGACCGATGATATTCCCCACACAGATTGCTCATAAGGAAAAGCATGTCCCTGCCTTTTCCAAAGAGATTTCAGATGAAAACATTGTGGATGATTGTTAAAAGGCTCTTCCTATGGGCCTTGCAGATCCAAGACTTACATAATAAAGGGGGCATGAGGCTGGCCTGAGACAAAGAGCCTAATTTAGAGTTAAGGGCAGATCTCCACCCCCACCCAATTGTTCCTGCTTGGAGCACTGGCCGCCCCCACCCCAAGGCATTTGTTATCAAGTACTTGGAGTGACGGTCTTGAATATGCTGATTGCTCCCTGTGGAGGAATATATTGAGGAACTTCTTTTGTGATTATGGGAGCAGAGGTGTCTCCTGAAAGACCTGTTTGACCCCTGCTCACAGAGAAGTAACAGCACCCTTTTATGCTAAAAACATTGTCTGATACGCTAAAGATACCTTCTTTCCCATAGGATAAGATCTAAATCCCTTACCTCAATCACTATTGATAAAGGTTATGCATGAGTCTTCTAGAGATCTATGTTCTGAGAAATTCTTACATAGCAAAGAAGTTTGTTATCAGAAATCATTGTCTAAGGCAAATGCCACTTCTGTGCTGTCCCCTAAACACTTATAAAATAAAGCTGAGTCCCAGTCAGAGCGGAGATGCCTGCCTGGTGACCAGAAAGACTCTTGGGTCACTCTCATCCCTCCCTCGCTGACACCGTCCATCCTTCAGGGACCCCTGGACCCCGGGCAAAGCCGGTCTCCGACAGATAACCAGTTACTTAGAAATTTTTACTGAATATCCTCTGCAATTGCATCTTTGTTACATCTATTAATGGGAGTCTAAAGGAATCACTACTTCAGGAATTAGCATTGCATTATTTTGTAATCCTGAAAAAGTACATTCTCTAAGATCCACTTACATTCTTCTAAAGTATTATGTATAGAATTAAAGTGCAGTAAGACATGTTTTAAAAAGGTTATAGCAGTGTTGTTTATAATTAATCAGAGAATAGAGAACCCAAATGTCAATGAACAGGAGAAAATAAATCTGATTTTTCCCATTTAAATAGGAGAAAAATAAGGTGGAAAGTCAACATTAACAGAAACATAATGTTAAGTGACAAAAGTGTAATATGAAACCACTTTTATTAATTCAGTTTTAGAAATAATCAAAACTAAATAACTTACTGGTTTTATTGTGTAACATACACACATATTATAAAATTGGTATAAGAAAAATCAAGGGAATGTTAAAAAGTTTGGAGACTATGTCTAGAAAGGATCTTGAGTCAGAATTTACTTTTAGTAATTTTTATTTTGGTATACTTTTAAACTCAGAGAAAAATAGCAAGAATAACACAGAAAATAACTGTTACCTAGGTTCAACAATTGTTAATATTTTATGCAATTAAAATAAATTATGTATGCGGGGCACCTGGGTGGTTCAGTCGGTTAAGCCTCTGACTTCAGCTCAGGTCAGGATCTCACGGTCCGTGAGTTCAAGCCCCGAGTCTGGCTCTGCGCAGACAGCTGAGAGCCTGGAGTCTGCTGAAGATTCTGCGTCTCCCTCTCTCTCTCTGCCTCTCCCCCACTCACACTGTGTCTCACTCTCTCTCTCAAAAATAAATAAATGTGAAAATGTTTAAAATAAATTTTATGCATTAAAAAATTTTATGTTAATATTTTATGCAATATTTTTGCCATTCTTTCTTTGTTGGGTTGTGTATCCACATACAGATACACGCGCAGTGTTATTTTTTATTTCTTCCAGATATTTTGAATTTCCATATACATTTATAATCAGCTTGTCAGATTCTATGAGTAGCTTACTGGGGTTGAAGAGCCAAATAAAGTCCTCCATTAAGAGAAACCTCGGGCTGCACATAGCCCCAGTCCCAGTCCCAGGAAAAGCCTCAGATTGTTCAAGGCTAAAGCCATCCTCAGACCGCCCTCAGTTCAGCTAATCGAAAAGTAAAAAGAAACATTCCTATGGTCTGAGTCAAAACTGGGAACTGCAGATACAAACTAGCCAATTTCTCACTGCTTGCCTGAAGGTCCCATGTGGGCCCTTTGAGCTCACCTCATAATTGGTCATTTTCAAAGGATTCTCAAGAGTCATGATTGGGTCCCACCAAAAGTAATGAACACCTCACAGATACTGAATGGTCAAAGCTGTAATTGTAATTGGTGCTTACGTGATGATGCTACATGTACCGTAACACCCCCATCCCTTACTCCTTAAAAACCCTGTTCGCTATTGTTCTTCGCTTCACATTGCTGCCATGACAAAGGTAGGCAGGTAAGCCCCTGCTGGAGCTTGTAATAAAGACCCTTTTGTATTTGCATCGGTGCCGGCTCCTTGGAGCTCTCTGGGACTCGCGATTTGGGCATAACAGGGTTATGATTTGGAAGGCACTGGATCTATAGACCAAATGATGGAGAAGTGACTTCCTAATGATACTGAGACATTCATATTTTGAACATGATACATCGGTCCATTTTTTTTTTAATTTGCCTCAAGTTTTGTAGTACATCAGTCCATTTTTTTTAATTTGCCTCAAGTTTTGTAGTTTTTACTGTAAAAATTTAGCATGTTTTAATTGTATTCATATGCAATGACTTTGTTTTTTTAAGTTTTTACTTTGAAAGATAGTTTAGTTTTTATGCTATTTGCCAATATTTGTTACTACTATATTACAAAATTTTTATTTTACCTTTGAGAATGTATCTGCATTCTCAGTAAATCAATTTCTTGGTTCTTAATGTTTGTTAATTTCTTAAAGATTTTTTTATAAGCAATCATATCTTCTGAACATGGAAATAGTGTTAAATTTTCTTTTTCAAAGCTGCAGGAATTTTATTTATATTTCTTACCTTATTGCTAGTATTTTCAATCAAGGCTATGTAGAAATGGTGAGAATGGACATTAGAGCCTTGTAACTGAATTTAGGGGAAGCATTTAATGTTTCACCTTTAAAAATGACTGCCAGTGTTGTAGCTGCAGGTGTTTTGTGGATACCTTTAATCATATTCAGAAGTTTCCTTTAATTCAGTTTACTGGGATACTTAAATAGATGGAAATGAGAACTTTGCCAAATTATTTTCTTCCTATATTGATATGATCTTATAATTTTTTTCCTTTATATTCAATAGGTAAATGATTCTAAGTGATTTAAAATTTTCAAAATCAATCTTGCATACATGAAACCAATGCCACTTAGTGGTTAGTTAATTTACATTGTATATACTGCTGAATGGATTTTGGTATTTTTTTCATGAGTTTTAAATCTATTGACATGCTATATTTCTTTATTTATTTTACTTGATTTTACTTGTATAGATCTGGCTTTCATATGAGGATTTACTAACGTCATAAAATGAATTGAGGTTTCTCTTCCACTTTCTGAAAAGTTGGTGGTATTTTATGAACAAGAGAACTCAACAGTGAAACACATATAAGCCTCAGTTTTCTGTGTAATATTTCTGACAAAAAATGTAATTTATTTGGGGTGCCTGAGTAGCTCAGTTGGTTGAGTGTCTCACTTTAGTTCAGGGTATGATCTCATTTTCCATTACTTTGCTTTAATCCTATCAGTTTGTAAATCCAAAGTATGATCCTGCAGATAGCATAAACTTCTCTAGCTTTTTAATCCATTTTAATTCTGTCTTTTATAACTCCTTATACCCTTAAAAGTTTAAAATATTGACATAAATTATTGGATAGAGGTTATTTTATGATTTGTTTTCTATGTATCCAATTGCTGCCCCCCAATTTAATCCTCCTCTTTTATCTTTATTAGGGTAAATCTAGTATTTTATTTTGTTCTTACTATTTTAGTATATTTCTTCCATTGACTCAGTATCTATGCATTCTTACATATTTTACTTAGTTCTCTAGAGATTAAAAAAATGCATTCTTAGTCTATTACATAAAAGAACTATTGCCATAGACAGATACAATTTAAGAACTTTGCTATAGACAGATACAATCCCCATTCTGTTGTGGTATTGTTTTCATGTATAAAACATATACATATATTACAAACCACAGTATCCACATTTCCATCTGGTTTCATTTCTCTTCATCTTAAATAACCTATATACTGTTATTGGCAATGTAGTTCTCCCAGCTGCATATTTATCATATTTTGTTTATGTACAGAAGCCATTATTTTGCTTTCACATGAAGGATAGATTTCCTGGATTTGGAATTTTGAGGTAACAGATTTTTCTTATTTTCCCCAATCTATTAAGATTTGTTTTATTTTCATCTTCTACGTTGAAAGAAAAGAAAAGAATAAATAAAAGAGAAAAGAAAAGAAAATGCAGCTGCCTTTCTTATTATTATCCCCTTATATGTAATCTATTACTTCCTTTTGGATGCTTTAATGATATTTGCTTTATTTTCAGATTTTGAAAATTTGACTCTGTTTCCCTAGAAGTTATTTTCTTTGTATTTATACCCACTGGAGTTTATTGACCTTCTTGGATGTAAATATCTATGTCAGTTAATAAATTTGGGAAGTTTGGGGACATTATTTCTCCAAATATTTTTTCTCTCTCTCTCTGACTTCACTTCAATATATATATTAGATGGTTTATATAATCGCATGGCTCATTGAGAATCTTTTAATTAAAAAAATACTTATTTCTCTATTTTGATAATTTTGATTATCATAATTATAATCATGATAATTTGATAATTATTTTGATAATTATATTGGTCTATGTTCAATTTAACTGGCTTTTTTTCTGACTTTAATCTGTAGTTATCATCCAGTAAAACTTTAGTTTCATATTTTATAAATTTTAATTCCAGAACTCCTAATTTAAAATATATTTGCCTCCTTTTTTGTGGAAATATCCTATTTATTATAGATTTATTACACAATTTATCTGTAAGTTCTTTAACATATTTGTGAAAGCAACATTATAGTCACTGTCTACTAATTCTAACATCTGTGTCATTTCTGTGTCAGTTTCAATGGATTCCCTTGTCTATTGAACATAGGTCAATGTTTTTGTGTTTATTCATGTCTAATAATTTTGTTTTATTATATACATGACATTGTAAATTGATAAAGTGTAGACACTTTGAAGAGTGTTGATTTTTGTTCTACTAAATAGTGTACTTGGCTGGAATTAACCAAGACATATTACTCCCTTATACCATATAACAGTAGTTCAGTAGTTCTAGCCCTTTAGATTTTGCATTCCTCGAGAAGTTCTGGAAACTTCTCCATGTGTCTATAGTTCAGAATTCAGCCAGAGATTTTCAGTGAACTTTATACAAAGATTTTGGGGTTCACTGTTTTTCAATTTCTTCCTTTCTGAGATCTTCTTTACTTTTCATCTCTACGGAGGATCCAACTCTGTTTTTCAGTTCATGAGCAAGTAAGCAGCAAATTTCTACAAGACTTCATGTCACCTTCAACCAAACCAATTGAGTGGAGAGTTCTTTCTGGATAAAAGTCACAAAACACAGCTTCTAGTCATTGCTTCTCATTTAGTCATCAATTTCCTTGTAGTTTCAGCCTGGTTTTGGCAACTTTCCAGTGCCTTCATGTGGCTGACTTTGATACTTTGTTCAGACATATAACTTTTGTTTGTAAGAGGATAAGTCTGATATGAGCTAGCCATTACCTGAAACAGAACTATACTATGCATAATTTTTCTTTAAATATAGGTATTGGGTTCATATGTTCTCCATTTATTATAATTACTAGAATAAATATTTTCTATATGTCACAGTAAAACATAATTAGATTTTTTTTTACCACAGTGATATAAAGAGACTTTTGAAATGGCATTGATTTTAATTTTTTTTTTAAGTATAACTGCTTATTTGTACCTGTACTTTTCTGTTCGTGGAATTAGTTTTTTTTCTCTTGACACTCCCATGAGTGGGAAATTTTATCGAATTTTCTTGGAATTTGTGTCAGGTTTGAAGCTGGAAGCATTTATTTCTATGTCAAAAACACAGACTTCATCTGTAGACTGGGTGGAATTATAGCATGGATATATGTTTCTCTAGGATTCCAAAGTCCACTTTAGCAGTCCTAATTTCTCTTTAGGAAATTGTTTTCTTTTCTTTAAGTACTAGACCTTTGAGAATATATGGTATGAAAATGTTGTGGTTCTCTTTTATTCCACTTGCAGAATGGGTGAGATAATGGTAGCAGTGAGATAAGAATGTAGGGATTAGACTGGCAGAGTAATTCAATATTCAGCATTTCAACCAAGCCCGTTTCAGCTACCAATCTAATTTCCTCTATTTGTGCTACATTTTTTCCCTTCTGTTGGTTATTCAGAGAAGCTCTCTTATCCACTGTAGTTGTCACCTATGAGTACTGGTCTCTAACTTTCTGGATTGGCTTTATTCCTGAATGGGCAGACATTTTTCTGTCTCCTGTCTCATTTGTTTTTATGTGTTCATTTTTATTGTCATTTTATAAGATCCTGAGAGCAGAGAGAAACAGACATGGAGCCATCTTTCATTAGCCACCTTAAACTCACTACCTTCATATACATCATTTTATTGGCTTAAACTGATATCATGGTCAATACAAATGTGGGCCTTTTGTATCAAAACTTTTCAAATAAACTGGTTCTTTTCTAATCCTATGTAGTTGTTTTTAACATTGAAATTGAAATGTTTTATATATAATCATGTTAGATTTCATTTCAAGAATTTTAGACCTTCTTGTTAACCTTTTACAGTGCTTTTGACTCTATTTTGTCATCTGAAATATCACAGCTCCCTCCTGCCAATATGCCATCTGTGATGACATATGGTGGTTTAACTTCTACAGCATGATTTGAAAAGGGTCATTGCATCACTGTCAGCCTGAATCCTACTTTAAATAACTAACCCGAGGCCCCTTTCCTGGTGCAGAGGCAATTTTCTTGCTCTTTTTGAATTGTTCCCTTGATAACAATGAAAGGTATTTGTTAAACACAAAAGTAAATTTTAATGAATAAATGCCAAACATCTTAAGTGGATTATCTCTATTAAATATCAAAACTGTAAGGATGTACTATTTATCTTATATTATTGATGAAGACACTGAAGCGGAAGTGGTTTGTGTTATTTTCTTGGGTTACACAGACAACAATTGAAAAGAATGAGATTTGAACTCAGAGTTTATGTCTTCAGAACTCATGATCATTCCACTTTAATTTCAGTGTAAGGAAATAGCAGAGCTCAGTAATTCTAATTCTTCCTATATGCTGATCCTGAGGTAGTCTTTAAAAGGAGTATCTCAATCTGCCCTAGTTTTTTGTAGTTTCAGAAAGGATTATGTTTGCTGCAATTAACAAGCAATAAGATTTCTGAAGGTTGGCAGTTGTTTGTTTTAATTCAGTTTCACAAAGATATCAAATGCTTCTGCAATTCTTTTTATCATTCTCTCATGATCAAAATTAAAAAAAAAAATCACTCTACAATTCCAGGTGTTTCATCTGCATTCCAAAGGGTGAGAAGGAGAATGTCTAACAACAGAAAATACAAAGTAGTTTACTATGCTTCCTTTTAAGGAGCTTTCTCAATATCTTTCGCCACTGGCTAGAACTGTCACATAGTCATATATAAATATAAGGAAACGGGATGATTCACATTTCCAACTTTCCTAACTTTCCTATAGCAACTATTCTAAGCATTTAGTAGTATATCTTTATTTTTTTATCTCTCTGTATCTCTCTCTCTGTGTCCATCTCTCTTTTTCTAATATACGCATATATTTGGTCTGATTACATTTTAATTTAAATAAATTTTGCATCTTATTTTGTGTCTTACTTTAACACACCAGCTTATACTTGTACTTGTGAGATCTATTTTCCAATGTATGCATCTTCTCCAGTCTTCTGATCACTGACTAAGAATTCATGATGTGTGTCCAACATATGTCCATTCAAAAATCCCTTATCCTCACAGAAGAACCAAATGGTATACATATTGTTATATATATATGCTTATCGACCCTTGTGAGAAATTCTTTATAATACATATGGAAACATAGAATACTTAATTTGACTAATAAGTACCAGATTGCTCTCCAGAATCGCAATGCCAATATATAGTCCTTAACTGCATAAGTTTCCCTATAGCCTATATTACCAGTTGACAAAACTGAGTTTCTAAATTTAACAAGCTTAATAGACCTAATTTTTTTGCTCATTTTAAGTTTGATATCCCTGCTAATTAATTATATTCTCCTCTTCATATGCTTTTTATATTAGAATTCTCCAGAGAAAGAGAATCAGTAATTTGTTGGATTTATATTTATTATGAAAAATAGGCTCACATGATAATGAAGACTGTGAAGTCCCACGTGGTCCACAGCCCTCTGCAACCTGAAGGCCCAGGAAATCCAGTAGTATAATTCAGTCCAAGTCTAGAGTCCTGAGAACCAAGGGAGCAATAGGTATAAATCCTAGTCTGAAGACCAAAAAAGATGAGATATCCCAACTCAAGAAGGCAAGCAGGAAGCAAAAAGTGATAAATTCTTCCTTCCTTCACTTTTTGTTCTATTTAGACCCTCAGGGTATTGAATGATGTTTACCCACTTCAGGGAAGGCAGTCTACTTTACAGAGTCCACCAATTCAAATGTTAATCTCTTTGAGAAATATCCTCACAGACACACCCAGAAAAAAAAAATCTGTAATATAGACACTCATGGACAATGGAGTTAATATATAAAAGTAACCATCATTGTCTTTATTTATTTTTCCTGTGTTAGAGATAGAGAGACAGAGAGAATGCTCACAAGAGCATGACTAGGTGAGGGGCAGAGGAAGAGGAAGAAAGAGAATCATAAACAGACTCCCCACCAGCTGGGAGCCCCAAGTTGGATAATTTTAGACTAAGAGATTGTGACCTGAGACAAAATCAAGAGCTGGACGCTTAACTGACTGAGCCATCCACCACTCCAGCCATCACTGTTTTTAACCTTTTGTTTTTTCTCTGTCTGCAGTTTTCAACTTTTGTTGATTCTTTTTCACTGATAGTCTTGCCTTTTTTTGTTTTATTTGTAGGAAATCTCTATATTTTCAGATGGCATTTCCACCTAAAGCCTTGTCAGATTTAGAAATGTACATATATTCTCTAAAATTGTTTTTAACATGTTAACTTCATTGAATGAGTGTTTAGTTTTAACAACATCAAACTATTGCATTAAAAAGACTTAATGGTTATACCATCAAACTCTTCCATTTATTTTGCTTTACGAATTTTATTTTGAACTTTTATTTAAGAAGTCTCTCTCTACCCTTACCTTTTCCAGCTTCTAGAGTCTACCTGGTTTTCTTGTTCATTGCTCCTTCTTTCTACAAAGAACAATAGTCCAATATTGTTTCCATCCTCAACTCTTTTTCTGAATTTGGCTCCCTGTGTCCCTCTTATAAGAAGCCTTGTGATTACATTTGATTGATGTGAATAATCCAGAATAATCTCTGAAATTCAGGATCCTTAATTAATTAAATCTGCAACTTTACAATGTAAGATATCATATTCATAGGTTCCAGATAAGAGGACAGAGCTACCTTCTCAGGACCATTATTCCACCTACCACACATATAAAGGAAAAGATTGCAAAAAGGTATACTATAAAATGCCTAATCATAAGAAAGCTTAAATCAATATCTTAATATTATAAAGGAGACTTCAGGAGAATAAATATTACCAAGGAGAAAGAAAATTTAAATAATCGAACATTCAATTTATGAAAAATATATCCAAATGTATATGCACCCAATAGACCATTTCTAAACACATGGAATAAGTGCTGACCAAAAAGAAATTGGAAAAAAGCAAATTACCAACTGTATTTGGAGATTTCAATATTTACTTCTAAGTAATTGGTATTACAATTAAACAAATTTAAAATAATATGTTAATTTAAGGTACAGTTAATTCATATTTACAATTTTAAATTTTCATATTAACTTAGTTACAATGAACATTGATTAGGAAAAGTATATTTGAAAAATAATATCCACCAACTCAACCTACCTGATATTTATAGAACATCCCCCTTCTAAAAATCAAGATCAGGTAAGAAATTCATTAAGAAATTTTATACTTGGGAACATAACAAATAAATTTAAAAGTATATATAACTGGGGGTGCCTGGGTGGCTCAGTCGATTAAGTATCCGACTTTGGCTCTGGTCATGATCTAATGGTTTGTGAGTTCGAGCCCCACTCTGGCTCTGTGCTATCAGCACAGAACTTAGAGCCTGTTTCAAATTCTGTGTTTTCCTCTCTCACTCTGCCCTCCCTCCCTTGCTTACGCGTTCTCTTCTCTCTCTCTCAAAAATAAACATTAAAAAAAGTATATATAACTAAAACAAAGCAAAATATAATTATTTTGTGCAATAAAACTAAAGTAGTTATTAGACGGATATTTATCACTTTAAAGCTTTTATTAGGAAAAGTGTAAAGAATACAAACAGTGATTTCTATTTCTATCTTAAGAAACTAGAAAGGTAAAATTAAAACTGAAGGAACTATATTTAAGAGGTTTATAAGGATAAAAACAGAAATCAGTGAAAATAGAAGCAATAAAGGAATTAATGGTTCAAAAATTGGTTCTTCAAAAATATCAGTACAATTTGTAAATCCTAGACAAACTGACCAAGAAAAAAAAAAAAGACACAAATCACCAATACTAGGAAAGAAAGGAAACATCAATACTAGTCTTATAAATACTACAATGATAATAAAGGATTAATAACTTTATGTTGAAAAATTTAATAAACATATCAAATGGAGAATTTCTGTTAAAAATATAACTTCAAAGCTTCTCAAAAAGAAACAGATATTTTGTAGAAGAAATAGATAATAGACAATGCCTTACATGCATTGAAGCAATTGTATTTGAAGTTATTTTTAAAGCACGCAAAGAAAAATTCAGAATGAGTCAATTTCAGTGCTGAATTCTACCAGTGTTTAAAAATTAATTAAATTTTTTATGATAATTTTTTCAGAAACTAGAGGACAAAGATAAATTCAACTCATTTTATGAAATCAGCATTTCTCTGAATCTAAAATCAAAGAAAATACAAGAAAAATAGGCAGACACATGATAATATGACAAACCAACAAAACTTCATGACAATGTCCCTCATGAACATATACTTCAAATAATTTTTGTAAAGTTAGAAAATATACATTAGTTTACTGATTGCTAGCCCTCCCATATATACCAGTATTTTAATTTGTTTTATTCTACATAAATTTTTAAAAATTGTCCTGTTGATATAAATAGTCACAATTTCCTCCACTGACTGAACCAGCCAGGTGCCCCATATAGCCACAATTCTCTCTGTCTTGTCCATCTATGAAATTCTATTTTGTACATATACGACAATAAAATCATTTTGATATCTCCAAAAAATAATAAAGTTATGAAATATAATCCAGCAACATAAGAAATAGTAATACACAAGAACCAAATATAGTTTATTCCAGTAATGGAAATTAGTCTGTAATATGTTATTGCTACAATTCACCAGAATGACTAAAATGAAAGATTTACATTTCCAAATACTGTTATGAGAGGTACAACCACTTTGGAAAATATTTTCACACTCTATTGTAAAATGAAACAGCACTTGTATGAGGTGACATCTCATTGCAGTTTTGATTTGCTTTTCCCTGATGATTAGTGGTGTTCTTTTCTGTGTCTGTTGACTATTGACATGTCTTCATCAGAAAAATGTTTATTCAAGTCCTCTGACTGCTTTTTAATCAGGTTATTTTTTTAAATAGAAGTTGTGCAAGTACTTTATATATTTTGGATATTAATCTCTAACTAAATGTTTGATTTGCAAACATCTTCTCATACCTGTCAGATTGGCTATTATCAAAAAGACAAAAAATGGCAAGTGTTGGTGAGAATATAGAGAAAAGAGGACCCTTATACACTGTTTGTTGGAATGTAAGTTGATGCAGTCACTATGGAAAGCAGTAGTTTCTTGAAAAAGTTAAAAATAGAACTACCATACACTTTAGCAATTTTACTTCTGGCTGTTTACCTAAAGAGAACAAAAACACCAGTTTGAAGAGATAAATGTAACCCCCTATGTTCAATGCAGCATTATTTACAAAACCAAGATATGGAAGCAATCCCAGTGTCCTTTGTAGACGAATGTGTATAGATATGTATATATTCAATGGAATATTACTCAGCCATAAAAAGAACAAAATCTTGTCATTTGTAACAAAATGGATAGTCTCAGAGTATATTTCTCTGCCTGAAATAAATCAGGCAGAGAAAGACAAATACTGTATGATTTCAGTTGTATGTGTAATATGAAAAGAGAAATGAATGAGCAAATGAAACAAAACTGAGACATACTCATATCTATAAGGAAAATAAAAAACAACTGTTGATTACCAGGGCAGGAGCCTGAGAAAAATAGATGAAGGAGATTAAGAGGTACAAAATTCTGTTATAAAGTAAAAAGACATGGGTATATAATGTACCGCATAGAGAACACAGTCAATAATATTATAATAACTGTATGGTGACAGAGGGTAACTGGACTTACCATGGGGTCATTTTGTAATGTATAAAAATATCCAGTCCCTATGATGTGCACCTGACACTATTAGGATATTGTATATCAATTATACTTCAGTTAAAAAATAATACAGTATCATTTATATGATCTAGCAAATCTATTCTTATATATTTAAACAAGATAAATGAAAGAGCCATGCATTCACACAAAGAGTTGGATATTAGTGTGCATAGAATATTTATTTTAAATTATCTTAAACTGAAATAAATCCAAAAGCATAGGTGAATGGATAAACAAATTTTAGTATATCTGTACAATAGAATAGTGCAGCAATAAAAATGAGTGATATCCTGACACTCCAAAGCACATAGATGAATATCAAAACCATTATTCTGAGGAAGCAAAGGTAGATATTAAAGAGTAAACATGATATATTTTCATTTATATGAAACTCTAGAAATTAGAAGCCTAAAAAATAGTGTAAATAAATATCAAATTCTGACTTGGGCCATAAGTAGAAGAGTATTGACTGGAAAGGCCACAGGGAGTTATTTTTGGGCAGATGGAAATATTCAGCATAACTTTGGTAATGTTGATAGTCACACATGTGTATACATTTGCTAAAACTGACCAATGTAAAGAGTGCATTGTATGTAAGTTTTATCGCAAAAAAATGTTTATTTTTAATAAAAGATAACACCATTTTTTCCACGTACTTTATAGTGTTCCTTTTTTCATTCAGGTTTTTGACACATTTAGGCTTTATATGTTTTTTTTTTTAGGTGTGCATTTTGCTTAGGTTAGATTCAATTTTATTTTCTTCTATATGCTTCTTTTATATATACATCATTGAGAATTTCTCTACACACCTTATTATTTGTAATTATTTAAAAAAATAAATTTTTTGTATATTGTCTAATTGCCTTTCTACAAAATTGAGTAATCCAAGTAAATCTTATTCAGCAGTCTTTTTTCTTTTAAAGTTTATTTCTTTATTTTGAGGAAGAGGGAGAGAGAGCGTGAGTGAAGGAGGTGCAGAGAGAGGATCCCAAGCAGGCTCTACACTGTCAGCATGGAGACCAACACGGGACTCGAACCCATGAACCATAAGATCATGACCTGAACTGAAATCAAGAGTGAGATACTTAACCAACTGAGTCACTCAGGCACCCCAAGCAATCTTGTTGAATTTGGACAAATGTGATACTTATTTGTATTAAAGCATGTTTTAGTTTTCTATTGCTGATATAAAAACCATCAAAATTCATTGGCTTAAATCAACATGAGTTTATTTAACTTATAGTTCTAGATGTCGAAAAGGGCTTACTGGCCTGCATTTCTTATGAAGAATTCATTTCCTTATCATTCCCAGGTTCTGGAAGCTGCTTGCATTCCTTGGGTTAAGGACCTTACCTCCATCTTCAAAGCCAGCAATATAGCATCTTCCCTCCCTCTGACCTTTGCTTTCTTCTTTACATCATCTCTTTCAGGCTCTGGACAAAATCATCCTCCTTCCCTTTGATAAGGACCCTTATTAAATTGAGCATACTGAGATAATCCAGGGTAATCTCCCCATCCTCATATGATTAACTTGAGTCCATCTTCAAAGTTCCTTTTATCATGTACAGTAGCATATTCATAGGTTTTCAGGGATTTGTAGTTGGACATCTGTGTGGGGGCACTATTCATCTTATCACATATACCTTGTACTTTTCAGAAAAAATGGAATTCCCTTAAATAATAAGAATATGCTAGACAGTGATTGAGAATTAACAATCACTATAGTTGGCTGTGATCCTAAAGCAGTTATTTGCTAAACCAACACTTTGCCCACCATCCCATGGTGACACACCTGAGTTTTAGTAAATCCATGTGGAACATAAATAAGGTGTTCTGTGAGTCATGAAAAGAGTTGCTTCTTTTTCTTACCAATTCAAAAAAATCTTTTTAATTCATATGTGTTATGTAACTACAGGGAAAGCTTTGTATCTAATTCTTTTTTGAAGCAAGCATTTAGAAACCTCATTTCTTTGTAATCGGTGACTACCTTTTCTAAAATAGGACCATCACTTTCAAATCTTTTAGTTCGTGACACTGAGGTTGCTAAATGTGTCATCCTTTCTTAGTCAGCTCTCCATTTACATCCTTTCCATGCTTGAAACATCCAGAACTTGTGTACCGTAAGAAACAAAAAATATGTCAGAAAACAGTTAAACTAAACTTTGGAAGGCTTTGACTACTAAATTGCTAATTTATAATCTGTATTTGTGCAAATCCTATAATATCTATGATTTTCAGTTTCTTTACTGTGAAATTAGGATAATGATACTGTTATGCCTACCTCTTAGCATGTATAAGATGATCAATACATGATGATAATTTACAAATTACAAAGTGCTCTACAAATGCAAATTACTACTAATATAAAAATGAGTTTCTAGTCACATTTAAACTACTCGGGAAACAAGTACACTGGTGAAAACTTCATGAAGGAATATTTGATATTTTCCTTTCTGGCCACATCATTTTACTAATAAGAATTTATTTTAAATATATCACAAGACTACACTAAAAGACTTATGAAACTATACTTATCAGAGAAAAAATCATATAAAAATAAGTCATGGCTTACCGATAAAACAGAAAAATATGTAGTAATTTACATACACAATTATCAAAGTGCCTGTGTGGCTCTTGATTTTGGGTCATGAGATCAAGCCCAGTGTGGGGATCCATGCTCAGTGTGAGGCCTACTTTAAATTCTTTCTCTCCTTCTCCCTCTGCACCTACCTAGATTCATATGCACGCACATGCACATATACGTGCTCTCTGTCTCTGTCTCTAAAAAATAAAAAAATGAAATCACAATTATCATAACTGTTACAATTGTGCCTGTGTTCACATAATAAAGTTAGGTGAGGCTACTATAAACAGTCAAATCCTAACTTTGTTGCACATATACACATAGAGGTGAACATAATAACGGACCACATTAAACTGCTGAATATTATTTTGCCTGAGTGTGTTAGATTATATATGTTTTAAAACTTTCTTTATATATATTTTTAGCATTTATAATTGTCTTCAATAAATATTTTTTTTAAATTTTTTTAAATGTTTTATTTATTTCTAGGAGAGAGAGAGAGAGAGAGAGAGAGACAGCGTGAGCAGGGGAGGGTCAGAGAGAGAGGGAGTCACAGACTGAAACAGGCTCCAAGCTCTGAGCTGGCAGTCAGCACAGAGCCCGACGCTGGGCTCGAACCCACGAACCGCGAGATCATGACCTAAGCGAAAGTCGGACGTTTAACCAACTAAGCCACCCAGGCGCCCCATCAATAAATATTTTTTGACTTTAAAAATAGCGGGAAGAAATATATCCTTTAAAAAGCCACCCAGGCGCCCCATCAATAAATATTTTTTGACTTTAAAAATAGCGGGAAGAAATATATCCTTTAAAAAGTGGTTTCCATACAATCTCTTCAACACTAGTTAAGAAATTCATGAAACAAAAGGATTACTACTGTCCTCAGCAATCAAAAAACTCCAGCAAATTCCAGGGAAGGGAAATATGACTTTCAGAGTTTCCACAGTATATTATTTAAATGTCTAGTTTTCAACAAAAAATTACAAACCATAAGAAAAAGAGAATATGACCATTCAAAGAAATAAATTATCAAGAATTATCCTGAGGAAGCTCAGGCATTAAACTTAATGAACAAAAATTTTTTTAATTGCCTTAAATAGACCTATAGAGTTGAAGGAAAATATGAGCACAAAAACCCAAACGCAATTAGGAAAATAAAGTATGAACATAAGGAGAATATTAATAAAGAGAAATAAAGAGAAATTATACAAAGAAGCCAACTGGAAATCTAAAATAAAAAGAACAGAAAATGACATGAAAAATTCACTTCAGGGGTTTAAGAGCATATTTAAGCAGGCAGAAGACAGAGTCATCAAACTAAATAGGGAAGAAATGAAATCACTGTGTCTGAGAAGCAGAGAGAATAAAGAAAGAAAAATGAATGGGACCTAAGGATCATGTGGGACACCATCAAGTAACCAACATAATTTTTATAGAGGTCCCAGAAGAAGAGGTGGAGGTAGGGAGGGAGTGGAAGGGAGAAAAACAGCTCAGAGTCTGACGCAGGGCTTGATCTCACAAACCCTGAGATTATGACTTGAGCTGAAGTCAAGAGTCAGATACTTAACCAACTAAGTCACGTAGGCGCCCAGGAGTCTTACTTTGGATCCAAACCCGTAAGTAGCTTGAAAGTGAAAAGTTGAACAAAGACAGTCTATGCAAACAGTAATCAAAAGAAATGTGGTTAGCTATGCTAATATTAGAAAACATAGGCTTTATGTAAAACCTGTTGTATGAGAAAATATTGAGTATATGGGTCAATAAATCATGAAGATATATTAATTATGAATATATATGCCTAAAACAGAGCCAAAATATGTTTAAAAATTGATAGAAATGAAAGGAGAAACAGATAGTTCTATATTAATAGTTTGAAGACTTCAATATACCACTTTGAATAATGGATAGAACACTTAGGCTGAAGATCTTGAGGAAATAGAGGAGTTGTAAAAGCACCATAAACCAAATAGACATAAAAGACTTACATAGAGCACACTATTTGACAAAAGAATCATATTCTTCTCAAGTAAAAATAGATTATTACCATGATATATTATATGTTAGGTCAGAAATCAGCCTCAATAAATGTAAAAGATTTGAAGTGATTCAAAGAATCTTCTCTGACCACAATGGAATGAAGCTTGAAGTCAATAATAGAGGAAAATTAGAAAGTGACACATATGTGCAAATTAAACAACACAGTCCACTTTTAAAATTTTATTTTATACAGAGAAAGAACAAGCAAAGGAGGGGCAGAGAAGAAAGAAAGAAATTGAGAATCTCGATCTCATAATCATGGGATCATGATCTGAGCTGAAATCAAGAGTTAGATGCTCAACCACCTGATCCATCCAGGTACCCCCAAAAACAACACACTCTTAAATAACCAATGTGTCAAAAAAGAAATTATGAGTGGAAGTAAAAAACACATACAAAAATGCAAATGAAAACACAACATACCAAAACTTACAGGATGCAGTGAAAGTAGTCCTCAGAATGACATTTATAGGCATAAATGTCTACATTACAAAAATTAAAAAATCTCATTACAAACTTTACACCTTGAGAAGCTACAGTTTACTATAAAAGAGAAGAAATCTAAATCCAAATATAGCAGAAGGAAGAAAATAATAAATATCAGAATCGATATGGGCTAAAAAGAGAATAGAAAAACAATAAAATCCATAAAATTTAAACTTGCTCCTTGGAGAGAGAACCAAAGTGGAAAAAAACTTTAGCGAGACTGATAGACTAAAAGAAAGAGAAAAGACACAAATGACCAATATCAGGAGTGAAAATGGAGACATTAATATTGAGCTTATAGAAAATTAAAGGTTATATGATACTATGAATAATTGTATGCCAGAAAATTAGATATTGTAAATTACAGAAATTATCAAAATTGGCTCAAGAAGAAATAGAAGATTTCAACAAATTCATGACAAGTTAAAGGGATCGATTCTGCAATCAAAACTTTCTGGAGGAGAAAAGTCCAGAACCAGATGGCTTCTTTAGTGTATTCTACTAAACATTTAAAGAATTAATAATTCTCAGGGCACCCGGGTGTCTCAGTCCATTAAACATCTGACTTTGGCACAGTTCATGGGTTTGAGCCCCACACCAGGCTCTGTGTTGACAGCTCAAAGCTTGGAGCCTGCTTCAGATTCTGTGTGTGTGTCTCTCTCTCCACCCTCCCCTGCTTGTAATCTCTCTTTCAAAGGTATAAATAAACATGTAAAACAATGCTTATACAACTCTTACAAAAAACAGAAGGAGACACACCTCCTAACTTTTTATGTAAGGCCAGCTGTATCCTGATATCAAAGTGAGATAGAGACAAGAAAAGAAATTAGAGAATACAGGACATTTATGATATGGAAAATTGCAGAATACAGAATCTTTATGAATACAGATTCAGTAATACTCATCAAAATACTACCTCACCAAATGCAACAGCGTATTAAAAGAATCATATACTATTAACAAGTGAGATTTATTACAGGGATGCAAGGGTGGTTTAACATAAAAAAAAATAAATCAATGTAATCCACCACATTAATAGAAAATATTACAGAAAGAAAATAATCATTTTAATTGATATAGTAATGCTATTTGACAAACTGAATACCTTTCATGATAAAAACACCCTTTCATGATAAAAATGAGGAATAGAATGGGGGTTTCCTAACATGATAAAGGCATTTATGAAAAACCTGCGGCTAACAAAATACTTAATGCTCACCATTGAATGAAACTGAAATCTGTACCCCTCAAGTCATGCATGATTAAGACAAAGATGCTTAGTGTCACCACTATTATTGAACATTATCCTACAAGGACTAGTTAAAGCCATTAGACAAGAAAATAAGTAAAAGTCATCCAAATCGGAAAATAGTAATTTAAATAATCTGTTTATGGATGACACATTTCTATGTATAGAAAAAACTAAAAGAATCTACAAGAAATCTATGAGAGCTAATAAATAAAACAAAAAGGTGGGATAAAGATCAACAGGCAAAAACTGAAGGGGAAAACAATATCTGCAACAAAAATCTGAAAAGGAAATTAGGAAAACAATTCTATTTAAACTAGCATCTCAAGGAATAAATGCATAGTACTAAATTGAGCCAAGTTGTGGAAGACTTGTACACTGAACATTACAAAATACCAGAAGAAATTAAGGAAGACCTAAGTAAGTGGAAAGCTATCCTGTGTTCATTGACTGAAAGACCATATTATCAAAATGTCAATACTACCTAAAGTGATCTAAAGATTTAATGTAATCCCTAACAAAATTTCAACAGGCTTTCCTCAAAAATAGAAATGTCAATTTCCAGAGTTATATAGAATTGCAATAGACCTCTAAATATCTGAAACGATGTAAAAAAAGAAAAGTCATACTCAAGTTTCCCTATTTCAAAAGATACTATACTGTGCAGTAATAAAAGCATTGTGGCACTGGCAAAAGGACAATCAATGGGTTAGAACTGGGAATTCAGAAACAAACCTGTATTATTATGGCCAGTTAAATTTAAACAAGGACGATAATCCATTTAAAGGGAGAACATAGTCTCTTTAACAAATGTACAGGTGTAAATGGATTTTCACAAGCAAAATAGTGTAGTTTAATCCTTACCTCACACCAAAAGCAAAAGTTGGATCAAAATGGATCAATGACCTGAATATGTAAACTAAAATTCTAGAAGAAAACTTAGGGGCAATCTTCATGATTTTAGATTTAGCAACATATTTTAAATATGACCCCAAAGCACATGTAAGAAAAGAAACAATACAGCTTGTAGTTGTAATTAGGTTGACACAATCTTACCCAATTTATCAATAGACTATGTAAATCGCAAGTGGATTTTCACATGTCATTTGGCAAACTCAAGATCCAGTATAAAAATGAAAAAATAACTGAACCATATTCGATGATTGGAAAGGTTAATTTTGGCTGATGTCTGCCTCAGTGATTTGGAACATCTGTGAAATGTATGCTGTTAATGCTTTTGATATGCTTGATTCCCAGGAACACTGTTATAAATTAAGCCGAAGCCTAACTTTATTTTTGATCTTGGAGTATAAATTTTCTAAGTATAAGGTAATTAAGAATGCAAGCTGAGATCAAACCTTTTTATAATGCTTTCTGATTTCACTGGCTACTGTGTGATCAGCTATTGTGATTGGCAATAACTGAAACACTGGGCTTCAGTGTCCTTGGAGCTTAAACCCCACTCTTAATAAATATGCTATGAGGGATACAAGCTATAAAAGACGTGCTTAGTTACTGGCATGGAGCAAGCATGAGATTCAGTTGTCTTCTGAATCTGTAGCTACAAAATCAGGAATATAATAGCTCTTTCAACTGTTGTGATGGTAAAGATGACATAATCCACCTGCTTGTAAAGCACGTTACAAGGTCTTAACAGACTCATAAATGGTAGCTCTCTCTCATTTTTCAGTGCCTACCATATTAATGTTATTTAATGAAAGAATCAATAATGCAATAATTTGTGAGTAGGAGTCTAAAAAGGCAAATATTACCAATAGATTTTAGTGTTTGGGGAAGAATATAAGACATTGACAAAACCTGAGCACATATGCTGATATGTGTGACTTGAGGTGATTTTTTTATATGTTTATTTCATGTACACATGGTTGATTTTTCAAGATATATGCTTAGGAATTTGTTTGGGGATCAGTATAGCAAGAACTGTGTCCTGATTATTTAGGCACCCTTTAATTTTGATTGGCTCCCTCAGAGCTGTCTCAATCTTCCACCACAATTCTTTGCTTGTATATTATTGTTCAGCTCAACATTGCTCTGGCTTTCCTCTGTTAGTGGTTATGGCCTAACTGCCACTAATGATAGATAAATCACTTTAGTCAGTCTCTTAGATAAGTGTACCATCTCCTTAGATCAATATGTACCTCTCTCTTTTTTTTTTTTTTTTTTTTTTTTTTTAAATTTTTTTTTAATTTATTTTTAGGAGAGAGAGAGACTTGAGCAGGGGGAGGTCAGAGAGAGAGGGAGTCACAGACGGAAACAGGCTCCAGGCTCTGAGCTGGCAGTCAGCACAGAGCCCGATGCGGGGCTCAAACCCACGAACCGTGAGATCATGACCTAAGCGAAAGTCGGACGCTTAACCGACTAAGCCACCCAGGCGCCCCATCTCCTTCTTGATGCTAACTCCAATAGCTCCAGGCAATCAAGAGCTCCAGACTCTCTTCATTTTTCTGAATGAATGTTATAAAGTCAAATCAAGTTCTACTTGGTTTCCTTCACCTTCTTTCTTAAAAAAAAAAAAAAAAAAATTAGCTGGATGGGATAGGGGAAGTATTCTTTAGTCTTCAATTATTTATTTATTTTGTGTTTCCTAAACCCTTCAGTTTATGATTGAAAAGGCAGAAATACTGTTTGATCTTGGGAAAGTTATTTAACTTGTCTTTGTTTCAATTTCCTCATATGTAAAATATAAACAATATTAGAATTTACTCTTAGGGTTGTTTTAAATATTTATAACATTTCATTTAATGTTTAGAAGCTAGTAAGCACTATGGAAGTGTAACTAATTATTATAATGACCCAGTTTAGCATACTTCCTAAGATGTCCACTTTCCTCAATTACAGCCACTTGTCTCTATACAGTATGTGTGTAGGTATGTGTGTGGACACATGTATGTGTGTTAAACCCACTGAATGCAAATAGGAAATATCCTCTCCTGATTACTTATTTATTTGAGAATGGGCTCATCAACCCTGCCCAAATGAAGAGAGACATTGAAGACTGTTCAAAATCAATGTGAATGTCAACACACTTAGACAAATGGCCAACCTGCTTTGAGATAAGCACAATGAACAAATCAATGAAACCCATTAGAAGGTACTTAAGAATAATAAATTATAAAGAGATAAATAACATGTCAGTGATAGTTTGGTCCTGAGACCTTGAATTGGAGGTGTCAGAATTGGAAACTCCTCAGATATTCTCTGTATAGCTTAAGCCATGGCAAAATATATGAATCATTTTTAAAAGATCAAAACTCCTCTATATGAACAAAATATTGGTCAATTTGCATGTAAGTATTCCTGTCTGTAAACTCACCAAAGCATGCAGCAAGAGCACTGTCTTTTCTGCCAATGTGGTCTCCCTCCATCCCACCTCCTGTTTATAGACATAAAAGAGAAAATGTTGATTCAGAAGACTTAAGCCATCATTACCACAAATGTATAAGCAACCTGGAAAGTTGTCCTGACCTAATGGTTGAGAAAAAGCTAGTATTTCATTTTAGAATATGTGTTAACTCCTAGTTATTTTCCCATAACCATTTTTATTACTGTGCTGATAGTAAAAGATCTATCAGTATGCAGTCACTGGAGGACCAGCTACAACTTTGGCTAATTGGAAAGGACTTAAAATGGTTACTCATATTTACCTTGTTAAAACATCCAAAGGAAGTTGCATTTCAACAAGGGATGAGACAAGTCACAGAAGTGAATCTATGATGTTACAAGTTGAGGCATCAGTGAGCAAATCAAGGAGGAATTGGGGCTACGGAAGTCCTGTCCACTTTCCTTAAAATCACATGTTTTATTCAGGTTCCACTTCTCTTCTCTCAATAAGGCTAGAGTAACTCTGGTTTTTGGATAAAAATGTTGTCAATCTAACATAGCCTTCTGGAATTTTGTAGCCAATTAAACCATCTGTTGATGCCCTGGAGCACACCCACCTACAACTTTCTCAGCTAATGAGTTGCTCAGTGGTTTCAGTAAAATTTTTTCCTCAAGGACAATGCCTTGTGCAGTTAAAAAGCCTAAAAGGAACTGTTGGAGCATAGAGAAAGCACAAAAATATATACTTTTTATACTGTAAAAGGGTCAGGGTCAAAACAAGTGTGGGAAAAGTAGATTTGTTCAGTTCAGCAAATGGGTGTGCTCTTCATGGCATTTCCAAATTTACCAATTTAAGAAAGAAATTAACACAGTCCTGAGACAGATCCTCCATTTCATTGTAGAACCTGCCTTCTCTGACAGTCATGAAAAATATGTCATTCAAGGCATCTTCACAAGTGGTGAGATTCTGCTTACTGATATAAATTTATTTAGTATGGACAGGAAGCAGGTATGGTACAGAAATTGTTCTTCACATTTTGTGTGTGTGAGGGTTCTGCGTGTGAGGGTTCGGCATAGAGTTATTGATATTACCAAATTCCTAAATCAAGCTTTTGTTAATCTAGGGATTTTAATATATTTGTTCAGATAATAGTCATCTTATATCCAGGCTTAAGTAACAGCTTTTTAAAATTGTAGTATTATTGACATACATATATTAGTATCAGGCATATAACACAGTGATTTGACAAGTTTATATGTTATGCTATGCTCACCACAAGTGTAGCTACCATCTGTCACCATACAACACTATTAAAATACCATTGATTATATTTCCTATGATGTACCTTTCATTCCTGTGACTTGTTCATTCCATAACTGGAAGACTGTACCACCCATTCCCCTTTCCCCATTTGCCCATCCCCTAACCCACCCCTCCGGCAACTGTCAAATAATATCTTTTAATACATATTTACAAATGTACCCTTCCAACACACAATTAGATGTAGGAAGTTACTTCTTAAAGACATCTTTTCTATAAACCAACTATTTAGCCTTACCTATTCTTTTGGCCAAAATTAATGCTAACTGCAAATCAGTTCACAGATTAATGATTCACTATTACCATAGTTGGAAGAAAATTTTGTGACCAAAGAAAAATTTTCAGCATCAGGCTAGAAACCTATATAGACATTTATATAGACACAGGTTTACAAATAAGTTTCATCATATATGCTAACTCTCAATAATAGATAGTAGCTGAATGTTGAGTTGGGAGAGAGACTGAGGTCAAGGACAAACACAGCAGAAATGAATGACAGGTCTTCCATGGGCATAAGGGGAATTGTACCATATGTCCCAGGTATTTGTGATCTGTTCTAGCATTGCATTCTCCGAACGAGTGGCCACTAACCACACATGGCTATTGAATACCTGACATATGGTTAGTCCAAATTGAGACAAGCTGTATGAGTAAAATGCTCACTGTATTTCAGACCTAGTACTCAAAACATGTAAAATATCTCTTAAACAATTTTTATAGTGATTACAGGTTAAAATGCTTTTTAAAAATGTGACTATAGGAAACGTAAAACTATATATACATATATGGCTCACATTATATTTCTATTGGACAAGACTGGTCTAGAAAATCAATTCAAATGGTGGTCTTTTTATTTTTTTAATGATTATTTATTTTTGAGAGAGAGAGAGACAGAACATGAGCAGGGAAGGGGCTGAGGGGGATGGAAACAGATTCTAAAGAAGGCTCCAGGCTCTGAGGTGTCAGCACGGACAGAACGTGGGGTTAAACTCATGAGTCATGAGATCATGACCTGAGCTGAAGTCAGACACTTAGCCGACTGAGCCACCCAGATGTTCCAACTCAAATGGTGGTCTTATTGATCATGTCAATGTATGTATAACTAATATCTTTTCATTTTTTTTACATGGGTCCCATACTATAATATAAATACTTTATTCACTTTTAGTGTGCTAAGAAGATATGACTACTGCATATTTATACGAAAAAAAGATAGTTAACATTTACTAAGCATTTATGATGTCCCACAATACTATACTGTAATCCCATTGATAAATGAGGAAACAGGCTAAGTATGCTTAAGTAACTCACCAAAGTTGGCGGTCTAGTAAGCAGCAGACATGTGATCTAAATCCTGGTAGTCTCTTATAACTGCTGGGCTAGTCTCCCTGTCTTGGGTTCATAAAATGTATAAATGCATTCAGTATTATAACAGATTCTAGGAAATTCTTAAACATTTCAAAATGGCAAAATTCAAGTAAATCATGATTCCCATCTTGTGGTATCTGTTTTGTAAAGACTTTAGGACATCATATAAATGACTTCTTCTCAAAGAACTGTGAGAAATAAATTTCTGTTGTTTATAAGCCATCCAGTCTATGGTACTGTGTTATAGTGGCCCAAACTGACTAAGACAATCACTAATGATTCTGGTCAGTGTGGACTTCTGTGTGTGTAACCTTTGTTGAGGATCAAATATACCCGTAATTTATGCTAAAGCCTAAAGAATTAAAACTTTTTTATTGTAATCTTTTCCCCCCTAAAACCTACCTCTAACTTTTCCCCTTAAAGCATATCTCACTGATCATAATCTCTTCATAAGTAAGTTAAAATTTATAAGCATTAATTATTTAGCTGTATTTGCATATAGGTGAGCCTTCAGGATCTTCAAAATATATTAACATTAGCATATATGAGTGAAAGGACAACTATCTTTGACAAAAGAAAATGGATGGGACATTTGGCTAACAGAACAGGCTAACATTCTATTTTCTCTTACAGTGACAAACCTCCAAATGTCTCTTCTCACCTCTCCCTCCTTTACCCTGCCTCAAACACACAGAGGTAGTAGTTCAGTTTGAATACCTGTCTTCTTGTTCTGGCCTTGGTCTTATTTTGCATGGACATCTTCAGCAGAGCTCATGATTCAGTTCTTTTTCGATAATAGTATATATTTGTCAAAATGACAGTGTCTTGAACTCTAAAATAAATTGTGTCACATTCATTCACTCACATTGAGGTAACTGTGTGGAAATTAACCAGAGGTAGTTTTTTTCAATTTGTTTATTTACTGCATATTTATTTACTACAGAAAAAAAAATACTGTCCAATATAAAATGTATCTATCTCAAATATACTTCCTCTAACTAACACATTAATTTGAGGTAGGGGAGAAAGGCCACAATATATTAACTCCTAGGTGGGTCTCCATGATGACCATGTAGACATGGATGTTCATTGTCTTTCAGGAAGTAGCTTAGGCCAACAGTACATAGTAGATGCTCTTAAGCAAGATTAGAACCTTATCCCAGAACATTTAGATAATTGGTGGGGTATCATTGCCATAGGATTGACTGTCAAAGAGCAGTGAATGTTCCGGGATTTTATGCTTGGAAAATTTCAATATGTTGGTCTTAGTTTGGTATGGCTTGGTGTTGATAAAGGTGCTGGTTGGAGCTGGGAGTCAGACACAAAATTCAGACACCAACACTCTAAAATGTCTAGAAAGTATTGACCTCCCTCCCCCTGCAAAAAGTCCCAGTCTGGTTGATTCTTTTTTTCTCCTCTCTTTTCATTTTGCCATTTCTTCTATATTTTCTCACCTTTTTCAATAGATCTCACCTTCTTCAATAATCTCTAATTATCCTTGGGGTGCCTGGTTGTCTCAGTTGATTAAGCACCCAACTTTTGCTCAAGTCATGATCTCAAGGTTCATGGTTCAAGACCCACATCAAGTTAGCTGCTGTCAGCACAGAGCCCACTTTGGATCCTATGTTCCCCTCTCTCTGGCCCTCCCCTGTGCTCATGCATGCTGTCTCTCAAAAATAAATAAACATTAAAAAAAAAAAAAGAAAATCTCTTATTATTTTCATATCAGCTTCCTTTATCCTATATAATTGTTACTTAGGTTAGACCTTAAATATTATAAAACAAAACAGATAGTAAGGTCTAGTAAGTTTAAAATCCCAATAGATTGTACAAAACTAAATTACTTAAATACATTGTATCTGAAAATGTGGAGATGGCTCTATTTCTAATTGCTATCTGTTTTCTTCAATCCTCATTGCTAGAGAGATTTTTATTTATTTTTGATGTTACAATATTTATATATGACCACTCAAACTTCAGGGTCCTCAGTAGCTAAGTTTCTGGAGAGTTCTACCATAGAAAAACTGACCTCACTTTCCATGGAACTAAACTATATTCAGTTCCAATTTGACTGTTTTTTTTTCAAGGACAATTCACATTTATTTGCTGATGACTGACTAAACATACTTCAAACACAGCAGAAGTTAGAGTCTGTCAGGTGAACCAGCCATTTCTTGCAAACAGCTAAAGTGGTCGGTGAAGAGTAATATGAGCATCATCTTCAAGCTGAGACCCTGGTTCTGGGCAAGCTGGTGAGTGTACCTGGTCCCTTTGGTGTGGGTAGGAGTCTCTGAGAAACTACTCCTTATTCTCATACTTGTGCTTGATGTGTTTCCACAGCTTCCCCTCATTGATGTTTGTAGATAGCACCCACACCTTGGTCTGAGGTGTGCTGTAAGAACAAGGTGCCTATGGCGATGGTGAGGGCAAAGGTGGAGGTCCTTTGGAACAGCATGAAGTATAACCTTGCAGTAAACATCTGACTGCCATGTTTCTCCACTGTTGAGCCCCAGATGCAATTTAACTCTTAATGCAGTTTGCAAAAGGAGTTTATTTACCTGGTGGTGACGGTTGTCCATATTGTGTGGTCTGAGAAATACAAGAAAAGAATATCTCACCAAAAAAATGCCACTTTTATGCCATAATGTGAAGAATTATACTTAATCATTGTAAGTGATTACTACACTTGATTAAATATTGCCTTGTATGGACTCTTATTTTTGAACTGAAAAAAAATCATTTATCAATTTAGGGGGCTGCTGTTGATTTCTGTAAAACAAGAAGATTCTAAAATGGACAAAAATATTGTTGCATACCAGGTCAGGGAAGAAATAGAATAATTTGGGGACCAAAATTGGGGTTCTAGACATTTAAACACAACTTTCTCCATTTTACAGAAGGAAAGTAAGGATGAGTGAGAAAATGGCTTGCTGTACCTCATATATTTGCTCTACTTCATGTCCAGCATATACTACTTTCTTGGGCTAGTCTCTGGTCATTTGTCACCTCAAATCTTAAAAAGACTGTCCAGAGTGGGAATTTTAATATAAGGACATGGTTGCCAATTTCACCTTTAGCCACCAGGGTCAGTATTTTTTTTTTTTAAATGTTTTATTTATTTCTAGGAGAGAGAGAGAGAGACAGCGTGAGCAGGGGAGGGTCAGAGAGAGAGAGTCACAGACAGAAACAGGCTCCAGGCTCTGAGCTGGCAGTCAGCACAGAGCCCGACGGGGGGCTCGAACCCACGAACCGCGAGATCATGACCTAAGCGAAAGTCGGACGCTTAACCGACTAAGCCACCCAGGCGCCCCTCAGGGTCAGTATTTTTAAAGATGTTTCTAAAATATCAAATTGCAGGTCCACTTTGGATCTTTACTTTTTTTTTTTTTTTTTTTAATCCTTTGGGCAAATACCTAATAGTGCAACTGCTGGATCATAGGATAGTTCTGTTTTTAGTTTTTTGAGGAACCTCCATACTATTCTCCAGAGTAGCTCACCAGTTTGCATTCCCATCAACAGATTATAGCAGCATTATCAACAATAGGCAAACTCTGGAGAGAACTTGGGATTCTCTCCCTCTTTCTCTGCCCCTTCCCTGTACTCTCTCTCTAACTTTCATAATAAATAAATAAAGTTAAAAAAAACTTCTTATGGTCTTTCTTCATATTTAAGATTTTACTTTATAGGTAATCAAATGAGTCAACCTTTCATTTTATGGCTTCTAGGTTTTGTGTATAACTTCAAGTGTTGCTATCACATGTATTTTCATGTATTAGTAAATTGCATCTTTATTTAAACTGAATATTTATCTTATGCTGTAAGACGCCTACTTTTTTTTCCAAACAGAGAACAAATTGGCCCAACGTCATTTATTGAGTAGCCATTATTTTCCTACTGATTAAAATAGACATTATCTTGTTCTAAACAATTTTACATATGAGTAGACACGTAAAATGACATAATTTCCATTGATATACTTTTTCATAATCATGCCATAATTCTAACATAAATTAATAAATTGTCATCAAGAGTTGTGTTGGAAAAAATAAAATATCAAATCGCAACTAACTGAGGAAAACTCATTACTTTATATTTTCTCCAGTAATTTCTGTTGATAGGTTGCTTCCACTCCCCTTTAAGTGGACTGATTTATGACTAAATTGTGACTATTACCTTCTGCTATTTTCCCTTTCTTATGGCCTGTTTTATTTTCAAAGCACTCTTTTCTTATGTTTAACTCCTTCCTAAACATAAAAGACCCATGTCAAGTTGGCTATAACCCTGCTGCCTTATGCCAATACCTTAAGAATTCTATCTGTTTTCTCCAACTTTTGCCTTTGATGGAGATGAAAGAACAGAAGGAGGGAACATAAGACAATAGTTATATCCAGGCTCCACTTCAAAAACAACCCCAATTAGGGGCGCCTGGGTGGCTTAGTCGGTTAAGCGTCCGACTTTCGCTTAGGTCATGATCTCGCGGTTCGTGGGTTCGAGCCCCGCATCGGGCTCTGTGCTTACTGCCAGCTCAGAGCCTGGAGCCTGTTTCAGTCTGTGACTCCCTCTCTATCTGACCCTCCCCTGCTCACTCTCTCTCTCTCTCTCTCTCTCTCTCTCCTAGAAATAAAAAAAAAAAAATTAAAAAAAAAACAACCCCAATTACAAAAGGGGAGAACTTTGTGAGTTGCCTTTCTCTTCTTGCATACAATTAGCTTAAAATTAAGTCATTGTCTCAGTAATTGTTATAAAACTAGATGACCTCTAAAACTGGTGACACTGTTAACATGAATAAATTCTATTCAAATTCCTTTCCACTCACAATGTGCATATTAAATTCATACCAGAGATCAGATACTGTAATGGAAACCAAGGCCTACAAAAGATTTTTAAAAAATCAGTGCCTTCTCTCAAACTTTACAGTCTCATCTGTTGCCCAAATATGAAAAATGTTGGGCACAGTCTCTAACACCTTGAAGAAGGGGAACGTGTATTTTCTGACTCCTCACAGTGGGGCAATTAAATTCTGTATTCTGTGTGGCTGACTCAGAATAGAAACTCACCTGTGTGGAGAAGCAGAGAAACCAGTCTGTCTTTGACACAGTTAGTTCGAATGGTTTTGGAGGCATATCAACTCTCAGGTTATCTTAGTCTTCTCTGACTGCTAGAAGAAAATACCATAAATTGGGTGACTTAAACAAGAAATACTTATTTCTCCCAATTTTGGAGGCCGGGAAGTCCAATATCAAGGTGCCAGCAGGTTCAGGTCTTGATGAGGGCCCTCTTCTAGGCTTGCAGGTGGTCACCTTTTCACAGTATCCTTACATGGGAGGGGGCCTAGAAAGGAGGGAGAGGGAGAGGGAGAAGATGTTTTGGTTATCTTTTTTCTTCTTACAAGGACACAAATCCCATCATGGGGGCTTCACTGTCCATGACTCATCTAAACCTAGTACGTCTAAAAGGCCCCAAATCCAAGTACTATTGCTCTGAGAATTAGAGCTTCAACATGTAATTCTGGAGTGACAAATATATTCAGTTCATAACACAAGGGTTTGCCTACAACAATATAAGGCAATCCCTCTAGAGCCACACCACAGTTACATATGGAAATTATATTTCTGCTGAGATTCAAAGGCAATTGAAATGATAACACAAAGAAAATTTACAAATTTATCCCTCTCTACTTGAGGTCGAGGGTATCAAATTGTTGAAATTTGGAAATTTGGAAATTTGGAAGGAACTTATCTTGTCCCCTTAACATAAAACTTAGGAAGAGAGATTTAACAACTATGGTCTTATAGAGATGCATTTGACCATTTCAAGGAAATTGCAGCAATATAAAGGGATACTTTTCTGAAGAAGGTGCAAAAGCACCAGCTGGAAGTGAGTGAGTGGGAAAGAGGTGGTTTAAATGTCTGAAAAATCCAGAGAATGCTCCACACCTCCTAGATAACTAAAATCACTTTATTAAAACTTTGTTTATATATTATTTTTGAGAGAGAGAGAGAATACGAGTAGGGGAAAGAGGTAAAGGAAAGAGGAGAGAGAATCTCAAACAGGATCCATGCTCAGTGTGGAGCCTTACTCAGGGTGTAATCCCATGACCTTGGGATAATGACCTGAGCCAAAATCAAAAGTCAGATGCTCAACCGACTGAGCCACCCAAGCACCCCTAAAAACTTTCTTAACTAAGAGTATTCTTGCTTCCTTGAAGTGGTCAAAGCCATATTAGCAAGATGTGGAAGGAGGAACAGAAGTACCCGGTGAGAAAAGTAAGAAGCTAATCACCTGACCCTTTGCTGAACTGAACCCTCAGCTAATTACCTGAACCTTTAGCATTAGACTTTAATTGAGGCAATAGAGAAGTTTCAACTTTAAATCCATGTATGATTTTGGAATATTCTGAGAAGACATTCTATTTAATGAGTTGAGACTGTGATTTGTACTTAAAGTGACTATGAAACTTTTATTATCTAAGAAGTAGAAAATATATGGCTCCTGAGTAGGAAAAAAATTTGCTCTTCCTCCAAGTGTCTCTTTTACTGTCATATGACAACCACACTCACAGCACTTCTGACAGCGGGTGTGTGGAGTTTTCCCTCATCAAGCAATTCTATAATAGCAGCTGGATGTCTTACAATTTGATCCAATTCTGATACTACCTATGGGATATAGCATTGGATTCCACAGGTTTAGGACTTAGCCCCATAACACTGTCCCCCACTTCAGATGCCAATTGCTTATCCAGGTTGTCACCTGTTGCTTCTGAACAACTGGCCATAAATTGGAGATTCTCATAATCTCCTCCTTGGTTTAAATATTTTGGTAGAGCAGCTCACAGAATTTAGGGAAACAGTTTACTTATTTTTACTGGTTATTATATAAGGATATAATAAAGGATACAGATGAACATCCAGATGGAAGGGATGTTTGGGACAAGTTATGTGGGAAGGGAGTGGAGCCTCCATGCCTTCTGTTGGTGCACCTCTCTCCCAGAACCTCAACATGTTCACCATCTCAGAAGCTTTCTGAACTCCATACTTTGGGGATTTTTATGGAAGCTTCATCACATAGGGATGATCAATCATTAGCTCCATTTCTAGCCGCACTCCCCTCTCTGGAGGATGAGGGGCTGAAAGTTCCTAGTGTCTAATCACAACTTGGACTTTCTGTTGACCAGCCCCCATGCAGGAGCCCACAAAGAGTCACCTTATTGGAACAAAAGACATTCATCCAGTCACCCAGAAAATCTCAAGGAATTTAGGAGACACAGGCACACACAGACACACACACACACACCCCAAGGTAAGGAACCAGGGTTAAAGACCAAATGTTAGAATAAAAGAAGCTTCTAGTGATCTTATTAGGAAATTACTGGGGTTTTAGGAGCTCTGTACCAGGAACCAGGGACAGAGACTAATATATATAGTTTTTCTATTATTTCACAGCATCTTATCTGGTTTATTTCCAGGGAATTAGGAAAATCTAGTGCTTCTGAATATATTCAAATAGAGAGCAGGAATATATACCTTAATAATTATATCCCATAGATTGAGCTGGTTAAATGTAATGGCTACATATTTATTATTGCATCATTAAGTCCAAAGCAGGCCGACCACAGCATACCACTTGGTACAATTGATTTATTGAACACTCACAACTCTTCACAGGTTTAAATGAGAAACCATTTTATTTTTCCAATAACTCCTTGGCAATTCTATATAACCCCCCTTTCTATTGATCCCTTTACAACTTGTGACTAGATTCCATAATGCCAGTCACTTCAATTAATTCAAACCATCTTATTTCAGTTTCAAAATCTAGTCCTGTTTATTTTTAAATTTCATTTAAATTACTTCTGTTCCTCTTCCCATATTTTAGGTAAGACCTGTCTGTGGCTTTAGCAGCTTGGCATCTCAAGGTGGGATTGAAGTGGCATAGGATAATTTCTTCACTTTCCTGATTTATTATTTTCTCTCCCATGTGCCCTCTCTGTAATTGGGCAAGGAGAGGGAAGAGCAAAACAGGTATAGATGAATGGGCACATTTCTTCCTTCGTATAATGTATGGCTGAATATATTGTATGTTTGGCAAAATGCTTATGAGTTGTTTTAAGAACTCTAACATGCCAGGTTTCTGATCTGAGGATCTAGTTTGTTACCATTCCATTTCAGTTTTTCTTTGTTCATGCTCTAAGGATAAATCCAACCCCAAAAACTATCATCTGTATCAGTCAGATTCCCAGTATAGAAGTCTCAAAAGGAGTAGTGAAAAAGTATATGAATTAACTATTTGCATACCTGTGCACTGGATTCAGTGAGCCAACAAGAATAACAATAAACCCAGGGATTAGTAATATCTGAAAGCTGTTACCACCCCTAATCTTGAAGAACAAAATAAAGAAACAGTGTTACTGAATTTCAGGGAGAGTTGGAGTTGTGCAGATGAAATTTGTCTGTCAGGGGCTATGGCTTTAGTCCCTGGAAGAGACCTCTTAATAGGAGCTATGGTTTAGGTGGAGGAACACAGTCACTGTCAAATCAGATATGACAGGCATAGTGCTAGGGGATAAATTATTCTTATTTTCATTCTTTCCACTTTCTTATCTCCTACAGATGCCTCTCATGGGGGAAACCCACTTGGATACCAGAAGATAAGAGAGCCTGTATGATGCATTATGCCATCTTCTAGAGCAGAGAAGAATAAAAAATGTATCTAGAGAGAAAAACAAAATACATAGCTCAACCCTCTTGCTTGTCCCCTTCATTCAGTGAGTGGCTTTCTTGGTAAATTAAAGTAAGATGGCTCAGTGCAAGTCATGACCTCACAGTTCATGAGTTCGAGCCCCACTTCAGATTCTCTAGCCACCTCCTCCCCACTTCCCCACTCACTTCCTCAAAAATAATTTTAAAAAATTAAAGTAAGATGATTCAGATTCAGCTACTTCTAATGCTGTCCAAATAACTCAGGAAAATCTACATATAAGCCAAATTGAGAGCAATATGTGTGTCTTGCTTCTTAATTCCTCCATCTCTCTCTACCTCAGGAACCCAAGGTACTCTGAAAACCCAGAGGTGCAATAATTTTCAGAGGAGGACACTGAAAAGTCCAGGGTATTTCCATACACTGAGAGTGATTCTGTCCTGTTATTAGGGGAAGAAAAGCCCTACATTTTTCTCTCCAGAAGGGGATACAATAAAAGGAATAACTTTTCTCAAGAAACCTGCAAACATATCCCACAAAGTATTTGATTCCTGAGTACTGTTCCTGCATGAATTGAGGGATAAGGGTGTGGCATAGATGATGGAATACATATCTCTAAACTGGACCAGTCAGTAAACACTGAAAAAGGTGCCCCTCCATTGTTGGTGATCCATTGCATTCAAAATACAGGAAATGGCATCCTTGTACTTCAGGTACAATTTTTAGGCATCAGGAAACACTGTAAGATGCCACACTTCTAGAGATAAGGAGAGTTCTACAGGCTGATAGATTCAAAAGTGGAAGGAAAAGAAAAAGAAAAGGAGGTGTAGGAACTTAGAACTTTGGACAGAAGCTAATTCTTTTCTGCTGTATTCCAGTATGGAATCTGCATCTCACTGTTATTGATATAATCATATCATGGTATGTTTTAGTGCCCTTAGAGATACTCTTTTTAAGAGAGAGAATTTTAGATCAATCTAAAAGTTTGATTGAATAATTTCTCCGATGAAGATTCTCACCCTTATAGCAAATATTTTAGGACCTTTTCATATATATGTCCCTTATATATCCAAGAATACTGTGAAATCCTTGAAGGGAGAACGTTCTTCTTGTGTTTTCCATCAGTCTTAACCTCACCTTGGGGAATAAATAAGTGCACAATAAAATTTGACCAACTGTGTATAACAGGCAGTGAGTATAGTGCTGATAATTCCAGTTCCTAAGACTTTAGAGATGTTTCTTTATTATCAATTGCATCCTTATTACTAATGACTCATTTCGCCATACTTGGTTCTAAATTTTTTGCTCTAACTTGGAGTCAGGAAACATCCTTATATTTTATACAGAACTTTGCATATTTTTCTATTTCAGAGGAAAATAAATTTGCTTTGAATCTTTTGTTTTGCAATCAGATTTCAAGTCAGTAGGTAACACAAAATATATAACAACACAAGTTTCTAGTGAATGAAGATTTTAGGGGTAAAAAACAATTTTAAAAGTTGAGAGATAGAAAGCCTCAAGTCAGTGATTCTATACTGACACTACAACTAATTATCTGTGATTTTTGTATTTCTTTTGTTAAATAATTGCTTCTCTCCTCCTGACTCTTTAAATCTCCTAACCTGTGTCCCATCCTTTCAGGCATCACTAAGAAATTTGCTTTAATGATTGTATACTCCTTATAGTAAAAGGCATTGTCATTGCTATAATTGTATATGCTAAAGTTGTTAACTCACAGATTGGCTTAGAGTAGGTGCTCTGAACTGACTTTGTTCAGGATCTGTGACATGATACAAGAACCTAGACTTCTCCAGTGAGAAAAATAGGTTTATCAACATTGATCTTCCTTGACCTCACTCAGAGGAATCAAATCTGCCAAAGTTTCAAGGTCAGACTATTCTACTAATATGGGTTCTGCAGTCAAACAACTTCTTCAACTCCCAGATCTGCCTTTACTAAGGTGAAAATATGCCCAATACATTTAATGTATCAGCCTCAATTTACCCTTGTATAAAACTGAGATAATATTATCACTTAGTTTAATTTTTACAAGCATTAAAGAAGTCAATACATGTGAATTTTTTCGTTTTTGTTGGAGCTGTGATCTGCTTGCATTAATTAATTAATCCAGATCTCCGGAGGTACAATTGACAAATAAAAATTGTATGCATTTAATGTGTACAATGATATAGGTATACCTTGAGAAGTAATTACCATCATCAAGCTAATTAACACATTTTTTTATGTGGTGAGAGCACATAAGATCTATTTTAGCAAATTTCAATTATCCAATAGAATATTAACTTTAGTCATTGTGCTGTACATTAGATCTCCTGAACGTATTCATCCTCCTTAACGGAAATCTTGTACCCTTTGACCAGCATCTCCCCATTTCTCCCACCCTTCAGACCCTGGCAACTACCATTCTACTTTCTGCTTCTATGAGTTTGACTTTTTAAGGGAAAATTTATCTTCTATTGGTGGAAATCTAAACTGGTATAGCCATTATGGAAAACAGTACAAAAGTTCCACAAAAATTAAAGGTAGAATTACCATATGATATAGCAATCTCACTTCTGGATATATACTCATGGAAATAAAATCAGTATCTTTTATTATTTATTTTTTTAAGGTTTACTTATTTTTGAGAGGGGGAGTGGGGAGGAGCAGAAGGAGAAGCAGGCTCCTGGCTCTGAGCTGTCAGCACAGAGCCTAATGCGGGACTCAAACTCACAGACTGTGAGATCATGACCTGAGCCGAAATCTGACACTTAACTGCCTGAACTACCCAGGTACCCCTGAAATAAGCATCTTGAAGAAATATATATTCTCTTTTGTTTGCTGAAGCATTATTCATGATAGCCAAGATTTAGAAACAACCTACGTGCCCACTGATGGATGAATGGATGAAAAGAATATGGTCTATACACATACAATGGTATATTATTCAGCCTTGAAAAAGGAGATCCTGTCATTTGAAACAACATAGATCCATCTAAAGGCTATTATGCTAAGTGAAATAAGCCAGACAGAGAAAGACAAATACTTCATGAATTCACTTATATTTGGAATTTTAAAAGGTTGAACATGTGAAATATTTTTTAAAATGCCAATACAAAAAAAAAAAAAGCTCAGTTTTAGCAATCATAGCCTATAAAGGTCTCTGGTGGTTCCTAAACAGTTTATCATAGAAATAACCTTACTGAGGTGCCTGGGTGGCTTGGTTGGATAAGTGTCTGACTCTTGGTTTCGGCTTAGGTCATGATTTCACAGTTCATGAGGGCTCTACACTGACAGTGCAGAGCCTGCTTGGGAATCTCTCTCTCCCACCCTCCCTCTCTCTCTGCCCCTCCCCTGCTCACACTCTCCCTCTCTCTCTCTCTCTCCTTCTCAAGAATGAATGAATGAATCAGTCAATGAATACAAACATACATACGTATGTATGTAAGAAGAAATAACCCTCCCAAGCACAGGGCTAGCTTGAGACATCATGTAGCACTTTGCAGTAGTGCTTAAAGAAGAGGAATACTATAAGAGTAAGCAGCAGGAGTTCCCATTTTAGAGCTTAAACTGAGTTGTTACATGACCTTGGCATTAGTCTCTTTAATAGTTAGACCCAGGCTTTTCTCCCATAGTGGCCCTCAAACTACATTTGCATTGGATCTCTATGACGGGTTTTGTGTGACGACATCTCTGTAGCAATTACTCTCCAGACTCGTTCCTAAATCTAAATTGTTTCTTCTCAATCCTGTCTCATAAGTGAGAATAAGTGTCTTCTACGACCCAGGCTGTGTGGTGGCTGTCGCTCTGAGGTCTCTTGGAACCCTTTTCTTGAAGTGAATAGGAGGTTCTTTCCCTTCCTGTCCCTGTTTCTGTTTCTCTTGTTTCCTTTTTTCCGGTGCCTTTCATGGAGAAACTGTGCAAAATGAGAGTGTGCTTTTTCATTTTATGTTTCTTTTCTAACACAAAAATGATATCACTTTGGTTCAAGAGGTTCCCCACTCCCAACTAGTGAATATCTTACACATAATATCACTTTTTAATAAAATTCTAAGAGTTCCTGAACCCTATTTATAGGCTTCTTGCTCCAAAATGCATTTCTAAGCAAAACTGCATTAAGCCCTCTCCATGCAAGTACTTTTTTCTCTAATTATTATGTTTTTTCCTTTAATCTTCCACTATTTGTCATATATCTGCCTTTTTTTTTTTTAGCTCTCTAAGCCTGGTTGGGGCAAAAGACATTAATAATGGCAGAGAATCATGCATTACCTTAAATGGACCTCCAGCAGCAGTTTTCAAGGAAAAAGTGCACAATATAAGGTCAAGAGATTTGACTTTATTCCCAGCTTGACCACGAAGCTAGGTAATTTCAACTAGCCACTTCCTCTTTTTGAATCAATTTACTGATCTTCAAAGAAGAAATAATGGAGGGGAAACATTAAAGAAGAAATAATGGAGAGATAACGTATTTATTTTAATTTTTTAAAGCTGCCCTCCAAACATATGTCTTGCTTAGCCAAGCCATCAAGTTATGTTTTATACAGATGTAGGAAAATGTGGGGTTATTAGAGGATAGGTTCTTGGTCCCTGTCTTTACCTCTCCTCTTCATCCACACATTCTGTAAAACTTCATAGTCAGAATCACCCTGTATATATGTCACCCTTTCTCACAACCTACCCCTAAAACAAAAAGCTGAATAATACTACAATTTCGAAATTGATAAGTAAATAATTTTGTGTACAAATGAGGTATTATCTCAACTTTACTTTGTATTCTAATTACTTTTAAGGTTTAGTTCAATTGGATGATCAGACCCTTGGTCAGACATCCTCTGGCTTATCTTCTACAAATTCAAGTTAATAGACATACCCTAACTATCAACCATAGGACGATATTCTGTTACATCTCTCTTGGCCTCTAATTACTTACAGCTCTGAATTCCGTTTTTTAAAGGATGATATTTTAGGGTCAAAAACTAAATGCTATATATGAATATTATTTTTTAAAGTGCTCTCAAAAACAAAATCAATCTTAAAAATTAAAATCAATAAAATAAAATTTCATTAATTAAATGTATTTTACCCAAAACATACAAAAACATGAATTCAAAGGGGCATATTCACCCCCATGTTTACTGCACTACTTACAATACCCAAATTATGGAAGCAGCCCAAGTGTCCATGGACAGATGAATGAATAAAGAAGATGTGATGATGATACACACACACACACACACACACACACACACACACGCACACACACAGGAATATCATTTGACCATTGAAAAGAATGAAATCTTACCATTTGTAAAACACGGATAAAATTAGAGAGTATAATGCTAAGTGGAGTACCACTTAGCAGAGAAAGACAAATACCATAGACAGCACTCATACGTGGAATTTAAAAAACAATACAAATGAGCAAAGGGGAAAAAAAAAAAAAGAAAGAGAGAGGCAGAGACAAACCGAAGAAAACAGTTTTACTGTGGAGCATAAACTGATGGTTACCAGAGGGCAGATGGGTGGAAGGATGGGTGAAACAGGTGATGGGGATTATCATGATGAACAGTGAGTAATGTATAGAAGTGCTGAATCACTATATTGTACACTTGAAACTAACATAACACTGAATGTCAACTATACTGAAATTAAACAACTTAATAAACAAGGTAAATAAATCAATGAAATAAAATTTTTATTAATTACATTAATTGCACCTAAACTCAAAAATTAATAACAAGTAAAATAAACAGTATAACACGAATCAAATTATACAGTTTTCATCATGCATATCATATTATAGTCACGTCTTATTATATGTAGATAGGTAGATAGATATATAGAAGATAAATATAGTGACTCATAAAAAGAATTTAAAATATACCAACACAGAATGTTTACAATGTTAAAATAATTTTACATCAGTTTAGGGAATAAAGGAAAAACAAGTTATTGATGGACTTCATATAAATATTTCTTCTCAGGGTATATTATGTTATGAATCCTATTTATAAATTTAAGAAAAATATTGCAGAAAATAGCTAATATGTGTTTTAATTCTGAGTAGAATTCACTGACTCCTTGCATAGTATATCTCCCAAAGAAAATCCATGTCCTAAATCCTGGAACATGTGACTATATATATTACCTCACAAGGCAAGAAGGAATGAAAGTAGTAGATGAAATAAAGTTTGCTAATTAGTTGACCCTAAAATAGAAAATTATTTGGGCTTATCCAGAGAAGTCTGATCTAACAATGGGATTGTTATAATTGGAAAAAAGAAACAGAAGAGAAAGTCATAGATGGCAACCTTAGAAGAACTTATCCTAAAGTTTATGGCTTTGCAGATCAGGGTTTGTCTACTTTTCTCATGATGAGAATAGGTAATGTTTCTGGAAGGAAAACTGCAGAGGTCAAGTATTATTTTGATTACATCACACCAAGGATAGATACTATCAATATGACTTAATTTTTACTTTAATCATGATAGCCGATGCAGTGTTTGTCAGGTTTCCCCGCTGTAAAATTAGTTTTTCTCCTTCATTTCCATACTGGTCCCTTTGGAAGGAAGTCACCATATGCAGCCCTCAACTGAGGGGCTGGAAGTTAGTCCACCTCCTTAAAAATGAAGTATCTACATAAATTATTTGGAATACAACATGGGATATTTTTTGTTTGCCATTTTCTTACTTTTATCAGTATGAACTTAAGCAAATTGTCATATACTTTTGAGTTTTAATACAATACTATTTTAACTTGTTGCTCAAATTGTTGTAGTTTGGGAGCTCTTTCTTCTTTGACATGCCTCCATCAGTGTGTGTCTTGTTTTGCTTTAAGCACTTCCTTATTTCCTTTCTGGCTTTGCAAGATATTATAAACACAATGTGTATATTCTCTGACCCAGTCCTAAAACCAGCCATCTCTCCAAGAAGCCACGATCCTTTTATTGGAGAATACTATTAAAAATCAAGATGTAGATATCGTTTGTACTTCTTACTCCTGAAGTGTCATTGAGTATTGACTCTATCAAGTGAGAAAGAAATGCATTTGTGTAAACCAAACTGTGTATGAAAACATATCTATATATGTTAGTAGATATATATAAAACTTCAATTTAGACTAATGTCTCTAACTGTAATCCAGTACCACATGGGTCATTCTAGCTTTCCTATATTGTTTATTTGTAACCTCACTCTAAGAATGAAAAACCTATATCTTATTCATCATTTATTTCCTTAATACACAGTTCCAGTATAAATGCATAGTGGCTTCATATTTATTAACCTACATCCTACTGGGCAATACTCTTATCAATTAAAGTACCAATTGCCTTCAGTCTCACAGTCTAAACTCACTTCTCACATTGCTTAGGTGAGCAACTTTTTCCCTATCTCCCCTCAATGAGATTATTTCCTATAATTGTCATAAAGTTTGAAGATTGCCATGGGATGTCTGAGGTCAGTTGAAATCATATCACTTGTGTGTTGTTGTTGTTTTTTTTCACAGACACCCCAACACATAGTTCTCATCTTTTTTGATAAATATCTTGACCATGACATGTCTTAATCGTCATTTATCTATCAATTTTACCTGATATTCTTCTAAAATTCAGATCTCTTTCCTTCAGTATTTCAGAGAATTTTAAATTTATTATTACTGTGTAACAAATGCTTCACACCTTATTTGCCATAAAGTGTCTATTAAACTTCAGTTACTAATTTCAAAATACTGAAATATTTACCATTTTTCACTTAAAAACATTATCTGTTTTAATGGCTATTGTTCTATTAATTTCACACCTCTGACTATTGTCCTTCTTTTCATAATTAAATTCCAATTTTCATGACTGTTCTTATATATTTATGTTGTTTTTTAGCTGCTCTCTGTACCTAAGTATAACATTTTGGCATAATTACCTACAGGAAATGTCTGTCCTTTTCATTCAGCAATGACTTAGTGATAATTTGGGCAATATTGGCTCCTGAATCCTTTGCATATCTTCAATAGAATGAGTCATATGTTAGAAGGCTCACAGCTCCGTACTTCTACTAGATAAAACTGAAAGCTTGCAAGCTCTGGGGGTGAGGTCAATGCCCTGATGTTTCACCTCCCTAGACATCCATTGTCCATCTGGCCTAATAACATATGTGACTCACTGTTCTACCACAGAATGACTCCTCTTATTTAGTCCTCTAAAAACATTATGTTATAGTTAATATCACAGATACATAATTAAGAGTGATTGGGATAATTAATGTTCTAAGCAGTAAGTAGCTCACCTGGAATGACTTTTGTGGAGGTCTTACCTCAGCACAGTATCTGAGAATCCTGCTTTAAATGATCATCTCTTAGAAAACTATCATTTTTCATGGGGGCACCAGGGTGGCTCAGTGGGTTAAGCATCTGACTCTTGATTTTGACTAAGGTGATGATCTCATAGTTCATGAGGCATCATGGCTCTGCACTGACAGTGGGGAGCCTGCTTGGGATTCTCTCTCCCCTCTCTCTCTGCCCCTCCCCTCTCTTGCTCACTCTCTCTCTCTCAAAATAAATATGCTTAAAAAAACAGAAAAAAGAAAACTACCATTTTCCAGAACATTTCAGGGCATATTTTCTTGTTTGCACACTATCTCCTATGCTAGCAAGCTTAAATTACTTGGTTAAGGAACATTTTGACAACTTACCATAAAATTAGTACCATCAATCACTCATAATTAATGTTCATATATATTATGTACATTAGGCTGTAGTAAATATTCAAACATCTTTTAGACAATTAGGCATTAGTCTCTGTTTAAGAAAACCAGAATAAATCCTTTGTGTTGTGATCTATTTTGCTTAACATAAAGTAAAGGATATGGACAGTTCAGGAAAAGAAAAATTAGGTTGAATAAAATATGAAAGAAGGAAGAAAGAAAGCATTTTAAAAAGACAGGAAGACTAACTTGACTGGAGCAAAGAATCCATATAAGAAAAAATGACTTAGAAAAGTTTTATTTCTCTTTAAGAAATATGAACATCTTTTTTATAGGCAAAAATGTCAGTACTATTTTGGTTTCTGTGGGACAGAACTAATTCTGACTGCTATGGATCCTTTGTCTAATTTCAACACCGCCCTCTTCAATAATCGCAGAACCTGCATATTACAGCTTTACTTTTTACAAAGTGTTTTCAGTTTCTTAATCTGATTTGATGCTTAAAACGCTATTAGAAAGTAGGAATAGAAGAAAATGTCATTCCTCATTTGCAGATGAAGGATATAAGATGTAGAGACGGGCTTCTGATATTTGAAACCTCAAGAAATGACCCTTTCTACCAGGCTGGCCAACCCTCTCAATGGGATTCTTACGTAACGGCTCCTCTTCTTTCGCTACTTTCCAAAACTGGAAAAAAATTCACCTCTTCTAAAAAAGTACGTCCTCATGCAGAACACTGGTCCATAATTACTGAGCATTCAGACATCTGCACTGAGTATATTTTATAACTATCTATCATACCTTCCTGACTCCTCACCGCTGCTTGCTGGAATTCCACAATTTCTTTCTCATTACTTCAGTTTAGGGCAGGGGCTGTAATAAAAGAGTAATACAACTGGTAGAGTTAACCTATTAAACACTGCCGGTCACTTAAACATTTTCCTGACCCTATCTTGAGAACAGATGTAGATAAAAGGGTAAAGAAGAGAGTACGAATGTCCTAATATAGTCTGAGTCATTCATGACCACTCTGCCCTCTCTCCTGTTAAAGAAAGTCAGGGTGATGTTAATGTATGCTTGCTTAGAAATGCCAGCCTGCTCCCTCCTCTCCACAGCCTGTTCCAGCTGTAGCCCAATTAAATTCAACAGTTCACAGGTGTTCAGAGAAATGCTTTCAACATAAAACCTCAGTTGTTTTTAGGGCTCTTCACTCCCTTTAGTGCTCTTTAAATTTGAAATATTCTTCCAACGAAACAAACCACATTTACAAATGAAGAAAAAAATATAAAGCATGATGATAAGGATGCTAATAACTATAAAAATATTGTCAATAATCAAAAGGAAGGATTCTTACTGTGTCAGCTGGAATCCTAACACATTTAGCCTAAATCTGAAGAAAATAATATTTTCTTGATTGAAATGGATAAAGGGTGAGAGTGGAAGACCATCATGCTATATGTATGATGAAGGTAAAACATATAGATAAGAACTTACATTCCATCTTTTCCGGGATATTTAAATCATTCGCACATCCACTCCCTCCTTCTTCTTGCATTTACTCCCTTAGATTATTCATCACACACACAGACCCAGCCATATCTAGCCAGTGAATGCCAAGAATACCTCCGTACAGGTAATCCACGCCTCAATCCAGAGAAAGAAACAGTTGACAGCTAATGATTATCTCTCCATTCACCATTACAAATACATTAACTCATTCCTAAGGACTTTGGAATTGTTTCACAGATAACTAAGGTCTGAAACAATAGGACACAAAATATGTGTAATTGACCCTACACAAATCTGATCCGTAAGTACATATTCACATGAAGCAGTCGTTAATAAGGTCTGAATTTGGAGGTTCAATGATGTACAAGAACTTAAGACATACAAATTTTGCAGGGTAAGCCAGAAAAAAACCCATTCATTTAGCAAATATTTATTGAGAGCATGGAAATGAACCAAACATACTAAAGACAGTGTCCTAGGGAATCTTACTGCAGGGAATAAACATTAAACATACAAAGTAACTAAATTATCTAATTTAAAAGGCAATATGAGCCCAGGAAAAAAGAGAAAAGGTCAAACAAGGAAAAGGGAATCTGGAGTTCAAAAGGAGAGGGTAGGAAATATGGGAAGCCTATTAATAGGAAACAACTTCACCTACTTCATTCATTTAGAGATACTTTTATTTGTTGGGTGAATCCAGTATTGATTACAGACTACTTGTATTTACTAAAATTGGAAACTTGGAAAGAATAAGATTTGTTTGGTGATGATGATGTAAATAACTAAACTTTCTTGAACCCTTATTATGTGACAAACACTGCTAAATTACTTTACGTGAATGATTTCACACAATAGTCACAAAAACCCTGTGAGATACCTAATGCTACTCTATCAACTCTAAAGATTAAGAAAATATGGTTAAGAGAGGCAAAATAATTCACCCAACTCCAATAATTCACTCAGCTCAATTATCAGAGCTGAGAATCTGTGTTTTGAATTCCAAGCTCATGCTATTAATCATTTCTGTAGATCCCACATCTTACTTGTTGGAATATATTCTGAACTCATGTTTATTCATTTTTCTAATTATACTTTTAAAAATTAGAAAAACTTTCTGGATCATTCATGGATTTTCCTAATGACCCTTTTTCTCCCCCGAATAATAAATGCAATAGTCTGGAAAATTTTAGAAAAATTGAAAGAAAAAATATTTGAGACCCTGGAGATGTGAAATCATTTTGCATATTTTCTTTTATGATTAGTTTTTTTCACTGAAAAATGTATCATGAACATTTCCTCATATAATTAAATACTTTTCAAGGACATGTTTAATGAGTACAGAGCAATTACCAATGTGAATCTATGATAATTTATTTAATCTATTATCATTAGAAATTGAAGAGGGTGTTCAGTTTTTCTTTTTTAACCGAAAGCACAGCATTAGTTACATATTCAGTGAAAATCAGTCATTTTCTTAAGATAATACATAAATATGAAGTGGCTGGAAGAAAAAAAATAATTAGACACATTGATTTCCCTATCCACTAGCCTACCCCAGAAATTTTAATCATCTTACATCCCACAGGCAGCATGTTCATTTTCCAACACTGAAGTCAATAGTGTAGATATGTAAACATATGTACAATACATGCTACCATGTATTTATTGGTTTTTCAAGTTTTTCGACAAATAACTTGCTCATACAAACATTTATTTATTTAGCTCATAAGAGAAATCAGCAGATTTTTTATGTGCTTCAGATATGCTAATTCATTTTAATTCTTGAAACAATTCTGTAAATAATAAATTAAGTATTTTCTAGAAGTTTGTGCTAGGATGAACAACGGTTCTCCATTGACATACATCTCCTGACCTCTGGAACCTGTAAGTATTTTCCCTTACATGGGAAAACATACTTTGCTTATGTGATTAAGTTAAGAATCTTGCTTTTGGGATACTATCCTCAATTTTTTGAATAGGTTCTATGTAAGGGTCCTTATAAGAAGAGGGCAGTAGGGTCAGAGGCAGAGACAATATGAAGCTAGAAGCAACATGCACCATGAGTCAAGCAATGCCAACATTTTCTAGATGGTGGGGAAGGCAAGGAAATGGACTCTCCCTGCAGCTCCCAGATGGAACACAGGCTTTCCAACCCCTTTTGGACTTCTGACCTCCAAAATTGTATGATAATATGCCTGAGTTGTTATACTACTAATTTTATGGTAATTTGTTACAGGCACACTAGGAAGCTAATGTGGATTTTAGAACCTAGAAATGGGATGGTTCTATAAAACATATCTAGAAATGTGAAAATGCACTGAATTGGGTAAAGGATAAAGCCTGGAACAATCTTGAGGACCATGACTGAAGCTATTTTGTTAGCCTTAAACAGCCTGTTAACAGAAATATGGATGTTAATGACTGTGCTGGTGAGGGTTTGAAACAATGAGGAGCAAAGTAGAGGAAATCTATATTGTCCTAGAGAATAATGAAATCATCACAAAGACAATATTGGTAGAAATACCATTAAAGACACTGTGAGAATTTAGAAGGAAGTGAAGAATATGTTATTGAAAAATAGAGGAAAAGAGATACTTGTTATTTAAATGCAGAAACTTAGTAAAATTATGTCCTACAGCTATATGGACAGCACAACTGAAAGCAAGGAACTTGGATATTTAGCTGAAGAGACTTCCAAGCAATGCTGAGAGCATTGTCTTTTTTCTATATACTACGTATACTAAAATGGGGTAAATTGAAGGAACAACTTAAGCAAAAGGGAATCATGACCTGATGATTTGGGAAATTAATAGCATAACAACACTGCAAAAGATGCTAAAATTAAGAAATACACTGTCAGGAAAGAAAATCAAGGACCAAGCACAAATTTTGCAAGGAACTTTGAAAGAGCAAAAACTTCTGCAGTCATTCAGAGGACTCTGAAGATATTAAGCATGTGATTCATGGATCCCCCCCAGCCATCTCAATAGAAGACAAAAATGGAGATGAGATTATCTAGGAAAGACCTGTCTAAAAGTGTCTTGTTCACTGACACTGTACATAATATCTCAGCAAACAATCAACAATCAATCAAAAAACTATTAAGTTTGGGATAAGTACTTTTTGTTTATTTCTGTTATGCACTTTGAAAAGTAGGGAAGAAATGAATGAGTTTGATGATTCATTTCAGAGAAATTACAAATTATTTGAAGATTTAAACATTTCAAAAATGTAAAATAAAAATAGAGAAAATAAAGAATATTAAATTTTCACTGTGTGGTCTAACATTATAGGAGGAATTGAACAAAAAGGAGAATATGTGGAGGTTTGAGACTTTCAGCAGAGAGATATAATTTAAACTGGTTTTTCAAGGCTGGATGCTATTTTCATGTTGAACAGAGTGGGAGACAAGCAGTGAGTAAAGAAAGAACTTCAGGATAAATATATAGATGGCTTAAATTAGAGGAAGATTTAGTTTTGGGGTTGGGAGAGATTATGTTATATGGGTGAAGTGTGGTCAGAATATATTGAAGGTAAATTTTGGGTATTGTTCTTTTATTAGGGAATCACTGAAAGGATGAACTGACTGGAGGCTTGAATCAATCATACTTGTGTTTGTTTTTAGTTAAAAAAACTTATCTTTTATATCTCACAACCTACCATATTGAGGAAATAAATACCTGAACTATCAAACTTATAAAAGTAAAAACAAAAGAAGGTAGTCTTTTTTATAAACATAAATACATTTAATTATTTCTTTGTGATACTTATTTATACATGAATACATCTGTATTAGTGCACATAAAACATTAACTGTGTAAAAATTCCAAGTCTATTTATGAAGGAGTGCAAATAATTATGTTGAAGTTCTTATACAGTAAATCAACTATCAAGTCAGTGTGTACCTAGAGGTGAAATGTGTCACAATTACAAGTTTTATTTGCTCTTGTTAAGTTCCAATTAATTCTTTTTCCTATTCTTTCTGTTTTTAATAAATTCTTTCATCAAATTATGTGTTTTTCCTGGAAGACTTATCTTCACCCAATTATTTTATAATTACTCTGACTTTTAAAAAAAATAACTACCTTAGATTCATAGACATTTTGAAATATTTGAAACCCAACTTGCTAAAAGGAGGCAGATAATAAGATCATTAAGCTTTGTTTCCCATTTGGGATAGACACATTATTATTGCTTTAAAATGTACTAATTAAGCTAGTTTTAGATCCTTAAGGAGTTAGAATCTGAATAATCTGATTTCATGGTCTTTGGTTTTCTGCCTTTTAGCCCACATCTGCATAAAACAGAACAAATCACGTCAAGCACCATCTCCTACTTTTACCTAATGTGGTTACTCTACTACAAAAACTCTAGTTTTGTTAGAGTCACACATTTATTACCACCCCTATTCCTGTCTCTCTCCTTTGTTGATTTCACTGTGTCTGGATTACTGCCTACTTCTCTTCTACTTCATGTTCTTCAATAATATCATATTCCCAAAAGTAACTCTGTAAAACCTCTTTCACCTCTTATGTGCTCTTTTCATCCATATATAAAAAATTCACAGGCATATTGACAAATTTCTAAATTTCTGAATTATCTTGCTGCCTTATGTTTTTTATGTAGTGTAAGGTTCAAGCCTACAGCTATTAATCTTCAAATGAAATGTTATGCAAACATAACTAACATATATAGAAAGTAATGCAGTGAAATAAAATGAAGTGAAAAATTTTAGTTCTATAACAGTTAGAGCTAATTTGTACTCCTTTTTTTCCACTACTACGATCGCATATAATACTGGGTAAAATAAGACAATAAGTTAAGGAACTTTAAACAAAGACAAGAAAATCTCAAAGTATTAAAATAAAGAAGACAATTTTAGCCAGAAAGGTAAATAGGCTGCTTCACAGTGGGCTAACTTACAGGACTAATAGCCTTAGAGGATATCTGGGACTATGGATATACTGTCCACATGAATAAAAAAATCAGTTCTTGTCCCACTGGTAAAAGGAAAAGTAGAAGTAAGCCAGCTATCACATGCTAAAATTTCTCTCCCCACATTAATGGAGATAAGAAATTACCCTTCTTGCTACCCAAGAAAGTATAAAAGATACTCTTCATATTTGACATGACTCTGAAAAAGTATTTTCTATGAGAAATCAAAACTACAGTTCATTACAAACTGCTGCTTTTGACCAAGATGGAATAACAGGACTTAATTTTCTCTCCTGCTCTTAACAATTATAAAATGAGGGAAAAAAAGCAAAAGAACAGATTTTAGACAGTGAACATCAAGCAGCAAATGATAATGAACACTAAAAGAGAGGGAACAAATGAGCCATCTGATTGCTATAGTTCACTGACTAGAAGAAGTTTCTAGACTGCAGTGCAGGAAGAAGAAAACACTTGAAGTTTGGCAGTCTCCCTAAGTTAAGAAGACAGATCTAGGAGTCCCACTAGATCAAAGCAGTCAGAGCTTACAGGGCAGAGTACTAAAGAAAGGGTGCAGTAAAGAGAGAATGAAGGCTTTGGAGATCTGCATAAGGTCCCCCTTGATGTTAAAGCTGAACATTGATCAGCACACACACATTAGGAAACTATCCAGGCCCTAAAAAGACCTACCCAAAAAAAGCAGATAAAACAATTCCCAGGGATCACACAGTGATGAAAGTTTTTAATGTTCTTACCAAGTAAAGGAAAAGGTCTTATAATTCACTGGACACTGGGTTGAGTAATAATTAGAAGGGAACTGCCTTAGTAGTTGAACAAAGGTAGTCCTAGATTAAAGAAGTTCTGATCTTGCCTAGTAAAACTTAAAATCTTGAAAAAAAAATCAAATTATCTTCAAGTAACTTAACTGCATCCTAAAACAAAGCTCAATATTTTTTGAGTCAATATGAAACTATTTAAGATCTAACAAGATAATTGACAGTATCTAGAACATGATCAAATACTACCAAAAAATGAAAAGGGGCAGGAGAATGTGATCCTTAATAGGATAAATGAATCATTACAAAATGACACTGTAATGACACAGATTTTATAATTAGAAAACAAAAACATTAAAACAGTTGTAATTCTATTCCATCTTTTCAAGAGGATGGGGGGGAATATATAAAGTAGGACATAAAGAGAATTAAAACACAGCTCAAATTGAACTTCTACATATAAAATACCCAATATCTGATAGAAAAATATGCTTGACCATATGAATGTACAATTAGACAATGCAGAAGAAAAGGTTAGTGAATATGAAAACACAAGAGTAGAACTAACAAAACCAAACACACTGAAAAAAAAAAAGACATTAAAGGGATGAAACAGCATGGGTGAAATGCTGAATAATCTCAAGGAATCTAATCCATGTATAATAGGAGTCACTAAGGGGAGAGGAGAAAGGGTGGTAAGATAAAACATTTAAAATAATATTGAAAAAAGAAGTTCTGAAAATTTATTTAAACTACAAACTCACAGATATAAGAAGCTGAAAGAATCATAAGCATATTTTTAAGAAGAAACTATAGAAAAAGCATATGATGTTGAATTCCTTAAAACCAGAGAAAAAGTAAATATTTTAGAACCGTCTAGACGTGGAAAAGAAGATATTCTACACACAGCAAAACAAACATAAGAATGACAACAATAGTTCAACTGGAAAAATATGAGTCAGGAGACAGTAATGCAGTACCTTTAAGTACTGGAAAAAAGTCAACTTAGCAAAAATATCTTTTAAAAGCAAATAAAAACTTTTCCAGATATAATAAAGCTGAAGAATTCATCCCCAGCATTGTTGTACTAAGGAAATGTTAGAGCAATTCTTGCAGAAATAATGAAAATAATATCAACTGGAAATCCACATCTAGCCAAACAAATTATGAGCACCAAACAAACAGCTATTTATCCAAAGGCAGGTAAATAAAAAGAATGTTTTTATCTTGATTTTGAAATCTCTCTAAAGGATACTGTTTCAAACAAAAACAATAATGATGCAATATAAAGTTTATTAAATTTCATTACAATATTATATCATTCTCCAGGAGGAAAAACTGGAATTGCACTGATGTGAGTTGTTTATATTTTCATGAAGTAGTACATTATTACTTTAAGGTTGTGATAAATTATAGATATACATTTAAACTCTTCAGCAAACATTAAAGAAAAAAAAGAGCTATAGCTAATAAATCAACTAAAGAGGTAAAATAAAATTATTAAAATTATACAATATAATGCATGGAAGAAAAGAAGAAATAGGGGAAAGTGAAGATATAAAACTAAAAGAAATAAATAGCAATATAGTATATTTAAACCCAAGTAAATCAATAGCCACCTTAAATAAAAACAGCTTAAACACTCTAAGCAAATGTCAGAAATATGCTAAAGAAAAATCTATTTTAGATATAACATTATAATTAGATAAAAGTAGAAGGATTGGAAAATATACATCATTAACACTAATAAAAAAATAGACGGAGTACTTACTTGTCAAATGCATTTTTATAGCTAAAAATATTACCAGGAATGAAGAGGAATAATTCTCATCAGTAATATAATTATTTAATAAAAAAGATAACAATCTTACATGTTTATGTACCTAATAATAGCACTTATAAATACCTAAAGTTTAATTGAGCAAATAAGGAAAAGAAATACACAAATCCTCTTTTATTTAAGCACTTACTATCATACTGTCAATAATTAATACAAACAGAAAAAAAATAAGGTATAGAAGACGTGAACAACACTGTAAAACTCAACTGTAAAACAGTCCTCAATCAACAGGATTGAATCTATACACAGAATCTTCTCTGATCACAATGGAGTTAAATTAGAAGGTAATCACAAAAAGATTTCTAGAAAATCTCTAAAAATTTGAAAACTAAGTAATATACTTCAAAAAAACAAATGGACAAAATTGGAAACCAAAGAGAAATTAAAATCTATTATGAATTAAATGCTAACACCAAAACATATCAAAATTTGTGAGAACTCTGTGGGAAACTGGTAGCCATTCATATATGTATGAATGGCTATAAGAACACATATAAGAAAAGTCTTTAATTACCTAAATTCCCACATTAAAAAATTATATAAAAAGGGAAAATTAAACACAAAATGAACGGAATAAATTAAAAATGAATATGATTATGAATTAATGAAACAAAAAATAGGAAATAAAGAAAATGAAAACAGCCAAAAGCTGGTTTTCTCAAAAGATCAGTATGACTCTAGCAAGACTTAACCAGAGTGATAGTGAGAAAATACCTACATGACAAATGAGAGAAATAATACCAAAGCTCACTCCATAAGAAACAAGTAACCTGAACACTTCCTAGACCCAGATGGCTTCACTTTTTTTCTATCAAAAATTAAAGAAGAAAAATACTAAAAATAACTAAATACTCAAATACTAATTGTTGGTTAGCAAACTGGGGAGTTTCCTGGGTGAAATCTGCACCCAGCCTCCACACAGAGAGCAGGTAGAGACCCCCCCCCAAAAAAAAAAAAAAAAAAAAGCAGGCCACTCTAGATTGGGAAGTGGATGATTCAATAAGCCAGGGAATTTACCCCTGTGAGGCTTGTCATGGATGACTACATGATAAATAGATATGCATACCAGGTGGCCAGAATCTTAAGAGTTTATACAGAGGTCTAAGCAGGGTTCAGTAATGTATTTATCCATATGGTCTCAATAACATACTGCTTTCTCAAGGCTGCAACATTAAAAATGACTTTGGCTGTGGATTGATGGGCTAAACATACATTCTGAGGACAGGGTAGCAGGTAAAGAGCCTCTGATGGTCTGGGTCCAGCTCCCTGGTCAACCAGTGGTCATTGTCTCCCAGATGACCACCTCCAACATTAATCTATTAAAATAGAAATATAAAAGTACTACGCTTCTTTTTAAAATGTGGTTTTGATGCTGCACAGCATTTCTAATAATAGTCAGAATAAGTATGGAAAGCTTTAACATTTTTAAAAATTTCAAATATTTATCAAATAGATAAAAGTAATTAATTGAGATTATATCACACATCTAAATGTGCACCGTCATTGTTGAAATGCACTTGTTTGGTTTAATAATTGTATTTTCTTCTTTTTTTTAAAGATCTCTTTAAAATATGCTTACGCATGGAAAGATAGAGTATATTATTTAAAAATTTCATCTACATTATCAAATTATTATTTGTATGAGCAAAGTTCATATATTCAAATAACTATACTGCCATCTTAGTTGGAGATATTTTAATGGATCCCTCTCCTCTAACATAAATGGAAAAAATCCCAAATATGTTGGAGACTTGATATAAATTCATAAATAGGCATCCACATTGGAGAATAAGATTTTATCTTTGAAATCAGGGGGAAGAAGCATAAAAATGATAATCAGGTTGCACAATAACTTCCAAAAGACTAAATAAACTGTTCAGTCCAATCTTTACTTTCTTATAGAGTCCTGATAAATGTTACCAGACTTTTTTTTTTTTTTATTGGTGGCAAATCGGTGGTGACATCTAGCTTATTCAAAAGATAGCCCATCAGGCTTTGAATCCTAATTTTGCTCTGTCTTGTATCTTTGGACAAAAATATTCACCTTTTGGGTCTCTGTTATTTCACCAATACAATAGGGATAGAAATAGAGTTTACCTCAAGGGTCGATTGCAAATATTAAAGAAAATGCAAAAAGAACTCAGAAGAGTCCTTGATATATATAAGCATCTTAAATATTAGCTGTGATTGTCAATATGGTAGGTACATTTGTGCCCTGATGCAAGCTTTGTGTCTATGTTCTTTCTTGCTAATCTCTAGTCTATTATTAGCCTTATCTGGTTAAAATTGTAGTATCAAAGAATTAGGATCAAAGGCCAGAGTTCCTACTGAAATTTTGGAAATGATCTTTTAAAAAAAGTAAATATTTTTGAAACTTTTAAAGACAATTCAAAAATAGGTTTAATATGTATATTGTTATTAAAATCATATGGGTTTCTCAAAGGTATCAGAACTCTTTCAGCCGAATCTCATTAAGATGAGTTTATTACGATTTTTGGCAAATGTGAGGCTGGCATAGACAAAAATCAAATGAAACTCTTGCTCAAGAGGTTTACATTTATTTGCTTCAGAAGCAACAGACAGTGCAGTTTTTTTTTTAATTAAGGAAAATCTAGGTCAACAAACATATTTACACATATGATTTAGTGTAACTTTATCTATTTGGGGATTATATAGTGTACTTAATATACTTTATTATTATCTAATCCTTTCTAATTACCTACAAATTCCTTTGTGGCTTTTTTGTTGTCTTACTTTCTGCTTTCCATGCAACTGGGTATAGATATATATCTTGCTTTGAATACTAAGCCAATTCTAAAATGTCTGTATTCTTTGGAGTGCATTCTTTTTATTCAGTAGGTGTTTGGATGATGTCGGGATATTTATTTTAAAAGCAATGAGCAGCCATAGTGGAGTGAATGGTATTAGACTTGTCCTCATTCTCTAAACAACTCAAAATATATGAAATGATTGTTTTCAGACAATGTACACCAGGCAGCACAGCCTCTGATCCCCGAGACATGGAAAACAAATTAAGTGAGCCCTTTTATCCCCCTGGTTTCTGATTTGTCCCTTCTTTCAAGACCATGGAGAAGCAAGAATGGAGGTCTTGCTGAACTGAGGAGACAGATAATAGAGTTGAGCAAAATTACAAGGCTTTCAGAAGCCTGTTTGGAGTTAGCCCCTCATAAGTTCTTGGTTGAATACCAAATTGTACTATTTTATGTCAGCTACTCAGGGCCAGGCAAATAACAATTACTGGGGAAAGAACCAGTACCACGTAACTGTAAACTGATGACATTTTAGAGCTCACTGATTTACATTTCCACTGAGAGGAATTAACATTTGTGTTGCTGAATATTTTTGACAATATTTGTCATTTGACAACTTAAAAAATAGATACTTGTCTGATGAGTATGATATGGAGACATCATGTTGTCAGCCAGGGTGGAAAGATCCCATGAAACATCTGTGGCATTCAATATCATCTTATTAGATGAAATTAAGAGAAAAATACTTAAAATCCATTACAAATATATTTAAGGAAAAACATAATCATAATGTAAAAAAAAATGGAGGGGCATGTAACTGGCTCAGTAAGTAGAAGATCCAGCTCTTGATCTCAGGGTTGTGAGTTCACAACCTCCATGTTAAGCATAGAGTCTACTTAAAATTTTAAAAGGAAAAATAAATGGAAATTATTAAAAGCAACCTAAAGAAGTATTTAGATCTAAGAACATTGAAAAAAGCTTTAGAGGCAAATACACAAAATGACGCTAAAGAATCTGACATGTAGTAAAACAAATTTAACAATATTAAAATTTAACTGAACCCATATACTCCATCATTTGCATTTTTCCAACACTGTGCATCCTTAGCCTAATTCATGACTTCTTAACTGCTCCTGTGCTTTGGTTTATATTTTGTTACACATATAACTTAAAAAAAACCAAACTCTTTTATGCATGCTTGTAAACTGTGTGCAAAGTAAACACAGTGTATATATTCTTGGGGATTTTCTTCTGTCCAAATATATTCTATTTAAATATACATAAAATGCAACAAAGTTGATATGTGTACTTCTATTTTATCAATGTTAATTTCCACTGTATGAGTGTGCCACAGTTTTTATTGTTTTCTTGATTGATATTTTTATTGTTTGATTTTTTTTAATATACTAAAGATGTTTTTTTGTAAATGTCAGCTTGTGCCCAAATGTGAGATTTTCTCTAAGCTATATATTTTGATTATTGGGCCCTAGGGTATACAAATCTTCACATTTTCTTGTTTCTTCCCAATTGTAGAGTAGATTGATTGTAGCAATTTACATTTCTTCTTGTATAGTATAGCTGTTGCATTGTTGCACATTATTGGCAATTCTTGTTATTTTTACAACTTAAAAATATGTTTGTTTAATGGGTATGAAAGGATATATTTTTATGTTTTCTAATTGGCAACCTTCTGTTTAATAGTGAAGCTGATCATCCTTACAAATCTTTATTGAAAATTCAGCTATCCTCTTTTGCGGATTGTCTGTTATTTTCTTTTGCATACATTTCTCATAAGTTTTTATGTTTATATTATGGTTTTTAATTTTTATTTATATATACTATACGACTTATACTAATTAATGCTGATTAAATGTATTATAATTATCTTTTTATGGGATATAATTGTATTTTAATTTTTCTAAATGCTATTAAATAAAATATTTTTAAATACAGTCAACTTAGCAACTTTCTAAAATTTTTAAAAATTTTTTCTAAATTTACTTTTGAGAGAGAGATAGAGACAGCATGAGCCTGGAAGGGTCAGAGAGAGAGGGAGACACAGAATCTGAGACAGGCTCCAGGCTCTGAGCTAGCTGTCAGCACAGAGCCCGACCCAGGGCTCGAACCCACAAACTGTGAGATCATGACCTGAGCTGAAGTTGGACACTTAACCGACTGAGCCACCCAGGTGCCCCAACTTAGCAACTTTCAATTATAACTGAGTCTTCTGTGTTAATAAATCCTTTCCTTTTCAGAAATTATCAGGATGGTGCTGCACATTTTATTCTAAACGTTTCAGGTTTCCTTGTCACGGCTAATATCTAATTCTCCTGTAACTGGATGGTCTGCAGGCTATGAGGCAAGAGTCCAACCACATTGTACTGTCAGTCCAGCAGCAGTTGTTGGCCTGTTGCTCATCCGTCTCACAATGGTTTGCAGCCAGACCCAGTAACAGAATGTCTATTTCTAAGACCCTTAGTCTGTTATTTCAGCTCAGTGGTTCAGCTGAGCATCCCTCTTCTTTTGTGGATGACCCTACATTGACATTTTTCTGGGGCTATCTGGGATGACACAAAGATTAATGCAAATCAGAAATCTGTGTGAGGGAAGGTAAATGCTTAATTCTCGAATGATACCTTTTTGAACACACAGCCCATTTTATTGAGAATATCACTGGATGGGTCCTAGTTTTAGCTGAGTGTCCTAATTTCCTTCTTTGTAAGGGACATAACTATGTTTCCTGCTGCCTGCACAACTACTAAAATATTCTCTTAGTTATCAGTGTCTGCATAGGCTCCAGAGTAACTTTGAATCTACGTTGGTTTCATCTGTGACCTCTTTCATCTGTACCCTTTTTCATCTGTGACCACTGAGATTTCTCTTATTTTCTTGAGCAGTAAGGAGTGGCTCAAAACAAAACAAAACAAAGAGAAACCAAATCAACCAACCAACCAAATTTAAAAAAACAGATGTTTGTCATAATATATTCAGTATCTAGGGGTTTTGTGTGGTAGGAGATTTTTTTCCCCCAGAGCATCTTATACACTGCAATACTAGAAAAAAAAATGTCCAGACAAGTATTTCGAGTTTTTGATATAAAGGTTAAAAAAAAAAAAAAAAAAGAGCAGTTGCTGGGCACCATTTTCCCTACACAAGGTATTTAAAAATAATTTTTATAGTGGAATATATATCTCTGTAGATAAAGGATTATGCTCTTCAGTCCTTTCACACTCTCCCCATTATTTTACATACTGCATGACTCTTTATGTTATCTTTCTGATGCCCAAAGAAATTAAACCCTGCAATATCTGATTGATGTATTTAATTTGTTCTTTTCTGTATTTATTCCACTCTTAAGTTTGAAGAGCTTCATACTTGATGGTGATAGAAGAAAAATTAGAATGGGAGAGGCTCCTTTGTTTTTGACTATTAAAAGGATAGGACCTGACTCAAGCAGGTTGACGGCCTTTCTATTTATCCTCCCACTGCAAACAATGACTGAAGAACTGCTTATGTTCAACACTCTCACAAGCCACAGCTCATTTTGAGCACAGATCTTCCTGACTCTTCTGTATTTCTGTCACATTCTTATAGTCTTCCTTGGGGTATACATGTATATATCCTGGGGTATACATGTATACATATATATATATATATATTCTTATTCTTAACTCTTACAATTAAGGAAGGAAGGAAGGGAGGGAGTGAGGAAGGGATGAAGGAAGGAAGAATAAACATCTAGAATTTTGCAAAAGGTATTTGGGCTTGCTTGCTATGCATCTTATATGGTTATCATTTAATTTGCTCTTGTAGGTTATTTGCAGGAATGTGACTAGAATGTTATTTTCTAGGTGCCAGTTAATTTCTTTGTATTGCTTTATACAGTTTCTGATCATTGGATCATTGTTATAATCTAATATATTTTTTAATGTTTTATTTATTTATTTTTTTTTTGAGAGAGAGAGAGACAGTGTGAGCAGAGGAGGGTCAGAGACAGAGGGAGACACAGAATCAGAAGCAGGCTCCAGGCTCTGAGCTGTCAGCACAGAGCCCGACGCAGGGCTCGAACCCACGAACTGTGAGGCCATGCATGACCTGAGCCGAAGTTGGACACTTAACCGACTGAGCCACCCAGGTGCCCCTGTTATAATTTAAATGTAAAAATTTGCTTTACAAAAATTTATGGGAACTATGAAACTATGAAACCATGATGAACATATCTTTCTTTTATCATCATAAGCTCCAAAATGGCCCAGTTACATCTACATCATGAATATATCATTCTTGTTGATATTTTATAATCCCTCATAGTTTCATGTGATTCAATATATCAGAAAGTATTATATAAGCAAATTGATACTATCAAAAACCACTGGATCACCAAAACACTCCAAACTATCTAATATTTTCTCTGTGACAGTTCAGGAAAAAACAGATGTTTGATAAATACCATTAATATTGAATTTAAACTAATGCAAATTGAAAGATTTGATCAGATATATTCTAACCCACTAAGACCAGTATTTTACACCCTTTTGCTATGTTTCTAGTTGTGTGGTAAAAGTCATTAGAGTTCAGAATAATGACACTGAGAACTTGGAAGACCTGAGTTTCATAAGTGATTTCAGTACAGAGAAGCCACTAATCTGTTCCAATGACTTTTAGGAAATATTTTCTTAAAATATAGGAAAATTTCCTAAAACAAAGCTTGAATTTGTTTTTGTTTGTTGGCTTGTTTTGTGTGTGTATGTGATTTTTGCTTCAGGTTTATTTGTTTGCTTAGATGATTGGTTGGTTATTTTTTGTAGTCACCTCTTACCTGCTCAGAGAATTTATCTTCCTGGCTACTTGGACTTCGTAGGCATTTGTGTATGTGTATGGTTTTTTAAAAATAATTTGGAAAAAGCATCAGTTCATCATTATTACATAGGGTAATTATATACATATGAGCTTTAGGGTGTGCTGATATATATACATACACATATAATCTGTTTAGAGGCATGAAAGTTCAGGAAAACTGATTCAACTATGGAGCTGTCTTTATAAATTAAATTATCACAGCAAATTATTTAACCTTTCACATTTTCTATTTATCCTTCAGGGAAAGATATTTCAAAAATATCACTTCATATGCTAATCTTCACATGCAAAGAATTTTAGTGTTGGCTTTTCTTAAATTTGAGGTTGAAAGGCTAGCTCTCACCAGTGTCTCATTTTCTTTCCTACCTAATGAGCACTTCTGACATTAGATTTTGTTGTTCTGGATAAAAGTCAACCAGGTGAGTGGTAGCAACTTGTTCATGATTTTTACTGTCAAAGAATGAGGCTTTTCACGGCTGATTAGCTGAGAATAAACTATGTTTCATTCAATAGTTTAGAAAAGAGGTCTAAAACAAATTTTCTAAGATTTGTTCATATATGTTCAAGAATATTGTTCATATATGTTCAAGAATATTCAAATTTAGTTGGAATGATACTAAACTCTAACTTGAAAGAACATCTTTGAATACCCCTTACAAAGCAGTATGTATATTATTTTTTCTTAGGGTATAATATATTTATTTTACTAAAAAGATGCAAAAAATATAACTTAAATAAAGTATGAAGGCGAACTAAATTGACACTTCCCCTCCACTTTCCAATACATTTTTGACCAGCAGTTTTAGTTTACAGGTGAATGGCTGCCCTGAGGAATGGATGAAGGGTCATGGAATAGCCACCCCAGGAAATAGCCATTACCTATGTCTCAAATGAGCACTTTTAGGCAGGGAAAAACAGAACAGCAAACCCAGTGATAGGCCTCCCGTAGTGGCCACCAGTGCTCCTTACTTGCAGTGGCCAGATTTCAAGGTTAGGATAGAGGCACAGCCAGCAGGCAGCTCACTTCCAACAATTCTTGCCTGCAGCAATTAGACAACAATAGAGCAATTAGAAAGCCCTTGTTTATTGGATTTTCCAGCAGGTTGCACTTTTATGTTTCAGGTCACTGTCTTCGGGGAGTTTTGTTTACTTGGGGCAAGAATGGGAAGTTGTTTCAGATCAGGAGAATGGCTTTCGGTAGAAAAGTTTGTAGAATACATTCACGCAAGGGTTAGAGTATCTGGCTAGGGTAATCTTTAGAGTTATAAGACATCCTAAGGTTTTGTGACTTGGTGAGTTTGGGTACCATTAGCCAGTTTCCCAACTGAAGCATCAAAGCCCATTAAACTAAAAACCTAAACCTTGGGCTATAATCTGTAATTAGTATTTGATGCTCCAGAATCATGTCACATCTCTTCCTCCAAAAGTTGCTCAAACATACATTCACAATGTTGGTGAGTAACACCAATGAGTTCTGTCATTTTTGTCATCTGTCTCCCTCTATATGTATATCCAGTGCTACCAATTCTACTCCATCAATTAATTGAATTCAAATTTCTTCAGTTCTCTTCATCTCATGGTCATTACTTTAGAACAAGCCAACATTTTTTTTTTTAATGGAACACTACAAATGTCTAAATGGTCTGTCAGTCACTAATCTTATTCTTCCTTCACTTTTTTCTCCAGAGTGAACTGTTTTAGAAATACACTATGTATCATGGGATTCAGCAGTTTATAAGCTATCTAATCACCTTCATGAATTATGAATATAGTCGTGTGGCATACATGCAGGCTCCAGCCCTTGCTTAACTCATCAGCATCAAGTCCTCTTTTGTGGTATCATCCAGCTCTCCAGTCACGTGGCCATTATTTCCATTTCTAGTTTCTAAAGGGACAATGATCTCACATTCCTTCTGCCTTCCCATATGCCTCTCTTTGACCTGGAACATTGCCTCGCATTTTAGCACCTTACCCTTTCATTATACTCATGTGCTGCGTCCTCAGGCTGATGCCTTCCCACTTTTCAGTTTTTAGTTTAGAAGGTCTTCCTTCCAAGTGTTGTTTCTTGATTCTCTCAACTTGGGAATGGTGACATTTTCCTGCAAAGGGCCAATAGTAAATATTTGAGTTTTGCAGACCACATAAGGTCTCTGTCATATATTCTTTGTTGTTGTTTTGTTTATAATCCTTTAAAATGGTGAAAGTATTATTAGCTCTCAGGCCATCGCAATATAGGCCAAGGCAGCATTTGTACTATCAGACTATAATTTGCCACCCCAATTCTAGACACTTCTTCACATGTGTTCTTAAGGGCACCCTCCTCTTTCCTTAAAACAAAACTTACCAACATTGTAATTATTGAACACTGTTTAAAAATCTAATTAATTAATTAATTAATTTTGAGAGAGAAAGAGAGAGGGTGAGCTAGTGAGCACAGGAGTCGGGTACGGGTAGAGAGAGAAGGAGACTGAATTCCAGGAAGGCTTTATGCTGTCAGTGCAGAGCCTGACCCAGAGTTGGAACTCACGAACCATGAGATTGTGACATAAGCCAAGAGCAACCCAAGTGCCCCAAATTATCAATTTTAAGTGATTTTAAGTTTATAGAAGTTTATAGGTGAGTTTAGTACTCCTACACGCCTCACCTAGCTTAGCCTTACATTAATGTATAACCATAGTACATTTATTAAAAGTAGGACATTTAAATTACAACAACAATGGTAAATAAGTTAAAAACTTAATTTGGATTTCACCACCAAGTAGTTTGTCCACTAATGTCTTGTGTGTGTATATGTGTGTGGTTCTGGGATCTATGGATTAAGAATAGATCTCTCCCTGCATTTAGTTATTGTATCTTTTGTATTTTCTGATTTGTTACATTTTATCTACCTTTATTTTTCATAATTTTGATAGATTTCAAGAACACTAGTCATATTTTGAGGTCTCTCAATTAGACCTTTTTTTTCCCTGATGTTTCTTCTGATTAGCCTGTGCTTATGGATTTTGAGGAAGAATATCACAGAGGCGAAGTTAACTTCCTCCTTATCTCATATCAGAAGACACACAATATTAATATGGCTTATTCCTGATGATGTTAGCCTGATCACTTGGCTAAGGTAGTGATTGTCAGCTTTATCCCTTATAAAGCACCTATTTTTCCCTTTGCATCCTTTATCCTTCAGAAGCAAGTCACTAAGTTTCAATCACCAGCCCACTCTTAAGAGAATGGGAATTACACATTTCGTTATTTGACTCCACTACTGAATTTAAAGACCAGAAACTGTTAGGCAGGAAACTAGGCATGAGTGACAGGAGGATTGATCTTACATGTCTTGATGGATCGGCCCAGGGACCACCTCATTCTACCCATCTAGCAGTGGGTTGGAGGTTACAACATCCTGGCAGAGGAATAGTTAAGTTTGTCCTGCTTGTTGCAGTTGTAGAGAAGGCAGCTGCTTGTCCTTATTTGACCTATGTCCTTAGAATAGAAATGATGTTGCAGTTTCCTACCCCAGGAAGGCATTTCCAGGGTATCTTGGGAAAGGACATGAGTAGATGGCTAATTATTATACAATCCAGGCCTGTCACTCTAATGATGAGACCCTAGAACTGGCCCAAAGGAAAAAAAATTGATATAAGCCCTGGAGTTCCTGGGGCCATCCTCTCTCTCGACTGACCCCCTCCTACCTTGGAATGTAATTTAATAAAATTTGCTTTGCTAATAATTTTATTTCACTGTCCTGTAATTCTTTACTGTGGCAGGGAAAAGAACTGAGGCTTTTTTCCTTTTCTGTCTCTCAGTAACAAAACCTTTTTTTGTTTTTGTTTTTGTTTTGTCTATTTCTATCTATATACCCAGCATATTATCAGGCATAGTGTTGATTAATTTGTATGGAGTAAATAACTTGTTATGACCATCTGCCTTTTTCTTTCTACATTTTTCCATAGCTTATATAGCAGTAGGATAGAAAGCGAAAAAAAAAAAAAAGGAAAAATAACCAGCAAACAAATAAAGAGACAAACAAAAGCCTTAGCCTGAAGTCAGAAGTCATGAATTTTTAAAATCTTTCCATTTATGAATTGTATATTTGGGTAAGAAGTACCCACTTTGAATTTTTGAAATTTCATTGTTGCAAAAGGCAAATAAGTAACAACACTACAGTATTATATAGTTTTTATAGTATCAGTGCTGGAAATCTAACTGCATTGGTTCAAACTGACCATCTGTGTAAGTTTGATCAGGTTACTTACCCTTCCCTGACTCATTTTCCTCATCTCTGAAATAAGGATGAGAATAAAAGTTCATAAATGCTATCATCTACTTCATAAATTATTTTATGAGATTATTTTTTAAAAAATATTTTTATTTATTTCTAGGAGAGAGAGAGAGAGAGAGACAGCGTGAGCAGGGGAGGGTCAGAGAGAGAGGGAGATACAGATTCTGAAATAGGCTCCAGGCTCTGAGCTGGCAGTCAACACAGAGTCCCATGCGGGGCTCAAACCCACGAACCGCGAGATCATGACCTGAGCGAAAGTCAGACGCTTAACCGACTAAGCCACCCAGGCACCCCATGAGATTATTTTTAATATTAAACATTCTAACAATATATAAAGCCCTTAGAATTGCCCTCATATCTATAAATGTTAGATAACTTTGTTATTTAGAACTATTCGTATTATATTCAAAGCATGGAATTAGGCAATTTATATAAATACAACCTTTAAATTATATGGTTTAATAGAAATATCCTATTAGTAAGACAGAAAAACACAATTTGTTTTTTTTAAAGGAATTCAAAATTCAAAATAATGGTTTCCTTTGTAAATATCAGAGTCTAAGTTACAGTCGTGGAATTCAGTTCACGGTGAGGGATACAAGCATTAAGAAAAATTTTAATTTGCCTTTAACTTTATCTAAATTTTATAGTTAAAAGGACTTTTCTATTTATTATGTATTAAGTAATTAAAGACATATATGTTGGCTTCTCATAGTATATTGAGAGATTTGGAAGATTGACTATCTAGTGGGTATTTAGTGGGTAACCTGTAAGGAAATACAGTGGCTAAATAGACAGTCCCAAGAACATCCCGATATAAAAGTACTGGAAGAATTTTCCTCCCTTGTTGGTCACTTCATTCCAGCCCTATTATATTCTAATCTATATATTCAGATAATTTCTTACCCGTCTCAGCCATCTCAACACTAATCTGTTGCAGATCCATTCCTGGTCATATTCCAAAACCGGATTTCCAACAGCATCCTAGACATCAAACCTAGATATTACAAAAGCATACAAACATATTAAAATTGAACACATACAAATCCTACCTCTCATCCATATTGGCCATTATTATTTTTCATGCTATTTTCTATCTCATAACTAATATTATAAAAAGATAAACAGAGCTTCTATTATTCTTCTTGGGATGTGACTCATTTTCGAGGTACTGATATTTGAACCACAAGAAGAGGGAAATTTTGTCCCACATGTTTTGTGAATTTCATATGTGACTTTGGAAATGGAAGCTGGGAGCAGAACTGAATTCACTACTCCCGACCAAACAGTGAGTGATTAGAAATACATAGAGGAAATATGGAAAACAGAAGAGCTTCTGGCAAGACTATACTTTCTTTTTTTTTTTTTTTGAAGACTGGACATTCTATGGAGGTAAGAATCATGGGCAAAAATGAAATATGCTTCACCCAAAAAATACTTTTAAAGAATTCCTAAAAAATTATCACTGTCTCACCTTGGTCTTCAGTAAACCCCATATTGCCCAGCAATGATTCTGCAGATGTGTACCTTTCAGAGATAATTTTAAGAAATGCTGAATTATGTTCAAACGGGTTCTAGGAGAAAGTGAGATAGCTCAAAGAACCAAATAATAGGGAATAAAGGGAGATATGATGACTTCTCAGTTGTGTAATATTAAAACTCATCCAAACAGGCCAAAAGCCCGAGAATCAATTCTTTTGTTTTTGCCACTTCATCTTCCCTATCCAGCAAGGTCATTGATACATCGTCATAAATGTTCAAATCTATTCCACAGCCATAGTCATGATACAGATTCTCACCATCTCTTCTCCTGGGCTACTGTGACATTTTATGCTAACACGTTTGATACTGGGCATAAAGTAAGTTACCGCCATCAAGCATGGCAAGTAGGGATACAAGGAGAGTCATGCCATACCAAGCAGGGTCAATTTCCATCCTTAATCCCAAGTAGAAACAGATTTCTTCCAGACTGGTTTACACTTCTCCTCTTCCCCACCATTTTGTTGCAGTAAAAAACACTTGAGGACCAGAAAGAAGCCAGACACACAACACTGAAGTTGTATTTAGAGGAGAAATATTGCAGACATGTCATTAGGCAAAACAGGTCAAGAGTGTCTTGTTGATTACATACAGAATTAAACCATTTTTAGAAATTAAACACTAAAAGCATTATCCCTAGGCATACTAATGACAGCAAATATAAATTATTATGTGTCTATTTTTTGTCAGTTATCTTAGTTTAGGAGCTTAACATCTACTATTTCCTATAATCTTTACAAAACTTACAAAATTGCTATTATTATTCCTGTTTCATGGGTGAAAAAGAAGGGCAAAAGAGGTTAAGACAATTTGACTAAGGTCTCACAGCTGGCATTTTCTAGAGCCACACTTGAACGTAGGCCTAATAGGCTGTAAGGTTTATGCTACACCCCTTCTCACAGAACGAAACAGAGGCAAAAACCTAATCCATAGCCCTTACATAATTTTGTCTTGACAAAACATATGTTGAATGAATTCCTATCTCTTTGAAATATCCCCCAGCCTAAGAGTCTTCTACAGCATTACTTGAATTATCTTTAAATAACAAATGACATTACATCACTTTCTTATTGAACCCTCCACCATTAACTGTGGCATATCCATACTTTCTAGTTTGAGAAAAAGGTACAGAGATTTACCATACACCCTTGATCCTACACATGAATAGTATACCTTATATCAACATTACTCACAAGAGTGGTACATTTTGTTACCAAGGATGAGCCTACATTGACACATCATAGTCACCCAAAGTCCATAGTTAACATGAAGATTCACTCTTGGAACTGTACATTCTATGGTTTGGACAAATGTATAATGATATGTATCCATTATTATAGTACCATACAAACTATTTTCACTTTGCTAATATCTGCTGTGCTTTGTCTCTTCCAAATCCCCCTCCCCACCTCCCAGGCAACCACTGATCTTTTTTTTTTTGTCTGCATAGTTTGGTCTTTTCCAGGATATTATATAGTTGGACTCATACAGTGTATAGTCTTTTCAGATTGGCTTTTTCCACTTAGTAATAGGCATTTGAGTTTCCTGCATTTTTTTTTATGGCTTGATAGCTTACTTTTTTGTAGCACTGAATCATATTCCATTGTCTAGATGTACTACACTTTATTCACCCCTACTAAAGGGCATGTTTGTTCCTTCTAAGTTTTGTCAACTATGAATAAATTAGCTGTTATAAAAAATCCTATGCAAGGTTGTGTGCATATTAGTTTACAACTCCTCTGTGTAAATACGAATGAGCATGACTCCTGAATCATATGTAAGAATATGTTTAGTTCTATAAGAAACCATCAACCTGTCTTCTAATGGTTGTCTTCTAATGGTTGTCTTCTAATGGTTGTACCATTTTGCATTCCTGCCAGCAATAAATGCATTCCTACTACATTCTCACCAGCCTTTGGTGTTGTCAGGGTTCCAGAATTTGGCCATTCTAAGAGGTATGAATCTCACTGTTGGTTTAATTTGCTTTTCTCCAGTGACATACATGGAACCTCTTTTCATATGCTTATTTGTCATCTGTATATTTTCCTTGGTGAGATCTGTTAAGGTCTTCAGCCCATGTTTTAAATTGAAATTTTTTTCTTATTGTTAAGCTTTAACAGTTCTTTGTATACTTTGAATAATAGTCCTTTATCATATATGTCTCTAGCAAATATATTCTCCCAGAGTGTGGCTTGTTTTCTCATTCTCTTGACATTGTTTTTCACAGAGTAAAAGTTTTTAATTTTAATGAAGTCCACCTTATCAATATTTATTTTGTGGATTGTGGCTTTGATGCTGTATCTAAAATGGCATCACCACACCAAGGTTATCAAGGTTGTTTCCAATGCTATCTTCTAGGAACTTTACAGTTTTGCATGTAATATTTAGAAATGTGATCCATTTTGAGTTAATTTTTGTGAAGTGATTAAAGGTTTGTCTTTAGATTAATTTTTTTTTATAGGTAAGTATTCAACTTTTCCAGCACCATTTGTTGAAGAGACTACCTTTGCTCTATTGTATTGCCTTTGCTCCTTTCCCCAGGGATCAGTTGACAACAGGAATAGTAAGAGGCATTTAGGAGGTAGTATTAATAAGAGTTGTTAATAACTTGTGGAAGTGGGTGTTTGATGGCCAGAGAGTAGAGCTCATTTTCACACATTCTATATATAATATTCAGGTTTTCTTGAATCAGCATTCAATGGAAGCAATTGTGATTATCTCCTGAAGCAATATATGGATGTTTCTTTGAAATTCTGGGCATCTTCTTTATAATCATTTATTTTTGATGGTGAGATGTCAGACAAAAATCTCTATGGTGCTTTATTTTTCAGGTGAGTTCTGAAAAGATATAAGTCTTAGTTTGTTTTCTGCACATTTTCTCACTGAATTCATGACCCGAGTAAGTGATATTTTGAAAAAGAGTTTAATACGGCTTGCAGTTTCAGCTTTCCACAGCTATGGAAATATGGGGTTCACTTTAATGCTTCCTTTATATCCATTACTAAGGTCACAAGCAATCTAGAGAATGTCTCCATTGTCACTTCAGAAATTGCTCAATCTCTAGGTGCTGTCTTCCTTTGTAAATATTTCCCATAGCTGGCTCTTAGCCTTTAATCTATTGGCCTTACCCAAGTTCTTCCTCTCAGTTTAGTTTCTGTGTTTTGATAATTCCTTGCTTATGATTTAGAATCTCAGTGAACTTATACTTTGGATAACACTTCTCAGAATTTTTTATAAAAATAAAAGATGGGAAGATCTTATGATGAAGTTATCGTTCTGAGATATGTCAATTGAATTTTGACCTCAATAAGACTGGCTTGATTTTACCTAAATTTATAGATTAGGACTACAAAGGGAAGATTAACAATGAGCCTTCAATAGCATATTTGTGAACAGTAGAGGGGCCCAATCTTGCTGCAGTTCAAGATTAGCTTTGAGATGTAGTGGCAAAGTAAAATCAGCAAACATTCTGATGAGTCATACCTGAAAAATAGAGTGACAAGAATCATGGGAACTTTGTCTTGCAGATATTTCCTTTCTCTCTCTCTCTCTCTCTCTCCTTTGCTTTGAAAAGATGTCATAGAGTTTAGATTTTTGCAGGGTAGGCAGGCAGATCCAGGTTTGAGTGTGTACACATGAAAAGCCTAAATGCAGATCCATATGGAGGCACTTACTACTAGCACACATCCAAGAAAAGTATTGCAAATGGCCTTCAAGACCTATGTGATTAACCTAGGGATTTTTAGTATGTAAAGCCACATAGAGTGTGATATATTTCAAAATAAATGTAAAAGTAATTCCTGAAGATATAAAAAAAAAAAAAAAAAAAAGCAGAGGGGTGCCTAGGTGGCTCAGTTGGTTAAGCATCTGACTTCGGCTCAGGTGATGATCTTACAGTTCATGGGTTCAGGCCCCGTGTCAGGCTCTGTGCTGACACTTCAGAGCCTGGAGCCTGCTTCAGATTCTGTCTCCCTCTCTCTGGCTCTTCCCTAATCACACTGTCTCTCTCTGTCTCTCAAAAATAAATGAATGCTAAAAAAATAATTTAAAAAAGCACAAAGATTCTACTTTTTGTTGAATAAACTAAAATAAAGATATTATCCCTTTATATTATCACCTGACCTGTGAAGCGTTCTGAAATACTGCAGACTACATGGACCATGAAAACGGTTTGCATCAGTGATAACTAATGTGGATTTGCTCAGCCAGCACCTCAGGGCAAGCTCAAGCTGTCTCACAAACAGACAGTAACAGCATCAGAGGCTCTTTGTACCATTTCATCTACATATTGACTTCTTCCTAAGAGACCCAGAATCATTTGCACCCTGAAAATTAACTGGCCTTCTACACACTATGGGTGGTGAGTCTGGACTAGGTACACTAACCCCCCTCATCTTTTCAGTCTTTTCAGTGAAAAGAATCTCTGAGAAAACAGTTAACCAAGAAAATAGGAAGAAGACCAGTAATGATCTATATCACGGTGAAAAAAAAAAGGAACTCACTGTTCAATTTCTTCAGAGAATAACCGTGACAAGACAGACTCAAATACCAGACCATATTGTAATGTTTCAGAAATTTTATCCTTTTAAAGTATCAGTGAACTGATTTAGAAGTAGAGCTAGGGAAGGTATAATTTTAGCTTTCAAGGAAAACTGCAGTAAAAAAAAAAAGCCTATAATAATTTGAACCAGTTGAATATTTACAGAAAATAGACAAAAAGACTGTAAGGAAAAAAAATAATTTAAAATGGAATAATAGTAAAGACCAAAGTCTCAGAACTTAATTCACTAAACCTGGAATATAATAGGTAGAGGAACCATGATACTTTAAAAGAGAAATTCATGCAGCTCTCTTCTCGCACAAAAATTTCCTTTTTAACTAATGAGTAAAAAAAGAAAGTAAAACTAACATCACAGAATTTTTAGAAAACAAATTGTTTCAAGCTCTACAAATCCTACCCTGGGAGAAATGTCTGAAGCTATAATGAAAGCAACATTCACAGCCTTGAATACCCATGTAATTAGGCAAAAATTAACGTAAGTAAGCAGTTAAGCTGGGGATAAACTAACGTCCTGGTGAATGACAATACCTTTGGAAAGTTTGCCTTCAATGAATCCAGGTTTGCAATCAACAACACTCAGAAAACTGTACTTGTCTTTGCACCGGTTGTTGGGGTCTGATAAGCAGGCAAGCACCAAGCCAGAGTGTCCTGAAGAGTTGCATACTGGGGAAGGAGAAGAATAAAAAGTTATTTGTGAAGAGGTGCAAGTCAAGTATTTCGTATCTGTTTTTTAGAAATTAGAAATCCTGCATTAACTGTATCATACAAGAACCTGGACTAAGTGAAATTACTTAAGAGAAATATAAAAGGCTTATTGGTAAGAGCATAGAGGAAGGGATACACACCTTACTGAAAATCATCTTTTCTCTACTGCACTACAAAGAAACCATCATCCTTGATCAAATGACTATATTTGTGTTTGGTTCTAGAGTCTCTATTCTGCTCCATTGCTCTATTTGCATATTTTTGCACCAACATACTGTCTATTTTCATGAAGTTTAAAAATAACCCCTGGTATTCAGTAGATGCCTCCATCTTTATTATCCATCAATGTTTGTCTTGCCTATTTTCCCATATGCTTCCATATACATTTTCTTTTTTTTCTTTTTTAATAAAATTTTTAAATGTTTTTTAATTTATTTTTGAGAGAGAGAGACAGAGAGAGAGAGACACGGAGAGAGAGAGAGAGAGTGCACATGAGTAGGGAAGGGGCAGAGAGAGAGGGAGACATAGAGTCTGAAGCAGGCTCCAGGCTCTGAGCTGTCAGCACAGAGCCTGATGAGGGCCTTGAACTCACAAACTGTGAGATCATGACCTGAGCCAAAGTTAGCTGACTGAGCCACCAAGGTGCCCCATTGAAATTTTCAAATAAAGTTATCAATTCAGCCCCCACAATAAACCTCTCAAGATCCTAGGTGATTTTTATTGTTATTGCATTGAATTTATTGATTTAAGAATTATATCTTTATAACTATGACTGTTTCATTGTCAGTAACAACAGAACCTTTTAGGGATTTAGATTTTCTTTAATTTCTCTCAGTGCACACTAATGTTCTGTGTAAAGAGGTTGCACATCTTTTATATAATTTATTTCTCTGCATGGGATATGTTTTAATGCTGTTATAAGTTATATCATTATAAGTTTCACATTCTATTTTTGTCACTAATGTGCAGAAATATGTGGTTTTTATATACAGACCTTGGATCCAGAAACCTTGAAATACCAAATTATAATAATTTTCATTCGATTGTTTTGGAGTTTCCATGTGCACAATCATGTCACTTGTTTAAAAAGTCATGTTTTTCTCTCTTTTCCATTGTGTATGCATTTTTTTTTCTCTTGCTGGAAACTTATAGCACTGGCTAGAATTCCTGTGTGTCTCATTCCTACTCACAAGTAGAAATGTTTTAATATTAACCACTAAATATTATCTTTGTAGATTTTTAGATATACTCTTAGTCAGATTAAGGAGGTTTTCTTTTAATCTAGTTTTCAAAGAATTTTCAGATGACTAGGTTTGGAATTCAGGCCTGTCTCCTGTAGGGGGCAGTATTTACTTATAGTATTTATAATTCTTCTCTTAGGAGGATGTGCCCTTTCTCCCCATTTATTTGTTTGTCCAATCATTTATTTATATAATTATGGACTCATGTATATTTGTTTTAGACACTGTTTTTTAATCCAATACCACACAATGTATTTTATTGCTAAAATCATTCCAGCTTTGACTATTAGTAGCTCTTCCAATTTTGCTTTTATGTTCTTTTGACATGCCCCTCCTTGGCTTTTTGAGTACTTATTTGCTTTCTGATACTAAAAGATACTCTGGGTTCATTTGGTGCTTTACCTAAATCAGCCCTAGAACAGCCAATTCTACAAGCCCTTGTCCTTTTCATTGAATAGTGGCATTTAGAAACCAAAAGCTAGGTGCTGGGTGTGCTCTTAGCTATTGGATTGTTATTGTTTCTAGAATTCCTTAGCAAATTATTTAGGATATATATTCATGTATACAACTAACATATGTTTATACACACACCTATCATTTCTGTATCTATCCATATTTACCTATATTAAACTAAATGTTAAATTCATACTGATGTCTCATACCCCAAACCAGTCCTAGTCATTTATTCTCTCTTGCTTTTTTATATTTTCCCTGCCTAATAGTGACAAGCTGGGCTCCACAAGCCATATCCATTGACTTGTTTAACCTGAACAGACAGATAATGCAGATTCAGAACTGTTACACTGTGCTATACCTTCATATCCTTCAACTTTACAGTGTTCAGTCTAAATGCCATTTGTTGGTATTACTTAAGTCAACATCTTTTTATCTCCACTCCTTGCAGTAGGGTTATGTCAAAAATTTTTCATAGTTAGATTCATTTGTTACAGTTTATAGTACATTCTGGGACGCCAGGCACCTGACATAATCTTTTAATTTCCATACATTGAATCCTGCCCTTTGTGAGGTACAGTTTTATGGGTTTTGATAAATACACAAAGCCGTGTATCTACTACTCTAGTACTGAAAAGAACAATTCCATAACCTTAAAAATTATACTCTGCATTGTTTCATAGTCATCTATCCTTTCCTCCACAACTGGCAAACATTCCTGTTTCCATTCCTCAATTTTGCCTCTTTAGAATGTTAGATGACTGAAATCATATAATATGTGGTCTTTTGAGTCTGGTTTCTTCCATTCAACAAAATGTATTTTATCTATGAATCAATATTGAATCAGAAAAATCTCCAAATGAGCCTGAGATGCTTTGTTTTTATAAAGAAAAGATCCTTTTAAAATATCTGGAATAGTATTAAAATATATGTGTATATATATATGAGGAATATATATATTAGGAATATATATAAGGAATATATGTTCCTTAAAATGAACAAATATGATTAAATTTACTGAAGAAAAGTCATACTGACCAATACAAGTAGAATTATTCATGCTTACTTCTTCCCAGCAAATGGGTTCTTAAGTGGGTTTTGAATTTATATACCCTATATTCCCCAATAAATTGTTCAGTTACTTGCTACAGTAATAGTAATTATCATTAGTTTCTGTCATTTTGCCTGAAATAAGCAGACCTAGTCAGTTTATATGCCAATTAAAATGAATCATAGTTGAGGAAATTAACCACAGAATGCAAACCAATCAACTTGAGCCTGCTGGACAATGCTATATAGGGAATACTGCTTTTTGTGTGTTTTTTTTTTTTTAAGTTTATTTATTTATTTTTGAGACAGAGTATGTGGGAGGGGCAAAGAGAGGCAGGGAGGGAGAGAATCCCAAGCAGGCTCTACACTGTCAGTGCAGAGTCCAGCACAGGGCTAGAACTCAGGAGCTGTGAGATCATGATTTGAGAGATCATGACCTGAGCTGAAACCAAAAATTGGACACTAAACTGACTGGGCCACTCAGGTGCCCCAGTAATATTGCTTTTAGATTCATCTAGTTTTGAAATACATTTTGGGAATTCTTCATAGAGTCAGGTTTTCCTAATGAGCTCAGAGCCAGATACTCATAGCCTTTAGGATAATTGTATTGGGAGGGAACTTAATTGAGGAAAGAAGAAGAAAAGAGTTTTGAGCAAATGTCAGAAGGGCTGGCACCGGGTGTAGTTCTCACAGCTGCTGGCAGTGCCAGCTCCCATGTGTCTCTGCAATGGACTTTGGGTTCACAGGGACCTTTATCTCTGCATAGGTTTGTGCTATGTGGTTTCTTCCTTTGAAGAATCATCTCTATAAGTCTTCACATCTTTTACTTCTTTTAAAGTAACTTAAAAATGTCTTCAAATTTTTACCTTGTTTTCCTTCCTTTTTTTTTTAACTCTTTGCCTTACTCCTTCTGAAGACCATTTTTGTTTACCACATTTATATTCAAGAAACAAAAATGATGAAAATAAAATAAATATGAAGACAAGCAAAAGAATGAAGTCCCCAAGAGATATCAAGGATGCAGAAAAAGACAGTGATAAATTGGCAATCTAATGCACTAGCTGATATTTAAAAATCCACAAACTTGACCAACCACTAAGTAGCTTAAGAAATCCTAAAACTGGAAAAATCTCAGATTCTAAAATTAAATCATCTGAAGATACAAAGGACATACAAATAATTTCCCTTTGTCATTAAGTCATTAATTATGCATCATTAAGAGGTGGAAAACCCAGGGTGCCTGTGTGGCTCAGTGTATTAAGCATCCAGCTCTTGGTTTTGCTCAGGTCATGGTCTCAGTATCGGTGAGTTCAGCTCTACAATGACTCTGTGCTAGCGGTACAAGCCTGCTTAAGATTCTCTCTCCCTCTCTCTCTGACACCCACTTTCCCCGCTCACACTCTCTCAAGATAAATAAATAAAACCTAAAAAAAAATAAAAAGAGGTAGAATACCTATATCTACTAAATATCCTTGAAGCAACTTTTTAAACATTAGATTCCTCCATATGCAACGGGCCCATACTGATTCACAGGTGAATTATTGTCTGCTATTAAGAAACTAATAATTTCAATTTCATTCATCCTTAAAAAGAGGTACATTTTCTATTTTTTAAACCAGCATGCCATATATAAAAATATAAGACAGTGACTACAAAAAGGAAAGCTTAGCCTATCATTTAGTGAATATTAATATAAAATCTGATAGAAAATACAAATTAAGAGCAGAATCTACTGTGTTGTCTATTTTGCCAAAACAAGAATAGAACGTGATGAAGTCTATTAATATAATTCAAAATTGAAAATAGTTTCCTTAACATACACTGAACTTTGAATATATAAGAGCTATTCCTGATTTTTAAAAATAGTAGTTTGTATCAGGATACACAGATATTTCCTGAAAAATATTCATAAAGTAATATCAAAATTGGACTTAGTTGTGAACATGCAAAGCATTCCCATCAATATCAGAAGGATAAAACTTTCCTGCCTTCTATATACCTATTTAACAATCTTCTATCACATAATGACACATGAGTGCTCAATAAACATGAATAAATAAATAAATGAATTTACTCCATTAAGGTTTTTTAGAACCACCTGTCCATCCATTCAGAGAAAGTAAACCCAGTTTCTGATTTCATTCCATATTCAAAATGAATTCTACATGAAAAAATAAATGTAATAAAAAAGAACCAATTTGTACTTTAAAAAAAGAAAAGAAAAACATGTGTGAGGTTTTAGAATGTAGAAGATTTTTATAAATTGAGAAACCATGACCAAAAATCCACAAAAGACTGATTAATTATGTACATTTCTTCCCTGAAAATACCAATGTTAATTACAACAATAAGTTAATTATAAAAATAAAACCCCAGAGATTTTTAAGAAATGAAAAAAGTAGTGCAAATATAAAACAGAGGGTTACGTTATTAATGTATGGAATTTTCACAAAAAATGCTAAAAGAAAATATTTTCCTACTAGAAAATGAAATGTTATAATAAATGACTATGAATGACAAATGAGCAGAAGAAAATATGTCAAGGTTTTTTAATAAATAAGTATATGTAACTCACAATTACAGAATATCTTTTAGAAAATGGTGAGGAGAAACAAGCACTCCCATACAGTGGTGATAAGAAGATGAATGGCTAGGGGCAGCTTGGTGATCAGTTGGTTAAGTGTCTGATATGATCTCAAGGCTCCTGAATTCAAGCCCCACACTGGGCTCTGTGCTGACAGCTCAAAGCCTGGAGTCTGCTTTGGATTCTGTGTCTCCCTCTCTCTCTGCCCCTCCCATGCTCACTCTCTGTCTCTCAAAAATAAATAAAATCCTTCAAAAAAAATATAAAAGGAAGATACACTAGCTAAGTATTTTTGATGCGATTTGTTAATGTTTATCAATATTTAAATTTTTAAATGCTTACTTATTTTTGAGAGAGAGAGAAAGAGAGAGAGAAGCGGAGGAGACACAGAACTGGAAGTGGGCTCCAGGCTCTGAACTGCTAGCGCAGAGTCCCATGTAAAGCTTGAACTCATGCACTGTGAGGTCATGACCTGAGCGTAAGTTGGTTTACATTTAACTGACTGAGCCACCCAGGCACCCCAATGTTTAAATGCATATACATATTTATGTGTAAGGGGAAAGATATAGGATTTAAATTAAGAATTAGTTAGAAACAACTGAAAAATACAATAAGAAAATGACTATTTAAATATGATGCATCTTCGTAATGAAATTCAAAGCATTATCATTTATTTTGAGGATATATTATAATTAATGATTCCTTTTGTATTTAGTCCTTTTTAATTAAGAAATGTTGACTGGGAACTAGTATATGGTTTAAATATTATGAATGTAATATGTTACTGATGCATAGAGAGAATCTGGAAAAAATCAATTTATTTATATATAGAGAGAGAATTTTAACAACTATAGAAAGGTAAAACTGGAGAAGTTACAGAGTGGAACTTTATTTTTCCTTTTAGGAATGATCAGCTATGTACTTAAAATATATGTAGGATTCAATGGAGAATGGGAAACTTTAGCTGGTGAAGATGGTAGAGACCACTTTTAGGCAAAAGGTTGTAGCAGTGGAAATTTGAGCCAGGCAAAAGGTGCACTTTGACCACAGAGAGGAAGCAACAGGCTTATTAAGCAATGCACTTTGAAACAGCCTTAGGCCTTAGCTGACCAATTACAACCAGGTACAGTTCCTAAGATGACCAAAAAAGGGAAAATTCCTTATGTCCCCATACTCCATTATTGCCCTATAACTGTGGCCCCTCACCACTACCTCATCCAGTCTCTCCTTTGCTGTTCCACACACCGCCCCCCTAGCAGTGTATTCAATAAACTTTTAACACTTTTGTTCTCTCTTGGGCATCCACCCAACTGGGTTGTCCCACAAAGATGCCTGTGGAAAAATGCTCTATAAGGAAAGGAGGAAACTGTAATCTCACATACAGTTTTAATCATTTTGGAATGTCTTCAGTAGTCTACTTTAAAAGTTTTGCTTTTCTGATTTTGTTTCAGTGCCCCATTTATTTTGACAAGCTATTTAAAGTTCCCCCAAAATAATGAGCTTCTAAATTGCCTAGATCTGCAATTTTATTTGGGTTTGTAAGAATTTATATCAAGTAAAAAGAAAAGACTAGCTTGACTGTTAATTTCTCTCGTTAGCTACAGAGCTTAACAAAAGAATGTCAAGTAAATTCACATTGGGCCACTATATTTTTTTCATCACCTTAGCATTCTGATCCCACTTTGACTTGTTCTTTTAGTCTCCCATCCTCTAGCTACAAATTTCATGTTGATCATTTACAGCATAATTTTTTTTTTAAGTACAACTCCCTCTGCTTACTCCAAAACTCTATCAGTCATTGAACACTTGGATATGATTTACAACTAAACATGTACTTGTTCATGTGTAAATATCAGGAATAGTCCTACCCTCCACTGGTACCATGAGAATCATAAAAACAAAGAAAAAAGAAAAACTCAAAACACTGAAAACTTTCTTCCCAGATAGAAGCTAGCAACAAATTCAGCCACATGTATTCAAAGTTATTTGGTTATATCTCAAGGTCCAAATCCAAAAGGTCACTTTTCTTTTGCACATTCACTTACCTAAAACAATAAACAAACAAACAAAAACATAATATTCCTCCCACAGAATATTGATAACTAAATTGGTTTTGGATGACCACACATAAGGTATATAAAAAGTTGTATTAAGCCATTGAAAGAGGGGAATTGGCAGGGGCTGAAAAAACACCAGGTTCTTACCCAAATGTCAATTGCATTTGATCAACTTTGGCCTCAGGTATTGGGGCAAAAGGACTGAAGAGCCCTAAAGGGGGGTTAATGGAGGTGTGTACAGAAAGACATCAGATGCAAATTTTAGAAAGATTACTGGGAGCCATGATAAATGAATGGTTCAAACTAAAGACGGAAAAGAACAATTAGAAGATAGTGATTTGACTGAAAAGTAGTAACTCTCAACTAAGCTGTGACAGTGGGAAGGGTAAAGATGTAACGTTTTGGGAAACAGCAAAGAAGTAGAATTTACTGAACTTAGTAAATGACTAAGAAATCGGATAAGTAACAGTAAACAATTGAGGACCTACCTTACTTGTCCTAAATTGGTTCTGTAACTCTGCATATATTAGTGTCTTTCACTGTATCAAAGGAATAGAAAAGAGAGTTATGTTTGGGGTCAAGACAATGAGTTGAACATATTGTGTTGAAGGTACCTGCAAGTGATTCAGGCAAAGATGTCTAAAATGCAACTCAATACTAAGAGAGAGAATTCTACCATTATGTATAGGTTTAAAATTATTCATATTTGCATTTCATCAAAATGGTGCTGTATATGAGGACACACAACAAATATGCACACAGGGGCACCTGGGTGCCTCAGTAGGTTGAGTGTCTAACTCTTGATTTTGGGTGAGGGCATAGTCTCGTGATTCATGGGATCAAGCACCATGTTGTACTCTGCACTGACAGTGCAGAATATGCTTGGGATTCTCTCTCTCTTTCTCTCAGCCCCTCTCCCCTGCTGGGAGCTGCACTGGCCTCACAGGATGACAGTCACAGTGAGGAAATGGTAGGGTTTGTACAGCTCCTGCCATGAGAAACAAAAAACTGGTATCTCCTTCTGCTACTACTGACTCATGTTGGAAATGAGGCTGCTGGTATTGACCAGGCCTCACAATATTCCAGATCAGACCAATATTCCCCACACAGACTGATCATAAGGAAAAGCATATCCCTGCCTTTTCAAAAGAGACTTCAGATGAAAGCATTGTGGGTGATTGTCAAAAGGCTCTTCCTATGGGCCTTGCAGATCCAAGACTTACATAATAAAGGGGGCTAAGAACACAAGAGTTACAATTGAGTGTGGCCCTGAGACAAAGAACCTAGTTTAGAGTTAAGGACAGATATCCAACCCCACCCAATTGTTCCTGCTTGGAACATCTTGTGAGTGACTTATTCTGGTCTTGAATATGCTGATTGCTCCCTGTGAAGGAACCTATTGAGGAACTTCTTCTTTTGTGATTATGGGAGCAAAGGTATTTCCTGAAAGACCTGTTGTTCTTGATACTTCCACCTTAAACAAACAAGCTATTGACCCCTGCCCACAAAGAAGTAACTTCACCCTTTTTATGCTAAAAGCATTGTCTGGCATGTTAAGGATACCTCCCTTCCTCATAGGAAATGCATCTAAATCACCTACCTCAATCACTACTGATAAAGGTTATGCAGGATTGTCTTTTACAAATCTATGTTCCAGGAAATTCTTACATATCAAAGAAGTCTGTCATCAGAAGTCATTGTCTAAGGCAAATGCCAGTTCTGTGCAGTCCCCCAAACACTTAATGATAAAATAAAGTTGAGCCCCAGTCAGAGCAGAGATGCCTGCCTGGTGACCAGAAAGGTTCTCGGAGTTCTCTCATCCCTCTCTCGCTGACACCATCCATCCTTCAGGGACCCCTGGACTCAGCCGGAGCCGGTCTCCGATAGTCCCCCATGCACATATGCTCTCAAAATCAATCAATCAATCAATCAATCAGTAATCTTAAAAATATTCTGTGCACAGGTGGAAGATCATTTTTAAAAAGAAAACCCTCAAAGAACAATCAGCAAGAAAGGTAGGAGTGGTTAGAAAAATAAGAGGAAGACTAACAGAGAGCAAACCATAAAAGTGGAGGGAATAGGAAATGTCAAAGTGGGGTTATTGGAAATGTGTGTTGAAGATGCCCAAAAGATAGGGCAATGTAAAAGGTAAAGGCACAGCTAGTATGAGCAGTCTGTTTAGAAGAGTGAGAAAGAATCATGTTGAAGAGAAAAAGAAGGGTAAAATGTGTTATTATTTTGGGATTGCATGACAAAATCATGATGAGCCATGATAAAGGAAATGAGTCCAAAGCTAGACATAGATAAGGTCACATGTGCAACAGAGCAAATAAGAAATATGCAGTGCCAGCAAGATAGGGTGATTGTGGTAATGGACAGCAGGGGTAAGCTGGACTTGGGTCTGGAAGGAGCATCCAGAGGACAATTCTGAGACAGACAGGGAAGTAGAGATGAGACTGTTAGATTTGGAAGACAGTGAAAGTCTGCCTTACTGACTGCTTTCAGAGAGTAGGAGACAATAACTACTTCCATGTCAAGGGAAGCAAGACTATAGAAAACTTTAGAAACTATATGATGGAGATGAGATGAAATTCTGTTAAAAATTAGAGTTCTGGAAAAAAAATTAGAGCTCTGATGATTAAAAAGTCTTTCATTCCATTTTCTGAAAATATTGGCTTAAGAGGTAAAATTACTCAAAAATATCACATTATACTAAAATGTTTACCAGTCCTTCCTTTACTACAACCATATGTTAGAAGTATTTTCTTTATTCGCTTAACTGAGCTTTTAATGGATTGAATTGTTCAAAACATCACTATTATGCTTTTGAGCCTTTTAGTCATCACATAATTACTATGTACTGTCTTCCAGCTGTATATTAACATAAAAATGCAAGCATTATTTTCACAAATATTGCATGCTAGGGCTGAAAATTTGGTTTGATAATGGGGGGAAAATGACAAAAAATGTTTTAGAGCTAGGTAGGGTTTGTATGATTTGATAGTTATTTGTATTTTTTTTTAATTTGAAGACCCAGTTTTAATCCTGACTATGCAGCTGTAGTGTAAAATATTTGCTAATTAAAAGAAGGAAATGTAAGATTTTGATTAGATAATTTGGCATAAAAATTAAGCTACAGTTTGACCACTTTACTTCAGTTATCACTGCCTGCATCAGTTTTATTATTTTTTAAGCGTTTATACATTCCCCATGGTACTGCATCTCTAGAACTACAAACAGGCACCACCGGATCTTCTTATGATGCCACAAGTCTCTCTCTGTTTTACATAGCTCCTAATATCTTCTTCTGTTTCATCTCAGTGCACCTTTGCTCTCTTTACTTTCTTATGGTACACACCATCACATCTCCAGCCCTCTTTCTGCTTCTGAAAAAAATTAGTGGCAGAGTTAAAGGTAATCTTAGTTATCACTTTTCTTAATCCCCAAGGACAAATATGTGGACATTTTCTATATTAAAGGCTTTAAATCTAAACCATTTAGGGAAAGCCAAGGGAGTGAGTGGTAAATTATCCAATTATAGATAATGAGAAACAATTATTGCACCCTTTTTATGTGCCATATATTCTTCATGCTCATGCAATCCTCACCATAGTCCTGTGGGCTAAGTCCTTTTTAAATTCTAATTTTGCAACTGAGAAAATTGAGTCTGGGGCAAGTTACTTGCTCTAATCTATACAGAAGTAGTAGAACAGACATTCGACCTAGGATGTCTGATCTCAGAGCCCCAAACCTTAACTTCCACATTACAATGCATCAATAAATAATTAAAGATTTAAAATACCTTACCCAGGGGCACCTGGGTGGCTCAGTCAGTTAAGTTTCTGACTTCAGTTCAGGTCAAGATCTCACAGTTTGTGGGTTCAAGCCCTGCATCTGGCTCTGTGCTCACAGCTGGAAGCCTGGAGCCTGCTTCAGATTCCGTGTCTCAACACTTGTGAGAGTGTTGTGTCCCTCTCCCACTTGTGCTCTCTTTCTCTCAAAAATAAATAAACATGAAAAAAAATTAAATGCTTTACCTAGCTTTTACAGATATGATTTGTAACTTCCTCTGAGATGGTAACAATAAATCCATTGCATAAACCATACCATCCCTTTGATGATTCCCTTAGAATACAGGAAATCCTAGAGATCAAAGTAGAGTAAAAATAGGTTTGTCCTGTGCTTTGAAGATTTCAAAGTATAATAACTTCTTCCTTAGTTTTTCTAATATTTCTATCCTCATGGAAAGTTGTCCATATATTTGCCTCAAAAAGTATGGAAGCAATTTCATCCATATTTCACTATGCCAACAATGGTCAGTAAACTGAAAAGATACAATTGACAATTGACACTTAAGATTTCTCAATCACCAAATAGCAGGTGAAAGATATTATCATAAAATCATTTGTGGATAACAAATAACAAATAACAAATTTGCTTTGGCCCCTAGATATTAAGCTGTCACCACAGCAGATAATTGGACAGGAACCGTTTTTCCAATAATTGAGAAAGACTTGCTTTAAACCAATCCTATATCATCTACATGCCAGTGCCTTTTTTAATGAAACAGAGTTTGTTTAACTCTATTGACTTATTCTTTTTATTATCCCAATAACAGTTATTAGGGATACCCTTCTGTGCTCTCTATAATAGACGTCAACTTCTATAGACTTGTTACTGAATGAAATGTTTGTAACTTTAGTATCAATCTTGAAAGCTGGGTTATGATGCAGTAACATAGCATTCCAAATTCTTCTGTATTATTTATATTCAGGATTGCATTCATTTTAAGCAGAACAAGAGGAAGAAGAATCTTAAGTAGTTACAGGTGGATGAAAGAAGGCAGTAAAATAAACAAAATAGGCAGAAATGTAAGAGACCCATAAAAATATTATTGGTTCAATAATTAGAATGCCATTTTTTTGGCATATAAAATTTCATTTTCAGTGTGTTTTAGTTATGAGAAAGGGAAAGTAAGGTAAGCAAAAGTAGTCAGGGGATAGTCAGGACATAGAAAAGTAGTCACCAGTTTTCTAAGACATTTAGTCATCAATGAAATGAAAGGAATAAACAGAAAATTCAAGATAGATGGGAAAGTGTCATATACTCAGTAACCCAGGGGAGTGAGACATATATAAAAGAAGGAAACTGAAAATGGTAAAGGCTAAAGAGGTAACAGTAACAAAGTACATTGGGCCTGACTTCAAAGAACTCTCCTTTTGAAATGGAAATAGAGCTAGATGTCACAATTGGAGAACAATTGTGGGACGGGCATGGAATGGTGATGAATGACTCTTCCAAAAGAGAGAAACATTCAAGGGAAATTTAAATAAGACAATTTACAAGTTATTTGCTTTAAGCTACAAAGAATTAGTAGAACAGACACTCAAACCTATATCTCAGAGCCCCAAATCTTAACTTCCACATTATAATGCATCAATAAGTAATTAAACATTTAAAATATCTTACGTACATATTTAAAATATCTTCAAGTTGTTCAATAATAAAAGAAAAGATACTACAGGCAGGTTGCATAGCATGAATGAAAGCTGACAGCCATGATGGAGTAAGCAACAGATAGGTAAGAACAGACAGGTAAGGATAAAAGTAAACTAGAATGAGCAAATGGTTGCTCATGTCCAGCCTTTGTTGTCTAGGAGTACATTTTTACTTAGTCATGTTATTTCATTTCTCTGCAAATCAAAGTGTTAAATTCTTACTTTTTAATTTTTTTATTCTGCACTTTTTGTATTTTATGTCTAGAGAACCTCACATTTCTTCTTAGAAAGTTGCTTTTCATATCTAGAATGTCATAGACTGATGGCATCCAAAAAAGTCTAAATGTACAGATGCCAAACTGGTCATCTAGCTGATTCCAAACACAGACAATTATTTGACAATATTTTTCTACATTTACTTTCCTTTATTTAAGTATTGTGCTCTTATTTAGATATCTATCCCAACCTATTGAAGACAACAAATAGGGGTACTTTGGGGCAGAATTTTAGGCTCTAACAGTAACTAACTCCAAGACTTATTCTGGTTAGCCACTGATAGCTCTAGAGTAGATAAAGAGACAAATTTCAGTCTGCTGGGAGCCGCACCGGCTTCGCTGGATGACAGTCACAGCAAGGAAATGGCAGCGTTTGCACAGCTCCTACCATGAGAGATGAAAAACTGGTATCTCCTTCTGCTACTACTGGCTTATGCTGGAAATGAGCTTGCTGGTATTGACCAGGCCTCACAATATTCCAGATCTTACCGATATTCCCCACACAGATTGCTCATAAGGAAAAGCATATTTCTGCCTTTTCAAAAGAGATTTTAGATGAAAGCACTGTGGATGATTGTCAAAAGGCTCTTTCTATGAGCCTTGCAGATCCAAGACTTAGATATTAAAGGGGGTTAAGAATACAAGAGTTACAATTGAGCCTGGCCTGAGACAAAGAGCCTAATTTAGTGTTAAGGAACAGATAAGGAGAGAACTTAATACTTATACCTTTTCTAACTGATCATGTATGGCAATCCTTCCCTAAGGCCTACTTTCTGCCAACACCCTCTCTTACACTGGCAGCTGAGATGAGGATAGATAAGAGTAGCTGAAACATAACCCAAAAACAAAGGCTGACATGTTTAGGGCCTCCATGGTGTTTACACATTCTACATCAGTCAAAAAATTTTATTAACAAGCTCAAAAACATTCGTCCTCTTGTGGGCCAGAAAAAATGACTCCTAGCCTATCTATATACAACTTAACCTACGTCCTAATTATCGTTATTAACTTAGAACAAATATGTATGTCATCCTGTTTTTCACTAAGAAAACCCTATTATTTCTGAAGTTGTAAAATTGACTCAACCTCACTGTGATTGGGGTAATTCTGAAGGAATACTTCTGAAAAACCTGTTCTTGTACACTTTTCAAAGCATCTTATTACAAAGAGTTTTCCACTGTAAAGATTCCTTTTTCTGATCTCATGTTGCCATTGGACCTTTAAATAAAGACCCGAAAACCGACAGGACAGAGATGCCTGCCTGGTGATCAGAAAGAATCTCGGCACTCTCTCATTCTCTCTCTCTCGCTGACACTGTCCGTCCTTCTGGGACCCCTGGACTGGCTGGAGCGGGTGTCCAGCATCAGTCTAGTCAAGAAAAACAGGAGGTTCTAGTAAGCAGACTCTAACTTTAATGTTAATAAATATTATTAGACTAACAGTTGTGTTAAAATAAATATGTATTTTCTCATCAGATTCTAAAATAATCTAGAAGTCTATTACAAATAAGGAATCCTTCTCTATGAGATATCCAAGGCTAATATATAGACAGCAGTGGCAGATAACTTAAGGAAAATTATACAGCATTACTTTTTTCCTGGACTAGTTATTCCAAAGTAGACCACAACCAAAGCAAACCAAAAACCCTGACTTGCTTACTTCTCTGTTAATCCTAAACTAAAATCCTGGTTCTGGCATCTTTTTATGAGGATAGATATGTGAGCCAGTGAAAAGACCTTATGGGAACATGTAACACCCGCCTTTATGATGAGATGAAACAGTCCTATTTAGACTTCCTCAGACCTTTTCATTTCTTTCTCTTTCTTTTTCTTTCTTTCTTTCTTTCTTTCTTTCTTTCTTTCTTTCTTTCTTTCTTTCTTTCTTTCTTTCTGTCTCTCTCTCTCTCTCTTTCTCTCTCTCCCTCCCTCCCTCCCTCCCTTCCTTTTTCATTTTTTTTTTTTTCTTTTTTTTTTTGTTTAAGCTTGGGGCAAAGAAGAGCAAAGTTCACAAGGTCTTCCTCTAGGTGTCTACTAATTCTAGGTCCTATGTATCTGTTTGAATCAATGTCGATTGATTGGTTTTATACTGCTTATGGGTGTCATAATTCCCTACTTCTTTGATGTCAGCAATGTTTGGTTTGATGTAAAATTTACCTTTTTGGGTGCTGGATATTTTTATGCTCCTAAAATATTCTTGGGGTTTGTTTTGGGATAGTGTTATTTGGAAAATGGTTAATCTTTTTGAGTATAGCTCTTAAGACCTGTTAGGTGGAACCAGAGCTGGGTCACTACTGAGGCAAAGCCTTCTGATTGGTCTACTCAGGGCCACATGGATTATGAGGTTCGTCATTCTGACTGGCAAGAATAATCAATCTTTTCTACTCTGATTATTAGATACTTGCTGGAGACCGAAACTGCACAGGTCATCCCTGATGGCAAGGCCCAGGGAAAAACCTGTGGGAAAAGACTGCAAGGCAGTCAGAAGAATCCCCTGAAGAATTCTTCTTCTCTACTTAGTCTGTACCTTTTACTCTCACTTCTGCTGTTAGTCTATTCTAGGGTTAATATAAAACCAGAATCGCCCAAAGTTCCCCCCTTCCTCCAAAATGGAATGTACATAAATATCATGTCCGTCCCCTCAATCAAATGTTGTCTAATAAATATTGCAGCAGTTAGTAAAATTGGAGACAGTCTGGTATGAATGGGGTCTATAAGAGACCTAGAATTCATTTTCCTTGTATGAGTCTAATTGCCAGTAAGAATACATATTATGCCTTGAGCAGAGACAAAAACAAGACTTACTAGTTTTAGAAGACTTGGAAAAATGTAAGAAAAATATGTGCCTGCTGATCTCAAGCCTGTAAGGAAACTTATGGATTGTTCTGGCCAAAGAATGAGATTGGTAAATGCAGAGACCAAATTCTAGTTTATCCACGTAAAACATTTCCATATGTCATCTATGATAAATGTTGACATTGTTCTTTCTTAATAAGGGGTTATGAGAGTCTATTACCTATGACCGTGGGTACAAGTATATCCTGTTTTTGCATGCCCACTGAATTTAAACAATTAAAGGGCACTGTGATCTCATGTATTCTGGCAATATGCTTCACTTATCCTTAGATACACTGCCATATGTAGTAAAGAATATGTAGAACTTTGTTATGATTACCTGGTTAAACTTTATTGGTTGAAGTGGAAATCATGTATCGTGAAATCATTGTTGCCAAGAAAACTCAGAAATGTTAATTCTTACTACTGTACTCAAAAAATGTAAATTGTTTAACCATGATTGTTTGGATTTGTTATATAAAAATCCTAAGCTGAAAAATAAATTTGAGCAGTCCACCTGAAGAGGCTGGTTCTGTGTCTTCTTTGCCGACACTAACCATCACTCTCCGGGCCAACCCTGGCTTGCAGAGGCTGGACCCCTGCAGATACTGTTTCCTCTATCCTGTCAAAAGGCTCTTTGTTTGGTCTCAGATAGTTTTTAATATGTATGTGGTGATAATTATCCTGAATTCTCAAAGAGAACCCTCTGCATATCTCTGGAGTTCTCTTTCTCTCATATTTCCAGAATTATCTCTCTATACTACTCTTCTTTTCTGTTACACTGTCCTTCAAAATCCACCTTCCTGTATTCTCAACTATGTATCCTCAATTCTGTGAGTCTTGTCAGATTCTTCTTGAGTTCTATTTTCTTGTGCTATGCCCAAAAGTCTCTCAAGGCAGTGAATTTGGACAATTTTAGGACTCTCCTTGTTTGTTCTTATAACTCAGAGAACACTGACCTTTGTTTCTAGATATCTTTTGCTTTGAAGATTGTTGTTTCATATAAATATTCTCATTTTTTTTCTTTGTTTGATACAGTAGTCCCTGATACACTACCTTGGCTAGAAGCCTTACTTCTCATTTAAAGGTGAAAATAATTTCTATCATTATCTCTGTAATAGGATATTGTTTCTGATTTCCTATTTGACTGGCAATGGAGGGAGGTAGTTATGAGACTTTCACTTTTATAATAGCTCTTATGTAGGCTAAGTAACCATTTTTTGAGTTCTACCAACTCTTATATATGATCATTTCAAATGTAACTTTGGGCACATGGAAGATAATTACTGAGTGGGCCTGTGGAAATAGTAGACACACTGACACCCCAGTAGGTGCCAAAAAGTCATGCATTATCTTGCCTACCTTATGCTTCTACCAGGGGTCTTAATGACTCTTTTGATCCATAGATAGTAATATCATCTTGATTTTTGTGCCTATCAATCTTCAAAATGTTTGTGTATTCTTCCCAACATACAGTTACCTGAGTGAATAGGTATAGGTCTATATGGGGAAGGATTATGGGAATCATTACATTATACATTGCCTGTGGCATTGTGATATCTTTCCCCAAGATATGCAATGCTTCCTCAGTCACTGGCTGCTGGATCTGGAAAACTGGCCTCAATCTGGATATTACTCCAGGAATTGTGACTTGTTTGCAAATGGCTGCTCTCAACCAAGCTCCATGCTTGGTTTATTTTGTTTCTATCTGCCCTATTCTTATAGCAGCGTTTCTCAACCTCAGAGGTATGGACATTGCTTGTGCTTTGGGTAATTCTTTCTTGTGGGGTACAGTCCTGTGCATTGTAGAATGTTTGGCAGCATGCCTGGCCTCTACCACCTTGGTGCCAGTAGCATCATTCTTCCATTTGTGACAACCAAAAATATACCTGGACCTTGTCAAACATTCCCTGAGAGTCAAAATTCCTCCTGGTTGAAAACTATCTCCCTATGACCTCTAAGTATTTTTAAATGTCTTGATAGGTTCATCTGATCTTCCTTAGATCGTATCAGATATTCTCTAGCTACCTGTCAGATAACCTTACTTATGGTGATGATGATGACTGCATTTCCTGTTCACTACCTGTTTCTTCTTTTTTCACAATCTTAATTATCCTTATTGCCACTTATAAGCACATGATGTATGAGCATCTATTACTGCCAGTACTGGTCCACAGAAGACAACCACTGAGCTGCTTGATAATGCTTGTGCTCTTATCACCAGTTCGCCTCATCATTTGTATAAACCAAGTATTCCCTAGTCCATCTACTAGTAAGTCTTCCAGTCTTATGTTGTTTGTATTTCTATATCACTTAGCATGGACCATCACCTTCTGTAACTTTCCAAAAACAATCTCAGCATGCAAGCGCTATTTCCAAGTATTTTGCCAGGATCTCTAATCCTGTATTATGGGAGGGTGTGCCCATATCCATAAACTCTTCTTTCAACTTTATGTTCTTCGTTAATCCAGCATCCTCCAAAGCTAATCTTATGAAGACTCCCCTGGCCCCTAACAGTGAATATTGACTGAGCCCAGCAGGCAATTCAGGATGTAGTCCCCTCAGCATGTAGTCTTGCACTTTCCTAGTTTTGTTATGTTGCAACCTAATCCTAATTTTTCACCATGTGAACTACAGGGGCGGATGGATCCCGCATTGTGGTACATGTTTTCTTACAAGGCAATGACACCTACACTGATTTCAAGCAAAGGATGAACTCTAGCATTTAACAGGGACTTTTGAGTCTCTTAAACTGGCTCTGAGTCTTCAGAAGGGTTTCTGTAATTCATATTTTAGACTGCATTTATCCAGATAACCCTATACTTCTAGATCTACTTCTTCCTATGTAGGATCCTGATCTTAGCAAGGTAGATATTCCACATTTGAGAATTTAAACTCCTCTATAGCTTTGCTATTATTACACTCAAGTCCTGGGCTTTATCAAAAGCTTTTTTCTGTCCTCTAGTTGTAGAAAAACAGAATTTTAGTATAGGCTACTAAGAAGATTTTCTAGATTTCACTCTTAGGTTTTAGCAGGTTATTAATCTTCCTATGCCTTTTAATTTCTTTATCCAATGTGTCAGTAACTCCTAGTAATGAAATAAGGAAATTGAAGGGACTCCATGAAAAAGTTTTTATTTTTTTTGCTCCTTTTCCTGCTTCTATACTTGCTAGGACCTGGGCCCCCTCGTTACATATGCCTTAATGTATGTCCTTTTTTAAAGGTCAAAGGTTAATGGTAACTTCGGGGTCTTCCAGCACAATAGATAACATCTAAGGAGTAACCAGGTGAGGTTGTCATGTATGTTTTCCATGACCATTGACTCCAAACACCTTGATGCCAAGACGCCTGGCTCTGGAGCATAAGTGACATAGGGAGGACATCTGAGTACTTGCCCTTATTCGACCACTTCCTGGATGCCTGAGAGAACACGTAAACCAGACCACCATCCTCAATAAAAATTTTAGACCCAAGCAAAGAGGACACGTCTCCTTTTCTTTTCTAAGTCTCCCAGACACTTTGTGTGTACCTTCACTCTCTCTATATCTTCATAAACTCTGCTCTCACTTCCTGCTGGCTTGGGTTTGATTTCTATTGTGCGTGTAAGCAAGGACCCTCTTGGCTGGTCCTGTGGGACCCCCTCTGGATCCTCAAACTCGGCCTGCCTGCATCAGTAAGGACCATTCCATTATACCCTCCTGATGATTATTACTTACACAGAGTTTCTTAGATACTTGATATATGCCACCAACTAGTGCTTATGGTCCTTCAGTATTTACAGAATGAAGGTCTCAACAAGTACACTGGCAACAAAATCCAAGGCACTACAATGTTCCACATTCTACTAGTCAGTTCTCTTTGCCAGCAGAATGGTGGCTGATTGATTCAAAGTCTTCTTCCTCAGGCATTCTTGGCACCAACTATCCTAGGTCAGGTTGCCCAGGAAAGAATCTGAAGCTTGTGGGCAAAAGGTTAACTGAGGAATGCCTTTGGGATCAACAACAGTAGGAGACTGAAGAAAATAGGACAGGGCTAGAGAAGCACTGAACTGTGATGCGGTCACCACAAAGCCTATAGCTGGTTCCATGGGGAATTCTGGTATTGGAATAATCTTACAGAGTTGTTTGCTTAAAGCAAAGAGGCCAGGCCCTTAATTCCCTCAATTGACCCATCATTGGATATAGGCTGCTCGTGAACAAGAGGGCCTAACTTCAGGCAGTTCAGACTCTTCTAAAGAGTGTAATTTCTAGAGAGGGTCTCTGTGAAACTTTATGATGCTACCATTTCCAGAACCTGAGGAAATGAGTGTCTCAGTCCTAAAGAGGGAAGTGGCATCTCTATGGTACCCCATAGCATCTATTATGCTGCTTACCACACCAAGGGATGAAGATGTGTTTGTAGATCCTCCCTCGCAGTTTCAGTGAGCTAGATGGAGGAAATATTTTGGCAGGGGCAGGGTGGTTTGTTGGCCTCTAGGCAGCTACCTTTTTTCCTTGATGGCTTAGGCTCAGCCCTGCTTAAAGATAATTTTCCAGATCTGAACAGCTAACTCCAGTAGTCCTAGTGAGATGATTGGCTTTCCCCACTCCAATTCCATTACTTCTGTTTGCTAATCCATTCTAGAGGTTGCAATCAATCAGTGATGTTTCTTTCAGAGATTGGTGTGAATCACAACTTCCCTAAGTGATAGATCAAGAACTTTTTGCTCTAAAGTAACCTTAAAGGCAATCATGGAAGCTTGAGAAATATATTCTGTATTGTTATACCCCTGAGCGTTTGCTATCATAAATAACATATGCTAGTCTTTCACACTGACTGTAAATTATTAAGTGGTGTGTGATACTTCTGAATTTAAATAGTACTAACTAGCCGCAATAAACTGCATATGTGCAGTGCACCCCATGTGCATGCGTGCGCACATATACACATGCATACATGCACACGCACACACACACACATTTCCCTGATAATGGGCCATTTTTGCACTAGAAAACCAGGCAGTAGCGGTAGATGGATTTGGATTTTAAAAGCATTCTATTTAACCATATCTCAGAAGGAAGGCTTTTAAACATTTTTTTTGTGTAACACTTTTTTTTAAGTAAAAGTTCATTTAAATGTCACATGTTACCATTTGTAATTTTATTGACACTTCGTTTCTGTGCAAAGCAAATTAATGTTCATTTTCATTTTCTTTTAGGCACTAATAATTTAAATCAGACCTGGAAAACACACATTATGTTACATGCCAGGATTTTATATTAGTTCTGCTCTAGTGGGCCAGGTCACGACTAATTACTGATTTTGTTGTTGTTTCTAATTTCGTTCTTTCTCTTCCATTAAACCCACATTTTTCTCTCACTCATGCCTCTTTTCACAGTGTTCTTCCTCTTTGTCTATTTGCCTTAATTACTGAATAACAGGAGAAAGTATGTAACACTTTTATATCACTGCAGTGAAATCACTTATTATGTATAAAATATTCTTAGTAATACACATAATTTTATCTATTTCTAGGGTTATGCTCACAAAATACATACTGTGCACAAATCCTAGGAAATTATAAAAAGTGAACTCAGAATGCAATAGTTGCCTTATTTTTCACCCTTCTACAAAATTGCTGACTTTAGATGAGAATCTGTTGTACTAGAATTATGAAATATTTTCTTACATGAAGAATGCTAATATGCTTGTATATTCTATAGCTTCCATCTACTCAGGCAACAATAAGAAACAGATCATTCAGGTTATGTGATAAATTGCCATGATTATACAGTGGTAAAACAGTTTCATATTTTTCACTTGATACCCCCGAATTCCTATGTTTTCCTAGAAAACTGTTCCAATTATTACTTTGGTTTTTTAAAGTTTTATTCATTTATTTCAACAGAGAGACAGAGACAGAGAAAGAGAGACAGGCAGAGAGAAAAGAAGAGAGAATCCTAAGCAGGCTCGTGGTGTCAGTGTGGAGCCCAAAGCAGGGCAAAGTCTCACAAACCATGAGGTCATGACCTGAGCCGAAATCAAGAGTCAGACACTAAACTGACTGAATCACCCAGGCACCTCATTCCAATTGTTGTTTTATCCATACACTATGCCCATGAGTCACACCTTAGTCATTTACTCAAACTTCTTGCCTCCTCCCTTCTTCCTAAAACAGTTTACTTTGTGTCTGAGAATAATCTCAGGTGTCACCTCTTGCAAGCTAGAAAGCAATCATTCCTTTCCTGCACTTCTACAACAATGTTTTGTGTTCTCCCAATATAGCAGATCATTTTTTTCTCTTTAGTACATTTGCTCCTTCATGTGTCTAATTTTAGCACAAGAAATGTGTCCTTTAATCACATTTGTCATAATATTTTGTGACAATTATTGAGAAATGGAAATTGGGCTTTAAGTTAGGGACAAAAGGTGGCTGGAAATGGGGAACCCCATGGAAATTATACTTTTATCTTGAGAGATGTATGCTGGACAAGAAGAGACTGGGTGGTGGGGTGAGTGGAAAAAGCTCTGGATCTGGGCTTAGTACAAATTGGTTGTGAAGGTTTTTCTACTAGCCCTTTACTGTTTAATGCTAAATTTGCTGCTTTAGTCCTCTGTGCCTCATTTTCTTCATTGCTCAATGGAAACAGCAATCCCCTTCTCTTCTTCCTGTTCCCTTAAAACTGTCTGCTTGATTTACAAGTCAGAAGTAGTAATTATAAATTCTAGGCACTGGTAAAGTGAATGAGAAGAAACAGTGCAGTAGTTCAGAGCACAGGCTTCAGAGATATACCTGGGTTTGTATCCATTCTCTGTCATTTACACTGGGCAAAGACCTTGGGTACTTATACTAACTTTGCTGACTTGGAGTTTCCTTAAAGTAGCGATAATATGCTCTCCGTAGACTGTTCTAAGAAACTAATGAGACTATAAATGCAAAAACACTTGTGGAAGTACCACCATATAGTAACTGATCAATAAATGATAGTGGCAGTGGCAGCAAGTGTTCTTAGGTTTCAAACAGATAATACAGGGACACTGGCAAGTGACAGCAGCACCCTATGTCTACAGTATCATGTATAAAGTACCCACATTTCTGGCAGAGTCATATTTATATAAAGATAAATCTGCTTTTGCATTGGTTTTTAATTAAGACAGAATTTTATTTTATTAAATCAGTGGATGTATGCTAACAATCTTCATAAAGCATGTTTTACATCAAACTTTAGAATAATAATTGGTCCATTTTTCACAAACCTTGAAATTTCAAACTTTCTGAAATTGCCTGTTTTGATTCAAAGAGTGAAACCATTGGCTCTTTTCACTTATTATTTCACTTCATATAAACACCCTGAGGTTTCATCGCAGAAGTATTCTTCACAAATGAGGCCTCTCCATTATCAGAGATTGATTTCAAAGCAGGGAAATAGGAGAGTGGGATAAAATCACACTATTTTATGGACCCACCTATTAGTTGCTCTTGTCTTGTATTTTGCTCTGACATCAAAAACCAAATAGGCTGCATTATTTTTTAATTTGCTTCTGCACCAACATTATAACCTGTGCTCTTTTCTTTGACCAATAAGAAAAAAAATATTATGTTTGGGGGAAACCTCAGGTTGGTGAAAGTCTTAGTAGAAAGGAGGTCACTTCACAAGTTCGAATCATATATCTATAAAAACTTTACCCTTACCTTAGTATTTTACTTAATGAGATGAACTAGGAACAGATGTTGATACCCACAGAATTTTATGACTTGCCACCAATATACACAACCAGACAGAGATGTAAAACTGAAGATAAACTCACTGTACCTCACACATTAAGGAACATCTACTTAAGGATTCATAATCAGATTATAAAATAATATAAAAAGTGAAAGTAAAAGCTGACAATGCCAAAGGATCCATGGTACCAACCCAGTGGAGTAGATGATTTGGGGCAAAATTTGTTTTTCAAAATCCTTAGCTAGATGCTATGCAAGTAGTCAGCATTTCTTCATAAAATGTTTTGAGAAAGAATGTGATGGGGCACCTGGGTGGCTCAGTTGGTTAAGTGTCCAACTTCAGATCAGGTCATGATCTCACAGTTCGTGAGTTCGAGCCCTGCATCAGGATCTGTGCTGACAGCTCAGAGCCTGGAGCCTGCTTCAGTTTCTGTGTTTCCCTCTCTCTCTCTGTCCCTCCCTTGCTCACAAGCAATCTTGATTTCTCTAGCTCTTCCAAAAATAAACAAACATTAAAAACTAAAAAGACTGTGACAAACACACCATCGTTTTTCTAGTCTGAATAATCTTAATATAAATGGATGTGAGTTGAGGATAAATACAGTCTGGTCCATGTGTGGCATCACCAGTTTCTAGCTAAGTGTGCATACAATTTTAAGGCACATCCATCTGCAAAAGAGAAGAGGGACAGTAAGAGCATTGATTGTGGGGACAAACACTGAATTTTGTAGGTGGTAAATTATTATTCGAATCCCTTGATAGTAGATAACCATGTAGGAGTCATGTTTGTATTTCACTAGCCAAGATGATTTTAATTTCAACGTTCTTCAGACTTCTTAAGGAAAAGTCATTCCAATTTGCCCAAAACTTCATAATGTAAGAGTCCCCTTTAGATAATAACTAAGCATAACTTTATATGCATTTAAATTTCCATAATCACAGATTTATTTAGAAAAATGAAGTTGGCTGTTTTCTCCTGGACTATGGGATTTTACAGTAGCTGAACTAGCAGAAAACAATCTTGAGTTGGCATTAAAATGCATGGGGGCATTAGTGGATTGGATTCACAAAAAAATGTTTAAAAATAATGGTTTATTTGCCAGCTTCTCTCAATGCATCTTCCGCCATTGGCCCACGATGTCATAAATACAGCATCCATAGAAGCTGAAACAATGCCTTAAAACTCTTAACATTTTCTTGTGATTCAAGGATGGACACACAAAAGATAGGTCACACCAGGTATTCATCAAGTATCTTCCACTATCATTTCTGTAATATATCAACTGAATTTTACTCAACCATCCCCTTTAATTTGTAAAGAAGAGGCGGTTACTTGGAATCATTTGCGTTTTGTTTTTTGGTATTGCGTTTTTATTCCCTTTTCCCTTGGCCTCTAAAATGGAGCCTAGGAGTAGACTGAACTTTCTGTCTTCTCTTTCCACTGTCTTCTCCTTTTTGTACAGAAAATGATGTACAATAAACCCTTTAGCAGTTTTTAAAATGTGAGTACACAGTAAAGTGTTAACTTTGCAGGCCTGAGTTGCTTAAACCATGTATATTCCCAAGAAAGGACTGTTTCAGGGCTGGCCCTTGGCTGGCTCCTGGGAACTGAGCTCCTGGAATTTCCCATTTGATGAGAGTGCTGTTGCTTGCTTTTTGCCTCAGGCCACGTTGCACTAGTCTTCAAGATAGTTTATACTAACAATGTGATTTATGGTGAACACTTACTTTCTCTCAGGGTCTCGAGCTGGTGTAACTGAGGTCACTCACACAAGTGCTAAATGCTCATATAATTGACCCCCAGTAAAAAGCTCTGGGTACCAAGACTGGTGGCAGGTTTCCTGGTTGGCAATATTTTGTGTCTGTTGTCACCTATCATTACTGGGGTAATTAAATGCATTTCATGAAACTCCAGTTGAAGCAGACCCTTGAAAGCTTATATTTGGTTTTTCCCAGACTTTGCGTCATGCACCGTTTCCCTTTGCTGATCTTAATCTATATTATTTTGCTCTAATGAGGAGTAACATAAATATAACAACGTCAGAGTCCTAGGAAATCATCTAATGTGGGCTGCTCCCCAGTTTAAACTGTGGCAGTATGAATACAATCTGGGCTTCAGAGACTGTTTCTGATTTCTAGTCTTTTATGCCACCTATTCTCCTTTTCGTCTTTTCTCAAATCAAGTAAGCCTTTTCTCAGCTCCTTATTTTCCATTATTCTATTGTGCTCTAGACAGAGAGAGAGAAATCAATTAAGACTACAAAAAGAATTTTGAGAAGAAAAAGACTGGATTCAATGGAATACTCCAAATTTGCCATTGTTAATAATGTCCCCTTTTTGTCTCTCCATTTATCCTTGCCATCCTCTCACTAGCTCTCTATTTCCACCAAACCAAATTGAAATTCCTTTACCTGGCTCTCCAGCTCACAAAAAAGTCTAGTTTTCCATTACCCAACCTGTCTTTTTAAAAACTACTTTTCAGTTATGACTCTTTCCTGTGAATAATCTTGGCGTTCCCAAACTTTACCTTCATTAGCTCAATTATATACTTAACCACTCTCCTAATGAAAATCCATTTGTTAAGTAACTTTATTGTGCTTTAAACACCATTAGACATTGTAGATACACAAATGAAAAGACAGATATGTTTTCTGCTTTCATGGAATTACAGACAGACATAGAATAAACACAAATGACTCCTTTAAAGAAGCAGCACAGCTTTGCTTAAATCTCCTTATATAAGTATTACAAATTTACACACACACACACACACACACACACACACACACACACATTCCTTTTCCTAACACTCAACATCCTTTCACCTACAACCATGAAATTACCAGCTATTGATAGATGTGATATTTGAAATCATTCTAAGAAATGCCAGAAAATGTAGACAGTTCTGGGCAGTATAATTACTTCTCACATATTTGCCTAAGTGGGAATAAAGTGAAGGTCTTTTAAAGAGGCACAGATATCTTTTGAGACACCTCTACACTGTGGGATATCTCTTCTCAATTTTCTCTCACATCACATTTAGCACAGGCTAGAAAATGCTCCTGGCCAATGACCCTCTGGGAAATAAGATATAATATGAACCACAATGTCTTCCTCCATGTATACTAATTAAAGCAATTTAAAATGTATTTTATTTTTAATGCAGTTTTGAAACAAAGTACCATTTTTTATTGTTTCACAGCTTGCGATTTATTGTTTTGCTGGTTGTCTTTTATTGTTTTGTGCTTATACTTAATGATACCTTACTTTTGATAGGACATCAAAATTATTAACTATGTATTATTCTGCAACTCAAGTTCTGCTAAACACGCACACACTCAGATACACACTGATATAATCTGGTTAAACAATTCTCCTCATTTGTAATAAGGCCAGTGCAACTATTTCATCATATGCTTCATTTGCTCCCCAACTTTGTTACATTTTAAGCATTCTAGGAATTAGCAAATTGGCTAGACCTTGATATTTGGCAAGCTCTTCATGTAGTCTAATTTAAATTTTTTGTAATACAATGATCAAAATAAAATATGACTAAACTGAAAGTTCAGGTTAGAACTCACAATCCTAATTTGTGACTACGTTCCCTTTGAATCTAAAAGGCTTCTTATCTTTTCTCTTTAAATACAACACCAACAGCAGCAGAAAAATAACAAGAATAAAAAGAAGAGTCTCATTACAGTTCATACACTTATTTTTAAAGTTAACTTTACAATATCAGTAGGGCACCATTATCAGATGAGGAAATTTTATACCTTTCTCAGATGGAAAACAGGAGGGGCGCCTGGGTGGCTCAGTTGGTTAAGCGTCCGAGTTGGCTAAGGTCATGATCTCAAGGATTGTGAGTTCGAGTCCCACGCCGGGCTCTGTGCTGATAGCTAGCTCAGAGCCTGGAGCCTGTTTCGGATGCTGTATCTCCCTCTCTCTCTGACCCTCCCCTGATCACACTGTCTCTCTCTCTCTCACTCTCTCTCTCTCTCTCTCAGAAATAAATAAAACAATTTAAAATTTTTTTAAAAAGAAAGAAAACTTGCACTCCATTCAGAGGCACTGATAAGTCATACCTAAGGTAACGTTGAGAGGAATTAGAACGAGATCTCTGAGTCCAAAACCCGTGCTGCTTGTATTACAAATTACTGCCTCTTTGTGGGGTTTTTTTTGGGGGGGGGAGTGCCTTTCTCCATTAAGATCATTCCATCTATTTCTTATAGTTCTCTGAATATTTGTATTGATATACACATATCTTTAACTCTATTCTAGAAATAGCAACCAAATAAACTGTTGTCAATATCTTAAGGGATTTTTCTCAGTTCACTGGACAATTCTATTAGTAAATATTGATGGGTTGATTATTTACTATTCTGATTTTTATTATTTCTTCTTTCATAAATACTTTGAGATGCCTTAAAGAAACACAGACAATAACACGAGATGACAGGAAGAGAAAACTAATTTATGGGCTATTAATAGATAAAAGAAAATCTGCTTATAAGTTTCCTAGCCATCAAAGTAAGGAGGAGGTAAAAAAAAAAAACTGAATTAAAGAAGTATAATATTCATTCATATATATATACACTACAGTTGTTATGGACTTGGGTTTTGGAGACAGAGAATTCATGTTCAAAGTAGATTATCAGTCATTACCTAGCTCAGGGACTTGAGCAAGTCACTAAACATCTATAACCTTCAGTGAAGTATCTGATAAGAGGAAATAGTAATAGTATATTGTGAGGATAAAATGAGATGATGAATGTAAACAACTTAGCCCATTACATACACAATAGTAAGAACTCAATAAAGATTAGTGTTTAAAAAAAAAATTTCTTTGAGAAACAGAGTAGGAGTGAGAGAGGAACAGAGAGAGAGGGAGACACAGAATTCGAAGCAGGCTCGACTCCGAGCTATCACCACAGAGCCTGATGAGGGCTCGAACCCATGAACTGTGAGATCATGACCAAGGCCAAAGCTGGACGCTTAACTGACTGAGCCACCCAGGTGCCCCCCTTTTTTTAAACCATATACAGAATCAAACTTAATAAGAGTATTTACTATGTGCACTGCAATTTAAATGCACTAACTCTTTGATTTCTCTACAACCACCATGAAGGAGTTGCAATAAGGGAAGCAAACCACCTGCTAAAAGCCGCATGTGTAGGATAATTCATGGCAGGGTTGGTTACTGAACTCAGAACTTAAAGAATATTTTTAACTCCTCTGTTCAGTCTATCATTCATACATGGGCAATAAAGTAATATATACATAAATTATTAGTATTTATTAGTGCCCATTTGGAGATACATAAATTTCTATTTACTATGATAAATGTACATTAGTGATCATTTCTGGCTAAATTAAATGCCATGGAACACACAGTGACATTAGTCAGATAACATTTCATTTTATAGGAGGTAGTTCCTAGTAACTTGGTGAAGAGCAGGCGTGGGAGAAGACCTACTTGCAAATGACTAAGGCTAGTGGGAAATCCTGCCAAATTCTGTAAGTCACAGAACTATTGGTATCTCAACAGGACCTGGGATATGTTGCTTTGATATGCTGAACACAACAGTGAATTGGGTGGCTCATTTGTTGACCAATGCCAGGTTTCAGGACCCTTTGGCCAACTGTTATCAATTGACTGGGGTTGCACCTCCAGTGTTACCCAGAGACAGAAAGTAGCAGATAGCCAAGCTTCTATTTTGTAAACAAACTAAATATACTATCACTTTATAAACTCATTCCAAAAAAAATAAAAGTCTCAAAAATAAATGATTTAATTTGATACTACCTGCCCTTGTAATGGGCAAAATTACTTAAGCAATGGCACCCAACATAAAATTATTTTAAGAAATTGGCCTTGATTCTTGGTGTTACATAAAATCAAGAAAATTAATTATACTTAATATATATTCCACTTACTGGTAGTATACAAATGCCCTGTGCTAAAATCTGTGTATCTAGAGTTGAACTAGGTAAGATCTAAAATTGAAGGGACGTCATAGTCTTATATGAGATGGATAGACAATAACAATACCAACATAATAAGTTCAATGATAAGGCACTCATAACATATTTAGAAAGAAAGTCATTCGGCACAGAGAATAGAGAAGAGATACCTTGCAATCATGAAAATACAGGGAAAGCTGATGATTTAAGTTTTAATGGGAGGTGGCACAGGTATAATCACAAAGAACACTCAGTTCAAAGGACAGATTTATGAAATGAAAGAATGGCAAGAGACTCTACGTAGCTGAGAGATAAATATTACAATTGGCAGGAGACACAGCAAACATTAATACTGTCATTCCAATGTATTTCATTTCCAACATCTTATTCAAAGTTGGGTCCAATTCTTGATGAGTTCAAATTCCGTATTTGCTTTTCTCATTCTGACTAGGGTATCTCAATGAAAGCATGTAACGTAAATCTACTCTGCTTCATTTAAAAATAAGTAATGCATTCACAAGCAATGTGTGCTTGAACTATTATTGATAATAAATAGTTTAAACCTCACCCACCATTTAGCATATCAGCCTATTAACATGACTGATGACACTACTGTGCACGGTAGAGTGTACATTAAGTGACATAGTCAGGGACAGAGGTGAATGTGAGGAGTGGCTTTTAAGTGTTGTCTTTCTGAACTTAAAGCCTACATACTCTCTAAATGGCTCTACTCTTTAGTTTAATGTCTAATGTGCATTTTGCAACTTGTCCTGTACATTTATAAACTGTTTTTCACTGCCATGCTGACTAATAAAATACTTTTTACAGGAATAGCTCAGGAAACATTATGCAATTTTAAGATGCATTGATATCCCCCTACACTGGGTCTCAGAAAGGAGTAACATGCAATCACTACTATTCTAGTGTAAATTTTCAAAATGATACGTAAAAAGTGAACTGATCTGGCAAAATCCTCCATGAAATCCACTCCTCCGCATGCTCAATAGTTCTCCAGACTTCTGTAGTGTTTCAGCTCCTTCTTTTTCTAAACCATAGCTCCCCCAAGGTTCAATATATATATATATAAATTGCTTTAAAAGCAAGATCTTCAGATGATAAATACTGGAAGTTAAGCCCATCTTAGCCAGCAGAGACTGACAATGTTAACTTACCTGTTTTTGAAGACAGGGACATGGCATTTGCTGTTGCAATTAAGGTTCTTCAAATTTCCTCCCTGTGACTTATTCTCATCCCTCACAGCAACTTTGTCCTTCTTGTTGAGCTCATTTACTCACAGTCTTTGTTTATTATTTTATTAATTATCTTGATTTCATTCCACAGTAAAATCTCCTACATGTTACTTCTGAACCGTTACTCATGTCAACAAATAGAATGTGTTCAGTTTTTCTCTATCCTGAATTTTGACTTCATATTAGAGTTCATGCCAATACTTCTAGGTATCTAAGAATTGTATAATACAGAGAAAATACTCATGTTTAATCTAAAAGTAAAGATAATGATAATAGAACATGGCTTTGTTACAAATCCAATGAAGTGACACTAAATTTCAGTTTCAAACCATGTGTATAATTATGAAATATTTTGAAAACCCTTCACATTTCAGGGGAATATAAATTTGATCAAATATATTTGATCAAATATACAAACCTTGATCTCAGACTTTTAATGAAGTTAGCTAGGTGCATTTCCTGGAGATTGCAAAAACAAAATATAATACAAACAAAACAAACAAAAAACACTGAAAAAAGAAGAGGTCATGATTTGGAACTCATGTCTCCACCTACTAAAAGCTCATGAGCAGCCCATATTAACTTTGCCTCCCTCAAAGTTCATCCCGCAGACACAAAGTTTTGAGGCTGATAAGGGAATTTAAGGAATGTTACTAATATGTCTTTTTCCATTTTTTGAAAAAAACTTTTACCATTTATTTATTGAGACAGAGAAAGACAGAGCATGAGCTGGGGAGGAGCAGAGATAGAGGGAGATGCAGAATCGAAATAGGCTCTAGGCTCTGAGCTAGCTGTCTGCAGAGTCTGACGTGGGGCTCAAACCCACAGACCACGAGATCATGACCTAAGCTGAAGTCGGATGCTTAACTAACTGAGCCATCCAGGTGCCCCAAAGAATATTACTAATATGTCTTAACTGGCCATGTGAAAAACTGACTATACTGCCACACAGTAACATCCAGAATACTTAGAAGATTTTTCAGTTGAGCTGATCATAATGCAAAAGCCAAAAACTATGGCAAAAAAGTGATATGTGGATTGATGTGAAATACAACATTGGTATAGAACATTTCATAGGAAGCCTGCCCTAAGGAGTAATCAATCACTTAAATACAGTGCAAGTATTACTATAATCTATATCATTTAATAATTATGTATGCATACATACAGACGTATAGCAACTTTCAATGCAAGATCTTACTGGAAGATGTGTTAGCTTGTATCTGCATCATCATACAGGCTCATAAAAGCTGAACTTCAACAACAGTTTTGCAAGGCAGAACAAATGTTACAATTATTCCAAATTTATAGATGAAGAAATTGAGAATTGGAGAGGAAAAAATTATTTTCTAACAGTGAATAAAGTTCTACAGAAGGAGTTGTAGTCTTTCAAATCCTTTTACACAAAAGTGGCTTTAACACTGCAGCACAGTCACCTGCTTCTACCTGTTGCTAATGGCTTTCCAAAAGGCACTGCACCTCCAGGAATCAGGGTGTGTGTAGGTGTATTGGGTACACATCCTCAGAGAGACCATGGTCAGAAAACTTTCTTGGTTTATCTTTTCACTTTGTATAGATTTAGTTTTCCAAATTATTTCTGTTTTGAAACTTTTTTTTTTTTTACAAATAGTTTATTGTCAAATTAGTTTTCCACATAACACTCAGTGCTCATCCCCACAGGTGTCCTCCTCCATGCCCATCCCCCCCTCCCCCCACATCCATCAGTCCTCAGTTTTTGTCAGCATTCAAGAGTCTCTCATGGTTTGCCTCTCTCCCTTTCCCCCACCATTTTCACCCTTCTTCTCCCCCTTGTTCCTCCATCAAGTTCCTCCTAATCCTCCTATACGTGCAAACATATGATATTTGTCCTTCTCTGCCTGACTTATTTCGCTCAGCATAACACCCTCAAGGTCCATCCATGTTGCTACACATGGCCAGGTTTCATTGTTTCTCATTGCCATGTAGTATTCCATGGTATAGATAAACCACATCTTCTTGATCCATTCATCTGTTGATGGACACTTAGGCTCTTTCCATGTTTTAGCTATTGTGGAGAGTGCTGCTATGAACATTGGGGGACATGTGCTCCTATGCATCAGCATTTCTGTATCCCTTGGGTAAATTCCTAGCAGTGCTATTGCTGGGTCATAGGGGAGTTCTATTGTTAGTTTCCTTAGGAACCTCCACACTGTTTTCCAGAGGGGCTGTACCAGTTTACATTCCCATCAACAGTGTAGGAGGGTGCCCATTTCTCCACATCCTCGCCAGCATCTAGAGTTCTCTGATTGGCTCATTTTAGACACTCTGACATTTCTAAACAACAAATGAAAATGAAAATACAACAATTCAAAATCTATGGGATGCGGCAAAGGCAGTGCTAAGAGGAAAGTACATTGCTCTACAGGCCTATTTCAAGAGATTAGAAAAAGCGCAAGTCCAAAATCTAACAGCTCACCTAAAGGAACTAGAGGCAGAGCAACAAGAACGCCCTAAACCCAGTAGAAGAAGAGAAATAGTAAAAATTAGAGCAGAAATAAACAACATAGAGACCAAAGAAACAATTGAACAGATCAATGAAACCAAGAGTTGGTTTTTTGAAAAGGTAAACAAAATTGACAAACCTCTAGCCAGACTTATCCAAAAGAAAAGAGAGAGCACCCAAATAGACAAAATTATGAATGAAAAAGGACTTATTACAACCAACCCCTCAGAAATACAAGCAATTATCAAGGAATACTATGAAAAATTATATGCCAACAAATTGGACAACTTAGAAGAAATGGACACATTCCTAAAAACACACTCACTACCAAAATTCACACGGGAAGAAATAGAAAACCTGAACAGACCCATAACGAGTGAAGAAATTGAATCAGTAATCAAAAATCTCCCAACAAATAAGAGCCCTGGACCTGATGGCTTCCCTGGGGAATTCTACCAGACATTTAAAACAGAATTAATCCCAATTCTTCTCAAGCTATTCCAAAAAATAGAAATCAAGGAAAACTCCCAGATTCATTTTATGAAGCCAGCATCACTCTGATTCCCAAGCCAGACAGAGATCCAGCAAAAAAAGAGAACTGCAGGCCAATATCCTTGATGACTACGGATGCAACAATTCTCAACAAGATCCTTGCAAATCGAATCCAGCAGCATATAAAAAGAATCATCCACCAAGATCAAGTGGGATTCATTCCTGGGTTACAGGGCTGGTTCAATATTCGCAAATCAATCAATGTGATACATCATCAATAAAAGAAAAGATAAAAACCATATGATCCTGTCAATAGATGCAGAAAAAGCATTTGACAAAATACAGCATCGCTTCTTAATAAAGACTCTTGAGAAAGTTGGGATAGAAGGAACCTACTTAAATATCATCAAAGCCATCTATGAGAAGCCTTCAGCGAACATCATCCTCAATGGGGAAAAACTCAGAGCTTTCCCCCTGAGATCAGGAACACGACAGGGATGCCCACTCTCACCACTGTTGTTTAACATAGTGCTGGAAGTCCTAGCATCAGCCATCAGACAACAAAAAGAAATCAAAGGCATCAGAATTGGCAAAGAGGAAGTCAAACTTTCACTCTTCGTAGATGACATGATACTCTACATCGAAAACCCGACAGACTCCACCAGAAGCCTACTAGAACTGATTCAAGAATTCAGCCAAGTTGCAGGGTACAAAATCAACGTACAGAAATCAGTTGCATTTTTATACACCAACAATGAAGCAACAGAAAGAGAAATCTGTTTTGAAATGTTTAATAAATCAATACAGTCATTTTTCTAGGATTCTTTTTTTAATTTTTATGATTTTAATCACATCTGTGCTTAGCCATATAAAGGATAATTTATCCAGTAACTAATCTCTGAATGGATTTTAGGTTTAAAATCTAAAACCTTTGGAAAACAGCTTACTTTATCTTTCTCATATAAATTTCTTTCAAATTACACGAACCAGGGTTGAAGCTCATGGAGTTGGACCAATCTATAACATGGAGTACTGCACCTTAGTTAAAAAGAATCAGTTCAAATTTTATATAGTGGTATTAAAGATGCCTGTGATCTGAATTATTTCAAAAACAATATAGTTATTTTTATGAATGATAAATTACACACATTATTTTACACACACACTTGTATACACAGACACATACACAGACAGGCTCCAATTACATAGAATAAAGGACACAGGATTGAGAGACTATACACCAAACACTTAACAACAGTAGTGGGGTTGGGCTATAAAGAGAGACTGAGAACAAGTGTGTTGAAGGATAGCACTTTCATATTTTACTTTATATATTTCTGTGTTGAAGTTATTTTAAAGACATAACTTCAATGTGCAATATGCACTACATTTTTATTTAGAAAACTACACAATGGGAATGTCATTAAAATACACAAAACCATTTTTAAAGTATTCTCAGACCCAATAGCTAGACATCTAAGAACTCACAGAATAATTACATATATGTTTAGATTTCACAAGTTAAAAAAAAAAGTTCAACAATAAGAATTGCAGAAGTATCTTATATAAATATGTTCTTTAAAATAATATAGATGGAGAGTTTTGTTAAAAATATATTATTATATAAAAACGCTGAAAAAATGGGAAAGTATAATCCATTTTAATTTTTTTTATAAATATATCTACATAGAACACTACATGGAAAGATACACATTTAAGTGTCTACAATAGTTGCCTCAGATCATTGCAACTTTGGATAATGATATGTACCTTTAATATGTATGTTTATCTTCTTTTCTTACATATAATTTCTATCTTTGATAGAGTATGTAATGCTGTAATTTTCTTTTTTAATCTAGGTAAATACTACAACATATAAATGTTCTAATCTGACTTTGCAATTGGAGTCTCTCCTAAAATCTAAATGGTTGACAGGAAGCTTTGCATTAAGCCATTTTCTTTTGCAGGCTGTGTTCTCCCTCTCTTAAAACTTAAGTGCATGCAAGCTTCCTGGCTTTATAATTCCTCAGCCTAGTCATCCTCCCTGTTATTGTTCATGCAGTTAAGGCACAAAAGTGTTTTTTTTCAGGCTAATGAACTCTACCTCCTTGAAGACCTCCTGAAGTCTGCTGATGGATTAGGTCTGCCACCTATATATATATATAGGTGGCAGACCTATATACATATATACATATATATATACATATACACAGACATATGTATGTATGCCATACATATGTATGGCAGACATATATACATATATATACACATATACACACACATATATTATTTATTTATTTATTATTATTTTTTTTTATTTTTGAGAGAGAGAGAGAGATTGAACGAGTGCAGGGGAGGGGCAGACAGAGAGGGAGACACAGAATTTGAAGCAGGCTCCAGGCTCTGAGCTGTCAGCACTGACATGAACTCACTGGCAATGAGATCATGACCTGAGCCAAAGTCAGATGCCCAAGTCAAAGGCCCAAATGACTGAGACACCCAGGCACCCCATTTTTTTAAAATCTCAACTTCCCCTTATTACTATCATAATAATTAGTGGGAATGGCCAGGGTTATTAGAAGGAGACTGAACGACAGAACTAGGAATATATAACCAGCACCTCTACCTAAAAGTGCGATTCCTTCCTAAGCTTTGATTACTTCTGTGGGTACAGTGAATGTGGAAAATACAGTGACTATTCAACAGAATAGTCTGTTGAGAATGGTTCTAAGATAAGTGAGATCTCATCATTTGACTTAATGGAAGGAATTGATATACAAGAAATCCTGGTACCAAGAAACTTAGAGAAATGCAGGGCCATTCAAAAAACACTGGGATTGATGATAAATCCTGACCATAGTCAGGATTAAACAAAACAAAAAATATTTGTTATATCAATATATATTTGTTGAACACATTTTGTGTGCAAAGAAACAAGGGAAGTGAGAATCCTTGCCTCCCTGGACTTCACAGAGAATCAGTTGATATAATAAGCTGTGATTATAATCAAGGCAGTTCAAAGTTCACATGTAAATGGATAAAATAAAAATGACAACAAATAACAAGTGTTGGCAAGCATGTGGAGAAAATGGAACATTTATGCACTGTTGCTGAAAATGTAAATTGGTATAGACACTGTAGAAAACAAAATGGAGTTTCCTCAAATAATTGAAAACAGACATACCATATGATTCAATAATTCCACTATTAGGTATTTACCCAAAGAAGATGAAAGATTAACCTGAAAAGATATATGCATCCCCATATTTACTGCAACATTATTTACAACAACGAAGGTATGGAAGAAACCCAAGTGTCTATCAATACACAAATGGATAAGAAAAATGTGTTACATATATGCAATGGAATATTACACACACGTTTAAAGGATGTGATTGTGCCATTTGAGGCAACATGGGTGGACCTAATGAAATGTCAGACTGAAAAAAACAAATGACATCTGACTCTACTCCACAAATGGAATCTAAAACAAAACAAAACAAATAAATACAAATTTATTTCTATAAATACAGAAAACAAATTGCCAAAGCAGAGAGGTGTGGGGATTGGGCAAAATAGGTGAAGGAGAGAGAGGGAGATACAGACTTTCAGTAACAGAATGAATAAGTCCCAAGAATAAAAGGCACAGCATAAGGAATATAATCAATGATATTATAATAGTAAGGGAACAGGACAGATAAGAGTTACACTTGTGCTGAGCACAGCACAATGTATGGACTTGTCAAATCACTAAGTTGTACAGTTAAAACTAATGTAACATTGTTTGTCAACTATACTCAAATTAAAAGTAAATAAATAAGTAAAAGTTAAAATTTGAGTATACATCAGGCTCTAGGTACTGTGATATGCGTTTTGATTGTTATGCACCCTTCTGATTGGTTAATTCTCTTTTTACCCTCCCATTACTAACTGAGGAAGCTAGACTTTAGGAAAGTTAAATAATGTCATGCAACTGACACAAAAAATTTGGAGTTCATGATTAGACAGTTCTAGTCCAAAGCTCTGCAATGAGGGATGAGATTTGAGTGGAATACAAGGAAATTTTGAGAACTAAACAGGAAGAAAATACAGTAAATAAGTTAAATTATGAAAGTTTCTGGCTTTGTTAGAAAGTAACATTTCTTAGTTGACTCACTCTCCAATATGACAAACCATACATTTATTATTTATTTGCACTGTGGTATATTTAGTATTTCCGAGGACAGGAATACTCTCAGCACCTGATCTTGCTTGATTACACGTACATTTTCAAAATAATATTTCATATTAATTTAACATTATTAATATAACATTAATCATTAAAATATCATTTTCCTTCACTTCTTTGAAAAAAAAAAAGAAACAAAACACATGTGAAGGAGATACATAAGGTGTTAAAACTGCCTGCTAAGCTTACCTCTGATGTTAATGACACCTAAAGAAAAGCTTAAACTCAAATTAATAAATCAAGTTAATGTGCCTAGACAGTAAATATTTGGTAAGAACACAAGCAAAACACCTTGGTTTGGTCTTATGGGGAAGTGGTGCCATGCAGTTAACTATTAACAAGATGTGATTGACAAGAAAAGTGAATCTGACCAACAATCTTCTTCAATAGTCAAGTTCTCTTAATTTCCAGAATTAAATTTTCCCAATGATAAAGGTTCAAATTTATTTTCATTAAATTTGCTCTATTGCCTGCATAGCTAACTGTATAGGGGTTACTTAAATTACTCTATGGACTGTGTACTTTTTTACTGAAAATAATATTTTCAATCTTAACTTCAAAAAATATTCAAGCAGAAATGTATTCCCTAACCCTTAACACAGTATGATTTTCACTTTTGTCTTATCTTTAAGGCCTATATCTCCTTCAAGGAGAGGCTGATCATTTCTCTAATTCCTAGACAAAATAAGTAGGACTTTAATATTCATGTGGATGACTTACACACTGGCCTTGGCCCTTATTTCATATTTTTCTTCAGCTATACTTTGCTTCAGCCACACTTCGCTTCAGCCACCCATACAATGGCCTAAGTGATCTGGGTTAACTCTGTCCCCTTGTCTCCAACTGCCATTGGGCTAGTCAGAACATAGTCTTCTGATGGAGATCATAGAGGTGCAGGAAAGCAGCAAAATCAAACAATCACATTTTAAAGCCTCTGCTTCTATAACATTTGTTAAGAGCCCATGGGTCAAAGCAAGTCATAAGATCAAGCTCAAACTTATGAAATGGAAAATACATTCCATTTTCAATAGGAGAGAGTGCAAAGTCAAATGTAAATTGCTGTAGATAGAGGAAGCAGCAAAGAAATGGAGCCAGTATGAAATTTGCCATATATATTAGTCAGGGTTCTCCAGAGAAAAAGAACCAAAACCTACCTACCTACCTACCTATCTATCTATCTATCTATATCATATATCATATATATATGATATAGATATACACACACAAGAGGAGAGGGAGGAAGGGGTGGGGGGTGGAGAGAGAGATCAACTGAGATTTATTTTAAGGAATTGGCTTACGAGATTATAGAGGCTGGCAAATTCAAAATCTGCAGGGCAGGCTGACAGGCTGGAGACTGAGGGAAGTTTATTTTGCAGCTCAATTCAATTTTTTTTTAATGTTTTATTTATTTCTGAGAGACAGAGAGGCAGTGTGAGCAGGAGAGGGTCAGAAAGAGAGGGAGCCACAGAATCCGAAACAGGCTCCAGTCTCTGAGCTGGCTGTCAGCACAGAGCCTGACACAGGGATTGAACCCATGAACTGTGAGATCATGACCTGAGCCAAAGTCAGAGGCTTAACTGACTGAGCCACCCAGGCGCCCCGGCAGCTCAATTCTTAAGGCAGTCTGGAGGTGGAATCCTCCCTTCCTTGGGAGATTTTTTTTTCTCTTAAGGTCTTTAACTAATTGGATGAGACCCACCCATATTATGGAGGTTAATATGCTTCACTCAAATCTACTGATTTAAGTGTTAATTTTATCTAAAAACCCCTTCACTGGGGATCTCAAGATGGGTATTTGACCAAATATCTGGGTACATGGCCCAGGCTAGTTGACACATAAAATTACCTACCACACCATTGTTATCAAAGACAGAGGAAAAGATTGGGATATTAGCCAGTTAAAAACATGTCCACATAAAGTACTTAATTGACCTAGTAATCTCCTATCTATCTAAAAGTTCAACTATTCTCTTCTTTTGGCTATTTGCTTCCTGCATATGAATATATTCAGCCTCTATTTAAAACTAAGTTTGTTAGCATTGCAGCCCTCATTGAGAAAGGAAATTTACAGGTGTCAAGGGATTCAGAAGTCACCTTACAGAGGTAAATGCTAGCAGGAGGTACAGGTGAGCAGTAGAGGCTGTGGACCATTTGGCTAACTTCAGGGGCTTCATTGCTTCCTTCTGTGAATGACAATTATTGGCTATATATTCTACATTCTCCTCTTAAATGTGCATTAGCAAAACTTTCCTAGCAACAATGCAGTGACAAGTCATGTTTTACCTAAATATCTAAAATTAAAAAGTCACTAATAATAATGAAAAAATAACCCCTAAATTCCCTCATATGTACATTCTCCTCTAGGTTTTGTTTTGTTCTCATTTTTCAAGCTACCAGTAACACCAAACCCACAGAATGTGCCTCACATGGCCTGACACAAAATCAAACTTCAATAATGGCTGTCTGGCCTTACAGTTCTTTCTTTATCTTTTCTCCTTTCCTTTTAAGAAATCATTATAAAAGATAGTTTATATATTCATTCAGATTATAATTCAACTGTGTTGACACCTTGAAGTTCTAATTTTGCCCTTTATTGCTGAGTGTTACTCATTGTGGAATTTTTAATTCGGGTTTGGTTTTGATTTTTGTTTTTTCTTTTAGTTCAACTTTGGAAAAGTTCCTTTTGCATCCCTAGTTGTGGGAATATTCCTACAGGTGCTTTTGCCAGGAGCCTCAGGAGTATTAACAATTTAGGGGAGATATTCTTGCTAGTTTTTCTGATTATAATTTTCTGCTCAAGGCTTTAGAATAAATTTAAATCCCATTTTTGGGTGATATTTAGAGTTCTAAATTCTCAGAGAAGATCACCTCTGACAGCGGTTCTTAAACTTGGCTGGACTTTGGAATTGCCTGTGGAGCTTTAAATAAAGATGGATGCCCACAGAGATTCTGATTTAATTAGCCTGGCAGACATGGCCTTGGCATCCTTGCTTTTTGTTCCTCTGATGTGCATTTGTTTGTTTGTCAGCTCCCCAGGTGATGTTAATATGCAGCCAAATTTGAGAATCACTACCTTAGGGATACTGCTTGGTTGACTCTCTGGTGGCTAGTCCAACCTTTCACGAAGGGTGCAGCCTTTTGCTACAGGATGCTGGTTTATGGAGGTCTCTGTTTACACTCCCATGACCTTGTCTAGTATCCTGGGGAGATTTCAAACCCCAAACCTCTAGACTACAAACAGCAATAACCTCCAGGGTCAGTACAGTCCAGTGGCAGCTGCAGTGTTAGTCTGTGTATTTACCAATGTAGTTGTCAATTTCCTTTCCTTCTTAAAAAGATAGAAAATTTCTTTCTTTCTTTTTTTTTTGTAAGCATATTAAAACTACCTTGATTTATTTTATCCAGAAATTTTGGTTATCCAGAAAGTTTGGTTTTATCCAGAAGTTTTTCTACTATCTATATCCCATTTACTTCTTTTTATTTTTCAAATTCAAATGTAACCTCTTTGTAAAAGTATTTGCTTTTAGTCAGAAGTAAATGACTTTCTCTGGATTCTAGCAGCACCCTGTGCTTATCTGTATCAAGACATACATAGCTGTCATATGATATTTAATATACATACCTGTTATTTTAGTTTATCTATTTATTTTTGAGAGGGAGGGAAGGAGAGAGAGAGAGAGAGAGAGAGCGCACAAGTGGACGAGGGGCAGAGAGGAGAGACAGAATCCCAAGTAGGCTCTGTTTCATCAGTGCAGAGGTCAGTGTTGGGCTTGAACTCAAGAACTGTGAGATCATGACCTGAGCCAAAACCAAGCGTCAGACACTCAAACAACTGTGCCACCCAGGCCCCCCTATACCTGTCATTTTAGTAGCCAGTGCACTATTTGAGGTCCATGGACAACGTCCTAAATAACATATGATATCAAGTCATTATCACAGTCGATAACACAAAGAGTACAATCGTCTTATAATAGTAAGAAGATATACTAGATGTACTGATCTTTATTTCTTGTTTTTGTTTTTCAAACTGTGGTTTTAAAAAAGAAGATACTATGCAAGCAGTTGCTTCAGAAATGCATATGGTATCAAGATTTTTTGATAGAGGCTAGAATTTGTGCTGATCCAGTAGCCACTGACCATGTATGGGTATTTTAATTTAAATTTAATTACTTAACATAAAAAATAGTTCCTCACTCACACTATAGCCACATGTGGCTAGTGACACCCTGTACTGACACGCTATATCCACAGATATAGAATATCTACACATCATTATAAGAAGTTCTATAGGACAGCAATAAGCTCCCTCTTTAGAAGCAGTCAGCTCTATTACCTACAAAAATTATCCCAAAGGACCTTACTGTTAATTCTCAAAAGTAGGTTTTGAACTAAATTGTAATAAAATCATTCAAAATACAAATGTTAGCTAATTTCCCTTATGATACAATAAGGATTTTACATGCATTTAGACTTTTAATAGCACCGTGTTGAAGTTTCTCATTTTATAGTTAAACAACGTAAGATTCAGAGTGGTTTAGCAGCTTTATCAAACCCACAAAGATAGCTTAAATAAGAGGAAGTAAATCACAATGGAGAGAAACACCCAAAGCTAGGCACTCTGCCCCACATAGGAATTAGGCACAGATGAGTTTCCTAAAATGAGCCTTCCCATTTCCAAAGCACTTACATTACCTGCTGTTATGGGCAGCATGGAGGGGCTGCCTCTACAACCCCAACATGATATTCAATTATGTGTGGGTGCAGGAACTATGGAAACCAAGGTGGCATCAAAAATTCTGTCTATGCCTGCATTAGAATACAATTCTTGGGAGTCTCTGCTTTAGATGAGCTCTATATTTCCAGAGTTGGATCACAGACATCCCTAGTATAATACTTAGCATTGCTATAAATCAGTGCTCCCTCTCTGTTCCATCAGACCTCCACAGCCTCTAAGGACTGAAGCAACCCAAGATGTTTATATTCCATTCCAAATGTACATGCTTTTACACAGCTCATGGTTATGAGAATGTCTTTGTATATTCATAAGGCTATCTATCACATACAGGAAGACCAATTCTGTTTGGTAATTATTATCGTAGAAATTCAAGTATATGCCAGAATGGAGTTTTTAAAATACACTACTTGGGAACACTTTTTTCTTCAATTATATGAATCTTAGGCAAAACTATTTCTTTTGAAACTCACAATTTTATTAACTTAGACTCTAGTGATTTTTTTTCATTATTTATTTTTGAGAGAGAGCAAGTGAGCAGGAGAGGGGCAGAGAGAGAGGGGGACAAAGAGTCTGAAGTTGGGCTCTGCGTTGATAGCAGAGACCTTGACTGGGGGCTTGAACTCATAAACTGAGATCATGACCTGAGCTGAAATCAGACACTTAACTGACAGAGCCAGCCCGGCACCCTAGACTTTGGTGATTTTTTGGAAAGGGGTCACCTAAGAAATATTTCATTTCATTTAATATGTATACCACACACACACACACACACACACACACACACACACACACACACACACACATTTTTCCCTTAAGATAAAAAATAGAATGGGGTGCTTGGGTGGCTCAGCTGGTTAAATGACAGACTCTTGATTTCAGGTAAGATCATGATGTCATTGTTCAGGGGTTCAAGCCCTGCGTCTGGCTCCAGGCTGATAATCCAAAGCCTGCTGGGGGCCCTCTCTCTCTTCCTCTCTCTCTGCCTCTCCCCCACTATCTCTCTTTATCTAAATAAATAAACCTAAAAAACAAAAGATTAAACCAAAAGAAAATATGTTAGTAATATTTATCATAGGAAAATATTCCGAACTTTAAAAAAACCCCAGCAAATCTAGTGACTAATTTTCTAAACTTTACATAAAGAATGGGCAGCTATAAACCCATTAACTAAATTATTTCTGTATTTTCATTTTATTTTTGAGTGTGAGAGAGCTTGTATTATATAGCATAAAAGTTCATTTGGGCTCTGTAAGCCACACCATCACCTTAGAAACATACTGTAACATGCTACAGGGTTAAGACAAAGCAACCTCAATGGCTTCCTCCACTCGTTTTTGTTGCTGTTGTTGTTATTAATTTTTGTTTGTTTGTTTCAAATTTTTACTTAAATTCTAGTTAGTTAACATACAGAGTAATATTTTTTCAGCAGATTTTAATGATTCATCACTTATATAAAACACCCAATGATCATCATAACAAGTGCTCTCCTTAATACTTATCACTCATTTAGTGCATTCCCCAGCCACTGCCCTCCATCAAACCTCTGCTCTCTATAGTTAAGAGTCTCTTATGGTTTGCTTCCTTCTCTCTTTTTTTCCTTTCCATATGTTCATGTGTTTTGTTTCTTAAATTCCACTTATGAGTGAAATCATATGGTGTTTGTCTTTCTCTGACTTATTTCACTTAGCAAAAAATATTCTAGTTCTATCCACATTGTTGCAAATGATAAGATATCATTCTTTTTGATGGCTGAGTAATATTCCATTGCATACACACATATACATATACACATTATATATAGATAGATTTCTATCTATATACATACATATAGATAGATATCTACATAGATATCTACATAGATAGATAGATAGATAGATAGATAGATAGATAGATATAGATATATCCCACATATTTTTTATCCATTCATTAGTTGATGGACATTTGGGCTCTTTCTATCATTTGACTGTTGTTGATAATGCTGCTATAAACATCACAGTGCATGTATCCCTTTGAATTAGTATTTTTGTATACTTTGGGTAAATATCTAGTACTGTAATTGCTGGATCATAGGGTAGTTCTATTTTTAACTTTTTGAGGAATCTCTATACTGTTTTCCAGAGTTGCTGCACCAGTTTGCATTCCCACTAGCAGTGCCTCTTTCTCTGCATCCTTGCCAACATCTGTTGTTGCCTGAGTTGTTGATTTTAGCCAATATGACAGGTGTGAGGTAATTTCTCATTGTGGTTTTGATTTGTATTTCCTTGATGATAAGTGATGTTGAGCATCTTTTCATGTCTCTTAGCCATCTGGATGTCTTCTCTGGAAAAATGTCTATTCGTGTCTGGAAAAAAGATAGTCCCTTCAACAAATGGTGTTGGAAAAAGTAAACACCGTGAGAAGCAACATGAGGAAGATGAAACTGAACCACTTTCTTATACCATACACAAAAATAAATTAGAAATGGATGAAAGACCTAAATGTGAGATAGGAAACCATCAAAGTCCTAGAGGGGAACACAGGCAGTAAACTCTTTGACCTCAGTCATAGCAACTTTTTATTTGACATGTCTCTGGAGGCAAGGGAAACAAAAACTAGCATGAACCATTGGGACTTTATCAAGATAAAAAGTTTATGGGGGCACCTGGGTGGCTAAGTCAGTTAAGCGTCTAACTTCGGCTTAGGTCATGATCTCAGTTCCTGGGTTCAAGCCCTGTGTTGGGCCCTGTGCTGACAGCTCAGAGTCTAGAGCCTGCTTTGGATTCTGTGTCTCCCTCTCTCTCTCTGCTCCTTCCCAACTCTCTCTCTCTCTCTTAAATATAAATAACATTGAAAAATGTTAAAAGTTTCTGCACAATGAAGGGAAGCAATCAACAAAACTAGAAGGCAGCCTACAGAATGGGAGAAGATACTTGCAAATGACATATCTGGTAAAGCCTTAGTATCCAAAGTCTATAAAGAGATTATCAAGCCCAACACCCAGAAAAACAAAAAATCCAGTTAAGAAAAGGGCAGAAAATATGCATAGACATTTTTCCTCCATTGTTTTTTAAAAGAGAAGATGAGGACTTTGATGCAGATTAGACTGAAAACTATTCTGCTGAGTCTCCAAAAGTTGGCACAAAGTGATTGGTTGAGCATAATGTGCCATAATTCTCACAGAAATTCACCTTCTCTAATAACATTTTCAGAAAACACAGAGAAGAATTATTTGAAATCTGAGCTTTAACAACCTTGTTTGAATGAATAATGACAATGGTCTAAAGTTGTGGTAGAAGCAGGGAGTTGTATTGGTAGGCAGATGGATTCCAAAAGTGAAAAGGAGGGACGGAGGGAAGGAAGGAAGAAAAGAAGTTATAATCAAAGATGATAGAAAGAACTAGCCTTGGGGCACCTGGGTGGCTCAGTTGGTTGACCGTCCGACTTTGGCTCAGGGCATGATCTCATGGTCTGTGGGGGTTCAAGCCCCATGTCGGACTCTAAGCTGTGGAGCCTGGAGCCTGCTTCAGATTTTTTGTCTTCCACTCTCTCTGACCCTCCCCTGCCCTCTCTCTCACTCAGAAATAAATAAAACATTAAAAAAAGAAGAAAAAGAAACTACCCTTAAGTTTATCAAATACTGGGAGGCAAAGGAGGTTGAATGTGTGCTTACTTTGTTTTAATAAATTTACTGATCATTTTTGCATATGTTGACACTTGCTTTCTTACTATGATGGTAAAACCAGAAAGCATGCACACATGTGATGAAAAGCAAGCAAGAAGAGTAATAGAGGTTACTCTCAGTATAGGAAAAGATTGGGAGAACAGAGTTTTTCAACAAATCTAGGGCAGAATGGGGGTCTTAAAGAATGAGTTAGAGCCTGCTTGAAAGGTATTCTTGATTGTATGACCAATATTGGCACTATTCATTGATCTTTCGCTTCTAGAACCTATTACGACTCAATCACTTGCACAGTTCAAAAGAAGCTAGTTTCTCTGATCATCATTACTAATTTACCAAATTCTCATGCATAAAAGCCAGAGTAATATCACGTTATGATAAGCTACACTGCTTATCTATGTACATACATAGAGATGGGGTACCTGGTGGCTCAGCTAAGCATCCATTTCTTTCTTTTCTTTTCTTTTCTTTTTTTTTTTTTAATTTCTGAGAGAGAGAGAGAGAGACAGCGTGAGCAGGGGAGGGTCAGAGAGAGAGAGGGAGACACATAATCAGAAGCAGGCTCCAGGCTTTGAGCTAGCTGTCAGCACAGAGCCCAATGCCAGACTCAAACCCACAAACCGTGAGATCATGACCTGATCCGAAGTCAGACGCTTAACCGACTGAGCCACCCAGGTGCTCCTAAGCATCCATTTCTTAATCTAGGCACAGACAATGATCTCATGGTTCATGGAACTGAGCCCTGAGTTGGGTTCAATGCCTTGGGATTTTGTCTCTCCCTTTCTCTCTTCCTCTCCCCTGCTTGTGTATGCACATGCTCTGTCTCTCTCGCTCTCGCTCTTGCTCTTTCTCCCTCTGAAAATAAATAAATAAACTGAAAAGAAAAGAAAACTAATAGAGAAAAGTGAAATGAATCACGTAAAAAATTACTTTAATCTATGCTCCTCTCTTTCACTCATGGCTGAGGTTCCCATTAAGCTTTAAGAATACTATCAACCATTTCAGCTATTGTGTCAATAAGCCATTGATAAACAATTGTTTTACAAAGTACAATTTATCTATTCTTCTTTTGTTGCTGACCCTTTTGGTATCATATCTAGGAATCCATGAAAGCAGATATTAGTTTCCATTTGAGCTTTAAGAATACTTTCAGCCATATTGGTTTATTGTGTCTCCCTATTCTCTGACTCCATGATTCTCATTATGTGAACAACACATCTTGGTATTTAGTCATATGCTATCATGCATTAATATTTTTCTGTTCATTTGAATATAAATTGTTTCCCAAAGAAGGCAGATATCTTGTTTTAGTTTCTTTCAACTTTTACCTAATACCATGCACAGTGCTATGTATAAAAAATACTTACCTCACACTTCAAGATTTCAAAATTTAGTATAAATCTAAAATAACTCAATATGGCACTGATATAAGGACAGACATATGAATTGATGTGATAGAATTGAGTCCAGTAATATATCCATATATGTCTAGCCAACTGAATTTTGACAATGGTGTCAAGTCCATTCAGTTAGTAAATAATAGTCTCTTCAATTGCTGAAAACTATATATCCATATACAAAAGGATAAAAAAAAAAACCTACCTCATACCATATGCAAAAATTAATTGAAAATGGATAAATGACCTAAATATAATAGTTGAAACCATGTATAAAACCATAAAAATTTAGAAGGAAACATAAAGATAAATCTTTATGACCTTAGGTTTGGTAATGGGTTTTAAAAAATTTTTTTATGTTTATTTATTTTTGAGACAGAGAAACAGAGCATGAGTGAGTGAGGGAGGGCAGAGAGTGAGAGGGAGACACAGAGTGAGAAGCAGGTTCCAGGCTCTGAGCTGTCAGCACAGAGCCCAACATGGAGCTCAAACTCAGAGGCCCTGAGATCATGACCTGAGCTGAAGTCGGATGCTTAACTGACTGAGCTACCTAGGTGCCCCATGGATCTTTTTTTTTAAGAAAGAAAAAAATTCATGTTATAAGGAAGAGTAAGGAAGAGATATTCAATTCTGTCCATGTCTACAGCCTTTATTTGTCTGGCCTTGTAAAATGAATGGACATGAGGACCTATGCTTGGGTTTTCCAGGAACTTTGATTTCAAATCACTTTCAGAAAAAGCACTGTTCTTATTGTTAGGCTCTAGATCTTAAATTTAGATTCACACAAAAAAAAAATCCATCAAAGCAAAATACATAAAAATAAGAATGTTTCAAGTTACATGGATCCTGCAGATGTATTAAACAATGAACTTCTAGTCCTGGTAGACATATTGATTGTAACCTATTATTGAGGAATGAGTTATGTATCTTACAATAGACGACATTAGTTCTGACTGATTCTCTGAATTAATTATGGTCAGCAGAGATTTCCTGGAACTAATTTTTGCTGTATTCACATTTTGTTTTTCTTAGGACTATGTATGCTTTACTAGCTGGAAATTCTAAAAATTTTTTAAAGTTTTTGAAGTCAGGCCTGTAGTATGATTGGGCAATTGCTGGCATTTAGCTGTTGGTACTTTTAGTTTCAATTTAGTGGTGAATTCTTAGATATGATACCAAAAGCATGAGCAACAAAAGGAAGAACAGATCAATTATATTACATAAAACAATTGTTTATCAAAGAGCATTATAAAAAAAGTGAAAGTGAAAGTGAAAAAACCTACATTATGAGAGAAAATATTTGCAAATAATATATCTAATAAGGGTATAGTATCAGAATATATAAAGAACACTTACAACTCAAGAATAAAAAAACCAAACAACTCAACTAAAAAGTAAACAAATAACTTAAATAGCCATTTCTCCAAAGGAAATATTTAAATGGTCAATAAGCACATGAAAAGCTGTTCCAAGTCATTAGTAATTAGAGGAATGCAAATCAAAACAATGGGGTATATCCACCAGGTATAGTCAAAACAACAGAAAATCAAAAGTGTTAGTGGGAATGTAGAAAAATTGGAACTCTCACTAATTGCTGGTGGGAATGTAAAATGGTTTTGTCTCTGTGGAAAACAGTTTGGCAGTTCCCCACAAATTAAATATAAAATTACCATACAGCTGAGCAATTATACTCCTAAGTAAATCATTTAAAAAACTGAAAATAAGTATTTATACAAATACATGTACACACACATTCATAACAGCATGACTCACAATAACCAAAAGGTATAACAGCCCAAATGTCTATCACTGGATGAGTGGAAAACCAAATTGAGGCAGATCCATAAAATGCCATATTATTTACCCATAAAACAAAATGATACACTGATATATGTGACAATGCAAATAAACATTGAAAATATGTGAACTGAAACAAGCCATAAAAAGAAAGTCACATATTGTATGATTCCATTTACATGAAATATCTATTATTTCATGATATGAAATAGGAAACAGATAGATAGGTTCTTAGGGCTGGGGTGAAAAAGAAATGGGGAGCAATGCTTAGTGGGTACAGGGTCTTTTTTCAGAAGGATAAATGTTTTGGAAGATAGAGTAATGGTTGTACAAAACTATGAATGTAGTATATGTTACTGAATTATTCACTTTTTAATTAAAAAAATTTTTTTTAATATTTATTTTTTTTTTTGAGAGAGAGAGAGTGCACTTGAGTTGCGGAGGGGCAGAGAGAGAGAGAGACAGACAGACAGACAGAATCCAAAACAGCTCCAGGTTCTGAGCTGTCAGCACAGAGTCCCACATGGGATTCAAACTCATAGACTGTGAGATCATGACCTGAGCTAAGGTTGAATGCTTAACCAACTGAGCCACTCAGATGCCCCTGAATTACTCACTTTTTAAATGACTAGTCTTATGTTATATGAACTTTACCTCAACAATGAAAAATATTCTCAACAATTATGTATGATACAAATATATTCATGAATTTTGGATTTATAATTATAAAGGATAATTTGTAAGCATATTTGACATTTGAAAAATACTTGCATTAATTTATTTCCAAACTCATATTTGCAATGTTTTTTTGGCTTAGGTGTGCTTTTAGATGTCCGTGGAATAATCCTATCATAAGCCAATTAAATGTACCAGGATGGTGTACAGATAAGGAAGGTGATGTAGTGGGGTGCCCAGGGATTAAGGGAAGAAATGCCAACAGGCAACTATTCCTGCCTGTCAGTGAAGGACCAATCAAGTAAGCAGAGTTTTTCAACCTCAGCACTGCTGTCATTTTGAGCTAGATGATTCTTTAAGGAGACTGTTTTGTGTATTGTAAGATGTTTATCAGAATATCTGGCCGCTACCAACTAAGCATCAGTAGCAACCACTCACTTCCTCACTTGTCAAATTCCATCCAAAAAGGGAGGGGCAAAATCATTTGTGTTTAGAATTAACAATCTACAGTTAGATCTTTGGAAGTTTTAAAGCAGAGTTTTCTAAATAGTGATGGTATCTACAGCAGTCAGTAATCAGTAGTCTGAGCTATCAGCACAGAGTCTGACACAGGGCTGGAATCCACAAGCCATGAGATCATGACTTGAGCTTAGGTCTGACGGTTAACTGACTAAGCCACCCAGGTAACCAGGACTGCTCACTTTTTAATAAACCATGTTAAACCCTTGCACTTAATTATGGTAATTGTATCTAGCATTTTAATCATTTATGTTTTGTTTTAATGTTCTTGGCTGGCAAGTCCTCAACATTTATTTTGGAATTTTATGGCTTGGTAAAAAACCCTAAAAAACTGGGATTCACCACTCTAGACCAGAGCAATTATATACTTTTTCCTTCAGTCAACTTTGAATGGTATTCCAGGATCCATACAGACCTGACTACCATGTCACTAACTCAAATTAGATAGTCACTTGTAAGAGCCAAGATGAGAAAAATAAAGGAAATTTTTATTTTCTAAACACTGAGTTAAAAACTGGTGGTCCCTGAGTGGCCTTTGGATGTACTTTGTGTGACAGCATAGTTGTTAAAGATGGAATTTAATTGGCAAATTAAAAAAAAATTAATGTTTATTTTTGAGGGAGAGTGTGTACATATGAGTGGGGGAGGGGCAGAGAGAGAGGCACAGAATCTGAAGCAGGCTCCAGGCTCTGAGCTGTTAGTACAGAGTCCTAAGCAGGGCTCATACTCACTAATGGTGAGATCATGACCTGAGCCAAAGACGGAAGCTTAACCAACTGTGCCATCCAGGTGCCCTAATTGCTAACAGTTTTAAATGTAAGATTTTACACCAAAGCCTGTATTATAGGCTACTCTTTAAATTTTTTTAAATGTTTATTTACTTTTGAGAGAGAGAGAGACAGCATGAGTGGGGGAGAGGCAGAGCGAGAGGGAGACACAGAGTCCAAAGTGGGCTCTGTGCCCACAGGGGGCTCATGAACCTTGAGATTATGACCTGAGACACTAAGCCACCCAGGTGCCCCTACTGGCTACTCTTTAATATTGCTAGACCTACACTGTGACATGGAAAAGCAGCTAGAACTGACAAACTTGTGGCCATTCAATAGGGTATGCATTTATAATTGGGCCCATTTCTTTTGGTTTTCTATCATCTAAATTTGTTCTATTTGACTCATGTGTGTTGTTCTTAGAACAATGATTAAGAATAACAAATTGCTATTGTTATAACAAATTGTTATTGTGTTATTCTTTGCCTTCACACTAGCCAGAATGAGATTGTTTGGCTAAAAGAAAAACTGTTTAGTAAAAGGAATCTCCATTTCATTCTTTTTCAAAGCTCTTTAAACTAATCTTCCAAATAGATTGATGGTGAAAAATATTTAGTTTAAAGAGAAATCCAGCCACTTTTTTGGGAATTTTGTTATTTTGTTGTTTTTGTTTATGTTTAATTCATAACAGAAATAAACCAAGTTTCTATGGTTTCTTTCTTTCTATGGTTATTCAATGGTATAAGTCAGCTGGGTTTTAAGTTTTTTTTTTCTTCCTCCATATACCTAAAGGCTGTATCTACTTCCACAGGTAATGGTAAATCATTAGGAAATTGAGAGCCACTGACAAAGGGGAGGGGTTCAGTGGGGGGAAAGCTATCAGGATTTGACAGAAGAGAGATATTATATAAATTAAAAAAAAATCTCAGCAGGTGATTCTAAGAAACTGGGCCTGCAATATCCCAAATTACTCCCATAGAGAGCTATTTATTTTAAACCTTTCTAACCTTACCTAAAGAAGCTTAGAAATCCTTCCTGATTTTTAAACATACATGAATGAATGCATATAGGGAATGGCCAATAAAAAGCCATTATTACTAAGAGCTGTGATGAATAAAGAGTTAAATTAGCCCCAGAAATGGGATTAAGAATCACAATTTAAAAAGTCTTTTCTGGGGCACCTGGGTGGCATAGTCGGTTAAGTGTCCGACTTTCGCTTAGGTCATGATCTGCGGTTCGTGGGTTCGGGCCCCGAGTCGGGCTCTGTGCTGACGGCCGGCTCAGAGCCTGGAGCCTGTTTCAGCCTGTGACTCCCTTCTCTCTGGCCCTCCCCTGCTCATGCTGTCTCTCTCTCTCCTAGAAGTAAATAAAACATTAAAAAATTTAAAAAAAAATAAAAATAAAATAAAAAGTCTTTTCTTCTCTGCACCTCTCCTAGATGATTTTGTCTGCATTCCATTTATTTTAGCTCAGAAGTGAACAAGAAACAGGACAATAAACTAAACAACAACAACAAAAACCTTAGTGGATTAATTTACGTAACTCTGAGTGAAATATTTTATATCCTGAACCATAACCTCTTTTCAACCTATCCCACTTAAAGTTGTTGGCATTTCCTTTCTCAGTCCTTGATTTCCTAACAGATGATTCTCTCATTTTATTTCTCTTATCACCTTCTTACTCTTATTACTTACACTCATTACTATGTATCAGTCACTTTCTTGGGAAAAAAAGGCTTTGAAAATAAACAGATTTATAGTAGCCACACTTCCCCTCCAATTCAACTCAATATTTTTGCCCATCACCCAAATCTAACTTCCACTGCCCCCTTAATCTATATCTTTCTTTCTCATCTTATGGCCTAACATTCAAAATACATTATTGCTATCGCCAATTGTGCCATTGGCGCAATTTCCATCAGCTAGATCACATCTCTAAGCCTCAGTTTCCTCATTTGTAACCCCTAAGTTTCATTCCATTACTGGCATTCTATGCTTCTCTAGGATCACACACCTGCAGATTCAGATGCTTCCCTTACACCCACAATGCTCTGGCCTTGTGGACCAGAGGGTAGGAACCACTTGGCCTAAGCAAGATGAAGGCACGCATTGTACTTTGTCAATGGTAGTATGGGGGATGGCCAGAGGCCACTTGAAATGTTTATGGTGCATAATCTCTGCTCTTCTTATCCTTCCCTTTGGGATATTCATCCTTTCATTTCTCAATTCATCCTTTAAGCCTCCAGCAAATGAATGAACAAATGAATGCCGTGTCTTCTAGAAAATCTATTTGATTTTTGTTGAATGAATTGGCTGTCCGGATGAGGAGAGAATATAAATCAAACTTGTTGTTTACTTTATAGACTAGTTGATGAATAAATCAATCCCTTTCTAGTGATTTTGCACTGAAGATAGAAATTGTATCGGGGAGAAGGATCCCCACTACAAACTCAGGAGAAAAATATCTTCTCATGTTGGACTTGGATTGATAAATATTGAATAACAGATGCACAAATAGAAATTCTTCTTCAGTTTAATTGAACTAAAATTATTCCTTGTGTCACACAGGTGAGGCTTAGATTTTCCTAACAATATCTGCTCCCCTTCCACAATCCTATGGATACTGGAGTTTATTTTTAGCTGTCAGGTTACTAATCTCACAAACCATCTACAGAGAATGAAAAAAAAGGTTGCTGCTAGGGAAATGATATCTCTTGCATTCTTGACTTTTATTTCAAACTGGAACCATCTTAATGTTGCATTAATGCAAGGGAAAAAGAATGTTTGCATTTAATAGTACCTAGAGTTCTTTAAGCTATCACTTAGCAAGATCCAAACATTTTATACAACACGGTTTTAGAAAACTTTTGACCTTTTTAGATTTTATTTTATTTTATTTTAAATTTTTGTCCCAAATGTCAGGATCCATTAAGGCACTTGTCTTAAGGGAAAAGGTCATTCCAATGAAAAAAGTTAGTCCTGGACTGAGTGACAGAGTTTCTTTGTTGTCTAATCCTGGGTGTCAAGCACTAATTGTAGAGTGACTGATGATAGCTTACTTTCTGCACTGGTCCTAGATGTACAAGAATGTTTCAGGAACTTCTGCAGCTATTTCCAACACAAATCTGGTGAAATGTGACAATTAATCCAAATCCAACTGTCATGGTAAATGTAAGTCAGTATTTTGAAGTGCACAGTTCTTTGTGAAAGCCAGTTAGTTATATATACTCCAAATAGAAGTCTTTTTTTTCTGAAATCTTTTTTTTTCTTTTAAGTGATTTATCACTGGCCTAGGTTATCATTATGGAGGGAGAGCTCTGTGAACTAATTGCCATGTGGGAGTATGGTTTTTGCTTGTAACAATAGATCCTTGATTGAATATCAGTCTTACTGCAATTATATAATAGAATAAGTATATAAAAGCACGGATCTGTTCTAATGAAACAATTACATTCAAGACTTTTCTTAAAAGCTTATTCTAAATGTAAATAAAGTTATACCAAGTACACACTATGAAATTATAAGTGTTGTAAAATGTTATACTTGTGATGGGCCTTCTCATCTACCCTTAAAGAGTTGTTTTGTTTTGCAGAACAGAACGTTGAGACTGAATGAAGCTGCAGCTGATCACATTGCCCAGGGACTATACCTCATTACTGACAAACTGGAGGCTAGAATTCTATCTCAGTACCTCTCGTCCAGAGCATTCTGTGCCCATGCAGCCTCTGCCACCTCAAGTGTACAGGTGAACCAGACTTTGAAATTTGTTATTATTTGTACAAATAGTAATGATTGACTAGTTCCAGGAAATGTCACTGCTAAGCCAATTTTTTAGTCTAGGCATTATGATCTTGCAAGAGTAATGTAAGCAAAGAAATTGTGACCATAAGATAACAATGTTTATGATTCAATCCTCGAATTTGAGATTTAAGCAATTGATGATTTGTAACCTTGGAATATATACTGTTGTACTCTCTCCATGACATTAGATTTAGAAAGTATCTCGAGGTCTAAGAAGGATATAGTTTTGAGCAATAACAAAAACCAATCAGGATTATAAATCTCAAAGAAGTGTCCGTGCTGATGCTGAACACCATTTTTGAAAGTGTTAAGAGTGTTATTACATGTGTTTTTGAGAGAAATGTTCTTGGGGTTATAAATTCTGAAACTGTGAGATCCATAACAAAGAACTAACCACATGCTCTCTTGAAAATCAAATAATGACTCTAAAATAGAAAAGGCCAGACCTGTTAGTGTTGGTAAGCAAAAAAAAAAAAAAACCATCAACAGTGAGTGTGACTTAGTAGTCTGTGACAGTAAATGTGTCTCTTTTACCCCCAGTTCATCCATCTACAATTGTGTACCAGTCATTAAAGCTGGAGAGAAAAGTTTGAAATTGGAAACATAGCTGTGAATTAGAGACTAAGTGTAAATTATTTGTCACCAAAGTCTTGAAAACTTCCCCCAAGAAACAAATGAACAGCAATAATTCTTTATTCATGTCAGCAGGATTACAATGAGATTTAAACATCATTAAAGGCAAACTTATTTGATACCATTTTACCTGTATACAGTTGGCTTTCATTGGCATAAGATACAGTACACTTCCTTAATATCCTATTCCAGTAGATTGTACCATCAAATATATGACAAAAATAAAATCTGGAAAATTAAAAAATGGTCTGTAATAACCACAAGGATGTCAGGAAATCTCTCTTCTACAGGAATTAATGAAATTCTGGAACTGTACAGAGTACCCAGCAGTGATCTTATCTACCTGATGTATCAAATTGAGTAAAAATAAGAAATGACTGGTAAAATGTTACACTTTCCCCCCACCAAAGCACACACCTGCTCTCTACCAAACCCTTCTTGCCTGTGTTCAGGAGGCCAGACACGTGCTTGCCGCAATAGGAGCAGTCATGACTTACCTTCTCCTAAATCTTGTGCAAAAGCCTCTCTTTGGTACAATATAAATCAGAGCTCTGCAGGGGAATGGAGTCTGAGATATGTGTTTTCTTGGCCTCCAGCCTCTGTAATACAGAGAAGATGGCAAAAGTTAAATGGAATAATGCTGAGATACCAATAGGCAATATAGCATGATTTTTGTCATAAAGGAAATGCAACTCGATGCAAGTTTAGATTACCTTCCCCCGTCTACTGCAGGAACAATTCTGTCACATAAATAGAATTCAGTCATATATTGTCAGAAGTTGATCTGATTGACTTCTACAAAGGAAATCTCCTCCATCTTGGCATCATTACTTTCTCATTTTGGCTTGTGGCATGAGCAAAAACAGGTAATTGCAATGATTACTGGAATCCATTTATTTCTTATTTGTGAAGACAATGGTCCAGGATTGAATAAATTTTACCCTTTAAAGTGTTCCAGCTAAGATATTTGCATGTCATGATTTTATTTTCAAAAATGTAGACTGGTCTGTGGAACTGGACATACTCAAGTCTTTTTTGGAAAAGTAACCTACGGTTAAACTCATGATTAGTACATGCCTATTTTGTAGTAACAAAGATCAGCTTGTAGCAGTTGTCCTCCAAGTGAGGTTCCCAAACCAGTAGCATCAGCACTGGTAGCAATGCAAATTATCTAGTCCCATCCGACAACTAGTGGCCTAAACTCTCTGTTTAAGCCCAGTGTCTGTATCTCCAATAATTCTAAGCCAAAAGTAAATTTGACAATTACTGGCCTACATTATGAAGAATTGGGAAAATTGCTTCAAGATCTGCATTTGATTCAGGAAAAAACCATGTGAATGTAGTAGAGGTGAGTATATATCAGGTGTTACAAAGAATCAACACCTCTAGAACCTGCTAGTTTGATCAAAAACGCTCCACTAAATCGTCTTCCCACTTTATTTCTCTTTTCTTCATTCTCTCTTAATCTACAGATTCTAGAGGTTCAGTTGTAGTGGTTTTTGTGATTAATATTTCCTAACAAGCTGCCCTTGATGTGCTTCTCCACCCAACTTTCCAGGGAATAGATTTTTAAATATATTTTATATATTTTACATTATTCTTTAACATCTACCATTGATCTATGTTTTGAGGGACTTCCTCCTACCTTAAGCATGGCTGCACAATGAAAATCTTATCTCTGCACCCCAACTTTTCTCACTGTTTTTCCCCATTTCTTTGCTAATCTTAAAGATCAGCAAGCACGTCATTCTCATTTAATGGATTTATATCTAATTACTGGTGGTTGCTGGAGGAGAGAATTTAGGAATAATAAAAAAGGAAATGTGAGGGGGATATAAAAGTTAATGTCCATTCTTTTCAATACATATCTCCTGACACTCTTTAAGAATGTTGCTCAAAAAATAAACTTTAATCTTTCTGTTCCCATTTTCTCTCTTTCTTCTTCTCTATCTTTCTGACTCTAACACACACACACACACACACACACACACACACACACACACACCTACCACACTGAGGTTATACGTTATGGTTTCTCTGGTAATTTGGTGAAAAAATTTTAGAAGCATTGCAGTGAGCACTCAAAAAACACTGAATACAATGGAGTGCCATTTCTTTATTTACTGAGTTAGTCTTATATTTCCAAATAGATTGTAAATCTATGAGAATCGTGTTCATATCTCTTATACCATTGTTTCTGTTACATACACTATTGGCTCTCATACACATTGGTTTTGGCTCGGTGCTGGCACATAAGAGTTCATACATTTGAGATATGTTTCTGAATACCCTTCTGTCACAAAGGCTTCTTTCATTTATTAACAATTATCTGAGCTTCAGGTGCACCTAGTTCTTCCACTGTGTAGTTCCTTTTTTTTCCCTTTGAGTTACTGTTTCAAAAAGAGGATATCATTATTTGTATTTCACCACTGGAGAAAATAAGCACATAATTTAACTTTTATAAAGAGAGTAAACTGAGTCACAAATAATTATGGGAAGTAACCTCAATATAATTAATATGTATATTAATTACATAATTAATATCATTAATTATAGAAAATATACAATATAATTAATTATATAAAATATATGGTATCATTAATTCATTATAATTATCATGTAATTAATATAGTGTCTATGTGTCTATGTGTCTATTATTATGTTTGATGATTTTATGCTCCTTAAAATTTTGAGAATATGTTGACTTAGCTTTAATGTTTTAAAAATAGTCATTCAATTATTTTACTCATTTAATAAACCAATTTTGATACTGCCTTTGAAATATTCAGTAGTTTGCAGAAAGGGCAGCCAGAATAGTTTGCTAATTAATTCTCTGTTCTTATAGTCAATGACTTATTTTACCTGTTTTATTTATATTGCACATGTTGAAATACCATCAAATTACTTTTATGAACACCATAGTTTAAATGAGTATGTCTGTATATGTTATATATGTATATATTTTTGTGTGTGTTTTACAGTATACAAATAGAGAGATAGCCTAATAACACTAAGGGTCTAAAACCAAAACTATCCAATGGGAAAATCGTGCAGGGGAGCAAAATGTTTTCCTTATTTCCTTCTAGTTTCTTTGGCTGGCCTAACAATTAAATTGAAATAAGATAGGTTAACAGGAGAAAACAAAAACAAAAACAAAAACAAAAACAAATTTGAAATTGTACATATGAAAACCCCAAAGATATGAGGCTTAAAGAAGTAACCAAAGCAGGCAGCTTTTATGACTTTTAAATGAAGAAAAATATATTCGTGAAGAATTCATAAGACCAAAGAATTTGGGCTGGGGGAAATAAAATCAGTAAAGAAGCAATAAGTCTTGTTTTTATACAGCCTTCTTGACCCTAAATATCCCTTCTTGAAAGGGAGGGTCCCTTTCACACAGGAGACAGATATCCTATGGGAACATAGGAGGGTCAGAATGTCATTCTTGCACTGGCTGTTGAAGTAACTTTAATTCAATATAATCAGTATGCCAAAGTGGCATATTTTGGGGTGGCATATTCTTCTCCCTTTCAATAGAAAGCAATATAATACACTACTTAACTTTGAATAAACAGGCATTTTGCTGACTAGTCAATTTGACTTATAAAATACTTACATATGTTTCTTCAATATTCTACCCTAGAATTCACTGTAATACATTATTTATGTGCCTCCACACTACTCCTGCATTCCTGAGGTACAGAAATTTTATTTTTTCTGTGTTCTCTATAACTAGCTCAGTGCCTGGCACATAATAGGCACTCTAGAAATATGTATCGAATGCATAAGTTAATGTTCATTGAGGGAATATTTCCACATGGCCACTGAATCAGTGTTTTATTTACTTAAATCATTGAACAAATATTTTTAATGTTTTCTATATTCTATATACTCTGACAGTTACAAGATGATGAGTTTCCAGGACCTTAAAAGATTATCACGTACACACTATATTAAAATACATGAATAAAATAAGTAATTTGGTACTTTGTAACGTTTGAAGAATAATTAGGATTTTGACAAGTAGAAAACAAATTTTTGAGAAAGGACACAATGAAGTTACACACTTCAAGCAATTAGAATGTATTGCTTCATCAATGATAGTAAGATTACTAGATAATCAATTGCTTTAAAATTAACTCTATTTGTATAACAGTAAAGTTGTAAATTCCTGTCATGAACTAAAAAAAAGTGATCATAGCTTGAAATGTAGATGCAAAAGAACGCTCACCACTGAAATGACACAAACAAAGGGAAGGAGAGGGCCAGGAGAGAAGTATAAAGAATTTAAAACATCAGAGTCAGAGAATTGAGAAAAGACCTGAGACTTAGAGGAACAGGTGAGAGGACACAAGAAACACTGCCTAGACATGAAAGACAGGGAGAGAAGACCGATCTCCAGGAAGAAGTTGACAAGAAAATAAAAGGGTATCTCCCTTACTAATTTCTGTCAGCAGTGCACTTTGAGAAACAGATTGAGTACATAAAACAGGGACAAAGTTAAATCTCAAGGATTCTAGAGGGGGCATCGAGAAGATGGAAGCAGAGGCAGCGGAGTGAGAAACACCATTACCGGAAGTTCTCTTCTAGAAACAGGAAATCCTGAATGTATGTTCAATGGGATGGGAAATATAAGCCATGAGAAGGAAACTGAAGGTAAGATGGAGAGAATAATAAATGGGACAAGTTTTCAGAGGTATCGAACCATAGACAACATGAAACGATGCATTCAATGCTGGATTTTTCTAAAAGGAGCAGAGGTGATTATTTTGAGGCAAAGGAAAAGAAGTCAGTATGATGGATATCCTGGGAAATGCTAGGAAAGAAAGAGGTAAGATGGTTTTTAAATAGCATGTTAAAAGCATTTTTAAACTGTATGTTATTAAAGAGTTTCAGATTTTTTAAGTCCTGAAGAGGCAGCTTGAAGTACTGGGAGGAGTTGTGGACTTAAATCAACAATCCCTGCTGTGATTTCCAGACCTACTACTTGCAGAGAGACCTTACATACATTAACTTTTCCCAATCTCTGATTCTCATTAATCTTCTATTTTAGAAAGACTTTATAACAGATGTAGAAACATGTTGCCTTCTCTATCAAAGGACTCATTATTCTGGTTGATGTAGTGGTATCTGCAGGCAGCTTTCCACTCTCAGCACCTTCAAAGACAGCCTCAGTTCCTACCTCATGCAAAGCAAGTTCCTCCTGGGGAAAGCCCATATGCAATGACTGATGGAAATAGGGGCCACTTCAGGCCAATATGAGACAACTCTTATGGGACATTTTAGCTTTAGAGCTTCCTTGGAATTAGTCAAAGTTGTTGTGTAGGCTTGCTGTGCAGTTGGACTCTTTTGCCCAGTCTTGCTGCCTCCTCCTCTCATCCAGATGTGTTCATCCTAAGGTAACCCTCTCACAAAACTTCTGTCTAGTATATTCTGCCTCAAAATCACTTCTGGAGAACCCAAGTTGTCACTGAGCTTTTTGTGAGGATTCAAGGAGGTAGTGGTGAAAATGAAACTGTTTTATACAGACTAGGTGCTCATAGATACCATTGATCATGGTTTATTTACAGCTCCTATTTCATAACTGGATGGGACATATTTTTTTGCATATTCTAAATTAATTCATTTTAATGAAATATTTTCTAAAGCATTTTGCTATATCTACTTTACAACATGCCTATTGTCTTTCACTATTTTTTTCTTCTTCTGAGAATGTGAATGAACAGTTTTGGAGGCATTCCTATAGATTCACTCTTTGACCAGTTATCATATGTAAGAGGGCATTATATAAGCTTGTGGGCATGGTTTAGGTGTAGTCTGTGGTGATAATTAAAGGTCAGTCTTTGCTAAGAGTTAGGCATCATGTCGTATTTGGATATGGAGCTATTCTAAGAGATGATAAGAAATCAGTTTAGAGCTAGATTTATGAAGAAGGCTACATGCAAGGAAAACTGTGAGGACCACAGGAAAGTTTCACCCAAGAATTATCAGTGATTACCCTTTCAAGAAGGCAGTGGTAAGGAGCCCAACAACTTAGCCTCTTATACTGATTCCAATGTCATATTTACTCTAAGCTGAGATTATTATGACTAAGGGAGTTTTCTTTCTTTCTTTTACTCCTATTGCTAAAGATTTGTTGTCAGTAGGAATCCATTCAGGTGCGGAGTCTAATGTTTCAAGAACTACAGTTTCCCTGAAGTGAATGGAGATTCATAGCTGATAGAAATCCATTGTCGAGAATGAGTTCACACCAGCAAAGCTATAACTCCATTCAAAGGACCAGCAGTTCAGTCTGATAGTGTCCTCCTGAGAAGAATAGGTTTCCATTTAAGCACCAGGATATGAAGAAAGGGTAGGAAATGGTTGCCTTGTCAATATTTCTCAATGGATTTACTTTGGATAGCTATGACCTACCTCTGCTTTATAAATCATCTCAAAAGTTAACTTTTAAGTTCCTACTGAAATATATCTCTGCCAGGAACAATCTGACAATGATAGAAGATTTAACATGAAGTATTTTTCTCATCTTCAGTAAGGATAATCTTGCTTTTCCTTGACATTTCCTTCTATCTTGCTTGGTCTGATTTCACCAAATGGACACAGGATTTGAAAAAAGCAACAGCTCAGGTAGTGAATGTATTGGAGAGAAAAAAATCATTCTTTAGACCTGTGTGATTTCTCCATGAAAGCTGTCTTTAGAGATTAAATGAACAAGCAGCTCTGCTTTACTATCCCTAGAGATGAAAGCTTGAGCTATGTGTATATGATGGTAGAACAATTCGTCAAGTGAGTGAATGTAGTTAATTTACAATGTGGCCACACAGGTCTATTTAGTCTTTTTTGGAGGTCCATTGATCTTATTACAACTAAACTTTAATGAGTCTAAAATTCTTGGTAATCCATGCAAACTGCTGGGTGATTCTAAATCTAAGAGCTTATCCATTCATTTAATACTTTCTCTTTTTTTTCTATTTTCAACATAATTTGGCTGATTATCAGAAACATTTCCATAGTAAATGTTTAATTATATACATATTTATATGGAGTAAAACTAACACATCAGGAAAAAAGTATACTACAAAATTATAAAAATTAAGTCTCCCTCCTAGTCCTAGCCTGGTCCATATAGTCTTTTCATCAGAGGTAAATGTTTAGAGCTATTCTATGCACATACAAATTAATACATGCAGACTTAAACACAGACTTATATTCCATTTCTCTTTGTACAAATCATAGCACATTATACTTCCTATTCTGCACCTTGTTTTTTGTTTGTTTGTTTTTTACTTAACAAAATATCTTTGATCACAAAATGAGAAAATTTTAGAATGCTGCTATGCTGTTCAGAAATATTTTAAAAAGATTCTGGAGCCTTTAAAATTTTTCAACTATATTAACATCCATAATATCATAATAAATTGTGATAATTAGAAAAATATCTTGGGTAGAGAAAAGTTTAACTGTTGCTCTACTTACATAGACTTGGTTTGCAGGTTTGTTAAGCTACCCTGTCCCAACAATTCATGGATAAAAGAAAGCTTTGCTACTTTTTCTCCACCTCAGTCTTTCCTTTCTCCTTGATACTGTTCCATTGATTTATTCAATAACAGCAGAAGAGTACCAGCCTTGTACCAGGCATTTAATTCAGTGTTGGTGTGGTAGAGATGGACAAAACTGCAGGATGACTGAGGGGACAAGACTGAAAAGCACCATCAACATACAACCCATAGTGACATATATCAAGTATGCATAAGACACATTGATCACAATGTTATCTTTCCTAAGTCAGAGTAATCTTGGGGGAAACAATAAAGCAATACTTGAGCAGAGTTTTGGAGAAACACATTTTCTAACAACAACAACAACAACAACAACAAAGACATGGAATGGTCTTACAAGTGGATGAAGCTACATTTGAAAAGTACATAGTTAAAAGGAGGAAGAGGAACTAGAGCAGCAGGAGGAGAAATAGAAAACAAAAGCAGCATGTTATCTCAGGAAATTTACACATATTTGGCCATGGCTCAAGGTTAAAATTCAAAGGAGAGAAGAAGCACTGGAGAAGCAGATGGAGGGGTGAAGAAAGGACTGGATTTATTTAGATAATGGAAAGTATGCACAGACTATTTGGCAGTAAAAATAATGTCCAACTGAAGTATTCTAAGCTACAGAGGAAACCATTAGATTTGCATCTAAGTAAAATAATTCATACAGTTCAGGGGAGAGCAGCCTGAAAGAAGAGATTTGAGACAGAAAAAAAATATTTAGAGGATAGTTTCTTGTGGTTCATGTGATAAGGGTCAGGATAAAGATGGAGAGTTGAAACACAGTGACAGAGTTCTTCAGAGCAATGTTTAATAAAAACCACTGGAGTTAGTGTACTCTTAATAGAAGTGTGTGAGGGGAAGAAAGAAATGAAAGCTAACTCCCAGGTTTTGGTATAAAAATCCCAGTGGATGCTGAAAGTGAAAATCTTCAACTCTTGAGATCATTAGGTTATATAATCCATAGTTGGCATCATGGCTACACCATATTTTGAAGTGAGCTTCTTGTAAAAAATAAATATTATTTGCTCAAATATATGAGAGTTATTTTTTTTATGCGTAAGGGATTCTTGTTCATAATTTGTTGAATATCTGCCCCCAAAATTGAAAATATATTTTGTTTGAGTCAGGACAAAAAAACAGTGTCTTATTTCACCAACTTATTTTAGAATAACAGGAAACTTAAAATTGAGTGGTATCATACATAACTTACAGTTTCCATTAAATAAATGTATCCAGTTACTTACAGGCTTAAAGTTACCATTCTTAGTATTTTACAAAATACCTGAATTTAAGCATATGTTAGTCTACTGAATGGTTGCCGTGATTTTAATCTAGCTCTGCCATTGGTTAGTAACACTATCTTTGACAAGCCTTTGATAAGTCACCTATCTTTCTATTTCCTCCTTTTAGCAAAAGTACAATAAAAACTGTCCAAGCTATATCAGAGCTATGCAACAGAATAATTGTGATAATATGAAGATAGAAACAAAATACCTGAAAGGGCATTATTCATGAATATAAAGCCGTGCTTTTCTGGTGCTAGGCTTGCTAACTATAGGTCCAACCTGAAAATAACATTAAATCAGATGTCCCATTAGCAAACTACTTACTAAGATATAATTTACCTTCAGTGTCCAAAATATCTAAACCAGGAGGGTTTATATATTGGAGGAAGCTCCAGCATAGGAAAAATTTTGACATCAGAAAAACGGCAAAGTCAAATATTTAGATTGATAAAAGAACTTGATTGTCACTGCAGGAGATTTAGGTAAAATGTAGAAATCAGTGAGAACATTTCTCAAGAATTTCATAGTGGGATTAGGGTCACACAGCTGGCTAGGTCAAGATTTGGGGTCAGGCTCTAGTCCCAGAGGATATTTTGAACATAAGCATTCCAGGCAATAAGTATATCAAACAGATTATTTATACCCAAAGAGGGTTCTCTAAAAAGTTATAAGTCAGTGTTCAAGTAACTATCTCTGTTGGTCAGCATTTGTGTTCAGCTTCATGTAATAGAAACTGCAAACACCATAGACTTAAACAAGATGAGAGGTTCATCTTATACTCAGATAACAAAATATTTGGGAAGTAGATAATATAGGACTGATATAATAGCCCAAGTGTTTAAGAGCTGAGAAGACTAATGCTCATGGAAACTCTTTTGGTCATTATTCAAGAGATGTGGCAGAAACCAGCAGTAGTATCAATATTCACAACTACCAGTATAGCATGGACAGAGAACTAATTGGAATAGATACTTAGCCAGTTGACATGGTTTCTGGGCAAAAACAACCAGTATAGGTGAATTAGGATATAGCAGCTGATTATCAGCTATGACTAAATTCAGATTTTAAAATACTTCTTGCAAAATAAAGAAGAAGAGAAAACAACAAAAGAGTATGTGTTAACTGAAGCAGCGCTCATTCTAAAAAAAAATTCTCCAAATACTTATTCTTTGACTTCTGCACATCTCATAGGTCAAATTTTGTTCTAGCACAAAATCAAGCTGCAAGAGAGTCTCGGAAATATAGGACTGGGTATTTTGTTCTTAATTCCTTGATTTTTTGTTTGCTTGATGATTTATTTTTATGTTGGGCCCATTGCTGTAACAAAATCAGAATTCTCTTACTAAAGAAGAAATAGAGGCATGGATATTGGAGAAGCACTTCTGCAATCTAGCTCTTCTCTTCCTGTGATGACAACAGGAGAATAGTCATTTTGGTACAATGACAAAAAAACTCAAAAACTCTTTCAGACTTCAGCCCTGTTTCTCTCAAGTTACCAAACCAATATCAGTGATCACTTTTGTGTGGACTCACAATAATATAAAAATAAAACAAATCCTAATCAATTGCTACTATTTGACTTATCCATGATATGAAGCGGAACACAATCCCTGAATAATAAATACATTGCCCAAGGGTTTGGTCAACTCCAGACAGTCTATAAGTAGGCTTGAGTCTTCAGTATAATATCCGACTTCAATGACTTTGGGAGGAAATTTCTCAACATAATGCTATGCTGGGTTCTTATTGTCTCAGGACAATGGAGCTCGGCCTTAGAGATCAAGCTTTTGCTGCTGGCTACTAGGTAAAGCTTGAACAGACAGAGGCTGAAAAAAAAGTATAGAACTTGGAATTTAGGCATATCCTAAAATCAGAGATCATAATTGAAAGCATAACGATTTGAGTACTTGCAAGGAAAAGAATATATACTAAAATAATTGAAAAGAAATATGAACCTCTCAAGTTATAAACCAATAAATCATCAAAGATATAAATGCTTTGCTATATTTGGAGTTTCAGTCTAGCCAAGAAAATTTGGTACTTATCCAGTTAAAGGGAAATATAAAAGTAAGAAGGAAATTGATGTTGGAATCTTAGTCACAGGGAAACGGGGATTCAGCTGAAGAAATTTAGCTATAGAATTTAGTTCACAGGATAGAAGCTGGAATAACTGAATCCAAGGTAGGATGAAGCTCAAATGACCGTGTGTAAGGAGGAAGTCTCAATGTGAGAGAGGTTTATTGAGAAAATGCACTAAAAATCTTGGGAATTATAAAAGAACCCAGTCAGTGCAGACTGAGATATAAGGTTATAAGATTTAATACTAAACTCTTAAGATTACACCATACAATTCCTTAGAATCCTTCTTGAACACGAATGTTGACATAAGAACTTGGGACAGAACAGAAATAAACTTTCCAGTAGAGGTTAAGTGGCTTAGTAATGTGAATGTGAGTAATTGAGTGTACAAAATCCAAGTAGGCCATTACGATTTGGGCATCATTTTATGACTTCTCAAGATACTCAGATACAGAATACCCAAACACTTTGTAGTGCCTATACCAAGTTCTATTTTAGGTTAGCTTAGGAAGCAGTTGTATCTAAATTGAAATATGCTCAGGAGTTCATATCAGTATGATAACCTTAATGAGAAAGTGCTATACAGCATTGTTATTATCACTGAATTCCAATTTAATTTGATTTTTAATACCATTTTAACAGTATTCATTAAGGCAAATAAAACAGTAGAAATTGAACCTGTTAAAGAGTAATCAGAATTGATAACAACAACAAGTATAGGTCAAGGCAGGATATACCATGGACACTGTTTCTATGCCCTTATTTTAGAGCAGTAATAGAAATTATTGGGAATCAGGAAGGGTAAAAAGATATAGAAATTTAACTATTATTAGAAAGAGACTTATAGAAACAAATAGGAGATAGAATTAATATGGTACAAATGTGTAAACTTCCACCTTTATACTTTAAGCATCTTTTTTATAAAATGGAAATGACCTTGAAAGTTGCATACAAAGTCATCATCCACTAATAGATTTGTGTGAAAAACTACATCAATTCAATTCAGCAAGCATAATGTTAACACTACTTAGTTAGCCTAGTACAAGATCCCACCCAAGGCCTTAGGCTAATTTCTAAGATGTTCCCTAGAGATAATCATCCCCTGATATTTAACCTTACCCCTTTGTATGTGGCCTGGAGCAATGACTCACATTAAACCAATGTAATGTGGCAAAGGTGATGGATTGTCACTGCCATGATTAGGTTATAAAATATAGTGACTCTTGCTAGCATTCCTTCTCTGCTGTCTTCTTGGCCTATATGCTTTGATTAGAAAGCTGCCTTTTGGAGAGGCCCACATGGCCCATGTGGAAATGAGGGCAGCCTCTAGTCCAGCAGCTCTTGATGAACTAAATTCTGCTAATAACCATGTGCTCTTGGAGCAGATATTTAACTATACTTGAAGTTTGAGATGACTCACCCTGAAGAGACACTTTGGAAACTTGTGAGAAACTCTGAACAAAGGACCCAACTAAGCTATACTCAGAATCTTGACCAACAGAAACTGTAGATAATAAATGCTTTTTATTTGAGCTGCTACATTTGGGGTGTTTTATTATACATTATTAGATACCTAACACTGACCTGCAGGAATAGAAAAAAAGATAAGACTTTGCTATCCAGATATTCTCAGTATAGATAGAACATTTCTGAGAGCATTGACAACCAGAGTTCAAACTATGATGAAACTATATATATATATATTATACATATATATATATATATATGTATTATGTGTATGTGTTGTAAATAATATATAACATAAATATATACTGTTCATATATAATAAATTATATACATAGATTTAGTACATTTTGAAAGCACCGAAGAGTGACAATGCACAAAAATAAGAAAACATCTTGAAGGGTAGGGTTATATCAAGCATATTTACATTTGTTCTACAGAGAATGATTATAAGCATAACAATGGAATGAAGTGTATATGCTTGGAAGAACAGGGAGAGTACTTTTGGCTACGGTGTCAGGCATGTGGTGGGGTGAGATGTTTGAATGTAGAGTAGAAAAATACATTAAAGGAGATAATGATCTTAAATGCAAAAACAACAGGAGATTCAAGGACCAAAAACAAGACTCACAATGGGGAACATTGCAAGTGTCTTATGTATATCAAAGTTATCACATGGAAAAGATTAGAAGTGTTTGTGCAGATCTGGCAGTGTAGGATCTGATGACATGCATACTGGAAAGCAATTCACAATTAAAAGTCATCTGTGGCATATGATGCAGTTTGATAGATATCGGGAATATAAATGTGAATGAGACAAAGTCCTTGGTCCCAAGGAATTTACAATCTGTCTGGGAAGACAGATAAACAGTTAAAGTTAATAGATAATAAGTGAGAAAAGGAGTTCAGAAACTTACTGAGAGAAGGGGACAGAGGTGAAGTTTAAAGACAAATCCCCACACAGAGGAGAAGACATCCAGATATGGGAAGAAGATTTGTTAGGCATAGCAACTTGAGGCGGTAGTGGGAATCATAACCTAATTGTTGTTCCAGTGTTCCAGTTCCTGAAGCTTCCCTCAGAGCAGATGCTGTAAAGCTTTCTTCCAGTGGGCATCAGAAATTTAAGACAACAAGATGGGGTGCCTATGGGATCCAGATGATAGATTGACTACCTAGAAGGACCTCAGCAATGGCAAGAATGGAGTATATCACCTTTGCACATCTCTTAAAGAGGCAGCTCATACAAGAAATGGCTGTTTTGATGTATCCAGTCACCACTCTTTTCTGTCAGAAAATATGAGTTGATAGTACTATATAGATTTGGTATGATAGATACAGAAGGCCTTACCTGGGCTTCATGCCAAGGCCATATAATAAATCAGCCTTTTTCCAAAGCTCTTTTTCCAAAGGTGAAAGTATTAGTACTTACTACTAATAAAGTGGTACACTTTAATCTATATTTTTCTATTATTCCTCAGAATGAAGGATGATTGGCAGCAAAACACAAACATTCTTGATATATCATAATCTCACAATGATTCCTATCACCTAATCATCTTATTCTATAGCTGCTCACTACTTTTGAGGTCTCATATTAGTACACTCTGGATTGAATCTATACCTAGATTTCTGATAGTATTATGCTTCCATGCCCATTCCCAATCCACTCAACTAATCCTCTCTGCCCTATTTTTGGTCCTTTTTCATTGATTCAGCTTTCTGGGTCTTGGATCCATGCCCTTTCTACACGGTCTGCCTGTCTAGCTCCAAGAGGCCTTCATTTTTACAAAGTTTCAATGAACACATTGGGCTTTGCAACCACACATTGAGTGATTTTAGTCTTGGCTTTCCAATTTAAGTGAGGTGCCACTTTAAGCAAACCATGTAAACCGTTTCCCTCCTGGGAAAAGGTTAAAAAGAAATACATTTAAAGTGTCTAGTACATAGTAGGCACTTTATAAAGGTGAGTTATTTTTCTTCCTCATTCCCCCAGTCTTATGTAAATCATTCTGAAGGAAATGCTTAGCTGTGTGTGTGTGTGTGTGTGTGTGTGTGTGTGTGTGTGTGTGTGAGAGAGAGAGAGAGAGAGAGAGAGAGAGAGAGAGAGTAGCACTGCACAATTTCTGAAAAGAACTCACCATTCTGCTGAACAATTTATCTGTCAGAATAAAGAATGGTATTCACCATGTTCTTTCATTTTAAGAAGTGGTTGCTCTCTATGAGCTGTGGTGATGAAAAGAACACACCTCCTCATTCCCGTGCACAGTAAGGCATGCTGCTGCCTGGTGAAGGTTTCCACAGAAACAGCAGAGGGGCTGCTGGGGCAGGGGTACATGGGAAATTCTTTGCGGAGCCTTTTTCTTCTCTTCAGCCATCAGTGGCAGTCCTGGGTCTGGTTAAGCTTATAAGTAGAGAGACATTGATTTGAAGCTGCATGAATTCCAGAGGAACCAAGCTCAAAGCAAACCTTCAACTTGTAGTCTTCTAAGTTCAGGAAGAAAGAAAAAAGGGAGATTTGGGCATATGTTGTGCCAACACTAAATCAAAGAAAGTGTCAATCACCCATTATTCACTTAAACTGATACTCCAGGCTAGTAAAACCAGAAGAAATGTTGTGCATTTGTATTTAAATTATTGATGTAAAGTTCTTGAAGTAAAGAGGTAGTGGGAAACACCTATGTCTATCAACCTGTGAAAGTATCACCTCTACTTTGTAATTGATAGATAGTCATGTGAACTTCACCGTTTTTTTTTTTTTCTTTTTTAAGTAGGATTCATCCCCAGCTTAAAACCCAACACAGGGCTTAACTCACAACCCTGAGATCCAGACCTTAACTAAGAGTCACACACAACCAACTGAACCACCGAGGCATCCCTGGACGTCACCATTTCTAGTATTGGGAGCTCCCTACTAAAACAAACAAACAAACAAACAAACAAAAACAGTCCCTCCCACTAATGGATAGCTTTAGCTATATTCTTCAATTTCATAGCAACTTGCTTCCTTCAATTTTCCAAGCAAAAGAGTAACAGTAATAATGATATGCTTGGCAATATTGCATTAGGGGGTCGGTATAAGTGTGGGATAGGAACTCTGTTTATCTCAGAATGAAGACACTGCTCATAAACTGTCTTGGTTGTTAGTATCCATCTTAAGAGGATATTTTTTCATTTTCAGAAATATTTAGGCTCTTCTTTGTTTCACAGATAGGGTTCAATTTAACGTAGCTCATGTATCAAAGAATCTTCTGGAACATATCTGGGTTCTACCAAATTCTTAACAGTTTTTTAATTCCCACCACCAACCTTGCTTTTTGAGAAAGAGAGGTGTAATGCAGAAAAATGAACCAAGTACTTTGAAGAGTGTGAATAAACTTATCTAAGTAATCAAAGTTAATTTAATTTTGATGGGAAAATATCTCAATCAAACTTATCTGTACCCCCTTGTCTATATCAAGCACACCAAATTCTTAAGTTTTGTTTCTCTAACAACAAGTATAGAAAGCTGGTATGTGTGAGAGAGACAGACAGACAGACAGGCAGATGGAGACAGGGAGGGAGAAGGAGGTGCTGCTGAAACATATATTATAGAAGAAACAGCATTAGTTATCCAGGAAAATAATAGATTTCAAATAATCACATTGATATTTCCTCTATGTTGTTGCTTTAGTTACTGAAAAGGCCTAATAATTCAGGAGTGGCCTGATAAAAATAAGGTATGACTACTTTGGCAAGTTGATTTTAGATAGCTAGAAAGACATAGATAATATGCCTAGAAATATTTAATAATTGTTAAGAATAATATGGGGACATTAATAATATGATAATTTAGTGAGGAAAATTTGCAGACTAGATGGAGAGGCAAAAATAAATAAAAGCTGATATAGAAAAACACTATTCATGGAATAAATTTATATTTTAGTTTGCTACATATTTTATTTTCTTTAACAAAAATTTTTTTCATGTTTATTTTTGAGAGAAAGAGAGATAGAGCATTAGTGGGGGAGGTGCAGAGAGAGAAGGTGGCACAGAATCTGAAGCAGGCTACAGTTTCTGAGCTGTCAGCACAAAGCCTGATGTGGGGCTTAAACTCATGAACCCCAAGATCATGACCTGAGCCAAATTCGGACACTTACCCGACTGAGCAACCCAGGAGCCCCAACTACACATTTTATTTTCAATGTAGTTTTCTTTCATATGCTTTTTAGTATTTAAGATGGCAATTTCAGTTCCAGAGTTCTGAGCTTTTTGATTATTCATTATTCCCTGAAATCTAATCCACATAATGACTTATGCATACTCATCCCTTCAGCTGATCCACCACACCTTTTCCTCTCAAGTTCTAATTCTCTGCTGGTTTGTTCATACACAACATCTCTACTATTTCCAAACTTTTCCTGGAACATTTCCCCCATCATCTTGCCTTAACTAAAACCCGACTTTCATCTGACATGTCATCAAATACCCTCTCCAGAAGAGATTTCACATCCTCTCATATCCAAAGCATCTCATGGTGGCAACCTGAGATGCAATAAACCAACTACATTCTCTGTTCTTAGATCCAACCACCTAAATAATCTTGTCTCCATAATATCATGATCACCTCCTTGTGTCAAGAGTACTTGACACTATGTTTGATTATATTGTATATCTGATACACAATACTAAAACACACACACACACACACCAACAAAAAAACCCACATGTGTCTTCCTTCTGCTTTCCTTTTCAGCTAATTAATACACCTTCCATTTTACTGAGGAAATAGAAGCAATTAAAACAATTTCTCATTCTTCCACCACTAATTTTTTATTATTCTCCATATGAATCATTGTCTTCTCTTTCTAGTTACTTCCTTCTACCTCATTACCATGAAGAAAGTGTTCCTCTTTGCATGAAATGCCAATACTTTCACATGTGTTCCAGATCCCATCGCTTCCTGTTTTCTTAATGAACATAGTATTCTTCTCAAATACTAGGAGTTAATCTCTCTATTCCACATTTATTTCATATATTCTCCTATGTACTGTCCTATTTCTTGCTCCACATCACACTCAAACTTTCTGAAATATTTCAACATCTACTCTATCAGCTTCATCACTTACCATTCACTCCTCAGTGCATGATTCCTGTGCATACCATTATACAATAACTGCTCTTAAGACATAGAATGACCACTATATTCCTGCAGCCAATAAAACGTTTTCTCTTCTCATCTGTTTAGAACTCACAGGAGCATATGAAAGACTTGAACACTTCCCTGGAAACACATTTCCATGTTCCTACATGTCTAGCTCTGTTTATTTCCTCACTACCTCTTACTATTCTGTCCAAATCCTTTAGTTCCTCCTACTTCCATCTTTCTTGCTTTGCATTCTCTCTTCCTAGATAGCTCATTAATTTCCATGTCTGTGAATATCACCTAAAGTGTCTTAACTATCCAATTTTTTTTCTTACTTTGACCTCTCTTCTGAGCATATTCAATTGACTGCTTGATTATCTTTAAGTCTGCACCAAACTCAAAGTTTCCCAAACTCAATATGTACAAAACAAAATTCTGTATGTTTTCCTCCAAGCATTCTCCTGGTATTTCTACACATCTCTGTAAATTTTCTCCTGCCAGAGGGCTGGAAATATATGTTATTATGGGAAATTCACTCAACTTTAATCCAACATTCAGTCTATAATCAAGTTTTCCCATTTTAGATCCAAAATATACTTCAAATTCATTAAAGATTTTCTATCGAAATCTTTGTAGCAACCATCATCTCTATCTTGTACTATTAGAAGAACTTCCTTAGTGCTGCCATTTTAATATTCCTTTGTCCCATATTCAATTCCTATCCATTCTCAAACACAACAGGTAGAGTTTTATCACCATTTTAAGTCACAAATGGGATCCTATTATATGTCAGATTTAAATTATTCAATTATTTCCCACTATACCCACTATACTATTAGAAGAAATTTCTAATACCTTTCCATGAACTACAAAGTTCTGTCTGACTTTGACCTCTACCTAGCTTTCCAGCTGCATCAATTATCACCCTTCTCCTTTATCTACTCTGTTCCAGTGTGACTTCCTTCCAGTGTGTAAAATAAACTTTAGTTTTTAGAACAGCTTTTCATTTATATAAACACTGATGTGTATGACAGTTCCCATAAACCTATCAGCCACTTTCCCTTTTTATTAAATCTACTTTAATATGGTATATTTGTTATAATTAATGAGCTACTCTTGAGAAGTATTAATAAGCCAAATCCCTACATTGTTAACATTTTTCTTAGTTTTTATCAAATGACCATTTTTGCTCCAGGATCCCATCCAAGATACTACATTGCATTCAATCATGTTGCCTTAGGCTTCTCATGGCTGTGACACTTTCTAAGACTTACCTGTTTATGGTGACCTTAAAAATCTTGAGGGATAGGGGCGCCTGGGTGGCTTAGTCGGTTGGGCATCTGACTTTCGCTTGGGTCATGATCTCGCGGTTCGTGGGTTCGAGCCCCGCGTCGGGCTCTGTGCTGACTGCCAGCTCAGAGCCTGGAGCCTGTTTCATCGGTCTGTGACTCCCTCTCTCTCTGACCCTCCCCTGCTCATGCTGTCTCTCTCTCTCTCTCTCCTAGAAATAAATAAAAAACATTAAAAAAAATTAAAAAAAAATCTTGAGGGATACTGGTTAGGAATTTTGTAAAATGGTCCCTTACTGAGATTTGTCTGAGTTTTATTTTTCATGACTACACCTGAGATTAGAGATTTGGGATAAAGACTATAAAGATAAAAATTTCTTTTCATCACATTATATCAAGGGTATTTACTTTCAACATGACTCATCACTGAGGTAATGAGGTAACATGTTGATGTTATCTTTATAACCTGGCTAAGATAGTGTTTGTTAGGTTCACCACTATAAATTTACTTTCTTTTCTCACTTGTCTTACTATTCTCCTTGGAAGTAAATCATGTACACAGTCCATTCTTAAGAGGTGAGAAGTTATGTTCCTTCTCCTTTAGGGCAGAGTATTTACAAAACTTACTTGTAATTTTTCTGACTGGGAGATTTGTCTCTTCCCCATTTATTAATTTATTTTTTAAATTTATTTATTGAGAGAGAGAGAGAGAGAGAGAGAGAGAGAGAATGCTAGTGGAGGACAGGTAGAGGGGAAAGAGAATCCCAAGCAGGTGCCACACTGTCAGTGCAGAGCCCAATGCACGGCTTGAGCCCAAAACTGTGAGATCATGAGTCAGATTCTTATCTGATTGAGCCAGCCAGGTGCTCCTTAATTTATTTAATCATGTATTTATATCAATAGAAATTTGTAAATATTTATTTTATTGTTTGGGATTTAATCCAGTTCTACTTTATTTTGGTGGTCAATATCCTCCAGTTTTGATTATTGGTAGCACTTTTAAAAAATGTTTATTTATTTTTGAGAGAGAGAGAGAGAGAGAGAGCATGGAGGGGGGATGAGGCAGAGAAAGAGGAGGACAGAAGATCCAAAGTGGGCTCCATGCTAACAGCAGAAATCCTGATGAGGGGCTCAAACTCAGGAATCATGAGATCATGACCTGAGCTGAATCTGGAAACATAACCAACTGAGCCATCCAGGTGGCCCTGGTAGCTCTTTTAGTTGGCTCCTATTTTCCTTTGATATGTTCCTATTATTGTGGGTTTTTGTTTTTGTGTTCCTGTGCACTATAGGCTGCTCCAGGTTCATCCTGTATATTACGGCCCTGTCCTAGAATCAGCAATGTCTCCAAGGAGGCTTGCTTCCTTTTATTACAGAAATGTTATTAGAAATCAAAACCTAGTGCTAGGTGTGTTCATTCCTACTGGGATGTCACTATTTCTAGGCTCTGTTAGCTGACACACCATGGAAATATACACACATATACTAACACATGTATGTACATATATCTACACATTTTTCTATAGGATCCATCTGTATCTATATTAAGATAAAATGATTTTGTTCTGCTTCCAGTTAAAATCCATTACCACTCAGATCTCCCCTTGTTTGTCTGTAATCTCATGCTACGACAGACAAAAACTTGCATACCACCATTGTTATTTATTTACTTAATTTTTCATTTCCATTATACATCTATAAAAACATTTTAATTGTTAACCAGTGTTCCCATGAGATACAACTTTATCAACTTGAGTATAGTGCTTATGTACAGTATTTTTTTTTTTGTTTTGTTTTAGTTTTCCAGATTCTTTCCAAAGTTATTTAGGTCAGCAGCTTTTTTTCTATCCCATAAGAGGGGTTTCATACATTTGTAATATAATTAGATTATTTTTTCACATTCTGCATTCCATCCTGGATTTTCTACCAAACTCCTAAATATTTAAAATTTGCATATATTAAAAATGCACTCTTTTTGCTGTAAAGCACAAAGCTTTTGGACAAGTATATACTATAATACATCACAATTATAATATTATAAAGGATAGTTTCACCACCCTAAACAGTTCCCTGTGCTTTTAGTAAGCCAGTCTAACTTTCCCTACCTGCAAACCTCTGGCAAACACTGATATTTTTTATTGGCTCTATAATTTTGTCTTTTCCAGAATGTCATATCGTTGAAACTATATTGTACGTAACCTTTCCAGACCATCTTATGTAACTTACCCATATGTATTTAAGATAAGTCTACGACTTTTTGTGATTTGATAGCTCATTTCTATTATTACATTATTTTTCATTGTAAAGATATACTATAGTTAGCTTATGCATTCACTTATTGAAAGACATTCTAATTGCTTCCATTTATTTCTGATTTTAAAGTTTTTTTCTCACTTTAGTTTTCATCAACCTGCCTCATATGTTTTACCTCCCACACTTTGCCTGCAAGTCTCTTAATAATTTTTTAAGGTCTAAGCTTAAATGTCATTTCTTTATGGAAGACTGTCTTCACCCTAACCATAGTATTCTAGGTAATTCCTTCTCATAATTCCCTTTTTGGAATCTTAGTAATGCTTACTAATATTTGTATTACATATTGTTGACTTCCTTTAATATCTATTCCCTACATAACTCAAACCTTGTACTGATGGTTTTCCTCTGTATCCAAAGTGCCAACTAATGCTTTGACACATGCTAAGTTTATAGTATTTGTTGGCTTATTGAATTTATTAGTAAATCATCTCAGTAAATTTTTAAATAACTGACATAGATATTTTTATTCATATTTTGCTTTGAGAAATCGAGACTAGGCAAATTTGCTCCAATTTATATAGATATTAACATAACTGAGATTTAAGTTTAAGTATTCTCATTCCAAGGCCAAGTGTTCTTTTTCCTACTCTGCCACCAGTACACAACAAATGATAAATGATACACAAATGAAGATAAGTATTATCTAGCACAGAAGAGAGTTATCTTGGACACCTACTATCTTGAGGACGTGAGGTTAGAATTAGGCTCTCACAGACATAATAATGATCTAATCACAATCTTGCAGAACTTGAAAACTCTTACATGATATTCATGATATTTAATTATGACTGAATCATAGGTTAAGGAAAAAGTGTTAATTTGAGATGAAATTTATTGTCATGGTTAGGGTGTCTGGGTGGCTCAGTTGGTTAAGCACCTGACATCAGCTCAGATCAACATCTCATAGTTTATGAGCTCTAAACCCGTGTTGGGCTCTGTGATGACAGCTCAGAGCTTGGAGCCTGCTTCAGATTCTGTGTGTGTCTCTTTCTCTGCCCCTCCCCTGCTTGCACTCTATCTCTCTTCTCTTTCTCTGTCTCTCAAAATTAAGTAAAAATTTAAAAAAATATTGTCATGGTTAAGGATATTCTTCAGATAATCTGTCCCTGTATATTTTTCTATTAGCAATTACCTAAAAATCCATGAACCTCTACCCAACAGAGGTTGAGGACAGAGTCCTAGTGGTTTTCAAGGTTTTTTGTTTCTTTGTTTCCCTAATTGCAGTTAAAAATTGGATCTCTTGTCACTGAAGTAGAGGCTGGGCCCAGAGATATATTTTCTTAGCTTTCTCTTTCCTACATGGAATAATTTGAAGGTCTCTGCTATGGGCCTTGAAATCCATTTTAAGCATGGGAAAATCATACCCTCCCAAATATGTCCTAAGGTTACAAACTTTTACTACCTCCATCATCAACATACTTAACAATCTTTCAGCAGCTTTCATTACATAGAACCACCCAAAATTACTGAGAATGGGGGACTATGTAATAAAAGGATTATACATTAATTACTGTAGTTGCTAAATTATTTATCACTCATTTTTCTATGTTCAAAATAGTTAAGCCCCAAAGCACTACATGGGCCATTTTTCCTGGTAGAATTCAGAAGATTAAGAGAGCAATAAGGAGCCATTAGTTCACCAAGTCCATTTATCTCAATTACAGAGCAATTCTTGGTAAAAAGATTCTGTTTAATAATTTTTTGTGTTTTCTGTCATCCTTGTCTTTAGAATTTTACCACACATTTGGAAAGAGATCCTGTTGTAGAATACAGTGCACTTCAGTGTTTTCATCTATTTTTAACCCACAGAATTATATATCAAGAAACTACCTGTAATAATGAAAAGTCATGCAGCTACCATGACCCTTCCAATGCTTCTAATATGTCTTCCCTTCTCACCATACTCAGTCTCACTGGAGTAAATGGGAATAATTTCACCTCACATGGGTGAGGTGAAAACATATTTGGTAATAAGCAAAATGGTATGCCTTTGTGTAACATAATTATCTGAACTAGGTTTCACTATACTTGCCAGCTTACACTCTTGTGTATCTTTTTACCAAAAGAAAGCAATAAAAAATAGACTGCTAGGTTGAAATAAATGGTCAGTAGCTTGACTTAAAGATCACCTGTACATGACCACATGACCCTATTAATAAGTCCAAGAACATTATTTTTAGGAAAATAGTGTATGCTCACTTAAGAAAAAATCCAAATGAATTAAAAAATATTTCAATTATTATGTACCATATATCACACTGCCTGCATATAATGCTATTAATATTTTAGTATATTTTCAGTGGGACATGATGTATGATATTATATATTGTCACAGACTATGAGTCTGGAGTTCTCTTTTGTCCAGCAAGAAAGCAGAAACAGAATTGAATACGAAAGAGGCTAACATCTGGGAGGAGACAAGAGCCCTGAACAGTGGCTTTGTCTCCATATTTATTGAGCTCAAAAGATATTACCACCCATGTGGTTAAAGTGAATGAAACAAGATCTTACACATATGGACATGGAGAAGACAATCAGACCATAAGCATTAACTTGTATGTGTAAGAAGCAAAGGGTTTGGGGGGCAAGTAGAGTTTGTGATCAAAGTACAATAGTATATTGGCATCAGATGAAAAGTACTCATGATCCCATTACAATATCTTGTTAGCTAACCTCGTGTGTTTTTACCTTGTGATGGCACTTTCCACCCTAAGCTTTTTTTCCACCCTAACCCATTTATTGTAAGTAGAACCTATTTCCCCACTATATATGCTTATAAATACATTTAAATGAGTGTCTTATAAAATGAGGTAATATACATACTTCCCATATTATATGATCACAATTATGTCTGCAATTATATCTATGAAAATACTGTGCTATATTTTGTTTAGTATCTATAAATATTTAAATTTGCCTCATTTTCCACAACTTCAAACAAACAATACAGTAATATACATCTCTGTGTATGTATTATTTTCCATAATATTGTCTTAAGGACAATTTACTATGTGTGGAAATTTGGACTCAGCACTTGAGAATATTTCTTAAATCTATTTCTATTAAATAGTTGGAAGTAGGTATTTTACTAATTCACAACCCTACTGGCAGTGTATGAGATTTTCTATCAATTATAACTTTTAAAATCTTGACCAAACTAAAACGTAAGTCATTTATACATCCCTTATTTTTGAGTTCTATTGCTGTTCAGGTTGAATTTTTTAATATTAATTGAACATTTTGATTTCTGCTATACCACAGGGAAAGTCTTAGGTGTCAAGATATTGGACGAAGGACATAACTTATGTATTACCTACAATTTATCACAAATTATCTCCCCACATTAGGAAGAAAGCTAGTACAAGCACATTACTGAGTAAGTAGTGAACCTGTTCCAAGGCATAAAATAAATGACATTTCAGCCCTGGTTTTATGGATGCTGCCTGCAAGATGCATTTGAGCCATTTTGAACTGACTTACTACCAAGTATATCTCCTGTTTTGTTCAGCCACTGTGCAGATATTTTCATCATTCCTTTTAAATATGTTGTAAGTAAGATACTACATAAGAAAGTTCTCAAAATAATGTAAGTATGAATATATTCCATATTATTCCTGGCATAGAGATCTTTATTATTATGCTACATAGAACTGCCCGAATGGAAGTCCACTTTTTGGTAGAGCTTTAATCAGGAATTATGTTTCTTGAGAAAAGAAACAGATTTTAACATTGCTGTTTTGATTGATTAGTAATTTTTGAGTTCATGAAGGAAAGGAGCATGCAATTTACCTTCGGTATACACTTCTTCCTAATAATAATGCTGAATAATTAAGTCCTACTCTAAATATCCAATTTACACTCCTTGTCCATTTTATAGGTTAACAATCTCCAAATATTTAAAATCAACAGTAAGTCTTCTACATTACACAGTGATACTATATTTTAGACAAATACATTCCTATCAGTAAAACAGATGGCCTTGAATCTGATAAATAATTTTTTCAGATCTCCCTCAACTAAATGCATCTGGTCAAAGTATGATGAGTTTTAGGGCATTAGCAAGTTTGGCTAACTTAAGACTCACTAGCACTACAAACTAAATGTCATTCATATAAAAGATTTGCTACATTATTGTAGATCCAGGTTTTTTTCCCCCATTGCCTAAAATGCCTTAATTTCATGACATATTTTCTTAATTTGAATACAGATCTCTCTCTCTCTCTCTCTCACACACACACACACACACACACACACACACACACACACATTCGTTGTTTCACCTAGACTAGGCTGGATTATACTGAAGGAACAAACATGTCTAAATAACCAATAACCAGTGGGGTCTGTTTCTAACTAATGTTGCATGCTTAGTATAGGTTGGTCAGGATTTTGGACTGACAAAAGCTCTATCTCAAAATGTGCTTCTGCCATCAGTTCAACAAAGGGAAGGGGTTTGATCAATGTGTTCTGGCACTACAAGCTCCTACTATAAAGTGGTTGTGAAGGTCAATTTTACACATCAAAGTGTCGATGCTATGGTGTCCTATCGTTTCATCAACAGTGAAGTTTCCTGAAGGAGAGGAATTCTGCCTCCAGATTACAACATAGTAATCCTGACTGAGTGTCCCACCTGCTCCCATGCAGAATTTGGGCTCAAAACAGAAACATCAATTCTTGTCTAAATTTGAAGCCTGCTGGCCTGCTGCATCAATTTTCAACTTCCCAGCCCCTCAACTGCATAATTCTGTGTTTAACATTTTGAGAATCACCAAAATGTTTACCATAGTAGCTATACCACTTTAGATTTCCAATAACAATGTATATGGAATTTGATTTCCCTATATGCTTACCAAAACTTTGGTAAATATAGCTTTCCCTATATGCTTGTTTTCCTTTTTTTAAAAATTATAACCACCCTAGCAGGGGTGAAGTAGTAGAAGGTTATTTTTAAATCAAACTAACTTATTTTACTATTTCCTTCTTGTTTTTCATTTTATATTTTATGTTGTCAAATTTGGACTATGTAGTTACATATAGTCTAGGTCTAATAATTTTATGTAATTATGTTCATGTTTATTTCCTTTGTTTTGGCCTACTCTTTTATGTGGTGAATTTTCCTCTGTTTGAGCTCATCTTCGCTAGGGCTTTAACTGTAAAAATTATGAAAAGTTTTTAGTTGTGTATTTATGCCTTTAAAAAGGATTTCCTTACATTCACTGGCAATGGTCAGGCCATCCTAAGCATTTTTACAGCCCTCCATTTTGATATAAAATCTTGGGTCGAGCAAAATCAAAGAATCTTTTGAGGAACTGTGACATCACCAGGATGGCCAAATAAGATCCCTTTTCCTATACCCCCCTCAAAAATAACAATTTGGTATCCATCCACAGACAAAGGTACCTTTGTAGGAGCTGTGACATATAGCACCATAGGCCAAGGTACTCAGGTAATAGGCATATAGACCTTAGTCCCACCTGTGGACTCTAAAATGGCCTGTGAACTGAATCCAAGCCTTCCTGGCTGGGTGTGTTTGTGAGCCCCTAGAAAACACTGACTGACAATCACCTAAGAACTAGAGAGACTTTGTGGAAGTCCAGGAGTCCAGCAGAAAAGTTTAAGTACATGGACGGAGCAAAAATTTCCAAGACTGGACACACTGGAGAGGGTAAGAGGAACAGTTTGACTTTACCTGGATGACTCTTCCCTCAAGATGGTTCATATGGGCGCTAAGAGAGTTTATCTCTACACATGATTTCTCCCATGGCAAAAAGTGAGAGCACCTGAGTGATCATTTGACTTCCTCAGCCTTGCAGGATACTCCCCATCTAGAGTATTGAGTCATGAGCTGTACAACTAGGAGAGGCGAAGAGAGGAAAAGTGGCTGGAAGATTGGCAGCTAGGGCTTGGAATATATTGAAGGGACACTGCTCTTATTAACTGTGTCACAGACTCCATTGGGAGGCTAACCTACAAGTCTCTGGGAGAGCATGCCTACAGACCCCCACAACTGGCCCATAACTGGAAACCTGTACCTCTTACTCCCCTTTACTCCTTTTTTGCCCTTCTCTTCCACCCTCCTGGCAACCACCAGGTGTTCTCTATATTTATGGGTCTGTTTGTTCGTCTGTTTTGTTTTTAATTCACTTAGCATAAATCCTCTAGGTCCATCCATGTTGTCACAAATAGAAAGATTCCAATGGAGTAAAATTGCATTTCATATATAAAAACATAATATCTTAATCGGTTCATCTATTGATGGACACATGGGTTGCTTCCATATCTTGGTTATTATAAATAATGCTGCTATAAAGATAAGGGTGCATGTATCTTTTCAAATTATTGTTTTTGTTTCTTTGAGTAAATAGTAGTAGAATTACTGGATCATAAGGCATTTCTATTTTTAATTTTTTCAGAAACCTCCATGTTGTTTTCAACAGTAATTACACTAATTTATAGTTCCACCAACAGTGCACAAGGGTTCCCTTTTCTCCACATCCTCACTAACACTTGTTATTTCTTGTTTTTTTAACTCTAGCTATTCTGACATGTGTGATATCTCATTGTGGTTTGATTTTCCTTTCCCTGATTATTAATGACGTTGAGTATCTTTGTATGTATCTGTTGGCCATGTGTATGTCTTTGTTGGGGGAAAAAAGTCTATTCCGGTTTTGTTGCCACCTTTAATTGGATTATTTTTAATATCTTTATTCCTTATTTAATGCTTCCTCTTTCATTATGTAAATCTGAGTTTCTCACCTGTATCATTTTCCTTCTCTTTGGTGAATTTCTCTTAACATTTCTTTAAAGGCAGATCTATTGGCAACAGATACCAATTTTCATTTATCTTGAAAGTCTACTTTTTTTCACTTTAAAGGATTTCATTGGTGTATACAATTCTAGATAGGGGAATTTTTTCTCTTCTTGTTTTATTTTATTTTATTATTTTATTTATTTTACTTTTACAAATACTTTGTCAAGTTGGTTTCCATATAACACCCAGTGCTCATCCCCACAAGTGCCCTCCTCCATGCCCATCTCCCCCTTCCCCCCAACACCCATCAGTCCTCAGGTTGTTCTCACCATTCAAGAGTCTCTTATGGTTTGCCTCTCTCCCTTTCCCCCACCATTTCCCCACTTCTTCTCCCCAATGGTCCTCGTTAAGTTCCTCCTAATCCTCCTATACATGCAAACATATGGTATTTGTTTTTTTCTGCCTGACTTATTTCGCTCAGCATAACACCCTCAAGGTCCATCCATGTTGCTACACATGGCCAGATTTCATTCTTTCTCATTGCCATGTAGTATTCCATCGTACAGATAAACCTCATCTTTTTGATCCATTCGACTGTTGATGGACACTTAGGCTCTTTTCATGTTTTGGCTGTTGTTGACAGTGCTGCTATGAACATTGGGGTACATGTGCTCCTATGCATCAGCACTCCTATATCCCTTGGGTAAATTCCCAGCAGTGCTATTGCTGGGTCATAGGGGAGTTCTATTGTTCATTTTTTGAGGAACCTCCACACTGTTCTCCAGAGGGGCTGCACCAGTTGACATTCCCACCAACAGTGCATGAGGGTGCCCGTTTCTCCACATCCTCGCCAGCATCTAGAGTTCTCTGATTTGCTCATTTTAGCCACTCTGACTGGCGTGAGGTGGTATCTCAGTGTGGTTTTGATTTCTAATTCCCTGATGAGGAGGGATGCTGAGCATCGTTTCATGTGTTTGTTGGCCATCTGGATGTCTTCTTTGGAGAAGTATCTGTTCATATCTTCTGACCATTTCTTTATTGGGTTGTTTGTTTTTTCAGGTGTGGAGTTTGGTGAGTTCCTTATAGGTTTTGGATATTAATCCTTTATCTGATATGTCATTTGCAACAAGCTTTTCCCATTCTTTTGGTTGCCTATTAGTTTTGTGGATTGTTTCCTTTGCCGAGCAGAAGCTTTTAATCTTGATGAGGCCCCAATTGTTTATTTTTGCTCATTTCCCTTGCTTTTGGTGATGTGTCATGTAAGAAGTTGCTGTGGTGGAGGTCAAGGAGGTTGTTTCCTACTTTCTCCTCTAGGGTTTTGATGGTTTCCTGTCTCATGTTCAAGTCCTATATCCATTTTGAGTTTATTTTGGTGTATGGTGTGAGAAATTGATCTAGTTTCAATCTTCTGCATGTTGCTGTCCAGTTCTCCCAACACCATCTGTTAAAGAGGCTGTCTTTTTTCCATTGGATGTTCTTTCCTGCTTTGTCAAAGATAAGTTGTCTGTATACCTTTGGGTCTAGCTCTGAGTTCTCAATTCTATTCCATTGGTCTATATGTCTGTTTTTGTGCCAATACCACACTGTCTTGATGATGACAGCTTTGTAGTAGAGGCTAAAGTCTGGGATGGTGATCCCTCCCATTTTGGTTTTCTTCTTCAGTATTACTTTGGCTTTTCGGGGTCTTTTCAGTGGCTTCGGGGTCTTTTGTGGTTCCATCCAAATTTTAGGATAGTTTGTTCTAGTTTTGAGAAGTATGCTGGTGCAATTTTGATTGGAATTGCATTGAATGTGTAGAGTGCTTTAGGTAGTAATGACATCTTAACTATATTTGTTCTTCCTATCCATGAGCATGGAATGTTTTTCCATTTCTTTGTGTCTTCTTCAATTTCCTTCATAAGTTTTCTATAGTTTTCATCATACAGATCTCTTGTATTCTTGGTTAGGTTTATACCTAGGTATTTCATGTTTTTTTTTTGTGCAATTGTGAATGGGGTCAGTTTCCTGATTTCTCTTTCTGTTGTTTCATTATTGGTGTGTAAGAATGCAACCGATTTCTGTCCATTAATTTTGTACCCTGCAACTTTGCTGAATTCTTGGATCAGTTCTAGTGGGCTTCTGGTGGAGTCTGTTGGGTTTTCTAGGTTCTCTCCATATTTTAAATATTATATTACACTGTCTTCTTGTTTGCATAGTACTGAAAAGAAGTCAGATAATATCCTTTACTCCTTCATAGGAAAGGCATTTTTCTCCTGTCTTTAACTTTGATTTTCTGTAGTTTGAGAATGATATGCCAGGTGTAGATTTTTTGGAATTTTTCTTGCTTAGTGTGCTTTGAACTTCGTGAGTCCATAGATTCCTGGTTCTCTGTTTGGCATTAATTTGGGAAAATCATTATTTCTCGTAATGATCTTGGTTATTATTTTTTCAAATTTGTCTTTTTATTCCTTCTCTTTATTCCCTTTGTTTTCCAAATACACATATGCTACACCTCTTATAGTTCTCCCATAGTTCCCAAATATTTTGTTATTTTTGTTTCAGTCTTTTTTTTTCATTGTTTTTTGGTTTTGGAGGATTCTATTGAAATTTCATCAAGTTCAGAGTGTTCAGTCTACATCTAAGCCAGTCTTCATTTCTGTTAACAATATTTTTAATGTCTAGAGTGTCTTTTCGGTTCTTAGAATTTACATCTCTTGGTTTACACTGCCTATCTGTTCTTGCAGACTGTCTCCATTATTCAATATAGCTCTTAGCATATTAACCACAGTTGTTTTAAATTTCAGGTCTAATAATTCCAACATCCCTGCCATATCTGCATCTGGTTCTGATGCTTTTCCTTGTCTCTTTAAACTGTGTTTTTTACCTTTTAGTATGCCTTATCATTTTTCCTTGATAATCAGACATTATGTAGTGAGTCAAAGAAACCACTGTAAACAATTGGTTATGTGGTGGTAAAATGTGAAGGAAGGAGAGTGTTGTATAGTTCTGTGATTAGATCTCAACTGTTAAATTTTAAATTCTTTTCTTTCTTTCTTTCTTTCTTTCTTTCTTTCTTTCTCTCTTTCTTTCTTTCTTTTTTTAATTTTTTAAGAGAGAGAGAAACTTTTTTATTAATATTTTTATAGTTTACTTATTTTTTGAGACAGAGAGAGACAGAGCATGACCTGGGGAGGGTCAGAGAGAGAGGGAGACACAGAATCTGAAAGAAGCTCCAGGCTCTGAGCTATTAGCATAGAGCCCAATACGGAGCTCAAACCATGAACTGTAGACCATGGCCTGAGCTGAAGTCAGACGCTTAACCAACTGAGTCACCCAGGGACCTCTGAGAGAGAGAGAATCTTAAGAAGGAGCCCTATGTGGGGCTCAATCTCACTACTGTGATATCATGACCCGAGCCAAAATAAAGAGTCCCTATGCACTCATTAGGTGGCACAAAATGGCTATAGTTGGCTGGGATTGAGTATTACTTTTCTCAGGTCAATTAGGCTCTGATAATCCCAGCAGAGTAGGCTCTGATTACACTGTTTCTTCTGAGGGCAGACCAGAACAGAAGAAGAACAGAATATTCTGGTATATTTCAAAATGGTTGTTTTGCCTTTCCATGTGCCAGGAGAATGAGAGGATTTTTCTTTAATATTCACTGTGAGAACCTGGTTGAGCTCCAGGAGGTAAAACTTGAAAAGTTTGGCATCCCTTCAATGATTGGGTCCCCCTGGAGTTTTTAACTCTCAGACTTGTTTGCACTAAGCCTCCAATACTTCATCAACCCTGATACTGGTTCTTGTAGACTTTCTTGCTCATAAGTTTCTACCCAAAATAAGCTCCAATTCTCTGTATTCATCCCAACTGGTCTCTCCAATTTGGGGGCAGCAGTTTACCTCATGATCTTTCTTCCCTTACAAATCTAAGAGTTGTTTGTTTTCACTTCGTTCAGCTTTTTATTTGTTGTTAGGATGAAGATAAGAATTTCAAGTTTCTAATACGCTGGACCATAAACCAGAGGCTTCTATGTGTATCTTAGCACAATTACACATATTTTTTAATTTGAAAAAGGTTATGGAACAATATGGATAGTATATTACTGCCTTCATAGAAAATACTTACATATCTGCATGTATTTGTAAGAGTACATTTAATGCAGAAAATCTGTGACCCATGTATTTTCAGGAAAGATACTAGGATGGGAAGAAATAAATGTTTGTTTTTTTGTGATTTCAAAAGCTATTTGGATTTTCATGAGTATATATCATATTTTTATTTTTTTAACTTATTTTTTTTTAATGTTTTATTTATTCCTAGGAGAGAGAGAGAGAGACAGTGTGAGCAGGGGAGGGTCAGAGAGAGAGGGAGTCACAGACTGAAACAGGCTCCAGGCTCTGAGCTGGCAGTCAACACAGAGCCCGACGTGGGGCTCGAACCCACGAACCGCAGATCATTACCTAAGCGAAAGTCAGACGCTTAAACGACCAAGCCACCCAGGCGCCCTTATCATATTTTTAAATTAAAATCATGGAAAATAGGAAAAAATACAAAAGAATAAAACACATCAGTGGTCGGTAGAATTTCTCATGTGAAATGATAGCCTGATAGACGCAAACTTGTAGAGTTCCTTATATTTGTCTCCAACTGAATTTCTTTACTTAAGAAATTCCCAACAGCTGCAAATACAGATGTCACATTTACACTTGATATGTGAAATGACAACCACCTTTGTGGAAGGTGTGGAAACAGGAAGCCATGAAGTCTGTATCTGTAGGTGATATCTGTAGGCAGCCAAGGTTCCAAACCACTACCCCAGATACCCTTTAGACATCTCTCTTTTTCTACACCTTTCATTTTGTATTGCGACAGTTTATTATGTGGCAAAGGGAAACAAGTAAGTCATAGCCCCACCATTTTCAGGATCTAATTTAATCGTGGGCAACTGTCCAGCTATGTAGAAACTTATTTCTAAGATAAAGAGAACATCATTTCCTTTTTCACTCAAGCAACTTTCCTGTCCCCAATTTCTTCAGCATATTTTCCCCCAAAGACCAACTCCATTTTTTTACCTCTTAATTTTTGGATGAAAAAGGTGTTATGGTGTTGCCCAAACACTGGTATTTCTCAGGAAGCCTGCTCTATTAGTTCTTAACAGAGAAAATCACTCTTATGGGTATTACTATTGCTATTGGCCTGTTATTATTGGTGTGAATGTGGAGGCTGGGAATGGCACTGGAATTTATTTACAAAGTAAGTTCTCTTGCTTGTTAAGATGCTCATGATTATTCCTCACTCACCTAATTTCAATATAGCCCCAATAAAGTTTCTGCTTTATGGTTTATATTCCCAAGAATAATTTAAACTTTTCTGTGAATCAAAGAATGATGTTAAAAGGATAGAATCGAAGAGTGGGGTTTACAATGAAGTATGGGTGATGCATATCTTACTCATTTGAGCAGAACCTGCAGAACCCACACACTACAAGAGCTATGTGGCAGCCAGTTCTATGTGCATGGTCTTTCACAGCCATGTGTAAAGCAATAGAATGCAGTATTTAAGTAGCACTGATAACATTTATAGAGAGTTTGCCTTGGGACTTGCACTGTTTTTAGGTGCTGGGTTTTAGTGCTAGAGAGATCTAGGTTCTAAATTCTAGCCAACTATTTGCTAGCTATGTGACTTACTGGGGCAGATTTCTAACGTCACCCATCTTCTGTTTTTTTTTAAAATAGACATTTATAAGTATTAGCCTCACAGGATTTCTGTATGGATTTAATACATGATGTATTTAAAGTGTTTAGCATAGCATCCTGCACAAAGTAAACATTTGCTGGTATTTTAATTACTTCTTATAGACTGGCTTCAGTATGTTTTCTTGGTATTCTAGTTTATGAGTCAGAAAAATCCCGCTAATTTGCTTCACTTTGGTCAAAGGATATGTTAATAGATTTCCATTTTCACACCTTCTTTAAAGCAATTATGTTTACCTTCGATTTCTTCCATTTCCCCAGTTCATTATATATTCCTTACTGGCTTTGGAATCATTAAACCTGACACAAAGGTGATGAAATTTCCATTTAAAATGGAAAGAGCCATGTAACTTTTTAAGTGGCTTAAAAAAAATAAAGCTTTCAATTTTATTACGCCAAACACAAAAGAATTACTTCTATTTACTGTTTTTGATGATAGCTATGTTGCACAGACTTGTATTGTATAATTAGTTCATCCTCAATCTCTGCTTCATATTAAAAAGTAATGCATATATATGCATATAATGCATGTATTCATATATATACTTGTTTACTGATTGATATATATATATAGTAATACATATATATAGCATATAATGCATGTATTCATATATATATATGAATTTGTTTATTGATTGATTTTTCAGTGAAGGCACATCCATACACAAGTATAGCAGATGAGAGGAGATTACTCTCAACCCAAGATCCCTGATGTCCCTGCCAGAGTGGGCTATATAGGCAGAGTAAGTGGCTACTTTCATTGAGTGAATCAGAGAATACTATTTAGCCTAAAGATACCATCTCATGTTGGGCTTTCTAAGGTCACTGAATGTAAAACTACTTTTTAGAAAGGTGTCACAGAAAGAGAAGTGAAAATAATAAGAAGGCGAAAATGTTTCCAGAACATCAAGATCTGAAAACTTTGACACCTTCAAATTTAATATTTTTTTTGAGAACACACATCTTTTAGGGTCAGAAGGTGTACTTATGGTTTGAAGTAAGGACTGAAATAAAAGAGATGTGATGGATGATAAAGGAGAGAATTTTCTGAAAAAAATACTCTCTGGTTAAAATTACTGCTCCCTCTTCACTTTCATATGAACCATGAAAAGGGTGCAGGATGGGGTGGAGGAGCATGACCTACAGGAAATACATATTTACAAACTATATTCTCTTCTATTTGAATTAAGATACTGTGGTCTCTCTGTGGCCTTCATTGACCTTATCACAGTGATTTATATGCCCAGAAGCTAAGGCATCTTGTAGCTCAGTAAGGTTTGGGGCACTTGCGAAGTTTATTTTTATAAATCTGAAGGCTAATTACATGGTGATGTGGATGGCTGAGTTAGAACTGATGGTGTCTATTCCATGTAATCCTTATCACCACTCAAGTGAAGCCAGGCTAGGTGTTAGGAATATTTTCACTCAATTTATCTGTTTGTGAGGATGAGTGTGGGATCCTAAAGGCAGATTTCAAGCTCTTATTATTTCAGAAACTTTTGCAACCTAATAGGACACCAGGCTACACACAGGCAAAATCATGCTCATAGGAGGTGCTAAATATACCTTTGTTTAATGAATGAATGAATGAATGAATAAATGCCCTTGCTAGTTAGTTCAATGGGATGTTGTGTAATATATTATAATTATGGCATAATTCCAGTCAGTATGCATTATAGAATCATGATAAAGACCAAGATTATATGAGGCAGAGAAGGTGGTTGACCTATTTCCTCCAATCTGAGGCTCTGAAGTAGTGCATCTATTAAAATCAAGACAAAGATAAAGTTCTCTAAAATAATTGTCTTTATAAATAATATCTCACCTTTAGGGTTCATACATTTGAATCTTTAGAATTCATGAGTATTTTCTTCAAACAGTTTCATTCACCTTCTAATTTCAAGAATGTGCTCAATCATATATTTAGATAAATATTAAAAATATTATTTATATATGTGGCTCATGATAATCAGCATAGAAAATTATACTGCTGAAATTATAGTTTTAACAAGGAAGAGGAAATATATGAGAAGATAATGGTTGAGTATTTGGTCACACAAAGAGTACTCGAATATTCCCCTGCACAAAGATGGGAACCCTGTTTACTAAGGGCTCAGACTTTATCAGCCATTCCATAATAGATGTACAGGTTTAAATGGATTAATAATAGCACACTAATTCTAACTGATCGATAATGAATGCTGACAGTTTCATATTTGGAATGATTCTGAAGTCACATGTGGGTGTATCCTGAATGTCAATTATGACTGATTAATTAATGGGAAAATGGCAGCCTAAGACAGTATTTGCCATCTGTAATTACCTTGCTTTCTCAGGGATGAATATGCAGTGTTAACAAAAAGATGAAACGACCGACAATGCAGTTGAAATAGTTAGAAAGGACAACATAGGGAGGCCCAGTCTATTTTTCTGTCACTGTCGACCTGTGTGCATCTCCTCGGCAAACAACAATGTTGCGGATGACACCAGCCCCAGCAGGAAGAGGTATTCTCTGTGATGAGCTGGCAGCAGAGCAGCAGTGATCGCTACATTTTTACTTTTACTTTTGTATTCAATTGCACAACCTGAGGACAGGGATTCAGCCTTTTATCTGGATGTGTATTGGGGTTTACTATGTGAAATGTCTTCATTATTCACAAATAACCTTTCCCTTGAATATAGAAACCGTCACCCTCGGTAAAACATAGCAGTCCAAAGAGATCAATATTCAGACTACTTTCCAGATGTTGTAAAGAAATGAGTAAGTTCCCAGAATGCTCTGGACTAATTTCACTGTGAGATGTAAAAAGAATAATTTTTTTTTCTTACCCCAGCCAGCAATCTATTAAAGCTCTGAAGCATAAGGCCAGGTATTTCTTCCACAGTGGTTTTTGTCCTATTGACTATATTGTATGTGCTATTCTTATTCAAGGCAATGATTGAGCCTCATTTAACCAGCCAACCAATTTTCTCTATGCAACCTTGAAACTGCTAATACCTGATGGTGAATTTTATACCACTGGCAGGATATTTTCTTTTATATATTTAAAAAATTGCTATAAATCTGTAAAGTATGTGGCAATTATAGCTTAGTGAGGGAAATTATCTTTTCTTTTTCTCTGTCTTTACAATATACTGCACCTTCTTTGTAGGCAGAAGTGTCGGTCTGTCCTCTGGTACCATCACACTATGCCAGAGTTCCAGTGACAGTGCCAACAAAGGTCTCAGTTGATTCGTCTAGTTGACAGTTATTAAAATCTGGAGAGGTTATGTTATTCTTAGCCTCCTATATAACAGAGTTAAATTTAATTGTAAACTAAGAATAATCTGCAATTATACTTGACCTATTTAGTAGCAAAACAGATTGTTAAATCAAATGTTCATTCAATGCTATGCCCACTGTTAACCTAAATCTTACCACTCAGCCTTTCTTTTCAAGGAAGGAGGGAGAAGAAAGAATAAAGAAAGTTTGATGTGTGTGTGTGTGTGTATTTGTGATGAATAAAATATTATGTTACATATTAGCACTTATATATATCCCAGTACTTGGAATGTCCCTAAAAATTATCAATGGCGATTACAGATTTTTACATCTTAGAAAAAGCAAAATCAGAATGTTTAAGTGCTTTTATCCAGTGTCTCACAGTTACTAAATACCCAAGATTCTACTTTGTGCAATACCGTTACTAGAGTCCAACTACAAAACAAACAAACAAAAACCTGACAGCAACAACAACAGCAACAACAACAAGAAACCCTCTGATTCTCTTGCAGAGACACCCTAGAGTGCTCTGATTAAATACTTTAGATAAATACTGGGGTTTGCTGATCTTCTTTGTTGTTGTTATTAGTCTAACCTGTGGTTTCTTGATCACACTAGTCAGGAAGATAACAAAGAGAGAGTCTGGGTTCAATAGCCATAGAGAGTGAATGTACTTAGCCTCTTGTGCTAGGTCTCTGGACTGTCACTGTGGTACTGGGGCCCTTACCTTCCTTTGTGTTCCTATTTCCTGTTTACCTCTTCTCCTCGCCGGTACTATCCAGGTGCTAGAGCCTTGTTTTTCACTACTTAGGTTCTGCTGCAGAATGATATGACTTCACTGATTATCACCACTCATGGCCATAATGTTCCCCAATCAAGTCATAGCCAACATTGTTCCTGCCTCCTGGCCCAAACCTCGCTAGAGTTCAACCTTGTCATCTTACTTACCTTTGTTGTTCTCTCTCCATCTGGCTCTGCTCGTCCATTTTACGAGCTCCTTCAGAGCTGCAGAAATGCTCACAGAAGTGAGAGTATTCTCTCCCTCCTGAATCCTCTAACCAAGATTCAAAACAGCCTTTCTCTTTCTCTTTTCCACAAATAATATATTAAGGTTGGTCTCTCACTTTTGAGTAACCATTGCTGGATAAAGTTTCAACACATCTCAACATAGTTGAGAACATTAAATTAGTACCATACACTGTCTCCAACAAATTCTTCCTCTTCTGGTCCAATGTTGAAGCCCTTCTGATCTTTCTCCTGGGATGCCTTTAATATACTTTCTGGACACTAACTTTAATGAGTAGAAAGAGATTTGTACCCCAAGTTCTGTTTCAGAAACCTTTGTCCAGAGACTCACTCAAATTCCTGACATGATTCTTCATAATTTTTTTCTTAAATACCCATTTAATGTTTATGTACAAAGAGCTCCTATTGTATTATCTGACTTCTCAGCATCCGTTTAGGGAGTATTCAATTACAATTCCATCTGGGGGTCTCTCAATGTTCATTCTGGCTACAGTGAAATAGACCCAGTGTTATTTGGCTATATCTTGGTACTGTCTACATTACTATAATTGTTTGATTCAACGAGTAACTACATTCACATCCTATAGTAACACAGTGGTGGCTCACCTTAGCAGTCACAAATAATCACATGATTGAGTACATCTGAAGTGGCCCTTTAAATGAGTTTGCTAAGTAAGAATTTTGTGGGATTATGGGAAAGGTCAAAGTAAGGGTTCTTTCAAGGGTAGCTATTCAGTATGTGTGTCATAATGGTGAGATAGAGCTTAGAAGAGGATCATATCAAAGAATCCAGCCAAGGATATAAATAGCATGCAGGATGGGGCACCTGGGTGGCTCAGTCTGCTAAGTGTCTGACGGGCTCAGGTCATGATCTGGTTCATGAGTTTAAGCCTTGCATAGGGCTCTGTGCTGAAGACTCAGAGCCTGGAGCCTGCTTTGATTCTGTGTCTCCCTCTCTCTCTGCTCCTCCCCCATTTGCACTCTGTCTCTCTCTGTCTCAAAAATAAATAAACATTAACTAACAAACAAAAAGAGACTGCAGGAAACAAATAAAGCAAATGCCAAATCTGGACCCCAGTGTGTGATGACTTTTAGGCACGGGATAATACTGCTCTGATGTGGGAATGGTGTAGTGGTGGAAGGACAATGCTGATTTTAATTAAGGCACAAGATGACATTTTATGTTCTATTGGAAAAAAACTCAGAACTCTGAGGTTGCTTCAAGCTCCCTGGGTACTCTTCCTCCTCTTTTTCCCCTGCTATTCCTTCTGTTAGTTTTCTTTTCTAAGATTTTCTCAGTTTGGCTTATCTTTTGCTATGACTGTGGGTTAGATCTCACCTGGAACTCCCAAATGGGTTCATTAATGTACTGTCACTTTATTTACTTATTTTTAATTGTTTTTGCATGTGCAAAGATGAGGTCAGAGTCCAGTATGATCTGGATTAAAACTTTTTAATGACTATTCCCTAACAGTGGTTCTCTTACCATGCCATAGAGAAGGCATGATCCCAGCCCATAGAGGTAATATGAGCCTAACTGTCCTTGTCCATACTTCTTGGATGCAACATCATGTATACCTGTCTGTGATTCTGGTTGTTGCTCTCCTGTCCTGAGTTGGTAGGAACATGAGTGACAGCAGACAAGCCCTAACAAAACAGGGTTGAATGTCAGTGATATGTACCTCTCCTCTTTTTTGTCCAACCTCTGCTGAGAATGTCCACTATGCCCACCACCTTCAGACTCAGCTCCACTTCTGGCAAACTTAGTTCAGCTTTTTCTCTACTCAGATTCTTACTTGACAAATGAGCTTGGCTGTGTGCTTGCATGTTAATCCTTTGTTATGCCAGTAACTTCAAGTAATGATACACTCAAACTACTTGGGAAAGCCCAAAGCCTCTCTTAGGAGTAGGAGAAGGAAGAATACCCTGGATCATTCTTGGGTTAAAAGCTAATATAATCCGGGGCACCTGGATGGCTCAGTCAGTTGAATGTCCGACTTCAGCTCAGGTCATGATCTCAAGGTTCGTGGGTTCGAGTCCCACATCGGGCTCTGTGCTGACAGCTCAGAGCCTGAAGCCTGTTTCAGATTCTGTGTCTTCTTCTCTCTCTGACCCTCCCCTGCTCACGCTGTATCTCTCTCTCTCAGAAATAAATACAAACATTTAAAAAAAATTTTAAAAACAATATAATCCATAACAACACAGAAGACTGAAGATGACTGAAGAAACAGAAAGATTTGAATTCAAAGATTGCTTTTCTACTTCCTCACAGAAAGAAACTTAGGTTGGGGTTATGTGAACTTCATTTTCCTCTTTGTATTTACAGAAATGCATGCATGTCTATAGGGCTATTGTAAAGACTGCTTATAACAATGTAATGAAAGTGCTGAGTACAGGCCTGGCACAGGTAAGCACTCTTTAACTCAAAGTCATCATTATGACAAAGATTAATAGTTAAAAGCATCACTTTTCAGGTCATGGTGTCTCTCTGAATGTTTGCTCTTCTTTTGCAAGTATCTCTGTTGAATGGTGGTTACTCCTCATGGTTAGTGTAGTCTGACCAGTGAGGCTTTCTCTTTCCTGGAGGGTTACTAGTTTTAGGGGTAATTGAACTCTTGTTTACCCATGCAAGACAGTCTCTTCATTTCCCTTCTGGTGGGATTTTTCCCTCAGGCTCTTCTTTCACTGTCTATCCTTTCCAAAGAAGAAATAAGACTAGAATGGCCATGAACAGGTGCTAGTATAGATGGAAAGACTAGAGAATTGCTCATCCTGGTTTTCAGGCAAATATCTCTCTGGATTCAGAAAGATTTATAAGAACTATAAAGTTTTACATAGCTTATTAAACTACACTGAGCTTGCACTAGGTCACACAATTGTCATTTTAAGCCAAATGTCTCAGCACAATGGTTATCAGAGGGTTGCTTTGTGTTCTCTCATTGAACTCTCTTTGGATTGGGTGAGGCCATTGTATATATTGCAACAAAAATTCAGAGATTTGGAAACTTGTCCAGATATAATTCCAACTGTCCATGATCAACAATGAAAAGTTGTCATTGAGCAAACTAAATGACAGTCAGTTAAGTATTTTGCAAGTTACCTGATCACTGGAAGTTAATATGTTCTAAATTAAAAATCAAAGCAGACATCCATCATTGTCACAAGTTATGATTTTCACAGTTGTGGTTGTCTTTTTGGGAGGCCTTTTTAAAATAAGTTCCTATTAGGTTAAAACATTTGGATTTTGTTTAAATTGAATCTCTTTTGGGGAAATTAATAGGCATTATCTAAGAAGGTCTTAGAAAAAGAAAAAAAAGAAGAAGAAGAAGCACTTAAAGCTTAGCATATGGTTTGAGATCCAGGAGGGAGAAAATCATTACCAGGGCACATAGAAAACACCAACTAAATTAAGGTTACCACCTGCCTAGTTTCAATGAGGATATATCAGAATGAAAGGTTTGTGTCCAGTGTCTTGATTGACTTTATTTCTGAACTGGTCTGCTCCTTTGAGACTTGAAACCTTAAATTTCTCTATGTCATTCAATTACTCTCTATATTCATCACCATGCCTAAATGCAAAGAATCTGATAATTTCTCTATAGGACTGTTATAATAAGATTCTAATAGGACATCTATCTACATCTTGTTCCTTCTCATCTATCTATCATATTCTTTGCAGAGCAATCTTTCTAAACTGCATACATGATCATGTTAGTCTCTGTTTAAATGATTTGATAATCCCAAATTTTCTTCATAAAACATTTCTAAGCCTTTTGAAATGTTGATATAAGGCCTTCTTTATGGCCTGCCCCTTTCTCACATGCTCCTATAAGCCAGACATGCCAGATTATTTGTTGTTCATCACAGCCAACATGCAATGCTCTTGCTATTTGCTCTTAATCAAATGTCACTCTTCCTTTCTTCATAAACTTCTAGTAATTCCTTAGACCATTAGGCTAGATGAGGGCAGTGACAATGTGGGTCTAACTTACTTTCATATTTCTAGTACTTATTGTAATGACTGATGTATAGTGAGCAGTCAATATTTTTTTTTCCCTGAGTCAATGACAAATTACTCAGTTTTAACATAACAAACTCCACGATATTTTCCTTACGCTATATACTTAATTTTTTTAACGTTTATTATTTTTGAGAAACAGAGAGAGAGAGAGAGCACAAACAGGGGAGGGGCAGAGAGAGAGGGAGACACAGAATCCAAATTAGGGTTCAGGCTCTGAGCTGTTAGCACAGAACACAGTGTGGGGCTCGAACCCATGAACCAAGCAGGCTCCAGGCTCTAAGCTGTCAGTCAGCACAGAGCACAATGCAGGGGTTAAACTCAGGAACTGTGAGATTATGACCTGAGCCAAAGGTGGATGCTTAAGCAACTGAGGCACCCAGGTATCCTTTTTATGCTATGTACTTTTAACTCAGTATTTTCATAAAAATTAACAAATGTCTTTATGTACTGACTATAACTTCGACTTGATTGCATACCAGCTCTCTAGATCATGAGCTCCTTGAAGATTATTTCTGTACCCTAATTTCTGGCATGTGACTTGTTGTTAGTTCAAACTTTCTTATTCCTTGTTTTGTCTTTGATGTTTTTAGTCCTATGAAAGTTCAGGAGAACAAGAGTTAGAAGAGTTTTAGCTATACTTTGCAAAGTAGACTTTATAGATAAGAAGAACTAGAGAGATGGTTTAGTAATGAAGTGCTAGAGCAGCCTGGGGCAGTAATTGAAGTCAGGAAATGTGCCAAAACAAGTCTGATCAGGAATCAAAGGGTCAAAGAATGGATCCTTACTTGCATAAGCTTATGCATGTGTCTGTGAAACCTGGCATGTATTATTCCAGATGCTAGGAAACAGCTGTGAGAGGCAGATAAAAATCTCTGCCACGTTGTAGCTGATATTCACACGCCTCTACAAGTCCCTTAAGCCACTAGGCTATAAGAGGGCAATAATAGTGTGGGAAGCCTGGGAAAGATTGATGATAAAAATAAATAAATAAGTAAACAATGTAGAGTGTCACACGGTAAAGTAAAAAAAAGAAAGAGAGAGAGGAAAAGAAAAAAGGAGAGGAAGGAAGAAAGGTAGGTGGGAAGGAAGGAAGGAAGGAAGGAAGGAAGGAAGGAAGGAAGGAAGGAAGGAAGGAAAAAAGAAAGGAAAGAAAAGGATGAGAAGAAATGAAAAGAAACAAAATAAAACCACAGCCAGAGGGAGATGTGTTGTCAGAGCAAGGGGTTGATTTTTTTCTTTAATATGGTCAGGAATTTCTTTCTTAGAAGGGGACACATGACTAAAGAACTGAAGGAGAGGGATGTTATTCAGAGTAGTGATAGTCAATGCTTCATTTAAAAAAAAACAAAAAAAAAACACTATGAAATCCTAATTAGATAAACCAACCAGACATTAGTCCTTGCTTTCGTGGCACATTCAGCCAGGGTGGGTAAGGTACTCTGTTCCACATGATCCTGGAGGCTGATGGCAGTTCCATCTAGTTTGGGCTACACAGAAGCACACAACCTTGGATGCTTCTGCACTGTGGGAAGAGAGGTGAGAAAGTCATAAGTCATCTTTTAAATCCTTTTGCCCAAGGGTCATTCTTATCTCTTGCTCACAGCCTACTGGGCAGAACGAATCACATGGCTCATCAATCCTACACTAAAAAGGCGATCAGGAAGAACTTGATATAAATATATTCATTTCCTATGACTCTTGTAACAAATTACCACAAACTTATTGGATTAAAGCAACACAAATTTATTGTATTACAGTTGCGATGTCAGAAGTCCTAAAATGGATGTTGGTAACTGTATTTTTTCTTGAGCCTCAGGGGAACAATTCATTTCCTTGACTTTTCCAGCTTCTATAGGCTCTTCTCATTCCTCCGCTTATGGCTTGCTATCATAGTGTATTCTCTCCCTCTGCTTTCCTCATCCTATTGCCTTTTATCCAACGTTGACTCTCTTGCCTCCCTTTTATAAAGATCCTTATGATTATAGATGGGCCCTCCTGGATAATCCAGAATACTCTCTTCATCTCAAATCTTTAAATCACTCATTCTAACGAAGTCTTTTTTGTCATTATAGGTAAGATATATATAAGTTCTGTGGTGCCTTGGGGGAGTGACATTATTCTGTCTTCCACACTTTATATAAGTTAAACATAATCTCTATTGCTGAGATTCAGCTGTGTGCTGATTTAGATCAAAGACATTGTAGAGAAAAGAGCAACACATAAACATTCTCTGTGTTGGGAATACATTCAGGGCTCAGCAAGGAGGCCTATATGGGTGAAATGAGCAAAGGCGGGAGTAGTAAGAGATAAAGTCAGAGATAAATGTGGAGTAGGTGGGAGAAGATCGTAAAGGGTCTTTTTTGTAGGCCACAATGAAGATTTGGGCCTTTATGCTAAGTGAGTTGGGAAGCCATACGAAGGTATTGATCAGGTATGGAACATAATTTGAGACTTGACTGTAGAGTTAAAATAAAATGTCAGCAGTGGCAAACCAAAATGAGTCAAAGACAGAAGAATATTGGAAATGATAAGTGGAGCAAGGCAGAGCTCACCAGTCCCAGATATAATTCAACTAATTCTGTTGACTATGTTGGCTGACTTTTACTATAATTCAGGTTTCTCGTAGGAGCCTAGCAGGTTCTGGCAGCAAAGGAATTGTTTATGTAAGGACATAAATAGTCCATCTGCCAAGCTACAACACTGGGTCATGCTTCTTCCCAAACTTTTGGTTACAATAATTATATATCCATAGTGACTTACAACAAAATGTTTATTTATTGTTCTATGTACATTCAATGTATATTTAGTGTAGAATGTAGGTGAAGAAAGGTTAAAGCAACTGTCAGAGGAAGGACTTTGTGGGTGTATATATTATAATATATTTACTCACTAGAATCTAACTAATTAGAGGTCACAACCAGGATTTCCTCCCTTTTTAACCTGAAACTTAATCAACAGAGAAAGTAAGCTAGAGGAATGTAAATACCTTCACTCAAAAAGGCCAATTTCTCGGGTATGATAATATTGAGCACATAAAAGTTGTGAATTACTGTGCTAAGCAATAAATGAATGAGGGGTAGTCATGTCATCGTATTTTGTGGATGAGGAAACTGAGTTCATAGAGGTTAAGAAATATTCTCACATCTGATATCAATTATAGCAAGTAAGTTGTACAACTAGGATACACAATACACAGAATGACTCCAAAACCCATCTTTTGACCAATGCATACCTTCCATTATTTATGATTTGTTCCCATTCCAAATGTACACAGCTATTTTCCAAATAGCTTAGCAATTATCAAACTAGTTTTCCAATGAACAAAATTAATTATCAAATCAATTAATTACTAATTTTGCAATTATCGGCTATTTGATGCTCACATATCCTAAACTTGTGGAATAGGATTCAATTAATAAAGACCATTATAATCTTTGATATAAATACTTAAGACTGAAAAGTAAGTCCTATATTTTATGAAGCTATCTGGTAAACTGTATTGAAAACATAAAGTGATTTCTGATTAAAACATTGAAACTTCCTATCCATAATTTTGTCTAAGTCTTTTTTGAAAACGTTTTTCTTCTTGGGCTTTTCAACCTTAATGGGGTAGCAAGCATCCTAATTTTGCTTCTTACTGTATAAAATACTTGATTTATTTGACCTAATTTTAAAATCATTCTGGTATCTTGGGATTTTTGTGATGGAGCTTATGCTGTATCTCCTTTTCTCTTTCTTGATGTTATTCAATTAATCATATGCCCCCTGGACTTCTTATTTTTGGAACTCAGATGTCCATTTTTTTAATCAAGTATTGGCATTTAATATATATATCCATCTATATGTATATATAATATAGATATACATATATGGAAATGTTATAAAATATAAATATTATAGGTCATTATGTATGATTGTATACATATAAATACTATGGAACCTTGCAATCTCATATAGTATGATTAATATGCTTAGAATCATCATAAAGACACACACATGTGCACAGACAAAAACATACCTTAACATTGCCATTATATAGTGCAGTAAAATGTATTTTTGAGAATAAGATCTTTAATGTAATAAAATGGATTTTGTACAAGAGAAGTGGCCCTTGCTAAGAAAAGGGCCAAGAAAATCCTTGCTAAGCTAAGGATTTAAAAACCATTTTGGATGTGTGTGTGTGTGTGTGTGTGTGTGTGTGTGTGTGTGTATGTGTGTGATGCACACACATGCTCCTTTACACCATTTTATTTGGGGTAAGATTTAGGAAATAAAACATTATTTTTGATTTCTACAATAATGGGGAGTCTAATGAGGAAAAGAAAGCATATAATTCTTTTAAAATCAGAAAAAATTTCAATAATTTTTATTAAAATATTTTTAAAAATTTAACATTTTTTCAGGATAAAAATACAGCATCTGTCTTCTATTACACAGAACTCTTATCACCATCTTCATAGAGCAGCACATATTCTAAACTAGTTCTTGCTTTTGGTTTTGCTTTTCAGGTATGTCCTGTCTCAGTTTCTGTGTCCCCTTCTGACAACAGTTAAATCATAGACATGCCTCTTTTCTGAATTCCTTTCTATGATATATGGAATTTAAAGAAGCGATTGTATCCTGTGCTGAGGTCAGTAGTCAGTTGCTTATTTGAGTCAGAGTCCTGTTCTTTGGATATTTTAGATTTTTGAGCAAAGGAAGAAGGTCAGATCAGTGATAGGGCATCACATGACATTCACCATATGACCATTCTGTCTCCCTTTCATGGGCAGCACAAAAGCATGTGGATATGGATTCACTGATTGTACAGCAATGAAAAGAAGAGGGATGACACAAGGAAAGAGCTTTTGCTGAAGCTAGGTGCATGGTCTGAACATTTATGTCAGAAATTTTGTCCCCAAATTCACATGCTGAAGTTCTAACTCCCAAAGGTAATGGTACAAGTAGGTTTGGCCTTTGGGAGGTGATCACGTAATGAAGGTAGAATTAGACCACGAGGGTGGTCATGGATGGAATCAGTGCTCTTCTAAAAGAGGTCCCACAGAGCTCCCTAGCTCCTTCCACCATGGGAGGACCATCAGAAGTCTGCAAGCCAGAAAAGGGTCTTCATTAAGTATGCTGGCACCCTGAACTCGGATTCAAGCATCCAGAATTGTGAGCACAAATTTCTACGGTTTATGAACTACCAAGTCTGTGCCATTGTATTATAGTAGCCTGCAAGGATTAACACACTAGCAAAAACAGTTTCTTTAGGGTTTATATTAATATATTTTCTCTTGTTGAAAGAGCAGGTGGTTACTTTTCCTTTCAGCAATTCAACATTGAGTAGAAGGGAATGGTCCAACGTCAAATATATCAGAACCAACAAAGAGCTACACCCAAACTACCTCTCAGTATTCAGGATGTGAGAAATATGGAAAACCTCTCCGTATTTAGGATGTGGACACTGAAATGAAAGGAAATGATTTGTCAGGTTCACAGAGGGAGAAATCAGATGCCCCTAGTATGGAACTGAGTGACAGAAAGGGTAGGTTGAGAAACAAAAGTAAAGAAATTCCATGCACTGAATTAACTGTGCAAAGCCCACAGTTGAAGATGAATAAAGTCATGATGAAAAGCACAAGAAAATTTCTATATCTAAACTAAAGCCCTATTTTGCAAATATATTAGAGAAAATTTAAAATGAGCAAGATAAGAAAGTGAAAGACAAAGACAATTACTGAGTACTCATAACTTGTAAGAAAATTATACGGCAGAGTAAACACAAAGGTCTTACGAAATGTGTAGCTATACATCTATAATTTGTACAGGAAGTTGAATGATTTGGTAGATCATAAAAAGTTAGTTACATAGTAACTTATCTTTTAGAGTATGAATATGAGATGGGGGTAATGTATATAATATTAAACTGTATATCTATATGTAGTCAAGTTTCTCCAGAAAAACAGAACAAATAGGATGTGTGTGCTTGTTTAAGAGATTTGTGTGTGTGTGTGTGTGTGTGTGTGTGTGTGAGTATAAAGAGATTTATTTATTTAGTTATGTATTTATTTTTAAATTTTATTCAAATCCAAGTTAGTTAACATATAGTGTAATAATAGTTTCAGGAGTAGACTTTAGTGATTCATCACTTATGTATAACATCCAGTGCTCATCCCAACAAGTACTCTCCTTAATGCCCATGTAGCTCATCCCCCCACTCAATCCTCAATTTGTTCTCTGTATTTGTCTTTTACTGTATGTTTCCCTCTCTGTTTTTATCTTCTTTTTCCTTCCCTTCCCCTATGACCATGTTTCTTAAATTCCACCAGTGAAATCACATGGTATTTGTCTTCTCTACTTATTTTACCTAGCATAATACACCCTAGTTCCTCCCACATTGTTGTCAATGGCAAGATTTCATTCTTTTTGATGACCGAGTAATATTCTCTTATTTTCTCGGTGATGAAATTTTAATTTATTTTCCTACCTAGATGATTGCTTTGTCTTGAACTTGTTTGGAATTTAATACACCCACACCTCCATAAAAATGAAACTCTGTACACCTCCAACAGATGATCCAACTGTTGGCAGAATTACATTGATAATCTGTTTTTGTTTTTGCTTTTTTCAAATTAAACAATACTCCATTTACCCTTAGTTGTACTAAGTATAGTGTAGGGGGAAATTACAAACACTGAACCCTAAGGGATTGAGAAAAATTTGGAAAAATTTAATGTCTGCTTGAAGAAAAGGCTGATAATGAACTCTCTTAGTACTTAGCATTGTGGACTATTCATTTGGCACTTAGTATACAGAAATATAGCAATGTTTGTATTGCTATATATATACTTACATGCATCAGCTGTCTAGACAAGTAGATTGTAAGGTCCTTAAAGAAAGAGAATATATTTCACTTTAAATACCCATATATGTCAGCATTGCCCACATTTAGAAGATAAGTAAATATATATTCTATATAAGTAATATATATATTCTATATACTTCATACATCTTTAATTTTAAGATACTTAGAAGCTAAATAAGATAGGTAGGTAGGTAGGTATATAGATAGGTAGATAGACACAGCTACTTTTAGAAAGTATGCCTTTTATAATTTATTTGAAAATGTGGTGAAATGGACATTCTAGGAAATTCTCTACTTCAGATATTGAAATATGCTGAAAGACTACCTCAAAGCAGTTGTAAGGAAATTTACAATGACCAGAAAAGAAGCAGAAGATGAAATAAGAACAGAAGTGAGAGCTGAGGTGGCGAGGGCACCTGGGGTGGAGTGGGGCTTCTGTGCATTGATGTCAAAACTTTATATGTCAGTATTTAAGGAAAACATGCCTTGGAAAGTGGGAAATGAAACTTCTGCATTAAGCAAGAGTCCGTGAAGGATGTACAGCCTCAGTAACAATGAAAGAAGGAGAAAACAAGTAAATTAATCTGTATCAAACTGGAGAAAAGTGGAGCTCTTGGGTGGCTTAGTCGGTTGAGTATCTGGCTCTTGATTTTGGCTCAGGCCATGATCCTAGGCTTGTAGGATGGAGTCCTGCATTGGGCTCAGTGCTGAGTGTGAAGCCTATTTGGGATTCTCTATCTCCCTCTGTTCTTCCCCTCTGCTGCTTGCTCTTGGTCTCTCTGTATCTCTTTCTCTCTCCCTCTCTCTCTCTTCCTCTCTCAAAAACAAAACAAAACAAAAAACAAAACACTGGAGAAAATTAAATGAGTCTCTTATAAAACTTTGATTTTAAAAGTTTCTCTATTACAGGCTTTGCACTCAAATTTGTATTATCTATGGAGAGAAAATCCTCCAAGATAAAAATTTTAGTTGTGTCCTGGGGAACTAACAAATTCTGCCTTTATTTTTGTAAATATATTAAGAAATATTTTTAGTATAATATATCTCTTAAAATCAATATACAGGTCATTGCATTCTGATTTATTTTATGCTTTTTAAAACAGCTAAACTTCAAATGTATAGGCAAGTCAAAAATAAAAAATATAGAAGAAGGAATGCCACTGGCATATTAAACAACAACAAAAAAGGTAGTGTTAATATATTGATAATAGATGAACAGACTTTTTGACAATAAAGATCTATGAGGATAAAAGTGATCAATACATAATTATAAAAAACCAAATAACTAAGAAAACACAAGACTTCTAAACTATTATATGTCCAATTACATAACATCAAAATTTATAAAGCAAAAATACATGTAATTGTAAGGAGAAATTTCAAGGAAAAAATCATCATGTCCATCATCACAACAGGAAAGAGTTTTCTCAAAAAGAAAATTAAAATGACTGAATAGATAGAAAGATAAAATAAGTATAGATAGAAGTTTTGAGGACCAGAATGACAAACTTGATATAATAGTCATTCTAGCATAAAATACTCCCAAATTAGACTTACGGTTTTTCTTGTAACTTTTATCACAATATTTTTTTAAAAATAGAACATGCAGTATAATATATAACCTCCATAAGTTTCGAGGAACAAGTATAATTCAATTAAGTGTTCAAAAATCAAAATCAAAAGATAATTAAAAAGCTATTTTCCTTGAGAATTATAAAAGTCCCTTCTAAATAACTCTTGGGTTAAGCAATGAATATCACAACAAAAATAAAATTAATTTAATTTACAAAGAAAGAAAACAAAAATACTGTATAACAAAACATATGGCATCCTGCTTAGATAGTACTTTAACAAAATTTTATCTTAACTGGTTATGGAGATAACCATTAAAGGTAAGAAGTCAGGAAAAGAAAAGTAAAACATATAAAAGTAAATAAAGGAAAATAAAACAATTGTAGTTATTAGTTAAATAAAAAGCATTCATAGAATTATGAGGGGAAAAAAGCTACAAGTATGTATTTTTAAATTACTAAGTAAAAAAGCTTCTGCCTATTTGATCAGGAAAAAGAGACACCCTAAATGATCACTATTGTGAAGGTCATATAAGGTTGGAAAAGATCAGTGAAAAATTATGTTACCTTAAAATACACTGATGAGATGAATATTAAAACAAACAAACAAAAAAACTTGAATAGTGCTTGGTAATAAAGTTGGGAAGGGCTTCCAGAATATCCTTTATACCATATCTACAGAAAGTGAATCAGTTTAGAAAAAAACTCAAGGCTCAGACTGTTTCATTGACAGTGCTACAAAATTTCTAGAAGACATAATTCCTGTTCTTTGCAAACTATTGCACTGAGTGAAGTCTTTCCAGTTAGATTTATGAGGCTAGTTTAGTTTCGTACCAAAATCAGACAAGGACACTCTATGTACTCCTCAGAGTACTCCAGAGAAAAAGAACCTTAAGAATATATATCATATATTCATATTTATTTATTCAATAAACAATTTTATTCAATATTTATATTATATTTACATTATTGAATTAAATATTCAATATTAATATATTTATATATATGTAATATTTACTTTTGGTTATTTTTTGATAAGAATGAGAGAGAGAGAGAGAGAAAGAAATTTATTATTAGGAATTAGCTTACAAGTCCCAAGATCTCCTAAGTGAGGTGGCAAGCTGGAGACCAGGCAAGCTGAAGGTGTGGTTTCCATCTGAGGCCAAAGGCCTGAGAACCAGAAGAGCCTCTAGTTGAGTTACCATCAGAAGATAGGCAGGCTTGTGATCCAGGAAGGTCCAGTGCTTCAGTATGAGTGTGAAGGGAGGAAAAAAATCAATGTCTCTGTGTGAAGGCAGTTAGGCAGAAGAAATGTCATCCTACTTGGAGAAAAGCCAGGTTTTTTGTTCTGCTTAGGCCTTCGACTGACTGGATAAGTCCCACCACATTAGGGAAGCAATCTGCTTTACTCGGTCTACCAATTTATATGTTCATTTCATCTAAAAAACTCTCTCACAGAAACACCCTGAATAGAGTTTTACCAACCAACTGAGCACTCTGCAGCAAGTAGACACATAAAATTAACTACCACAATATACCAAGGGATATTAGGAAATAATCCCACTCATGAATACAAATGCAGAAAATGCTATACTAAGTATCATAAAATGAAATCCAACATGTATATGGCTGTATATACATACACATAAATATATACAGCTATATATAACTATATATATTTATGTGTATATATTTTACACATATATAAATATATAACTATATATATTTATGTGTATATATTTTACATTTACCTCATTTATACAGAAAGATTTAACATTAGAGAAGGAAATCTATATTATCATAAATATTCAGAAACATACTGATAATATAGTTATATATAAAATTCTTTAAGGAACTAAATTCAAAGAAATGCACTCATTATGATTATATACATATATATAATTATAGTTAATCAGATATTTTTATCTTTATGGTAAACAAGTTTGCTTTTAAATACAGGGAAAAAGAAGACACTAATAATCACTATTACTGCTTTTTAAAACTTGCACTGAATATACTAGATGTTCCTTCAGTGAGCTGAGGTAAGAAAAATTAAACATATGAAGATTGGAAAGATAGAGAGTCCAATATTATTTTCTATAGACAGAATGATTATTTTCCCTGAAATACCCACTCATAAGGTAATGTAGCAATATTATAGACAATATAATTAGAAAATAAAGTTAGCATGACTGGATGGCTTAGTCAGTTGGGTGACCAATTCTTAATTTTGGCTTAGGTCACGATCTCATGGTTCAAGAGTTTGGGCCTCACATCAGGTTCTGTGCTGATAGTGTGAAGACTGGTTGGTATTCTCTCTCTCCTTATCTCTCTGTCCCTTCCCTCATGCTCATCCTCTCTCTCTCTCAAAATAAATAAATGAAAATAAAAAATAGAAAACAAAATAATATTTTAAAAGAATTGAAAGAATGTGATTAACCCCAAAATTAAAACAATCATGAAATTATCCAACACAAATGTTAGTACTTGTATGCAGAAAATAAACACTGTGAAAGGGGATGGAGATAAAAGGACACATATAACACATTCACGAACAGGATAACTGTATTTAAGAAATGTCAGTTCTTCCTAATTCTCTGTAAATTCATTGTTATTGCAAAAAAAGGAAACTGAAAAGGTAGTTCTAAATGATGTATGGAAAAATAAAAGGTTAATAAAGTAATTTTGAACAAAAACAAAGTGTGTGTCATTTTTATTGGAGATCAAGATTTATTACTGGACAATAGAAATTAAAATAGCATGGTAAGGGAAAATGATAGATACAAATCACCATGACAAAATCAAGAAGAGACATATTATTCTGCACATCTGGAAACAATGCGTAAATCAGCTCATGATGCAGAGGATTAGAGAAAGAAGACTGTTCAACTAGCAGTCCCAGCATAATCGGGGTCCATACAAAGAAATACTAAATTAAGAAACACCATGCACTAAAAATTAAACTATAAAAGTAAAAATAAGCTTCAAAACATAAAAGAATATCTTTAAATATTTGAGGCAAGAAAGGCTTTCTCAAGAAAATAAAGAGCCAAGAACACTTGTAACTTTAATGAAAAAATCATTAATCAAAAGATAACAGAATTGAAAAGATAACTCTCAATGGGGAGAAAATATTTATCATAGATATAAGATTCCAATCCAGAATATATTGAGAATCTACAAATCAATAAGAATCACACACACACACACACACACACACACACACACACATTCACACACCAATAAAACAAAAGCAATTCATAGAAGAAATATGTGGCCAATAAATATTTGTCAAGATTCAGAACTTAAGTAGTAATTTTGGAAATGCAAAATAATCAAATTATTCATGAAAATGAGTATTAATGGAATATAATTTCATTGTAATTGGGTTTAAAAATGTATCTATTCTAAGTGTAAGGGAAAATATAAACCAATATATACTCTTATGTACTGCTGAAGTGAAAGCTGGTACATTTTTTTTCAAGAACAAATTGGCAATATCTAGTAACACTGAAGTTGTATGTGTTATGACCACCAATTCTGTTCTAAGGTACAAAACCTAAAGCCTTCACACACGTTAAAAAACAAAGAAACAAACAAAAAACCTAACTCCCTCTCACCCAAACCTAAAATCTTTGCATGAGGAATATAAAACAATTGCTGTTTATTCTTGTAATGGAATGGTCTAGCATGATTTTATTTTTGCAATATTTTAGGTCTTAATCTGAATGATAAGTTTAGGCCAGCACTGTATTATATTTATTTATTTTTCATATTTTAAATGTTGTATTATATTGTCCTGGGAAAATAGGTAAAAACTATCAGCATTAACAGAAAACTAGGGCTTGTGATATCACCCTGGAGGTGGAATGTCCTGTAGCTGAAGGTCACTGTTGCTTTCCGAGTGGCTGTTCTAAACAACTCTATGTTCTCTGGATTCCAAAAGGTAGAGGAGATAACTCATATAAGAGGTAAAATTCTCATTTAGTCATGTTTATTTTCCTTTCTAAATACTGAAATCTGTCCACTTTCTTCATCTCTGTAAATAATCTACAGCCATCACATTTCACCTGGACAACTGCAAAACCTTCTTAAGTAGTTTCTACGCACCTATTTATGATCCCTTCAAATCTGTTCCCTACATTGCACTGTAGCTGAAGAAATATTTTAGTTTAGGAGCCCATGTTTAGACTATTATAGAATTTTCTTTTGCCATAAAGATAGGTTAAAATTTGTAACTTGATCTCCAAACTTTACATTAACTTGTTTCTGTCTAATTCCTGCTCATTGTCCTCCTGCTACCACCAGTCTTTTAATTTTTAGGATCAGCCATATTCCCTCCTACATGACGGTGTTTGCAAGTGCTGTTCCCTCTAAGCATACTTTCACCCTCTCTTTGCATAGTAAACTTCTTTTTGAAGTTTATTTATTTATTTACTTATTTATTTTGAGAGAGGGAGAGAGACAGAGAGCAGGGGAAGGGTGGACAGGAAGACAGAGAATCCATCCCAAGTAGGCTCTGGGCTGACGTGGGGCTCGAACTCACTAGCTGTGAGATCATGACCTGAGCTGACACCAAGAGTCAGACGCGTAACTGACTGAGCCACCCAGGCACCCCTTGTTTCATAAACTTCTATTAGTGCTTTTCTGAGTTCAAATTCACTGGCTTGGGAAGCCTTCTTTGAATCTCCAGACTATATCTGGTTCCCCTATAATATGTTTTCATGATTCCTTGTTGCTTTTCTTCATAGTACTAATTGCAGATTGTAATAATGAGTAAAATGCATAATTGATCATTTGATTAACATCTCTCTTCCCCCACCATGTTGAGGTCCTGCATAAATAACCAGTATGTCTGCTGTGCCCCTCTTGGTGGTCCCATTACCTAGTACAGTACTGACACAGAACTGGTGCTCATTGCATATTTTCTGCATAAGGGATAGAATGGTATTCATGAGAATTTTATTGAGAGGGAGCCTTAAATTTTTTAAGAAGAAAAAATTAGACAAATTTTATAAGTGTTTATTTGTGGAAGTGAGTCTTCTACAAGTGCCTGAAAATAGAGGATATTTCTTCGGAGGAGAAAAAGATGAAGAACTAGGAGAGGGAGAAGAAAGAAGTGAAGGGAGAGAGACGAAGAGGGCAAAGATGAGGTGCAGGGAGAGAAGGAGCAATCGAAAAAAGCAATAGTAAGATTAGTGGGGGAAAGTTAAGAGGTGAAATGCAGGTGTTGTTATTCAATTATTCATGTATCCACTTACTCAGCTGGCTACTCATGCAGCTACTATGTGTTGCACATTTACCATGTGCTAGTATGGGACAATAGCAGAAACAAAAGAGAACAAGAATGTTCTCATAGCTTATAACACACTGATGTGAACATTGCAAAATAATTGAGTACATGAACAATATCACTTTATTTTTTTAAATTTTTTAATGTTTTATTTATTTCTAGGAGAGAGAGAGAGAGAGAGAGACCGTGAGCAGGGGACAGTCAGAGAGAGAGGGAGACACAGAATTGGAAACAGGCTCCAGGCTCTGAGCTAGCTGTCAGCACAGAGCCCAACACGGGGCTCAAACCCATGAACTGTGAGATGATAACCTGGGCCGAAGTCGGACACTTAACCAACTGAGCCACCCAGGCGCCCCAAACAGTATCACTTTAGACAGTACTATGCACTACAGGATAAAACAGAATGTACTGTGATAAGGCTATATACATTACGTGGGAGAGATGTGTGATACTCTCACCTCTCAGTATTTGTTTTTAAAAAATAAAAAATAGAGGCATTTGGGTAGCTCAGTTGGTTGAGCATCTCACTTTTCATTTAGATTCAGGTTATGATCTCATGATCTGTGAGATGGGGCCCTGAGTGGGGCTCTGTGCTAAAAGAGCAGAGCCTGCTTGGGATTCTCTCTCCCCCTTCTCTCTCCCCCTCCCCCATATGCTCTTTCCCTTTAAAATAAATAAACATTAAAAATAATTTAAAAATGAAAAATCAATAATAACTGGATGAAAACAGAATTTTCTACCTAAGGTTACTGTCAGTTGAATTGAGATGGCACAAAAGCCAGATGAATAATATAAAGAGAAGAAAACCAATCTTGGGAATGGATAGAAACAATGGACAACATTTTGGATTGATATAGGGTTAGACAATGGAGTTTAAACCAAGTTCACTCATATTTCTGAGGGAGAAGGAAGCCATAGCTAATCTCAAATCTACATTTGAATGAATAAATGTCATTTAAATTATCTAAAAGAACAAATCAAAATATTGCAGTTCCTAACTCAAATCCATGTCAAGATGTAGGCATCTATAGTAAGGAAGTTGCAATCTTATACCTTCTTTAATGAAACAATATGAAAGAAATTTAACCGCTGAATTTTGAGGATATCAGAGTTAAAGTGGGACAAATTTAATGTAAAGGAAGTGCATTAGGGTGTAAAAGTGTAAAAGAAGAACATTCTATTACTTAGATCCTGTCTCAGTTTCTCAATTTCATAAGTGGAAGGACAAAAGAAATTCAGTAGAAACTATAGAAGTTATACTTTGCTACCTCGGGAAAAGGAGTGGCCTCTATTGAGGACACCCTAAAAAAATAAAGAAGTAAAAAAAATAAATGACCATATCATTTCTTCACTTTTCTTTGAAATCAATAAAGAAAACAAGCACCAAATTTGATAAACAGCTTCTACTTGTCATTCCAATTCCAATTTTCTATGCTTTGCTACCTTGCTTTTTGTCCATTTGAGTTGACCTGCATGAATTATATCCACACAGTTCATTCGCCACTGGGACTTCAGAAGGGTTTGGGTATTGAGGATCCTGCCAAAATACATGAGAGAGAATGCAGGAAGTTTAGATATTTGTTCCCCTGGCTCTTGCTGTAACATAACTTAGGTTGAGAAGACCACATAATTTTTCTTCCAAATTGGGAGATATTTGAGAGTGAAAGACACACTACTAATGATTACACCTGTACAAGAGTTTGTGTAAACCTCAGCTGGTTTATGCAGGCAAATCTGTATTTCTGTTCAGCTTACTTTGAATTACATTCCTCAGATAAAAGTCAGTATGCCTCTCAAGGGACGCTGTTTGACATGATTGTCTCCATTTCTGAGCACCAGACAACTCTGTTTATTCTAGTCTGCTATTTTTCAAATATTAGCATTCATCAGAATCACCTGTTAAAACATAGATTGCTGGGCTCCAACCTCAGAATTTCTGATTCAGGCATGAAGCCTGAAATTTTGCACGTCTGCCAAGTGATGCTAATGCTGCTGGTCCAAAGCTCACACTTTGAGAACCACTGCCCTCATCCTCCTGGGCATAGGCTTGATAATAGCCATGATGCTGCTAACCATGAGTCTGCAGTATCCCAACTGGTCCACTTAAACTTGTCCACACCTTTGTACATACACTCGCTGCAATTAATTCTTGAATTGTTCAGGATATTATGAAAAAATAAAAATCAGAGATTATAAATTATAACCTCATTATAAATCCTTAAAGTTCTCTTTAGATAAAATAGATACAAGGCTGACTCTTGCCTCATGGTGAGAAGAGTGATTGGTTTTGTAGGGCATTAGAAGATTCATATGCTTCCAATATGTCCTTACCACATTTATGCTTTGGAATAGACACTACTGAAGAATCCATGTCCTCTGGACTTTCTTGACTGTTATTATCAAGTCATGGTTTATGAAACCATGATGAGTATTGATGGAGAAAACAGAGCTGTGGAAATGGGTCTACACTGAGCAAATGACCCACAGCCTTTGGATGATTAATTTAAAGAAAGTGCACCCTCATAAAATGCTATAATTTTAAGGGAAAAATAAGGTATTATCAAATTTGATCTGGTGATTTCAGTCATCTTACTGGTCACAAGAAGAGCTTAAGAAACATTTTATTGATGTCTACTCAATGAGTAATTAAAATGTGAAAATACCTGCAGTTGAATCAGCAACTCTCTTATCTATTCTGAGAAGGGACTGCAAGTTTGCACCCAAGTAGGAGAGGGAAAGGAATATAAATTAAAAGGGAACACACTAATTCGTGCCTTCAAAGTGGCCCTGCTTGCCACTTCTGGAATGTAATTTTCACATCAGCCATAGCCAGTAAGACTCTAAAACTACTCTGAGGTTAGAGGTTGGCTGGGGTGGTAGAGGATATTTAAGGAAGTCTACTTTATTCTCTTACAGAAAGAAATATTCTCAAAAGCAATACTCAAATCTAATAGTTTCAAATGAGCTAAAATAAATGTCCATGTGTATGTATCTAGGATTTTTCTAACATTGTTTTTCCATCTCTGAATGATGGCAATGACTTCATCTGCCATATATCCACTAGATGTTTTGCTAGCACCAACATTTTCTTGGTTTCAAAAACCACTGTGTAATTTGATTGTATCTACATGGTCTTTTCAGTTATCTTCTGCCTGTAATTATTGCTAATACTCCCATGCAGCCTAAGCATAGAGAGTTGGCAGTGAACGGAAGAGATAGGATTTAATTCTGGGTACATGCAACTCTAAAGCCAGTGCTAACCTGGCTAACCATCAAACAGCTCTTTGTCTCCAGCCCCCACAGGTCCTTCCAGGCTTTTCTTTCCTTTTTACATAGGATATCCATTCATTCATTCATTCACTTACAAAATTACATTTGCTAAACTCATTCTCATGCCAGGCAGCATGTTGTAGCTACAATATCCAGTACTTGAGCAGACAGACAGGTACTAAGCAGCTTGAGGTAATAAGCTCCTTGAGAGCAGAGACTATGTCTCCTTTATGTCTCCATTCTTAGGATGAGCAGGACACTTAGGGAATTGTGGTCTAATCTCCCTGAAAGCAGAAACACAAGAGTCATTGGTGGTGCTTTTTAATGGTGATGGGCCTGGAAGAAGGCCTCATAGAGAATGTACCATTTAAGTTTGAAATATGATTAAGGAAGGATAATGTGAGGCCAAAGACAAAAAGAACTGATCACCAACACTGCTCTCTCACTGGTACATTTGTTTCTCATAGGTGTGTAGTTAGGAATTCGGAAACCACTTTATATGCATACTAAGGGTAGGTAGACCGACAGATAGATAGATAGATAGATAGATAGATAGATAGATAGATAATGAAATAAATAATGAAATGGAGGTTTCTTAATGCTGGAGAAAGAAGTGAAAGGCTGGAAAGCCAGAATAATGCCTGTGATGTTAGACAACAGTCAGAAGTATCAATATAGGCTCATGAAAAACACTCACACATTCAGATACAGAATTAAATGCAGATTTGTATATACATGTATGTGTATGTGTGCATGGGTGTGTCTTATAATACAGAAGCATTAATATAGCAATGAGCGCATCTTCACATCTTTTTTCTAATACCATTCTTTAGTACAAGTGGAAAACATACTCCTTACACAATACAGATCCTTAGTGAACTGGCTGATTATAGGGCTTAGGCAAGAGAAATAAAGCCAAATCTGGGGCAACTTGCAATGCCAGCATGTAAGGAAGTACTCAAATAATAGAACAAATATCCATCAGTTTGTACTTAGACAAATAAGAGATTAAGCAAACAAGATGCAGAGGTGTGACCAGTCTTTCTTGCAAAATAATCCAAATTAATAAATATACAAATAATAAGGAAACCGTAAATCATAACTTAATGATTTCCTGGGCAAGAATCATTTGTGAATGCAGAAATAAGTAAGTGAAAATTTAAGCAGAAACATAATATTTGCAAAATCTCAAAGCATGTTCCCTCCAATATTTAGTGATTGCAGAGGGAAAAAAGGAAATTTACAATGCAGACACTTGTCAGACATTACCTCAGTCAAGTGCCTGAGGATAACATCACCAGTAATACATATCAACATCATGTACCCTGTGCAATGATGCACTGAGGACACATTGACTGTTGCATTCTTCCCATGAATGGGCAGCCTCTGTCTAATGAGATACAACAGACAACCTCAAGTTGAAAAGCATTCTACATACTAACTGACCGTTCATAAGTGACATGGAAAATATAAAAGTGAAAGCATGACAAAATGTCATGAAAGACATGACTGAAGAACTCTCACAGATCAGGGGAAACTACAGCACATGAGAATTAAATCCATGTGAGATCCTGAGTTAGATTGAAACAGAAAAAAAAACATTAGTGGGAAAAATGGTTATATTAGTTAATACATTTTGCCAAGAGTAATAAGGTAAAAAAATATCCTATGGTAATGGAAGTTGTTAAATAAAGGAAATTGGAAGAAGAGTTATGAAAACTCTTCGTACCATATGTGTAATTTGTTTGCAAGTTAAAAATTAACCTAGCTGGGGCGCCTGGGTGGTTCAGTTGGTTAAGCATCTGACTTCGGCTCAGGTCATGATCTCACGGTTTGTGGATTTGAGCCCTACATCAGGCTCTGTGCTGACAGCACAGAGCCTTGAGCTTGCTTTGGTGTCTGTGTCTCCCTCTCTCTCTGAACCTCCCTTGCTCACACTGTCTCTCTCTCTCTCTCTTTCTCTCTCTCTTTCTCTCCCTCTCAGAAATAAATAGAACATTAAAAAAAATTAATCTAGAAAAAAAACAAAAGCTTAAGAAAATCCTGTTTTCCCAAGTTTGGAGGAAGGCTGCTTCCAGAGTTTTGCTGCCCTGCATCATACTAAAGGGTATAGGAAAGAATTGTAGGGCACAGAGAACCTGGCATCATTATACCCCTCTTTAAAGGATGTGAAGGGGGCTATGAACAAGCCTCTTCATGAAAAAGATGACAATTTATAGGGAAATGGGAGCAGGCTGAGTGTTTGAAGATGGTTGAAACCTGGCTTAGCCACTCAATGAAGGAAATGAAATCATAAAACAATGTTTATGAAGTCCGTGTGATAACACAGAAAAAAACTCAGTCTAATGTTGTAAGAAAACAAAAATAAAATATACATTATATCATAATAACTGTGTAAGAAAACCAAATCTACTCAGAAGGGGGAAAAAGGATGAAATCAACAGCCATTGTTAGCATTTCTGTATATGTCTAAATAGAAAAAATGGAGGATTTTTTTTTTTTGCTTCAGCTATTCTGCATTTTATTTATTTATACCTTTACCTTGTTCCAGGAAATATGATTTAAGGTAGCTTGGTCTGAATTTTACCTTAATAAATGTTGTTCTTAAAAATGCAAAGGAAAGACTTAGGACTTTTTTTGAGGCATAGGAAGAAGGCATTTCAGGCAAACAGAGCTATAAACAGACACTGCATATTTGAGAAACACTGAACAGGTCCAGTATTATTGGAGCATAGAGTGAATGAGTTTAGATAATGAGGCTCCCATGTAGGTTGACCAAACATAAACAAAAACAAAAATAAACTGCCACAGAACTTTCACAGACATCTTGGGGAGTTTCTGAGCAGGTACTGGCATAGTTTTCACAATGGAGAAGTGGCAGAATTTATACATTAGGAAATATGGCTGAGATGGGAGATGGACGGAGTAGGGGATATGGATCACAGGCTGAAAAGAATTAGAGGTCTGGTAGCCTTAGACCTCTAAGAGAGTAATTTACTTAGACTGTCCTCCAGGACCCAGAATTCTTACATGGGTTTGCCTCTGAATCAGAATTCATCAGTAAATTTCCTTCTAGTCAAACCTACTCAGATGTCATGCTGGGGTAATGTGTGATGAACAAATTCACATAAGAGTGTTAATGAATTCATTATGGTGAAATTACAGTTATCACTTCCAAGGATGGCCTTTTAGGCCAACTTGCGTACCAGAATAACTTCACAAAATCTATTTTTAAAATTATGTGTATATAAGTTGTTGATATTGACATCAAGACACTGGAAAATATTACCACTATTCTTAGTGGGATGATGCAATATAGTTACTGTTTTTAATTGGAAGACCTGTAGACTAAATTTTATATTTTGTGTATTAGCCACCATAATTTCTATTAGCTCTAGCACATTAACAGCTTCTAATCCTGAAAAGAATATTGGTAAGTGCTTTTGAAAATAGGTTTTTATTTAAAGTATTATAGGCTGCTTTAATTAAACCAAATGGTAATTAATGTGAATAAATATGACTGATGACAGGAAGGAACTATAATTTGTAAAAGGAAGAGGTAAAATGATCATGACTCTATATTTTTTATATTAAAATATATTGATGATAAATGAAGGTCAATGTCTTGTTTTATGTATATGATTTAGCTTATTTGTATAAATTGGAAGACATCAGTTTCTATATATGCTGGAAGTAAAATACAGTTCACTTCTCTGAAGGACAAGTCAACATGCTGCTTCTATATGCAAGGGCGGATGATTCTCTTCTCTCGTGCTGAAACATGTTCTTACTATAAAGACAGCCATGGATGCCTGTGTGGCTCAATCGGTTAGGCGTCCAACTTCAGCACAGGTATTATCTTATGGTTTGTTAGTTCAAGGCCCACATCATTGGCCTCTGTGCTGACGTTCAGAGCCTGAAACCTGCTTCAGATTCTGTGTCTCCCTCTCTCTCTGCACCTCCCCAACTTGTGCTCTGTCTCAAAAATAAAATAAACACTAAAAAATTATAAAATAAAAAAAAAACAGTCAAAATCCCAGAGTAAGAGATAAAATTCAAATTGACTCTTAGCCCTAAAAAGGAGCTAAGTTTGGTGGAAGGAAGAGCCATGATCTAACTTTACATTTCACTAGGCTCACTCTGGCTTTGGTTCTAAGAATGATCAGCATTGGTATGGGAGTCAGAGGGACCCTGGGAAAAAAGTTAAAAACTTTGTTAAGCAGACAAATGAGTGACATTTAACATTCAAAGATTGTGAAATATAGAATAAAATAATAAATTGTTACAAATGCATCTGTTTAGAAATGCTGATGCATAGGAGCACATGTACCCCAATGTTCATAGCAGCACTCTCCACAATAGCTAAAACATGGAAAGAGCCTAAGTGTCCATCAACAGATGAATGGATCAAGAAGATGTGGTATATCTATACTATGGAATACTACATGGCAATGAGAAACAATGAAAACTGGCCATGTGTAGCAACATGGATGGACCTTGAGGGTGTTATGCTGGGCGAAATAAGTCAGGCAGAGAAGGACAAATATCATATGTGTGCACGTATAGGAGGATTAGGAGGAACTTAACAGAGGACCAAGGGGGAGAAGAAGGGCGGAAATGGTGGGGGAAAGGGAGAGAGGCAAACCATGAGAGACTTTTGAATGCTGACAAAAACTGAGGACTGATGGATGTGGGGGGGAGGAGGGATGGGCATGGAGGAGGACACTTGTGGGGATGAGCACTGGGTGTTATGTGGAAACTAATTTGACAATAAACTATTTGTAAAAAAAAAAAAAAAACCAAAAAAAAAAAAAAAAAACAACCAAATGCATCTGTTTAAATTTAGAGAATGTTCTTTCTTGGAAGAATATTCTACAACAGAGGAGGCACTGCATACAGGTTATTTTCCTAGGGGTCAAATTTAATTAAATTTTATTCTAAAGGAGTGGATAAGATTTAAAAAATAACCTCTAAAATTTGACTCTCTTTGCTTCAAGATGCTACCTGGTTTGGTCTAAGATGATGTATAATTTAAAAAATGAATGAAGATAGACAAGTTTCATGTATGCAATGATCAAACTATTAAGAGTGTTAAAAAGAGAATGTTAAAAATAGTTATTTTTATGATCTCCATTATAAACAGACATTTAAGATATTTTCCACATTGATTTGTTTCTTGCTTTTTGTTAATTCTTTGTTATTCCTTACTTGTATCTTACTTATTTCTTGTTATGTGTCAAGTTTTACCCTAAATTTCATTACCAACATTCTCTTCATAAAATTCTCTACTTATTTGTCTTATGGAATCTATGTTTCTTCTTGTTTTTGTAAACTTTTCATTCTCTTTCATGAGCTGCTCTCTCTAGTTGCACCCAGATGCTCCTCACCTGAGAGGTATTATTTATGCTCTTCTCTTCCATAATAACAAATATCGAGTCTCTATTATACACCAACTTTTTTGACAATACATATGTACTGGGTTTGCAATAAATATTAAGTAGACAAAGTAGTGAATATAAGAGATTCCCAAAGGTGATAGACTACGTAGGTGGCATAAGGTCAGACGGAATTTCTGGAAATGCTTTTTTAAAACTATAAGAAAGATTTTGAGAAGTTGTACACTACTATCAACCCCCGCTCTTCTACCACACTTGGAATGGACAGTGGGGCTTGTCTGCACTCTGGTGAGAATGGTTGGTTTACTATCTTTGACTTGGCCATCTCATTTAAACTCAGAGCTTTAATTGCCATCCATATGCCAAAAATATTCAAATCTCCATCTTTAACCCTGATCTTCCCTGCCCTTCTCAGTATCACATACCTTAATTTATCAGTCTTCTGGACATCCTTAACTGAATCACAGTAGGCAGCTTCTAAACTGATGCTTATTTCCTGATATATTCATTCTTGTGTGGTACCCTTGAACATTGTATTCAGGATTGGTCTTTGTGATCAATAGCATATGGCAGAAGTGATGGCATGTCACTTCTGAGAGTAAGATTATAAAAAAATCTTGTGGGTCCTCTCTTGACTTAATCTCTCCTCTTCCTCTTTCTCTGACCATCATTATAAGAGGTCTTCATGATGAGAACTGAAGCTATCTGTTAATAGCCACATGAATGAGCTTGGAACTGGAGCACAGACCTGCCCTACAGCTTTACTACAACCTCATGACAGACTGAGCCAGAATCACTCTCCTAAGCCATTTCCAGATTCCTGAACCTCACAAAATGTGTGAATTAACAAATATTTGTTGTTTTAAGCTGTTAAAATTTTGTATCATATTATGGCAACAATAGATATTAATATGGCATTTAATACTCAAAGCAACTTGAGCTAAAATTATTTTGTTGAACCCTAAATCTGCTTTTCTTCCTGTATTCTCTACACTCATCAATGGTGCTACCATTAGCACATTATGATGGTTATGAGCCATAATAACCACCCTAATTTTTTTTCTCCCTCAACTCATCATACTTAATTAGGCTCCAAGTATACTAAGTTTATCCTTCTTAATTTTTCTTAAACCTCTTTCAAGTATACTAAACTTATCCTCCTTATTTTTCTCAATTTCTTTGTCCCTTCTGCTATTGCCTTAAGGCTTAGGACTGAACCATGTGAGATACCAATTGGATTCTCACCACATTAATAATTCAGAACTCACTCTGCTGTGTTAGACACCTGCATGAGATTCTACCTTACAGTTCTTCATTTTTCCCTTTATTAAAAATAATTACCTTTCTGAATTTAATATATACTTTGCATCATATTTCCATAGTTTGTCAGGGTAAGAAATTCTGAAAAACAGAAATGTTAGAGTAACCTTGTTATTAATTATAACTTACTCTTGTATAACACTCCATAGCATGCAAAATACTTTGTGTCTGTGGTGAATATAAAACTCAATAAAACCTCACATTTTAATTGTTTTATTAAACACATTTTATAATTCAAGATACTAAACATAAGAGAATTTATAGACAAGGTTACATAAAAATAATATTTTAGTGAAGTTATGCTGAAATCCAATAATCATTCTATTTTTTTTTTCTTTAAAAGCATGCATCATCTCCGTGATTCTGATACTGTTGCTTTGCTTACAACACATCCTGATAAGTAGAAGCAGTTAATACATACTGGATAAGTGACTGCTCAAAATAATTGTTCACGCATAGATGAAACTTAAGCTTAGACTATAAATCTACCTTAAGACTTCTTTCTCAGTAAACAACTCTGAACAAAAAGATCATCAAGAAAACTGTATTGATCCCAGAGAAAGCAACTTGTCTTGGTTTTCCTCATCCACTATGACACTTGCATAAACCAATGAGCCTTAGGTGAGAAAAGACTCCAGGAATCACTTAGCCAGGGCCACTTCATTAGAGAGCTGCACAACTCACAGAAGCTAGACTAAAACGCAAACTGAAACAGTAATGAGAGAAAATCAATTCCAAACCTGGGTGCACAAGGCCACAGGACAAGGATAAAGGCATCAGGTGCCCCCCAGTCATTTCTCTGTATTTGCTTTCATAAGTCAACCACATGGACTATTCTCAGTTTCTCAAATACAGATGTACAAATTATTTCTATTTATAATTTCCACTCTTCTTGGAATGTTCTTTACCTTCCATTCTTTCTCTGCTAACCCCTCCTAGTCTTCCCTTTCTTCTATCTTTGCTAAAATCTTTGCCAGATTTTCTCAATATAAAGAAGCCCATTTCCTTCAATGCCTCCACATCTCTTCTATATTACAGAACTTATTGGATTATGCTTTATCTTATAATTATTTGCATCACTCATTCCCCTATTGTAAGATCATAACTTGAAGAGTGAGTATGCTATTTTATGTTTTTAGTCTCTAAGTGGCTATCATGGTATTTGACATATGGTATAAATTCACTAATCTCAATAATTGCTGGACTGAATGGAACTGAATGCTGAGAAACTTCCCAGTTCAGGGAAGTCCTTGTTAAAAAAAAAAAAAGCACAATCCCCACAACAGAATCATCTTGTTTCTGAGAAACCCTTAGTAAAGCAACTCAGTTTGAAAGGGTTGCTTCAGGGTAAGAACGCTGACCTTTGACCTCTATCACATCCATCCAATCATGGGAGGAGTGCAATGACAGTGAACAAAAAGAGGAATGAGTGGACACAATTTACAAACTAATCTTCCTTTTCTTTGTTGAGTGCTAAAAGTGACTCAGATTGGGCAGCTCAGAAGACACCTGACCAGAAACTAAGGGGTCGGATGGTAGAAGAGAAAAGGGAGAGTCACATTTAGGAGGATGGAGTTGAGCACAAACATCTGGTAAGAGCTCTGGGAGCACCTGAGGCTTTGGTGAGAAAACCTCTGGATCTGCTTTGATTTCTGAGAAAAAAGAATTCATAACAAACAAGGTAAGTTGTGCCTGCAGCAGAGGTTGTGAGTTGTATGTAAACTTCAGATTAATGGCAGGAAAATGGTCTGGATCACAGAAAAATTGTGAATCAAACACACAGCCTCTTGTGCTCACACATTTGGACATCAGGCATCTCAACCCAAGGCTACAACCCTATTTTTTTTTTTTTTAACAACTGTTACTTTAAGTCAAGGACAGAAGTAGGACATTCTTTCCTCTTTGACAAAATCTACATTTAGTTACAATATATATTTTCATTTTCTGAGTTTGTTTATAGAGGTTCTCCTGCTTCCTTTGACTCATGACTTAAAGGTTACGATTGCCTTAAACAATCAGTGAACCTAGCACACAGGCCCTAGGCAGGTGGCCTGGAAAAATTTGATTGACACAGGCTTGGACAAGCTCTGCTTCAAAATGGCTATTTTCATACCCACAGATTCAGCAGCAAATTTCCTTTAGAATGCTTTCTCCTGTATCCCATTGCCTCAAATGTTTATGTAAAACCTCCAAATCCCTCTTCCTCTATCTTTTTAGACCCTTTGTGCCTTCTGATTGGAGTCAGGAGGGATTTGGTATTTTAGATGATTTCCTGTTTATAAAGACTGCCTCACTGTGGAACTGGATATTGGTTTGTTTGACATACACTCCAAATTACCTTCTGTTTTCATACCTAATCCATGTTTCATTCTGAAAACACCATCCCTAATGTCAGCATCTTATCCTGAATTCCCTAATTTATATAAAAGAGAGGATGGTAGGCATTGTAGTGTATTATATTCAACCTTGTGCTTCCTTGATTCTTCTGGAATAAGTTTAAGTGCATGGACTCTTTAGAAGACTTAATTCCTTCCTCACTACTCCTTCCCTGAGAATTTTATATATGGCTGGTTTTCTTAAAAAAGTGATGTACAAACCCAGAGGCCAGGTGTCTCTCCTGTTGTAGTAGGTACTTAATTCCATCTCCTGGATTGCAGTAGAGAAGTTCTCATAGACTCCTGCCAGGAATAAGTGCTGTGATGTTGAAACATGCCCAAGTGGTTAGTAGACAGCTCAAGAAGCCATCTCTCTGAGGCTGTGCTTTAATGTACAAGTGTAAGATGCTTTCACATGTGCCTGCTTTCACCATATGCAGAAGGCTGTATATGTTAATATGTGTAATACATGTATTGTACAATAACATGGGCCTTGGAATTGGATTCCCTGCTTCCTCATCCAGCAGTGTCAGTGTCCAGCCTTGTGACCTTAGGGGAATGAGTTAACTTTTCTGTGGCATTTCTATGTCTTCTGATGTGTGATAGGGATGTTCAAAAATTAAGACATCAATCTGGGTCCTTCTAGGTGAGTGAAAAGATGAATAAGGAGACTGACTCCAAGGCAGGGAACCTCAGGCACAGTATGGAAGAAAACCTTTAGTCAAGGGCTCACCTTTTCACTACCAGGAAATAGCAAATTGGAAGGAGGTAAGTAGGTCATAATCTACCTAAACCTCCTGAAAATCTGAAGGCTTTCTTGATGTAGGCTTGTGTGTTTGGAAGGGAGGAAGTAGGAAGGCCATCCTGAGCAGCTGACATCACCTCCTCATCTTAGTAAGGCTTTGAGAGACTCTAACTCCACCCAATCCAAAGGACTACCCTGGCTAACGATTTCTGTGTGAAAGAACAGCCTGTACTGACACTTCTAAGGCAACTCCAGGAGGTGGTAAGAGCTGAACTTATAAAGTCTCTTTCCAAAAGGATGGAGAGTTTCTACTATTTCCCCTAGATCTCACCTGCAGACATCCTTCCCCCTTTCACCTCAAGAATACATACTAAGTCAAGATACCCATCTGCCTTTTTTTTCTGTATTTTCTAAAGTTCATGCTTCTCTTTTCCCTCTCTAGTTTCAGTGGAATTGATTGTGGGAGGAGGATTCAGCAACCTGTATTATTTATTCATCCTGACAAGAAATTACAACCTGTTCTCCTAATTCATGCATATGTTACCCTATCTTATCTGACTCTTTCTTTCCTTTTGCTTGACAAACTGCTGCTCATCTACAAATGATATCTCAGGTCATCTGTGACCTACTCTTTGAGAGCTTTCTACTCTATAGGTAGAATATATCTGTACTTTCCTTGTGCTACTGTGGTCCTTAGAACAAGACTCCATCATTGTTCTTTTGGATTATGTTTACATCTTGTCTTTATTTGTGTTCCTGTAGGTCAGAGAACAGTCATTTATCTTTATATTCTGAACTTTAAGTACAGAGCCTAGCTCATTATATGTATTCGGTAAGTGTTGTTGAAGTGAATTTGAAAGAAATACGCCAAACTGATCTGTGTAAAACTTGGGAGAGAAGGCAGGTCTCCTAATCCAGTGTCCATCACCCTTCTCAGAATAATTTATAGTTTCCAAGATGCAGTCTTGAAACAATACCAGTTCCTTTGCAGAGGATAAAATGGCAAGTGACATAAGAGCACTTGAGTCTGATGGGCAAGCTGTGCCATACAGTATAATTAGATCTTTAATATAAACAAGTGCCTTGAAGAACTTTAACAATTCATATAATGAAATTACAAGTGTAAATAAATTGCAACAGAAGTGATGAAGAAATTAAAGAATAGTAACCAGGATGATGAGGGCAGAGGTGAACGGCTTGAGATTACAAATTCAAAAACAGTGGAAAATTAGATTGGATGCAGGGTTTTAGAAAGACCATTACCAGTAAAATGGCTTTAGGAAAAAAAGTCAGCCACACTAAGTGTGAAGAAAATTTGTGGGCAGATGGAGAAGAGATGAGTTCAAAGAAAAGAGACAGGTTGAAAAATATTCTTGGATGTGACCTAAATCTGGTTTTAATGCCTTTCCATGTTAAGGTCAAGTTCAATATTAAGCATTTGGAAACCAGATTAAGCAGGAAAAATGCTGCATGTATTTTTTTCAAGTTTCTCAGACTCTGCTACAATATAGACAGAGGCTTATAAACTTGAGAAAAAGACGAAATAGACAATACTTCTCGCAGATTCTCATTTAGGGCAGTAAGTGGTCTGGCCCTGCTGGGCTGGATTATTCCCAGTTAACTGTTAATCACTCAGAACCTGAACTTTATTCAGACTCAGTTTTATTAGTTCCTCATAAGTCCACCTAACAAGTTGGTCTGAAAAGGATTAAAGATCAATCCTTTGCAAGTGGAAGTGCTGAGGCATGGATAGTACAGGGTTTTGCACAATCTGGGACTGAGAAATAATTTCTATGTGCCTTAATTTGTAAACATTCTTTATTGTATTCATCCGTATAACACAACTATCTCTTGCCATATTTTGACATTGATAAAATGGAAGTTCAGTGGCCAAAAATCATAATCATTGAAAAGAATGAAGGTCTAAAATCATCTTAAGTAATGGCTATACTAAAGTCCTTAAATAAAAATGAGGAAACTGAGGCCACCAAAAGTTAAATGATTCATTCCCTGTTTCCCCTGTTACTTCATGGTATAGTCAGAACTAGACTCAAGTCTGCTGATTTCCAGTACTGTTTTGTATCTTAGAAACAATGTTACCTGTTATGTCTTGATTAAAGACAGTATAATTCATGTTCCAATGAAACCTCATGGTCTCTATCACAAATGAGAAAATGACAAAGCTGATATTAATCTAGGCAGATTTGTGTGAAACACAAGGTTGCAGAGGATCTTTCCACCACTGAAAGGAAACAGAATCAGGTATAAATTAAAACAAATAAATAACATAACGTAACGTAATGTAACGTAACATAACACAACACAACATAACATAAAAACATCATTTGATCTATCCTTAGTATGGATTTTGGTTAAAGATTGTAAAGAAATCTTTAAAAATAAATACTTCAAATGAAAAAAAAATTAAGGACAGGAACCCATTAAGAACTTAGAACAAATTAATTTATTGTAACTCAGTCACTGGCCCCAAAGGTTAGAGAGATGAGATTTAGTATTTGATGGAGGAATGAAATCAGAAAATAGGTGAGGAACATGTTTTTCATAAAGGACTATGGTTGTTCCACTAGGTGTGATAAATATACCCAAAATTCTGGTTTCTTCTCTATTAAAAAAAATATCTGAACATGAATATTTGGGGTTTTTTTTAGAAATCTTACCATACTTTGAATATCTTATATTTAAAACACTACTTACAAATCTCTCATTACAGACTACACAGAGAGAAATCAAAACATTGAGAGATGTAGTAGCCAACCTCTAGGATGATTCCTAGTAATGACACCTCTTGCTACTCATAATCTTGTACAGTCCCTTCTCACCTTGTACCCTACCACACAGGGGTTGATCTGTGTCACCAGCAGCATAGGGCAGAAGTGAGAGTATTTCTTCTGAGACTGGGTATAAAAGTCTATAGCTTTCATCTTGGACTTTCTCTCTTTCTTTTCCCCTGCTTCCTTCTTTCACCTCCTCTACCCCATCTTCTTCCTCCTTTTCCCTTACCTCCATTCCTCCTCCTTCTCCCTCTTCTCCTTTTCTCCTCTCTCCTTGGTCTCCTCCCCTTCCTTCTTCCCTCCTGCCTTTCTCTCTTACTTTAAGGAAGGAGCTTCCATATCTTGAAGACACTCAGGCAGTTTTGTGAGCTCTGTGGAAAGGCCCATGTGGAGAGGAACTGAGACTTCTATCTACAGCAGGCGAGGAACTGGGGGCTCTAACTAACTGCCATGTGTATGCACCATCTTAGAAGCATATGCTACCTGAGGAAAGGCTTTAGATATATTACAGCTCTAGCCAACAGCTTGATTGTAACCTAATTAGAAGCCTTGAGCCAGAACCACACAGACCTTGAATTGTGGTGCTGAGAAACTGTTAATAAGTTTTGTTTGGGGGGCACCTGGGTGGTTCAGTCAGTGAAGCCTCTGACTTTGGCTCAAGTCTTGATCTCACACTTCACAAGTTTGAGCCCTGTGTCAGGCTCTATGCTAACAGCACAAAGCCTGGAGCCTGCTTAAATTCTGTGTCTACCTCTCTCTCTGCCTCTTCCATCCTGGTACTCTGTCTCTCCCTGTCTCTCAAAATGAATAAACATTAAACAATAAGTTTTGTTGTCTTAAGCCACTGTTTTGTATCAATTTTTTAAAGGTAGTAATACATAACTACTAGATATATGTAGAGAATTTTAGAAAATCATTAACATAAACATAATTATTTACAAAAAGAAACATGTGGTAAAGACTGCTGGCTGGCCAAGGAAATCTGTTCTACCTTTAATCTATAGCAACAGATTTCTAGCTGGAAGCATGACTTCCCAAGAAAAAACAATATTTCCTGACCTCCCTTGTATTTTAGATTTGGATATTTGACTAAATATTGGTTTAAGGGATGCAAACTCATGTAACATTTGTAACTTCTGACTCATCATCAACATAGAAGATACGAATGTGGCCTGGCTCATCCTCCTTCCTTTCCCATGAGATGCAACAGTCGTGGGGACAGCAGAGTTTCAAAATGAATAAAAACTGACTCCCTGGATGATGATTAGGATTAGGACTGATTTTGAAATTGTAAAACAGAAATAAAGTATTTTTTAACTTAATGTATTGTTGAGGTTACTTGTTTATAGCACTTTTAATAAAACAAGATCTTAAAAGCTGCCAGATGGAAGGATCAGTATTATATATGTGTAGGGAAGTGACAGGGAGGGCAGATAGAAAAAAAAAAAAAACATAAGAAAACTGGTTATGTTGGTCAACTGGCAAAAGTCAAGTTAAAATAAGAGGGGAATTCAAGCTAGGAGATACCTTGGTAACCACACTGAGATGCAGGGAAAAGATAATTCAAGCACATACTTCAAGATAATTATTTATCTACCAGACAAGGGCACTTCCTTTTAGGAGTTTATTTTTAAAATAAGCATTAACTTTTTCTTGTCACCATATGCAATGTAGGACCTAGAAATAATCTTTTTCTAGACTTTCATTTAATTTGGGAAATACCAATTTCTCTTAAAACTTCTGTCCCTTTTCTTCCTTTACCAACTTATTCCTAGCTCATCTTATGCATCTGAAATGCTATTTCGTTTTGTTATGCAGCTTTCAATTTAATAACTGAGGGTGGCTGGTCTAGTGGCTAGAGTGTAAAGGTTAGTTACAACAAAACTGAGGAGTAGGTTTCTGTCCTCATAAACTACCACTTTTATTTCTGTTTCTTTTATGACCATGGTAGGGATATGGAGGTAGGTAAGGATGTTTTGGTCATCTTTAAGAAAAACAGAAAATAACTCATAAGGAAGAAAAGGTAGAAGGTGTAAGAGAAGAAATGGATAACAGCAACTTAAGGTGTTGTAGTTAGACAATAAGAGGCACAAATCTTACATAATAATATTAATTGGCATTTTCTTCTCAAGTAATGATATGAGCTCTAAAGTCTGTTTATAAGGAAATAACCTCAGAATTCATTTCATCATTATGTGTTCAGGTACTAGTGTAGTCTTCTCATTGTTTGGAAAATGTGAATTAAATCCACAGCTATTACTGACTAGTAAAAGGTAGTGGGTTGATGAATTTTTCTAAAAATTATCTTTGCCCAATGACCCACTATTTCTTTGGTAAGTGTATAATTCAAAGAAAGCTCTGTCTCCTGCTTAGTTATTCTTAATATTTCCTCTCTATTTTGCCTGAACTGCAGGATAGGACACAATTATTTCAAAAAGAGTGGCTTACTTTGACAATGTTCTTGAATAAACATGGAGGCCTTGCTCATGTCTTCCCCAACTGAGAATCACTATTCCAGGACCTCCAGAAAGCTCAGTTATGAGCATCATCAGTAATTAGCAGAATCCTCAATTTCTTAATTTAAATTTCCCCTAGCTATTCAGAGCTTTTTTTTTTTTTTTTTTTTTAAATCATAGTTTGGTGCAAGTTACAGAAACTCATGAAGTGTGTTCCAACTCGTTTTATTTGCCACTTACATTTTCTCTTCGGCAAATAACTTTTTTAATGGTATGGATGATAAAACTCATTAGTTCCATGATGCTTCTTATTTTCCTCTTATACATTCCAGAATGGAGATCCAGAGTGGAAATGTCCTCTTCTCACATTTAATATTTTTGTATGACAAGCGATGAAGACGGTTGAGTATGGTGAAGAATAGAAACAGAACTTTGGCATACTGCTGAACTAACTCAAATTCAGGTGAGAAAGACATGTTACATGGACTTAGATAACACATGTATAGTCTCACTAGTTTTGATTTTTAGGTAGTAAGTTAACTGGTCCACAGGGTGCGTCCACAGGATGGTACATTTCTAATTAAGATGTTCTTGGCAGCTCAAGAGAGCAGTGAGTTTTTTCCCTGAGGACTATGTAATTAAGTTCCTTCAGATGAAAGAAGAGAGTATCAACCTGTGAGGACTTAACATTCTCTGGACTATTGGAGTGTTCACTGATATACCTATTTGGAAATATGAACACTAAATGAAGAGGACCTGGGATATTCTCTGTCTCATATCTCATCTTATACTCACTGATAAGGGCTTTAAATGGCTCTATCAAGGTAAGAAACAGTACTATATACAAGCCCATCCATAAACTCTTAAATCATTTCCCTCAAGACCAAATAAATTTATTTGATCTATTTTAGTAGAGCAGGAACGTCAGCCAAAGGCTGTGCCACGTCAAGGAGCTCCTGTGATCACTGGATCATGCTGGCTTAATTAGCTCAATAACTGAGCCACCCAGCCATAATGAAATCAGATTTACTAACTTTAAAGTTACTTCAAATATCTCCCATATCTTGGGAAAATTATTTGCCCTCTAAGTGGGTACTTACAAGAGAAGGAAATTATTTTAATTAAGAGCACATTAAAAATAAAAATAAAAATTCATGACAAGGTAACAACTCAAACATTAGTAAACCCATGAATAATGGCTGTAGTACTCAGCCACAAATCATTCATGTCTTTAGCTGGAGCTTATTTTATTTTTCAGAACCATCTCTAATTAGACTCTTGAAACAAGACCCCACAAACAAACTCTAAATTACATTTGACAAAGTAGAGATTCAATTCCAAATATTCTACATGTTCTAATACACAGAGGACTTCAGAGAGACCTGTCCAGCATAGTAAGTGATGGCAGGCAACATGAACAGAATGTGTAATGCAAAATCCATACTCCGGTTAGCTTTTTTTGTTTTTCTTTTATAATTAATGAATACTGGAAAATTCTGCTTGTGAAGAAGTTGGATTAAAACCATCAATTATTATTGAAGCAGTCAGGTACAGGTTTGACATTATTATGCACAGTGAGAGATGTAAGCATTAAACTGTTTAAGGCTCCATCACCAAAAAACTTTAGTTTGAATTTTTTAATATTTTAAATATTCAGACGAATCCAAGTATTTTTTGGAGCCCGCCCTTGTATAAGGCTTTATATTTTCCTTGATTATGTCAAATACTATGTTCTTCATGTTCAGAGTACCAACTCCACGGATTCTTACTTCTAAAAGTATCTGTGGGGCACTTGGGTGGCTCAGTCAGTTGGGTATCCGACTTCTGCTCAAGCCATGATCTCATGGCTGGTGAGTTTGAGCCCCACAAAGTGCCTTGTGCTGGCAGCTCAGAGCCTGGAGCCTGCTTCAGATTCTGTGTCTCCCTCTCTCTCTGCCCCTCCGTGCTTGCCCTCTGTTTCTCTCAAAATAAGCAAACATTAAAAGAAAAAAATTTTAAAGGGGCACCTGGGTGGCTCAGTCAGTTAAGAGTCTGACTTTCTTTGGCTCAGGTCAAGATCCTTCAGCTCGTGAGTTGGAGTCCTGCATTGGGATCTGTGCTGACAGCTAGCTCAGAGCCTGCAACCTGCTTCAGATTTTGTATCTCCCTCTCTCTCTGTTCCTTACCCTGTTCACGCTCTTTCTCTCTTTCTCTCTCAAAACAAAACAAAACAAAAAAAACAAAACAAAAAAACCCCACAAGCATTTAAAAAAAATTAAAAAATATATTTTTAAAGCATCTATGGGGCTCTGCCCATAAGCAACCCATGCCTTAATGCAGATACTGTAGAGACTTTTTAGAGATGAAGCATCAAGTAAACAGTGGGTGTTTTAAGCCTGGTGGTAATATGGGTGAGGTAGAAGTTTCAGGATTCATATCACATCATGTAAACTAAATCTTCATTGGTTCCCTGCTCTTTTGGAAGAATAGGATTTAATCAGCACAGGGAAAATATAACCTGGGCATTTTGTGATTCTTTGCACACCTCACAAGGTCAATGCTTGGTGGAATATTGGTTAGAAAACAAAAAAAAATCACTAACATTTTTAAAGCTATATTTTAGAACTCCAATTTCTTCTTTTCTAGTTACAAATATTTAGTATATATTTACTGTGTTTTAGACAATACTCCCTTAACTAGTTGAACAAGAAGATCAAAGTCCATGTGTTCATAAAAGATTTTGGAAGATAAGACAGATAATAAGCAAACAAACGAGTATGAAAATATTATAATTTTCGATACTTGTAATGCTACAATAAAAAAAATAAAGCAAGTTAAGAAAATGGAGGAAGTAGAGGGTATCATTTACAAAAGGTAGTGAATGACTTATAGAGATATTTAAGAAGAGATCTGGCAATAAACAAGCAAAATGACACAGTCCATGTAGCCACTTTTTCCCTTCACCATTAAAGAAAAAAAGAAGTCAGTATAAACATTAACTTCATTTTTGAGATAAACTGAGAGTATCAGGGACTAGGTGACACTCCCACAGTCATGCAATTAGTAAGTGTCAAAACTAGCGCCTTTAACCAGGACATCAGACTTCAGAGTCCATATTCATAACCACTGCACTGTCCTGCTGAGAGATGTGTTTACACAAGGAAAACAGAAGTTGTTGGACTGTAAAGATGTCAAAGCCATTAGTGGTCAGGGCATTCAGTGAACAATATGCATCTCATGATAACTAGGGAATAATGAGTGAGGAGGAGAAGAACAGTCTTGGATGAAACTAGAGGGGAGGCAGGGGCAATAAAGGTGGAATGTTGTAAACAGTTTGGAGCTTATTATAAACAGAATGAGAAACCTTGCAGGTAATTTAAATAGCAAAGCAACTTTACTTATTTTGGGTTTTAAGAAGGTCACTTTGGCTATTTCCTGGTAGACAGATTTAAGCTTAGGATGTTTAAAACTGAGAACAATTACAGAGCCACTGTAGAAGCCCAATGATGATGGTCAGTGTTTGGTCAAATATGGCCCTGTTGTGACGACATGGGGATCTATTTGAAAGAGAAGCCACCATAATTGCATAGATCATATGCGGGAGGGAAAGAGGTAAAAATATATCAAAGTAGAGTGTTTTAGACACATTGATGTGCCAATCAAACTTTAAGTCCATGGGCTAGATTGACTTATTAATGTACCAAAAAGACAAATTTACGAATATTACAACACAAATACTAATACAACATATTTTATCAGCTCTAATATGCACACTCTTTTACTCCTTAATAAATCTTAAATTGCTATGCCTCTTACTCTTAATAATAATTTGGGAATAATAAAATATTATTCATTGAGCTTGATTTTCACATGGGAAAAATTACTAGTGTTTGGTGGTTTGTTACGTTTTACCTTTCCTGAGATTTCCTCATTGATAATTCTGTTTCCTAGGAATCTTTACAGAATATCATCAATTTGTTAACCAATTTCACACTATTCTTTAACCATGCATTTTACGTATGCCATACTTTCAATACTAGCACACAAAGTATTTTAGAGCAGGGGGTTGTCTTCTGTGTTATTTTGGTATTCCACAGAGTACTCAGGTCAGAGTTAGAAATGGAATAAAAAGCTCAATATATTACTCTTGAATCGACCTTACCGGTGTTAGTAGGGTGCTGTACCACCCAGAATTTCTTTTTATAATGCAAAATCCAGTGAAATGTCTACTTTTTTGTTGGCTAATTGGTTATGAGAGTAAACAGAAATGCCATCTTTATAATCAAAATTTCAACAAGACAGCAAGGGACAAGGGGAAATATTCTTTAAGGAAATGATGAACATAGACTGAAAAGGTTACTGGTGAAAGGGGCACAGAGATGAAACCCTTTCACTGGAAGCACAGAGCTTTAATAGACACTGGCAGGGGAAGAGTTGCCTAAATAAGGTTTGTTGTTTTTCCTTTTCCAGACAAGCTCTTTCCCTTTCCCCACCTTTTTTTTTTTTTTTGCCTTTTAACATTAATTTGTTGCATAATAAGACTAAACAGTTAGAAAAAAATGTACCAAACCATGTGAAGAAATTCAAAGCACCACATAGTATAAACAAGATGAGTTACTAAATACATTTTGAAATCTGTGCATGTAGAACAAACTCAGCAAGATGTTATATTAACAGTGTTCCTCTGAGTAAATATACATACTAATCTAAACATATATACAAATTAAGTATACACTGTCCTGACTATTCTATCAGTATAATAAAATCAGAATTAAGATGGAGAACTTTTGGAAAGGTAAGTACATGCTTTTCCCATAGTCAATTAAGGTGATTTGGGGAAAGAAATTGGAATAGATAGAAATTAATAAATCAAGAAAGAGCAGAATGTGGTGTCAGTGAAATAGCAGTAAAAATTTATAGGCATGAAACAACAACAGAGTTCATTAGGCTGCATACTTAGCAAGTTGCTTTAAAAATTTAGACTCTAACTTTGATCTGTAGTCAAGTGTCTTAGTGCTGGGCATTCAAAGGTAGCCAGACCCTGGTGCATTCTGAGTGTGGGTAATAACAGACAGCTGAAATCAAAGTCTCTCCTTAAAACAACCATGACTACAGTTACTTGCATCCTTTTAATATGCATAAAAATCACGTGAATTATCTTAAAATAATGGCTACTTCTTTCATACATAAAGTGAAAGATAAAAAATATGAGATTTTTCTCCCACACGTTTATAGCTATTAAATCAACACATATTTGGTTCAAAGTCCACTGTGAAATGTCAAGGATGCCAAACATAACATATTCAATACCATTCACTGCGTTTAAAAAAATATAGTATATTGAATGAATATTGAGGCATGGGATATCACAATATGGAAAAATCAGAGTAAAACATTATAATGCCTGATCTAATTAAAAAAAAAAAAGAAGAAATGGATTAATGGTGAGTCACACTTCTTTCTTGTTCAGAACTTATCTTTCAAAAGTCTCAACAAAGACAGAAACTGGTCTATGTCATATAGTGTCTGGAATTTTTACTGAATATGCAGGCCATTATGCATGTCATAGTTTATTCCAGGAACTACTTACTGCATGGACCAAAATACAAAATGAATGTGGAGGCTCCTCGGCACAGAGCTCTGTAAATCTGGGAGTGCTGCACTGAAACAAAAAGTCCATGATAGTTGTCTGATCTGCCCCAACAAAACCCAGCTCAGTCTGCAGTATCTAAACCTGAGGAATTTACACAAGAAGAATGAAACTAGCGCCAAAAAGAAACAAAAAGACTGAGGAAGGAAATGAACCAGGTTCTAAAAGTACTCACAAACCATTGAACAGAAGAAGTTGCCACATAACATAGTAGGTATAAAAGAACGTACTCTCTGAAGGTTCAAGGTGAGATAAGGTTCAGAAGTACGGTGAGTAGAGATTTTAGGAAAGGATGAAATGGGCAAAAAAATAAATAAATAAATTGCCTGTGCTACATTAAAAATGGTCACAGTTTCTCTCTCTGTTTCTCTCTGCACCATTCCTTGCTCGTTCTCTCTCTCCAAATAAATAAATAAACTTAAAAAATTTATAAAAAGGGGGCACCTGGGTGGCTCAGCAGGTTAGGCATCAAACTTTTGGTTTTTGGCTCATGTCATGATCTCATGGTTTGTGATTGCATCAGGCTCCATTGTTTTAAGATTGGAATCTGTGCTTGGGATTCTCTCTCCCTCTCTCTCTGCTCCTTCCCCCACCCTCTTTCTCAAAAACAAACAAACAAATAAATACATTAATACACTGAAAAAATTTTTAGAAGTGATCACAGTTGTACACCATAAGCTCTGAAAAATACTGACGGGCAGATATAATACAATGTAACACCGAAGTTAAACTGTCTTTAACCTTTATGAAGACAAGAACAGGCTATTGAGTTCAGCTCACTATTGTGAATTTCTTGGCACACAGTGGACTCTCAATCTCTATTTGTTGAATGATGGGCAGCATGATTTGACTTGATCTTCCCCAATTCCAAAGCAATGCAGCATTCTAGAAGTGAGATAGTTTTGAAGGTTCTTCGTAAATACCTTAATTTGGCATAACAGAAGCAGGTGTGCTATTAGACCAGAGCATAAAGAAGTTACTGAGTAGGTTTTGTTTCCACTAAATCTAAGAGAAGAAGAAAAGGGGGCTGAAGATGAGACCAGGCCATTTATCTCCAACAACTATTCAGGACAGTTAGGGAAGCCTGCAGGCACAGAGGAGGTTTGAAAGAATAAGCCACACCTAGTTTTAAGTCTGCAGCTCAAAGTTGACTGGAAAGATCTAAATGTGCCCTGACACTCCAAAAAAAAAAAAAGGCTGTGAGAAAACCTTCAAAGAAATAGTTCACAAAAAGAACCATATTTGGCTAAATTTCATTTCATATCCTAAGGAAAAGATAACTTTCATGCTATTTAACTGTTTTAATTACTGAAACAGAAAGAAAGCTATTTCTATGAGTGTGTGCATTTACAGAAATGTACCATGTTAACAGATCATTAAGCAAAGCAGTAGTAACTAAATAGCTGACACCCCCCTCAATTAATATTTATTTTTAAAAATGTTAATGTTTATTTATTCTTGAGAGAGAGACAGACAGACAGACAGACAGTGTGAGTGGGGGAGGGCAGAGAGAGAGAGGGGGAGATTCTGAAGCAGATTCCAGGCTCTGAGCTGTCAGCACAGAGCCCAAGACGGGGCTTACACTTGTGAACTGTGAGATCTTGACCTGAGCAGAAGTCACTGAACAGACTGAGCCACGCAGGTGCCCCAAATATTTATTTTTAATGAACAATAATGTAGTGACTGTGTGGTGATGGTAATGGAGATGGGAAAGGTGTTGCAGTGCAGTGGGCGTGGGTATCTCCATAAAAGAAAATACTTAAATTGGGTAAAAATGTTATTTTCATTGGGGTGGGAGAAAAGGCTTTACTACCAAAGTCAGGTGTAAATATCTACTGTGATTAATACCACTTAACATCATTTGTATAAAATTATTAAATGCCTAAAATTAAATTAAAAAATAAAAGGATAAACTTTAGTAATGCAACTCTCCTTGGCCTTAAAAAATACTCTTGAATATATGGAGAGTCACACTTCGCTCTTCAAAAATGTTTTATATTTCAAAAGTTTTGATATTATAGATAGTGATTTCCTCTAAGCTCATCTACAATATCAGTGACATCCCCCACAAAATCCTATGGGGTGTAGGGAGTAGTTTATTGTTATGGGGGGGGGAAATCACTAAAATGGTCCCTTTTTAATTAAATTATTTCATAGTATTAGTAAAAAAATTAATGCAATAATTAACTTATAATGATAAGAGACATGTTTTCTTCCTATATCTGTCTCCAGTCTTGTGCCTCAGAGGCAATCTCTTTTGTTTACACTTTTTATTGTTATTTACCTTATTTATCAGTCCTTAGAGCTACCCTGTGCAGTAGCTGCAGTATTGGTCCTCTTCTACAAACAAGAAAATTAACCCCCCCCCCTCCCCGAGAGGCTTACTAATTTACTCAGATTTCATAGCTGAGAGTTGGAGTGGTGGTTCTCAACTTCCAGGAGACACTTAGCAATGCTTGGAGACATTTTAGTCACAAGTATGGGGAAATGCAACTGGAATCGAGCAGGTGGAGGCCTGGGATCTAAACAACCTACAGTGCATAGGCCACCTCCCTCCATCAAGCCATGGATTATATGGCACAAAATGTCAATAGTAATCAATTTGAGAAACCCTGAGTTTTGAAGGGAGTGGCAGTGAATCTAGGTTCTTTTGCTTCCTAATTCAATGCTTATTTCTCTTCTAGTTTTTAAAGGTAACAGTGTAGTAGAACTATCACTGATCATGTTTCTCCAAACTAATGTTGCCCTGGTATGTGTTACTTTTAGCTAGCATTATTTTGATTGGTCATTGTAATCATTTTGATGGGTTCCTGAAGGGCAAGTTGTTAACTGTTTTTGAATACCTGCTTACAATTTTAATTCTTATAGAAAATAAACCATTACCCTGAAATAGTGGCCTGCATTAATGTAAACTGACCTATCTGCTTCGTAAGTCTTGACTTCCTACAATGATGAGTGAGTTTAGATTACTTCCCCAATATCACTAAAATCCTATCTTTACTTATTATATTGGTTATCACTGTATAGCTGAAATGACTAGATTTATACGCAATACCCACTTTCCTCTTATGTAAAAACAAAGCAAAAAAGGCAAAATTAAACTGGAACAGTAATATTTCCAGACAAAAATAATGAATTTTTAGTTGGGTGGGAGATAGTGAAACATAAGCACAAGCTGTGGAATGGAGCTTTAGGTGGTTTCTTAAAGGATGGTGACTTACCTGGAAGGCAGGTGTCTATTTTTGCTTTTATTCTTTCCTCTTTTTCCTGCTCAATTGATTGCTAAAATTGGTGATCTTCCATATGGCTGGCAAGCCATGAAGTAGTCTTGTGGATGATACCCAAGCACTAACAAGGGCATAGCACATAGAAGGGCCTGGAACACCAATGACATTCTGCATCCACTGTAACTTGCATTAGACCATTATCCTCAGGACTTACTGAATATAAGAGAAAGAGAAAATGAATACTGTCAGTACTGTTAAGCCAAAGATATTTTGGATTTCTGTTATAGCAGATTAACACATTAACAATATACTATGTAACTTTCAGTAATGCATGTATAACTTTACATCTGGTTTCTTCATCCATAATGGCAGTTCTTAAGTCCCCACTTTTTAAAATGAAGAAATTATAGTTTTATCCTTCTTATGACCTCTCCTCCTTGTACCATTTTTAATCTTACAAACTCTTAAAATTATATACTTATTTTCATATTTTAAAGTCAGTAGTATTTATACTCTGTTCTGTGCCACAATAAAATATTTTATACTTCATCTATAATTTGATTTTACTACAAGAGAAGAAAAGCAATAATTACTATGTATATTTTTATAAATCTGCTAATATTGTTCACTGTAGTCAAGTAGATCCCTAATATCATCATTTTTTGTGTAGTTGTTTTTCTAGCATTTTGAATTACTTTGTTTTTATTTTAGCATTGTATTTTTTTAATGTTTATTAATTGATTTTGAGAGAGAGAGAGAGCAAATACACACAGGTGGGAGGGAAGAGAAAGAGAAGGAGTGAGAATCCTAAGCACCCGTGCAGTCAGCACAGAGCCCAGTGTAGCGCTGAGATCACAACCTGAGCCAAAATGATGAGGATAATGCTCACCTGACTGAGCCACCAGGCGCCCCCTGCATTGTAATGTAATCATAACCAAAATGGCTTCATAATTCTCAAGCATAGCTTGTAGCTTATGGAATGTTTTATTTTTCTCAAGTCTCCCTCCCTGGGGTGCCTGGGTGGCTCAGTTGGTTAATTGGCCAATTTTGGCCTAGGTCATGATCTCACGGTTCGTTGGTTTGAGCCCCGCGTCGGGGCTGTGCTGACAGCTAGCTCGGAGCCTGGAGCCTGTTTCGGATTCTGTATCGCTCTCTCTCTGACCCTTCTCTGCACATACTGTCTCTCTCTCTCTCTCTCTCTCAGAAATAAATAAAAAAAAAAATAAAAATTAAAAAAAAAGGACTCCCTTCCTGAAGTGCCTCTCAGCATGTCTGCTTATAATACTCTCAAGTCCAGTTGTGCAGATAACATTGTGGGCCCTCAATTATCCATGTGTCTGAACTCATTCTTTTCTGGATCAAATGTTACTATTATTACTATTAACTGTTTTTATTTTATCTTATTGTATTTACTTTAATTTAATTTAATTTAATTTACATTCCTCTTTCTACGACTTTCTAAGCAAATATTTCTGTTAAGTAAACTTTCTGACATTTTGCATATCAGTAAATGTTATCACATTCGTTGCACACTGATAATTTGACTGGCATATCTAATTCTACATGCAACATTTTCTCAAAATTGTAAGAGAACTTACTGATTGTAATCTAATAACGAAAGTATCAAACATCTGATCTATGTCTATTTTTTTTGGATATTCTTTGTTTTCCTCAGAATAGACAAATTTTTCAGTGTGTTTAACTGTATAACATGGGCCTTTTACCATTTACCTTGCTTGGAACTTGATAAGATTTTCAATTTTTAGATACACATAGCCATTGCACTTTGGAAAATAATCTCATATTGTTTCTATGACAAATTTCTCATTTTTTTCCTGTTCTCTCTGAAACTCCCACAAACCCCATTTTGAGAATCCTGAATTAATGTACTCTTCTATTATCAGTACTTTAAAAATTTTTAATCCCATTGATTAAATTTTGGGAAATATTTCCAAGTTTACTCCTCAGGCTTCTATGAATATAATTATAATTATATTGAAAATTGTACTTAAATTTCTAAGAACTCATTTTTTTCTGTGCTTTTTGGTAGCAGTGAATTTTTGTTTTAAGGATACTCTATAGTTTTCTAATTTCTTTGCATAAAAACTAAAAAGTTTAAACATTTATCTTCTATTCTCTCAATAATCTTCGTTACTTTGGAAGAGTAACCTTCATCTTTCTTTTTAATATGGCAGGTTCTACTCAAATATTTGTTAATTCCTTTTTGTTTGTATATATGAATGATGTGATAGAAAGTCAAAATGTGAAATAACTTGACAAATGAAATCCATTTTTTAGAATGAAAAGAAGCATTATGTGTGTGTGGTCTCACAAATTCCAGAATATAAAGGTTTTTACACTGAGGCTTACATTCTCTTGGTGAATTTATTTAATCATAGACCATTTATTAAATTTCTGTGCTAGGTTCTATTCTAGGCATTGGAGATACACCTGTGAACATAAACACAAAATCTTGTGATCTTATGAATAATAAAGAATACATAGGAACATATATAGCACTTTTGCTATACCATTGACACTGGTAAAGCAGAGAAGGAGGTGAAAAAATGTGTATGGATGTATATACACTGTGGAGTCAGGAGAATGCTTTGTTTTGTTTTATTTTGCCTGCTTATTGTTTATTTGACAGTTCTTGCTTAGGGAGTAGATAGGTTCTATATACTAAAATTACTACTATCTATAAGATATGCTATCGGGGCGCCTGGGTGGCTTAGTCGGTTAAGCGTCCAACTTTCGCTTGGGTCATGATCTCGCGGTTCGTGGGTTCGAGCCCCGCGTCGGGCTCTGTGCTGACTGCCAGCTCAGAGCCTGGAGCCTGTTTCAGTCTGTGACTCCCTCTCTCTGAACCTCCCCTGTTCACGCTGTCTCTCTCTCTCTCTCTCCTAGAAATAAATAAAACATAAAAAAAAAAAAAGATATGCTATCTACTCTCTACTACTATCTATAAGAATTAATTTCTAAAGTAGAAGTGGACAGTTTTGTAAGAAAATAGGCCTTTAATTTTTTTAAAAATGGCATAGCTAAAGATAACTAACACACAAAGTACTATGGGTTAGGTTTTTTAAAATTTTTTGTTTTTTAATTTTTAATTTTTTTATTTATTATTTTTAAAAGGACAATCCTGTTTATTTTATTTTTTAAATGTTTTATTTATTTCTGAGAGAGAGAGACAGCGTGAACAGGAGAGGGTCAGAGAGAGAGGGAGACACAGAATGGGAAGCAGGCCCCAGGCTCTGAGCAGACGGCACAGGGCCCAACATGGGGCTCGAACCCATGAACCATGAGATCATGACCTGAGCTGAAGTCGGATGCTTAACCGACTGAGCCACCCAGGCGCCCCTTCTTTAAAAATTTTTGATGTTTATTTATTTTTGATAGAGGGAGAGAGAGAGAGAGAGCAAAGTGGAAAAGGGTCAGAGAGAGAAAAACACACACACACAGAATCCTCAACAGGCTCTGGGCTCTGAGCTCTCAGCACAGATCCTGATGCAAGGCTTGAATCCACAAACCATGAGATTATGACCTGAGCTGAAGTTGGTCATTTAACCAATTGAGCAACCCAGATGCTCCAACATTTGGATGGTATTTTTATCATTTCACTATACCTAAACTTTACATATATGATTCATTTAACCTTCACATTAACACTGCTAAGTAGATACTAATATAACTACCTTTATGTTGTTGTTAGAGAGAGAGAGAGCATGAGTGGGGGAGAAGGGAAGAGGAAGAGAAAGAGAGAATTCTAAGCAGGTTCCATGCTCAGCATGGAGCCTAACATGGGCGGCTCAGTCCCACAACCCTGGGATCATGACCTGAGCCAAAATCAAGAGTTGGATGCTCCACTGACTTAAGCCACACAGGCATCCCAATAACTACCTTTTTAATAAGATAAATCTTAGATTGAAAAATAGGGTTAAGTGTGTCTTGAGTGTTAGATGTTATTCATACTCATCTATAATTAAAACAAATAACTGATACTCATAAATGTACATTAGTTTATAAATTTCATATCTATGCTACTATAATTAATTCATACATTAGATGTTCTGGCTTTTCAGATACTAAATATAATAGAAGAGCCCCCCCACCCAAAGTCCACTTGATCACCTTGTACACACATTCTGTTAATAGTTTAAAAGGGAGAAATACATTTCAGAAAACTGCATCTGCCAGGATCCCTGAGTCCTGAAAAATTTGTGTATTTAAATACATGGAGATGAGAAAATGCCTTCTGCATTAGGAATGTAGCAGCAAAACACCAGGAGGCCGGAAAACCAAATAATCATTTGAGAAACACTAAATCAATCTAAACTGAGCAGGACTCATAGTAAAAACAGCAATTATAAAGCAACAGGGTAGAAAAAGATTTTACATTTTCCATTTCATGAAAACAGCCAAAAAATACTTCAGACACCCTGCAATGGACTCTTCCTCTCTTGACTCCTCTCCACTTAACACCATAATTATTTTTGGTTAACTCCAAATTAAAATATCTTTACATCTTCAGTAATCTTGCTAAATGACTGAAGTATATGCCCAATGGCTTGTAAGAGGACACCCTGGAAGTCTGGTTTCTGGACTCCTAATCTATGACTCTAGAATGCTCCTTCCCTGTTACCTTTACACACTTGAGTAGTAAATGCCCGTGCTCAGATTAATAATAATGACAGAGACATTTATGCATGTACTACTATTATAAGATATAAAAAATTACTGCTATATGGGTGTCCTGCATGCCTCATCTAGATCAGTCCATTTCATTCTTCCCTCCTAAGGTATTACAGCCTTGATATATTTTAAAACAATATTTTAATAAATAATGTATTTAGAGTAGCTTATTTTTCTAAGTTACCACATGTCTTACACAAATATTCATGTATTATCTCTTGTATGTATTGCTACACAGTTTGTAAATTTTACTTCCATGACATAACTTATTTTTCCTTGTACTATTTGTAGTTTTGGTCTCAAGATTTTACTAGCATCATAACAGTTTTTCTTTTATTTTATTTACATTCCTATTCTCTAGATTTGTTTAAAACTGGAATTACCTTTACTTTATTTACATTTCTATTCTCTAGATTTGTTTAAACTTGGAATTACCTGTGAATATTTAGTTATACCTAACTATAAAGTAACAGGGCTTAACAGTTGCTTTGTAGGAATATTTTATTTTTCTGGGTACATTTCTTTCTTTCTTCTTGTGTCACTAACAGTAAATTTTATTTTTCTAGAGTGTATTCATTTAGTCTAAGTTTTCAAATAAATCAGCCTAAAATTTTGATAGTATGTTGAGATCTGCTTTTTAACTGCTGATATTGCTTATGTTTAAATTTAATCTATCCAGCCATTATCAATGTACTTTTTAAAAAGGAAATTTTTTGTGTATTTATTTTTTGAAAATAATTTTATTGAAGGTTATTGACGTAAAACATTGTATTTGTTTCAGGTGAACAACATAATGATTTGGTATTTGTATATATTGTGAAATGATCACTACAGTAAGTCTGATTAACATCTATCACCACACATATTTATAGAACATTTTTTCTTGTGATAGGAACTTTTAAGATCTACTCTGTTAGCAACTCACAAATACACAGTTGACATACTGTACATTACATCTCTATGACTTATTTATTTAAAACTGGAAGTTTGTACCTTTTGACTCTTTTCACCCATTTTGCCAATACCTTACTCCTTGCCAACCTATCTCTAAGCTTGTTTTTTTGTTTTTAGATTCCATATATAAGTGAGATAATATGGTATTTGCTTTTCTCTGACTAACTTACTTCACTTAGCATAATGCTCTCAAGTTTCATCCACGTTGTCCCAAATGGCAAGGTCTCATTCTTTTTTATGGCTAAATAATATTAGAATATATGTATATTTTATCCATTTATCCATTGATGAACACTTGTTTCTATATCTTGGATATTACATATGATGCTACAGTGCACATGGGAATGCAGATATCTTTTGAGTTAGTGTTAGTTCCTCTTTTAAAAAGTTTTTAATTTTAATTCCAGTATAGTTAACATACAATGTTATATTAGTTTCAGGCATACAGTATAGTGATTCAACACTTCCATACAACACCCAGTGCTTATCACAGCAAGGGCACTCCTATCCCCTTCAGCTATTTCACTCAGCCTCTTTACACCTCCCCTCTGGTAACCATCAGTTCTCTATAGTTAAGAGTCTGCTTTTTGGTGTTTCTCTCTCTTGAAAAGGAGATTCTTGACTCTCTTCATTCCCTGTTGGATGTCTACTTTAATGGATTCTATAAACTTTACCATTTTCTTTTTCCCCCCTTCATTGAATAATTCCAAACTTTCTTCTTTTTTAACATTTAAAATTTGTTGCTTAATCATTTGAGATTTTCATCAGTTTGAATACAAATGCTTGAAGCTATGAATTTCATTTTTATTGCTACTTTCATGTGATTCCTGTTTTAAATATACCATTTTTTCTTATCCTGTTCTAACTACTTTTCATATATTACAATTTCTTGTTGGATTCATGAGTTATTTAGAAATATGGTATTTAACTTGTAGCCATAATTTTTATAATTTTGACCAAAATACATTGTAGTTGGAGTCTGATCTATAGAATTTCAAACTTTGAAGTTTGTGACACCTGTGTATGGTATAGTACACTGTAGATTTTAACAAGTTTCATGTATTCTCCAATTGCTGGTTGCAATTTTCATATACATCCCTTAGATCTCATTAGTTAAAAGCATTGTTTGAGTCTTCTAAATTTCTTTGTATTTTTGCTTAGTGAATCTACTAATTACAAAATTAGGTAAAATACGTATCGATTCCTCCTTGGAGTTCCATCAATTTGTCTTCAAGGTATTTTGAGATGATGGTTTTAGGGGTGTATAGTTTATATTTGTTTATTTTCTTTAATTTTTTTAAATGTTTTATTTATTTCTAGGAGAGAGAGAGAGAGAGACAGCGTGAGCAGGGGAGGGTCAGAGAGAGAGGGAGTCACAGACTCTGAAACAGGCTCCAGGCTCTGAGCTGGCAGTCAGCACAGAGCCCGACGCGGGGCTCGAACCCACGAGCCGCGAGATCATGACCCAAGCGAAAGTCAGACGCTTAACCGACTAAGCCACCCCGGCGCCCCATATATTTGTTTATTTTTAATCCTCTTCGTAAAATGAAGTTTTAACATTTTGTAGTTCTACTCTTTATCTTTTGTTTAGGTAAAGTCTTACTTGCTGTTAATAACTGTTAATGTAACTACATCAACTTCATTTATATTCAGTATTTGCCTGAACTATCTCTTTCTACTTTATTTCTTAGTATCTCTCTATACTTGTACCTTAGGTGAATTCCAGCTGACAAAATAAAACTTTAATATTTCAAATATATAGTCTCTTGGTCTTGTCTTCTAAATGAAGATTTAGTCCATTTATATCACTATTCAATAAGGGTAGCCAAAATATAGTGGTTAAGAAAATAAATGCTGGAAGCAGACTGCTGGGTTTGAATTCTGAATCTGTCACTTATTAGAAATGCATGACCCTTGCCAAGTCATTAAAATTTTCTGTGCTTCCTCATTATGTGTTATCTTGGATTTATAGTAGCAATTCTTTCATGGGACTCTTATGAAAATTAAATGAGTTAATATTTATAAATTCTTTTCAACACTATCTGCAATATGGTAGACAGTATATAATTGTTTGCTATTATTATATTTGAATTAAATTTCTAAAGTCTTTTCTTTTGCTCATTTTTTGCTTTATTATATTTTTATTGTTTTATATGCCTCATTATTGTTCTTTCTTACCTTTTATTGATTCATTAAAAATTTTTAATCACATTCCACTGCTTTATTATCTTTTAGAAGAATCCATCATAATTTTCCCAGGAAATAGTAAAAAGGCAATTCAATAATTATATGTTTCCAGCAGATGAAATAACAAATCAGGTAAATTACTCATTAAACTCCAGTGGAAGACACGGTTAACAAATACCCTGTCTAACATTTTCCAGAAACTAAGAAAATGTGTGTAGTACTTTCTGTTTTGCTAAATTCAATATAAGTATTCCATCAGTTGAATATTAATATAAACATTTAAAATATAAGCTTGAGAATCAGAAAAAGAAACAAACTTTAAAATGGGAAGGTAGGCTTATTCAAGGCAAAATTGGCTGATAATGGCTTTTGCAAAGATCTTTAGACACTATTAGACATGGTCTTTTTGTTTGACATCGTTCAATTATAATGCATTTAAATAGGGAGAAAATGGCTACTTTCAGGAGAATTCCAATGCTATTAGAGAAAATTAGCATTTTTGGTGATTTGTCTTTCTTTAAGATCTAAGAGTTTTCTTCTTCTCTTTCATTTTCAACATGCCATTAATACATTCCAGTCTGTGATTCATATCTCCATCAGTCTGTATAGCCTCTTTGCTAACTACTTCCTGTGTTTTTCCAAGCACAGGTCACTTTCTAGGGGTTTCTCCACATTCAGAAGACCTGAATGAAAGTAAATTTACCTTTGATGTGCAAAACCAAATGCCAAATGCCAAATCCAACGAGACTCAGAGCTAATACTACAATATTCTGGATCTCCAAATAAAGAAATTGAGACTAAGAAACAATAAATCTGGGGGCGCCTGGGTGGCTTAGTCGGTTAAGCGTCCGACTTTCGCTTAGGTCATGATCTCGCGGTTCGTGGGTTCGAGCCCCGCGTCGGGCTCTGTGCTGACTGCCAGCTCAGAGCCTGGAGCCTGTTTCAGTCTGTGACCCTCTCTCTCTCTGACCCTCCCCTGCTCACGCTGTCTCTCTCTCTCTCTCCTAGAAATAAATAAAACATTAAAAAAAAAAAAAAGAAACAATAAATCTGTAGGAAGTTTGAACAAACTCTAAAAATAGAAATATCAGTACCAGCATGCATTTTGGAATTCTGAGTTATAATTTTTTTTAGAGTTTGCAGGAAACTTGGATTTTTTTTGGTTCAAAGTTCTCAGTTTACAAACATGAAACTGAGACTATAAGAGAGAATACATGATTTTTCTATTGCATTAGAGGTTTAAGTGTCAGTATAGAAAAACACCATTCCATGTTGTTTCTCATTTAGCTATGTTACAGTTTAACACATTTAAATATATCAGTTACTAAACTATTTAGGAGAAGAGCTACATCCTGTTACAATCTGCAGAGTAGCCCCAAATCCTTTATCAAATTGATGCTTAATCCCAGGTCTGACACTTGTTAGAAATTCAATAAATGGCTGAATAATTTATTTCTAGAGAAGTAACTGTAGATACTTTGCTTTTTGTAAACTGAAAGGCAATAGAAATGGATAGTAATGTTATAAATGCTGGTGACATAGATGAGAGATTAGCATAGAATGCTGTAGAAATCACCTATAATGTCATCTTGCATGTAGAGATACTCAATAGTTCTTACCATAGAGGCGTATTTTCCAAAAATTGGGAAAAGAGAATGTTAGGCTCATTTTATGAGTTATAAGTAAAACTCTGGCTAAGGAAATCTGAGACTTCAGTTAACGAATCTTTTGGCAAGATGATATTTAATTTCACTCCCATTTGAAAAGATGTTTTATTATTTGTTGTTGCTGCTGTTTTATAATAACCCCGGTATTTAGTTTATCTTCTCATGAATTCACTCTTTCAGAATTCTGAAATATATAAGGTAAAAGAACAACTAGATCTACTTATTTTGAAAGGTTTAATGAAAGGATGAGTCATTGATCACTTTTCTTCAAGAAAGCCTGATAAGCAGGAGGACAGATAACTCTGGAAGCTGCCAGTGAAATGATTATACAAATCAGGCCTACTTTGCTTTTAACTGAAAATAAACAATCTTCAAAGCTGTGGTGATTCAAAAAACAAAGGCTTGTTTCTGTCATACCTAGTCCACAGTGCATTCAGTTTACAGTTGAGGGCAGCTGTCATGCAGGAGAGCAGAGTGGTCTGCCAGCACACCAGCATGTGTCCTTAATTCCAGGAGTGCACCAAATGCTTAGACTGCAAATAATGCACTCATATTTTACTGGCTGAAGCAAGTCACATGATCATACCCAATATGAAGCTTAAGGGAAATATCTTTTCTCTTGCATCTGAAAAAGAAGAAAATATCAATGTACGTTGTATTGTCTGTAACAGGGATGCACTTATATCACTGTTTTATATTTGCTTAGATTTAAGGTGAAAGATGAGGGTCAATATCATACTCCTAAGAGGTAATCAAGGCTCTTACATGAATGAAAAGAAATTTATCTCCCACAATGAACTCAAGTTTATTTTGAAATAAAGAAGAGAGCCTCTTGGTTCTCAGTCTCAGCTCAAGCATGGCTATAATTCCATGACATTTTCCATAAAGTTAAAAGTTACTCATTGCATGTCAAAGACAAAGACTGTTAGTTCTCCTCTGCTCTGAACACTCTCAACAACTTCAAAAAAGGCAAACATATCATGACAATTTAAAAAGAAATCAAGTTTCCCAGTTTTTTAATACAACAAGGCCAATCAACCAGCTAGAAATCAACCAACTGCTAACATTCAAAAAATGTGGTGGTATTAATGTGTGTGTGAATGTTTCAATGTAACCCTTGGATCAAAAAGGCAAAAAAAAATCATGCTTGTCTGACATGAATACAATGAACATCTGTAACCAATTACTGATAAATGAACATACGATGCATCTAGAGCTTTTAGTTTTTCTTTATATTTGCCATGACTTTCCCCATGACTTTACCATTTGTGGCCTTTATATGGCACCAAATAATTTCTAGGGCTCCAATACAAATGTATTGTCCATAACAATAATATGGTATTATAGATTTTCTCTTATATGGGTCTCAGCTTATAGTGTAAATTAGCAAAAATAATATGTAAACTATTAACAAAATAGTATGTGAGTTTGAGGCTCTGAAAAATTTAATAACTTGGCAAAAGAGCATGGAAAGTAAATGGCAGATTTAGGATTCAAACTCAGGTCTCCTAAATCTGAATCTGGGAAATACACATTTAATCGCTTTAGTTTTTTTTTTTTTTTTCTGTTACTTCTCTAAGACCAAAAACTGATACTTTCTTTCTTTAAAATAAAATGATATATTTAAGAATCCTTAAAAGATATCTCTTTGTCAAATTGGATGGTTATTTTTTTGAGTTGCATAATCTCAGATCTCTTGTACATGTAATAAAAGTAATTTTACTTCATTTTATGCTAAGAATGAATGTCTCCAAGGATATGCAAAAGAAATACGTATGACATGAATTTCTTCAAATTTCCTACTTGCAGCCATTAGGGATTTTTGAATTTGTGGAATAAAACATCCCAAATCAATAAAATTCTCTATCCAATTGAATGATTCTCCTAAAGAATCATAACATCATAATTTCTGTGAAATAGTAGACTATACTTGCCTTAATTAAGTAAAAATATAATATTAAATTTATTTACTTGCTCTAATCCAATCATTATATATTGAAGCATATGCTGAATTAACTAAAAGAGACAGGAGTTAAATGTTTAAGGTATTGTATGAAGAGAAAATATTACGACTATTTTTGGATGACAAAAGCAATTTGACAAGGAAAAGGAATGTTGCTTCACAAAGTTATTTTGTATGTTCTTCTTGAGAAAAAGACTTTGCAGGTAGAACGTATTTATGTATTTGAAATTGCATCTTATTTCTCACTTCAGGTCTCTCCATAGGTGCCAACTGTAATATATCAATAGCTGAACAGCTCAGCGCCCTAACGTGTTCTTGTTCATGCCTGTCTGAGCTATTGAAGGGGCTGCCCAGATTTCAGGTCCTTGCAGATCACTGGTTCTGGATGATGTCCTAAGTTTATTTTTTCTCAACTCGTGCTTTCTTCCCTCAAAGGGCCATTGTCAGTTCAGCAGAAGCTGGTGAATCAGGCAATTAACAACTTTTACTGCCTGTACAAAGCCAAGATAAATGTAAAAAGTCCTTTAAACTCCAGGGTAGAAACATCTACCATTTATTTGAATTGAGTGACTGACGATATCCTATAAGGGATGGTGTGCTATTTCTGAAAAACAAATCAAATTGCTACCATCCTCCACATACTAACTTTCTATTTCCCGTGTCTGGTTGGCTGAGAAGAGATTATAAAATCTCCAAGGATTTTGTGCCACACTGTCTCCGTGACAGTCATTTATGTTGATCATCACATATTTCTGGGCATTATGGGATTTCCCTTCCTTATTCCCTTTAAAGGTAAGCATGACCATATGGACTTGCTTTGGCCAATAAAGTGGTGTATCTCACTTTTGAATGGAAGCTTTAAGGGCTGACATGTAATTGTCTGTATTCCTTCTTCCTATTTCAATAATCTTGGAAATAAAATCAAGATGGAACCTCTGTTATCTTAGATTCTCAAGTAACTACAAAGAGCAAAATGTCCAGTTGGATGTGAATGTTAGAAACACAGTTTTTTTGTATTTAAGCACTAAGATTTTTTTTCCTTTCCTCAGCTTAACCAACTATCTTGACAGATATACTTTGTTGCCCCAGAGTTTGCTCAGTAACAAACAGTTTGGGGTCATGAAGATGCACTGGAACTCTACTCAGATGTGGCACTGTGTGTGCACCAAGTTTTATTCAGAGAAATTCAGAGAAATTGATTGTTGCCACTAGCAACTTGTTCCTTATTAACCACCCAAATGATGTCAAGAATCCAAAACATGCTCAATAGACAAGGGAGCCAGAGAGTCTATTAGATATGCATCCTGGTCCTGTCTTCTGCAAGGCCTCCCATACCTGTGACTACTCTTTCTCATGGAAAACTTCATAGAGCAGGTGCCTGTGTGTACCCTGCTCCAGCAGCACTGTTTTCCTAATGGTGTCCAGTGAATTCTTACTCCACTCTTTGGAATTTTCCTTCTCATGACCCTAAGTATCACTTCAAACAGCATCTCTTTATGGGGGTAGCTTTCTCCTGATCTCTTATTTACACACTTCCTTTCTCCAAGAAAAGAACAAATTTAGTTCTAGATGAGCTTACTGTGGCATTTATTTCCTAAATCCAAATCTTGGTTCTGCTATTTGCTAACTTTAGGGCACTGGACAATTTAATTAAACATTTGTTTTCTATGTTTAGATAAGAATAAGGAAATAGTACTTTCTAACTCATTGAATCTATATTGAAGATTGAATGAAACAATCAGCATTAACTGCTTTACACATCGTGCTACAATTATCACATGTGGTAACACTGGCAATTCATGATGTTGGCTACTTGGTCCCTCATTGCATCTTGGGAGAACCCATGTTCTACGATCCACTCTATTACAAGTAGACATTATAAAATACGTTTATTTTATAAAATTTGAGTAAGAACACCTTAATTAAAGCAAATAAGGCTTTTGCAATTCTGTTTCAAAACGCTTGTCAGAAAGGCTCTTTTCCATAGTTCACGGACTTAGAACAAACTAGCTCAGAAGTTTTTTAACATGGATAACTCTGGTGAAGTTATGTCTCAGACAACTTTTACTAAGAAAATTCAAACCTAATTTTGTGATTTTGCCTTGTTTGACCAACCTCCAATGAAGTAAATGTAAATTAATGAATTATTTTATTGTACTGTTAAGATCTCTGGTTATAGAAATCTTTGGTTGTCTATATACAACTGTGCACTTCAGTAGAGTAAGCCTAGCCCACATGATTGTATGGGTATTTAAGAAGTCAAATATAATATCCTAAAGGGGAAACTTTTTTTTCTGGCTTTATTTTTCTTATTCCTAACTCATGAGTTTTTAAAATTTCAGATATAATAATTTCTTACTATAGGTACTATTTTATCTAATTAAATATCACTGAAAATGCTGCTTTGTAATAAACAAAAGGTCAAATAAAGACTGGCCACAAATAGTAATATACTTGTATCTTTGCAGATATAATTTCCTAAGAGGATTGACTTTAAAAATTTCACTGTGCCTGGGCACCTGGGCAATTTGGTCAGTTAGATCTCCAACTTTGGCTCAGGTGATGATCTCATGGATTGTGAGTTCAAGCCCTGTGTCAGACTCTCTGCTATCATCGCACAGCCCACTTTGGATCTTCTGTCTCCCTCTCTCTCCTCAACTCCCATTGCTCTCTTTCTCAAAACTAAAATAAACATTAAAAAAAGTAAGTAATGAAAATTCTAATATGCTTGATGTACAGAAAATATTTCATTATTTACACAATTTTGGGTTTATATCTATAGCACAAAATGCTTTCAGGATGAAAAAGGACAAGGAGGCACTTGCAATACATGAGAATTTGACATAAACGGTAGAAGAACTTTATATAAAAAAAGACTTTGATTTAGCAGATATTTAAAAAATAAAGGTCTACTTTCCATACAGAGGCAAAATCGTAATGAAGTTATATAAATACTCTCATATCAAATTCATAGTGGCAATGTTAGATTCTCTTCCACGACTCATTATCTTTTCAAGAAAGAAATAGAAATGTAATAAGTAATAAAATCTATCTGAAATAAAAGCATCCATTAGAATATTTTCATCGTCCAGCAGGTCATATGCTTGACAGCTTTTAGATTATTATTACTGTGGGAGAAACTGGAAAGGGTGTGATCATTGGTAATCTGTCTTTTTCCCAGCTATGGAGATTATAATTTATTCCATAAATCAGCATACCCGGCTCATCAATCAGCATAATTTCATGCAATTTGTGCTTCAGGTACAGTCCTAACAGGGTTTTGTGAAATAATGATTAAAGCATTTTTGTTTTGTTTAGTTTTGTTTAGTTTACAAAACTAAAGGCCAGAATTCAGCAGAAGGCAGAAGACAAACATCGGATTACTAAATGGTATGTTTGTGGCTATTTCTCTGTGATCATTTGCCACTTTAGAAGAAGGGCTGAATGGCTGGTTTTTCATAACATCATGTGGTTCGGGTATAAAAGTTTAAATTGAAGGCTCATTTATAAGTGGTCCAGGTAAAACCCTCATATTTTGTGTAAAGAACTAAAGCATTGCATCCTTGAAACTAGGATCACATGGCAGTGAGTAAGCACTTTCACAAATTGCAGCTCAGTATTGAACAACCTAGGATACCTAAGAGAGAGCTCAATCAGGTGTTCTGTACATTCTTAGCATACCTGTGCACAAGAAAGAAGCAAATAAAAATACCCAGTAGAGTAAATAATAATATCCCAGGTCACAGTTTTTAACCACATTTTTTCAAATGTAACCAAAATAGCCAAGGACACCAGCAGACAAGATGATAATTATAAGAATCATATGCAATAGACAATAACTATTGGTTGTCAGAAATTAAAACTATTCTACATGGAATTTGGAAGAATTCTAATTTCTGTGTTTGCAAAACAAAATACAATATTAAAACAGGTTTTAATGAGCTGTAAACTACTTAAAAAACTGCAATAGCAAAATATAAAGAAAAACAAATAGAATTTCTAAAACTATAGATTAACAACAATTAAGAATATGACATTTGAGGGGCGCCTGGGTGGCTTAGTTGGCTAAGCGTCCAACTTTCGCTTAGGTCATGATCTCGCGGTTCGTGGGTTCGAGCCCCGCGTCGGGCTCTGTGCTGACTGCCGGCTCAGAGCCTGGAGCCTGTTTCAGTCTGTGACTCCCTCTCTCTCTGACCCTCCCCTGCTCACGCTGTCTCTCTCTCTCTCTCCTAGAAATAAAACATTTAAAAAAATTTAAAAAAAAAAGAATATGACATTTGATTAAAAACAGTAAATTAGATGTCTCTGAAAAGGGAATTAGTGAATTAAATACAAGTGAAGAGGAAATATCCAAAATAAATCTGAAAGAAATACAGGAAGTGCAGGGAGGTTAAGAGAGTAAGCTATATGATAAGGAGGTTAAACTAATTACTTTGGAGTGCCACAATGAGAAGAGAAAATGGATAAACAGTAATACATTTTTTTGCTGTTATAAACTGAATTATTTTTGTAGATTGATTGATTGACTGATTTTATGTATTCTCAAATTAGTTAATATATAGTGTAGCCTTGGGTTCAGGAGTAGAATACAGTGATTTATCACTTGCGTCTAACACCCAGTGCTCATACCCACAAGTGACCTCCTTATACTTGACAAGAAAATATCTGAAATTTTCCAAAATTAACTAAAGGAATCTAAACATATTTTCAAGAAAAAAAATTCCCTCAAGAATTATAAATAAAAACAAAACACACATATAAACACATCACTGAAAAATTATAGAACATCTGAGAGAAGGAGAGGTTTTTAATTTAAAAAAGCTAGGGAGAGGGGCATTTGGCTGGCTTGGTTGGTTGTGTCTCACTTTGGTGCTGACAGCTCAGAGCCTGAGACTGCTTTGGATTCTATGTCTCCCTCTCTCTCTCTGCTTCTTCCTTGACTCATGCTCTGTCTCTCTTCTCAAAATAAATAAACATTAAAAAACAATTAAAGCTATGGAGAAATGGAAGATATCTTTAAAAAAGAAATATTTATCTTGCCAGACAACATGTTAACACAGACACTAAAACTCAAATTAACAATGTGTTGAAAGGAAATGACTGCCAACATAAAATTTTATATTTAGGGAAGACATCCTTCAATGTAAAGGGTGACACACAAATATTAACAGGATTTTGTCACAAAGAGAAATTTACTATAGAAAATAATAAAATATTTGCTTCAATAGGTAGAATGACACCATATAGAAGTTTGAGGATGAAGGAAGGAATTGACAACTATGAAAATGGAAACAAACATGCATATGTGTATATATGTGCATGTGTGTATATATGTGTGTATATATACACACATATAACACATACATAAATACATATATATGTGTATGTGTTTTATAGTTTTGTATTTATGCTACCTGAAATTACATGAGAAAAACATTATTTCACGAACTTTTATGTAATATACATTCATATAATTTTGGAAGAAAATAGTAAATAAATTTAAAGTTTCTGAAGGACTAAACATTATCAGAGAGTAAGCAAAAAGGTCAAACTAGCAATAGACTATGATAGGTCAGGGATTCAGGTTTTAATTTCTATGCTATTCTTTTCAGTGCTATAGTAACTATATACTTAAATTTAGATGTAAATTAATTAAAATCTAATTTTAAAAATTGGTTCTTAAGTCACACTGGCCATATTTCAAGAGCTCAATAGACATATATGGCCAGTGCCTACTATATTGGACAACAGAGATATACAAAATTTCCAAATCACAGAAAGCTCTTGGAAAGCATGGTATGCACACTGATACATAAAATAATGGAAGACTGTATGATGTCTCAAATAACTGAGAGAAAATGCAATGATTAAAAATCCCCACAGTCTGGGATCCCTGGGTGGCTCAGTCAGTTAAGTGTCCAACTTTGGCTCAGGTCATGATCTCAGAGCTCATGAGTTCAAGCCCCACATTAGGGTCTGTACTGACAGCTCAGAGCCTGGAGCCTGCTTCAGATTCTGTGTCTTTCTCTCTCTGCTCCCCTCCAGCTCATGCTCTGTCTTTCTCTCTCCTTCAAAAATAAATAAACATTAAAAAAAATTTTAAGAAACCCCCACAATCTTGTCAAAAAGTAAAACATATATAGAAAGGAAAGTAGAAATAGCATATATGAAGGGGGTAGATTTAAAATCATATTAATGAGAAGCACTTCAAAGCAAATGTACTAAAATCTTCTAATTAAAATAAATTAGATTGGGTGGAAAATAAAATTCAGCTATATCTTTCTAAAAGATAGCCATCTGAAATGTAAGTTCACCAAGCTTGAAAATACAGAACAGAAAACACCATATCATGCCTCTAAGCAAAAGAAAGCAGTTGCAGCTATAATAATGTCTCATAAAATACATATTAAGGAATAAAACATTGTTAGAGGTAGAGAAACTCTTATTAATTATAAAAAATGCTTTATTTCACTAGTAAGCTAAAGCAATTTGAAATGTGTATATAATTAATAACCTAAATTAAAATAACTAAAGCAGTTCACAGAACTTTAAAAAATTAAAAAGAGGCAACTTCAAAATTATAATGGACATTTTAACATATCTTCATTGATTTACAGATGAGCAGAAAAACATCAATAAATGTATAGATTTGAACTATAAAATTAACGTATTGACCTAATAGAAAAATACAAAGAGCTGCTTCCTACAGTTATATTAGATCATAATTTTATGCACATATAGAGTATTTAATTTTTTCTATATTATGAGAAATACAATAAATATTAACACATTCTAAAGGAATTAAGCTACAGAGAGAATTTTATCTGACTATAATGCCATTAAGCCAGAAATCAGATTGCAAGTTTTCCTACCACCTCTATATATCTTGAAGTTAAGAAATGTAACTTTAAAAAATCCATTATCTACAATAGCCAATATATGGAAGTAACCTGTGTCCACTGATAGATGAATAAAGGAGATGTGATATTGGAATATTATTCAGTCATAAACAAAGAATAAGATTTTGCCATTTGCAACAACAAGAATGGACCTCTAGGGTATTATGCTAAGTGAAGTAAGTCAGGTAAACACAAATAGCATATGATTTCACTTATATGTGAAATCTAAAATAAAACAAAACAAACAAATAAGCAAAAGTAGGAACAGACCCATAAATACAGAGAACAATCTGATGGTTGCCAGGGTGAAAGGGGAGGGGGGTTCAATATAGGTGAAGGGGAGGAGAAGGTACAGGCTTCCAGTTATGGAAGGAATAAGTCACAGGGATGGAAGATACAGCACAGGGAATATAGTCAATGGTATGTGATAGATGGTAGCTATTATCATGAACAGAGCATAACGTACTAATGTACACAGTTGTAGAATCACTATGCTTTATACCTGAAACTAATACAGTGTTGTGTGTCAACTATACTTAAAAAAAGCTTCCTTTTCCAAAGAAGATATCACAATGAAAATAATTAAAAATTAGATTTTAGGGGTGCCTGGGTGGCTCAGTTGGTGATGCGTCTGACTTTGTCTCAGGTCATGATCTCAAGGTTAGTGAGTTCAATCCCCATGTCGGGCCCTGTGCTGACAGCTAGCTCAGAACCTGGAGATTGTTTCAGATTCTGTGCCTCCCTCTCTCTCTGACCCTCCCCTGTTCATGCTGTCTGTCTCTCAGAAAAAAAAAAAAAAAACATTAAAATAATTAGATTTTAGTCTTTGTGAAATAGAAAAGTTAATAGGGAACCAAAGAGTTTGGTGTTTGGTATGAGAAAGTAGAAAAAATAGAATATATTAGTGAAATGAGGATACACTTGAAATATAGAAGACATACCCATACAGAAAGCATCAACACGGCAAAAATCCCTGTTTGAAACAAATAGTAAGAAAATTGATAAGCCATGATGAGACCAATCAAGAAAAAAAGGGAAGAGGCACAAACCACCAATATTATGAATTGAAATGGGAAAATCTTCACAAATTTTCAAAGAGGATATTAAGAATGAGTTTATGCCAATAACTTTGAAACTATAAATTGGCAAAGTAAAAGAAATCTCAAAAGTTGGTAATCTAATGTTAAGTTACCTAATGAAAAATATATCTATGATGCCTAAATAGGCATTTCAAAAGACAGAATTTCTAAATCATCAATGAATATTTGTGAAGATTCTAAATCTAATTAGTAATCAGAAAAATAATGTTTTAAAAACCCCAATGAGAAACCATTAAACATCCAATAGAATGATATATCATCTAAGTAATTACACTCCTATGTATATGTTCATACGCACATGTGAACCAAGAGACATGCACAAACAAGTTCATAACTGCATCACATATGATGGGACTAAATTAGGAACCACCCAAATATTTATCAACTTTAGAATGTATAAATAGATTATATAAGACTTCAGAATCTTGTATTACTTTTTTACAGTGGGACAGTTGAACCAAGTTAGTGGCTTAAAACAACACCCATTATTATCTCACAGTTCAGTAGCTCAGGAATTTGGACTGGCTAGAGGGAGTTCTCTAATCAAGGTCACCCTAACCTCTTCCCTGGAAACTCTGGAGGAGAATCTACTCATTTAGTTTGTTGGCTACTTTTAGTTGCTGGTGGTTGTATGAGTAAAGACCCAGTCTTCTTGCCAGCTGTCAGTAGCTGGTATCTCTAAAGATGTCAAGGGGCGCCTGGGTGGCTTAGTCGGTTAAGCGTCAGACTTTCGCTTAGGTCATGATCTCACGGTTCGTGGGTTTGAGCCCCGCGTCGGGCTCTGTGCTGACTGCCAGCTCAGAGCCTGGAGCCTGTTTCAGTCTGTGACTCCCTCTCTTTGACCCTACCCTGCTCACGCTGTCTCTCTCTCTCTCTCTCTCTCTCCTAGAAATAAATAAAAAATATTAAAATTAAAAAAAAAAAGATGTCAAGCTCATTATCAAGTCCTTCCACCTACTCAACAGAGAAAATTCCTCATGTCAAATACCTCTTTGCTTTGAATTTCTGTTCTCTTCTAGGAGCTGGAGAAAACTCTCAGCTTGTAAAGAGTTCAAGCGATTAGAAGGAACTCACCCAAATAATCTCCCTTTTGACTAATTCAAAGTCAACTGAAGAGTAAGTTTAATTACATCATTACAATCTACTTGCCATATATAGTAAAATAATAAAATAATAAAAATAAATAAAATAATAAATAGGAATAAAACAGTAATGGGAGTGATATTACAATACTTACAGTCCTGGAATTAGGGTATGAAATCTTGGGGGAAGTATATCTTACTCTACCTGCCACAAGTGTAATAGAAAAAAGAAAAAAATAACAACTACATTTATATGCAATAATATTGATGAAACTAAAAATATAATGTTGAGAAGATGAAGCTCAAATCAAGAAATGTTTATTATTTGATTGAATTTGTGTAAAGCTTAAGAATAAACAATGTAAATTAGAACGTTTAGAAAGGGATATGTGTGCAAAACTATTAGTAAAAGTAACAATAAAACTATCATAAAAATCATGATATCATTAACATAAGAGCCTATGGGGATTTCTGTCATGCTATTGGAATTTTCTAATTAATCTCGGTTTGACTACATTGTTATTAGCTTTATAAAGTGATACTTAGTTGAATATTTAAGATTTGTGCACTTTTCTGTTTCTTATATTACACACACACACACACACACACACACACACACACATAAATAAATAAGCTTAAAAGAACAGACAAAAATCTTTGAGTTATTCTCTTCCATCATTCACTAGTTCTTTACTTATTAAATGTCCATTATATACTAGCCTCACTTGGTGGTGGAATTATAACAGTAAACAATAAAGAAAAAAACCCCAGATGAAACTTACAGTCTAGTGGTAAGATACTTGTAGTTTTCTCCCCTTAATTTAACTCTGGGTTTAGAGCACTACCTCTAAAATAATCATAGTAAAGGAACTAGGGGTGAAGTATTAATTTAATTCCAGTACCACCAGGCATTACTTTCTGATCATAGCACCTCACCAAGATTCAGAGATTGATGTGATTAACACAGAGAGAAAAGACCTGAAGTTCCATTGAGGGGTGGGTTAGGGCAGGGGTAAACAGTGCAAATACTCTGGGTAGTACTGAAGGCAAGAGAGGCTGATCACTGCAGAAACTAGAAGGGTCTTAAACAAAAATCTCTACTTACTATTTGTTCATCCTCACCTACCACAACTTTAACTTTTTTGGAAAAAAAGGCACAAAAAATATCTTTTTTTCCAAGTAACTGTACCATCATGTTGAAAGAAAAAAGAGACATGGAGTGTTTACTGAACCACCTTAAATCTTGATGTTTTAAACTATTGATAAACTTCCATTTTTGAATGTAAAAATTTATAATAAAAAGTTATATATCTCTCAGAAAACAATTTATAAAAAAGCATTGCCTGCTGAAAACTAACAGAAAACTAACAGAAAAAAAAAATCTATAATGAAATGTTACTTAGAAGGTACTGGAGGGGGGAATGTCTGCTGAATCTTTAAGAAAATTTTACTTATTTTCTGAGAAAAGAAAAAAATATAAAGGAATTTACTGGAACAATCTTGTTTCCTCACATTGTTCCCAGAGTTCACCATGGATTCTCATTAACTGCCATATGGGCATTTGCTTCATAAACCCCCATGTGTACATATATACAGATATATCCACATATATACCACACACATATATATGTATGATATATGTTACTATTACAGAATACTCTACAGTAACCACATACACACATACACTATGAAAACAAATGGTGTTAAATATTGAGATGATTTTAAAAAATTGCTTATTTAATATGTATTTGTTCTAGAAAGTATGATGCATACAGAGAATGCTACTATAATTAAAAGGAGCATGGTCCTCACCCTTATGGAAAAAGACAGCAAGTAAACAGATGATTAGTAAACAATGAAGTAGTTAGCTAGCTCTGATTTCCAGCTAAGAGGTAGAAATACAGAATTGTATTAATGTATAGAATCTCCATGAAGAAAACAAATGGAAAATCATAAAATGGGTTATCACAAAAATGTTCATCTCTGGAAAAATTACAATTGCAAAAAAAAAAAAAACCAATAACTCAAATGTTACTATAATATTGAATATAATAAATTATATCAAGTAGGGGTGCATTCATGGCTCAGTCGATTAGGTGTCCAACTCTTGAATTCTGCTGAGGTCATGATCTCAAGGTTTGTGAGTTTGAGCCCTATGTCAGTCTCTGCACTGTCAGCACAGAGCCTGCCTAGGATTCCCTCCCTTCCCCTCCCCTGCTCATGCTCTCTCCCTCTCGCTCTCAAAATAAATGAATGAATGAATGAATGAATAAATAAATAAATGTTTAAAAAATACATCAACTATCCATAGTACTGTTATTTTAAATGTTACACAGAAATTGAATAAAATGCCAAACGCAAATATTTACCTGAATAAGTTGAATAGCAATATATAATATTATCAAAGTTATTATCAATAATCATGTATAGACCTGCTAAAAATGTAATATTATAACCATAGTGACATCTTGTGAAAAATGTAATTAGATAAGAGGGTTTTTTTCAATGTCTTTTCAAAGACACTCATGGTACTACCATCTACCTCAGCTAAAAATGCAAATCAGAAAACTGATCATACAATCTGTTGCTTCTCAACCTCCTTCAACATCTTAGATCAGGCACCAACAACTCCCCAGTAGATAACAGCAAGACCACCTAAGGCAGTCTCTATCTCCAACCCTTTCTGCCTTCTTTCACCTGTACATTCTCCACAGGGCAGATTTTATGATCTACCTGAAATGAAAATATAACCGTATTATTCTCTAAAAGTGGCAGCGAACATTACTGTTTTTTCGTTCTTCATTCATGCTCCTACTTCTTAGTATTATCTTTTAGTTGCCCTTTGCTTCTTCACGAGAAGTATGAGGTTCAGAAAAACTGATTATATATTCCTCCACTACTGTACTTGCCCTCAAGGGGTTGACTTGATTGAAGTTAATTCTATTTCCATTATCAAAATCACTAGTTTCCTAAATTTAAGATTTGGCTCTTGGACACATTTCCCTAGTAGAGATATAGTCTCAGAAGATGGAACCACATTTAGGCTAATGGTATATGAAAGATTTTTTTTATAGACTTCAGGAAAGGAAGTTTTGAGTCTACAAAAAAAAAAAAGTCACTAGATGAGAGACTCTTACTTTATATATGCTAGAGTATATTTTGGAATGCTAGAGCCATTTATTTTCCATAAGGAAATCCAGAATAATGAAGAAATCTACCTAGAGAGGAGAAAACACAAAAGAGAGTCATGAAGAACAGTACCAGAGACAGTTGGTTTGGTTACTACTGAAACCCTCTCAATCTCCTCATATTTACACCAGCTCATATGTTTCTACATAGTTTTGTGTATTCAAATGAAGTTGCCAGCTTCCTATATGTGATAGCATCTAAAGTACATATAATCCTTCTATGAATTCCTTTTGATTTTAAACAAAAGTCTAATAGATGGCATTTCAATCTACTTTATTTGTAGTTCCCCAAAATTTCCATATTTTCTGTCAACTCAAAGCTTTTTCAAATGACGCTACTTTGGCCTATAACTTCCTTACTGATGAGTCTATTCTTGACTAAGTCCCACCTGACCTTATGGTTTCATCTAAGATATGTCTTTTTAATTCTTTAGTTAACTCCATCCTTTTCTACAGACTCCCGTGGTATGAGAAGCTATGGTTCTTCTTATCAAAACACCTAACAAAATAAGATCCTACAGACCTGAGGTTTTAGTACACAATCTCCTGAAATGCTTTAACCCCAAGCACTGTCATCATCAACCTAGTATCCCTTGCTTTAAGCATCAAGGCTAGAATATTACAGCACCTGAATAAATAATACTGGAAGAAAATATATGTAAATGGATGAGTGGATTATATGCACATTAGAAATCAAAATTTTTGAGTTGCTGAAGTTTGAATCTATAAATCTATGTTATGGTTAGTTAATCAAATTCAGCAGGAGAATTGCTTCTTTTATACAATTTCATACACTCTGCTTTCTCTGTCCATGCTGGATGATGCTTCTGACAGCAAGGAAACTACTGCAATACTCCATTCTCAGTCTTTAGTTAATTTATGTTTCCAATGGCAACATGAGTGTCCCAAAATATTTCGGACAGTCACCAAGATGGTGTGCTTATAGTCGTTCAGGAAGACGTCACCACTAATGTCTCTCGAATCTTCAGGAGTGACAGGCAAGTACTCAATACACAAAATAAGTTGTGCATGTACACAATCTAAAATATGTATGTGGTTATTTCAGTATCTTGAATTAGTAATTTGATTTCTTTTGCAGTAAGTGCTTTCATTGAGTGAATTCTTATGCTGCAGGTTGATTTGTAAATGTTTATTAGGGCAACAATGGAGTAAACTGGTAGAACATAGGAATTAGACATTTCTGAATAGGAATTGCTCTCTAGAATTTGCACACTCCATAGCCTTGGAGATATAAGTTTATTTCTTCTTTTAAAATATGAGCTTATGTTGGCACCTGAGTGGCTCATGATTTCGGCTTAACTCATAATCTCATGGTTCAAGAGAGTGAATCCCTCATTGTGCTCTGAGCTGTTAGTGCAAAGACTTCTTACAATTCTCTCCCCTCTCCCTGCCCTTTCCCCACTTGTGCTCTCTCTCAAAATAAATTAATTAACATTTAAAAAATAAAATATGAGCTTGCAATTATTACAGAAATTTTTAAGCACTAGAAATAAGATACAAATAATATTTAGGACAGTTCCCTCTACATTTTGATAAAGAGTGGGTTTTGCAATTGTTTTACTGCTGCTGTTGTTATTATTAAAGATTACCATTCAGTTAAAAATGGCTGTTGTCTTATAACTTTTAATATAATCCCAATATTCAGTTTGAAGGCAAATGTATGAAAATCACAGCTTTAGGGATTTGTAAAGACGCATTTTTTATTCATGCCTTTGACACTTATTAGTTGTGTGATCTAAGGAAAATTATTTTATTTTATTTTATTTTTTTAAATGTTTTATTTATTTCTAGGAGAGAGAGAGACAGCGCGAGCAGGGGAGGGTCAGAGAGAGAGGGAGTCAAAGACTGAAACAGGCTCCAGGCTCTGAGCTGGCAGTCAGCACAGAGCCCGACGCGGGGCTCGAACCCACGAACAGTGAGATCATGACCCAAGCGAAAGTCGGATGCTTAACCGACTAAGCCACCCAGGCGCCCCTAAGGAAAATTATTTTAATTATTTGAGACTTAGTTGTTTTAATTGTAAAATGATCACAATTCCTATTTAGAAGGATATAATACAAAACAAACAAACAAACAAACAAACAAACATGTAAAACACATGTCAAAGCAACCTCCATGCTTACTTCTTTCCTTTGTTCTCCTTCAGTCTGCCTTTCCTTCACAACCAAATCTCACCCTATCTTTGTATTTTTTTCTAAAACACCTTACTCTCCCAGTTCCTAACCTCACACATTTTACAAGCAGCTTAAATAAAACAAGGATTACTTTGGGGCGCCTGGGTGGCTTAGTTGGTTAAGCGTCCGACTTTCACTTAGGTCATGATCTCGCGATTCGTGGGTTCGAGCCCTGAGTCGGGCTCTGTGCTGACTGCCAGCTCGGAGCCTGGAGCCTGTTTCAGTCTGTGACTCCCTCTCTCTCTGACCCTCCCCTGCTCACGCTGCCTCTCTCTCTCTCCTAGAAATAAATAAAACATTAAAAAAAAAACAAACAAGGATTACTTTTGATTTCAGTTTGACAGCTGAGATGTTTGGTTCTGTTAGTATTTGTTTATCTTTATGAATATATGGAATATTAAAGATTAATTATATATAATGTATATATAAAGATTATATATTATATATAATTATATATAAAGATTAATTATATATATAAAATAATCATATATAAAGATTAATTATATATATATAATATATGGCATCATTGTCCATTAAACTTGCAGAGCAAGTGAAGACAAATGTAACAAATGTTAATAGCTTATTGAAAGCTAAATTGGGAAAGCAATGCTAGTATTCATTTTGACTAACTCTCATCGAATGTAAAACTAATATAATTTAGGGAAATTAAACAAACTGTATTAGTACCAGACTTTTCATGAATGTGTCACTTACATAAAGGCAATAAAACTTATGAAATAATTATTTCTTCAAATCATAATACAACATAACAAAACAAACATACACTATAACTACAACAATATAAGCATATTAAATTCTAATCATATAGAGGTGCCTGGATGGCTCAGTCAGTTAAGCATCCAACTTCAGCTGAGGTCATGATCTCACCATTCATGGGTTCAAGTCCCACATTGAGCTCTCTGCTGTCAGCACAGAGCCAGCTTCAGATCCTCTGTTCCCACTCTGTCTGCTCCTCCCCTGCTCTCACTCTCTCTTTCTCTCTCTCTCAAAAATAAATAAACATTTTAAAACATTCTAAAAAACTAAGTCAGAAAGGAAATGAACAAGAACGAAGAAATTGGTGGGCTAATATTAAAGAATTATGATTTTTCTTTTAAAATGTATGTACTATTGAGATATTTCTGCCAAGATACAAAAATAAAATGAAAAACAAAGATAATCAATATTCAAGAATTTAAAACTGTGAAGGTAATTGACCTTTATTTTAATTGAATGGGCATGACAGAATCAGGTATGGCTCTGTAAAAGATACTCTGGCTAAAGTATGAAGAATGGATCTAAAGCTGAGAACAAGAGTTGGTATGGAAAGAAAAATGTTTTTTTTCATGGTCTGTGAGACAAATAATAATGGTGAGGGAATGAAGTCAGAGAGAATTGAATGAATAAATTTAAAAGATAGAATTAATAAGACTTGCTTCAAGTTGTTTCTGGGAACTTTAAAGGAGGAAGCAAAGTTCTTGAGGTGTTATTTACTAACAAAGGCCATTCTTAAAGAAAAAAATGGTAGGGACATTCAAGAATTTTTCCTTTTACCTTGTAAGACTTAACATGCAACCTCTAAGTGGAGATATTGATAAGGCATACCCATATGAATGGAAATACATAAAATGGGCTGGAATATATTATTTGGGATTCTTTGTTGAGATCTTATAAGATATCCTAAAGGGAAGTGCTATTGACAACAGAAACTGGGATATATATATCTCCCAGGAGAACTTTTAATGAACTGCTGCTCTCTGGCTCCTACCTTTTGATTTTGTTTATCTGCAATGATAAATCAAAAGCCACCATGAAGTAGTGAAAAGAACAGGTATTCAATAAGCAGACCCATTTTAAATCATGGCTCTACTTCTTCTGGATGAGTTATTACATCAGTCTTATTCACCCACCTCGTGAACATTAAACGTGGAAAGGTATGCAGTATGCCCAGCATATATTAGGTGCATGATAACTGTTACTTTCCATTTTCCTGACCTGTAATGAACAGTCCTTATTGTTCTTATTTCCTTTCTTTTCTTTGTTTCTGATCACTGTCTTCCTTGTCTCCCAGTCCTAGAGTGCCTATTGCACCATCTTGGTACATTCCCTGCATCTTATTCCAGCTGCTTTTAGATTGGGGAAAATCTACTGGGGGATCAGTGTATGCACATAGATTGCTGTTTGTTTACCATGTAAAGAGATATAATTACAGTGTACAAAGAATTCGGGAGGGTTTTGTAATCAAAACTCAATTTAAGAAAATAGAAGTGAAATAATGACAATCTGTGATTGCCCAGGGAAGAAGGGGTTCTGGAAAGCCCTGCACTAATAATACTGCATATTAGTAGAGATACTTTTACTTATCAGAATGCTTCATACCCATGATTTTGTTTATTGCTTGCAATAATCTTAAGAAGTAAGAAGGGATGATATGACATCATTTTAAGGATAAAAAAAAAGGCTTTTAATAAGCTTAGAGGTTACCCATGGTGGTTCCAAAAACCCAGAATTCCAGGCCAGGCTTTCATTAAATCAGCTATTCCTACAAATTAGTTATATTCTCCAAGGTCTCAGTTATCTTCTTTAGAAGAACAGGATTTCTTTAAAATTTGTTCTGTACTTAAAAGTATGACACTGCATAGCTTATACAGCATAAAGAGATAATTGGCAGAACTGGGGTGAGAATTCTGTTCTCTAATTCAAAGCATATCTAATACAGCACTTTGCCCAAGGCACTTTTTTGGGCTCTGAATGCATACCAATGGTGGTTTGGCCCAGATAAAATATCTTAGTGGCTGCATGGGAATGATAGACGAGAAGAGATAAGAAAACTGTCAATTTTTCTGTCAAAATATTCTTATGGTCCCTACAAGTGTATAAGCAGGTGATCAAGATATTGTGTCAGTAGGATTAGAGTTCCAAGTGAAAGGCCATGGTACCTTTATAAATTATAGTGGATAAAATATGAGTGGCCCATATAAGAGGTTTTAAGATAGCTGAGATTGATGTCTGGAAGTTGACTATATATGTAATATATCCGGTTTGTAATAACCCGGATGGATTACAAAGAAGTAGTGGGAAAGCCTAGGAAGGAGTCTGTAAAAATGTGGTAGAAGGATCACGTAAGTACTTGACTGGGTGTGGAGGGATTATAGATAGGCTGAGCCCCAGTGTTTTGTATTGGTCAACAGGTAAATATTGGTGCCATTCTCTAGGGTGTTCTCCACAAGCACTATCTCAGCAACTTTTCACTAAACATCAGTTGAAAATAAATCAGTAACTCTTTTGTTCTCAACTTTGGACTACGAGGGTTGTGTGAGTTACCATTAGGGTACAATTTAGAGGCTAAGGTGCTCATCAGATGTCAACTCACCTAGGTGATAACATTTGTCATTTACTTGCTTTGAGTACATGTTTTATATTAGGAAAAAATATTCTACTTCAGACTCAATAAATACAGGCAGAGTTATTTGAGAAACATGAATGGGTGAAGTTATGATAGGAATAAAATGGTAAAAAATATTTTCTCCATCCTCTGAAAAACTGTCACAATAACAGAGAATATATATGCTTTTATCATATATTTCTTTTGGTTAATAAACCAACAAAAACTGAGAACTTTGAGGAAAGTACCAATGCAGACAATAATTTAAAGAAAATAACTATATTTGTTATCTAATTCATTAAGTAGATGTTTAATAAGGGTTTATTGTCCCCCAGGCATTATGGTTAATATTGGATATAGTTATATAAAAGTATATATATATATATATATATCAGACTGAGGGTATTACAGTTTAGTGAAGTGACATATATATAAAACATAAGAGAAAACAAATTCTTTAAGAAATTTTCAGATGCAAATTTCTCCCTAAAATGAAGGCATAAAAGGATTTGGCTGTGCCTAGGGAAGTCAGGGAAGAACTCATGAAGTGTAGGTTTCAAATGAATACTTGAAGAATGAACAGAAATTCCCTGAACTACAATTGTGTATATCTCACACATTACAGAAAAAAAGAATGTATGTCGGATTGCCCAAGAAACATGAAGTTTAAGGTTTCTGGAGGCTGGAATGAAGGCTGGTAGAAGAAAAATAATAACAGACATATAAGCCAGACCAAAAACATGAAGGGTCTTATAACATGTGCAAATACATTTCAATTATGTCTTGGAAGCCATAGTGAGATGTGGATGAAATTTAAGAACATGGATAACATTAAAAGTGTCTAAAAAGTGCATTTTTATAGTGCTGAAAATAGATTAGTTGTGGGATGAGGAGAGCATCCTAGAGCAATGGGATGATGTTAAGGAGTCTTTTACTCGAACTCAAGGTAAATAAGGATAGTGCCTGAAATGGGGACCTGACCATGAAGCTTCAAAGCAGGGTACAATCTGAATATATTGACTTCCTTTGCCCTGTCCTGGGTAACAGAGAGATAAGTAATAACATCTGACAGAGTTATGGTACCTGAAGCAGGCATGGGGGAGATATGAGACATTTGGATCTGTAGTTGTGTGGATATTACCTGGACCTCTTCTCTTTTCCAGGACCCTAAATCAAAAATTAAGTTGCAGAGTGAAGAGGTCATTGAAGGAAAAAATTAGATGAATTATTTAGCACTGATAATTGCTCATTTTAGTTTAAGGGCAATCAATTCATCAACCTAAATGTAATTTAAATTGCTTTGCTAAATTATTAGGATATCATTGCTAATGCAAAAGCTGCATTGCATGGTGTTGCTAATCACATTATTGTGTCTAAAACAAGACTACTTTGTTTCCAGTATTATGATATAAATGCCTTCATTTCAGGGGAATTATTATATATTACTTTAGTTAACTACTATGGGATGTTATTCAAGACATAGGTGGGCCATATAGCTGTTACCATCAGGGAAGAAAAACATAAATGAAATTCTTGTCTTAAAGCTCCTTATGCAGATCAAATACCATAAGGTTCTGGAAGTGTCTTAAAAAGCAAGAATGAGAGGAAGAGTTACAGAGTTGATATAAAGAAGCTTATATATATATATATAAAGAAGTTGCAAGAACCCTAACTTACCTGAGCACCCTTACAAAAAATCTTAGCAACGTGTTCACCTAGTCATTAGTTGTAAAATTTGACCAACTATGATATTTTAACCACAATCAGTTAAGAATGGGCCCTCACCATATTCATGTCCCCCATCACACTTGCTCTCCTTTCAGGTGGTATGGTGGTTACTGTCATTAAGGGGTGAACTAAAGTGAAACTTACATAAAATAGTGAGACCAAAAAGACACCATGAGATGTATAATACGACAGTACAATATGACAGCAACAGCAAACGTGTTAACAAGTGATATCAACGCAAAGAACATTAGTCACTGAAAGAAAATCTGAAATGCCCAAAACTCTCAGAGCTCATCTGTGAATGAATTCTCTAAATTTGATAAGGATCTAAAATTTTTCATGACATCACCAGTACTGACTTTTGAAGTAAAAACATTACATGAGAATGAATGAGTGAATGAATTAGTGAATATGAAAACCATAATGAAGGAATGACTTAATTTCTTTTCTGGATAGATAATAGTAAAAGGTTATAATTGTATGAAGGGATAATTTTGTAGCCAAAAAGAAAAAAATGCAGAAAGGAAGGAAGGAACATAGAGCATTATATATAATATTATATATTATATAATATATACTATAATATATAATAACAAAGAGCATTATTAATTTCTCATTATTGGTGGCATTTGTCAGCTTAAAATTGATAATTTGTCATTGTTACTGGTTACAAATATTGTTTATATTTATATATTTATATTATAAATATTGTTTCATAATTAACTTTGTTATTATCATTTTGTGTTAAGAAGGCTTCCAAAAATATATAAGCTTCAGGCCACACAAAACACTGTAATATTCCTCTTAAGATTCCCAGCACCGAACAGAAAGCTGTTCAGAAAATTGTTCAGGAAGTGATGATGGATGAGTGAGCAAAGCTGTGATTGGTTAGTGACTAAATGTTAAGCTAAGTGAGGAAATACAGGGAGCATAGTGTCCTCATCCTATTGTTAAGAGTAAGGCAAAACAAATTCAGGAAAAGGGAAATCTTAAAAAAATTTTCTCAGCTCTATTAGTGAAAGTGTGACTGTTTATGTTTATCACTAATAGTTTCATAAACTACTTGAGCACTGAAGTCGACAGATATGAAGACCTTTGGAGAAAGAGGCCAATTTGTGCGAGAGAAATGGAGAAAAGTCTATTACCTTTGCTCCTGATCCTAAGAAGGAGCCATGAGTGGTGATAAAGCAAAGGAAGAAGAAGGGGAAGAATAGGGAAGAGATATGTGTGGAGGAGAAACAAGAAGGGATAAAATAGTAGAGATAAATTGGAGTAGGTGAGAAATGACAGCAAAATTCTCCTACAATATAGATGCTGAAGAGTATGTTAAGGATGGTGGAAACTTCTACTCTATTTGAGTAATATATTGTTCACACAATAAAAGTGTTCTCTTGGGGTGCCTGAGTGCCAGTCAGTTAAGCACCAGACTCTTGATTTCGGCTCAGGTCATGATCTCATGGTTTGAGCCCTGCTTCAAGCTCTGTACTGACAACATGTAGCCTGCTTCAGATTCTCTCTCTTTCTCTCTCTTTCTGCCCTATCCCCTCGAAGGAAGGAAGGAAGGAAGGAAGGAAGGAAGGAGAAAAGAAAGAAAGAAGGAAGGAAGGAAAAAAAGAAAAAGAAGAAAGAAAGAAAGAAAGAAAGAAAGAAAGAAAGAAAGAAAGAAAGATAGAAAGAAAGAAAGGTAAATAAGCGTTTTTAAAAAAGTGTTTTCTTTCTTCCACCCAACCAAATCCTTTCTTCACTAAAATGCCAATGAAGTCTACTCTATTCAAAATGCATAGTATTGGGGCGCCTGGGTGGCTTAGTCGGTTAAGCATCCAACTTTCGCTTAGGTCATGATCTCATGGTTCGTGTGTTTGGGCCCCGCATCGGGCTCTGTGCTGACTGCCAGCTCAGAGCCTGGAGCGTGTTTCAGTCTGTGACTCCCTCTCTCTCTGATCTTCCCCTGCTCACGCTGTCTCTCTCTCTCTCTCTCCTAGAAATAAATAAAACATTTAAAAAAATTTTTAAAAATGCATAGTATTATATTTTCATTTAGTTTTAACTAAATAAATGGTTGAATTTTATATGTGAACCAAAACAAAGAACTCTGCAAGGAAGTAGAAATCTGGGAGGAAGAAAACATGAGAATATGCAAAACTTGAGGATTTTTAGACATGGTGGGCAAGCTATAAATCTCTGCAGGCCACTGAATTGAAGGGTTTCAGGCTTTCTGCCCAGATATTCATAAGCATAGAATTGGGATATCATAAGTCCATACTATCTCATCTTTTACTTGAGAGAGGAAAAATAGAAAAAAACAAGAGAGAGAGGGGAAAAAGAAGGAAGGAGAAAGAAAGGTAGAAGAAAAATGATGGAAGGAAGATATGATGTAGACAAATAATGAAGTTACTACAGGAAAGAAAGAAGAATGTGTTCATCTGCATGTGAATTTCTCACAAGTATCTCAAACTCAAACGAACAGTCTTCATTCATCTACTGGCAAGTCAACTAGCACCTCTACCCTTAGCCGAGTGTAGCCAATGGAGGAGGGCCAAAAGACAAAGTATATGGTAGCATGGACTTTAAAGGAATAATTTGTATTTAGGAATGAAAGTATAACATGGTGCTATACTAACTACATTTGATTTGAGTTTAATGCAGAGTGGAAAACTCAGCAACTGCCACAAAAGAAACTAAAGGATGGGAAGAGGATCTAATTTAGAAAATCTAGTGAAGAGGGGAGGGGCAAGATGGCGGAGAAGTAAGGAGCTCCGCACTAGAACTCACGCCCATACATCACACAGAAAAGATCTGAAGCCATTGGAAACCTTACAAAACCTGAGAGATTGGAGAAAAGGGGTGCAGAATCCACTGAGAAAGCCTTCTAACATGAGTAGGAACTGGGGAAGATAAAATCAGGCGGGGATCTGAGACTCCAGGGTGGGAGGCGATCCCCCTCTACCCTCTACGGGGAGTGAGAGGGGAAAAAGAGAGAGTCTGAAACAGGAAAACCTCCACTCGGTGCATAGAAAGACCGTACTTGCCAAATACCTGCACACCAGGTCCCCTCGCGCCAACTGGTCCCGGGGGGTGGGGGTGGGGGCTGAGCGCACAGACTGCTTCTTTGTGCTATCTCCTGGCCGCTGGACTTCGGAGTGGCGGCGCGCCTGCCGCCATTGTAGCTCCAGGGCGGCTGGGGCCCCTGAAAGAGCCGCGCGGACACCGGGCGTCCGCGCTCCTGGCTGGCTGGAACTCGAGAGGGAAGGCAAAGAACTAAAAACTGGGAAATTTGCCTGTGAGTTCGTGTTTCGGGTGAGGAGCCATAGAGGGACCCGGTTTTCCTCACTCCAGCGGGCTCGGGCTCAGCACACCCGGCAGGCAAGCCCCCGCCCATGCGCGCCAGCCCGACCCAGAGAAGGAAGCAGCGATTCTGACTCCACCCCCAGAGCTCGGCAGGGGGCCTGGAATTGCCCAGGGGGTTGCCTGGGAAGCTGTGTCTAAGGCAATTTTAGCGGGCGCATGGACTGGGATTTGGAGATTGGAAATGGCCTGAGTTGAAGAGTGCAACCAACTTTGGCTGCGCCCCCGGTACGGGGAGTTTACACGCCCAAAAAAGCGAGGTGCAGCGCTTGGTTCAAGAAGGGACTGGAGCACCGTCACTCTCCTCCCCACAACCGCCAAGGCAGAACTCCTGCCTGAGGCATTGGATCACGCCACGCCATCCCTGCCTGAGAGGTGCCCTCCCCCTCCTCCCCTTTTTTTTTTCTTCTTCTTTCTCTTTTCTCTCTTTTTTCCCCAGAACACTGACCTGATTAACTCTGGTCACTGGCTTGCTTAAACAATCACAACGAGTCCATTCTGTAAATGTAAATTCTACACCTACCGACATTTTCATCTCTTTCTCTCAGGAGTACTTAGACTATATAGTTTCTCTGGATAATTCCAGCATCCTTCTCTCACCTATCCAACCATATTCTACCCTTTACCTCTTTGAAAAAAACTTCTTATCCCTTCTGCCTGTTCATTCTATTTCCAAATCTGCCTGTCTCCGCCCTGTCTTCTCTCTTTTTCTCTATGCTCTTCAACCAGCACTGCATACACATGGCTATTTAACTGTAGCTGGGAAATCCAGGTATATGCTTTAAACTGTTCTTTGTCCATCGGTTTTCTTCTTTTTTCCTTTTCTTTTCCCTTTTTGACCCTTTTATGTATTTTACACTCCCTATTATTCGCCCTCCCTCCTCCGTCTTTTCTCTTAACTTTTTCATTTTCCCTCTCGCTTTGCATGTTAGTTGAATTAGCCTGTGCGTTTGTGTGCTCCTGTTCCCTGTGTGTTTGTCTGTCTGTTTTCTTTTCCAGGGCTACCTTAAGAAACAAGCCAGAGCACATAAGGTGGAGAGTCCCAAATATCACTACGAATAGGAAAATAAAATAACCAAGGTCCCAACAAGAGAGACCGAGGGATACCATTTAAGAAACACTCTCTGAAAGGATAGGCCCTGGACAGTCAAAGAGTCTTCTTGGATATAGCAGCGCTCATAGAAACAGAGAGCATAACAGGTCTTTAAAACCAACAAGAGCCGGAAAGCTAACTAAAATGACGAAATGAAAGAGTTCTCCTCCAAAGAAACTCCAAGAAGAAAGGACAGCTAATGAACTGATCAAAACAGATATCAGCAGCACAACTGAACAAGATTTTAGAATAATAATGGTAAAATTAATAGCTGGACTTGAAAAAAACTTAGCGGACATCAAAGAAACTATGGCTACAGACAGAATGGAAAATAAAAATAGGCATGAAGAATTAAAAAATGCGATAAATGAGATACATAATAAACTAGAGGCCTCCAATGCACAGATTGAAGAGGCAGAAAGGAGAATAAGTGATTTAGAAGACACCATTATAGAAAAACAAGAAGCTGACAAAAAAAGAGACAAACTGATCCAGGAACAGGAAAGAAGAATTCGAGAGCTCAGCGACACAGTCAAACGCAACAATATCTGTATCATAGGAATCCCAGAAGAGGAAGAGAGAGGGAAAGGTGCTGAAGGAGTCCTGGAACAAATTATAGCAGAGAACTTCCCCGACCTGGGGAAGGAAGTAAATGTGGAAATACAAGAGACTCAGAGGACTCCTCTCAGACGTAACTTGAATCGATCTTCTGCATGACATACCATAGTAAAAATGGCAAAATACAAGGACAAAGAGAGAATTTTGAAAGCAGCTAGGGAGAAAAGAGCCCTAACATACAAAGGGAAACCCATCAGAGTGGTGACAGACCTATCTACTGAAACGTGGCAGTCCAGAAAGGAATGGCAGGAGTTCTTCAATGTGATGAATAGTAAAAATATGCAGCCAAGAATCCTCTATCCAGCAAGCCTGTCACTCAACATAGAAGGAGAGATAAAAATCTTTCCAAATAAATTGAAGAATTTGTCACCACTAGCCAGCCCTACAAGAAATCCTGAGGGGGACTCTCTGAAGGAAAGGTTGCAAGGAACAAAGATACCAGACACACCACCACAAACATGAACCCTACAAAAGATACAAAGACTCTAAACCCACATATTTCAAAATAACAGTGAATGTAAATGGGCTGAATGCTCCAATCAAAAGACATAGGGTAGGGGCGCCGGGGTGGCTTAGTCAGTTAAGCGTCCGACTTTCGCTTAGGTCATGATCTCGCGGTTCATGGGTACGAGCCCCGCGTCGGGCTCTGTGCTGACTGCCAACTCAGAGCCTGGAGCCTGTTTCAGTCTGTGACTCCCTCTCTCTCTACCCTCCCCTGCTCACGGTCTCTCTCTCTCTCTCTCTCTCTCCTAGAAATAAATAAAAAAATAAATTAAAAAAAAAGACATAGGGTAGCAGAATGGATTAAAAAACAAAATCCATCTATATGATGTCTACAGGAAACTCATTTTAGATGGGAAGATACCTTCAGATTAAAAGTAAGGGGATGGAGAAATATATATCATGCTACAGGAAATCAAAAGAAAGCCGGAGTAGCTATGCTTATACCAGACAAACTGGACTTTAAATAAAGACAATCACAATGAGATGAAGAAGGGCACTACATAATAATTACAGGGTCCATCCATCAGGAAGAACTAACAATCATAAATGTCTACGCACTGAATATGGGAGCACCTAAATATCTAAACAATTAATCACAAACAGAAACAAGCTTCTAGATAAGAATGTGCTAATAGCAGGAGATTTTAAGACTCCACTTACAGCAATGGACAGGTCAACCAGACAGAAAATCACTAAAGAAATAATGGACATTAAAGACACATTGGACCAGATGGATCTGACGGATATATTTAGAACTTTACATCCTGAGGCCAGGCAATTTACTTTCTTCTCAAGTGCGCGTGTCACATTCTCCAAGAAAGATCACATACCGGGACATAAAGCAGCCCTCAATAAATATAAAAGAATAGAGATCATACCATGCACATGTCAGATCACAATGCTTTGAAACTTGAAATGAATTACAGGAAGAAGTCTGTAAAACCTCCAAAAACATGGAGGTTAAAGAACACCCTTCTAAAGAATGAATGGGCCAATCAGGCAATTAGAGATGAAATTAAAAAATATATGGAAACAAATGAAAATGAAAACACAACAATTCAAAATCTATGGGATGCGGCAAAGGCAGTCCTAAGAGGAAAGTACATTGCTCTCCAGGCCTATTTCAAGAGATTAGAAAAAGCGCAAGTCCAAAATCGAACAGCTCACCTAAAGGAACTAGAGGCAGAGCAACAAGAACGCCCTAAACCCAGTAGAAGAAGAGAAATAGTAAAAATTAGAGCAGAAATAAACAACATAGAGACCAAAGAAACAATCGAACAGATCAATGAAACCAAGAGTTGGTTTTTTGAAAAAGTAAACAAAATTGACAAACCTCTATCCAGACTTATCTACAAGAAAAGAGAGAGCACCCAAATAGACAAAATTATGAATGAAAAAGGACTTATTACAACCAACCCCTCAGAAATACAAGCAATTATCAGGGAATACTATGAAAAATTATATGCCAACAAATTGGACAACATAGAAGAAATGGACAAATTCCAAAACACACACTCACTACCAAAATTCACACAGGAAGAAATAGAAAACTTGAACAGACTCATAACAAGTTAAGAAATCGAATCAGTGATCAAAAATCTCGCAACAAATAAGAGCCCTGGACCTGATGGCATCCCTGGGGAATTCTACCAGACATGTAAACAGAATGAATCCCAATTCTTATCAAGTTATTCCAAAAAACAGAAATCGAAGGAAAACTCCCGGACTCATTTTATGAAGCCAGCATCACTCTGATTCCCAAGCCAGACAGAGATCCAGCAAAAAAAGAGAACTACAGGCCAATATCCTTGATGAATACGGATGCAAAAATCCTCAACAAGATCCTAGCAAATTGAATCCAGCAGCACATAAAAACAATCATCCACCGAGATCAAGAGGGATTCATTCCTGGGTTACAGGGCTGGTTCAACATTCGCAAATCAATCAATGTGATACATCATATCAATAAAAGAAAAGATAAAAACCATAGGATCCTGTCAATAGATGCAGAAAAAGCATTTGACAAAATACAGCATCCCTTTTTAATAAAGACTCTCGAGAAAGTTGGGATAGAAGGAACCTACTTAAATATCATCAAAGCCATCTATGAGAAGCCTTCAGCTAACATCATCCTCAACGGGGAAAAACTGAGAGCTTTCCCCCTGAGATCAGGAAGACGACAGGGATGCCCACTCTCAACACTGCTGTTTAACATAGTGCTGGAAGTCCTAGCATCAGCCATCAGACACCAAAAGGAAATCAAAGGCATCAGAATTGGCAAAGAGGAAGTCAAACTTTCACTCTTCGCAGATGACATGATACTCTACATAGAAAACCCGACAGACTCCACCAGAAGCCTACTAGAACTGATCCAAGAATTCAGCCAAGTTGCAGGGTACAAAATCAACGTACAGAAATCGGTTGCATTTTATACACCAACAATGAAGCAACAGAAAGAGAAATCAAGAAACTGATCCCATTCACAATTGCACAAAAAACCATAAAATACCTCGGAATAAACCTAACCAAGGATACGAGAGATCTGTATGATGAAAACTATAGACAACTTATGAAGGAAATTGAAGAAGACACAAAGAAATGGAAAAGCATTCCATGCTCATGGATAGGAAGAATCAATATAGTTAAGATGTCATTACTACCTAAGGCACTCTACACATTCAATGCAATTCCAATCAAAATTGCACCAGCATACTTCTCAAAACTAGAACAGACTATCCAAAAATTTGTATGGAACCACAAAAGACCCCGAATAGCCAAAGTAATCCTGAAAAATAAAACCAAAACGGGAGGGATCACCATCCCAGACTTTAGCCTCTACTACAAAGCTGTCATCATCAAGACAGTATGGTATTGGCACAAAAACAGACACATAGAACAATGGAACAGAATTGAGAACTCAGAAGTGGACCCAAAAGTATACAGCCAACTAATCTTTGACAAAGCAGGAAAGAATATCCAATGGAAGAAAGACAGCCTTTTTAACAGATGGTGTTGGGAGAACTGGACAGCAACATGCAGAAGAATGAAACTAGATCATTTTCTCACACCATGCACAAAAATAAACTCAAAATGGATCAAGGACCTGAACGTGAGACAGGAAACTATCAACACCCTAGAGGAGAAAGCAGGGAACAACCTCCTTGACCTCCACTGCAGCAACTTCTTACTTGACACATCCCAAAAAGCAAGGGAATCAAGAGCTAAAATAAACTGTTGGGACCTCCTCAAGATTAAAAGCTTCTGCACAGCCAAGGAAACAACCCAGAAAATTAATAGGCAATCAACGGAATGGGAAAAGATAGTTGCAAATGACATATCAGATAAAGGGTTGATATCCAGAATCTACAAGGAACTCACCAAACTACACGCCCGAAAAACAAACAACCCAGTGAAGAAATGGGCAGAAGATATGAACAGACACTTCTCCAAAGAGGACATCCAGATGGCCAACAGACACATGAAACGATGCTTAGCATCGCTCCTCATCAGGGAAATACAAATCAAAACCACAGTGAGATACCACCTCATGCCAGTCAGAGTGGCTAAAATGAGCCAATCAGAGAACTCTAGATGCTGGCGAGGATGTGGAGCAACGGGCACCCTCCTACACTGTGGGTGGGAATGTCAACTGGTACAGTCCCTCTGGAAAACAGTGTGGAGGTTCCTAAGGAAACTAACAATAGAACACCCCTATGACCCAGCAATAGCACTGCTAGGAATTTACCCAAGGGATATAGAAATGCTGAGGCATAGGAGCACATGTACCCCAATGTTCATAGCAGCACTCTCCACAATAGCTAAAACATGGAAAGAGCCTAAGTGTCCATCAACGGACGAATGGATCAAGAAGATGTGGCTTATCTATACTATGAAATACTACATGGCAATGAGAAACAATGAAATCTGGCCATGTGTAGTAACATGGATGGACCCTGAGGGTGTTATGCTGAGCGAAATAAGTCAGGCAGAGAAGGACAAATAACATATGTTTGCACGTATAGGAGGATTAGGAGAAACTTGATGGAGGAACAAGGGGGAGAAGAATGGGGAAATGGTGGGGGAAAGAGAGAGAAGCAAACCATGAGAGACTCTTGAATGATGACAAAAACTGAGGACTGGTGGATGTGGGGGGGAGGAGGGGGGGGGCATGGAGGAGGACACTTGTGGGGATGAGCACTGGGTGTTATGTGGAAACTAATTTCACAAAAAACTATTAAGAAAAAAAGAAAAAGAAAATCTAGTGGAAAAATAATATAATGAGTAAGGTAAAGGTGCAGGAAGGAATATTTGTGATGCTACTGGAGTTTTCAGAGGGCACTGAGGCAATAAGTATTTACGAGCCAAGACAAAGGGCCAAAAGACAAAGTATATGATAGCACGGACCTTAAAGGAATAATTATGTTTAAGAATGAAAGTGTAATGTAGTGCTATACTAACTACATTTGATTTGGGTTTAATGCAGAGCAGAAAAATCAGCAATTTCCAACAAAGAAAGCAAAGGACAGGAAGACGATCTAATTTAGAAAATCTAGTAGAAGGTAAAGTAAGGTAAAGGTGCAGAAAGAAATATTTGTGATGATACTGGAGATTTCAGAGGGCACAGAGGCAATAAGTATTTACAGGATACAGAAAAAGTATTTTTGAATGATTACTCTGACAATGTGTTAGATGGCTTGAAATTGAGGTTGGTGTTATAAGACTTTAGAAATCATTCAACTGGGAAGGATGAAAGTCTGAAAAACATGAAGAGTAGAGGGAAAAGGGATACAGAGGAATATAACTGAGATTTTAAATATAAGATAATTCAAATCTGGGACTAATTGGTCATGGAAATCAAATGAAGAGAAAGAGGAATTGTTTTCAAATACACGGCTTGATCAAGTTTGCCAAATTTATAATCATTATTTGCAAAACAAACAAACAAAAAAAGACAGAACATGTCAAGAAGAAAAGAAACTTTAGGCATGCCATAGTCTCCCTTAGCAATTGAAGAATGGTTCAGGGAACTTATTCTACAACATAGTGTCAGACTTCCTGGTCTTCTCAACTTCACTGGTTTTTGCTTCTACTCCATTTCTGCAAGCACCTCTGTGGCCACATTCTGAATGTTGCTAATATGATAAAGTGTAACATCTTTGTAACATTTTTTACCTTACTAAACAGGCTCAGCTTACAGTGTTCAATAATTTGTATGATCTCTGCTTGCTCCAATATACCTGTAGTTTAGGTATCGGAGAGCTGATACAACTCTACAAGCAGCACTCTCCATTGCTTTCAATGTAATTTGGGAAGAATTTGTGATTTTCACATTTAAAATCAGATCTTCCCACCAGAAAAAACAAAAACAAAAACAAAAACAAACAGAGGGTAATCAAGTTACCTATGTATACTTAGCAAGTGGATGACACATTCCAGGCAAACAACTGTTGTTGGTATTGTCTGATTATAAAACCATTTTCTAAAAAACAAATGTGGGACGTAAAATTTTTTCATACAAGGATCCACCTAATTACTTTTTTTTTCTTCTTTCTGCTTCGCTTTGGATAAATCACTGACTGCTTAACTCATTTATGCTGTATGTTAAAGATACATAATGCTATCTTATATTATCAGAGGCTTTTGTTGAAATCCAATGAAATGCTTTAATAACCCTAAAAAGCCTAAGAGATATTATGAGAAATGAAAATAAGGTTCAGTGGCCAAAAATATATCTGTTCTTTACTATTTTATTGAAAGGACACAAGCTGATTCATTAATCATTTTTATAGTGAAATGTAATTCAGACTTATGGCTTATTTGCTTTAGATCTAGAAGCATAACTTTCTTTTTTTCCCCCATTTTCACAGCAAGGTTTATTTGTAAATACAATCAGTAATATATGTGTTTTTTATCTATAGTCTCTAGACACTGGAATTTCTGATATGACCCAGTCTGGAGATTTCAGATTCACAGTAGTTCACATTAATGTTGGACTTGCTGTAGGCTTTTTCTTCTTAAGACATCTGGTACCTTTAGGGAAAAAATTAGCCCTCTAGCTTTCTGAGGTATTATTCATTTACAGCACTAGAATGGGGAGCGATGGAAAGAGCAGAACAGAGACCTACCTGGAGGCCACATGTCTTAATCCTATGATGCCAGAATGCTTGCCTGTCTGGCTGCCTTTCTTACTTATTGCCCAACAGCAAATTTTTAAGGCACATATGAGAATGATTTTTCTCGATCTCCCACACTTGTGCATAAGCGAAGAGACTTTGTCTCAACTGATCTGGGAACATGAAATCAAATCATGCTTTGAATTACCCTTTGGGAATGGTGGTATGTTCTTACACGCAAAGAAAAATATCCATAAAAGTACATAATAATGAATCCTATAGGACATTTTGAAGTTTATAAGGCTCTTTTATGTAATATCTCTTTAAATTTTCAAAACAAGCTTTTGAATTAGTCTGGGATTGTGTTTATTTTCAAAAGACTTAAAATAACTTGAATTTATAGTAGGCCACAACCAGAGATGTCAATCATTATCACTATATGTGTTTAAGATGGAGTAAAATCTGCCAGTAAACAGTTCTTTTAAATCATTGCCATAGTCCTCTGGGGTAATGTGAATACTAAAATCAGGGTAGGCGATTTTATGATGTCTAATGCAACATGACTCCGTAATACTGATGGATTTGCCATTATTGTTAATTGTCTGACCTTTGTATCTTTCATCCTTTCAAGTATGCATGAAATAAAAAGTATCCAATGAATGCAACAATGTTGTACTTGCCAGTGTTAAGAAAAGACAATGTGAATACTGGGACCAGAAGAATCTGGATTTAAGTTCCATAGTTTCACTTACTGGGTTTGTGTCCTTGGAAAAGTAACCTCCTCCCTCTGAAATTCCATTTCTTTATTCTTAAAACAGTGACACCAGTGCTTTCATCCTAGCCTGGTCATAAAAATAGAATGAAATGTATGTATTAAGTGGCAAGCATCAGGTTAAGAAATACTCTTCTTTCCCTCTCATCTCCCCACTCACGAAAGCAGCAGGTGTGAAACTCACATGGCACCCTAAGTACACATCCAACATTTCTTACCAATAACACACTAACCAAAATACACGACTCCTGTTATGCATGGAAAATCCAAAACAGTCCCAATGTGAAGGAGAATCTGTGTAGTACGGTTATAAAAATATCATTTACATCATTCTATTAACATTAATATTCCGAATGAATTTCATAAAACATACACTGTGCCGACAAAGTATGCAATACTACAACTTCGTCAAAGTCTGTATGGAACTATAATGAAGCATTTCATTGTAATAATTCATCTAGATCTGTTTTCTTCTCATAAAAGCAGTGGGTCAATATTTCTGACACTGTATGATCTAATTCAACGATTAGTTAAATTTTAATAAAGCAAATGTGTCACTTGTGCCCAATTCAGGTCTCTTTAAGTGAAACAATCAGAAATTTTATATAACCACTTTTACCCACTGAGGTCTCATATTTGGAGATGAATTGATAAATAATAATAGTTACATTTATTCAAGAGGGAGATTAAAATATGTTTGTCTTGGAAAAAAGGCAAAAATACAAATAATATCTGAAATTATGAGATAATTTACATATTTAAGAATACTGAAAAACTCAGAAAGTCTGCTGCCTCTATGGTTCTAATATGCATGAATTTCAGTTAACAATAGTTTAAATAATGCCAGTCCTCAGCAACACAGTTCCAATTTTAGTTACCATGGCATATTAACTGTGAGTAATTGGATAAAGTGCAAACCTCACTGATACAGCCCTTAAGTTCACAAATCAGTATGTAAATAACAGATGTAGACTGTGATGAGTGACCAATCACATCAATATTTTAAAGTCTGGTGGTCACTGGTCATGTATATCTGTCAGTTCACATGGAGACAGCAAAGTGTGTAGACTAGTGTTGTCTCCTTGATTCGAAGGCATAAGCCCATGTGGCATTCCACTGATGAAAGAAGACATTGGGAAACAAAAATGAAAGTGCAGCGAAGAAGTGAAAAGTGGTAATGATGGAAGTGAGATCTGAATTGAATAATTGATGGTAGAAATGTCGACCTCAAAAAATGCCAGCTTATCCTTGGACATGAACAAAGTTGTTGTGACAAGAAAGGAGACATGCGGGGGAAATGATAAAATAATAAGGTAAGAAAAAGAGAGAGAGAGAGAGGATGGAAGGAAGGGAAGGAAGAAGGGAGGAAGGGAGGGAGACTTGGAAATATTTCATGACATTCAAAGTATAAGGGGTTAATATTAGAAGGTGATTCAGAGGAAGGAGTATGCCACTTTGCCATACATATTCAAGATGTGTGCTCTCTATTGTTAGTTATAGAAGCAATGTTGAAACAACTCTTAAAATTTAAAAAATTATTTAATTTTCAGTCTTTCTCATGTTTTAAAATACAATGTATAAAATATTTGCTTTCTTATTTTTTGTTTTCTTAAATATTTATAGTTAACATTAAGTGAATTTTGAATATTTTGACAAAAATTTTATAGGTCATTGAATAATCAGACTATCTCCTGTTGATTTTTATGATCCTTTTGTGTGATTTCAGGCTACTGGCCTATTTCATGGTTGTAAATTACTGTGCCAACTGAGAACTTCTGCAATTAAACATTAAAAAGTATAAATATAAAGCTGTGCCATGGTTTCACATTTTAAAAAGAAAAGATGACTAAATCTGGGGAACTGCTTTTTCTTCTGGGGGAGTCATGACATATCAAAATGCATGCTTGGCCATTTTCAAATTTTTTCATTTTCTCCTGGTTATCAAGTGGCTTAACAGAGGCAGGAATTCAAATGCACTTTTTTCCTTTCCATTTAAAATAATGATGGAATTTAGAAATAGAGTAATAAACAAGTCTTTTATTTGTGAATATGGCCATTTCTATTTCAATGCTTCTGGCAGATAGAGTTTAAAGTTTTAGCAGCATATGTGTCCATGAGTGAAGCTGAATATGTAAGGAGATGAAAGCCTAGATAAACAAGGATGACTAATCTTAAAAGCTCAAGGCCTTTCACAGAACCCATAAATCTGGAATAGTTTCTTCTCTTTACTCCATGTCCATGGGTTTAACATCATCCTTAAATGCTACAGAAATATCACAAGTCACATTCTTCCATGCCTTTGCGTTTTGGTTTGACTTTTCAGTTCATATGTGGTGCTGCTTTCCCTGCTTCCTCCACTTCATGACTACATATTTCTATCCCAGTTTTCTGAATTTTCTCTGATGCCTAGGTCCCAAGGCTCAATGGAATACCCTTATCCTTTTTTTTTTTTTTTTTTTTAAGTCAGGGCAAAATCGGGTTAAGAGGAAGAAGTTAAATTCCACATGATTTTTAAATATTATTATCTAAGGAATATATGTGACTGGTACCCTATGGTTTCCCAAAGGAACTCAGAGGTAATCTGACTTAAGCAGAGTTCTTATGGTTTGAGTAGGCCAGACAAGTATTGCTTGGTGACTGTTATCATGACTTATATTAAGTCAAGGGAGGGTGATCAAATGAGAGACAACTCCCAACTATAAGTGACTCAACACATTCAAGTTTGCTTTTCACTGAACTTAGAGTCCAGTGTATCCATATTGGTTGAGAGAGGCTGGGAAGGGATTCTGTAACATGTAGTCATTGATTGTCTCAGAGGCTATCAGTCCAGAGATTATTGTCCTGTGTAATCAGATTGGTGGACTAAAAAAAAAGGAAAGACACACCTGCTTTTTACTGCCTTGTCTTAAAGATAACCCACCTCACTTCTGTTCATTTATTTTTAAAAATGTTTACTTTTGAGAGAGATCAAGGGGCAGAGTGCGAGCAGGGGAGGGGCAGGGAGAGAGAAAGACACACACACAGCATCCAAAGCAGGTTCCAGGCTCTGAGATGTCAGCACAGGACTTGACTGAGGCGCTTGAACTCACAAACCTCGAGATCATGACCTGAGCCAAAGTTAGACACTCAACCGACTGCGTCACCCAGGTGCCTCACTTCTGTTCATATTCTGTTGGTGAGAATTAACCACATGACTCACCTACTCACAAAGGGCTGGAATGTAGTCTCTCCATATATCCTAAGGAGGGAGTCTGATATTGGTGAGCATTCACATCTTGGCATGTGGTTTTAGCAGACTCAGGCTCATTAGACGAAAGCAATCATAGACCCAGGGCCAGCTACATAATTAGAGTGATTCAGAACAAAATGAAAAGAGGGAGTTCCTTTTTCTAAAGGCAGGAAAATAGGGATAATCATAACTTTATCATAAGATATTTATAATACATTTTTGTGCTAAAAATATAAAGAGGACTAAAATATAAAACATTTTCCTTTTTCCACAGACTCTCTCTTGAGTTGTGGTGTAACTCTCTTGAGTTAGCATGGTGGGTTTTGTTATATAATGCCATCAGCATAAGGCATGAAGATACTTGCAGGGCATATGTAGAACATCACATGCACCCACAGTGCTGGCCCAGGAATCAGTGTGTATACACAACTCACCAGCTGCTGAGTTCCGCCTCCTGCCAGCCACTGAACTAACCCATCTCCCTGTCCATTAGTGGGGACATTAATTCCCTGTCCCCCCACTTTCCACTTCAACCCTTGCAGACAGGTGACCCTCAAGAGACTGCAACCCAGAACACACTCAGTACTTGGCTGTGGGGTGGGTCAGAGCTTCACTCCCACTGATTCACCTGTCCAATGGCCACGGAGCTGCCAGTCTGGAACAGCAATGGTGTTAGCATGCCCTGCTCTGAGGCACTATGGAATGTACACACCCAACACTTAGTCTCTCCATGACTGGCCCCTGTTAGCTGCAGAAGGTGGTGGTGGGATGCAGGTCTCCCTGCAAAAGAAGGGCCAGGTCATCACTCCAGGCAGAGAGTTGAAGCAGTGCTGGGGTGTAGGACAAAAAAGGGAGACTGAGAGACTGGTTGCGAACCCCTCGCTATGAAGTATGGAGGTGATGAGAAACTGCACTGCCTGTGAAGGAAAGCTCCAAGCCAACAGCAGCCGCTGTTCCTTTTTCTCACTGCACTTCTTACACACTGCAGATACAAAGGTAAAATTAAAAATAGTTTCAAGATGACAACTACATAGCATTAATCTTTCTTCAGAGTATAATTCCTGTGCAACTATACTGGTCACATGCCCATGAAGCTGGACCTGCATAAACCACATTGGTTTAGCCATTACTGGCTTCCTCAGAGATGGCTCTGTAGAGAAGTGGCCTTTAGGGATCTTTCTTCCTTTTTTCGTGTTTATCAAACCAAAGTGTAACGATATAGGAGGTAAGTCTAAATAAAGGCTTTTAACAAGGATGTCTTTTTAAAATCATGAATCATGAACATTCTGCAGCATACTATTGGTGGAAGTGATTTTTTTCTTCTCAAATAATTTTTTCTTTTAAAGTTTTTGTTTTTGATACTTTAAGTAACTATTTCTATATTATCTCTTCCTAAAGGCTTTCCAGGATCATCCCTGAGGGAAAAGACTTCTCTTTCCTTTCTTAACTTGAAAGATAATAGCCTACATATCAGAATATCCCTAAAACATTTTGAAAACTATCTGTGAATACCTACATTCTCCACACTGAAAACTAAGGCATAAGATATATAATATATATTTTTCTGATATAACCATTGAGGCCTCTACATAAATGCCTAGACTTTATGCAGGTATCTTTAACTAAGTATTACTTATGTTTTTCATTACATTTGGGCTCAGGCTAATCTCCCCTGTATTGAACACAACTTTTGTACCGAATGAGGTCTTATTCATCTTTACCTTCCTGTGTTACACATATCCTTATCTAGTACATAGTGGGTACTCCATAACTATTTGTGATTTGAATCAATGAATTTAGATGAATATAAATTTTGCATATTAAATCTTAAACCAGAGTGCATAGATAAGGATTCTGCATAGTCTGACATGTCAAATGCCTAAAATTTTTTGGGATGACCATAGATCCTAAAGCTCTATCTTAGATCAAACAAGCCATTCATTCTTTTTGAGGAAGAAAATTTGCTTGGATATCAATGTCTGGGTTGCTGCACACACTTTACAGTTTGTCTCCTTTAAAGAAGTGTAGATCTGGATCCTGTAAGTCTTTCTGTGTGCCTTTTCTGTGTTGTTTTCTTTCTCAGTCCACATTCTGTTTGCTTTTGTAGCTTAGAAGTTATGTACCCACTTGACTAAAATGGTGATCTTGACGTTGTTGAGGTCCCCAAAGCCAGACTATACAAATGTTTGCACTTTTTCTTAACTCAAAGTATTTAGCCAATTGACTGTAGCATCTGCTTTGGAAACGGCAAATTCCCTCTGGTTTGCACTAGCTCCTACAATTCTTGTAAACGCCAAGGTGGTTTCCTCACTTTTCATCGCATCATGTCCACAAACCTTCCAGCACAGACGGCTGTGAACAGATAGTACTTTGTTGTTTAATTATGAGCCAGAAACTTTTTTTTAAATGTTTGTTTATTTTTGAGAGAAAGAGAGAGAGAGAGAGAGGGATAGAGTCTAAGCAGGGAAGGGACAGGGAGAGGAGGAAACACAGAATTCTAAGCAGGATTCAGGCTCTGAGCTGTCAGCACAAGTCTGACATGGGGCTCAAACTCATCAACCATGAGATCCTGACCTGAGCCAAAATGAAGAGTCTGATGCCCTACTGACTAAACCACCCAGGGAGCCTCCACAAGACTGTTCTCAGCTGGCTGTAGTATAAGTCCCACAAAGCTATTAGCTGAGATAAGAAAGGCTGTATTCTTTAACAGGCAATTCAACGTTCATGAAGTACTCTAAAAGATGTCCTAGGTTAGAAATCACACCAAATCACTCATTTTAATGGTTGACACTTAGGCACTGAGTAAGCTGAGGGAAATATTTGGGGAGCGAGAAGCATTGCTGTGTAATCCTAAAGTATACTCATAAAAGCAATTCAGGCCCTATGGGCCTACTACTGATCATTTCATTCTATATCTCTAGTTTTCCTGATCAATACTAAAATTAATCTCTCTCTTTGTAACTTGGTATTCTGCATTATTTCAGAATGCATCCAGCCATGTGAAAAGGAAAATTTAGACTAAAGCCTAACTAAACTGAAGACAGAGGTTTTCAGAAAGATGGATAGTCTTTAAGGAGTTAAATTAGAGTATGTCTCTAAAGAGAGTCTTGTAGACAGGTCAATTCCAAAGTTCTGGTCTACAGAAAGACTCATGCACACAAAAATGGGGTCATTTTTTGTTCAGGAGTACATACCAAAGTTTTCTAAACCTAAAAAAATCAGTCAATTAGGTGAAAATAACTCTGACTGGAATTGTTATCAGCCAATTATTCTAAAAAATATTCTAATGTCATTGCTCTAAATATTTTGTGTATATTAATTCTTTTTATCTTGGCATTGATTTTATAAAATGAATAGCAACATTTTTTATTCATTTTATATATAAAGACACATGTAAACAGAGAGGTTAAGTACATTGCCCAAAGTCACAGAACTAGAAAGTAGGAAAAGTAGTATTTTATCATAGGTACTTGAATCTGTGCTTTTTACAAAGAAGTATGATTTCTCCCAATTCTCATAAATATATGTGTTTGAATGCATAGATAGAATTTATAATCTGTCAGATGTGTTACAGAATTAAGTCAAATTTGGATTTGATTAAAGTAAAACAAGGCATTTAAAATATATTTTTATTTATTAAAAATTTGTTTAATGTTTATTTTTGAGAAAGAGAGACAGAGCATGAGTGGGGAAGGGGTAGAGAGAGAGGGAGACACAGAATTTGAAGCAGGCTCCAGGCTCCAAGCTGTCAGCACAGAGCCCAGAGCACAGAGTTCGAGTGGGGCTTGAATTTACAAATGGTGAGATTATGACCTGAGCTGAAGTTGGTTGCTTAACCAACTGAGCTTCCCAGGTGCCCCAAATATATATTTTACAGTAGGGTTGTCATATACATTAAAATTTTTCATAAGTTGAATAAAAATCTCATGCCTTCATATTGGTGTATCCATTGTCCAAATGTCTGTCTAGCTACTGATCTAATTATCAGGAAAAGTATACGATCAAAAGAGAATTTAGAGAAAGAGACAAATGGTATTTCTCTGTACCCTACAGATTACATAGCTACCCAAGAATCTGTCCATATAAAGATCAATGCCTACAAGAAGAGGCCAGAATTTTAATGTGAGGATTAAAATTTAGAACCTAATTCCAAGGAAAGAACCCTAGATAGGACTCCAGAGTATAGGTCAGTTTGCAGAAGCTGCCATTTTCAGTTCTAGGATACTTGCCAAAACAACCAAGCAACAGTGATCAGCAAACAAAATAAAATCCATTTGTGCTGAACTAATTTGTTGTACTAATATGCAATTATCCAAATTTACTGGTAAAGTAGGTATTCATTTTATTCAATCCTGTTGCTTGAAATAGTGACACCTTGCTTAAACAGAAGTCAATCATGAGCATGTCTTGCTGTCTGGAACAATGAAAAAACTGGGGGAATAAAAAGGAACATAATCTTCCAAGCAGCCAAAATGATATGTAAGTACTAAAATGCCATTGAAGATTTGGTAAGGTCTTTGATCAGATTCAACTGAATTTCATCAACATTAATAAAATGAGTTTTCTGCTTGTTACTGAAATCAGCACAGTGAATTTTTATCAAAATCAGAGATAATGTTTGAAATGATACAATTGAAAGGTTATGTGCTAAGCAAAATAATCCCCCCCAGAATGTCCAAGCTCACATCCTCAGAAACTGTGAATATATTACCTCACCTGGCAAAGTGTAATTGAGATAGACAATGGAATTAAGTTTGATAATTAGCTATCATGAATTATCCAGGTGGGCCTAATGTTATCACCAGAGGCTTTGAGTGGGTGGGTCCCTAAAAGACCTTTAAAAAGGAAACAGAAGAGGTGAGTCAGCAAGTTGAGGTTAAGAAGGAGATTTTGTGGGCTTTGAAAATGGAAGGGACCTATGAACTATGGAGGTGGGCAGTCTCTATAAGGTAGGAATGGAAAAAAATTCTCCCCTAGAACCTCCAGAAAGAAATGCACACCTGCCAATAGATCTAATTTGATTTTTAATCCAGTGAGACCCACCTGACCTCCAGATCTATTAAGTAAAAAACCTTAGGTAACTTAAAGCTGTGATAGAAAATTAATACAGATTATTTGGTTCATGAAAAATTCAGTTTGGGAAACTTGATTAAGAACCCTTCAAAAAACATAAAGCAACAATCATTTGAAGCTTACTTGTTATGCTGCTTATTATCCATTTGTGCTCAGATCCACCCCTCACCCTCTCTCCGTCCCATTCAGTGGGGCAAGGTGATAACCCTGCACATTTAATTTCCCATGCCCCTGGGTAAGCTGGTTTTCACTTGGACTCAGCCGATGCAGCAGTAGTGAGGGTATGCTAGTGAGGGCAAGAAGAAAATATCCAGTGAGGGCATCTCTAGCCACCTCACTCTGCTTCAGTTGGTATCTTTTTTTTTTTTTAATGTTTTATTTATATCTGAAAGAGAGAGAGAGAGCATGAACAGGAGAGAGTCAGAGAGAGAGAGAGGGAGACATAGAATCTGAAGCAGGCTCCAGGCTCTGAGCTGTCAGCACAGAGGCCGACGCGGAGCTTGAACCCACGAACCATGAGATCATGACCTGAGCTGAAGTCGGACGCCCAACCGACTGAGCCACCCAGGCGCTCCTTCAGTTGGTATCTTTGAGGGTGATTCAGATCTTATTTGTGCTTCAGGCGCAACTTACAGGGTGATGCTTGGCAGCTTGATCTACCCTTTCTGTGGAACTTTGTAATGGATGTTCCCGTAGATGCCTCAGCTTCTTAGCTCCAGAAATACAGAAGTGCATCCATAGTTCTTTAGTCCTTTCAACTGTTGCTTTTTATTGAAGAATGCTGTTCTCACCTAATAGGCTTCTGACTCTCCTATCACCTGTGTAACCAAATCCTTTGATTAATTTCCCTCTGTTTCATACACTGAGATAACTTTTGTTTTTGTAACTGGACATTGATGGATAATAATTTTCCAAAAAGTATGAGATTTCTTAGGTAACGCTAGATACAAAAGCCATAGTTCCTGGTGAGGAACATTATCTTTCATTTGACAATGAGCAAAGGACTCATGTAAAGGAAAAACACCAGGAAATAGTTCCTGTATAACATGATAAAGATGAGGTTGTTGATGATAATGCTGCTACTGTTGTCACTCATTAGGGCTATGACAACAATATTAAGAGTGATGAGAGAATCATGGAAATAACACATTACTACTGATTGAAGATTTAGTGCTCTGCCATCAAACCCAGTAGTAGGAGTATGGAACCTGCCCCCTAGTAGCTGTGCAACTTAGATAAGTCACTTCACTGCTCTGTCTCAGTTGTTTCGTTTGTAATGTGAGGATGATTATATATACTTTATGGATTTGGGGGATATTAAATGAGATTTACAGAAATAGCTGGTAATTTGGAAACAGAAGTATTTTAAAAATGGTAGCAATAAGGCTGATCTTTTATATTGAACTCAAATATTAGTAAAGAATGATTCTGCCTTTCCTAAAGACAAGCATTCCCTTTTTAAAAATTGAAGTCCTCTAATATTTGTCTGAGGTTCAACTTTTTTACAGTTCTTTTTACTGATGATTGTAATGCAACGCTTGCCTCACATAAGGAACTCCAAATATTGCTTCTTCCTAGCTCTTGTCTTGCCCTGCTCCATCTGCCTGATGTATTTCACTTTGTAAATCCAGACTCTACACTGCTTATACACCAGTCACCATGCACTTGATACCAAGCTCTGTCTACCTGGCTGGACTCTTTCCATTTACATGCTGCTGGGCTGCTCCTCTGCCAGGGAAACCCTTCTTGCCTCATTTAACCCTTCTGTGGTGAGCTATTGAAGAAGACACAACAGGAACCACTTTGTATATTATTTGTAAGCACTCTTAAGTGCTTGAGGACAATAAGAGTATTCTGTTTTTAGCATAAAAATAAGATACTTACCCTGGACATTGGAGACCACTGAACAAATTGTTGCTCCCCTTGTTCTATGAAACAATGACTAAAGCCATTTTCTGAAAATGAGTATTGTTAACCATTGGATCATTAACCTTTACAATGTCAATGTGTTCTCCATATCAAATTCAGTTAAATGACTGCTGGAGGTAACAGTTAAGGGAACATTTCACACAGATGAACATATTAATGCTTTTTATTTTTTTTAGCTCTAAATGCACTGTGAAGGATTTAGGTGAGATCTAATCTATGTTAAGAAAGCAAAATACCTGAAAGAACAATCTCACAGCATAAAGATAAAATGTGGCCTGCTGTGTAATCTTTCACCTTTCTTTCCTTCTTTTATTTGTATCTCATAATTTGCTCTCGTACTTCCTTTCAATAGAGAGCACACACTAACCAGCATATGTATAAGGAAAGGCTTACTGTATGTGTGTGCACACATATGCATGTGTACAAGTACACTGAAGCCCATTACTGTAATGGGAATCTCTTCCATTCAGGATGAAACAATTAGCTCTTCATGCCTTCTACTTACACTTGTTTCCTGGTTACTACCACATTTACACCCTTTCTACCACTTGTTCTAATACTCCACAGGTTCAGATCATGGTGGAGTTAATGAGTTAGGAGTTTAAGATTATTAAGATTATTAGTAAGATTATGAGCTTTCATCTCTCTCAAGAAAGAAAGGTAGAATAAAAGGGAACAAAGTGATCTTTTGCAAAGAATAACTTGAATAGTATTTAATTATATAATGGTAAGTAATTTGCACATTTCTATACTTTAATACTTGTACAAATTACTAAAGCATGCTTCCAAACTGTTCTTGACATTATATATATGTCTAAAACTTTCACTGATAATCTCTGCTCCAGAACCCAACAAACACAGAAACCTTAAGGACAAGGATCATTGAGTGAAGATTCTGAGATTTATTATTTTGGAATTCAATCATCAAAGCCTTTCACTTTGTGAATACCATCAATCAACTCTAATTTTTCCTGCCACATACCCATCACTGATGTGAAGCTGCTTCCATGTAATGCCAGATCAACCAGTCAGCTTCATCAAGCAGGTGAAAATGTCTGTCAAACCAAACACTCCAAGCTGTGCAGACAAGAAAACATGGTGAGCCAATTAATATTTCACTCTTCAAAAACACTGGTGGTGTCAGAGGATATCTTGTTGAATACCTTCTGATATAAGACTTATCCCAGCCATGGTATGGTCTATACCCTACTAGCCTCCTGTTAAGATACCTGGAGTTCCTATTCTAGTTTTCCTCTTAAATCCAATTTCAAAATGAATTCTCCTTATAAAAGAGTTAAAATTATATGATTAAGATGCATACTAATACATATGTAAATACTTAGTATGAATTCTGCCTGACATGTTTCAATAAGTACCTTAGTTTCTAATATTATGCCTTAAATACCAGAGTGGAAGTGGTATTTCAGAGGATAGAGGAGTCTTTCTGGTAGCCCTGAAATCATCATACAGAAAGAAGCTGATCTCACCTGCTTTCAAAATCGACCATGCCAGTAGGTTTATGTGATTTTGTTTATCATTCAGAACATTTCCTTATTTGAGCCTCTGCAGAGCTCTAAACTTAGGAGTGTAAGTTGAGGCAAAACAAAGAAAAGCTTTGAAAAATTATGTGACTTGTCAAGGTGTGCATATCTAGGTAGTGACTGAGCTGGGACTGCCTCTAGCTCATATTTGTTTTAATTGCTTCAAATATTTTACAGCATTTTGGGAATAAACTGAAACATAAATTTGCTCATATAACTATGCCCTTAAGTAAGGTGATCATCTGTCTCAGTTTACCTGGAACAGTCCAATTTATGTCATTGTTTAGCATAATGACTAATAGCACCCCCTTTTCACTCTCAGAAGTGTCAGTGTTTGGCTGTTAAAGTTGAGATAATTGCATATTTTAAGAGAATTCTATTTGATAATAAGGTTTTAGTTCTTTAAAACAATTAATACCATAATATTTTCACCAAATGTCTACCCACTGTGAAACCTAGCTTTTATTTATTCTTGCAAACGTTGACCTCAGATGTCCTTACAAATCTTGAGTATTACACTGACTACTTTGGGCTTTGAGTCTACAATTGTGATAAACTGACACCTGTGCTGGGCATGCCCCTGCTTTTGTTTTGGTATTTAAGTTCTGGTATCTTGCCTGCTTATCTCTCTTGTCTTTGGACACCTTCTCTTTTTCTGGGTTTCATTTTCTTTCTAGTATCTCAGAACCAAGAGTTGGAAACATCCTTTCCCTATTATGTAACCAGTTAGTATGCTGTCATATTTTTCTGAATCTTAGGAAAACTTCCAAATACTCTGAAATTCTCTAACATTTTCTATAGGTATGCCCTCAATACTGAAGCTTCATTATTCAAAAACTTGATGAGGGGAAGAGTGCATGAGACTGACCTACCCAGTGAACTTTTACACGCAGTAACTGAGGGGTTTTCATGCCTAAATATTTGTGATCATAATGCTGCTCAAGCTTTTAAGTTGTACTTCATCAATCGATTTGGCAACTTTGAAAGGAAACAATTGTTTATAACCCTACCCTCTGAACTGTGACCTTGTCACCACTGTACGTTTCTGCCATGTTCTCTATGATATGGAAGTGCCTTGTTGGTAGATTTGAGGAGAAACTGGAAACTAACAAAGTAAGTCAATCTGTGGTGGCTGAGCTCTGCTTCTTGAGGCCAAGTTACATCTACTTTGTTAACTAACTAACTAGTATTTAATACCTTACTAAATCTCACTATGCCTCTGTTTCCTCATTTGCACAATGGAAATTTTTATAATATCTAAATCACAAGGTTGTTGTTACGATTTCATTAGTTACAATATGTGAAGCACACAGTGACTGTTACGTATTAATACTATTAATATTTCATCCTACAGGGATCAGCTTGGTTAAAAGTAGCTACCATTCTGTGAATACTGATTGAACAGTCTATTTGCTTTCAAGTGAAGTTCAGTAAAAGACCAAGGTTAATGTAGCATGAGACATGCTTCTTCAAATAACCATTCTCTCTGCTTTTAGCTGTCACATGTTCTTGCTGCCTATTGAGAAACAGATACAGCTGAAAAAGAATTCAAAGGAGAAAAGCTAAGTTTGCATTGTAGTAAAACTGGCCACTATTCTGATGCCCGTCTCTTATTGGAGAAAGTAGGAATACTAAGTAGGGCTGCATGGGTTTGGTGCTTAAAACAGGAGGAGAGATTGTCTATTACAAGAAGCAATGCACCCAAATCATGAGAATGTGGGGGACCATGGGGAGAATAATGAGAGGTCTCTGAAAGCTAGAAGACTCAGCCCAGCAGGAGATCAAATGCAGTTAGGAGATAAAATCAAAAGCTAAGAAGTCCCAATGCCAGTTAAATGATGTTGGAGGAAATGTGAGGGGAAACCATGAAATTATAAGAATATAATCCTACTGACTTCAGTCATAATATTTGGTACATTTGTAGGTTGTAGGTGAATCCATCTGTATGTGAATAGTCAGGAAAAAAGAAGTAAACTTCCCAGCATGAACAATCTCACTGAAGGGGCTGTTGTATCCCTCTAGTAAGGAGGCCACTGGAATGGCTATTTTGAGATTGACAACCCTATCATTGTCCTATGATACCTTGAAAAAAAAATGAAGTATCCACTAACTAATTCTTTCATCTCTTTCATCTCTATTTGTTCATTGGAAATACTTCGTGGAACTAAAGATCCGTAAAAAAAAAGAAAAAAAAAGCACATAGATAGGATGTCTTTTTTTTTTTTAACGTTTTATTTATTTCTCAGAGAGAAAGAGAGAGAGAGAGAGAGAGAGAGCATGAGAAGGGGAGGGTCAGAGAGAGAGGGAGACATAGAATCTGAAACAGGCTCCAGGCTCTGAGCTAGTTGTCAGCACAGAGCCTGACGCGGGGCTCGAACCCACAAACCATGAGATCATGACCTGAGCTGAAGTCGGACGCTTAACCTACTAAGCCATCCAGGTGCCCCTAGGATGTCTTTATATAAAGACAGTATGAGCGTTCACTCTGTTAACCTATTCAAAAAGAAGGAAGACCAATATAAAAGTCAGAGCATGTTGGATGTGAAATAATAAGCAATTTATGACTAAAACTGACAAAGTGTAATACTGAGCACTGCATGTTTGTAACAAAAACACAGATAGCTAATAGAAGCCTTTCTGATGGAAATCAATATTGAGTCACACTACAGTGGTTGAGGACAGAGTTAAGCAGAAAGACTATTGAAGGAAAGAGAGAAAGACACTCTATGCAAATTGAAAAGCAAGGGACAGCAAAGATAATTATTTACAGGAAGTAATAAGACTTGAGAAGTCTTAAAAATCCTTGTTTCAGTGTCTCTGAGTACAATAATTTTATATTTGAATCAAATTTTCCAAATAAATATAATAAGAAGTAGAAGTATGTTAAAACTAGTTCAATAGAAGTAGTATTACAAAGGCACAGGAATTGCTATGATACCTAACTGTAGTAAGTAACACCATTTGTCATGGGAAATGGAGAATCATCAGGGAACTGTTCTTGCTGTGCCCTGAAGCACAGACTTTTTCTGAATATTTACTCTTGTATCTTTTCCATTTGGTTTCCTCCACTGCAGGACTCTCAGCTTGCATATGGCTTTAAATCTCAATATTGCCCATTCTAGACTTAATCTCTAATGATTTTGGAACTTAGTTCCCCATATCTAACAATTCGATTCTTAAAAGTGTTCAGGGATCCATATCTAAATGTCCTGGGGAGAGGATTTGATTGGCTTTCTGATGATACATATTGGTTTTCCCCAGGTCAAGGGTCATACCAAATCTAAACTAGTATGGTCAAAGTGTTGTTTCATCCTGCATTAGTATTTTCAGGGTGTGTTGAAACAGGATGTTCCAAAGAAGGGAATGTGAACTTGGGTCTTTTATTTACCAAAGTCAATGGGTTCTTTTCATTCTTATTCTTCTAAAACTATTCATAAAGGTAATACCTTTAATCCTCTTTTCCACCTTATCCTCCATTTGGAATTCTTTATGCTTCTATCTTCCTACAATGTGAATAGTAGCTGATTCTGAATGAATTTCAAAAACTGAATACTTAAAAATATTTGTAAAAGTATCTTTTCTCAATTTTCTCCCTGACTTTCTGGAAAAAGCTTATTTTTCTTGTCTACTTTACTTTCACTGTCTAATAAGAGACGCCTTAAATTTTAACCTACAGATATTTCCATGGTTGTATCCCCAGTTTTGTGTTCTTGTATCTCAAACTAACTCTAGTAGAAGCAATCACAATCTCCGTTTCAATTGCTACCTCTTTATGGGTGAAGCTTTTATTACTACTTCAACCCCTAACTCCAGTCTAAAATACATAACGATTGCCAATTTGCCCAAAGCAAAATAACATTGCATAAATTCTGAATGTTTCTCAGTTTATTAAATCAAAATTTTCACATATTATCTCCAACTGCTTAGCTTTATTTTTTTACTGAAGGAGATAGAGACTGGAATCTGAGTTCTTAGATGCTAAAACAGTTTCCCAAAGATGTTGTAGATTGCTTTTATGTATGGCAGAGCATAGTGGCTAAACATATTGATTCCAAAGCAAAACATTTGTGCTTCTATTTTCAACTCTTTCACTTGTTGAATTCTCTAAGGAAGAAAATGGAAGAATAAGGAAGAATTCTCTAAGGAAGATTGGTGCAAGGAGCTTGTCTCTGATGTATTCTTCTTGGAGTTTTAGGCTTCAAGTCTTACATTCAAGCCTTTAATATATTTTTGATTTAAAGTTTGTGTATGGTATAAGAGAGTGGTGCAATTCATTCTTCTTCAGGTGGCCGTCCAGGTTTCCCAGACCATATATTGAAGAAACTGTCTTTTTCCCATTGTATGTTCCTGCTTTCTTTGTCGTAAATTAATTGACTATATATGCAAATGTTTATTTCTGAACTCTGTATTCTGTTCCAACGATCTATGTGTCTTTCCTTTATGCCAATATGATAATCTTTTGATTGCTATACATCCGTAATGTAGTTTGAAAGCAAGGGCCATAATGCCTCCAATTTTGTTCTTTTTCCTCACATCTGCTTTGGATATTCAAGGTCTTTTGTGGTTGCATACAAATCTTAGGATTGTTCATTCTATTTCTGTGACATTGGAATTTAATAGGAATTTCACTGAATCTGTTGATTGCTTTGGAAAATTTGGATATTTTAGTAATATTAATTCTTCTAGTTCATGAGAATGGAATTCCTTTCCATTTATTTGTGTCATCTTTAATTTCTTTCAGCAATTTCTCATAGTTTTCATTTATAGAGTATAGATCTCTCATCTACTTTGTTAAATTTATTCGTAGGTATTTTATTCCTTTTAATGCAATTGTAAGTAGAACTGCTTTTTTAAAAATTCTCTTATAGTTCATTGTTAAAGTATAGAAACGAGTGATATTTGTACACTGATTTTGAAACTTTACTGGATTTATTTATCCATGCTAACAAGTTTTCAGTAGCAGTTTTAGGATTTTCTCTATATAAAATTTTTATTTGGGATGCCTGGGTGACTCAGTTGGAAAGCATCTGACTCTTGGAAAGCTCAGGTCATGATCTCAGTTTTGTGGGTTTGAGCCCCACATTGGGCTCTGCACTGACAGCACAGAGCCTGGTTGGGATTCTCTCTCTCCCTCTCTTTCTACCCCCCCACCCCCCACCCACACTGTCTCTGTCAAGAAAGACAGACAGACAGAAAGACAGACTGACAGAAAGACAGAAAAAGACAGAAGTACAGAAAGAAAGAAAAAGACAGAAGTACAGAAAGACAGAAAAAGACAGGACAGAAAGACAGAAAAGAGAGAGAAAGAAAGATAGAAAGAAAGAAAGAAAGAGAGAGAGAGAGAGAAAGAAAGAAATGAAAGAGAGAGAGAGAGAAAGAGAAAGAAAGAAAAAGAGAGAAAGAAAAAGAGAGAAAGAAAAAGAAAGACAGAAAAAGAGAAAGAAAAGAAAGAAAGAAAGAAAGAAAGAAAGAAAGAAAGAAAGAAAGAAAGAAAGAAAGAAAAAGAAAGTTGTTTGAAAACGAGGACAGTTTCACTTCTTCGCTTCCAATTCAGATGCCTTTTGTTTTTCTTGCGTACTTACTCTGGCTGGAACTTCAAAAATAATGTTGAATAAAAGTGGCAAGAGTGAGCATCCCTGTCTTGTTCCTGATCTTAGAAGAAAAGCTTTCAGCATTTCACCAGTGAGGAAAATGGTAGGAGGGACCTCTCATATATGACCTTTGTGTTGAAGTATTTTCCCTCTACATCCACTTTGTTAAATTTTTATTATAAATGGATGTTGGATTTTGTCAAATGCATTTTCTGCCTCTATTGAGACAATCATATGATTTTTAATTTTTGCTTTGTTAATGTGGTCTATCATATTGATAGCTTTGTAAATTTTAAACCATCCTTGCATCCCTGGAATACATCCCACTAGATCATACTATATGATAGTTTTAATGTTTGTTTTCATTTTACTAATATTCTGTGGAAGATTTCTGTATAGATGTTCATCAGGGATATTGACCTAAAATTTTTTCTTTTTTAATTTATATTTGATTTATTTATTTTATTTTTTAATGTTTATGTATTTTTGAGAGAGAGAGAGAGAGAGAGAGAGGACAGGAGATGTGCAGGAGAGGGGCAGAGACAGAGGGAGACACAGAATCTGAAGCAGGCTCCAAGCTCAGAGCTGTCAGCACACAGCCTGATGCAGGGCTCGAACTTATGAACTGTGAGATCATGACCTGAGCCAAAGTTGGACACTTAAACGACTGAGCCACCCAGGCACCCCACTTTTTTTTTTTTTTTTAATGTTGTTCTTTTCTGGTTTTGGTATCCAGGTAATACTCTAGTCATAAAGTGAATTTGTAAGCATTCCCTCCTCTTTAATATTTTGGAAGAGTTTGATAAGGAAATGTATTAAATCATCTTTGAATGTTCGATAGAATATACCAAATGAGGGCATCTGGTCTTGGACTTTAATTTCTTGGGAGGTTTAGGATTACTGATGAAATCTCCTTACTAATAATCAGTCTACAGATTTTCTGTTTTTTCTTTTTTGTTTCTTCATGTATTCTTCTATTACTTCATGTATGTTTCTAGGAATTTATTTATTCAATATTGTCTAATTTGTTGGCACATAACTGTTCATAGTAGTCTTTTATGGTCTTTCATATCTGTGTTACCATTTATAACTTACCCTCTTTCATTTCTTATTTTATTTGAACCCTCTTCTTTTCTTAATAAGTCTAGTTAAAAGTTTTGTCAATTTTGTCTTTTCTAAGATCCAGCTCTTACTTTCATTGATCTCTTCTATTGCCTTTTTAATCTCTATCCTGTTTATTTTTTTCCAGTCTAATTATTATCATTTCTTTCCTTCTACTAACTTTGAGCTTTATTTGTTCTTTTCTTTGTAGTTCTTTTAGATGTAATGTCAGATTGTTTGAAATGTTTCTTGTTTCTTGAGGTAGGTCTGTATTGCTATGGATTTCCCTCTTAGAGTTGCTTTTATAAAGTGTCTAATAGGTGTCGGTATATTGTAGTTCCATTTTCATTCATCTCCAATACTTTTTTGATTTATCCAATGATTTCTTCATTGACCCATTGATTGTTCAGTAGCATGTAATTTAATCTCTACATACTTGTGATTTTTCCAGTCATGCTATTGTGGCCAGACAAGATGTTTGATATGGTTTAAATCTTCTTAAATTTATTGAGACTTGTTTTCAAGGCTAACATATATTCTATCCTGGAGAATGTTGATATACACTTGAATAGAATTTGTATTCATCTGCTTTGGGCCTGAGTATTCTGTATGTATTAAGTTCATCTGGTCTAATGTGTCATTTAAGGCTATTGTTTCCTTAATGAATTTTTGTCTGGATCATTTATTCATTGATATAAGTAGGGTATTAAAGAACCCTACTATTTATTGCTGCTACTTTATTTATTTCTCCCTTTAAACCTGGTAACACTTGCTTTTCATTCAGCTTTTTAAAAAATATAAAATCCTATATTTAGTATGGTATCTTTATCCTTAGCTTTTACCTGAATCATCCATTCCATGTCTCTTTAAAGACTCCAACAGACGTCATTCCACCTCCATATATGTACAATTCCTTTGCCATTTTAGGAATAGAAGGGAGTACCTGTCACTCTTAATACACTATTTGCACAAATCATAAGAGAAAGAAAAGATCAAAAAGTATTAGCAAATACATGACCATATCACTTCTATTTGTAGTACTTTTATTCATCTTTCTGGAAGCTTTGTACAAGAAGTTTTGCTTTTTTTTTTTTTTTTTGATGGTTATTTATATTTGAGAAAGAGAGAGCACAGACAGAGCACAAACAGGGTAAGGGGCAGAGAGAGAGGAAGAAACAGAATCTGAAGCAGGCTCCAGGCTCTGAGCTCTCAGCAAAGAGCTTCATGCTAGGCACAAACTCACAAACTGCAAAATCATGACCTGAGCAGAAGTCAGTTCTTAAACTACTGAGCTACCCAGGGACCCCTTAGCAATTTTGTCTTTTAAATTCCTCCCCACTGCCACAGCCATATTAGTTTTTCTTTACCTACTTGGGACTCAGATATGTAATGTGAAAAAAGGTTTAAATCCTTAAAATGATTCTTTTTAAATGTTTATTTACTGAAAGAGAGAGAGAGAGAGAGAGAGAGAGAGAGAGAGAGAGAGAAAGCAAGTATGAATGAGTGTAGGAGAGGCAGAGAGGGAGCGAGGGAGAGAATCCTAAGCAGGCTCTGTGCTATTGGAGCCTGATGCAGGGCTCAATCTCATGAACCATGAGACCATGACCTGACCTAAAATCAAGAGTTGGATTCTTAACTGACTAAGCCATCCAGGCACCCCTTATTGACATAACTCTTAATAAGGTGTTTGAATCCTTTTGTATTTATTTAAAATCAAAATTGCCAACAAAATTTCTGATTCATTGTATCTGCCCTGGTATCTGCACTTACTATAAAGGTATCTTGATGCACTACTTGGAAAAAAAAAGTTTTTTTTAAATGTTTGTTTATTTTTGAGAGAGAGAGAGAGAAAATGTATATGAACAGGGAGGGGCAGAGAGAGTTGGAGACACAGAATCCAAAGCAGGCTCCAGGCTCCAAGCTGTCAGCACAGAGCCCACCATGCAGGGCTCAAATCCAGGAGTTGTGAGATCATGCTCTAAGCCGAAGTTAGACACTTAACCAACTAAGCCACTCAGGTATCACTTGATGCACTACTTTAACTGAGAAACACTATCAGAGATTAGCATCTCTAGTCAACACTTAGTGCAAATTTCTACCTTCTCCTACATTTTTATTTAATATTTTTTAATGTTTATTTTTTGAGAGAGAGGGGGAGAAAGAAGGAAAGAGAGAGACAACGAAAGAGAAAGAATGATCAGCGGAAGGGTAGAGAGAGAAGGGGACACAGAATCCAAAGCAGGCTCCAGGCTCTGAGGTGTCAGCACAGAGCCCAATGAGGGGCTTGAACTCCTGAACCACAAGATCGTGACCTCAGCCAAAGTAAGATACTTAACTGACTGAGCCACCCAGATGCCCTTACCTTCTATGTTTTATTTTAGCAAATCATATATCTTAATTGCAGGAACTCAACCTCAAGATTTCTTTATCTTCATCTCTTGCCTTTCTCTCAATCCCCATGTTTAATCAGTAGGTAAAGCCATAATTTCAGTTCTGCAAAAATGCTTAAATCAATCCTTTCTCTCCCAATCATTCTCCCATGTCTTCATTCAAAATCCTGTCACCTCTCATCTAAAAGAATATTTGTGCTTCAAATCATACCTTCTCCCTCTTCCTAAAGAGTCAATCTTCAGTCCCATTCCTAGAAACCATCTGATTATTAGTTATTACTTCAAAGCATTTATACAGTCACCATATTCTTATTATTAAAAAGACACAGTGATTATACATGTATGTACATATGTATGTGTATGTAGTATATATAATATATGTTAATTATTATTAGGAAATAGCTTATGCAATGGTGGAAGTTGGAAAGCCCAATGTGCAGTGTGGGCCAATACTCTGAAGATCCAGGAAAGCAAATGGTGAAGTCACAGTCTGAAAGCAATCTTGCTCAGGAAAGCCCGACTTTATTTTATTAAGACCTTTAACTGATTAGATGAAGGTCTCACATTAGAAAGGACGATCAGCTTTGCTCCAACCACCAAATATTAATCTCTTCCAAAAACACTCTCCAAGTTGACACATAAAATGAATCATCACATTCTTTAAAACCTTAATCCAGCCAGTCAGGCTTACCACAACCTCCATTTTGACTGTTGAACATCCTGTGTTTTAGATACACTGAATACTCTTTCTTTTTCTCTATTAATTTGAATACATATTTATTAAGTACCTACTTGGTGTTAGACATTAAGAAGAATATAAAATACACTATAATTATTACTCCTTTACCTCATTGACTTTGTTCACTTTCCTTTCCTTGGTATTCCTCACAGTTTTCTATGCAAGATTAAAACTGAGAAATAAAACTCTGTTCAACTATCAAAAATGTTCTCAAGTCCTACTTCTTTAAATTATTCTATTTCATTACTACACTTAGGAACCCTCTTTTTAAATTTAACACTTGTGTATATATTATTAATTTTATAAGTAAGCTTATAACACTTTTGGTACATATGTGTGTGTGTGCATGCATCTACACACCTATTTTTGTCTATTATCTATCACCATGATAGGCTGAAGGAAGGAACTTTGCAACATATAGTAATTCACCTCACTACTGGTATATGGGAAATGTTAAAAATGGACAAATAGAAATTGTACAATTTTGTTCTATTAAGTCTAGGACCCTTAAATAGAAACTCTAGCTCCCTCAACATAGAGAAGATTCTGTGATACTTGTTTCTTCAAGGGAGCTTTTTAAATAATCATGTGCTTAAGGGAAAACAATAATCTGAGTATTTCATCAAATTTTCTTATGGCACGGTACAAGGATCTCCACTTTTATTTTCTAAATATTTTTATTTTTAATTTTTATTTTTATATGTTCTGGATAGTATGTTCCTTTTCCCATTTTAGGAGGGTATGATCAATAAAGCTGAGCAATCAAGCTAAATTAAGGAACACTTTTTAGGTAATTTTTCTCATTCATCTGGCCAAGTCTCCATATTCTACAATTTTATGTAGTCACAGAAATGATCTAATATGAGTAATTTTCAAAACTGGTGGCATTATAAATCTTTGAGAGGTTTCATAGAATAAACTGCTAAGCTCCGTACTTATGTATTTTTCACTCCTACTCCATATTTTTATTTAATAGAATCTAGGATTTCATAATTTAACATATGTCTCTAATGATCTGCTGCATTCTCTTGGCATTTGAGAACCACTGACCTAGTCAGATTTCTTATATTTCAAATAAGGAGGCCACTGAGTGAATCGGCATTACAGTGCATTTGAACCCAGATCTCCTGAGTGTTTTTGGAAGTCAGCGAGTTAACACTGTCTCTTCTAATAATAGATGGCATATTGTATTAACCTGACTAATAAAGTGGCAAATTTATTGAACTTCAGCTTGCCAAAAGCCATACATGCCAAGATCCAAATATTCCACAGGAAACACTTATGCTTCCATTTTTCTGGGCAAACCATTAGCATGATGAAAATGTGATTTCTGTAGAGAGGACAGAGTGATCAATTTAAAATAAACCCGGAAGAATTCACCCTGTATACATGGTGTTACATTCACCTTCATTAGGAGATAAGCCAGGATGCATAGCATCTCATCTTTGTGCAAATACCCCCCCCTCCAAAAAAAAAAAAAAAAAACCCAGCAGAGGAAAGAAATGGTATGACAATCTGGAAGAGCTGACAGAGCCAATAAAAAATTCAACTGACAGGAAGGCCACATATAAGGTGTATTTTGCTAATAGACTAACACATTGAGCATCTTGGAAATAAGGAGCAAATTCCCTTGCATTCAAAAGGTGTGAAGAATTAGTGGAGGTAATAGGTTTTATGGAAGCATTTGCTGGTAGTTTGCTCTAACTGAATGCAAAGACTAACCCTGTAATTGCAGAATGATGGAGCCCAATCCAAGTCAGGAATGATAATGTCCATGAATGGCAATAACTATCAGCTAAGAAAGGATTTTCCAGAGCTGCTTGATCCAAACAAGATGATTCAGCTAAAGGTACACATATTTTCCAATTATGATAGTCTGCTGAGAGAAGGAGGTACAGAATCTGAAACAGGCTCCAGGCTCTGAGCTGTCAGCACAGAGCCAGACATGGGGCTCGAACCCACGAACCGTGAGATCATGACCTGAGCCAAAGTTGGACTCTTAACCGACTGAGCCACTCAGGCACCCCTCTCAGTATTTTTTAAAGTTACTTTAGTTTTATTGGGAAACAGTTAAATACAGGTTATATCCTTTATATAAATTGTTTGACCTTTTCTTCTTAAAAAATTTTTTTTAAATGTTTTAATTATTTCTAGGAGAGAGAGAGACAGCATGAGTAGGGGAGGGTCAGAGAGAGAGCTGAGTCACAGACTGAAACAGGCTCTGAGCTGGCAGTCAGCACAGAGCTCGATGCGGGGCTCGAACCCATGAGCTGTGAGACCATTACCTAAGCGAAAGTCGGACGCTTAACTGACTAAGCCACCCAGGCGGCCTGTTTGGCCTTTTCTAAGGCTCAGGATTATGGAACTTTAAATTGGAAACAGACCTGAGTCATTTAAAGAAGTAGTTCCCAAATGCTGGTATACAGGGAAGTGCTAAATTGGAAGCGTCAGAATCAGCTGGGGAAACTACAAAATACAGAAGAAGCCAGGATCCCAATAATAAAATGTTGACTCAGTAGGATGGGGTCCACGAATCATAAATCTCATTAGGTTACCCAGACATATAGCCATTTTAGAAACTTTGTTTCTAAACTTTGTTGAGTCACATAAAATCTTTACAGTATCTTGGGGAAAATATTTTCAGCTATCCACCCCATTAAAAACATCTCTTGGAGGAATTAACACACAAATCACACCTTAATTTTTAAAAAAATTCCTTAAATTAAACCACTAGTGTCCCTTAATAATCCAATAAATTGGCCTTTGTTCTGACCACAGGAATAAACCCATCTGCACATGGCTTCTCCAACGAGGTGTTTGTCATTAAATTCCAATACACAATCACACAAAAGTAACCTAGCCATTTGCTTCTCACCTCATCCTCATTTCTACTATTTCTAATTTACTGATTACAGTAAAAAAACCTATGGCTGTTTGCCATAAGCTGACTTAGTGCACTGTAGTGTCAGGATACAGTCAAGATTTGACCTATTCACAGAACCCTGTCATATAAACTATAATGATGCGCCAAAGCATATGTCTCTTTCTATAAAAATTAAACATTTTTATATATATTTTTGGTCTGGAATACAAAGCCCAGATATTTAGACTAAAAAAGATGTCACTAATCCCGCCCTGTTACACAAATAAACTGAAACCATAGGGAAATGTGCATTTTAACAGAAATAAAAAATTTTCCTAAATGGATTACATTTTAACTATAGAATTTCACACCCCTTACTGTTCATTCACTTAACAGGCATTTAGTGCATGCCTATGTGCCTGGACTCCATCCAGAACCTAAGTCCATGAAAATGAATGCTGCCCAGCGTGTCTACCACTAAGGGATCCAGAGTCATGTATGGGAAACCGATAAATAAACAATGATCAACTGCATATAATAGAGTTATATCCAGGTTCTGGAAGCAGAGAGCAGGGGCTCTTAATTACATCTGGAAAGTGTGTGTGCATGTCTGTGTGTATGTGTATGCACGTGAGCTGAAATATTTGGTGCTGGGTTAGGGCAGATCTTTTATTAGAAGAAAGGCATGACTTTGACTTAAGAGTTGAGAGGTTGATGGAGGAGTGCAGAAAAGAAACATTTCCTGTTGTTGGAAGAAAGATATGGGTAGAGATAGAAGGAAGAGAAAGATGAATGACTTTGAGGAATACTATGTTCTTTAAGGTCCAAATGAATGGGAGAAGAGATAGGAAGGAATAAGGAGAAAATGGACAACAATCATGAACAACCAATGGCTTTCAGCTTCTGAAAGCAGACATCAAATACATTCCATTCTACAATGGAAGAAAACCTTTTATGCATTTCTGTTTTCCTTTGGACTACCAAGGACCAGAGGCAATTTATTCTCATTTCTGAATCAACTAGGTATCAGGACAAACTACTGAACAGGTAAGGTATAGGATATCTGTAATGGGTGATAAACACTAAATCCTTCATTTGATTAATAGTATCACTACCTCCAGAGATTATTGTCATTGTTTGTTTTGGTATATTACCACAGTAGTAAAAAATTAAATGCCTTTAGGGGCCAGATGGAAAATATAAGTGAGTGGAATCTTAGCAAATGAATTAAGGGGTTAAGCCACTAGTTATCTCACAAAGACATTGTTATACAGATAAGCCCAAAAATGGCAAGTCTTTTCCTTCTCTTAGAGAAACTAGGAATCCATGGTTTAAAAAAAAAAAAAAAAAAACGAAAACAAAAACCTGATTTTTGTATGATTGTCATTATTTAAATTTTAGAAGGGTAAGGGATGGAGACAGGAAGGCTTTCCTGGCTAAATAAACCATATCCTTGGACTGGATTTACCCTGAAGATGATCAGATTTTTATCTCTGAGTTATAGCTTCTCTCTGTCCTAGAAATGGCAACTTTACATCTGTTCGCTAATTTGGATTCTTCACATTTTACCATTATGATTATAAGAAAGACAACAACACATAAAGGAAACCAAAAATTAATTTGATTAATTCCATTGTGGTGAGTAGTCTAGCAGAAGTGGAAGACTAATCTTGACATGTATTTTTTATACTAAGTCTATTCAATCTTTTCTGTCTTCCACAGAAGTGTATAATTCAATAGGATTCAGTTATCAGAATTTATGGCAATATCATTATCCTTTTTGGAAGAAAAACTTGAGGAGGGAGAGAAACCACATTTTTCTGTTTTGAGATCAAGTGTAAACTAAAATTAAATGCGTACAAGTTTTCTCTCAATGATCCATGCTAGTAAACAGTTGTCCCAGAAGAACAATTCTGAAAAATTTCCTAGGTTTTTTGAATAACATTCTATTTCATGCATAGGTTTTAAGATACATAACTAATTACTTTTTAAAAAAATTTTCCCAACAAAGGTAGCACCATTAATCCACACTGACCTTTAAGTTTGACTGTTTGTACTGTCTGAAGGATCAAGAGATAAAAACATACATTACTAGGATTAATGGTCAGAGCTCATGTCTGAATGAATTTGAAGAGTATACACTTGATAGTCTTCCAATTAGGATAGGCTCTCAGTGACACTGGGGTATAACAGAGTTCTGATTCTAATTCTAATTTACCAAGTAATCTATGGAAATATTTAAATATATTAAAGTAATTAATACATTTAATAACTTATTCATGATCACTAATGACTTCAAAGAGTAGTAGAAACATAATTCATATTGGAAAGCAGTGTATTTGCCAGACACCTATCCATAAATTGTTTTTACTGGTTTCGGATCCAAATGATCTCAATATTATCAGAACTTTGTTTTTTAATTTTTATTTTTTATCAAAGTTACACTTTTTAAACGTTTGAAAAATCAAATAGTACTAAGATGTGTACAACAAAATACAGCAGCCCTCTGATTCAACTTCTTCTAGATACCTGTCCTGATGTTCAGAGACCATTACGATTAGTTTTTACCTGTATACTCCAATGCTATGTCTTCCTATTTCCAAATGATTGCTTATAATTAGTATTTTCAATTAATATGTTTAGGTCCTATTTACTGACCTTTATGGTTGTTGAAAACTAAACTTTCCAATACTTCCACACAACATCCAATCTAATATCCTTAGGCTAAGTATGTGTAAATTTTTATGTAGACAGTTTTTATTTACATAATTCTATAAACACCTTTCATTGATCAGCCTACTAGTATTCTCTGATAATAATTTTTTCTCTTATAGAATCTTTACAAACAAATCTGCTATTAAGACATTAATATTTTGGGGCACCTGGGTGGCTTAGTCGGTTAAGCGTCCGACTTTCGCTTAGGTCATGATCTCGCAGTTTGTGGGTTTGAGCCCTGCGTCGGGCTCTGTGCTGACTGCCAGCTCAGAGCCTGGAGCCTGTTTCAGTCTGTGACTCCCTCTCTCTCTGACCCTCCCCTGCTCATGCTGTCTCTCTCTCTCTCCTAGAAATAAATAAAACATTAAAAAAATAAATAAATAAAGCTTTTAAAAAATACATTAATATTTCTTCTCAGTAGTCAAAAATAGTTCCAAACAGTCTTCTCATTTCCAATATGTTTCTGAGGACCTCTCCCTCTGTTGTTCTTCCTGCTCTGCTTTGTCCTGGACAACTGAGGGTTTTCTATTTATTATTCTCCAAAGGCCCAAGAATATATTTATCTTTTTATTGATTGATGGTTGACAGTGTATTGAATTCTAGCTTGAAATAAATGTTCCTCAGGTTTTGAGGTCCTTATCCATTTTATTCCAAAATCCTGAGTGGTTGTTGAGAAAAATGAAGTCCTTTATATTCTCATTCCTTTTGTGTATGATGTTTGTCTTACCCCTCTCAATATTTTTGAGTGTTTCTATTATTGATATCCTGCAATTTCATAAGGATTTGGTTTACTGTGGAATTTTCATCATTCAATGTACTGACCACTTACTACTATGTTGTTCAAAAGATACACAAAATTCAGTCTGGCAAATTTTTTTTAATTTAATTTTTCTTAATTAATTTATTTCTTTTAAGTAGGCTCCATGCCCAGTGCAGAGCCCAAAGCAAGACATGAACTCATGACCCCAAGATCAAGACCTGAGCTGAGATCAAGAGTCAGATACTTTACTCATTAGAGTTCATAGGTTCTAGATATTCTGTCACTTGGAAATAATACCTTGCATATCAATAGCATCTTTTGGTCAAGGGCCTTAGAAACTCTGTGAATCTGCCCACATTGTTGACTGGCAATCTTTGGAGAAACTTAGCAGAACTGTGCCCTACGGCACTGCAAGTCACTTCTTGTGTTTGGTTTTACTGATTGCTGGGCATGAAAGAAATAGAGAAGATCCAAAATAAATGAGCAAAGGGACAGACAAAAGAGAGCATGGCAAGCCAAGAAACAAACACATAACTATAGGGAACAAACTGATGGGTACTAGAGAGGAGATGGGTGGGGGATGGGTTAAATGGGTGATGGGATTAAGGAATGCACTTGCTATGATGAGCACTGGGTGTTTTATGAAAGTGTTGAATCACTATATTGTACACCTAATATTACCCTATATTAATGAAATGGAATATAAATTAGAACTATAAAAAATAAACAACAAATAAAAGAAGATCCAAATAAAAAAAGACAATTGACTGAGCCATGCAGGCATCCTTGGCAAGTTTATTTTTATTATATATTTTCATATATTATTTGAAATTACTCTAGCTCCATTTCCTCTTTTTATTTCTCTAATATTCCTGCTATGTCTGTTAGCTGGACCTCCTGGGATTAGTCTTCTTATTTTCATTTCTTTATCTTTTTAGTTCTACCTCCTAGAAGATTTCCTTGAATATATATTCAAAGCCCTTTACAATTGTTCTATTATTTTAATTCTGTTTTTTTAACTTTATTTATTTTGGGTGAGTGAGAGAGAGAGAGAGAGAGAGAGAGAGAGATTGAGAATCTCAAGCAGACTCTGTGCTGACAGCATGAGACTCAATCTCCTGAACCAGAATCATGACCTAGGCTGAAATCAAAAGTCAGACCCTTAACCTACTGCACCACCCAGGAGCCCCTTTAATTTTTATTTTTAAAAATTCACGTAATCTTTTTGTCCCGGATATTTTAGTAGTGTTCTTCAGGGTAATTAATGTACTATCTGAAGCTATTACTTGCAGAGATTTTTTTTTCCATCTGCTTCCTGTACCGTTATGTTCAATTTCACTTTTAAATGCTCTTCGCATTAGGGGTGCCTGGGTGGCTCAGCTGGTTGTGTCTAACTTTGGCTCAAGTCATGATCTCATGTTTCATGGGTTCAAGCCCTACACTGGGCTCTGTGCTGACAGCTCAGAACCTGGAGACTGCTTTGGATTCTGTCTCCCTCTCTGACTCTTCCTGGCTTGCACTCTGTCTCTCTCTTTCTCTCTCAAAAACAAATAAATATTAAGAAAATAAATAAATGCTCTTCCCATTCATGTAAGATCTCTCAAACAGCTGATCATTGACTCTCTATCTATAATTAAGAATAGGACACTGGAAATCTGGCCATGAGCTTAAGTTAACAGAAGGGACACATTGACTAGAGATCTTGAACTTAAGGTGTTTGGGTGGAGAGGGAGATCTTTTGAAGGAAGATGCCACATTTCAGATTTTCTTTTTTAGATAGGTTCTGAAGAAATTCAATGTTTTAGAAAAAACAAAACAAAACAACTATCTTCCAGATCCGACATAGGGAGGATAGAGAAGAATTGCAGGGTGAAGGGATGTGCCCGAGATACCTCCTCACTCAGTTTTCAACTTCCATTTAATTTTTGTGCTTTTATTTTGTCACTTTACCTCTCCACGCCCTCCTCCCTTACCACTTTACCAGAAATTCAAAGGCTCTCATGTAAAATACTTTTAGAGAATAACATATTCTGACAAGCTGGTTTGGATTAGTTACATGACTTTGAGGGTGAGGGTGAGGTAAATAGATAAAGGAGGATGCCTGTGGTTCTCCCAATTCTGACAGATTTTAAACTAATCTCTCTGGTTTTAGCTTAAAGCCTTATCCCCCATCTTCCTTGGAAGTCTGTGCCATCAATCCCCTAGTTTCTGAAATTTCTATCTGGCAAACTTTGCTCCTCATTGCCATTCTTTTCTGTAGGCAGTCACTCCAATCTGTTAAATCGCATAAGACTTCTTTTATCTGATAAGTCAGTTAATAATCTTCTACTGCCCATTTCCACCTTCTAGGACTCTGTTGGCATATTGGCCTCACAGCTGGCTAAACTCTCATTTTCTCAATCTTCTTTGGTTTGTATCTTTCCCTCTTTACTGTCACCATAGTGAAATCTTCAGGGAAACAGAAAATGCATCTTTGTCTTCAATTCATTAAGTTTAACTTGTAGTTCAAATTTAGTATGTTCTCTCTGAATTTTTAAGAAGGATTAAAGCACTATTGAACTAAGTAGTAATTAAGATGGTCTTTTCAATTTAAAAAAATTACTATTTTCTTTCTGAAAGCAGTCTTAGGGTGACTGACAGAAATCCATTTCCTTGCCTTTTATTACAATCTCACTTCACTCAGCTTTGTACCAGTCCCTGGGTTGTTAGCATGTCTAAAATGACAGGGGAAAGTATCCAAAGGCAAAAATATCTTGTAGGAGAAAAGGCCCTAGGATTTCTGCCTAACATAATGGCTTTTTATTCTCCCTCCCACTGACTCTGGGGGAAAAATCATTTTAAGAACTGACAAAACTGTATCAACAGTTTTCATTAAAAACCCATTCATGTCAACATTAAGTAAGTTCCCATGAATTATAATAGGACATTTATGTATGTGCAAAGTAAGGAAATGAAAACAGCAATATAGGGTGTACTGCAATCCATTTAGGAGAAGTTCATCATTTCCGTAACAAAATCATAAAGCATTTCAGATGCACAATTTATCACAAGATTATTGGAGAAAGACTTTCTCTTTTTCAATCCTCTTATCCAGCGCTTTGGCACACAAAATGCTTTCTTTCCCATTAAGTATTGAGATGGAGCACTTAGTTCTTAGAAAAAAAAAAAAAACATAGACAAAAAAGGACTTTCCCCTCATGAAATGACGCTCCATGAGAATACATAAAATAATATGGATTATAAACCTACTGACAAATGCTCCACCTTCCAAGATGCATCCCAAGAACACTACCTATAAGTATTGAGATAAATTATGATCTATAGTCTGTACCATCACAGAAATCAAAATACGGAAATGAGGTCTAACTTTCTAAGACTACTGCTTCACCCTATCTCAATCAGGTCCCTTCTAGACTTTGACCAGCCCTCAGCTCTTGAGCTCTTTTTACACAGAACCAGATGGACAGATTTGACTCCTCTACAACATTCTTTACTCTAGTTGAGTGCCTTTATACTGTCTATGGGATATTCCTATCTTGGTCTCATTCCGGAAAATGAATTCCAGAAGAAGATGAACTATTCACTGAGATGGACAAGCCAAAGAACATTGTCACTAAGTTATATTTCATTTCTTTCTTCTAAATCCTGCACATAGGATATGGATGCGTTTGAAAACATGACAGTGATAATAAAGCAGCATAAATATATATGAGCAAAACACTTCATGATTTATATTGTTATTTTATATACATTTTTTATTGATCCTCATATCAATCACATAGGGTAGGTAGGAGAAGGATTGAGCTTACTTCCATTTAACATAGTTTATTTAAAGAAGGATGATAAGGTAACCTCATACATAGGTGGAAATAAATTGTTGGGATTCATATACCAGATCTAAGCTACTTTTCTAATTCAGTGTAGGGCTCAGCTCAGCCTTTCACTTTTATGGAGTTAAATTACAGAATCGTTAGTCTGTTTACTTCCTTCCTCTTTCATTCCTGAACCAATTAGAAACAAAAAATGTCCAAATGGAAAAATAGAAGTAAAATTGTCTCTGTTTGCAGGTAACATAATCTTATATACAGAAAACAGTAAATATTCCAACAAAAAAAGACCTAATATATAAGTTCAGTAAAATTTCAAGTAACAAAATCAACATCTCAAAATTTGTTGCATTTTTATAAACTAATGGTGAGCTATCTGGAAACTATTAAGAAATTAATTTCATTTATAATAATATGAAAATTAATAAAATGCTGAGGTTTAATATAAATTTAACCAAGGAGATGAAAGACCTGTGCACTGAGAAGTATAAAGCACTGTTAAAAGAAATTGAAGAAGAGACAAATAAATGGAAAGGTATTCTATGTTCATGAATTTGGAGAATAAATAGTGTTAAATGCCCTTAATATCCAAAGTAATCTATGGATTCAATAAAATCCTATCAAAATTCCAATGCCATCTTTTAAAAAAAATTTAGATCCTTTTAAAATTTATTTATTTAAATTCAAATTAGTTAACATACAGTGTAGTGTTGGTTTCAGGAGCAGAACCAAGTGATTCATCAATTAAATACAACACCCAATGCTCCTCCCAACAAGTGTCCTCCTTAATGCCCATCACCCATTTAGCCCATTCTCTCACATACTTTCCCTTTAGCACCTCTCAGTTTGTTCTCTGTATTGAAAAGTCTCTTATGGTTTGCCTCCCTCTCTCTTTTATTTTAAATGTTTATTTATTTTTGAGAGATAGAGAATGACCTGGGAAGGGGCAGATAGAGATGGAGACAAAGAATCTGAAGCAGGATCCAGGCTATGAGCTGTGAGCACAGAGCCCAATGTGGAGGTCAAACCCATGAATTGTTAGATCATGACCTGAAGTCGGATGCTTAATTGAATGAACCAGGTGCACTACCTCCCTCTCTGTTTTTATCTGATTTTTCCTTCCCTTCCTGTAAGTTTATCTCTTTTGTTTCTTAAATTTAACAAGATGGGTGAAATTATATGATATGTATCTTTCTCTGACTTATTTCACTTAGCACATTACACTCTAGCTCCATCCACATTGTTGCAAAAGGCAATATTTCATTCTTTTTGATCACTGAGTAATATTCCATTGTGTGTGTGCACATGCATGTGAGTGTGTGTGTGTGTGTGTGTGTGTGTATGTGTACACACCACATGTTCTTTATCCATCCATCAGTAAATGGACATTTTGGCACACTCCATAATTTGGCTACTGTCGATAGCACTGCTATAAACAATGGGGTATATCTGTCCCTTCAAATCACCATTTTTATGTGATTTGGGTAAATACCCAGTAGTGCAACTGCTGGGACATAGGGTAGTTCTATTTTTAATGTTTTGAGGAACTCCCATACTGTTTTCCAAGGTAGCTGCACCAATTTGCATTCCCACCAACAGTGCAAAAGTGTTCCCCTTTCTCCTCATCCTCACCAACATTAGTTGTTTCCTGAATTCTTGATTTTAGCCAGTCTGACAAGTGTGAGGTGGTATCTCATTGTGGTTTTGATTTGTATTTCAATCAAAACACTAATGACTTATATATCATCACTGATGATGAATGTTGTTGAACATCTTTTCATGTGTCTGTTAGCTATCTGGATGTTTTCTTTGGAAAAGTGTCTATTCATGTCTTCTGTTCATTTCTTCACTGGGTCATTTGTTTTGTGGGTGCTGAGTTTGATAAGTTCTTAATAGATTTTGGATACTAACCCTTATCTGATAGGTCATTTGCAAATATCTTCTCCCATTCCATTAATTGCATTTTAGTTTTCTGATTGTTTCGTTTGCTGTGCAGAAGGGTTTCTTTCTTTTTTTCTTTTTTTTTGGTTTGTTTGTTTTTGTTTGTTTTTTCTTGATGAGGTTCCAATACCTCGTGTTTGCTTTTGTTTCCCTTGCCTCCATAGACATGTCTAGTAAGAAGTTGCTATGGCCAACATCAAACAGGTTGCTGCTTGTTTTCTAGGATTTTAATGGCTTCCTGTCTTATGTTTAGGTCTTTCATCCATTTTGAGTTTATTTTTGTGTATGGTGTTAAGATGGTCCAGGCTCATTCTTCTGCAGGTTGCTATCCATTTATCCAACACCATTTGCTGAAGAGACTGTCTTTTCTCCATTGGATTCTCTTTCCTGCTTTGTTGAAGATTATATGGCCATATATTTGTGGCTCCATTTCTGGGTTTTCTATTCTGTTCCATTGATCTATGTTTCTGTGCTTGTACCATACTGTCGTCATGATTACAACTTTGCAATACAGCTTGAAGTCCTTAATTCTGATGCCTCCAGCTTTGGTTTTCTTTTTCAACATTACTTTGGCTATTTGGGGTCTTTTCTGATTCCATATAAATTTCAGAACAGTTTGTTCTAGCTCCATGAAGAATTTTTGTGTTATTTTGATACAGATTACATTTTATGTGTAGATTGTTTTAGGCAGTACAAATATTTTAACAATATTTGTTCTTCCAATCCATGAGCATGGAAGTATTTTTCCCTTCCATTTGTTTGTGTCTTCTCCAATTTCTTTCATAAGCTTTCTATAGTTTTTAGCATATAGATCTTTTATCTCTTTGGTTAGGTTTATTCCTAAGTGTCTTATGGATTTTGGTGTAATTGTAACTGAGATAATTCCTTGATTTATCTTTCTGCTGCTTCGTTATTGGTGTATGGAAACTCAACCAATTGATTTTATATCCTGTGACTTTGCTGCGTTCACATATCAGATCTATCAGTTTTCTGGTGGAGCCTTTGAGTTTTCCATGTAGAGTATCATGTCATCTGTGAAGAGTGAAAGTTTGACTTCTTTATGTCCAATGGTATATTTTAAAGAAATAAAGAAAATGCTGAAATTCCTATAGAACCACAAAAGACCCCAAATAGCCCGAGCTATTTTGGGCAAGAAGAACAAAGCTGGAGACATCACACTTCCTGATTTCAAAATACATACAAAACCATAGTAATCAAAACAGTATGTAAGTGGCATAAAAACAGACACATGGATCAAAAGAGCAGAATAGATGAGACAGAAGTAAACTTACATATAGACAGTCAACTAATTTTTAACAAAAGTGCTGAGAACATACAACAGGGAAGGGATAGTCTCTTAAATAAGTGATCAATAAATGATGCTGGGAATTCTGGATATCCACATGCAAAACAAAACAAAACAAAACCTGTACCCCTATTTAACACTATACACAAGAATCACCTCAAAATAGATTAAAGATTTAAGCATTAGATCAGAAAATAAAAACTCCTAGAGGAAAAAATATAGGAAAAGCTAGACATTGGTTTTTGCAATGATTTTTTGAAGATGACATTAAAAACACAGACAAAAAGAGAAAATGCTTACAAGTAGAACTACACGAAACTAAAAAGTTTTTGCATAGCAAAGGAAAGGGGCAACATAATATAAAAGCAAACTTTGGAATGGGAGAAAATATTTGCAAACCTTGTTATTTCCTAAGATGTTCATACCCAAGATATATAACAACTCTTACAACTCAATAGCAAAACAACAAACAACAAACAAAAACCGCACAAAAATATCCAGCAAAAATCCCAATAAAAATGGACAAAGACCTGAATAGACATTTTTTCAGAAAAACTCATGCAAAAGACCAAAAGGTATATGAAAGGTGCTCAACATTAGCAATCATAAAGGAAATGCAAATCAAAACCACAATGAGATATCATTCCACACCTGTTCAAATAGGTATTATTAAAGAAATCAAAAGATAACAGATGTTGGTGATGATGTAGAGAAAAGGGAACTCTTGTATACTGTTGATGAAATGTAAATTAGTAAGGCTATTATACGAAATAGTATGGTAGTACCTGAAAAAATAAATATAAAACTACAAAATGATCCAATAATCTCACATATGGGTGTATATCAAAAGGAAATAAAATTACTAGCTCAAAGGCAAATTTGCATTCCCATGTTCATTGAAGCACTATTCATAAAAACCAAGATATATATACTATCTAAGTGTCCGACAGTGGATGAATATAAAGAAAATGTGAAACATATATATATCACACATACTTAGACATACACAATAATATAGTATTCAGCATTAAAAATTATGAAATCGTTCAATTTGTGACAACACAGATAAAAGCCTGAAAGACAGTATGCTAAGCGAAATAAGCCAGATACAAAATGACTAATATTGCACGATCTCACTTATATGTATAATTTAGGGGGCATAAAGCAAACTCATAGTAACAAAGAATTGAATTATGGTTATCAGAGGCTGGGGATGGGTCATGTAGGAAAAGGTAAGATTAAAATAAAAGTGGAAAAAATTAGAACGTGGCTGCCAAGTGCTAGGAGGAGGGAATCAAAGGAAGTTATTATTGATTGGGTGCAGAGTTTCCATTTACAAGACAAAAAGAGTTCTGTGAGTGGAGGGTGGTGATGACTACTTTATAATATAAATATATTTAATATCCCTGAACTCTATACTTAAAAATGTTTATGATAGTAAATTTTATATGTATTTTGCCACATAAAAAGTTAGGATTAAAAAAACAAGGCAGATATACTTAACATTGGGTTCATGGATCTGCAAGAAAGTCTCTGGACATGAAGGGAAGACAATAACACACTTAAAATTATTTACAAATTGTATATCCTCCCTCCCATTGTTTGGGGAGAAATTCCAATAGCTTTCAGCACAGACTTAAGTAATGCCAGATGCGAAAATTAAGGAGAAATCTAACAAAAGCTTTATCAGATGTTTGTAACTTTAAAGTAACCAACATCCAGAGGTTTTGTTAAATTCACATGTTAAAAATGTATGCATAATGCTAGTAAAATACATTATTTGTTATACAATCACCAGAACTAATCTAGAGTTAGCCAATACTCTGCTTAAATGTGTGGGTTGGCTTCTCTTAAATCTCAACATACCCCAGATTTGTAGATCCATATCCCCATGTGACAGTCAAAAATTGGTGTCTAGACCAATGGAACAGAATTGAGAACTCAGAAGTGGACCCAAAAGTATACAGTCAAATAATCTTTGACAAAGCAGGAAAGAACATCCAATGGAAAAAAGACAGCCTTTTTAACAGATGGTGTTGGGAGAACTGGACAGCAACATGCAGAAGAATGAAACTAGATCATTTTCTCACACCATGCACAAAAATAAACTCAAAATGGATAAAGGACCTGAACGTGAGACAGGAAACTATCAACACCCTAGAGGAGAAAGCAGGAAACAACCTCCTTGACCTCCACCGCAGCAACTTCTTACTTGACACATCCCCAAAAGCAAAGGAATCAAGAGCAAAAATAAACGATTGGGATCTTATCAAGATTAAAAGCTTCTGCACCACAAAGGAAACAACCCACAAAACTAATAGGCAACCGATAGAATGGGAAAAGATAGTTGCAAATGACATATCAGATAAAGGGTTAATATCCAGAATCTACAAGGAACTCACCAAACTACACGCCCGAAAAACAAACAACCCAGTGAAGAAATGGGCAGAAGATATGAACAGACACTTCTCCAAAGAGGACTTCCAGATGGCCAACAGACACATGAAGTGATGCTCAGCATCCCTCCTCATCAGGGAAATACAAATCAAAACCACACTGAGATACCACCTCACGCCAGTCAGAGTGGCTAAAATGAGCCAATCAGAGAACTCTAGATGCTGACGAGGATGTGGAGAAACGGGCACCCTCCTACACTGTTGGTGGGAATGTAAACTGGTACAGCCCCTCTGGAAAACAGTGTGGAGGTTCCTCAGGAAACTAACAATAGAACTCCCCTATGACCCAGCAATAGCACTGCTAGGAATTTACCCAAGGGATACAGAAATGCTGATGCATAGGAGCACATGGACCCCAGTGTTCATAGCAGCACTCTCAACAATAGCTAAAACATGGAAAGAGCCTAAGTGTCCATCCACGGACGAATGGATCAAGAAGATGTGGTTTATCTATACAATGGAATACTACATGGCAATGAGAAAGAATGAAATCCGGCCATGTGTAGCAACATGGATGGACCCTGAGGGTGTTATGCTGAGCGAAGTAAGTCAGGCAGAGAAGGACAGATACCATATGTTTGCACGTATAGGAGGATTAGGAGGAACTTAACTGAGGAACAAGGGGGAGAAGAAGGGCGGAAATGGTGGGGGAAAGGGAGAGAGACTCTTGAATGATGACAAAAACTGAGGACTGATGGGTGTGTGGGGGAGGGGTGATGGGCATGGAGGAGAACACGTGTGGGTATGAGCACTGGGTGTTATGCGGAAACTAATTTGACAATAAACTATTTGTAATAAAACAAACAAACAAACAAACAAACTGTTCCAGACTAAAGTAGACTAAAGGTTGACATTAAATTGCATATTTAATAAAAAAAAATTGGTGTCTAGAGATGGTAAATGATTTGGTCAAGATGACACAAATGCCTATTTTTCATCCTAACTAAAACCAAGGACTGCTATATACCTTATTCTCATTAAGGTCAGAGGACAGTTAGAGCTTTGTGAAATAATAACTAAGATTTATTATGAGCTCACTATGTGCTACCTTTTTAAGTGCTACATATATAATGTCATTTCTCTCTTCACAACATTCTTATGAGATAAGTGCTTATGAGTTTTCATAGTTTTTCAGTAGATGCTTTCACTTTACAGGTCAAATAAATGAGGCTTATAAACATTAACTTGCTTATTATGTTCAGATAGGAAATGGCAGAGTCTGATTCAGACTCAGGTTGGTCTGACTCTAAAAGCACAATTGTTTTATTTATTTTCTAATCATGAATGAGGACTGAGCTATAACCATTGATACAGAAAGTATATTTTATTTGATTCAAGAATACAGAGCTACATGGCACAGAGATGTGAAAAGCAGGCACAGGCTTAAGAGCCCTGTGTCTGAAATTGCAACATAAACTCTCTTGATTTTACAGAGAAATAGAAAGACTAAGGAGGCAATTATTAGCATCATATTTAAGCCAACAGTAAGCAGATGGTATAAATGAACCTAAAGCATACCTTCAGAAAGGGGAGATCTAATATCTTGGCTTTGCCATTCACTAGGTAGAAAACTTGGGTAATCTCAGTCATATACTCTTAAACCTCTCATATACTCTGTTCCTTCGCTACTAATATTATAGCTCTTTCCTATCCCCCTTTCTACTAAATCATTTCTAACATCATTCAAACACAACAGAGCAGATTCTATTACAAATAACAACATAAACAATGAAGTCTCCTTGTTCTAATACTTCCATTCAACTGCAGCTCTGCCTCTCTGTCCTTCACAGTAGGAACACCTTAAAAGTATTGCCTAAAATTCTTATATCCATTTCTTATGTAATATTTTAAAAATGTAAATATCCTTTACAAAAGATATCTACCACTGCATGCAGCTCATTCCTTTGTTTTGTGGTACACTGTTCAATTATATAAATAGATGTTATCGTATCTCTCCATTTAACTGTTAAGGGATGTTTGGGTTGTCTCCATCTCCTATTATAAACAAGGGTGCTACAATCTTTAACATATATCCTAGGCAAACAATTGCAAGAACTTCCCCAGAGCATATATTTATGAGTGGACTGGAAAAGTGCTTAAATTTACTAGTAAGTGCAAAATTTACTAGTAATGCAAAGGTTTCCAAATGGTGTGAGCCAATTATTACTTCTATCAGGTTATGATAAGAGTTACTTTTTGCTCTACAACCTACAAAGAAATACTACCTGACTTAAAAGTTTTGCCTGTAGTTTCAAATAATTTGTTCAGTTTTCAACTGAGTCTCTCAAATACTTTATCATGACTTAAATGATTTACTTGTATATTGTGCATAGCAATATAGTGAGGATTAAATATATTACAATACCCTGTCAGGAATTTATTTTGCTTTTTATGACCAAGTTAAGTGTATAAATCTTATATTTTCTGTTTCACTTCATGTTTAAGTCTTTAATACACTTTAAATTCAGTGTATGGAGATAAGATAGCTCATAATTATTAATTATCTTTCTATATATGAGTGAGCTCTTCCCTGGCATTTATAAAGATTGGTTGATTTTTACCTATACCTTTGTCTTTAATACATGTTCTGCTTAAATACGCACACAAAAGGGCAAAAAAATACAAATGTGGAGTTCAATGAATACAAAATAATCACACATATAACCAATATTCAAATCAAGAAGTAGAATTTTGTCCACATACTATAAGACCTTCTTGTACCTCTCCCTAATTCTCCATTATCTTCAAAGTTAAATGATTTCTTTATTTTTTACAGCTATAGTTTTTCTTATTTGATTTTTTAAATGGAAGCATCTGTTATTCATTATTTTAATATTTGTTTGTTCATTTATTTATTTATTTATTTGAGAGAGAGTGTATGCACACATGAGCAGGGAATGGGCAGAGAGAGAGAGGAAGAGAATCTCAAGCAGACTTCATGGTCAGCAGAAGTCCGACCCAGGGTTCCATTCCATGAGCCATGAGATCATGACCTGAGCCGAAATCAAGAGCTGGACATTTAACCGACTGAGCCACCCAGGCACTCCATCTGTTATTCATTCTTTCATGTCTCGTTTCTGTCATTCACTATTATATTTGTCCATCTGTGTAGCTAAGACTGGCCTTTGTTTGAATGCATTCATCAAAAAAAAAAAGACAATTTCATTAGTAGAGAATTGTTTCTCCAAATTTTCTCTCTAGTCTCTAGAGACTATATAGAACTATAATAGAACAATTATTCTATTGTTATCTAAAATATAATTTTGGAAGGATATACCTTAGATAAGTTTACTTTTTATACATGTTGAGCAAACCCTTTTCCCTAGTAGATGCTTTTAGATTTGTAGAAAACTATGTACAAGAGTAGTGAATTGGAAGATATGTGAGTAGAAATTACCTAGACTGAAGCAAAGAGAATAAAGCAAAATTATATGTATTTGGGAAATGGCAAAAACTTGATTAAATGTATACTTAGTACATTTAGTAATTTATTTTTAGTTAGCTGACAGAAGAAGAATAGGTCAAGAGACATAATGAATTTTAATAGTGTAAAACACTTCTAAAATTGATTAAAGACATCAAGCCAGAGAATTAAGAATCAATCAATACTGAAGCAGTGTACACAACACACACATACTATTACAGGTTGGGTTCCCTTAGAGGTTGAATCTGAAATGGATATTTGCATACAGGAAGTTTATTAGAGAGTGCTCTTAGGATCAACACTGGGGGTGGGAGGAGTGGAGTAAGCAGAGCTGGACAGAGGGAGAGGTTGAACTCCAATGGCTTCAGCTAATTTCATGGGGCTCTTTAGATTTAGGGAGCCCATCAGAGTTGTTACAAATTGGAGGATAGAGGCAGGGCCCATAAATGTCTATAATATTGAATGTGAGTAGCCCCTAGGAAGGAAATATTACTTTGAGTAAGTTGAAACTCTTCTACAGAGAGTCTTAAAGATAGACTCAAATAATTATAACTGTCTGCCAACACTCCAGAAGGTGGGAAAATGAGTGATTCAATCCTGGAGGGAAAATGTGGTTGGCACACAATATCATCTACTGCAAACACAACACACCTAGGCACATCAGTAGAACTGATTGAAATCAGTATCAAAGAGAATACTTTTTTAATGTTTACTTTTTTATTTATTTTTGAGAAAGAGAGAGTTAGTTGGTTATTTCAGAGAAGAGGCAAAGAAAAGAGAGATGATCCTAAGCAGGCTCCATGCTTTCAGTGCAGAGCCTGAATGGGGCTTGATTCTAAGGTTGGTGAAATCACAACCTGAGCCAAGATCAAGAGTCAGATGTTCAACTGACTGAACCACCCAGATGCTCCATCAAAGAAATATTTTTCAATGCTATTTGAATAAAAAAGTCATTATCTTTAAAAGAAACACTTAGACTTAAAACTGACTTCTCACCAGAAATGATAAAAATGAAAAGAAAATGGAATGACAGCCTTAGAATATAGAAAAAGGAATAATGGAAACTTAAAAATCTCTAATACAGAAAGAAAAATCCTCAAAAGACAATGTGAATTAAAACCATCTGTATACAAAAAAGGAGAATCTTATAGACATCCAAACAACACTAAAATACATATTATAAATATTTATTCAGAAAGAAAAAAGTAATTATGAATGAGAAAAATCAGAAATCCAACGTGGTATAAAAAGTAAGAGAAGTAATTCTCTTCACCTATTTCACCCATCCTCCTAAACACCTCCTCTCTGGCAACTACCACTTTGTTCCCCTTATTTGTGATTCTGCTTATAAATCAGCAGGTTGTACACCTTAGACTAATAATACATTGTATGTCAACTTAAAAAAACAAGATAAGGGGCAAATGAGGAGCTACATATGAACACTGACTAGATTCTTAGTTATACTGTATCTCTTTTTATATAGGTGGTTTTTAATGGAGTTTGTATAAATTTTGCAGTTTTCTGCATGAGTGTTGCAGTTATATAAACAGTTAAAATAAAATGGAGCCAATCTTGAAGATCCTGCCATGTAAACAAAACCATTTAGAGCAAACTTAGTCTACTGTACTTCATAAATGTAAGCAAAACTTATGTTACTTCTTGCAAATACCTCTGATAATCATTAATTAATCTTAAATCACCTTCCTAAAATGATATAAGATAATCACTTTTATCCAATCTCCTGCTGTCTGGGCAGCCCTACTGTAATAACCAATAACTGTGAAGGTTAAATGACTTCCTCATTTTCACTTTATGAGCCTTTGCATAACATCAGGCCTCTGAACTTTGTAGCAGGGTTCAGATTGAAGTCTCATGAACAGTTTGGTCTTTTGCTCAATAAAACACTGTATCAAGTGAAGCTCTGAATTTTCTTTTGAGAACACTTACAAACTACACCCTTGAATCTGGATACTTTAAAAAAAATTTTTTAGTGTTTATTTTTGAGACAGAGAGACCGAGCATGAGCAGAGAAAGGGCAGAGAGAGAGAGGAAGACAAAGAATCCAAAGGAGGCTCCAGACATGGGGCTTGAACTCACCGACCATGAAATCATGACCTGAGCTGAAGGCAGACACTTAACAGACTGAGACACCCAGGTGCCCCTGCATTTCAAAACTTTTGTTCTATTTTTAAAATACAGACTCTTTTTCAATAGATCAATGTTGGGATTTTCTTCCTTTATATTTACTTATCATTGAACATGTGGTCCCAATAATGCAATATGATCATGCACAGAATTATGCATTTAACCTGACCCTTTATCATACTTGTTATAAATATAACTATTCCATTCAAATCTTAAGTTGTGATTGAAAAGCTGATCTTTTCTAAATTAAGGTGTCCATGAGAGAAAGGACCAATTCTCTCTGTTTTTTTAAGTTTATTTATTCATTTTGAGAGAGAGACAGAGAGAGAGAGAGAGAGAGAGAGAGAGCAGGAGAGGGGCAGAGGAAGAATCCCAAGCAGGCTCCAAACAGCACAGAGCCTGATGCAGAGCTCAAACTCACTCATGAACCATGAGGTCATGACCTGAGCCAAAATCAATAGCAAGATGCCTAATGGACAGAGTCATCTAGCCCCTCCTCACCCAAATCCCTCTTAATTATGATTGTGTTTAACTTTGTATCACCAAGCTTAAGGTTTTCCATCTTTCCCTCGTATAGATTAGGAAAATTGCATTTTTTGGTAACAATAATCCCAAACTGGAAGCAAAGAACAAGAAGACTGTGATGAGTGAGGAAAGGGGAGAAGCAGTGTTATCAAGGCTGAGAGGGTCTCTCCTGTGCTGACAGAGAAAGTCCCAGCTCCTAGCCAGTGAGGAACCCCTTTTTCCGATTGGAGACACACAGCAGGGTAATTTGTACAGAACACAACTCAATCATTTATCCTAATTTTGATTAGTCAAAATTCCCCTGAGGGCTAGGGGATTATTGAATCCTAATTTCAGTTTCTGCTTTCACTGACAAATCTCTCTTTGTCTCTTATTAAAGTTGGAAGATAAAGAGGAAGATGACACATATATCTTCCTCCCCCTGGAGAATTCCCTCATTCATTTTGATCATATTTAATTTGTTTGATATAATATGTCTCTGTGAGCCATTGCATAATATGGAAGCATACACTCACATAACCTTTAAAAGTAAGAGATTGTTTTTATTATTGTATTGATAAGGGTAGCTTGATTTGAATTCACTTAGTATTTTAATTTATTTAATGCCTTTCACTTAATAATACTGTCACCACACAAATATTTCATTATGACTTAGGTTCCCACAGAATTCTGCCTTTTTAAAGCTTTATTTATCTATTTATTTATCTATATTTGAGAGAGAGGGAGAGAGAGACCACACAAGTTGGAGACGGGAAGAGGGAGAGAGAAGAGAGAGAGATGATCCCAAGCAGGCTTTGCTCTGCTAGCACGGGGCTTGAACCCACAAATAGTAAGATCATAACCTGAGCTGAAATCCGATGCTTAACTAACCAAGCTACTCAGGCACTCCACTAATTTTAGCCTTTAATACATCCTGATTTAGTCTTTAAAACATGTCCCCAATGGTTTTCATGTCACTTAAAGCTAGATGGCTTACTAATATGAATTCTGGGATATCTGGCCTTAGTTTGGTTTCACTACTGATAAACTTCTTGTGTCAGGCAATGCTATTCACCTCTCTAAACTTAATTTTTTTTTTCTCATTCGGTAAAATGAGAAAATTTTAGAGTAAATGATCTTAAAGTTTCCTTTCAGCTCTGATACTTGAGCACTTCTATGAAGTGATGAAGTCTGTTCCAGGTTATAAAATAAGCTGGCAATAGTAGTGGAAATAAAGTCCCCAGGACATTCTTTAGCTATAATCAGATGACCTAGAGAAAAGAGAGATTTCATAAAAAAAGAGAGAGAGTGGAGGAATAAATGAATCAAAGGTGATATCAAAAGTAATGTAAGAAACGTGAAATGTGGAAAAGAATACAGATAAAATTGTTTCAAAAACAGCCCAGGATAAACTAAAGGAACTCTGTCATGACTGTATGATTTTCTTCTCATGGTCTACATTTTCACAAAGCCCAGATTATTCAATCTACTCATTCCCTTACTTCTCCAAAAGTACATGTTATGCAAATATCTGTGAAATACTAAATCCCTGTTTATATTCAGGAACTCTTTGCAGCCATTTTGCCTGTACTTCCTCCCTAGCATCCTCCTAAATCAGAGATTTATTTTTCCTCAGCTGTCCTACATGTGCCCTTGGCCATTGTGAAGGATACTATTCTTCTAGACTACTGTTCTCTTCTCCTACCAGCTTCCTAAACTGTGACTCATGTCTCTGCACTGAGAAAAGTAATCTATAATGTAGCCACAAAATCACATAATGATTTTATTTTAAGGTAAACACTTGTCATTTTCTGACTGTGGCTCACCTGGGCCTTTAGACAGGCTGTGGAGCAATGACATCTTTCCCCAGTACCATCTGGATGTGGTGAAATGAAGTCTGATGACAAAGTGGTGACACATGAAACAGAAATGGATGTACTTACATTACAGACCTAAGTGGCTTATAGCCCTAACGTTCACTATTTAAGATCATATTTTCAAGACTGATAAGAGGCATTGAAAAAACAAAATACTGGGGAAAGACGGTATAACCTATGATTTTTCAATCTTTACACTTTATTTAACTTTATTATACAATTCATGATCATTACTAACAATAAAGTGGTCAGTTACATGAGCAAATACATGCATTTTCCAAGAACATAGAAGGACATAAAATGCTATATTTTTTGTCCTTACCAAAGGGAAGTATATAGAATAAAATAGTAGTTAAAGGAAAACTTTGCTGTTATAACCAGGGTATAGAGTCTTATCAAAGCTCTTCTTTTCTGGCTGATAAGATCAGTCCATGGTCCTCACTGCTTCTAACCTGGGGTCAAATAATCACTTCCATGTATTGAGAAGCCGCAAAACATCCGACAATGTTTTATGTGTTTTATACACAGTTTTGAAATGAATGCTCATAACCACTCTGCATTTCAGGATTTTTGATCTCCACTTCAGAGATAAGTCATTTCTCCCAAGATCTACACCATTAGGTTATGGGGCTGAATTTGACTGATTTTAAAACTGAAGTCTGGGGCGCCTGGGTGGCTTAGTCGGTTAAACGTCCAACTTTCACTTAGGTCATGATCTCGCGGTTCGTGGGTTCGAGCCCCTCGTCGGGCTCTGTGCTGACTGCCAACTCAGAGCCTGGAGCCTGCTTCAGTCTGTGACTCCCTCTCTCTCTGACCCTCCCCTGCTCATGCTGTCTCTCTCTCTCTCCTTGAAATAAAAATAAAAAATAAAATAAAATAAAATAAAACCTGAAGTCTGTAATCATAACTCCATCTAGCACTGCCCTTCCAACTTATCTGTTTTTCTCCTCTCCTTCAGAGATCAGGACTCTTGAGTTCCTAAAGCTTAGGGGCTTTGGATACATGAAGGAGGTCCAAACTTGGGTTCAAATCCTAGCTTTGCTATTCATAAAATGGGGAACAACACCTATCTTAAGGATCATTGCCAAAGAGGGGAAATAATGTGCAAAAAGCTTTTACTCAGTGTCTAGCACATTGTGGCCATTCAATAATGGCAGTAGTGGTTCCATCTGTTTGATGTCAATTAACTTGGCATCAATGCTTTTATCCTGGGTTGTGCCTTTAACTTGAATAATCTTACTACTGTATCACCAGGGGAGCCTAAACCCTATTCAAGACCCAGGAGTTAGGCACCTTTTGTTTTCAGTTCCATGGCCCATTGAAAAGTCTGTCTCAGGGCTCCTGGGTGGCTCAGTTGGTTTGGCATCCACTTTGGCTCAGGTCATGATCTCATGGTTCATGAGTGTGAGCCCCATGTCAGGCTCTGTGCTGAAAACTTGGAGCCCGGGGCCTGCTTAGGATTCTGTGTCTCCTCTCTCTGCCCCTCCCCCACTCGTGCTCTGTCTCTCTCCTCTCTCTCAAAAATAAATAAACATTAAAAAAAAAGAAAAAGAAAGAAAAATTTGTCTCCTGCAGGCCTCCTGTGAGGTTGTGGTTTGAAACTTCAGAGCCTAGAGATTCAGAATATACAAAATATAAAGTTATTGAAGATATCTTAGGTGAGAGGATGTTTAAATATAGTTTTGTAGACGCTATATTCTCTAGTAGAGTTTGTAACAGGATCTGTATTCCACTCCACTGGAAAAAAAAACAACATACATTCATGTGGTATACCTCTTTTAGGACAGAGAATTATCTTGAGGCTGAGACTGACATTATTTGGCTAGTTTTCCAGCATATTTAAGTTTAAACATTTCACTTCCCCTTTTATTCTAATTGTTAACTGAAGCAGGACTGGCTTCTCTAAAAGATCAACTTTCCTCATCCACTTTAAAAGAAAATCCTTGATAAGCGTCAATTATAACCATTAGAGTAGAATCCATTCCTTTTAGTCAAATTGATTGTTAAACTTTAAAGACTGCTACTAAGTTACTTTTTTTCCTTAAAAATGTAAAAAAAAAACCCTTTTAAAATAAATAAATATGTATATATACTTTATAGAAGTGAATAATATAGAAAGTTACATATGAATATACCCATTAAGACATATGGGTCTAATTCAATATACTAATTGATTTTTTATTTCCTACAGAAACTATTTTTATATTTATAGATGAACATAAATCAAAATAATATTATGCATTAAAATTATATGAAATTCAATTTTCAATATCCATCAAATAGTTTTTTAGAACACAGCCATGTTCATTTATTTATAAATTGCTCAAGATGGCTTTCACACTACAACAACAAGCTGAGTATGGCCCACAGATCTTGAAATACTTATCATCTGATCTATTATAGACAAGACTGGCCAGTCTCTGATAAAAAAAAATAAATAAATACTAACTGTACCTATGCATAACTCCCTTTTCTATACTTGAGTTTCTGCAGCCTACTGTGTCTTTCATTCCTCTTATCTACATTAGCTCTCTTGTGCATTAATTGAAGGTCTCTCCTATCTTCATCCACAAACTTTTTACAGTATAGCTCAACTACATTCCTTATCGCATGCCAATTATTCCATCGATGATGACTTTTACTCCTTCTCTCCTTTGCTTTTCCTCAGTGAGGACTCTTTCCCTAGGACAAGCACCTGTTCTTAACAGAAGACAACCATTTTCTCATTCATCTAATTCATGGAGCAAGAAGATTTTCTGCACGATGAACTTTCCAGTGATAATTTTACATCATTGTATCTCCCTATATGTCAGTAACATTTTTCCCCTGTAGAATGCATACCTTTGCATCTATTATATTCTTCCAAATTATTCTTCCATTTATTCTTCCACCTATGCATCTATTTATTCATGCCGCAAATGTGTATTTGGTACATGCCAGACAAAAAGGAAGATAAAATACATTGTGGCATGGGAACAGCCTTTACACAAATAAGAACCAAAAATACTGAATACTATATTAGAGGAAATTGTTGAGGAGGATCACTAAGGATCAAAGAGAATGAAAGTTCCATGATTTAATATTATAGCCTTTCAACCTTTCCAACAATCTTTTAACTTTGATATTTTATCAATATTTGCCTTCTATTGAAGTTCTTAGCATCACTATGACCTCTTAGTTCCTCAAGCCTTTTTCTCTGATAATACCAAAATCTACTTCACTCTATTACTTGCCCACACAAATGGCTTTTATAGTGATTCTAAAACTCTTCCTCTGCCAGTGTCATTAGTTCCCATTTTCCTGCGTTTACTAAAGCCACTCTTGACCCATAGTTTGGCCTCCATTCTTCCACAAGCACCATCATCCCACAGTAACTTTATTTGCTACAGTTGGGCAGAGAAATTGATATGCCAGCTGTCATATCAATAGTGCTTCATTCGATCTCCCATGTACTTCAACTTTTGATTTTCGTTTGTACTCATATTGTCACCCTGATACTTTGGCAACGTGCCAATACTTGTTTGCTCTTCCCTCATTATATGTGAAGGAATGCTGCTGACAATCATAAAAAAGTACTGAATTGTTCCATTAATCATTTGTGCTCTGTAATATCAGCACGGGCTTCAGTGCTATATAATATTCTTTAAAGTGGCTACTTAAGCTCCCTTCCAGAATCTCTCAAACCTTCTTCATTTTTTTTTTTTTTTACTGATTTCCATGAAGGTAAAGCTTTGGGATTGTACTTTCTTCATTAATATGCAGTTTGTGCCTAAATTTGTTCCCCACACCCTTGTTTTTAGAATATAAAGACAGTACAGTGTCCTGTGTCTTTAGGCAAATGGGAATTTTAATCATTATTTTCCAAAATAAATAGAAGAAAACTTCTACTTGTCTTCAAATCAGTAGATATCAAGGATTCAACACAGAAACTGTAATAGGGACTATTCAGTAATAGGAAAAAGGAAGTGAGATGGCAAGCTGTATCTTGTATCTGAGATGTTTGGGACAGAAAAAGTCCATTTTTTATATACATAATAGTATAATGAAATGATATTGAAGAAGCCACACCTTCACCTGCCACTGCATTTGAATAACATTGAAGGAAGTCCATAGAATCAATTAAGTATGAGGAATTAAGAATTATTATCTGTTTGTTATGGATGTATTTCCTAATGCCATACTTGATGTACACAAATCTGACTCTGCCACTAACCAGCTATTAGAATATTCGGTAGCCACATAACCCAATTCTAACTTAACTGGATTCAGGATTCTATTTTGTATACTAAAGAAAAGTAATATAACCTACCCCCTGACACTGGTCTCATATTGAAAATGAAACACTACGTACAAAGCATATAGCATATATGTGGGACATAGTAAGTGCCCCCAAAATAATACTTTTTAAACCCACAGAGAATGAGCATCAAGTCAACAGATTCAAAATATACTCCAATAATACTGGATACAAAAATGATTACATTCAGAAGAGATCTTATTCTTTTGGTTATTTTGAAAAAAAACCCTTTCAATATTAAATGAAAATGAATCTTCTCTTAGAAGATTATGAAGATAAAGTTTAGTTCATACACACGTATTAGTTCTATTATAGTTTTCTTTATACACCAGCACTGGAAATACTCATACGGTATCACCTGACACTACATTCACTGTTTTAGAGTCAAACTTTAAAATAATATCAGCTTTGGGGAGTCTGGGTGGCTTAGTCGGTTAAGCGTCTGACTTTCGCTTAGGTCATGATCTCGCGGTCCGTGGGTTCGAGCCCCGCGTTGGGCTCTGTGCTGACTGCCAGCTCAGAGCCTGGAGCCTGTTTCAGAGTCTGTATCTCCCTCTCTCTCTGACCCTCCCCTGTTCACGCTGTATCTCTCTCTCCTAGAAATAAATAAAAATATTAAAAAAAATAATATCAGCTTTTTAAAAAACATTATAGCTCCTTAGTGTACATAAATGAATATATTTAAAACTAAACAGTCTCAGAAACCTTCCCTATCCATTCAATTCCATGTTTCCATTTCTTATCTCCTTATAATTTTTAATTTTCCAAGACAGAACTAAAATTTTCTATCACAAGTTAACCTAAGAATCATAGATCTTCTCCCTTTCTCCTACCTCCCAAGTCCTATTTTTTCCCATATGACAATGTGATTCTTATTCCCTCCATCTTTTTTATCTTTATTTTTAATTACCCTTTCACTGACAACATATTCTCATTGTCTACTACTAAATATTCCCACCACAGACTCTGCCCTAAACAGTGCATCCTTCTGAATTTTAACAGATTGATATTCCTAAAAGTACATTTTAGGAAAGGCCATGGAGAGGATGCTATCACAGCTATTTGGGTAGAAGAAAGGAAATTCCTTCCATTCGCATGTTTCTCACATCCTCTAATCACAAACAGGCCATAAATTCTTTTAAGGAGAGGTTCATACATTATTCACTTTAAAAACCCTGTGCCACCTGACATAGAGCCTGGATCAAAATAAAAGTTCAAAATGTTTATTTGTTCAATAAACATTGAATAGGACCCTTGATCCATGTCATTACTTGATCCCTGTTTCCATGTTATCACAGAATATTTTCTCTCATCCTTATTTGTTTAAGCTAAGTGTAACTGGAACATTTAACAAAATACATGGCTGGAGGGAAATGCAAGAAACAAAGGGGAAAATAAGCCTTAGGTATTGAAGAACTTAAGATGCTTCAGCATTCTTTTCCTCTATTCAGCAATGAGGATACTCACATGTGCAATTCATTAAAGTCCTCAATGGCATTCAGAACTTCACAGTTGTATTTATGAAAAATAGTAAATGTAGGAGAGTTATAGGATTAAAATGTATGGGATTCTGGCAGTACTCACTGGATAAAATCTAAACATGAAAAAAATCTCAGAAACTGTTGATTTCTGTTATTTTCGATGACCAACATAAAAGCTAGATAGTGAGGTAAAGTTTTGTTTTTTCTAGGCATATAAATTTTATTATCGTTCAGTGTAAAGACAGGAGAGTCATCTCAAAGTGTAATTGCAATATTTTGCTTGTTTTACAGGCATTATACATTCAACATTTTAAACTTTTTTTTCTATATATTTTCTCCACTCCAACCTCCTTGGTTCAAGCCACTTTCATCCTAAATTACGTCGCAGAAAAGCATCCTAAAGGTCTCTGTATGTAATGAATGCAATCCACTATATACTTTTCCGTTAGAATTCCATGTGGTCCACTTGACTAAAATTTTTCACAGATACACTTTTCCCAATGGGAAAAATGCAAATAACTTTTCTTGAGCCTATATCCCCTCAAAAGTGATCCCAAAGTACCTGGATAATTCTTGAATGCTTTCAAATAATCATTTACAGAGAGATAGAATTATAACATATATCCAATAGGATATAAATCCCAAGAGGGTGTAGGCAAGAAAAAATACATCACAATGGTGCAACCATGGAGTTAAGACACAATTTTGTTACTGTTGTTTCTCACCTAACCCATCTGAAGTCTTTAAGACTTTACTCACATTTGTATATTCACTAGAAGGACCCACAGGATTCGTCATATAGTATTCTCATGGTTAAGACCTATTGCTGTGATGTTGTAAGGATATACAGCCATTTAATAAGAGGAAAATATCTAAGTAGAGTCTGGAGAAATCCATATGCAGGTTTCCTTATGTTCCCTCCCTCCCATAGTTGTCTCATGAAGCATATTTTTCTTCCACAGCAACTAAATACAACAACATGGGTGTGATGTTTTTACTGAGGGAAGCCCATTAGAGATTCGGTGCCCAAAGTATGTGCTGGAGGTGGTTACATAGGCACCTTCTGTCTAACATGTGCCAAAATCTCGGGCTCCTAGAAGGAAAGCAAATGTTCAGCATAAATCGTATTGTTTGCAAGAAATATCTAGAAACAATGAACCATTTTCCCCAGTTAGCTGTTGCCAAAGGATCACTTTGGAAGCAGGTTTTATAAGATAGCAGTGTCAGTCTTTCAAAGCTAATCATTTTTCTGAACAACCTCAGACTCAGATATCTCAACAGAATATAAAGTGTGAGCCTGAATGCATCTGAAATAGTGATCTAATCCTAAGAGGAGAGAAATGGGTCAGGTTGTATACCATACCCAACAGAGAGAAAAAGAGATGGCAGATTGAATAAATAAGATAGATGAATATGTTAGTGTACCTAGTTCCCCATAAATACAGGTACACAGAAATCCTGTATATCTGGTAAGAATATGTGATAATTCTGGCAAGAAACACAAACCGTCATACACCTGCAGATAAAACAGAGATGTCACCATGTGCAGAAGTATTTAAGACCACAATGAGGACCAGATTTCCATGCTTGTTTCCAACCCTCATTCTGAATATGCAGAAAGATCAGTCATATCTCATTGTATGTATGAAACCAAATGCTGTCTGCTATTTTGCTCTGGAGAATCAGACCTGTCTCAAATACTACCATAACAGAGTAAACACACTTGTGGACTCAGACTCCATCTTGAGAGTTGATGGGGGATGGGGTGCAGTGCATGGAAATTACTATTTACTAAACAAACTAGATGACTCAAAACTGAAGTCTGATATGAATGGATAAAATAACAAATTTGTTGAGAAAACTTAAAAGGAGATATTAATTGACTGGTCTAAGTTGCAATGCTATCTAGTAGAGAAAGTTTAGGAAATTGATTAAAAGGATTTCATATTTTTTAAATTTAAATTTCAGTTAACATAAAGTGCAATAGTGTTTCAGGAGTAGAATTTAGCAAGTAGATTCATCACTTGCATACAACACTCAGTGCTCATCACTACAAGTGCTCTCAGTACCCATCACCCATCTAGACCATCTCCCACCCACCTCCTTCCAACAGCCCATAGTTTGTTCTCCATTATTAAGAGTCTCTTATGGTTTGTTTCCCTCTCTCCTTTCAACACCCCACCCCCCCACAATTCCCATATGTTCATCTGTTTTGTTTTGTAAATTTCACACATGAGTGAAATCATATATTTGTCTTTCTCTGACTCATTTCACTTTACATAGTACTTTCTAGCTCTACCCATGTTATTGCAAATGGCAAAATTTCATTCTTTTTGATAGCTGATTATTATTACACACACACACACACACACACACACACACACACACACACCCCACATACACCACATATTCTTTATCCACTTATCAATCAACAGACATCTGGTCTCTTTCCATAATTTGGCTATTGTTGATAGTGTTGATAGAAACACTGGGGTGCATGGGCCCCTTCAAATCAGTATGTTTGTATCCTTTGCATAAATACCTAGTAGTTCAATTGCTAGGTCATAGGATAATTCTATTTTTAATTATCTTGAGGAACCTCCATACTCTTCTTCAGAATGGCTACACCAGTTTGCATTCCCACCTTGCTCCGTACCCTTGCCAACATTTGTTGTTTCTTGTGTTGTTAATTTTAGCCACTCGGGCACGTGTGAGGTGGTATCTTATTGTGGTTTTGATTTGTATTTCCCTGATGATGAGTGATGTTGAACATCTGGATGTCTTCTATGGAAAAGTGTCTATTCATATCTTCTGTCCATTTCTTAAACGGGTTATCTGGGGGTTTTTTTCTGGTGTAAATTTTGGTAAGTTACTATAGGTTTTAGATACTAACTCTTTATCAGATATGTCATTTGCATTTATGTTCTCCCATTCTTTTGGGTACTTTTTAGTTTTGTTGATTGTTTCCTTTGATATGAAGAAGCTTTTTATCTTGCTGAAGCATTTCATAAATTTTATTAAATAAAAAAATCTATACTACCTTTGCATATTTTTTGTTGGATGATTCTATTTTCAAACTCACAGTACAAATAATTGAATTTGATACCTTTGATAGTATCTTTTTCTAGAAAGACATAAAATTAGGGTGATATGATAGTGACTTGAGTGGAAAATTTTCTTGTAGATTAGTTAATTAGGAAAAGCCTCATTCTCCAAAGACAGTTGTGAGACTTGAAAGTCAAAGAGGACCTCATAATTCAAAATTCTCCACTAAGGGGAACCTGTGTGGCTCAGCTGGTTAAGCGTCAAACTCTTGGTTTCAGCTTGGGCCATGATCTCATGGTTCGTGAGTTTGAGCCCCACACCAGGCTCTGAACTGATAGTGTGGAGCCTGCTTGGGATTCTCTCTCTCTCCCTTTCTCTGCCCCTCCTCCTCCTCCCCCTCTCTCAAAATAAACTTTAATGAAGCAAAACAATGTTCTCCACTGAAAGTGCTCTAAACCTAGAAACAACTAGTACAAAATCCCCCAGTATGGATTTAGCAAGAGAAAGGAACTCAAAGAAATAAAATTTGCAATAGTCTGAGATATAATGGTAGAAGTAAAGGGATTAGTTAAACATATGGAACTGGGCTGGATGTGGGAAGAAAAAGGGAAAAAAGGAAGCATCCAGGGTACTTTCCAGATCTTTACTTCCCTTTATGTGTTAATATATGATGAGGTCCACATGATTAAACCTATCTTTTTGTCTACTATATAAGAAATGTAACAACAAATATATATAATTAGTAATGGTACTTTTTAAAAAATGTTTATTTATTTTTGAGAGAAACAGTGAGCAACAAGGGAAGGGGGCAGAGAGAGGGAGACACAGAATCCAAAGCAGTCTCCAGGCTCCAAACTGCCAGCACAGAGCCCAACATGGGACTCAAACTCGTGTGAGATCGTGACCTGAGCTGAAGTTGGACACTTAACCAACTGAGCCACCCAGGTGCCCCAGTAATGGTAATTTTGATAAAAGAGAGATTAGCAAAGCAACATTTTAATTCTGATCTCTTATTTCTTGTTTTTATCACTCTAAAAATGCTTTTAAGCTTTCAGATGAAAACTGGAATAGAACACCTAATGTTCTCTATACTCTCTTATGTATTCAAGTTTGTCAGGACTAAGGCAGATAAAGCAACTGCATTAGCCAGAATAAGCAGAAGTGTATAAATCTAAAGCAGATAAAACAAATGCCTTAGCCAGAATAAGCAGAAGTATATAAATTTAAAGCAGATAAAACAAATGCCTTAGCCAGAATAAGCAGAAATGTATAAATTCTACTGAGGTCTGAGTCATCAGCCACTTCATAATTTATATGATAATAAAGGTGTAATGAACAAATACGTGGCTAAAATGTACTTCCTACTTCAATGCAAACATCCTCTTAATTGAGATGCAATACATGGTGTGCATTGGTATGCAACAAAATAAAAAATAGACTTTATCTTATTAAATTATGGCATGTTTTCATTTATTAGCCTTTAATCTTGAAATATGTAGGTTTATTTACTCTCAATCTCTTTTCATTCATTTTATGTATGACTCAGATGATTTGCCAAATGTTTTAAATAAAACAATTGAACCTAAACCTGACTTTTTAATTTTATTGTCAACATGGACTAAAACAAAAGACTTTTCGAAAAAAAAAAACACGTAATAAGAATAATGTTTACTTAAAAAAAAATTTAACATTTATTCAGTTTTGAGAGATAGAGAGAGTATGAACAGGGGAGGGGCAAAAGAAGAAAGAGACACAGAATCTGAAATAAGCTCCAGGCTCTGAGCTGTCAACACAGAGCCCGATGCAAAGCTCAAACCCATGAACCACAAAATCATGACCTGAGCCAAAGTCAGATGCTTAACTGACTGAGCCACCCTGGTGCCCCAAGAATGTTTGCTCTTTATCGTCAAAAGCCAAAATACAAAAATCCAGACATGAAACACTGCTATCACTGAAATATTTTCAATAAAGAACACACACACACTTTATTCTCTTTTCAAATCAATTAAAGAATTTTTCCACATAAATAGCTAATTCTTTTTAATGGTAATTCAATTCACATATATTCAGCCTATGGTTTATGAAAGTTGTTTTACTGAGTGTTGCAAATGTTAAAAAGTAAAGAGCCTTTCTATCTACAAGGGAACCTGTAAACCAGAGGGAGAGGCTCAGGATTATATTGATTAATCCTTTAAAGCACAGCTAGTGCTCGTATGGGAAATTCTGGCCATTAAAATACATACCTGGAGGAGTTTGGGGAGGGTTCAATACAGTAAGCAATTCCTCGAGGGAAATTCAGGTAAAACTCTTATCTGAAAGATGGTCTCTTCCCATTAAATATTTCTACCATCATAGTGCAGGATGAACATGCTCCAGTTGGAGACAACAGGCATGCATGAACTCAGAATTGAGATGCAAATCTTATATGCAAAGGTGTTATATAAGTAGGAACTTGGGACATGTTAATATATTTAAAGGTGGGAAGAAACCTCACACACACAGGACATTCAAGAGAAAAAAAAGAAGTATCACAATTTTCTCTTTTACTTTTCTACAAAACATAGCCTGGTATTTTGCTAAATGGATTATACTGGTCACTTATCCAATATTGACTCTTTCCCTCTTCCTACAAATCCTAAAGTACCTGAATTTTGGGAAAAAATAAAGAAAACAGCAACTAAAATACACAGAGAACAAATAATGATGTTCACAGTTTCTTATGCAGGTTGAGGGAAGCAGAATGAGGGGGCAGCAATGAATGTGCCAGAACTCCAGAAAAGTATTTAAAATAGTTGAAGCCACTGGCAGACATTCTCTTGCTCTGCCAAATTTCTGACATGAAGACTACTGCTATAGACACTGTCAGTTTGCTAACCCATATACCCTCAGAGCCTTAGCTTGACAAAGAAACCATTTCAAACTTTTCTATTTTCCCATTGATTTGATAGCCACTCTGTGGCTGAGGATCTTTTCAAATATGGTGGAAAAATTTACACTGGTGTCCCTGCTCCCGATTTTAAGTCATTCCGAACTCTCTTCAGGCCTTACCTCTTTTGTCAGCATCCTCTCTGCACAAATTTTAGAATAGAATTATACAACCCAGAGACTGGCTACAGACTAAGAGGTGGCTCCAGAAACACACGGACCAGGGATTGTGGGGGTGGGCAGGAGGGAGGAATGGTTGGACTTTCCTGTGTTCCAGCCCCTATGATTTTAGGGTTTATGTTTGATATTGTCTTAGACCTCATCAAATGAGCATAAAGCAATCATATCACCTGCATGGGTCAATCTGAAGAGAGCCCAGCCCATCCACTGATACTAAGAGGCCTAGGTGAACTGAAAACCTAACCAGCTTTTCTGCTTCTGTATAAATGCTTGCTTTGCGGGAATCCAACACCTGACTTTAACTAGCTCCTTCTGCTTCTGTACCATTGCTTAAGGCTTGCGTTTCAGCCTCCCCGGAACTATCAGGCAGCTGCACACTGCTCAAGGCCGAAGAGACTGGCCACCACATCACCCCATCATACTACCCTGGCAGCGCCCAATCGGGAGAGGCCAACAGTCACTCTCCACCTTACTGAAGGAAGGGCCTAGGGAGAGAGAGGTTAACTTGTTAGTCGCTGAATAAGACCCTAGACTTGCTCTATGATTGGCTGAATTCAAAGGTATCCTAAATGTTATAATTGGATCCCCCCAAAAACCTGATGATAGAAACCAATCAAATATGGTATATGTTCATATTTAAACATCAACCAATGACAAACCTGTAACCATAGAGATCTCCTGTCCCTCCCCACAACTTGTTTACTCCTGTCTATAAAAAGGCTGCAAAGGCTTTGTTCAGGGCCTCTCAGTGTCACCGGCAACGAGTGCGCGGAAGTCCGGGTTGGAACCTGCAAATAAACAACCCTTGACGATTGGCTTTGACTCTGGTCTCTGGTGGTCTGTTTTTGGGGTCTCTCGAACTCTGGGCGTTTCAATACAATGGGTAGAGGCTAGTTGTACTAGTAAGAACAATATGCAATGTTTGTAAAATGTTTCAATATACATCTTTTGAACTCAGTAATTTTGAAAAATTTATCCAGATTTTAAAAATCATTGATATGCGGGGCGCCTGGGGGGCTTAGTCGGTTGAGCGTCCGACTTTGGCTTAGGTCATGATCTCATGGTTTGTGGGTTCGAGCCCCGTGTCAGGCTCTGTGCTGACTGCCAGCTCAGAGCCTGGAGCCTGTTTCAGTCTGTGACTCCCTCTCTCTCTGACCCTCCCCTGCTCACGCTGTCTCTCTCTCTCTCCTAGAAATAAATAAAAAATATTAAAAAAAATATCATTGATATGCATACAGAGTTTTACAAGAGTAAATCTGTCAGAGAAACTGAAATATATATTAAAAAGACAATACATAAGTTAAATACATTAATATATTGATATCAAACACTTAAAAGTTATATTTATATATAAAGATATTAATAGCTTGAAATGGTGATTATATGATGTCAAGAGATAATATTATATAATACTGATAAACTAGGTGATTTTAAATAAACAGACATGTATACACAGCAATTTATGTCACAAATTTCTAACTAGTGTTATTATTTTCCCCTAGTTTTCATTAGTTTAATACTTAGGAAAAAACATGAAGGTCATTTTTAAAAGAATTCTTAAAATGCCACTTCTCTGAGTTGCAGTGAAATTAGTTTTTATCTTTTGTTTTTTCACTGATAGGTGGACTATCTGAGAGAATAACCTTTAAAGCAGGACATAAATAGAAAACTTAGCAACATTTTTAAGCAAGCTTTCAAAGAGTCTCATTTTGATTTTTTTTTTTTTTTTTTTTTCCATTTAAGATTTCTTGCAGGCTAGTCCACAGTCCCTTGTCTGGAACTAACTGATTACTCGGCAGTACGATGTGTTTGCTGGACCAGTACAGGCCCCTTCCTCTGGTTATTCCTTTCCTTAGTGAAGACTCTTCCAGGGCACTTATACTTCAGAGTCACTTCCAATCTGCCTGGAATTATCTTGTATGATTCCTTAATAAGTAATGCTTCTGCTTGCCTTTACTTTAATTCTTTTCTCTGTCCTTATTGTGCTCTAGTAAAGATAACAAACTAGGACAGCTCCCAAATAGCTACTTAATTCATGGGAACCTTGTTTACACTGTTTCCTTCATCAGTGATTTATATTTCCTCAAGAGGACAGAACTGCTTGGGTGGCAAAGGGTCTGACTGATACTTCCTTTGGAAGATATACTCATGTAAAATACTTAGTTATTTCCCCCTGAAATGTTTTTTTCAAGTTTAATCACCTTGGGAGGCTCTTATCTTGAAACTAAATTCTCTTATTTTGCTGAATTGTACATTCAGTAGGAAATACAGCTAGTAAAATAGCTTGAGTTTAAGCTGCAACCTAGCAGTTTTTCTCAACTTCCCCATTTGTACAAGAGAAAATCTCTTTTCTTTCCTATTGTTATTAGAGAATCAAAAATGGTATATGTAAAGAGGAAACTCAGGTTAAACTACATTCAAATGCACACTATAATTAAAACTTTGAATTCCAATTCTAAGACTCACTGGATGCATGATCTTAAATAAGTTACAGTATATAGCCTTCAGTTTTCACCTATGAAATTAGAAATCCTTACCCCCTGGCATTCTTGTGAAATTAAAAAAACTACTTCAGGCAGTATGACTGAAAACTAAGAGGCCCTAAAAACATGTTTACTATTTTCCTAATATGTGTTAAATCATCAACTATATAATCGTGTTATTAGACTCACTCCCCAGGTAATAATGAAACAAGCTAATTTATGCATATCTTTACAAACCCTTGAGAGGATGCTGGGATTGTTGTAAGTTTCAGACATTGTGTTTTACAGATGATATATTTAGAGTTATTCAATCTCTGAGATAAAATCAGAGAATTTAGAAGATTATTGAGACAATGTTTTGACTATGCTGACAATTCTTCTATGAGATAATGAATAGATTCTCTTGTATTCCACTCATTCATTCAACATGTATTTATTAAGAACAGTTTGTTTTACATGTGGAAGGTATGAAGAAGTTTTACAGATGAATATAAAAAAATCACACTTTAAAAAAACTTATAGTTTATTTTAAAAAATCATAGTTTTGTATAACAAAATATAGTAAAATAAAGATATATCCATCACATAATAAGATCCTGCTTGTAACTCTATAGGTGGTTAGCCTGGATGGATTTGACCTTGGTTTCTTCTAACCTCTTAGAATTTTGTTTAGGGGTCTGCAAATTAAACTGACAAATGGATAATAAAACAGGTTTAATTATGTATTCAAGTAGAAGTTCATAAAGAAACATGAGTCAAGGAGACAGAATATGAGGCTTATATGATCTTAACAGCCTATAGGAAGGGGTTTAAGGGCACTTCTGGGAGAAAAAAATAGCTTCCTAGAAAGAAGGGAAAAGGGCACTTATGGAAAAACATAAAGATAAATGGGCCCACGAGATGGGACAGACGATCACTTTGTGATAATGTCTATTTGGGTATGGGGCTGACTTCTTTTATCTGAGATTAGAATTGCTCTCTAAGAGTAGATATGGCATTGAGTTCTTCAGGAAGATGCTGCTTTTAGGCAGATATTGGATTTGAGGACTCAAATGCTTTCTACTCAAAAGTATTTTTTTATGCCACTGTGGTTTATTCTGGACCACTTATTCACTGTCTTTAAGAACAGAGATTTAAATATTGAACTCAGAAGCGGAGGGGCAGATTACAAACTGATAATGCATATGGCAGAGTCAGTTTAGTTTTACTGACCAGGGGATAAAGAAAGAGTATTGTGTACTGTTAAAGAAAAGCAGAGCTGGACATTAGTTAATATGATTAAAAACAGGGGCGCCTGGGTGGCTCAGTTGGTTAAGCATCTGACTTCAGCTCAGGTCATGATCTCATGGTTCGTGGGTTCATGTCATGCATCAGGCTCTGTGCTGACAGCTCAGAGCCTGGAGCCTGCTTCAGATTCTGTGTCTTCCTTTCTCTCTGCCCCTCCCCTGCTCACACTGTCTCTCTCTTTCAGAAATAAATAAAACATTTAAAAAATATATATGGTTAAAAACAGATTTGATTCAGGAACTATTCCAATAGGGAAAATGACATCTCAGCATAGGGCTGGGCTCAACTCCAAATACAACAAGGACAAATGGGGATTTAACCAAGGAGCAGAATGGGGTCAACAGGTATAAAATTACAGAGAAATATGAGGTGGGGAGGGTTCTGGTTAAACTGACTTGACAAGAGCTTCTGATGGCAGGCCAAGGTGATCAGATACACAGGGAAGGGATTTCATCAGGCATCGGAGGAAATTAGATATCACGGATGGGAGAGTCTGGCTAAACTGACTTAAGAGGATTCTTGCTAAAAGTCAGTGATGCAAAGATATGATGGCCTAACTCAGTAGGGGGCTCAGAGGAGCCTGACTAAAGTTTGGTCCAAAAAAGAGCCTTTGTCATTATTAAAGTGGGGAGTGGTGAGAAATGGTGGTAGTGGCAGGTGTAAATGGGAATAGGATGAACTCTCAGAATTCTTCTACAGAGAACCTACTCTGATTTTCCTTCTCTTCCCTTCTTTTCCTCTTAAAAAGTGTCTATGTTAAGCTTGAGTCTCAACCATTGCTCTATATTTGCTACATTGCTATGCCTTCAAGCAGCAAATAATTTTAAATACAAAGAATTATTTGGGAGAAAGTTACCAAACTGGCAGGACTAACTACTCTGATGAGGCCAGAGCTTTAGTGGAGAACAATATTGATCATTAAGGGAAAGCTTTGCTGCAGTTGCCCTTGAATGGACTGAATTGCTCAGTGAGAAGATTTTCTATTGAAAAGAAGTTGTCAGAATTGCTCAAAATTCCTCTTTCTTAATTAGGCCTTTGAATCTGAGCTATAATTTCAGACAAAAAAAGGGAGCAATGAAATTCTATAGCTGGGGAGGGATGGTGAATGGAATAAAAGGATAATTTTAAAACCTCATGAAAACAGAAAATAACAGCAATTTGGGGAGCTCATTGACATCATTTTACTGTTTCTAATTGGTAGGCAATTAGCATGCAATTGTCCCATCTTTGTTGGTTTTCAGAAAGTTTTTTTTTCACACACTGGAAAATTATTGGCACATTTTTTGCCCCAGACTCTTCTAGCCTTTTCTTATAGGTCTTATTTTTTCCCCTTTAATCACATATCACTTAAAAAGTGTGTATGTTTTCCATACCAATGTTGCCAAACATAGAGTCCCTGTGTTTAAAGTTACAACTTCTTCTTGTCATGTTGTTGGAAAACATAACTTGATTTTTACTTGTTGATACAGTAGTAACTGCTAAAATTGTGTGATTTTGAGAGTAATGAAAAAAATTTTCTGCACCGAATTACCTTTCCAACTGATGCCTGAAATCTCCTAAGATTAATTTATTGGCATTTAGTGAAAGTTTTCCAGAATTGCAAATGTCTCTTTGTGAATATTAAATAAAATCTGAACTTAGGATGGATTTTCTGTTCATTTTGTTGGAGAGAAAATTATTCAAGACTCTTGTTAAAAAAACAGTAAGTCAGACTTTACCCAAAAAGGATTATCATAATAAATATACAAGGGGGCTATGACAATGGATTTTGTAGTAGGGAAGAGAGAGAGGGTTGAACTTTGAATGCAAAAAAAGAAACATGGGAATTTATACCAAGGAGCAAGATAGGGGTCAGTGAATGGAAAATTATGAAGAGAAAATATCAGGGACAAATGGAGATTCTGGCTAAACCAAGCTGACAGCTTTTGTTGTTGAAGGGAAGCCACGGTGATCAGATATTACCTAGGGGGTAACAGAAGATGAGGCAATCAATCAGAGATTGAAGATGTCTAACCTGACTTACTAGAATTCTTGATAAAATTGGGTAACACAGAGACAAACATGGAAGTCCAAAAGTTGAGGTCTATCTGCAAAAGAGGTCAGAAGACTGTCAGTAGAATTTGATCAATGAGAGAATATTTTTCAGTTTTCACATAAGTATATTTTCAATAATTTTCTCTCCTACTATAATGCAAGTTTTCTGGATATGACAAATATGCACCCAAAGCAAAGGTAAAACAGTTTTACTGCATCCAGAAAAAAGGCCTGGATCCAGAGGTGCTCTATGTGATCCTGATACCACTGGGTCAACAATCGCCTCAGTCACTACAAAATTCTCACTGTGTAATAATGGAGGGGGAAAAACAAACTAAATGAATCTTTATAGCAATTTTCATGGCATGCCATACAGATAGTTTGCTCTCCTTTCTCTGATCTGGAGAGTTGTTACCATCGGCCAGCTTGGATTTTCTCAATCAACACAACTTTGAAAACACTGTCAACTACATTATGTATCAAGTCTAGTGTTCTTCAGTAGTTTATAACCAGGAGTCCTATTTACTAATGTCCCTGTAACATAAACCCTATTTTTGCTATTTTTGGACTCTTGTCACTATCAGGCAACTTACACCTCTACTCAGTGTCTCTATACTTGTACTTTGTGTCTAAGCAAAGTGAAATATTTGGCTGGAATATAAAGGCATGGCAAATTGCCTCTCTGTCACTTGGCTATCCTCAATGAAAGGTACTCTATGATATAATCACTACTGCTTCAGATCTTTTTCTTCTGGGAAGGAAATACTTAGGAGGGTACTGAGAAATCAGTCTTCTCTTCTTCTCTGGCTCCTCATGTGTCCATCTCTTATCAAAACTCTTTGCTCCTCCTTTTTGCTATGAAATGTCTTAGCTCTTTTCTCTAGAATCTTTTAAAAGGATATCTGAAGCAGTCTATACAAGTTTGACTTTTGTTTGTTTGTTTGTTTTTTTAAATATTTTTTTATTATTTATTTCTAGGAGAGAGAGAGACAGCATGAGCAGGGGAAGGTCAGACAGAGAGGGAGTCACAGACTGAAACAGGCTCCAGGCTCTGAGCTGGCAGTCAGCACAGAGCCCGACGCGGGGCTCGAACCCACGAACTGCGAGATCATGACCCAAGCGAAAGTTGGACGCTTAACCGACTAAGCCACCCAGGCGCCCCTGTTTGTTTGTTTTTAAATCAACTTCCAAAACTCATGCATGTATAAGAATACCTTTGAAAGATCAGGGGCTGATAATTCAAACATGATCAAATGACAAGCACTATTATTATAATTATTATTATAACTTCCTAATCAGATATGAAGGAGTCTTCATTACTTACCAGCCTACCAATCCTGTTTATTAAAATTTGTCATTTCAAACATTCGCCACTAGTGGTATTGTCAGTAGTATTCAAGGTTCAACTTGTGAAAGAGATACACTTCAAACAAGCTTAAGAAAAAAATAATGAAAATGTTTCAGTTAAATTATTGGAGGAGTCCAGAGATGGAATTGGCCTCTGAAACTAGAAATGCAGAATACTTGACTTTTCACTCTCTGTCCTTCCTTCTTTCTCCAAGATCCTATTAAGAGTTTTGCCCTTATTTTCTTCTGCTTCTAGAAAAGGAGACTTGGCTACACAGAAACAAAGCTTTGAAATATAAACCAAAAATAAAGAGAAGGAATCTTAAGAGAATCCACACATAATGAGCCCATCTTTTGACCAGTCACTCTAATGGAAGGAGCAGGAGAATGGGGTATAATGATTAGCCGTTGTTGGGACATCCCTACTTCTATAGCCAGAGTACTCTAAATACACCCTCAAAGAACTACAGGGAAATTGGATTGGTAAATTCTTCAAAGAGGTAAGTATTTTATTTTGTAAATAGGCAAAGTATGATGGGCAGAAAGTGCAATAAAATAAAACAGATGTCCATACCATATAGCTTTTCTCCATTTCCCCTGAGATACATACATTTAGATTCTGATTCTTGAAGGAAAGCACTCACTTTCAGAAAAAGTTACCTTCCCTTTTGCTAACTGTAAAATAAACATCTCCAGGGGTGCAAGTGTCATATTCTGATAGTTTTGCCAAGAAAAAAATAAAAAGGAATAGTTTACTGGAACTATTTATGCTCCAAAATATTTTTCTTGCCATCCTGAGATTCTACCATCTGTAACTCCATTGTATAAGCCATTAAAAGCTCATACAAAAAGCCCCATAGAATTGGGATTTTATAACTGCAAGAGACCTGAAGGACCATTAAGTCTAACTCCCAAGCCATTCAAGGAATACTATCTTTTTAATGTTCAGGCATGAACCTGACCTCTAGAGATAGTGAGTCCATTGTACCCTATGATAGTCTGTTCTGGTGTTGGACATCCCTGATTATTGGGGAACAATTTGAATATATTATGAGAAGACATATACATGTAAGTGCGAAAAAGTATTTTTTTCCCATAATATTGGGATGAGACTACTATCCTTTTTAATCTCTTCTCATTAATACTGGATCAAATAAATCTTGAGACAGCCCCTCACATATGCCTAAAGCCAGCTGCATATTCCCTATGCATCATTTCTCTCTCAAGATAAGTATTGCTAATTTATTTAGCCTTTCCTCACTTATAAAGTCAAACTCATTCCTGCTCAAAAATAATTTCAATTTGTTTCAAAAATTTCTAAGACTTATGAAGGAGAAAAAAACACACAAAAACTTCCCTCTCTCTCTTTCACATCTTTTTGTCTGGATCAGACGACCAAGGTTTAATTTCACTTAATCATCACAAGAACCCTGAAAGTCAGGTATGATTTTGCTAATGAAGAGATGGAGGCTTTAAGAGTATAAGTGTATTTCTCAGGGGTCAAAATTCACATGCAATTACATCTGATTGTGAAGCCTATGGTCTTCCCAACTGGAACGGCAGCCTGTCACAGGAATGGTTTGGTGCTAATTCTACCATTTGGGATGGTACCAATTTGTTCTACTTATTTCCAATGATTCTGATACAAGATATAAAACACATGAACCTTGATGTTATGCAAAGTGAAGAGTTCAGTCATGAAAGCCTACGTACTGTATGATTCTACCCATAAGAAATGGAGAAAAAACCCCAAACCTATAATGGTAGGTGCCTAGGCCTGGGGGTGGATATGGGAATGGGAATAAATTGCAAATAGGTACAAGGAATTTTTTTGGGAAGTATTGAGAATGTTTTAAAAATGGATTGTGGTGATGTTTGTATAATTTTATAAATTTACTATAAATTACTAAATTGTATATTTCAAAGGGAGAAATTCTGTGTTATGTACAGTGCCTCAATGAAGCTACTAAACAAAAGACTACGACAAAAGACTCTTACAAATAAAAATGAGAAAAGACTAAAGCAAGTGTAGAATTTGTACATTGTTCCTTGATAATGATTTTTTTGTGGACTCTGAAATGTTATAAACTATGTCACACCATCATTAAAAAAAATTTTTTTTTTTTAAATTTATTCTAGGAGAGACAGAGACAGTGTGAGCAGGGGAGGGTCAGAGAGAGAGGGAGTCACAGACTGGAACAGGCTCCAGGCTCTGAGCTGGCAGTCAGCACGGAGCCCGACGCGGGGCCCGAATCCACGAACCGCGAGATCATGACCTAAGCGAAAGTCGGACGCTTAACCGACTAAGCCACCCAGGCGCCCCTATCACACCATCATTTTATATATACTAAGAAAATATTCTGCCAATTAAACTATAACAATGTTGCTTATAATTTTATATATTTATTTCAAAAGTACCTTTAAATAAATTTAGACCTAATTTGTATCCTGTATTACAATATGTACAACTCTGAGAAAGTTCTCATGTGCACTGATAATGACAGCTGAATCATCACCGCTGTTTGACTTCAAGACCCCACATACTGAAAAGTACATGCCAATCTCCAAGAGGAGAAAACATGAAAAACATGTGTATTTGAGACTCTATGATAAACAGTAAAATGAGAAGAAAATCAAAGGTCCAGAGCAGCCAGTATCTAAGACATAAGTCTGAATCACTTAGGTTCGGACATGGGAGAATGATATTCTACAGAGGAGAAATCTGGTGAAGAAACAGGGTCTCACAGGGAACCAACTAAAGAGAGGCAGGGGATAACCACTGGCAGACATATAAATATCACAACAAAAACTCACTGAGGCTGAGACAACTCTTCAGATAATGTATCCATCAGCATTTAAGCATGTATCACATGTCATCTCCACAAAGGAGCCATTTCCACTGGGTAGACCTCCCCATTCACACGTGTTTGTATACTCAGATCCTGTAGGTTAACGAAGTGTGATCTGCTTATGTGTCAAGAGTTTCTGAGCTCCATCTTAACTAGTGTGTTCCCTTTACTGGCAATGATGTGGAATACTCACAAACCCATTCACCACTAAAATAGACTATACAGTCTGTTACTCAGGAAGATGGAAGAGAAAAAAGGGCTCCAGTATCTATACTCAGGTAGGAGTAGAAAGCCCCTTCCAGTTATCACTGTGATTTAAAGGAAAAAAATATATACAACTGGGTTTAAGTGTGAACACTGCTAGCTTTGAACATTGTTATGAGTGTAATATAATGAAAAGAGCACGACTTTTGAAAGTAAACAAATCTTACCTTTGATGTTTATTAGCTACTTAAACTTGTACAAGCCACCTCAACTAGAAGAACTTCAGTTTCCTCTTTTTAAACTAGGGACGACTGGGGCACCCTGGTGATTCAGTGGGATAAGCACCGGTCTTCAGCTCAGGTCATGATCTCGCCGTTCATGAGTTTTAGCCCTGCGTTGGGCTCTGCGCTAACACCTCAGAGCCTGAAGCCTGCTTCAGATTCTGTGCCTACCTCTCTCTCTACCCCTCACCTGCTCGTGCTCTATCTCTTTCTGTTTCTCAAAAATAAATAAACATTAAAAAATAAAATTAAAAAATAAACCAGGGACAATAATAAGCATCTACCTAGCATTTTTGTAAGAATTAAATGAGACTGTTTATAGTTCATAATATAGGACCTTTAATATACTAAAAAAAATCAATAAAAGTCTAACATCATTATGATTGCTACCATTCTCACCACCAACATAATCGTAACCATTTTATCATCATGATGATGATTAATTTATTACTCAGAGGCTCAGTTTGGGAAGCTATCAATTTTTTTTTTTTTTTTTTAGGATTGTTTCTCTCACTGCAGGCTCATGTAAGGAAAAAGACATTTTGGCTTGTGAACTATCCAAGTTGGGCAAGTGACTGTTATTATCAATTCAAATACAATTGCTGAAAGTACACAAAAGACTAGCCATATGCCAAAGTGCCTTTATTTAATGAACAGTATGTGCATAACATACTATCTTCGGAGAGTATGAAATGTTTAGCTCATTCCATCTGGTCTTTTTATGTTAAGCATACTTCATTATGATCTCAATGTAAACTATCACTTAACAACTGTACTCTAAACTATAGACATGAGGCACATGACAGCTGAAATCCAGTTTCACTTTTGGTTGTCTCTTAGCTGGCTGTAGATTTATATACTTAAGTTACTGTCTGATATTTCATGCAATCCATCACTGCATCTAGATTTGGTCCCTTGTTGCAAAACTTCTTGTTTTCAGGATTATAGTACCATCTCTCAGTCCTTGGCTTTTCTTCCTGGCTCTGCAAATATGGACTTAGTAATGAGTTTTTCCCTGAAAGGCCAGTTGCAATATATACTCCAGGAGCTTACAGTCATTGAAGCTATACTTGTTAAAAAGTAACACCTTACACTACAAAATGTAAAAAGGTACTATTGTATAAATATTCAGATAGGGATATGTATCTCTCATATACCCAACAATATAGAGACTAAATTGAAGTATAGGAGAGAATTTGAGTTGATATTTATCTCTCCCTGAGATTTTAGAAATTGCCAGAAATTGTTGAATTGTAGCATGGGGTAAAAGAATGGGAGGTTTGATATGGGTGTACTCTAGATAGAATAAAGCAGTTTCCAAAGTCAATAATAGATGTCAAAAACAGCCCACTGATTATTTCCATTGTAGAAGACAAAATTATTTCTGTCTTGTTGTTTCAAAAAAATACTAAACTTATCTGCATGTAATTATTTCATGTTAATTATTTTAGTCACATAATTTAAGTTGCTTCTAGCCTAATAACACTTTTAATTACTGGCATAAGTGAGAATACAAATAGCAACTCATATTAAAAATCAAGTGTACTATAATGACCTAATTTGATTTGAAATGTGTTTAAATTTCTAATTAATCCAAATATCTGTGGCAATTCATAAATAAATGAGAAAGAAAATATGACAAATTTAAATTAATAATTCTTGGTGACTAGAATGCTTTATTATTCTTTTACTTCCAATCATTTCCTTCTCAGTCTTTCTCCTGTAAGAAATAAATATACAAATTAAACTAAAAAATCAAAGCACTGAGGGGAAGAAAAGGAATCCTGAGTTTGGAAGGATTATTTTATAAATCCTTTAGAGTACCATAAATAGGTATTTTTAAAATTAAACTTTTTCATTTCTGGGAGCATATTCTTAGTCTTTTATAATTGGAAAGGAAATGTTGTAGAAAGAAGTACTTGACAACCCAGATCAGGAAGTAGATTTCTTTCTCTCACATGGTGGGTCTGTGTGTGTGTGAGTGTGTGTGTGTGTGTGTGTGTGTGTGTGTGTGTGTGTGCGTGCGCACGCGTGCACGTGCCCACACATGTATCTGAGAGAGACAGATACAGAGAGAAAGAGAGAGCACACACAAGTGAACACATTCAATACGTTTTTGCTTAATTATTGCTTGGAATTTTCTATCTACTTTCCAGCCCTAATTTCCTTCAGCTTTGCTTCCACTGAAGACGGTTGAGATGTCTGAAGAGAGATATGAATTATCACTAGTGGGTGATAAGACAAGTTTTATAAAGAATTCAACTATGATTCAGTCCAACCACATTCCTGAGAAGAGCCCACACTTTGATGTTTGTTGAAGAGGACAATACAGAGAAGAAGAAATGACCTTAAACACAATGATCTAGAAACGTTATGTTTGTTACCTGTTCATCTGAACTGGGATATAAACTGTTATTTTTTGCAATAATATTTGCTGAGGTGTAATAGAGAGTCTGAAATTTAAAATAAACAAACACCACTTTAAATTTAGTAATAATTTTTCAGGAATTCCAAAGATGTTTTACATAGACCATTTCCCTGCAAAATCGCTCTTTCTCAATAGACCATGACTTTGTTACATATGACAGGTCACTTACTTCACTCTCTAGACCTCAGTTTTTGTGTTTGGGAAATGTGATAATAAAGCCTACCATTCACAACTGTATGAGTTAAATAAGATGATGAATGTAGAGGCTTAGCTCTGTATCATGTATATAGTAAGATTACTGAAGAATAGGTAGCTAGTCATCTAAAATCTTATAATTATCAACTAAATAAAGACAAATGACTTTTATTTGTGTTTCCCCAACCTTTTTATTTAAAAAAAATTCCATTATAAAGAGAAGTTGGAAGAGTAGTGCAGTGATCATTCACAAACTCGTCATCTGATTCACTAACATTTGCTTACAATGTCCTTATTTCTTTCTTTTTTTTTTAATGTTTTATTTATTTTTAAGAGAGAGAGAGACAGCGTGAGCAGGGGAGGGTCAGAGAGAGAGGGAGTGACAGACTGTGAAACAGGTTCCAGGCTCTGAGCTGGCAGTCAGCACAGAGCCCGACGTGGGGCCCGAACCCACGAACCGCGAGATCATGACCTAAGCGAAAGTCGGACGCTTAACCGACTAAGCCACCCAGGCGACCCAACAATGTCCTCATTTCTTAATAGGCAGTGAATACATAGATAGATGCACTGACTGTTTTTGTTGAGCACCTTAAAAGTAAGTTGCAGAGTCTAGCTAATGTCAGTAAATGGAAAAATACATAGTTCCTAGCTTTGGTATCCCCTCATAAAAGAGCAATTAGCAACTATATAGAGAAAGATTCCTCTGTGAAGATCTCAGAAGCTAGGAATGAGGCTACTCCTACGCCTTAGACCACAGAAGCCAAGAAAAAATACTACAGTAAGAGAAGCAGTTTCACTTTGACTGTATTGCCTCTCCCTCAAGCTAGCACAGCACATTGACAGGTCTTCTGAGTCTACAGTTTCTCCAATGGGAAAAGGAAATCCCAAGGTGGACATCCAGATTCTCCAGCATTTCAGAATGCTTCATGGGAGGCCTACTTAGGTACTGACTCATAGTTATCACTGGGGATATCAGCTAGAGACAGAGAAGGGAGGTGGGGCTAACGGTGCATTCCTGCTAGTGGCAGAACTCTAGCAGAGATCCCAGTCCTTGGCCAGGGAGCTCAGTTGGCAGTTCTGTCCAGGTTAGGTCCCTGACCAGTGGGTAGTCCTGTCTATGGAACCCATTCTGACACCTGCCCAGGCAGGAAAGCAAGTCGGAAGGTCTATCTGACCAAGAAGCCTTGAAAGAGAAACTGGGCACCTGTGGAACCCACTCTAGAACCCCATTATGGCAGGGAGCCAAGCCAGTATTCCTGCCTAACTATTAAGCATAACCTCTGGCCCCTCCTGACTAGAGGTCCTAAACCATTCTCCTGGAAGCCTGGGAAACCTCAGAGAAGAACGTGTAATACCGCCCAACTGTGGAGCCCAGCCTATAATACTGCTAGGTCACTAAGCACATCTCACCCAGGCAGAGAGCCCAGAAAACAACCCCATCTAATTGTAGAGCACAGCTTACAGCCCCATCACATATACCCTGACTAGTGACCTTCCCTAACTGTGGAGCACAACTAGTGGCCTGCTCAACCATGAAGCTCAGCTAATGTTCTCACCCAAAATTACAGGCCCCTATCCATGATAAATATAGATGTAACAATCCTAAACAAAATACTAGCAAACCAAATTCAACAAAACTTTAAAGGACCACATATGATGATCAAGTAAGATTTATCCCTGCGGTGCAAGGATGATTCAATGTATGCAAACCAATAAATTTGATATATCAAATTAACAGAATGAAAGATAAAGTCAAATGATTATTCAATAGATGCAGAAAAAGCATGGTAAAACATTTCATGATAAAAACACTGAATAAATTGGGTACAGAAGGAACACATCACAACATAATAATTGCCATATAAGGCCACAACTGACACCGTTCCCAATGGTGAGAGACTGAAAATTTTCCCTCTAAAATCAGGAACAAGATAAGGTGCTCATTCTTACCACTCCTTTCATCATAGTACTGGAAGTCCCAGCTAGAGTAATTGCGCAAGATAAAGAAATGAAAGGCAGCCAAATGGGAAAAGAAGAAGAAAAGTTGTTTGTTTGCAGATGACATAATTTTCTGTATAGAACACCCTAAAGATTCCACTAATAAATAGTTAGAACTAATAAATAAATTCAGTAAAATTGCAGGATACAAAAGCAACATGTAAAAGTAAGTCATCTTTCTATACACTGACAATCAACTATTTGAAAAATATATAAAGAAACAATCCCATTTATGGCAGCATTAAAAATAATAAAATACTTAGGAAGAAATTTAACTAAGGAGGTGAAAGATCTGTATACTTAAAGCTATAAGACATTATTAAAAGAAATAAAACAAGACACAAATGGAAAGATATCCCATGTTCAAGAATCAGAAAAGTTAATATTGTTAAAATGCCCATACCACCCAATGTGATCTACAGATTCAGTGATTAAAGACTTAAATGTAGAAGCTGAATCTATTAGTTCCTAGAAGAAAAGATAGAGAAAATGCCATTGAAAAAGCTCTAAGACATTAGTCTTGCTGGTTGTTTTTTAGATATGACACCAAAAGCACAACAATAAAAACACTATAAACACATGACACCATATCAAACTAAAAAGCTTTTCCAAAGCAAAAGAAACAATCAACAAAATGAAAATGCAGACTACAGAATGGGAGAAAATATTTGCAAATCATGTATCTAACAAACAGTTAATAACCAGTTATATAAGGAATTCATGCAATTCAATAGAAACAGAACCAAATAACCAATTCAAAAATTGGAAAAGGACCTGAATAGAATTTTTTACAAAGACAACATACAAATAACCCTCATTCATACTAAAAGGTGCTCAACATCACTAATCATCAGGAAAATGCAAATCTGCCGGGAGCTGCACCGGCCTCTCTGGATGGCAGTCACAGCAAGGAAATGGCAAGGTTTGCATAGCTTCAGCCATGAGAAATGAAGACTAGTATCTCCTTCTGCTACTACTGGCTCATGCTGGAAATGAGCCTGCTGGTATTGACCAGGCCTCCCAATATTCCATATCAGACCCATATTCTGAATACAGATACCTCATAAGGAAAAGCATATTCCTGCCTTTACAAAAGAGACTTTAGATGAAAGCTCTATGGGTGATTGTCAAAAGGCTCTTCCTATGGGCCTTGCAGATTCAAGACTTAAGGGGTTAAGAACACAAGAGTTACAATTGAGACTGGCCCTGAGACAAAGAGCCTATTTCAGGGCAGAACATAAGTTACTACATATATCTTTGCTAATTGGTGAAGCATAGCAGTCCCTTCCTCAAGGCCTACATTCCACAAGCACCCTCCCTTACACTGGCAACTGGGATGAGGATAGATAAGAGTAGCTAAAACATAAACCCAGGTGCAAAGATGGACACATTTAGGGCCCCCATGTTAGTTTCCACAAATAAACCAATTCAGAAACATTTATCTTCTTGAGGGCCAGACAGAATAACTCCTAGCTTATCTATATACGATCTTATCTTGTATGTTATGCTGTTTTTCGCTATGAACATTCTGTTAATTGATTTCACAAAAGGCCTCCCACTGTAAGAAATTCCTTTCTATGACTTCATCTTGTTGCTGAACCTTAAAATAAAGATACCAAAACCGACAGGACGGAGATGCCTGCCTGGTGATCAGAAAGGATCTCGGGGCTCTCTCATTCTCTTTCGCTGTCACCGTCCATCCTTCAGGAACCCCTGGACCTGTTGGAGCCAGCACAGCCTCCGACACAAATCAAAACCACAAATCAATTACACTTCTTACCATGGCTATTATCAAAAAGACAAGAGATAACAAGTGCTGGTAAAGATGTGGTAGCCCTTTTTCCATCGTTGGTAGGAATGCAAACTGGTACCACCATTATTGAAAATATTTGGAAGTTTCTTTAAAAATTAAAAATAGAACTACCATATGTCTAGCAATCTCATTTCTTGGTATACATTCACGGGAAATGAAGTCCCTATCTTAAAGAGATATCTGCATCCTCAAGTTCATTGCACTATTCCCTATAGTCAAAATATTGAAACAACCTAATTGCTTATTGGCAGATGAATGGATAAAGAAAGCACACACACACAAACACACACACACACACACACACACACACACTGGTGTATTATTCAGATTTAAAGAAGAAGCAACTCTTGCCATTTGTGACCACAAGGATGAAAGATGACAAAAATTGCTGAACACTCTGACTTACATATGGAATATTTAAAAACGTGAACTCGGGAGAAAGACAAATATCATATGATTTCACTCATATGTGGAATTTAAGATACAAAACAGATGAACATAGGGAAGGGAAACAAAGATAATATAAAAATAAGGAGGGGGACAAAACATAAGAGACTCCTAAATACAGAGAACATACTGAGGGTTGCTGGAAGGGCTGTGGGTGAGGGGATGGGCTAAATGGGTAAGGGGCATTAAGGAATGCACTTGTTGAAATGAGCACTCGGTGTTATACATAGGGGATGAATCAGTGGAATCTACTCCTGAGATCATTATTGCAATATATATGCTAACTAACCTGGATGCAAATTAAAAAATAAGTAATTTTTAAAAATTAAAAAAATAATAAATGTAAAAATTATAATTGTACTATCATAAAACCAATAAATATTTTAAAATAAAAAATAAAATCTCTTTCTGACTTTTTAAACGATGGTACTTATATCACCAAATTGAGTGCATCCAAATGCCTTTCGCTACTCAGTTTTGGATTGCCTTGTTACAGAGGGCCATCGATTGCAGTTAGAAACCATAATTTAGAAAATACCCTTTTCTGTCTTCGGTAAAAATAAATAGCATAAGTGGAAAATAGTAAACAAAATTTACCTGAAAAATAAATCCAAAGTACAGAAGGAATTAGTGCTTAGATGCATATTAATTGACATACACTGACCTAATACCTATCTATTAATCCTCAAAAGAGCGCAAGTATATAGAATACTTCCATCATCATATATGAGATAAAAATTATGAATAAGAGAGAAACTATAGATTGAACTATGGGATTTTGGATTTTGTACATATGGTTTTCCTTTGTCAAAATATTATAGTTCAATGGCAAAGTTCAGCCTTGGATGTACCAAGAATGTTGTTTTGAGATAAATCCAGGAGAAAGCATATTCAGAATAAAGTGGCCACTTTTCAGAAGCTTGTTTTGACCTTTCTATGTTTCCATCGCCCTTCCTGACATCATTTGCCTTCTTATTGCCTGTGAGTCATTTAACTCCTCCTGGTAATGGCTTAGCAGTTTGACTATGACCACTTTCCAAAAAACAACTGCATTTGAATAAATTCTCTAATTTTGCAAATTGTCTATCAGAGTGGAAACATTATCCTATAGGGCTGTGGACATTTAGTTAATGGTGGGGCATAGATACAAAAAAATTTTTTGATCCCCTCTCAAATCACACAATGGTAATGAAAATCATATAATACAAGACTACACCAGCTCTATATATGGGATTTTAGAGAGAAGTTGGTCCCAGCCCAGTTTTTTTTTTTTTTTTTCTATTCCTCTTAAGAACCTTGCAGGCAAGATCAGACTAAGCAAAATCTAGTATGTCTTCTAGACTCCTGTTCCGTGACTGTTTCCTTCTATATGCCCATTCTTTCCCTTCCCCTCTCTAGAGTTCTAATAATCCCCAACGATCCTTTTTCCATACTCCCTACAAAATGTGAGCTCAGTTATCATCTAATTTAATAGTCATTTATCTCTTCTTGTAAATATAACCATAGCAATATTAGTAGTGTTACATCATCTTTATATATAATATTTTACCTACGATGAGTCATTAATTTCCTATTCTTATACTTTTAAAACATTAACTCAAATACTGGTTACAAAAATAATTGTTCCCATTATAGATATTTCTAGCATCACTGAGTAAATCTGTGTGTATAAGTGCTTTGCAGACATTCTAAAATAATATCCCACAAAGTGGCCACCTATTCTGCTTACATAAAATCAATGCTGAATGCTCTCTAATCTGTGGTTGGGAAAGAACTAGATTATATGTAACCAAAAACCAAAAAAACCAAAATATATTAAGTTGGACCAGCCCCTCTCCTCTCTAATAAGGAAATATAATAAAATAATATATATCCATATCTTAGTAACACTTGGAAGGAGTGTGTTGTCTTCCCTGATCTCTGAAACATTCACCTGTCAAATCAGTCCTCCTGGAATAGCTCAGGTCTAACTTGAATAGAAGGGAATCCTTCTTTTTCTCTAACTGCACATGTATTCCCTTCCTCAATATATGTTTATGAATTTGTATCCATTTTAGAGTGATTATGATTATAAACATACAAACACAAGAAATAGGCACTTGAGGCAAATACATGGCTAAAAGCAGAAGTGATAATTACATTTTAATCACAATTATTTAAGTTTCCAGGAGTCTATGGTTAATGATCTAGAATTATTCAAACAATTGATAAATATTTTATCTGATTTTGCCTGCACAGACACAGTCTAAGTCTCCATTTTATTTGTAGTAGTAAAGCCTGTTCTGGAGCTTATGCAATACAGTTAAAAACCAAATTTGAGCCCTTAAAAGCAAAGGATAATAAGGATTTAGTATTTACATAGATGCTTTATTAATATCACAATATGCTTTTAAATTAGCTTTGTTCAGTATTTCCATAAATTTATTCTCAAATAAAAAAGAAAAATGTCATTTACTTGCAACAACTTGACATGCAGATAACAGATGGCCATGGTTTTTTTTTTTCCAGAGTAAAAAAGCATTCAGAATAAGGCATATCATCTATTATTTTGTCTTGCCCTCTTTATCACTTTCAATCTAAACAGAAAAGTGATGTATTACAGGAAAATGGCCCCCTTTGTGACCTTTCTGATATGACTATACAATTTCAACACCAGGGTGGTTCATTTTCTGAAATAAATGAGACATACTTTAACATTTCACGAATTCCATGTTTTGGAAATGAATGCTACATAAATTCATTAAGCTACTGCATAAATTCTAAATATCAGAGATTATATAATTACAATGACAAAAATATCCTGAGAAGCAACCTAAATTATTCATGTGTGGGTGAAAATGGACACAACGGGAAAAACTGTTAATCAATTAATAATTCCTTGCTCTGCTAAGTGTAAAGAAGAAACGGAGTACCAGTTATGCATAGTTGATACTTTTCTCTGTGGTAGAATTTCAAAGTAGTGGTGAAGACCCCTTTCCAAAATAGTCTTCCTTAGACTACCTCTGTGAAGATTTGTTCTTCCTTTTCAGTACAAAATAGCATTTGGGATGATTTATGTTGTGCTAACTAAATATTTTTCACAGAGGTATGCGCAATTTTGAATTTGGCTCACAACTACTCCGTTATAGAGTTTAAGAAACATGTTCCAAATAAAATATTCAAGAAATTGTGCAGGTAGGCTTAGAATACAGATCAACTTGAGGCCAATATTCTAGACTCTTAACAAGTTTTACAGTTTTGGGATTTTGGTTTAATTTGTTACCTTTATAGAATATGTAATTATTTTAATAATATATTATAGCTTATGATTAGAAGGAAACAGTTTACTCAAGAAAATAACAAGATAAAAATGTTGATGAAACTATTTTATGAATTTCCAATCTTTTCCAAATAATCTCTCCTATCATTGTTAGAAGCAAATAGGTAACTGTCACTATTTGAGAAGGAAACCATTTTTTTTCTAGTCTGAAGAAATTATATAAACTCACAGGGCAATAAATATTTCTGACTATTGGATAAAACTGGGAAGTTCCCAGACCTCACCAGACTGTGGGGAGAAGATAAGATAGCATTAATAAAGTGTTTCATTTCTCAATTTGGGATTAATTCTGATTATTTGGTAAACATCTACTGAACACCTCTATTTCTTTCCCAGGCTGGCTCTTGCACAGTCTTCATTCTTGTGCTGCTCACAGCACAGCGCAACAAGATACTGCCCTGCTCTAAAACCACCATGGGCTGTGCCCATGTGGAACACCTTCTCTGGAATGTTGTTGTAAGCTGTCCTCTGCATGTCATTATTATTGAACCTGAGGAAATGCACACAACCCCAAAATATCACTGACTTTCTTCCAATCCTGATTATTGTTCTAATGTGAAATTGCTAACTCTTCCCCTTGGACCCTTTTAGGGATAGTTCCTAGCAAACACATTAAATATTTTGGCATTATGTATACACAGGTCTTCCTGTGGAAATGCACACACTTCCAGAGTAACTGGATGACAAAATTTTAATTAAAATGGTTGGAATTTACTCAAAACTCTTTCTCACCTCCAATGCTCAGGCCTTGGTTTATACAGTAACCAGGTAAAAACATAGCTACTCTAGATGAACTAAGATTGGAGAAACCAGCTGTAAAGAACCTCCCAATCTTGTTCACTCCAGTAGCACTCAAGGCACACAAGACACAAGCCGTACACCACCAATCTACGACACCGATTGCTTGCTTTTTACAATGTTGTATATCTCTTATGCAATTAAATGGTTCTCCCCTAAATTAAGGACATGATCCTTATAACGTCTCATGATACAAAGCCTTTTATATAAAAAGGCACAACTATGTCCCTTATTTGATTGAAGTGTATGCTTAGTATGGTTTTGGAATGGCTTCCTGCTTAAAGCACTAATACATAGAACACAACTAAAAATAAAACATTTTAAAAGAAAAAAAATGCCCAGACTTTTGTGAACAAGAACATTTAAAATGTAAACACTGGGTTGAAAATGGCAAAATATTTTTACATTTTCCCAATCAATCATATGGATACACTTATATTAAGGGCATTTTAAAATTAGGTTCTGTTACTTCCAAAGTAGCATGTTATGGCCAATTCTCATTTCACAGTTAAACTAAAAGCCAGAAATGAATAACCTATGGCCCATGGCCAGGCACCCACAGGAGAGATGAATAGTTCTGCCATCTGGCATCCCAATGGGGCCTTCATAAATAGCACCAGACTGTCAGAATTAAACTGAGTTTAAAGAGGGACAGCATGGCAAAAACAGAACACACTGAGGGCATGAGCAAAGGGAAAAAGAAGCAGACAAAATAACTTTTCCCTGAAATTCTCAAGAGAGAAGGACACATATTATTCACACTCTGAGAAAAGGGCACAGACTATTTAAGAAGGAAAACAAGTCCTGATACAAAATTTTTGGATTTGGCTGTGCTACTAATAATCCATTCAAAATTAGAAACATGTCAACTGTCTAGTCTTCCATTTATTTAGTGCTAAGTATATAAATATAAACACACACACCTGTGTGTGTATGTGTGGTAAGGCTATCCTGAGATCTCTTATGGGTATATTGTTCTGTAATTGATAAATAAAAACTTCTTTTCCTGACATTTATTCCACTAACATATCTGCCTGCCCAAATTGTATTTTCTTTCTCTTATTTGTAATGTATCATGTGTCTGTCTGTTTGTACTTACGTCTCATTAAAGGGTGGTACTATTTAATGGAATAGAAACACTGCACTTATAAATTATTCTAATCTAGAAAAGATGGGTATTCAGCATCTCTCCTTGTATAATTACTCAATTGAATGTGATACTGCAAAATCATTAGTTGAATAAAACAATCAGGAGAACAAGCTATTTCATTGTGAGTCTAGGGAGATTTAATTTGGTTCAGCACTAGCGAGCAGTATTGCTTACCAGAAGGGCCTTCTAGGTATGTTATATGTTCTATGAATGATAAGCCCTGAGGTAAAAGGCATAATTTAATGCTTGAGAACCACTGTACATCATAGAGTCATTTATTATACAAGTCTTTGTTCCTGGATATGAAGAGGAAAAAATGTACTTCTGTGGAGAAGGGAACATTCAGATATAGCCTGTATTTTCAATTCCTCAAGTCAGCTTTGCTGTAGTTATTTAGCATTCTACCTGGCCACATTTTCAGAAGAACTGAGGGAGCATTCTCTGCCTAAGGGTTTCAAAAATCACATGAAAATGTCAAGTTTTGGGGCGCCTGGGTGGCTCAGTCGGTTAAGCATCCGACTTCGGCTCAGGTCATGATCTCACAGTTTGTGGGTTCGAGCCCGCGTCGGGCTCTGTGCTGACTGCTAGCTCAGAGCCTGGAGCCTGTTTCAGATTCTGTGTCTCCTTCTCTCTCTGACCCTCCCCTGCTCACGCTGTCTCTCTCTCTCTCTCTCAGAAATAAATAAAAAACATTAAAAAAAAATTTTAAGAAAATGTCAAGTTTTGAAAAAAATCTCAGATTCCTGGACTTTGAGTTGGTTTGTTGTTTCTTGAAAGCCTGTAAATCAGTGAGATCACCATTTCTGAATGTGCTCAAGGGAGAGCTGAATATATGTGTGGTATATTATAGTGCAGACTGCTTTATCAAGTGATAAGCTTTGAAGAACATTAACAGTTGTAAGGTTCTATATCTCTCCAAAGCTTTCATTCCATGGAGTAAGGTTTCCTCAGCAGATTCACAGTCTTACAAATGTTTCTCTTCCTTTTTAGTTTGGATTATCTGATCGTACATCAATAAATACACAGAGAGAAATAGTAAGTCATATTAATTGAGATAATGAGAAATATACTTGAGTTTTTTTTTTTTTTTAATGTTTTTATTTATTTCTAGGAGAGAGAGAGAGACAGTGTGAGCAGGGGAGGGTCAGAGAGTGAGGGAGTCACAGACTGAAACAGGCTCCAGGCTCTGAGCTGGCAGTCAGCACAGAGCCCGACGCGGGCCTGAACCCACGAACCGCGAGATCATGACCTAAGCGAAAGTCGGACGCTCAACCGACTAAGCCACCCAGGCGCCCCGAAATATACTTGAGTTTTTAAAATCTTTTATTAATCCTCTTTGTTTAGTAAAATTTAATGAGAAGCATATGTGTATGTATATATTTAATAACTGTGTATACATATATACGTATAAGTGTATATGTATATATATTATATAATACAGACAGAAGCATATATATAAAACATAAGTATATATAACATAACTATATAATTATATTTAATATTTTATATAATCTAATTATGTAAATACACATCAAAATTAAAAGGAGTTTGAATGCATGTCTATCATAAGAGTTTAGACCTGACCCAGCAAGAGCACTACTAGGAATTTACCCAAGGCATACAGCAGTGCTGATGCATAGGGGCACATGTACCCCAACATTTATAGTATCACTTTCAATAATAGCCAAATTATGGAAAGACCCTAAATGTCCATCAACTGATGAATAAATAAAGAAGGTGTGGTTTATACATACAATGGAATACTACTTGGCAATGAGAAAGAATAAAATCATTTGTAGCAATGTGGATGGAACTGGAAGGTATTATGCTGAGTGAAATAAGTCAGTAAGAGAAGGAAAGATATCATATGTTTTCACTCATGTGGATCTTAAGAAACTTAACAGAATACCATGGGGGAAGGGAAGGGGGAAAATAGGTACAAACATAGAGGGAGGGAGGCACACCACAGGAAACTCTTACATACAGAGAACAAACTGAGGGTGGATGGGAGTGTTGGGGAAGAGGGGAAAATGGATGATGGGCATTGAGGAGGGCACTTGTTGGGATGAGCACTAGGTGTTATATGGAAGCCAATGTGACAACAAATTATATTCACAAAAAAGGAAATTCATTCTGTATCTTCTCCTAAGAGCTTAGGGATTACATATTATTTTCATTATAAATGTTTATTTTCACTTCAACACTATTGGTCATGTTATTTTGGTTGTTTAAAAATATATGTAAAGGTAAACTATATTTTATTATTTTCATTTCATGATAAAATAAATTTTATCATATGTTCTTAGCCTTACGGCATCAACTAGAATTTCCAGCATTATGTTAATTAAAATAGATGAATGGACTTTATTGCCTTGTTTCTGATCTTAGGGAGAAAGCATTCATTCTGTAACCATTATGCACAAAGTTAGATGCAGGTTTTTCATAGATGCTCTTTATCAAGTTGAGGAAATTAACTGCTATCCCTATTATTTTGAGAGGTTTTATCATGGACAGGTATTTAATCTTGTCAAATGTTGCTTTTAAAACAATCATATGATTATGTGATTTTTCTTTTTTAGTCAGTTAATATGATAGATTACATTGGTGTATTATGAATATTAAATGAGCTAGCCACATATCCCTTAATAGAGCTCACTTGGCTATGCTATACTCTTGTATTTATTAACTACTGAATTCAGCTTGCTAATGTTTTGTTATGAACATACACATTTTAATTCATGAGGAATATTGATCTGTAGTGTTTCGTTTTGTTTTTGGTTTTGTTTTTTATTGTCTACGTCTGATTTTGGTAACAAGGTAATTCTAGCATCATAAAATGACCTGGACAGTCATCCTTCTATTTTCTGGCATAGACTGCATAAAATTGGTCATAAAATTATTCTTTAATTGGCTTGTAGAATTCTTTAGTGATACTTTTGAGTCTATAGATTTCTTGTTGAAAGTCTTTTTAAAATTAAACTCTACTTCATTAATAGTGTAAGTATTAGAAGTATAGATTCTTATTAGGTAAGTTGTGGTAGTTTGTGGTTTTCAGGAAATTGATTATTTCATTAAGACTGTCAGTTCTACAGGTGTTTAGTTGCTTGTAGCACAATTCCTTTATTGCCCTTCTGATATCTGTGAAGTCTATAGCAATATCCCATTCTGTTCCAACTATTGGTAGTTCGTGTCTTCCTCCTTTTTTAAAACCAGTTCTTTGTTTCGTTCACTTTCTCTATCATTTTTTTCTGTTGTCAATTCACTGATTTCTGTGTTTATCTTTATGATTTCCTTATTTCTGCTTGTTTTGGGTTTACTATGCTCTTCTTTTCTTAGGCTCTTAAGGTGATATCCTAGATTACTGAGATCTTTCCCTTTTTCTAACATACACATTTCATGCTATATTCTTCTCAATACTGCCTTAGCTGTGTCCCATAAATTAGATATGTTGTATTTTCATTTTCATTCAGTTCAATGTATATAAGTTTTTTTATTTCCCTTGAGACTTCCTCTTTGGCCTATGGATGATAGTAGTTCCTGTAATTTTCTGTTATTCATCTCTGTTTTGTTACCATTATGGTCAAAGAAGTTTTGCTTTATGGCCCAGGGTATAGTCTATCTTGGCATATGTTCAGTGGACACTTGAAAAGAATCTGTATACTGCATTTCTAGAAGTAGCGAGTAAGAGCCTTAAAAATGTTAAACCTCTTAACATAGTAATCCTATTTTTATGTGCCATTTAGTGATGGCACATTGATGACTTGAAATCAGCAATGGTGGGAATTTTTATATAATATAAATTTGTAAAGCCTATAAACCACTTCTCATCTCCACTAACAGAGAATAGGTAAATGTTTACTAACATCCCACTGGGAAAAATCAGTAAATTATGAAACATCTATAGAAATAGCACTGGGAAGCAATGAAGAACTATTTTTTATCAAGCAATATTTAATAAAGGAAAAAATTCTTAATAAAATTATTGAAAAGGTTTTAAAACTATGCATTAACATAGTGATATAATTTTACAGGTTTTATACACTACATTAAATATTAAGTCCCTCATAAAATATTTTGTATTTATTTGATGTTTCTAACTTTTAAACATATTAGAACACATTATATAATAAAAAGTCACTTGCCTTTCAGTATAATTCTGGTTGTATATGTTTAGAAGAGATTGGAGAAATATTAATAAAATAAACTTTTAAATTATGAAATAATAACTAGTAATGAGCAAAATTAATGCCCTAGCTTTTAGCTTATATAAAGTATCAAAAACTGTAAGTGATTACTACCTGGCAAATATATACATCTGGCATAAAATATGGTAAGTATATAACACTCCAAAATTTCCCCAATTTCTGACATAACTAAAATAAACATTAAAGAGATTCTAAAAATTTAAAGCCCTGATCCATACACCAGTGCCTAAAACACCAAATTGAATAAACCATTCTTTACCATCAGATTTGAAAGGACTAACACACCCTTTAAAAGAAGAATAAAATAAAGAAGGGGATACAAAGGAATGGACCTGAATTTTGCTGGTTTAGAGAGATATATGGAAAATTGCCACAGAAGAAGGAACATTCCAGGTTTTTAATATCTTAGGATTTTCTCTTTCAAGAGATCAGAACAAAAATCCAAAATATGATCTCCTTGGTTTGCTCATCCCATTCTCTTTGCTAAAAATATCTCACTGTACGTGAAATTTGAGCTAACTTGGCTTCTTTAAGACCCTGTGTGTCATTTTGACTTACTAAATAGTTTTCTTTCCTCTTTTTTTCTGTTTTAATGTGATCAGGTGACCACTTGCTTTCCCTTTCTCCAGATTTTGAACGAATTTTTAAAATTCCTACTCCTGGTTCATTATATGCTCACCACCAAATCCTCTGTGTCCTGTGCAATACACCTTTTGCCTGTGGCTCAATGTACAACCTCACACTGTCACTGCTGTATGTCCTCATTACGTGGGTCACTGTGTAGTTTGAAGTCGATGTTCTAATGACCTAAACTAGCTATCTTCCCATCACATTCAGCTAGTTCTTTCATCCCATACCCATTTCTCCTTCTCCCAATAGCACTCATCAGTGTCAAGATTTCAACCTGCTCATTTAACTAAAATGAATTTTTTTCAGTGAGCAAAGTGCCAAAAAATGGAGAGAGGCAAGCCAGGAAATAGACTCATAACTATAGGGAACAAGTACCAGAGGGAGGTGGGTTGAGGATGGGTGAAATTGGCAATGGGTTTTGAAGGGCACACTTGTGATGAGCACAGGGTATTGTATAGAAGTGCTGAATCACTATATTGAACACCTGAAACTAATATTACACTGTATGTTAACTAACTGGAATTTAAATAAAAACAAAAAATAAAAGTAAAACAATAAAAGAATTTGTTCATTATAAATGAATATTAATATATATCAGTATAAATGGTTAGAAAATTGTAAGAGAAAAGTCCTTTTCTGATGCACAGCTGATCAGTGGTTCATCTGATATGTAAATATAGATGTAAGTGTTTTTAAATATTTTTCACCCTGTTTTGTATGTTTCTCTGTTTGCATGGTAAAACAGAACCTGCTAATTATTCCCAACTAAGCAATATGTATTTTGTGAAACTCTTATTGAAGTGCAAATACTAAATATTATCTATGTTTATATTGTAGGAAAATATCATTATTCAGGATTTCCTTACATGTAAAATATATAAGAACATATCAAAATAAATGAAAATAAGATAATACAATACAGATAGACAAGGAAGTACTCTAAAAGATAAGTAACGTCATTAATAAACTTAATGCTTAACTTAATAATCTTAATGTCTTAACTAATGCTAAAACATATTCTGTGAAAAAGTTAGATGAAAATGGGGGAAAAAAGTCAAAATTAGGTTCCATAGGAGCCTGAGCAAGGAACTGAGGAAGGACCCAGTGAGTTCCATGGTCCCTGCAGTTTCCCCTCTGACAATTTTATCAGGATTTTAAGAAGTTCAGTTAACTCTGCCTTTACATAATAGAAAACTAAAATAGACACTGTACTGGTATTTGGTAAAAAACATGAAAGATTTTTAAAAAAGAAAAATAAGGTAGACATTAGTTTGACAGTCTTGACAGTCAGTGAACAGTTTTGCATTAAATACTTAACTATATATATAATTGTATGCAATATCCTAAAAACATTGTATTATATAGACCCTGACCTTTTCCCTCAAGGAGCTTACAATCTAGATTTATAGATGACATAGTCTTCTCAAGCGTTTTATAAAACAAAAAAGATTAAATAACAGTTTGAAATAATACTATAAGGAACAACATGTGGCATCTTATGTAATAAAGCCATTTGTGAAGACAGAACAATCATGCAGTAATATTACCTATTATGAAAAAAAATACAAGATTACAAATGTATAAAAGAAAGGAGAGGTCACCATTGCTGGACTGATTAAGGACAACTGTAGGGAGAGGTAGGATGTGTGCTAGGCCTGGAAGCTGGTTATAATTTAGATAGGTGAGGGATATAAAGGAAGAAGTGTATAAATATTGTCATACAAAGTAAAGTACCAGAATAACAGTGTGAAAGAATAGATAGAGACCACTTTGGTTTATTTACAGGAATTATAGAGACTCTTCAAATAGAAGAAAAGGAGAAAGGTAGTTGCTTCCAGAGTTGATAGAATAACTAAATATTCTCCAAGATGTTTATTTCACTGGTCCTCAGTTTCCTCATACATGTAACAAGGGAGTTAAGATGTATTAATCTATAAAATGTTTTGTTGCCTTTTTATTGTATAAAGGTGTGACTAAGTTCTAGGGAAATTCTATATAACATGGAGGAAGTCAAGGATTGGTACTTTGCCAGTCTTTAGAGGGATTGTGAGCGCTAAATCATTTCAGGTTTAAGACAACAGGATGGGAAATCTGTCTTGGAGACATGGTCTTAAAAATCATTTCTATTCACAAGATGAAAATAGATACTCTAATGCATACTTTTCCCCTTTAATCTTGCCTCTGGGGAAAAAATTTCTAATAATGTTTCTAGTTAACAAATCAAATAAAACACAATGACTAACTCTTAATGGCTTTTTAAATGATTGCCCACAACTCTAATGAGTAATTATATCATTTGCTGTAATGGCATTCATGAAATTAATTATGGATTTTGATGGAAAAATATATATGACATTACTGTGAAGAAAAAAGTGAGGTAGGGGTGCTAGGCTATTGATGGCAAATTATACATATTTTGTATAATTACACTTTGATGCAGCTTGCAAGCACTTGCCTTTTACATGTATTGGCTCTACTTCAGCTTTTTAAAAGCATCATTCTCAACATATTTTATTGAATTTGTTGAATGTGGTCATGATAAAAAAATGCAATCTAATTGATCTGTAACACACATAAAACCCATCCTCATTATACTGAAGGGACTTACTTGAAGGACACATAGTTAATCCATCATTGGTAAAAGAAGACCACTCATGTGGTTGGATTCTATATTTTTGAAATTCTATTTTTCATACTTATCATAATAGAAGTGCCATGTGGATGATATATGTATAATGATTCAAATAAAAAAATGTGTACATGGAATTATCTCACTAATATGTCAGTAAGGATTTGTTGCTCATCAATATAATTCTACAGATAATCAAATGTGAAGATGGCTGCTTGATAAACAGTAATGAACATACATAGCCATAATTAATGTTTTCTTTTTTGGTAATTTCACACATTTCTAAGAACACATCTGAGCTTTAGGTCACAACCTCAGAGAATGCATTTCTGAAACAATCATGTGGATCATCAATTGTTGGCAGTTTGGACCTTCTCTAGCTGTGGCCCCAGACCTATAGCATCGTCAGAGTTGACATCATTAAACTTCAAATGCTCTTAAACCTTTTCAAATGGAAATCATCCCCTTAATTACCAAATTTATCTCTTTAGATCCTGCCCATCATAGCACAAACAATGAATGCCTGCAAAATTAGCTGTTTATCATTTGGCTTCTGGAAGGACAATTCATGAATCTACCTTTGAAGAGTAAGCAACTTCCCTTTGTGAAATCTAAGTTGGTTGTCCTCATAACAAGTCCCTCCTTAATGGTACTATGAAGAAAAATTTGAGTTTCAAACAAGTTTCCACTGTTCTCCTATGGGTAAACAGGATAATTAGATTCTTGTTCCTATACTCTCTTCAAAAGATATGAAAAGGAAAAGGAACATCTAGAGAATTTAAGACGTTTCTTCCAAGGTCATTGTCATTTTTCCTCTATTGCCTTCTCTGACACATAACTCTACTTTAAGGCAAATGTCCAAGAATCCCAAACGAAAGGTAAGGAGAAAGGTGGAGTTTTAAAATTTCTTGTTCTTTTTTTTTTCCTTTAAGAAAAATATTTTCTGTAAAAATCTTGGAAATAATATCAGTCAATATTTTATTCAGCCTTTAGTTTTTGTGTAAAAGACCTATAAATCTTTGTTAGATCTTTTCAAATAATCTTGTTTGTTTAGATGCTTATTTTAAACCATAGATCATCAAGAGGAGTTTCTTGAAAAAAATAGTTGTAAAACATAATTGTGACAATTACAGAGGTTAAATAATTAGAAGGAGTACTAAGGGTGTCATGTAGCATAGGCTAGAAATACATATATCCAGATGAGACAAGGGCTTTTTTCACTGAAAATCCCTTGCTAGACATAAAATAAAGTGGATTAAACCAAAAGTTTAATTCAGGAGGAAAAATCAAACGTTTGGTGAAGAATTCCCAATGAAAATGTCATTGGAAACAATTTCTATGGTTGGAACCAGTCATTATGCATTCACTGTAATGTAATGATCAGGCTCACAAATGTTTGGAGATTTTATGTTAACAGTTACTAAATGAACTCCTGAAACTTTAATAGGAAACTGTAAACACATAAAAACAGGTTGTAGTATGCTGACTCTAGCATGTCATTTAATCACAGACCTCTGTTTCTTAGTTATAAGACTCAGACTATTTAAAATGCACACTGGATATTTTGCTAAAGAGATAACAGAAAACTGGGCTAATGAGAGTTTTTACTTCTAGCTTTAAATTTACCTCTTTCTAACTTTATGAGCAAAACTATTCACATTACCTTCAGTGTACCTCTATGGATTTTACATATTGATGTAAACAACATGATTGTTGACTACCTACTGGATGACAGGCACTGTGACAGCAAATAAGAGATATGAGAAAATGAAGAAAATACCCTCTCTTCTCTAGAAGTTTACAGTACAGGAGTATAAGTTCAGTACAGGTAGGAAGGCTATTTAGAACTGATTACAATAATGTGAGACAATTACTTTGTTATAATTAGTTAGTAACTTTCATTTAGTGAGGTCTTCCTACTGCCCTGAATTTTATTCTTTATTTCATTTAATCCTCACAACTACATGATGCATGGATTTAATCTGTGCTTTACAGATAATGAGATACTTGGAATGTGTAAAGCCAAATCTTGCAGTTAGTAAGTGGGATATATTCAAATGCAGTTCTGTTCAAATATAAATTCAGTTTTCTTAACTATGTCTGCTTCCCCTCTATAGAAACTAGTTCAACCTAAGCAAATCAAGATTTTACAAATAAAGTAACACTGGAGCTGGAACTGTAAGGTGGCTGAAGGATAGGAGAGGGCAGTAAAGACACAGATACGAAAACTAGAAAGGCATAAATTCATGAAAAGCGTAATATAATCAGGTAAGATACTAGTTTTGCATGTTTAGCATAGAATTTTTAATGTGAAACCATGAGAGATAAATCTGTAAAGGATCTCAGAGGCCATGCTGAGGGTTATGAGCTTCATTTAAGAGGCCACAGAAGGGCAGTAAAAATGATAATATTATTATTACAATAAATAATTTGGGAAGTGACACCATCTGGTGAATACTTTCAAGGTAGTATTACTGGCCTAGAACTTAGGAACAACCAGATATCTGCCCCAGTTCTCACTTTATTTTTCAGCAAAAGTCTTAAAAGAAATATTATACTCCAGTCAAAGAGACTATTGGTCCAGGGTGCCACCCTACAGGCTAGGCATCTGAGACAGATCTTCAGCTTGTCCCTTTGTTTTTAGTCTTCCTCCTTATTTTTTTAATCCATCCTGCTTATTTTGACAAATCTACTCAAGAAAGTGGTGGTTGGCTCTTAAATCATGTAGAAATTCCTATAGTTACCCTGTGTATCTGGCCCCATATTTAAATCCCATTTTCTCTCAGGAAACCACGTTGCAGCATTCAGACAATAATTTTACCCCCACACTCTGTGTCCACGCTGATTGCAAATCAACTATTACCTTTCTCCTGACATTCATACAGCTAATACCTACTCATTCAGGCTGAGGCTAGTACTATCAATTCCACAAAACTACCTCCTATTACTCAAATGTATGAGCCTTCTGATGCTGAAGTTCTATTGTAACTTACAGATTATCACAATGTAACTCTAAAAACTTCCACAGGTACTTGTTATAAATGCAGACCAACTAGAACTGAACCTCAAATATCCTTCCAGCTCTAAGATTAATTGTATTTGTTGTAACATTCACAGTAGGTGAGACATAGCTTAGTGCTGAAAGATACAATTTAAAAAAATCTTTAAAATCCCAAACCTGAGGCTTTTGCTACATAGCAGATTTTTGGTTCATATGGTTTTGGCTTTACTTAACATTCTAGAATTCACAGAACAATCAAGACTTTCTACAGCTATTTCCTTTGAACAGAAAATAAAACACTCCATAAGGCTAAGGGTCATAGGGATCCACCTTTGTTTGTAGGTAATCAATACTCAGCTTTGATTTATACCCATCCTCTGGAAAATGGTGTTAAAGGGCAACTGGGGAGCCCCAAAAGGTTAGAAGAAGTGAAAGGCTCTGATAATGTACAGATTAATAGAAACACTTTCTGACATAAGCTTAATATCCTCACAGGCATCCCAGGTTGAATGTGGGCATGTAGTATTAATAGTACCTCTACTTATGATGAAAGACATGAAAATCATGGTTTCTTGCCAGTGTTGGCATTGTCTAAGGAGAGCTCAAGGCTGAAATTTCAAAGCTTTTGTTAGGTGCATTAAGGTGAAAAATTTTAATAGAAACACAGTAGAGGAGACAAGACTTGGTGGGATAGAAAGCTTAAAACAACAGAATATATACCTATGAAAACACAAACAAATGCCAGCGTTCTTAAGAGATACAAGTGTAAGGACATCAGGAGCGATGCCAGGAAGGCAGCATGATGTGTGACATGCACAGAACACAGGGTGAAGGGTGATGGAATTACCTCTTACACATCTATAACTTGGTACTGAAGCCTCTGAAGGTCTTGGGCGAACTGTTTATATCTGACTTTCATTTTCTGCCTCTTTCTTGTATAATTCTTAATTCACATTTGCCTGCTCATCTTTAGAAAACTCAATCATCTGTTTTATATAAACTTTGCTCTTGAGTCTCACATATTCCTCACCAGATATTTTTTTCCCTAGCCCAAACCAGAATTCACCCCTGCTCTATCCATTCATCCAAGGTGTCGGAGGCCAGCTCTAGCAGGTTCAGGGGTCCCTGAAGGATGGACAGTGTCAGAGAGAGAGAGAGAGAGAGAGAGAGAGAGAGAGAGAGCGAGTCCCAGAGATTCTTTCTGATCACCAGGGAGGCATCTCTGCTCTGACTGGGGCTCAACTTTATTTTATCATTAAGTGTTTGGGGGACGGCACAGAAGTGGCATTTGCCTTAGACAGGTAGGGGATTTAGATGCCTATCCTAAGGGGAAGGATACCAAACAAAGTTTTCAGCATAAAAAGGGTGAAGTTACTTCTTTGTGGGCAGGGGTCAATAGCTTGTTTGTTTAAGGTGGAAGTATCAAGAAAAATAGGTCTTTCACCTTTGCTCTCATAATCACAAAAGACGAAGTTCCTCAATAGGTTCCTTCACAGGGAGCAATCAGCATATACAAGGCCAGAAAATGCTCCAAGCAGAAACAAATGGCTGGGGGTGGATATTTGCCCTTAACTCTAAATTAGGCTCTTTGTCTCAGGGCCAGACTCAATTGTCTTTGATATGCAAGGTCCATAGGAAGAGGCTTTTTATAATCATCCACAGAGCTTTCATCTAAAATCTCTTTTGTAAAGTCAGGAATATGCTTTTACTTATGAGGTATCTGTGTTTGGAATATTGGTCTGATATGGAATATTGTGAGGCCTGGTCAAAACCAGCAGCCTCATTTCCAACATGAGCCAGTAGTAGCAGAAAGAGATACCAGTTTTCGTTTCTCATGGCAGGAGCTGCGCAAACACTGCCATTTCCTTGCTGTGACTGCCATCCAGAGAGGCCGGTGCGGCTCCTGGCACAAGGTCCGATGAAAAAGATCCATACCTAACATACTAAAAGTTTAAATGCTGTAAACAATATTGTAGTTGCTAATATACAGTTAAGTATCATATTTTACAGTAATCATATCCTATGAAATCACCATGAATACTGAATTATCAAATACTGAAGCCTTACTCCTAGAGGAAATATGGGGTTAAGTTCCTGTGAGGCTTTGATCACAATATTTTCATTGACCAATAAGTATAAACCCTTGTCTTGTGTGTATTTCTATTTAAATACACATTGTTTAATATATATATTTTTGACCTATTGACATTGAGCTCAAGCCAACAACACTGTAACTCATGCTTAAGGGAAGCTTGTAAGAAATATTTTCTCTGTTAGACACATCACAGCCTTCTTGTGCTTGGAAACACCAGACAACACTTCCACACTATGCTTGAGGACTGTTATCTTCATATCTCCCCTACAAGTGTCAGCTGGATCCATTAATGTTTTTCATTTTCAATATGCCTTCCAATCAATTTCTGAATATGAAAGAAAACTTAAAAAATTTTTTTAATGTTTTATTTATTTCTAGGAGAGAGAGAGAGACAGCATGAGCAGGGGAGGGTCAGAGAGAGAGGGAGTCAAAGATTGAAACAGGCTCCATTCTCTGAGCCAGCAGTCAGCACAGAGCCCGACGCGGGGCTCGAACCCATGAACCGCGAGATCATGACCTAAGCGAAAGTCGGACGCTTAACCGACTAAGCCACCCAGTCGCCCCGAAAACTTTAAAATATTTTAGCCAGTTTTAGCCCATTTAGTTAAAATATGATTGGGTTTATCATTAAATATGTACATATGAATTATACTAATGCTGAAAGGAAATGTTCCCTTAAGCTTGGTGGTTTCATTATACTGACATGAGGTTACCTATACTGGAATTCTAGATCAAAAATCTCAAGAGTTGATTTCTGGTTATTCCCTATAATAGTAAGGTTATTTCTGGGGCACCTGGTGGATCAGTTGGTTACGTGTTCAACTCTTGGTTTTGGCTCAAGTGATGATCTCACAGTTTCATGAGTCTGAGCCCCATGTTGGGCTCTGTGGTGGCACTGCAGAGCCTGTTTGGGATTCTCCATCTCCCTCTCTTTCTGTCTGTTCCTGTTCACACTGTCTCTGTCTCTTCCAAAACAAAATAAGTAAACTTAAAAAATAATAAGGTTATTCTCTGCTAAGCTGTCTAGTGCCTTGTCCTCTCCCTGCTCATAGTGTCAATGGCTAGTGTCACGTTACCCTGTGACTGATTTGCGCCATGTACTGCCTTCCTGTCATTACATTCAATATTGCTAGTCCCCTGGGTTCTTCACCATCACATTATGCTCATCTTTAAGGATCCTTCATTACTTTATATAGGACCCTTAGTTCCTGGTATTACATACTCTGACTGAAGAGTGATATAACCTCTGAACACTGAAGTTAGGTTGCCAAGTTAAATCTGTGTGTTTACACCCCAAACAGCCCTCACAAATCTTTCAGTGCCTGTCTTCTGAATTGGACAAATTGATACCAACATTTTGCTTCAATAAAAATTCCTAAGATATAAAATAAACAATTCTATAAACATGTATTCAAATTTTGATTTCTATACTGTATTTCTAAGTAGTAAAAAATCTACTATTTGTGCTGTTTTCTGCATCTGTAGGATTAATAATGGCTGTATAGCATGTGAGTCTGGTGAGGGTTGAAATGTCTAGATTTTAAAAACCTGTTCTCAGGCTTCCTATAATCACCTCTTTCTGGTAATGTCCTACTTACTTGGCTCTCTCATTCTCCTTTCATTTTTATTTTTTTGATGTGATGTGATATAAGATAGTCATTAGTCTCTGACTTCTGATCACTTTTTCCCTTTCACAGCATGCATGCTGACCAAGTCATGTTTCATAATCCCCCCTGATGAGCTAACTATTTCCATGCAACTTTGCTTTCCTTTGCCTCTTCAATGATTTATTGCCTTTCTCACAGTCATTTTCTATAACTACACAGAATCCATTTATAATAGTAGTGCCCTCTTCCTGGCAGCATCCTATCCCTATCAACTCTTCAGATTCAATATATGGAAATGATGCATTCCTACTGAAAAGTCTGCTTACTCTAATTAGCACTTTTTTTTTTTTGCTAAAACCAATACTGCAATCATAAGACCAGCAGTGCATCAGCATCTGTACTTCTTGACTCCAGCACTTTACTTAGCACTTTATCCTTCTTTTCTCACTACCTGCCCAAATGTTATCATTTTGCACTTCTCAATAATCACATAGAAAGTGTATGCACTTGCCTAGTGCATTCATAGACAGTTGGTACTTTGCTGTTGTGGAATGATATTTTCAGATCACTTACCAAAGAACACTTATCAGTGTAACCTCATACTGTCTTGAACTTCAGATTCCATACTAATTCTTCTTTTCTCCGGGTCCTATTAAAAGGCAGATGGGGAGTAGAAAAAAATACTGCTTGAGGACTGATCTTATTTTTCTCAATCAACCTCTCTGGGTAATGACAAAATTAGAACAGTTTCATTATTCTCATCCCAAGATGGGTAGTCCATGGTTCTAGAAGCACTCCTTTCAGATTTTGAAACATCTGAGAATAGATGTGTTATTGAGGTTATCCAGAGGATAACCAAATAAAAACTATACATAAGTAAATATATATTGAGGTCTAATAATACATCTGACACAGTATCAGTGTATGTCTTTTACACTGCTAAATATGATGTATTATTGTCTGTTTGTATATATAATAAAACTTGTACTGGGCACCTGGGTGGCTCAGTCAGTTAAGCATCTGACTTTGTCTCAGGTCATGATCTCATGATTTGTGGGTTCCAGTGCCGCACTGGGCTCTGTGCTGACAGCTAGCTCAGAGCCTGGAGCCTACTCAGATACTTCATCTCCCTCTCTCTCTGACCCCCCGTGCTCATGCTGTCTCTCTCTCAGAAATAAATAAAAAACAAAACAAAACAAAAAACTTGTACTGAAAGTACTTAGATAATGTAACGGTCCTATAGACAAACATACCTGGTCTCTCTGAATATAACCCTTGTGCTTCTTCAGATTTTCCATGCTTCTGTTCCTGTTTTCACTCCTTGATTTGCAAGACTGTGAAGAATTTTACATTGTTGATAATCAGTCTTATGTTATTACCCAAAAAGCCACACAACAGAAAATTTCTGGAATGGTGTATTTATATAGCTACTATAAGTAAATTATGAAACATGCAAATGTCTAATTTAGCAAAGCTGCTAGGATACAATTAAAATAACCTATTATCCTTATTACATATGATAATAACTTACAAGATTAAGTTATACTAATAAGTAATAATATAACATCATTCTTCAATAGACTTGTTTTTTTTAAATCTACTCCATTCTTTTTTTTTTAAATTTTTTAAATGTTTTATTTATTTCTGAGAGAGAGAGACAGAAACAGAGAGAGAGACAGGGTGAGCAGGGGAGGGTCAGAGAGAGGGAGATACAGAATCTGAAACAGGCTCCAGGCTCTGAGCTGTCAGCACAGAGCCTGACGCGGGGCTTGAACTCACAAACTGTGAGATCATGACCAGACCTGAAGTCGGATGCTTAACCAACTGAGCCACCCAGGGACCCCATTCTATAGACTTGTTTGGGACCATGACCTGAGCTGAAATCAAGAGTGGGGTGGTCAACTGACTGAGCTACCCAGGTGCCTCTTGTTCTCTATATTTTTATAGAGTTCAAATATCCCAATGTGTTAGGCTTATCCTCTAGACAGAGTGACAGCTAACTAAGATAAAGAAGTATTAATGTGAACCCCCTGATGCTACAGCCATGTCACAGTTGGAGAGGAAAGCATCCCACACCCCTCCATGTCACAACTCTGCAACAACTGGCCAAGTAAGCATCCTGCCCTCTTCCCCCACAACCCATTGTGTCACAGCCATACCACAGTCAGGAAAGAATCAGGCAAAATGAGGTAATAGAAGAGTATTTTTCAAATTTTGTTTTTTCAAAAAAAAAAAAAAAAAAAAGACAAAACCTCAGGAGAACACTTTAATGAAATGGAGAAAGGTAAACTACCCTATAAAGAGTTCAAACTAATCATTATTAAGGTTCTAACTGAACTCAGGAGAAGAATGGATGAACACAGTGAGAACATCACAAAAAAGAAAACATAAAACAGTAACAAACAGAAGTCAGAGAGTTGAAGAATATAATAAGTGAACTGAAAAATACAGTAGAAGGGTTCAACAGCAGACTGAATGAACCAGAATGGATCAGCAAGAAGGAAGACAAAGCAATGGAACTCACCCAGACAGAACACAAAAAAGAAAAAAATTTAAAAGGTGAAGCTACCTTAGAGGATCTATAGGACAACATTAATTAGAATAACGTCTGCATTACAGAGCATACACAAATTTAATAGGGATAGAAAGAGAGAAAATATTTATTTGAAGAAATAATGGCTGAAAAAGAAAAGAGACATCCAGGACCAGGAGTCCCAGGGAATTCCAAAGAAGAACTCAGAGACCTGCACCAAGACACATTATGATTACAAGGTAAAAAAATTAAAGATAAAGAGAGAATCTTACAGCAAGAGAAAAACAACTTATTACATACAAACAAAACTCCTTAGGAATCTGAGTGTCACCAGATTTTTAATCAGAAAGTTTATAGGTTAGAGGGATTGGCATGACCTAATCAAAGTACTGAAAGGAAAAACAAACAAGCAAATAAAAAACTTCTGACCAAGATATTCTACCCTGCAAGGTTATTTTTTAGAACAGAAGAGAGATAAAGAATTTTCCATATAAGCTAAAGCTAAAGGAGTTTATCAGCAGTAAACTGGCCCAACAAGAAACATTTAAGGAACTTGTTTACATTGAAAAGAAATGGCACTAATTAATGATAAGAAAAAACATGAAAGTAAAAATCTCATAGGAAAAGTTAAATATATAGTAAGGGTAGTAGACAAGTCACTTACAAATACAGTATAATGGTTAAAAGACAAAGTAGCAAAACCAACTAAAATTACAGTTAATTAAAGTGTCTGGTTAGCTTAGTTGGTTGAGCATGAGACTCTGAAAGCTACAATAATAAGTAAAGGGATACATTTAAAAATGTTAAATCAAAAACAAGACATGGTAAGGAGGAATAAAAATGTAGAGTTTTGGAATGTATTGAAATTTAAGCCACAATCAACTTAAAACAGAGCTGGTATTTGTCATTTGCAAATATCTTCTCCCGTTCAATAGGTTGCCTTTTATTTTCTATAAAGAACTTATCAAACTCAACAGCCCCAAAACAAATAATCCAGTGAAGAAATGGGCAGAAGACATGAATAGACATTTTTCCAAAGAAGACATACAAATGGCTAACAGACACATGAAAAGATGCTCAGCATCACTCATCATCAGGGAAATACAAATTGAAACAACAGTGAGATACTATGCCTGTCAGAATGGCTACAATTAATAACACAGCAAACAACAGATGTTGGTAAGGATGCAGAGAAAGGGGAACCCTCTTATACTGTTGGTGGGAATGCAAACTGGAGCAGCTACTCAGAAAAACAGTACAGAAGTTCTTCAAAATGTTAAAAAAACAGAACTACACTATGACCTAGCAATTGCACTACTAGGTATGTACCCAAAGGACACAAAAATACTGATTTGAAGGGTATATACATCCCACTGTTTACAGCAGCATTATCAACACCAGCCAAAAGTTATGGAAAGAGCCCAAATGTACATATACTAATGAATGGATGAAGATTACATACACACACACACACACACACACACACACACACACACACACACACACACAGAGTGGAATATTACTCAGCCATCAAAAACAACTAAATCTTTTCATTTGCAATGATGTGGATGGAGCTGGAGTGTACTATGCTAGTGAAATAAGTCAGTCACATAGACAAATACCATATGATTTCATTCATATGAATTCATCTGAATTCATATGTGGAATTTAAGAAATAAAATAGATGAACATAGGGGAAGGAAGAAAGAAGAAAGAGAGAGGAAGGTAAATCATGAGACTATTAGCTACAGAGAACAAACTGAGGGTTGCTAGAGGGGAGGTGGGGGAGGTATGGACTAAGCTGGTGATGAGTATTAAGGAGGGCACATGTTCTGATGAGCACTGGGTGTTATATGTAAGTGATGGATCACTAAATTCTTCTCCTAAAACTAATAGTGCACTATCTGTTAGCTAAATGAAATTTTAATAAAAACTTTAAAAAATAAAATAAAATATAAAATAAAATACTGTTACATTTGTAGGATGTTTTATGTAAAACTTATTGTAACATAAAGCAAAAACTTATATTAAACACACAAAAGAAAATAAACACAACAGTAAACAAATTTATCAAAAAATAGGGGAAGAGATAAAGAGAAGGAATGAACAGAGCAGAACTACAAAAACAGCCAGAAAACAATTTAGACAATGGTGATAAGTGCATACCTATCAATAAAGTACTTTAAATCTAAATGGACTAAATTTTCCAATCAAATGACAGAGAGTGGCTGAATGGATTTTAAAAAAGATCTATACTTTGCCTATAAGAGACTCACATTAAAAGTAAGTACATAAACATAAAAAAAAGGAGGGTAGCTGGGTAGCTCTGTGGGTGAGCATTCAGCTCCTGATTTCAGCTACGTGAGCTGATCTTACAGTTTATGAGATCAAACTTCATGTCCAACTCTATGTTGACAGTGCAGAAGCTGCTTGGGATTCTCTCTCTCCCTTTCTCCATGCCCCTCCCCTGCTTGTGCTCTCTCTCTCTCTACAAATAAATAAATAGGGGCACCTGATTGGTGCAGCTGGTAGAGCACTTGACTCTTGATCTCATCTCAGGTCATGATCTCACAGCTGGTGGTATGCAGTACAAAGCCTACTTGGGATTCATTCTCTCTCTCCCTTTCTCTCTGGCCCTCCTGTGCTAATGCATCCTCTCTCTCAAAATAAACTAATAAACATTGAAAACAAACAAATAAATAAACATTAAATAAAAGGAAGTACACGCAGATTGAAAGAGATGAGCAGATATGTTTCCAAAGAAGACACACAGGCCCAGAGGCATATGAAAAGATGCTCAACATCACTAATTATCAAGGAAATGTAAATAAAAACTACAATGTGACATCAATTCACACCTGTCTGTAAAAGAGAAAAGAAATAAAAGTGTTGACAAAGATGAGGAGAAACTGGAACACTCATACAATGTCGGTGGGAATATACACTGGCACAACCACTGTGGAAAACAGTATGCAGGTTCGGCAAAAAAATTTTAAAAAATAGAACTACTAAATGATCAGTAATTACACTTCTGGGTGTCTATCTAAAGAAAATGAAAATTCTAAATATATTTATATACACACATACATCTCTCTCTCTCTCTCTCTCTCTCACACACACACACACACACACACACACACACATTCCAATGTTCACTGCAGCATTATTTACAACAGTCAAAATATGGAAGCAACCTAAATGTCCATCAATAGATGGATGGATAAAGAGATGTGACACACATACACATGCACGTGCACACACACACACACAAATTAATGGATAAAGAAACTGTGACACACACACATATATACACCCAATGGAATATTACCCAACCATAAAAAAGAATGAGATCTTGCCATTTGTGACAATATAGATGGATCTTGAAGGCATTATGCTAAGTGGAATAAGTCAGAAAGATAAAGACAAATACCACATAATGTGACTCATAAGTGGAATCTAAAAATCAAAAGAAGCACAAATAAAAGAAAACCCAGAGAAAATACAGATAACACACTGGTGTTTGCCAGAGGGGAAAGGTGTTGGAGGGCAGAAAAATTGGTTAGAGGATCGAGAGGTACAAACTTCCAGTTATGAAATAAATAGGTCATGGAAATTTAATGTACACTATGGAAAATACAGTCAATAATACTGTTTCAACTTTGTCTGGTATCATATGGTAATAACTCATTATGGTCAGTTGGCACTGTATGCAAATGTTCAATCACTATGTTGTACACATGAAACTAATATAAATGGTATACCATTAAGAAAACAGATTTAAAAAAGGAAACAGAGACATAATAGATTGTAGCTGCTAAAGATTCCTCATCTATATTTTATCTGGATCTTCTAAATATCCAATATTTTGAGTCAGGTTTTGTCATACCTACTGAACATCAAAATAGAGTATATAATAAGCATTTCTATTAAATTTTATTTACACACCAAATATTTATTGGCTGTCTGTATATGCCAGATATAGTGGGGCATGCTAAAATACCTATAGACACATTTTAACTCATTACTCTTAAGCTTCCTCTGCCAAGGTAACTATTTGGTCAATCTCTCATGTAACAATGACTAGTTAACAGTGATGTCTTAAGAAAAATGAAAATCATCAGAGCTATGACAGATTCTTCTCTTTCTCTAAGTTCATTCAACATCTCTCTTGACTTTTTTGCTATTGAAATTTTTGTCTCTCTTTCCAAGGACACCGTGAGATTCTTTAGAATAGAAGTATCTTCTTTATGTTTAGTACTATAAATGGCAACAATAGATGCCCAATATAACTATTGAACTAAAAGGAAAATTCTCCATTCTCAACATATGGAACTAATCCATACACTGATCATCTATTGTAGAAACCATCACAACTGCCTCTGTGAACTTCTACTTCATTCTTTTCACTACAGGTTTTCCAACCTTACCTTTAAAAACTCAGATCTGATTGGAATGGTTCAAATACAGTTAGACTCCAGTTAGCTAGTCTCTACCCCCATTATTTTAACTGATAAAACTCATTTATTTTTTTTGGAAACAATTCTCCAAATGAAGCAAATAATAATGCATTTTCCAGCCTCCCATATAGTTAGGAGTGACCATGTGATTAGCTAGTCATTGAGATGTAAGAAGAGTCATTCTTGGAAAGTTCTTTAAAAATTTTTCTACTTTTGACCACAATTAGATATGATGGATCATTCATGAGACAACTTAGAGAATGGAAAGCACTACTAATGTAAAAGGAGTCTTAGTCAATGAGGATAAAGTTGGCATCTTTTTTTTTTAAGCTTATTTCTTTATTTTGAGGGGTGTGGAGCAGAGAGAGAGAGGGAGAAAGAGAATACCAGAGGCTCCAGCTGTCAGTACAGAGTCCAATGTGGGCTTGATCTCATGAACCATGACAGCATGACCTGAGCCAAAATCAAGAGTTGGAAGATTAACTGACTGAAGCACCCTCAGTTGCCATCTTATTTTTGGCCTGCATAAGAGAAACATAAACATAAGTTTTACTTAAATAATAATTAGAATTTTCTCTCAAAACAGCTACTTGTATCTATACCTGAGCAGGCAAAATAGGTCAAAATTAAATAATAGTCTGTAATAGTAATTGGGTTTTAAAAAAAATTATTGTTTTATTTATTTCTAGGAGAGAGAGAGAGACAGCATGAGCAGGGGAGGGTCAGAGAGAGAGGGAGTCACAGACTGAAACAGGCTCCAGGCTCTGAGCTGGCAGTTAGCACAGTGCCCGACATGGGGCTCAAACCCACGAACCATGAGATCATGACCTGAGCCAAAGTCGGACGCTTAACCAACTGAGCCACCCAGGGGCCCCTGTAATAGTAATTGTTAATAATAGTATGTAACAATAGTAATTGTCAATAATAACCTGTTAATGATAATATGTATGTTAATAATAACATGTAATATGTTGAAAAGGACACAAAAAAGGGAAAGACAATGCATGCTCATGGGTTGGAAGAACAAATATTATTAAAATGCCTACATTACCCAAAGCAATCTACAAATTTAATGAAATCAAAATACCAACAGAAACAAATATCAACAGCATTTTTAACAGAACTGGAACAAAAATCTTGAAATTTATATTGAACTACAAAAAAATCCCTGAATAGCTAAAGCAATTCTGTAAAAGAAAAGAAAAGCTAGAGGTATCACAATTCTAGACTTTAAGTTATATTACAAAGCTGTAGTGACTAAACCACTATGGTACTGGCACAAAAACAGATACATAGATTGATGGAACAGAATATAAAACCTAGACATAAACCCACAATTATATGGTTAGTTAATCTTCGACAAAGCAGAAAAGAATATCCAATGGAAAAAACACAATCTTGTCAACAAATGGTGTTGGAAAAACTGGACAGCTACATGCAAAAGTACAAAACTGGACCACTTTCTTTCTTTCTTTTTTTAAGTTTACTTACATACTTACTTTTACTTACTTATTTATTCATTCATTCATTCATTTATTTATTTAGTGAACATGAATAGGGGATGGGCAGAGAGAGAGAATCCCAAGCATGCTCTGCATTGTCAGTGTAGAGTCTGATGCAGGGCTCAAACCCACAAACTGTGACATCGTGACCTGAGCCAAAATCAAGAGTCCTATGTTTAACTGACTGAGCCACCCAGGTGCCCCTGGACCACTTTCTTATACCATGGACAAAAATAAACCCAAAATGAATTAAAGACTTCAATGTGACATGAAACCATAAAAAAGTCCTAGAAGAGAGCACAGGCAGTAATATCTCTAAAATCAGTCATAGCAATCAGACATAGTCCTACATATATTTCCTGAAGCAAGGAAAACAAAAGCAAAAATAAGCTATTAGGTCTACATCATACAAATAAAAAGCTTCTATCCTGATGAACATGGATGAACAATTTCTCAATAAGATACTAGCAAACAGAATCCAACAATGCTTTAAAAAATCATTCACCACATCAAGTGGGATTTATTCCTGAGTTTGAAGGGTGGTTCAATATTCACCAGTCAAGCAACATGATACACATTAATAAAAGAAAGTATAAGAACCATATGATCATTTCAATAGAGGCACAAAAAGCATTTGACAATGTACAACATATATTCATAATAAAAACCCTCAACAAGGTAGAGGTGGAGAGAGTGCACCTCCATGTCATAAAGGCCATCTATGAAAAATCCACAGCTAATATCATCATCAATAGGGGAAAACTGAGAGCTTTTCCTATATGATTAGAAACAAGACAAGGGTATCTCTTCTCACTACTGTTATTTAACATACTACTGAAGTTCTAGCCACAGAAATCAGATAACAAAAAGAAAAATTAGTAAGGAAGAAGTAAAATTTTCACTATTTGCAGATAACATGATATTTTATGTAGAAAACCTGAAAGATTCAACCAAAAAAACCCCTCCTAGAACTGATACACAAATTCTGAAAAGTTGCAGGATACAGAAATCAATGCACAGAAATCTGTTGTATTTCTAAACACCAATAATGAAACAGCAGAAAGAGAAATTGAGGAATCAATCCCATTTACAGCTTCTCCAAAAAATAGTAAGATACTTAGGAATAAACTTAACTAAAGAAGTGAAAAACTTGTACTCCGTAAACCTTAAAACCGTGATGAAAGAAATTGAAAAGGACACAAAGAAATGGAGAGACATACCACAAAAAACTGAAAAAAATCAAATGTTCTTAAAACTTTGGGGACTATATAACAAAATAAAAACTGAATGAATCCATAAAATTGCATACTGCTAAGCAATAAAGGAACAGATCAATGATACTTACAAGATGGATGGATGCCACATGAATTAAGCCAAGTGAAAGACACCAGACTCGAAAAACATTTATATGACATTATAAAGTGGTAAAATTCTAGGAGCACACCATGGATTAGTGGTTCCCAAGGGTTAGGAGTGAGGTAATTTATCAATGCAAAGAGGAATTGAAAAAACTTGGGGCTTGATATAAGAGTTTTATATGTTGACTGTGGATGTCTACATGACTTTATCAGAACTATTGGAACTGATCATTTTAAGTATGAATATTGTACATAAATTATGCCTTAATAAATTAGTGTGACTCAATAAAAGAAGTTATATATGTTCTTAGATGAACACATATATTTGAGAATGAAACTTCTGGAAGCACTCTGTTTCTGCCACAGTAAATCTTACTTGGCAGTTTTCATGAATTGTGAAAAGAGAAGTTAAAAAAATGAGTTAAACATCTATCACAGTAAATTAGAAACATAAAAAAGTAGAGAAGTAAATTATACATGAAAGAGAATAAATTAATAAAAATATAAATCTAACACAGTGAAAAGGAACAAAAAAGCCAGAAGCTGATTCTTGTAAAGGCATTAATAAATGTGTTTTGATTGACCAAGAGAAAAAAGAAAAAGCACAATTATATAAGGAATGAAAGGAATGATGCATATTATGGAGATACTAAAATAAAACAAAATTATTTTGAATAACTTTATGTCAATGTTATTTGAAATTTAAAATATGACATAGACAAATTGATAGAAAGTAAACTTTTTCAAAAACTGTCAAAAGAATTTGAAATCCTAAGCTTAGATGGCACCATTAGCATGTTGTGTATAGCATTTACATAAAAATGAATTTGATATCATTAATTCTCCATTAATTCTCCAGTGATTACAAAGAAGTATATACTTCAGAACTTGCTTCATGCAGCCAGTGTGTCCTAGAAAACACTGTAAAAAAATGGCAGCAGAAAAAAGGAAAGTAGTCTAATCTACATAATCATAAACAGCTGTAAATTTCTAAGCAGAATAGTAATTCCGAATCAAGTAATAAATAGAATACACTTCATAAATGAGTTTATTCTATAACTTTGATTCACTACTAGAAAATCATCAAAATAATCTACCATATGAAAAGACAAAAGGATGCATATAACATATGATAAATTCAAATTATATAAGAAAAAATGTTGATAAAATTCAATATACTTTGAGGCTAAAAATCAAAAGATTTTCATTTCCACAAAGTAAGGCACTTGGAAGTCACCACTCTGTCTTTAAGAACAAGTAGGGGCACCTGGGTGGCTCAGTTGGTTGACTACCAGACTTTGGCTCAGGTCATGACTTCACAGTTGGTGAGTTCAAGCCCCATATCAGGCTCTGTGCTGAGAGTTCAAAGCCTGGAACCTGCTTCCGATTCTGTCTCCTTCCCACTCTGCCCCTCCCCTGCTCATACACACACCCACACACTCTCTCTTTCAAAAATAAATAAACATAAAAAAAAAAAGCTCAACAGACTGAAAACTAAACTACTTTTCTTGGATCTGTAAGACAGGGGAGGACACCGAACAAACCAATGCCCCTAAGACTGGAGAGAACACAAGCTGATGGAGTAACAGATTCCTGTATCAGAGACTCATAAGCAGAAATTATAGGAGGACCCAGTGCCAGGATAGGGAAACCTAAGCTGGAATTGATAAACTGATGCTGGAGACTTGGGATAGATCAATCTGAGACTTAAAATCCCATGGGGAGGGGCATCTAGGTGGCTCAGTTAACTAAGCATCTGACTTCATCTCAGGACATGATCTCACAGCTCATGAGTTTGAGCCCCACATTGTGCTCTCTGTTGCCAGCATGGAGCCTGCACTGGAACCAAGACAGAGGAGCCTGCTTTGAGTCCTCTGTCCCCCTCTCTCCCTGCCTCTCCCCTGCTAATGCTCTCTCTCTCTCTCTTTCTGTCACATACATACTCTTTCACACAAATAAATATACATAAATTTTTTTTTCAAAAAAATAACCATACACAGGGACCCAGACATTGGAGTGGTCCCCCAAATACCATGAGGTTTAATCTTCTGGAGCTCTATCAGATTTCTACAGTAAACATCAGAGGAAAAGTCCTTCATACTTTTGTAAGGAGGAGGAGAAAAGGAATCATTTTGAAATATCACAGAGGACTGTCCTTATCAAGGCCTGCCCTCAGGAGAAACTAATTAACCAAAACCTAACCATCTGAGGTAGTATCAGAGCCTAAGTGACTTGGTGAAAGGGAAATACTGAAGGTTAGCTAACTCTAACCATTCCGGCCATCTAAAAATTGAGAAACTCTCTGTATTTACCCAAAGGAGTTGAAAATTTTTATCTACACAAAAACTTATGCATAGATGTTTATAGCAACTTTATTCATAATTACCCCATTTTTTAAGCAACTAAGATGTCTTTCAGCAGATGAATGGATAAATTGTGATATCCTAACAATGGATTCTAAGTATTAAAAATAAATGAGGTATGAAGCTATGAGGAGACATGAATGAACTTAAATGCATACTACCAAGTGAAAATAGTCAATCTGAAAAGGCTAACTAAATACTAGATAATTACAACCATATGACCCTCTAGAAAAAGCTAAACTATAGATACAGTGAAAAGACCAGTGATTGGCAGGGATTAGGGGTGGGAAGGAATGAATAGGCAGAAAACAAGTGTTTTAGAGCAATAAAAATACTCTCCATAATATTATAATTATGGGTAAATATCTATCCATAGATGAATGGATAAAGAAGATGTGGTATATATACACAAGGAATATTAACCATCCATAAAAAAAGAATGAGATCTTGCCATTCGCAATGACATGGACGGACTGAAAAGGCAAAATGCTAAGTAAAATAAAGCAGAGAAAGACCAATACCATATTACATCACTCATGCATGGAATTTAAGGAAGACAAATGAACAAAGAAAAAAAGAGAGAAACTAAAAAACAGACTCTTAAATACAAAGGACAAACTGGTGATTATCAAGGGGCAGGTGGGTTGGGGATAGGTGAAACAGATAAAGAATTAAGAATACACTTATCCTGATGAGCACTGAGTAAACTACAAAAGTGCTGAATCATTATATTGTATACCTGAAGTGACTATAACACTGTATTTTAATTATAGTTCAATTAAAAAAAGACTGAAGAGCTATTTCAAATTGACAGACACTGAATAAACATAATGGTGAAATGTAACTTTCAATCCTAGATTGGGTCCCTTTACTGTAAAAGAGAGTATTGGGACAATTGGTAAAATTTGTATATAGCCTGTGGACCACATGCCAGTAATATATCAGTGTTAGTTTCCTCAACTGGATGATTGTTTTATGATTATGTAAGAGAATGTTCTTGATGATAGGAAAAATTAAAGTACTTGGATATGATGGAATATCATGCAAACAAAAAAAGCAAAAAAGATCTTTATACCAGTCTCCCACCTTCTCTGGGAATCTGAAAATATTTTAAATACAAATAATGACTGAGGAAATGTTAATAATATTAAATAAGATGCACCTGCTATGGTGAAAATAATTTAAAAGTGTAATCATACTAATTTTTGGTGTCAGCAATAAGAAGTATCATATGCTACTGGTGGGTGTGTACAACACTGCTTAATTCACATTAGAAAACAAATTGAAATTATAGAGCAAATTTGAAGGTATGCCATCTCTATAATCCAGCTCTCTGGTAAAGAGAATTTTCATGGTTCTGACAACCTTTTCTCCTTGGTTTAATTCCCATTATTATGTTAAATTACACAACAAAAGGGATTTTACAAATGGCATTTAAGGTTACTAATTAGTTGCTCTTAAGACAGGGAGATTGTCTGAGTGAGATGTATGAAATCACATGATCCCTTTTAAATCAGAGACTTTCTTCTAGCTAGTGGTAAAATAGGAAGTCAGAGAGGTTAGGAGCATGACAGGAATTTGAATTTGTCACAGGGGATATACTTTGTATGAGTGTCCTCCAGGACCTAAGAGAGGTCCTGGCTGACAGCCAGCAAGGAACGAGGGAGACCTCAGTCCTACAACAACCAGCAACTCACTTTGCAAAAAACATGAACAAACTTGACACAGATTGTTCTTCAGAGCCTCTAGGAAAGAGTATAGCCCAGCAAACACCTTAATAATGGTTTTATGAGGCTCTGAGCCAAGAAATTATCTGAGTGTGTACAGGCTTCACACCTACAGAACTGTGAGATACTGAATTTATGTGATTTAAGTTGTCAACTTTGCAATAATTTGTTATACAGCAGTAAAATTAAACAATTTAAAAATTTAAGCAATAAAAAACAAATACACTAGCCATTCCACCTCTAAGTATACACTGAAAGAAAATGTGTGTGTGTGTGTGTGTGTGTGTGTGTGTGAGAGAGAGAGAGAGAGAGAGAGAGAGAGAAAGAATGACATAACCACATTCTTCTAATAGCTCAGAAACATAAACTCATATATATCAATAATTTAATTATGACATAGTCATTCAATGGAATACTCTGTAATGCAAGTAAATAAACTACAGCTACAGAAATGAGGATAATCTTACAATGTTGAATAAAAAGGATATAAAAGAATATGTACAATATGAATCTATTTGCATAAAGTTCAAAAACATGCAAAGTCAAGCTATATTTTTAGGGATGCTTACATAGGTATTTATTAGTATAAGTTAAAACAGGAAATGATAAACACAAATCTCTGCATTGTGATTTTTTTATGTACCATAAGTAATTCTTTATGTTTGTAGAGACTAAACAAATAAAAGGAAAATTATAATTAAGACAAAAAATATTTCACAGAAATGAAAAAGAATTCTAGCATTGAATAGTACAACTAGACCTAAAATTTTTTTAGTACTTAAGGATAGTTAGGATATCAGGCATGTCTTGGACTTCTAAATATCTTCTCTTGTCCCCAGCTATCAAATATCGGCAGCTGAAATTCTTACTTTTGGTGTTATTCCTTCTAAATGAGGAATAAAGATCAAATATTAAAGTAACTCTTCTATGTCAAATGTAACTTATCAGAACTACTTTTTTGAGCATGAACAGTTAAACCTCAAATACTACTTATTGGATGTTGGACATTGAGATGAAACAGAATGTATTGAAAAAAAAAAATGGGTCTCACAGAAGTCTGAAAGGAAATTAACTTAAAAGGGACATTAAGCACATTGAGAAAGTGCTTCACTTACATCATAACCCCAATGCTGGATCCTCTCCCTTTATTCAATACACACACAGAGTTTGGGCCAAAATAGCTCTTATTCTATTAAAAGTAATACTGAATGAAAGAAATATTCAAAAAAGGTAGTGATTATGTAGTTATGCGTAAATATGGGACTCAACAATGAGCTTACACTTGGAAAGGAAATCTCTAACTAGAAAACAGAGAATACAGATTTTTAAACTTCTTTCATAAGAAAATACCATTTGTAATATAGAAATACTAAGAAGAAAGATGACAGAAAAGGGAAATGGAAATGTAAAGAATCTCCATCCCTAAAACCTGTAAGCAGAAAATTTATCTTCAGTGGTTCATATCAGGATTTTATATCTTTATCAAATCTAGAATTCTTCATTCACAACCCATCCAGGTTTATGTTGATAAAGGCAAACAGATGGTTAGGAAATTATATGACTAACAACAGGCTAAAAAGAGCCATCAGAATGAATGAACAATTACCTATCATCAAATGTACAATACACATTCTATTTTGAAAAAAGCGTACTATAAGAATTTGCTTTAAAAAGAAGGCTGACTTATGAAGTTCCAGGAGCACCTTTTAGACAAGGAACTGAAAATCCCTCAGAGGCCACTATAAAAAGGGGGTGAATGTATATAAGATGAAGATCCTATGGGCAAGCTGCAGTCTCATTACCCCTCTACTAATCAGATAATCAGAACACTTCCTTCTTTCACATTAATATATGGGGTATATAGAGAAAGAGTCTAGCAAAACGGTTAGAAGCTCAAGATGTGATTTAAATATGCAGTAAAGAATGAGTTAAATCCTCTTCTCTAGTAACGTCTGCTCTAAAAGTACATATGTACCCCATGGCTAAAAGCTGTGACACTCAAGCTAAAGTAAGCTGTTTATGGGTAAATCCTTCCTAGGTGAAGTACAGGGGCTTCTCAACCTCACAGGTGATGTTGTCCTTCTATTCATAGGTGATGGATGTTAAGTTATATTCCTTGAAATACTGAACCTCTTATGTTATCCAGTCAACTCATTATCTACCCAACTGGAAAATCTAATAGCAAAACCAAACTGAGATCCAGAGGGTGTCTTGGGAATAGGCGGTTGGCTCATGGGTGTTAATGAAGTGTGTGGTGGAACGAAGTCAGGAGGAAGAAGGACCTGGTTTTCAGCTTTCCCAAGCCACACTGAGTGCCAGAGTCTTCTCTCCTACCACAAAGCTTGTTAAAACAGGGTAAGGAAGGAAGACCAGTAAGACAACTGTAAGATCTATTAGTGTCTCAAGGCTCTGGGCTAGGCTGATATGACCTCAGCTTTGAAGAGTCTTTTGCAAACCTGGGATAAACCCATCCTCTTAATTTTCTTTCTTTTTGTAAAGTTTATTTATTTATTTTGAGAGAGAGAGTTCAAGAGTGTGGGGGAGGGAGAAGGGCAGAAAGAGAAGGATAGAGAGAATCTCAAGCAGGCTCCATGCTATCAGTGCAGAGCCTGATGCAGGGCTCAAACTCAGGAACCACAAGATCATGACCTGAAATCAAGTAGAATGCTTAACCAACTGAGCCACCCAGGTACCCCTTAATTTAATTTTTCTTAAATTATTATCTGTCTTCTGTCATTTTCTTTCTTTTGCTGCTAAAGACTTTTGAAAATGAAAGATTAGATAGTAGCCTGTTAACCTTTGCTTGTGGCCCTTACCTGCTAAAATTAAGTACAGTCCCTATATGACCATGGGAAAAAGGAAAGGGGAAAAAAAATATATATATATATATACACACACACACATGTCGGAGGCTTGCTCCGACAGGTCCAGGGGTCCCTGAAGGATGGACGGTGTCGGTGAGAGAGAGAGTGAGAGAGACCCGAGATTCTTTCTGATCACCAGGCAGGCATCTCTGTCCTGTCAATTTTGGTGTCTTTATTTAAAGGTTCAGTAACAACATGAGGTCAGAGAAAGGAATCTTTACAATGGGAAGCCTTTTGCAATAACAAGTTTTTGATATTCTGTAGAATTATCCTAGTCATAGTGAATTTACAACCAAGGAATTAACAGGATGCTCTTAGTGAAAAACAGGATAATATTTTTTTTAATGTTTTTTATTTATTTCTAGGGGAGAGAGAGAGAGAGAGACAGCGTGAGCAGGGGAGGGTCAGAGAGAGAGAGAGGGAGTCACAGACTGAAATAGGCCCCAGGCTCTGAGCTGCAGTCAGCACAGAGCCGGAAGCGAGGCTTGAACCCACGAACCGCGAGATCATGACCTAAGCGAAAGTCGGACGCTTAACCGAGTAAGCCACCCAGGAGCCCCAAAACAGGATAATATTTAAGTTGTATATAGAGAAGATAGGAGTCATTACGTCTGGCTCACAAGAGGATGAATGTTTTTGAACTGGGTTGTTTGTGGAGACCTATTTGATGCTGAATGTGTGTACACTGTGGAGGCCCTAAATGTGTTAACCTTTTGCTTTTGCGTTAGGTGTTAACTACTCTTATCTATCCTCATACCAGCTGCCAGTAAGGGAGGGTGTTTGCAGAAAGTATGCCTTGGGGAAGGGACTGCCATACATCACCAGTCAGAAGAAGGTGTAAGTGTTAAGTTCTGCCCCCGTTTGTTCCTAACTCTAAATTAGGCTCTTTGTCTTTGGGGCCAGGCTCAATTGTCTTTGATATGCAAGGTCCATAGGAAGAAGCTTTTGACAATCACCCACAGAGCTTTTATCTAAAATCTCTTTTTGCAAAGGCAGGAATACGCTTTTCCTTATGAGGTATCTGTGTTCAGAATATCGGTCTGATATGGAATATTGTGAGGTCTGGTCAATACCAGCAGGCTTATATCCAACATGAGCCAGTAGTAGCAGAAAGATACCAGTTTTCGTTTCTCATGGCAGGAGCTGCAAACACAGCCATTTCTTTGCTGTGACTGCCATCCAGAGAGGCCAGTGCGGCTCCCAGCATACATAGACAGAGGAGGAAAATAAAACAAAGAACATAAGTTAATATGTAACCATATGTTACAGAGTGAATAGGCCTTCCTGCTTACAATTTGTTCTGGGGCTCACAGCCAAATACAAAATATATGACATCCCAGAGTTAGCTCTAAGTGCAGACTGTCTTCTCACCCATGTCTTGAGAGCCCCAACACAGAGGATCATCAAAGTCAGTGACAATAAAGTAATAATAAAACTATTCCATGATCAGATTGCACTTAGTTGAGACTGCTGAATAAACCAGTAATGGGTCTTTCCAATTAACAATCGTCCACACATTTAATTTCTTCACTCCTGTAACAACTTCTTTTTTATAAGGTCATTTCAATTGGAAAATACAGAATCCTGCAAATCTCTCTGTTCCCTAATCCCTCAAGTGGTTGTATAAGATCACAGCAAGAAGTGCCTTAATTGGTTATACTGACTTAAGAATGGGATGATGCTGCTAATGAACTGTGAGATAAGGATTCTGGCCAAGTCTGCTAAACAGGATGGTACGCTTATCATTTTTTTCCCTTCTCTGAAGCCCAAGAGGGAGTGGAGATTAGCATGTAAGTATGTAAGTAGGATTGCCAGATATACCAAATATAAATATAGAATACCCAGTTATATTTGAATTTCATATCAACAATGTTTTATAATTATGTCTCGAATATTGCACAGAACAATCTTAAAACCAAAGATTTAGATTTTGTTTACCCAAAATTAAAGATAAACTGAGTGTCCTATATTTTATCAATGCTGCAGGATGTCAGTGATCTCAAACTATAGGTTTGCATTTAGGTCTATCAGCAAATATTTCCTATAGACCTATTCATCTACATATGGGGCCAACTTTATTAGTAAGAAACAAAGCAACATATTTTTCAATATATTTGATGGAAATGGGAAGAAGGAGTGACATAAGAAATGTCAGATTGATTGAAACCATTTTATGATATAAAGCTTCAAATTTTATCATTAGTGGTCCATTTCTTTCTTGTCTTTTATTGGAATTCCTTTTTAAATAGGAACTGTTAGTTTGTAGTAGTCACTGAGTTCTGATGCAACTGGATTTAAAAATGGAATTCTCTTTTGTGCCAGTTTCATGTGAGTTCCACAGATACCAAAAATAAGCAAGTATTTTTATAGACCTAAGGTGATAGTTGTCTATGTAAGCTTTGGAAATAGTTATCTTAAAATCCTGTTAGTAAAAATTAGCCTAGTTCCCAGCTCAAGAGCATAAAATTATTAAGATTAAAGTAGCTGGGAGAGAGGATTTTTTTGAGAGGATAGACCTTGGTATTCAGTGAGATACCCTCCTTTCATAAAAAAAAAGATGGAGGCTTGTTTTCTCTCATATCAACCTTAGTAAGAAGAGTTTCAAGGAGATCTTTTAGAGAACATAATGTTTTTCCTGAGTGGAATGCTATCTACTTTAAGCATTAAACAAATAAATGAAAGGAAAAGAAAAAAAAAACTGATCTATAAGTACAAGTCTGGCTGAAGTGGTTTGTGGAGACAGGTTGTAACATTATTTGGGGAAATTATCTGTGCTCTCGCTAAAAGTAGGCCATAGTATTATGTTCCTAGGAGACTAGATATGAGAGCAGTGCCAGTTAGAAGTAGTTTTAAAATCTCAAGAGGGTTTCCTACAAGAAGTGAAGCTAGCTAGTTAGAGGCTGAGGGAAGCTAACATGCGGCCAACCAAAAATATAGGCTTTGGCCATTTCTAGGTAGTTCCAGTTGTAGACATTCAGGAGCAGATCTCCAGGACATTGATGGAAGTACTAGGAGAGACATATTCAGCTTTAAGCAATGGCCAAAGCCAGGGGAAACAAAGCTAGTTCAAAGAATGCCAGTCTCACATGATATTGCCTGCACTTATCTCTGTGTCCTTCCTCTCTGAAACTACAGAAACTCAGTGAGTGGAGGAGGATGGAAGGAGGACTTCATAGACAGGGAAACAGAAAAAGATGCAATCATAGGCCATCCTCAAATGTCAACTACCAACCTAATATAGGCCCAAGCTGAGGGAGAAGTCAGAGAAACTTAAACGTCAATGAAGTTCTGAGTTTCTGCTATTCTCCAAAAAGAAATATTATAAATACTACATGAGTCTCTTCTTGGGTTAAAAGTAACCAGGGGACTGTTTATTATCTAATGATTACAGAAAGTTCTGCAAGTTGCCCAGGAGAGACCTTGCAGAGTGGTGAGGAGTAAATGACTGACATAGTACAATTGTAAGGTAAACAGAGACTTTTGTCTGATCTCTACAGCAGGGGTCAACTCACTTTTTTATAAAGGGCCAGATAGTAAATATTTCAGGCTTTGGAGATAAACAAGAACATCATGTAGATTATTATAATAATAGTTAAAACACGAAATGTTTATTAAATGAATTCGAATGTACTATCAACTAGGAATTTTATTTTATATTTTGGTAATACAGGTCTACAAATGAGAATGGAATTCTTTTCTTAAAAAACTTATTTATATATTGGGTGCCTGGGTGGCTCAGTCAGTTAAATGTCTGACTTTGGCTCAAGCCATGATCTCATGGCTTATAAGTTCAGCCCTGCATCAGGCTCTGTGCTGACAGCTCAGACCCTAGAGCCCACTTTGGATTCTGTGTCTCCTTCTCTCTCTGCCCCTCCCCCACTTGTGCTCTGTCTCTCTCTGTCTCTTAAAAATAAATAAATGTAAAAATATAATATTTATTTATTCGTTTGAGAGAGAGAGAATATGAGTGTACATGCACATGAGCAGGGGAGGAGCAGAAAGAGAGAGAGAGGAAGAGAGAATCCCGAGCAGGCTACACACTGTCAGCACAGAGCCTGACTAGGGCTTGGTCTAAAAAATTGTGAAATCATGACTTGAGCTGAAATCAAGAGTCAGATGCTTGACTGATTTAGCCATCTACATGCCCTGAGAATGGAATTTTATTTTAATAGATGATATTTTACAGGATTGGGCTTAAAAGTCAGTATTCCCTATTATCAAATTGATTACAGATGTTCATTTGCAAAATCGGTTCTTACTCATAAACTATACAAAAACAGGCAGTGGCTAGATTTGACCCTTGGGCCATTGCTACTACTCCCAGCATAGAGTCCCAATGCTTTCATTGATTTCATTAATTGTACTTGCATAATTACCTAAAAATTCCTAAGTGAAACCAGCAAGAGTGAAGAGGGTCAGAGGCAAGAAAGGCAGTTCTCAAGCCCTCGGAAGGAGAGAAGTGGGAACCAGACATGACACTTCCAGTTTCTAGTATTCACCCTTGTGTAAATACTCTCTATAGTAGCCTTGCTCCATTAGCACCTACAGAAACTATCAATTGACACCAAAACCTACCAAAGAAGATGAATTTCTAAAAGGGAGAAGAGAGATCACAAAGGCACTGCTCTCATACAAGAAAGCAACTAAGATGTTTGCTCCATAGATTTCTTCTTATTGGTCCTCTCCCTTAAAGGAATTAGTCAAGTTAAATTGGGGCCATTTGTAAGGACACTGACATAAGTAAATGACAAACTTTGCAGTGTACTTGATTAATCATCTGAAATTATGTTAATTTTTCTCTGGATGTAGATGAGATTTCCTCAGCAGAAAACACACTACTCCAAATAATACTGCATTTAAATCTGTGACACTTTAGCATTTTCAATATTTTTCTCTAGAGTAAGGCACCCAAAATTAAAAACCCCAAAATGTAGTGATATAGTTTGATTCAGTGCTACATCCAGTGAGGCAGTAGTTATTGCTTTGCAGAGATGAAAGAATTTTGTTATTGTTTTCTGAGGTATAAAATGAGCAAAATATATATAGCATAAATTTAATATGAGCTCAAGGAAATACCAACAAGTTACTATAAATCATTATGTGAGACAGAGAGCAAGGAACAGCCATGAAATCTCCTCAAGATTCCTTCGTTTTGTTTCAGAAGCTATTTGGTTTGCTTTGATACATTCCTAATGTAGTGTGGAAATGGGTTTACTAGATATATAATGCATCATCTGGTTACCTGTAAAAGAGGAGAAAACTCCCAGGGAATCACTTCAATGTCATTTTGGAAGACCCATATGATGCTCAGTACCAGTTACTTGAAGAGGTTAAGGAGACAAGCCCTGCTTATTTGCAGTTCTCTGTGTTCAGGATTTCTCAGACTTTGTGGACCCTTTCAAACAGGAGATGCCAATTATTCCATTAGATGTTAACAGGGATGCAAATTGCTACAGGTGCTGATCTCAGAGTGGGAGACAGTAACTTCCCTGTCGCCTGCCTAGACTGGCTGAAGACAGCTAAAGGTCATTTGTAAACCTCATGTCAACGTCTAGAGATCTGAGGATGGTTGTAACCTGAGAAGTTAGAAGCACCTTAATCACACATGGCCTGTTGGTTAAAAAGGAAAACAAAAAGAGAGACTAATACACACACACACACACACACACACACACACACACACACAGAGAGAGAGAGAGAGAGAGAGAGAGAGACATGATTAGCTTTTTAAACAGGAGGATAATGATGCTTTGTGGGGCAAGAAACAGCTCTTACATATCTGTAGTAAAGAAGAACTTAAGTAAAATTTAATCAGAAATGTACCAGCAATCCCTTAAAAATCGAAACCTAGGAAATTTTATTAACTATGACTGCAAAATCATTTGTGGATATTTCATTGTACTTCATATTTTCTAGTTTGCAAATGCTTTCTGAATATACACTGTTTTCAGATATTATATTAAAAACCAGTTCAGTCATAGGCAGCCAGATCCTATAAAGGACCTTAAAAATAAATTGGGCCAGAATTTCCCTGGCTTCTGGGGAATAAACATCAGTGGTACCTTCTACTCACATGCCAAACAAAAATCATCAACATATTACTCCCTCGTTTGATAGATGGGGAAAATAAACTCAAGAAATTGGATGACGGTAAAGATACCAGATCATAGTTGTTTTTTATAAGTTTAATATACTTAGAATAGCCTAACTCATATCCTGGTTCCCACATTCATCCAGTGGAAGATCCTGAGAAATCTGTTTAACTTCCATCAGCATTTATTTGTTTTACATATTAAAACAAAACAAAACATATAGCTGCATTTAGTTTTAATAGATGTTTATACTTGCTTTTCCTGGCGATCTTAAGTATTTTATAAACAAAAATATTATCTCCAATGTTTCTGAATGTTTGAAATTTATCTTCTTATTGTGATAGTTAACATAGAAGTCTGTGATTAAGATATCTGTACTTTGAGGGGGCGCCTGGGTGGCTTAGTCGGTTAAGCGTCCGACTTTCGCTTAGGTCATGATCTCGCGGTTCGTGGGTTCGAGCCCCGCGTCGGGCTCTCTGCTGACTGCCAGCTCAGAGCCTGGAGCCTGTTTCAGTCTGTGACTCCCTCTCTCTCTGGCCCTCCCCTGCTCATGCTGTCTCTCTCTCTCTCTCCTAGAAATAAATAAAACATTAAAAAAAAATTTAAAAAAAAAAGATATCTGTACTTTGAGGACTTTCTGCTGCTTCTCCTTAGGCCGTACCTTTCATTTCTTCCAAGATTAAAAAATTCTGAAAATATCTCTGAAATTGAAGTTCAAAGGGTAGTAGCAGATCAATCGTATACCAATTCTGGGGCTTAGACACCAGATTTATTCTTCTTTTTTATTTCCCTATCTATATAATACTGATAATAAGACAACATATATTAAACATGTTTTTTCCTAAAAATTAAAATATAAAGTACCATACAATTTAAAAGTATGCATGTTTTTTAAAATTTTTTAATGTTTATTTATTTTTGAGGGGAGAAAAGGGGAGACAGAACATGAGTGAGAGAGGGAGACACAGAATCCGAAGCAGGCTGCAGGCTCTGAGCTGTTGGCACAGAGCCGGACAAGGGGCTCAAACTCACAGACCACAAGATCATGACCTGAGCTGAATGAAGTCGGATGCTTAACCAATTGAGCCACACAGGAGCCCCATAAAAGTATACATGTTCTTTAGAGAAGATTTATGTGTAGAACAAAGATTTATTTACAATTTTTTTTCATACCATAACATCACTGTCATATAGTAAGGCAAAGACTGTACTTTGTACGGTTTTTTGGGGACAGAGTTTCTTCCCACTCAATTTTATTGCTTCTGGAAATGTTTCACAATTCCTAGATACATAGTTCCCTGGTTTTTGAGAATAAAGTGTTGATACAATCCTTGCTGTAAGGCAAGCCTAAGTAGCTGGGGGCATACATGAGGTTTCACACAGTATAGGGTTAATATTAAAAAGCAGCTGAGACATTATTATAATGGAAGCATAGGTCATTCCCACTTCAGCTCCACTCACAGTAAGACTAACAACTATCCATAGAAAATACACCAGTGAGAAAACCCTAGGAGATGGGGTGAGGCCAAAAAACCCTCTAGACCACAGAGACTGAGAAGGACTTCACTGAAATGCTAAGAGGATTGGCTACACTTGGATTCCCCTGTGCCAGCAGAGCCCCACACTGAGAGGTGCTCTTTGGGCCTTCAGTTTCTCCACTGTGAAATAAAGAGGGCAAAGTTGATATCCAGATTCTCTAGAATCGTAGGGTACTTCCTATGAGGCTCACTTGGACCTTGTCTCATAAGGATCACTATGAAAATCTGCTGGGCCTGACAATTGAGGATTTGATAGAGATGGAGAAGGAGAGTGGGTCTTACAGAAGCCAGAACTCATATTTTGGCAGATTGCATTCCTCCTCATATCTGTGCCCAAATGGAGATCTCAGTAGCCTTGCTGGCCATAGAGCTTAGTGGGCAGTTCTGCCTGGTGCAGGTCACCAGCAAGTAAGCTGTGCAGACCATGACATGAATTCTATGGCCCTGCCAGGGCAGGGAACCAAATTTCAACCCCTGTAGCCAATAATACTACCTGACCAGAAGCCAAACCAGAGAATCCATGTAGCTGTATGGCCTGTCTTTCAGCTATGCTTGTAGTGGCACCCAAGCAGAGGACACAGACAGTAGCTCTGTCCATCTACAAAGCCAATATGGTGATTTTATAACTAGGGAAGTTTGGCATGTTAGTTCTGCTTTATTTGTATCACCAACCAGCAAGCCATACTGGCTGTATGTTCTAGAGCCTAACTTGGCAGGGAAGAAAATTCAAAGCCCTGCTCAACTGTTGAGTATAGTCTTCAGATCTGTACAACCAGGATGTTTAATCAGAATCTAGGCATCCACAAAGGCACCTGGGTGGCTCAGTTGGTTGAGTGCTGGACTTCAGATCAGGTCATGATCTCACAATTTGTGGGTTCAAGCCACAGGTTGGGTTCTGTGCTGACAGCTCAGAGCCTGGAGCTACTTTGGATTCTGTTTCTCCCTCTCTCTCTTCCCTGCCCCTCTTAAAAATAAACATTAAAAATTAAAAAAAAAAAAAGAATCTAGGCATCCACAGATGCCATTGTATATTCATTATTGGAGAGAAAGCCAAGCCAGCAGTCCTATCTAACTGTGAAATATAGCCTCTGGACCCACATAACCAGGGAGCCTTAACAGTGACACTGGCCAGCCTTAGAACCTAGTCAACAGTACCACCCAGCTGGGAAGCCCAGCCTACATCCCACACTAGAACCCAACCATGGCCTTGCCCAATTGCTGAATATAGCATACAGCCTTACCCAGGCAGGGAGTTCCAGCCAGTGACCTAGTCAAATCATGGAGTAAAGCCTACAGCTGCACCCAATGAGGAATCCTGGACAGTGACTCTACTTAACCAAAGAGCATAGTCCCACCCCTATGCCCCACAACTGCCTGGAAGCCCCTACCAACCTCAAAGCCTAGCCAGGAAACTTGCCCAATAGCAGAGCACAGCCAGTGGTCTATCTGATCATGAATCCTAGACTGTGTACACATCCAACTTTGAGACACTCTCAAAGTGTATTAAAAAATACAAGAACTACAACTAGTAGGAACATGTAGACAGTAACTTCTTTAAATTTCTGGAGGCTGAGTTTGGATCACCTTCAGAGTGAAAAACTTAAGACTTGAGTCTGAGAACATTCAATATGTTTTTGAGTGTTTTATCTCCAGAAACATCAAAAGATTCTCACAGAAAAGAGCCAAGAAAAAAAAAGCTCCTCAGTTCTTTAGCAGAGGAAGGAGAATAAGCCATTTTGAAATACTTCCAGTGGGTTCTGCATAATACAGGGTCACTCTACAGGGAAGAAAAACCAAAAAACCACCAACTTTATCAGAATCTAACTCACTTATGTGGAGTGAAGATCAAACAACTCTAGCTCCCATTAACCTTTGTTTCAGGTAAGGAGGGACAAATTAAAAAAAAAATACTGTATGGTCATAATCCACAGTGCAATCAGAGACACAGGCCCACTAAAATACTGAGATTTAATAATAAGCTTAAAGAGCACTTTCCTTCTCTTATACCATGCCAACAAATCAACAGGGCTCTAGGATAACAGTGGATTAGACCTGAAGGAGGTATAAAGCTGAGACTCCATGTAAAAAGTGGAACTTAGGAAAACATGATGATAGGGAAGAAAAACAAAAACAAAAACAAAAAACAATAGCAAGGATTTAGAGGAATTTGAAGGACCTGGCATGCACAGCTAGGACAAATATTTAACACAGTCTAATTTCTAGTCACATTAACATAAATCCTATTTATTTCACTTTATAACTAAAAACTTATTTCTTTTACTTCCAATGACCAGATACATCATGTTTGGCTTTCATAAAAAAATGATAAGGCATGCTATAAGAAATGAGAAGAGGTTAAGGTAACTCAGTGATACCACCAAGCATAATAACATTTGCATTATAGAGATCCCAAAAGAGAGAGAAAAGAGGGCAGAATTTTTTCTTCAAGTATTAATGGCTAAAAACTTCCCAAATCTGGAGAAGGAAATAGAAATCCAATCCGGGAGGCACAGAGAGCCTCCCCAAATATCAATCCAAAGTGGTCCACACCAAGACACACAGTAATTAAAATGGGAAATAGTGACAAAAAGCATCAAGAGAAAAGAAAACAGTTATATACAAGGGGAACCCCATAAGGATATCAGCTAATTTTTCAGGAGAAACTTTTCAGGCCAGAAGAGAGTGGCATGATACATGCAAAGTGCTAAAAGAAACAACACAAAAAACACCTGCAACCAAGAATACTCTATCCAACAAGGCTATACTTCCAAATAGGAGGAGAGATAAAGAGTTTCCCAGACACACAAAAGTTAAGGATATTCATTCTACTAAAGCTCCCTTAGAAGAAATGTTAGAGGGAATTCTTTGAGTGGAAAGGAAAGAGCATAAACATAGGAGTAAGAAAAGTAGGAAGCACAAAAGCAGTCAAATCATGTATGTTAATAAAAATCAGTCAAGGAATTCACAAAATAAAAGGATGTATAACATGATATCATACACCTAAAACATGGGGAGGACAAAACTTTAGTGCCTTTAGAGTGGATTTAAACTTAAGTGACAGTCAACTTACTATAGACAGTTGTATGCATAAAATGTTATATATAAACCTAATGGTAATCAGAGATTTAAAAAAAAAAACAGTAAGAGATATACAAAAAATAAAGACAATGTAATCCAAGTATATCACTAAGGAAAGCCATCACACCACAAGAAATGAGAGCAAGAGAAGAAAGGAAAAGACAAGAAGTGTAAAACAAGTAACAAAATGGCAACAAGTACATACCTATCAACAGCTACTTTAAATGTAAATGGACTAAGTGCTACAATCAAAAGACATAGGGTGAGAGAATGGAGAAAAAGTAAGGATCCATCTCTATGTTGTCTACAACAGATTCATTTCAGACTTAAATACACATGCAGATTGAAAATAAAGGGATGAAGAAACATTTACCATGCAAATGGAAGTGAAAGAAATATGCAGTTGCAATACTTATATCGAAGAAAATAGACATTGAAACAAGACCATAACAAAAGACAAAGAAGGACACTAAGTAATCATAGAAGAGACCATACAAAAAGAAGATACAACAATTGTAAATATTTGTTCACCCAACATGGTGCATAATACATACATAAAGTGTCTATTAGCAAACATAAAGTGGTTATCAGCAAACAAAGTAAGTAACTGATAATAATACATTAAGTCAGGGACTATAACACACCACTTACATCAATCGATAGATCATCCAAACAGAATATCAACAAGGAACCAGTGGCTTTAAATGGCATATTGGACCAGATGGATCTACAATATATATTCAGAAAATTCTATCCTAAAATAGCAGAATACACATTTCCTTTCAAATATACAAGGAACATATTACAACATAGATCACAAGGCAGGCCACAAAAAATTAAAAAAAATTCTCAACAAATTCAGAAAGACTGAAGTCATATTATTCACCTTTTCTGAACACAGTGCTATAAAACTAGAAATCAACCACAGGAAAATATTTGGAAAAAGAACATAAATACATGGAAGTTAAATAGCATGCTACCAACAATAAATGGGTCAACCTAGACATTAAAGAGAAAAAAAAAATACATGAAGAGAAATGAAAATGAAAACAAATATTCAAAATTTTTGGGATGCAGCAAAAGCTGTCTTAAGAGGGAAGATTATGGGAATACAGGCCTACCTCAAGAAGCAAGAAAAAATCTCAACCTAAGCTTACTCCCAAAGGAGATAGATAAAGAGAGCAAACAAAACTGCAAAGTGGGAGAAAGAGGAAATAATAAAGATTATAATAGAAATAAATGAAATAGAAACTTGAAAAAGCAATAGAAAGGTCAATGAAACCAGGGACTGGTTCTTTGAAAGGATTAAAATGGATAGCCATACTCATGAAAAGAGAGAGAGAGGACTCAAATAAAATCAGAATTGACAGAGGAAAAATAACAATAAACACTACAGAAATACAAAGAATTATAAGAAAATATTATTAAAAATATACAACTAATTAGACAACCTGGAAGAAATGATAAATTCCTGGAAACATACAGCTGAATCAGGAAGAAATAGAAAATCTGAACACACATATTACAAGCAAAGAAATTTAATCACTAGTCAAAAAAGTTCCAACAAAGAAGTCCAGGACCAGATGGTTTCATATATGAAACCTACCAAATATTTAAAGAAGAGTTAATACCTACTCTTCTCAAATTATTAAGAAAGGAGAAAAGGAAAGCTTCCAAATTCATTCTGTAAGACCAACATTACCTCAATACCAAAAGCAGATAAAGATATATATACACACACACACACACACTGAAACTACAGGACAGTATCTCTGAGGAACATAAATGCAAACATCTTCAACAAAATATTAGCAAACTGAATCCAACAATATATTTAAAAATCACTCACACAATCAAGTGGACTTTATTGCTGGGATGCAAAAATGGTTCAATATTCACAAATCTATCAACATGGTATAATACATCAACAAGATAAAGGGTAAAAATTATAAGACAATTTCAATACACACCAAAAAAAAATTTGACAAAATAAAATATTCATTCATAATAAAACCCCTCAACAAAGTAGGTCTGGAGAGCACATACTGCAACACAATAAAAACTTTAAATGAAAATTCCATCATACTTAATGGTGAAAGCTGAGATTTTCTCATAAGAAATAAGACAAAGACGTCTACTCTTACCACTTTTATTCAGTATAGTACTGGATATCCTAGCAACAGTAATTAGGCAACAAAAAGAAGTAAAACATTCACTATTTGGGAATGACATGGCACTCAATACAGAAAACCCTAAAGACTCCACCAAAAAAACTATTACAACTAAAAAATGAATTCAGTAAAATAATAAGACACAAAATCAATATACGGAAGTCTGCCACATTTCTATACACTAATAATGAAGTAGCAGAAAGAGAAATTGAGAAAATAATCCTACTTACAATTGTACCAAAAATAATAAAATACAGGGGCGCCTGGGTGGTTCAGTCAGTTAACCATCGACGTTGGCTCAGATCATGATCTCACAGTTTGTGGGTTTGAGCCCCACGTCGGGCTCTGTGCTGACAGCTAGCTCAGAGCCTGGAGCCTGCTTCAGATTCTGTGTCTCCCTCTCTCTCTGACCCTCCCCTGCTCACACTGTCTTCTTTCTCTCTCAGAAATAAATAAAACATTAAAAAAGTTACATGGAGAATTAAAAAAAATAATAAAATAACTAGGGATAAACTTACACAAGGAGGTGAACAAACTGTAATAAACCACTGATGATAGAAATTGAAGCTAACAGAAAGAAATGGAAAGATAGTCCTTATTCATGATTGGAAAAATACTGTTAGAATGTCCATACTACCCAAAGCAAACAGATTTAATGTAATTCCTATCAAAGTATCAACAATATATTTCAGAGAACTAGAACAAATAATCCTAAACTTTCACAGAACCACAAATAACCCCGAATAATCAAAGAAATCTTGAAAAAGAAGAATGAAATTACAGGTATCACAATCTTAGTTTCAGAATACACTACAAAGTTGTAGTAGTCAAAACAGTATTGTACTGAAACAAAAATAGAAACATAGATCAACAGAACAAAACAGAGACTCCAGAAATAAACCTTTATTTATACTGTCATTTAATCTATGACAAAGAGGCAAGAATAAAGAAACAAAGACTGCTTCTTCAACAAATTGTGTTTGGAAAACTGGATATCAACATGCAAAAGAATGAAATTAGTTTACTGGCTTACGCCAGAGATAAAAATTAATTCAAAATACATTATTGACCCACACATGAGATCTGCAACCATAAAAATCCTAGAAGAGAGCACAGGCAATAATTTATCTGACATAGGCCATAGCAACATTTTTCTAGATATGACTCTTAAAGCAAGGGAAACAAAAGCAAAAATAAACCACTTGGACTGTATAAAAAACAAAACAAAACAAAACAAAACAAAAAAATAAAAACTTCTGCACAGCAAATGAAATAAGCAACAGAACTAAAAGATAACCTACTAAGAGAAAATATTTGCAAATTACATCTCTGATAAAGGGTTACTACACAAAATACATAAAACACTTACACAACTCACCACCAAAAAAACCCAAATAATCCAATTAAAAATGGGCAAAAGAGATGAACAGACATTTCTCCAAGGAAGACATACAGATGGCCAACAGACACATGAAAAGATGTTTAACATCATTCTTCATCAGGGAAATTCAAATCAAAACTACAATGAGATATCACCTCACACCTGTCAGAATGGCTAAAATCCACAACACAAGAAACAAGTGTTGGTGATGAAGTGGAGAAAAAGGAACCTTCATACACATTTGGTGGGAATGCAAACTGGAACCACCACTGTGAAGTTTTCTCAAAAAATTAAAAACAGAACTACCATATGATCTAGCAATTCCAACTGGGTATTTACCCCCAAAATACAAAAACAAAAAATTCAAATAATACAAACAATTCAAGAAGATATATGCACCTCTACGTTTATTGCAGCATTATTTACAATAGCCAAAGTATGGAAGTAGCCCAAGTATCCATCAACTGATAAATGGATAAAGAAAAGGTGATTCTCTCTCTCTGTCTCTGTCTCTGTCTCTCTCTCTCTGTCTCTGTCTCTCTCTCTCTCTCTCTCTCACACACACACACACACATACACACACACACGAATGCTGGTCTGCCATAAAAAAGAATGAAATCTTGCCCTTTGCCACTGCGTAGATGGATCAAGAGAGTATAATGCTAAGTGAAATAAGTGAGTCATAGAAAGTTAAGTACCATATGATTTGACTCATGGAATTTAAGAAACAAAACATAGATGAAGAAAAAAAAGAGAAAAACCAAAAAACAGACTTAATTAAAGAGAACAAACTGATGGTTACCATAGAGGAGGTGGATGGGGGAATGAGTGAAATAAGTGATGGGGATTAAAAAGCAAACTTATCATGATGGGCCCTGACTAATGTAAAATATTGTTGGATCACTATATTATATTAACATACCCTTTATGTTAAGAATACTGGAATTAGGAGCCTGGTGGCTCAGTCAGTTAAGAATATTGAAATTAAAAAAAAAACAATGTTTTAATAAAGGAATAATGCATGGAAAATAAAATACAATAATCAAATACCAGAAAGAAGAGACAATGGAGAAATATTTGAAGTAATAATGCCAAAAATTTTTCCAGTTAGTGAGGAATACAAAACTAGAGATTATGAAAGTACAGAGAACATTAAGCAAATGATACACACACACATATATATACATAGACTTAATATTCACATAGAAAATGCAGAATTCCAAAGACAAAGAGCAAATCTTGAAAGGAGCTCAAAAGAGAGAACATCTGATATATGGATGAGGAAGGATTAGAATTAGAGCTTCCATCTCAGCATAAGCCATGCAAGCAAGAAGAATGGGGTAAAGTAGTCGAAGTATTGGGGAAAAAAATAGCTCAACAACCTAGAATTTTATATTTAGTGAAATTATCCTTCAAAAGTGAAGGAGAAACTAGCTTCTTCAGTCAAATAAAAACTGAATTATTTCACTGCCAGCAGACTTATCCTGGAAGAAATTTTAAAAGAAGTGCTTTAGACAGAAGAAAAATAGTATAGGTATAACCAAACCAAACCAATCCAAACAAATGAACAAAAACTCAGCTATACATAAAGAAAGGACAAACACAAAGAAAACAATGTAAAATGAAATCTTTTGCTTTTCTTATTTTGAATTGATCAAATAAGTAATAATTCAATGCAACAGAAATTACAATGTATTGGGTGACTGTAACATATGGATAGGTGAAATAATTGAGACCAATCTCTAAGCGATGGGTGAGAAAAATTAGACCACTCTGGTATAAGATATCTACCCTATCATTGAAATATGATAGTTACTTGTGGAGTTAGGTCATTTGTAAATGCATGTTACAAAGTTCACACCAATCACTAAAAAAAATTAAAAGACATAATCAATATAACAATAAATGAGGGTAAATGGAATAAAAAACAATTCTAAATTAAAACCAGAGTAGGCAGAAACAAAAAAGGAGAAAGAAACACATAATAAGCTCAGTCAATGGAAGAAAACAGTTACAAACATGGTAGATAGAGCTAAAGTATGTGAATAATCACTTTTAATTTAAATTGTCTAAATGTACCAATTAAAAGAGATTCTGAGTGAATTAAAACAATCAACAACTATATTTGTTGATAAAAAGCTATAAATATAGACATAGTTTAAAGAGATGGTGAAAAATACATTTTAATATTAATCAAAATAATAATACTTTCTAAAATGAAAGTGGCTATATTAAATACAAAGCAGAACTCAGAACAAGGAAAATATTTAGGAGTAAGATGGACAAAACATAATGATAAAAGGGTAAAGTATTTTAGAAGACAGCAATCATTAACATATTTGTATCTAAAAACAAAGTGTCAAAATATATTAGACAAGATCTGATTGAGTTGCAAAAAGAAATACACAAATCTATTATTAGAATTAGAATCTTCAGTATTCTTCTTTCAATAACTCATAGATCAAAGAGAGCAAAAAATTAGTGAGGGTTTATCAAATAATACTATTGATCAATTTGACCTAATTGATATTTATAGAATACAGTGTCTAACAATAGAACATATATTTTCAAGTTTACATAGAATACTCACCAAAACAGACCACATTCTAGCCTGTGAAACAAACTAATAGATTTAAAAGAATAGAAATCATACAAAATATGTCCTCAGACCACAATGGCATTAAACTAGATATAACAATAGGCAGATAGCTGAAGAACTTAAAAAAACTTTTGGAAATTAAACAACACACACTTGAATAAAAAAAATTGGCCAAAAAGTCTCAATTGAAATTTAAAACAAAGTTTAAATGAAACAAATATGAAAATACAACCAATCAAAACTTGTGGAATGTAGCAAATTCAATGCTTGAGGGAAATTAAGAGCATTAAATGCAAAATTAGATTCATATTACAATTTTCTACAATAATTTCAAGAAAATAGAATAGAGTGAATACTTCCTAATTTAGTCTATGAGATCTGCATTACTCTAACACTCAAACCAGTAAAAGACATTACAAGAAATGAAAAATATAGATTACATCTCTCGTGGCCACAAATGCAAAATTTTTTAAGTTTGTTCATTTATTTTGAGAGAGAGCAGGGGAGGGGCCAAGAGAGTGGGAGAGAGAAAGAACCCCAAGCAGGCTCTGCACTGACAGCAGGGAGCCTGATGCAAGGCTCTAACCCATGAACTGTGAGATCATAACCTGAGCTGAAACCAAGAGTCAGATGCTTAACTGAGCTACCAGGTACCCTACAAAATTAGCAAATTAAATATACCTATGTATTAAAAAGTATAGATCACAATCAAGTGGGACTTATCCATGTATATAAGTATAATTCAATTTTTAAAATCAATCATTTGATGTAAGCTACCACATTAACAGGCTAAAGAAGAAAAATCATATGTTAACATCAATTAATACAGGTAAAGCATTTGGCAAATGAGTTTTGGAGTTTGGGAGGAATTAAAGAGTTTGGAGGATCCCATAATGTAACGCAGAATGTGACTAAAGAATCTAAATACGTCACCAATGTATGAAACATCACTAAAGGGTAACAGGAACAAGGAGATGACTTATTAAGTTAATAAGTAACTTTGAAAGTGAGTCTAGTCTAAGAATAAAAGCGGGTGGAATTATACATACCTACTGGAATTGGGCAAAAAGTAAATGGATGGGAGATGGTGGGGGCCATGTTTCTCATGGTTGGAACGGGAGTGTAGAGATAAGGGAAAAGAATCCCATGATTCATGTGCTAGTGAAGAACCAAACCAGCACCATGACAGGCTTCAGAAGGCCCCAGAAATTAAAACGCCCAAGTTTTTGAGGCCTGACTCAGCAGGCTTAAGCAACTGCCCTTCCCCCTGTCTGAACCCATCACCAGAGGTTAGGAAAGTACCGGGCGTTCGCACCACTTTTCTGGCCCGCTTAGTTTTAAACTCACCAAACCCTTTGCACCGCATAGACCTCTGCCATCACCCTGTCCTATCACATTGTAGTCTCTACCCATCACCCCTTTCCCGCCTTGACTGTGATGAAAACCCTACTCCTCCTTTGTTCAGGGCTTTCAGCACGGATCCACTACGTTGGTGAGGTCTGGGAGCCCAAGCTTAAGCCCGAATAAATGCCCTTTGCTTTTGCATACGTGACTGGGACTCCTTGGTGGTCTTGGGATTTTGGGGAGATCACGATCTGGGCATAACACTAGTGATGGGTCTGAGGTGGAGATATCAGTATGAACTCTATAGATGCAGTTAGTTACATATAGAAATATTAGTATACACATATCATACATTTTCTTGATGTGTCAGCTAACAGAGTCTTTGATGTAACAGCTCTCCAGCAGTAATGAGTACACCCAGTACCCAAATCTTGATTTCTAATACCATCCTCCAATGAAAGTGATGGATCCTTGGAAAAAATGGCTGATGCTAGGGGTGACGCAGAAAACACACAAGATGAATTTGAAGTTTTTTGTAGTGCCAAAAAGTAAGAAAGTGCTAAAAAAACTGCAACTCATCAAAAACAATCAAAACCTATGAAATTTCATAAACCAAGAAGAGCCTAAGGAGATGTTACAACTAACTGCAATGTGGCATATGTGACATCCTGTATGGGGTCCTGGAACAAAAAATAATATAAAAACAAAACAAAACAAAAAAGCTGCCAAAAATTAAAATCTAAATACTATGACTTTCATAACAAAGTACTGATATTGGTTCTTAAATTATAACAATTGTGAAGAAATGTATCATGCTCATGTAAGATGTTCTTTAAAAAGGGGGAATTAGGTATGGGGTATATATAAACTGTACTTGAGAAAGCATAGGCTCAGCAGGTATAGGAATACACATAGTTCATACTAGGCAGAGTACACTGCTCTTTGAGAATTTGTAGTATGAACTTGTTCTGCTGATATATGATGCCCTTTCTTGAACAATATGCCTTAACTCTTTAAGACTGCATCAGAACTGTTGGGATTGATAGGCTTTCACAGCCTATGTATGATTATTTGTTTCTAAGAACATCCTGTGAAATCATACTGTGTTTTTGAAACCAGAATTCTAAAAGTGGATCTCTGCACCCATCCATATGAGAAACACCTATTATACTTGTTAAAAGGGAAGGTCCTTGGCCTTCCTACTGTTTTTCTGAATTAGAATCTCCAGGGTTTCTCTTTGAAAATACCAGGTATCATCCTTGGGCTGTACAATGGCATAACCTATAGAGATTTAAAAATAGTTATGTCTGGGTCCCACCCTAAGAGAGTCTGATTTAATTGGTAGAGTGTGAGCTGGGCATGAGATTTATTTTAAACTGTCCACAAATGATAATAATGTGCAGCTAAGGTTAGGAACTACTTCTATAACAGCTCCCCAGGTGTTTCTCACACATATAAAGTTTGGGAAGCACTGCTTTTAAACAGTTTCTAAGGATCCTTTCCCAAACCAGGAAACCTTGAAAAATCTACACCATCAGGGCTCTGACTTGCAAAAACTAGATTTAAATATCTCCCTAGATTTCGCCTGGGTGGCTTAGTCGGTTAAGCGTCCGACTTTCGCTCGGGTCATGATCTCGCAGTTCGTGGGTTCGAGCCCCGCGTCGGGCTCTGTGCTGACTGCCAGCTCAGAGCCTGGAGCCTGTTTCAGTCTGTGATTCCCTCTCTCTCTGACCCTCCCCTGCTCATGCTGTCTCTCTCTCTCTCCTAGAAATAAATAAAACATTAAAAAAAAATTAAAAAAAATAAATATCTCCCTAGATTTAAATATCATTGTAGGAATTCAGGCTATCTAACTTTGTAAAATGTTTCCCTTAGTTTAAAGAGTCTAGTTCATATACCATCTTTCATTTAACCAGATTCTACCAGATACCTAACTAGCAGCCTTTTGCAGTGCTCCAACTCTGTCTTTGGCTCTCGGTCTAGCATTCACTCATATCATCTACTGGTTCCTGGACCCTGGAACTGTAGCCCCTAGACTGGATTCCATACAGCTCTAGGTCTTTCAGAAAACACCTCTGCTTCCATAATCACAAAAGAAGTTCCTCAATAGGTTTCTTCACAGGGAGCATTCAGTGTATTCAAGGCCAGAAAATGCTCCAAGCAGAAACAAGTGGGTGGGGGTGGATATCTGTCCTTAACTCTAAATTAGGCTCTTTGCCTCAGGGCCAGATTCAATTGTAACTCTTGTGTTCTTAGCCCCCTTTTATTATGTAAGTCTTGGATCTGCAAGGTCCACAGGAAGAGCTTTTGACAATCATCCAGAATGCTTTCATCAGAAGTCTCTTTTGAAAAGAAGGCAGGAAGATGCTTTTCCTTATGAGCAATCTGTGTGGGGAATATCGTTCTGATCTGGAATGTTGTGAGGCCTGGTCAATACCAGCAGCCCCATTTCCAACATGACCCAGTAGTAGCATAAGGAGATACCAGTTTTTCATTTCTCATGGCAGGAGCTGTGCAAACGCTGCCATTTCCTCACTGTGACTGTCATCTAGTGAGGTCAGTGCAGCTCCCAGCAGAGAACAAACTGATGGTTATCATAGGGGAGGTAGAAGGTGGAGCGGGGGAGGATGGGTGAAATAAGTGATGAGGATTAAAAAGCAAACTTTTCTGAAATGCCCAGAGATCGGAAGACCCCCAAAATCAGACCACCAGAGACCAGAGTCAAAGCCAAGCGGCAAGGGTTGTTTATTTGCAGGTTCGAACCCGGACCTCCGCGCACTCGTTGCCGGTGACGCTAAGAGGCCCTGAACAAAGCCTTTGCAGCCTTTTTATAGACAGAAGTAAACAAGTCATGGGGAGGGACAGGAGATTTCCATGGTTACAAGTTTGCCATTGGTTAACATTAAAATGTGAACATATACCGCATCTGATTGGTTCCCGCCATCAGGTTTTTGGCGGGATCCAATTATAATATTTGGGGTACCTTTGAATTCAGCCTATCATAGAGCGAGTTTGAAGTCTTGTTTGGCGACTAACAGGTTAACATCTCTCTCTCCAGGCCCTTCCCTCAGCAAGGTGGGGAGCATCCGCTGGCCTTTTCGGATTGGCTTCCGCCAAGGTGGGGTGATGGGGTGACAGGGGGAACATGAAGCTAGTCGCTTGGGCAATCCGGTGGCGGGAAAGCAAGCCTTAAGCATTGTTACAGAAGCAGAAAGAGCTGGTTAGGTATTAGCTTCCTGCAGCGCAGGCATTTGCCCAGAAGCGGAAAAGCTGGTTAAGTTTTAGGTTTAGTTTATCTAGGACTGGGGCTACGTGCAGCCCGAGGTTTCTCTTAATGGAGGACTTAATTTTTGGCTCTTCATTTCATGATGGGCCCTGACTAATGTAAATAATTTTTGGATCACTATATTATATACCTGAAACTAATATAACACTGTATGTTAAGAATACTGGAATTAAAGGGGAGCTTTGTGGCTCAGTCAGTTCAATAGTCTGACTTTGGCTCAGATCATGATCTCACAGTCTGTGAGTTCAAGCCGCCCATTGGGCTCTGTGCTGAGAGCTAAGAGCCTGAAGCCTGCTTCAAATTCTGTGTCTCCTTCTCTCTGCCCCTCCGCCACTCACAGTCTTCTCTCCCTCTCTCAAAAAATGAATAAACATTAAAATATTTTTAAAAAAGAACACTGGAATTAAAAAAATATAAACAAAATTTATTATCATGCATGCGTATAACGTGAACTTCTTTGGTTTGAAATGGAAATAAATTTATTTGCAGCTCTAATATATATTTAGCCCTTATAACTTAGGCATTATTTTAAGGACTTTTCATATTCTGCCTCAATCCCAAAAACAACACACAGGGAAGTACTCTTTATATTGCTATTTTATAAGGAAGTCAACTGAAGTACAGAGACTTTAAAAAACTTTCACAGCATAGTGGCTCAGGTCATGATCTCACGGTCTGTGGGTTCAAGCCTCACGTCGGGCTCTGTGCTGACAGTTCAGAGCCTGGAGCCTATTTCAGATTCTGTGTCTCCCTCCCTCTCTGCCCCTCCCCAGCTTGTGCTCTGTGTCTCTCTGTCTCAAAAATAAATGTTAAATTATTTTTAAAAAGAATGAACATATAAAAAACCAGATAAATGAAAGAATGAATATGAGAAAAAGCTATTATCATGTCATATGGAAGCTGTATGGAAATACGGACTTGGATCCAGGGGAAAAAAAAACCAAACTTATACAGTTGCTGGTTGGCCAGTTCTGCCATTTAGTCAAGTGTACCTCAGTTGTCAGGGGCACCAGGTATGATGTCACTGAACTTTGGCTTCCTTTGTTGAATTAATTCCACATTTAGCTCTTAGGATTACTATGGTGTAATTGTTTATCATATTTGGAAGCTCTGACACAAGCGATAATTTAACTGGAAAGTAATTTAATAAACAAAAAAAACAGGTGTGTTTGGAATATCTGCTAAGATGAACCTTATTAAATATATACTCTAAGGACATTGTATATAAATTCTTCCCCACTTCTAACAGATTTTGCCATTTATGCAATCAAAAAGAAAGTAAAACATTAAATGCCAATAGATTTTAAGCCAGTGCATGACAATATTCTTTATGTAACCAAAAAGATAATTCATTAGTTTCTTACTTGCTATTGTTCATTCATTCATCTATTCATGGACTTTTAAGCATGGACGTGAAGGATAGAGGTGACATTTTCAACTTTTTTAGGGAAAAGTTGTATGTTGAAAATAAATCTACACTATAGCTCTCAGCCTCCCAGGACAGACTTTTCAAAAACAGAGTATGAAGTCAAAGAGAAAATTACTGATGCAGATATGATGCATACATATTATAAAGTATTTAAAAGGCTCCTTTCTTCCTTGAAATGAGGTACCTAACTTGCCAACATTTGTTAATAATTTTAGGCTCAGCAGTGCCCTCCAGGGTGAATATGCAGCAGCCGGCATTGCAGCCTTGTGGAGGCCAAAGGAGAGCAATTTATCACTTACTTATCCAAGAGGTAAATAGAGGTTATAATCAATCTGTACCTTTCAGCACACTCTAAGACATTAGAATTCATCCCCAAAGGGAATATGCTGCAGGATGACTATTCTTTTAACAATTATAAGGTAGAATTCTACCTAGAAATAAAAACACAAAGAATGGAATGTAACTGTAACGATGAATCTATTTCAATTGCATTCATGTATTTATGTGTGTACATATGTATGTGTTATAAAATAACACACAAAGGGATTGGTTTATTTCCTTGAAAAATAAGATACTTTCAAAATCAATGAAAAAGTCTAATAAGATGGGACAATTTATATGACATTGATACATGTCCTCACGTTTTATCAACCTCTTCCATTTTAGCTATACACACAGTAATGATACACACTGAGAATACTGACAGAATAAAATATCCATTATATAATTTTTATTGTTTTCTTTTACCAGGCCTCATGTCTTAGGGTATACTATGAATTTGTATTTTTCTTTTTTTTTTTTTAATGTTTTATTTACTTGTAGGAGAGAGAGAGAGAGAGACAGCGTGAGCAGGGGAGGGTCAGAGAGAGAGGGAGTCACAGACTGAAACAGGCTCCAGGCTCTGAGGTGGCAGTCAGCACAGAGCCCGACGCAGGGCACGAACCCATGAACCGTGAGATCATGACCTAAGCGAAAGTCGGACGCTTAACTGACTAAGCCACCCAGGCACCCCAAATTTGTATTTTTCAAAATACTGCTTTCATCTTGTTTTTCACTGTTTACCTTAAGTAATTTTTGGTTCTTTTTTCTTTTATTTAAATATTTATTTTGCTTCATGTCTAAGAAGAGGTGATTAATGTTTATTGATAACAGCATCTCCATGGTACTGTAAACACTTTATCTTACATCATATACACACCATAACATTATAAAGGTTTACTTGTTTTACTTATAAAGGTTTACTTGTTTTACTTGTACCACATTAATGACACACCAAAGTGTTTTCACGGCACATGGAAGGCTGATTATAGAAATCAGAGAATGGAAGGCCTTTAGCCTTCTTCAAAATGAGGCCTCATTTAGAACCACAATGTTAGATAGGACTATAATGTTTCAGATGCTTCTTTAGAATCCATTCATTGCTCTCTTCCATAGGAGGAATTAAATTTGCTGGCAAATAAGATAATGTAATTAAAGGTATGTTTGTAGAGGTAAATCCTCAGTCATATTCTATGTCACCAAATTTTCCCCAATTTATTTTACAAAAGAAGCAAATGCTAAGAATACAAGGTGAATTTCATGATTTAACCCTTTTGTGCCATAATCACAAGCCAGTTTCGGTCATCAAGCCGTTCTTCTATTCCTTGAATGCACTTAACTTTTTCCCTGTTTTCTCTCCTGGAAACTTTCCCACATCTCCTTGTCTACTTCGACTCTCCTTTGCTTAATTTTTTTTCTCAGCCATCAGAATTTTAGGAATTATTTCACTTTCTCAAGGAAGCTCTCTAGTTGTCTATACTAAATGAGGTCATAGAAACACCCTTTCGTTTAGCTTTGTAGCTTTTTCACAGTTACAATTAGGGTATTGATTCTTTAAGAAATTTACTAAAATCCAAAATATTAACAAAAATATCTAAAGTCTGAGTTTTCTTTAAATACCTTCCTCCTTTAATGTGAAGATAATCCTCAAAACAGTGGTTACAAACTAGTAGTGTCTTGTCCAGATACAGCATGTAGATGTATTTGTTAGGCTCATGCAGTGTTAAAAAAAGATTAGTTACTAATATGTAAATAATTAAAAATTTAACCACAAAAATATTTCCTCTCCTAAAATACAGAAGATCTGGCACATTTAGAATCTTTCCTGAATGACAATAATTAACAAGAAACATGTGACTTTTGCACCATTTAAAAAGGAACATTTATAAAATAAATTTCTCATTTACCACTACTCCTGGCAGGTTTTATGTCTGACTTTCTTGTCACATTTCCATTGCCTCCATGTCTTCTGTAGGCATTTGAATAACCGATTCAGTCTGGGAAGTTAACATTTGTAATCATTATCTAACCCTAACCCCCCAAACCAGTGCTCCTCATTTTAATGTACATATGCATCCTGAAGAACCTTGTTAAAATGCAGATTCTGATTCACTACATAGAGGTGTAGGGTTCTGAGAGTTTGGATTTCTAACAAGCTCCCAGGTGATGTGCTGAAGCTGTTGAAACATGAGCCACACATTAAATAGGAAGGCAGAACTACACGTATGTAGGTGAAAACGAGGTTCATGTGGAAATGCTCACAGAACAGGGTGATCTTGGTATGAGGCAAAATAATGAGGTTGGGTCTGTGGCCTCGTGTCCTGACTCAGGGAGACAGATTTGAAGAATTCTCTGGAATAAGGGGCTCTGAGCTATGTAAATGTAATGCAAAAGTGAGTAGTACTGAAGGAAGGAGTGCCTTTGGGTACTAATGGTAGATTTGGTCTAGATCACAGGCATGTATCCTGTCTTGACAACGGATTGACAGCACTAAGAGGTCTGGATTTTTAAGAGAGCTCTAGAACCCATGGCTCAAGTCACAGAATATGGTAAAGAATGCCCTAAATGGTACAAGGCTCCATTGATAGAGAAATAAAGAAGGTATATAAATGTATTTTCTGTTTATCTGATAAATCATGTTACAATTTAGAGAGCAGATAGAGTAATTATTAGGTTTATATTGAGTTTAGTTAGCAGCAGTATAGTTTAGCTACCATGTGTTGAGTTACTGTTATGAAGGATCACAACGTTCTTGGTGATCCTCCGTATGTTGTCTCATGGATGGAGTTTGTGTGGGTGCGGGGGAGGTGTAAAATCAGTGACTCACAGGGGCTCCTGGGTGGCTCAGTCGGTTAACATCTGACTTTAGCTCAGGTCATGATCTCACTGTTCGTGAGTTCGAGCTCTGTGTCAGGCTCTGTGCTGACAGCCAGCTCAGAGCCTGGAGGCTGTTTCTTATTCTGTGTCTCCCTCTTTCTCTGACCCTCCCCTGTTCACGCTCTCTCTCTCTCTCTCTCTCTCAGGAATAAATTAAAAAAGGGGCGCCTGAGTGGCTTAGTGGGTTAAGCGTCCGACTTTCGCTTGGGTCATGACCTAACGGTTTGTGGGTTAGGGCCCCGCGTCGGGCTCTGTGCTGACTGCTAGCTCAGAGCCTGGAGCCTGTTTCAGTCTGTGACTCCCTCTCTCTCTGACCCTCCCCTGCTCACACTGTCTCTCTCTCTCTCCTAGAAATAAACAAACAAAAAAAAAACATTAAAAATTTAAAAAAAAGAAATAAATTTAAAAAAATCAGTGACTCACAGTATCACTCCCTTTTCTCAGTCTCTCTACCTCATTTCTTTCTTGCCTAAATTGACTTACATAAGAAACAGATGAAAAATAATAAGTGGGAAATGTGGTAGAAGGAAAAAGGAGAGTGGGAAATAAGGAAGAACATGTGTCTGAATTTAGTCTGGGGAAAAATGGTTAAGAGAAATTATGGGGAGGACTGTCTATACAAAATCAATTATTAATTGTGTTTTGGAGAATAATCACTGCTCCTAACTTTGCTCTTCAGAAGACTACAGAAGACATAATCTAGTTATTCAGGCTTTGAAGTTAGAAGAATTTTTCTTCATATTATAACTATGCCATTATAGAACTTAAAGGAGGCAAAATCCAGTATAATTGTATTAATTTTATACCTAAAACATACCCTTACATATTATAAATGCAAAATATACTTATAATTAGCCATTGATTCAAGTTAACATTTTTTTTCATAACTGGCAGTTTTATGTAATGACTAATTTTTTTTGCATGCAACATAGGATATTTGTGTTAAAGTTAGGAAATGAAATTATTTTTAAAGCTGGAAACCCTCCGTCCAGGGATAGGCATGGTGTATATATCAACACAAATGATTTCTTGATTTCATATGTCTGACATTAACATACTGATCTCAATACCAAATCACAGAATTTAGGAGTTTGGTTCAATTTTATACTTTATGTATATATATATGTGTGTGTATGTAGTAGTATTAAATGTTTCATTTTATATTGGAAATATCTATAGTTAATTGATAATTTTAAAGCTAATTCATAAATACCCTTAAGAATGCAGAAAATGACCTAGTGTTGAAATACAAAAATATTAACAAGACAAAAAAACATTTTTGAATGTAATATACAGATTTCAGATAAATCAAGTAGTAAGTCTTGTTGCTAATAAGTGAAAAATGAATATTTAGGACAAGTGAAGACACACAATGAGAGAGAGAGTGAGTGAGAGAGAGATATGAAGGGGGAAGGAGGAGGGGGGTAGGGAGGGGGGTAGGGAGGAGGGGAGGGAGGGAGGAGGGAGGAGGGAGGAGGGGAGGGAGGGAGGAGGGGAGGGAGGGAGGGGAGGGAGAATAGAGAAAAAAGACATGGGGCAAGGATATTATTGCAGAAGAGAAAAATTGGCCAAGTTCTAGGGAAATCCCAGGAACTCATATTGGCAGAGGTTGGAGAATAGAACAATATGATTAGTCCAGAAAAGATACAGGCCATTAATCAGATGGAGCTTGGCAAGCTCTCTACTGATTAAAAACCAAATAGAGAGAAAGGGGGCATAATTATCAGAAGGTGAGTAGATGATAAATCATCATGGTTTACTCAAGACTGAGAAGATTTTTCTAGACATACATTACACAGTGCTAAAAGTAGGACAATCCCAGGAAAACTGGGAGAGTCTCAGGCAAGCCAGGATGATTGACCACTCCTGAGTATATTAGAGGTCCTAAGACCTAGCAATCAGTAAACAGAACTGTTAGAACTGGAAGAGGCAAACAAAGTCAAGTGTACTAGATTCAGAGATGGGAGGGTAGGAAAGCCAGGTGATAGGATGGGGCAGATTCAGAGATGGAAGTACAGACAAGAGAGTCAAAGATCTTAGTCATTCAAACTGCATTAGGCTAATTAGGAGATAATACATGTACACAATATTGCAAAATAAATGATAATGAATTTTATAACAGGAATAGAACAAGTATTATGGGAATTGAGAGGGCAGAGAATTGACATTTCACTGAGATGAGAAAGGACACATTAAAACTGGGATTTTAAGCATGATTGGTTTCTTATTAAGCAGATTTGGAAAAAAGCCTGAAAAATAAAATATGATATTAGAATGTACAGGAAATGTACAGGTTATGCACTGGATCTGCCTTCTCATTAGTAGAATTTGAAGGTGTAATAGTTTATAGAAGATAGTATTTGGAATTAACCTTGGGATTTGTCTTTAATGTCAAGATAAACATTTCAGATTTTATTCATGAAACATCAATGAAGCAATCATTTAAAAGATTTTGATCAGGGAAGTGGGTAATGAAGCTGACCTATACTTTCAAGGAATTTGTATCCACAATGGTGAACAGATAGATATGGGATAGGAAGTCATAGGATACACAGAGTTCTTACAAAGGACAGTAATAATTACACAGGAAATAAGAGACAAAAGCTTGAAAGAGCCAGAGGAGGAAGGAAAGAATAGGATAGTCAAAGGATTAGAATTCAAGGATAAACTCAGGCTTTAGAGATCAACAAGCCTCAGCTTACTGAGGATCTGATGAAATAGTCTGCATACTGACAATACAGTCTCAAGAAGAAATCTCAACCTTTCCAAGCCTCAGATCCTATACATAAAATATGGATAATATGACCCATCAGAGGTCTTTTGTAAATATAAAATATGACATTAAAGTTCATGTTGTAATATCCAGTACTTAGACCTTTAGTGAATGATGACTATAATACTATAAATTAATAGAAATTGGTTAACTGATTGAAGATGACAGTAAACGGTATAGAAATGTCAAAGATATTTTCAAAATTTTAATTTACAGTTATATGAAATTCCTCAAATATTATTCATAATATAGCTATTGAGGGTCTGTCTGTAAAGTTGTAAATAACTTACCTGGTTTCAAGCTCCATCTTTCCCACATTCTAGCTTTACAGACTTGAATATTCACCAATTTTTTCCGGTTATTATATGGGGTATACACACACAAATCTAAATATATGTATTTTTTTCATTTACTAGTTGGTAATTATTCTTCAAAATGCTCATATTCTTACACTTTCTTTAGGACTATATTTAAGTATCAAGCATGCCAAAACAACTCCAAAACAACAGAAGAATCACTCTAAAGAAAATGACTCTCAATTTTGCAACACATAATAGGTTATCAATAGAGTTACGATGCAGTGTTTGATCAGCTGGTACTGAATTAAACTGAGGAGATGCTCAGACAAGAAAGACTGTACTGTGGGATGGGTATCCCCTTGGCAGGTTCATGGAAGATGCAGGGTTTAAGCATCAGTACATAGCAAGATTCATTTGATGGGATTCTTAAATAGGAATGTGTTTACAATATTCTGTATGTGTCTACAACCTATTCCATAGAGCACAAGTGCCTCAGTCTGTGATAAAACCTTGTGAAGCCTTTCTCTTCTCTAGATTCATAAGCTGATTCTACTTACTGCTTAGAGATCCTAATGATAGAGATTTGCATGTTAAGGTGTTAAAGTGGGACCAAAAATCTTCCAGGAGCAGTCATGTGACACCAAAGTTGTAAAAACGTCTTGAATGATGGCAACTTAAAAGACCTAATGATCCAGGCTAAATGGAAAATAAACCTGAATGTAGTACAGAACAATTCCCAAGAAATGTTGGCTTTGAAGGAAGTTCATTTTGCATGCCACATTGGTCCTTCTGAAGATTATTTTTAAAAAGAGGCAAACTGAGGACATTCTGTGCTTCCCACACAGCCCACAGTAAAAATTGAGAAAACCAGTGCTCACATTGGAATTTCTATAATGACTAGAGAATATATATCCATATGGCTTGGGAATGTCCCTCAGCCAATAACTCATAGAAGGAAATTATAAGTACACTAAGGGGCATTGTTAACAATGATATTCTCTTAACCTTACAGCACTGTATTTCACTTTATGGAACTTATACCAGCATTTAGAGATCTTTGGGGAAAGTGCTAAATATGGGTTTAATCACCATGGTTAGATACGTGAATGATCAGGCTGGTAAAACTGTTTCTGATAGCATACTCCGTCTTTTAATTTCAACAGGTGTTGGAAAAATGGATCTGCATGGAATATTTATGCCTCTGTATAAATATATCTATCTAGTAAAGAAAATGAAAGGTGCTCTATAAGAATTCATTACCAATATGAATATATTAAGAAAACCAAATTGTTGGTTGCTAGCATAAAATTAATTGTGCTTTGTTAAAGTTGAATCCACAATACAATTCTGAAGATATTCACAAGACTGTAGGCATTTATTGGATACAACAGCTTAAGCTAACACATTTTTATGAGTGGTAGATATGATTCAATTATTTGCTGTTAAGTTACATTCCCTTCCCTCCTTCTGTGTCTAAAGTGGTTGCCTTAGCAACACAGGTGCCCAGATGACTCATCATGCATATTGTTTTGTCTTTTCCTCTGCTTTGCTCTCTAACATGTCAGGTTTAACAAAGAAGAGACTTTAAAAAAACGCTTTGGGGATATTCATCAAGAAAAGACCCAAAGAAAGGGGAGTTTTAGACATGTTTTTTTCTCCAACCACATGTATTTAATCATTTTATTCATGCAATGTGGTCTGTATACCCTGCTCCATTATCTATCCATTTTCAATGTTTAGTTCAATTGGCTCTTCCATGAAGTTCCTTGGTACCATATTTGCTTAAATCTCTACTGCCCCTGAAATTTTGTAACAATTCATAAATGGACTATTGATCGGCCTTGGCCTGTTGTTATTGTTTTTCTTTTTCTTTTTGTATGATAATACTGAATAGGGCTATGATAGAAATAAGCAGTTTGAGATATGAACACAAAGGAGGAAAATCTGACCCTGTAAAGCCAAAATTTGGTCAATGCCCTGGTGCACAAAGGAATAGTTATCCTGGATGGAAATAGGCCATTATTGTACATGAGATCTACTCATACATATAAGCAAAGATGGCCATTTTAATAACTTTCCTTGCTGGCTGACAGAAATGGTATCTATAGTATAGTAGGTACATATGTCTAAATAATTTCAGCAGAGGTTATTGCCAGAAAACGATTATGGGGCCTGGATTTTACCGCTACTTGCTATAAGACACGCAGCTTAAATTAAGTGGCTAATTAGTCACCTATACACACATTATACAGAACCTATGTTCAACAAAGGCATAAAGTGGTTGAGTACCATTTTTAGCATAGCTCTATATCCCTCTTAGCAAACACTTCTTCCCGACAAAGCTGCAGTACTTTGAGTTTTTGAATATGGCAATTTCTTTCTCATTAGCAGCACCTCATGCTAACCATGCGCCTCCTTCCCCACTGTCCTATGACTGTGTTATCCCCAGAGAGAAGTCAGTCTTCACTATGGTGACATCAATGTTGCTTGCCACATGTTTAAGACAGAGCACTTTTATATTTAATAAATGTCCAGTGGCATAACTTGCTGGTGTTATGGAGGATTTGTGGACAAAAGACATTTTGGTACACACTAAATCACATAGAGTAAATGTCTTTCTGTGGCACCATTCTTTCCTCTGCTATTAACCTGGTAGTACAAGTGAAGAAATATCAATTGTCTAAGGCCAACTCAGTTTTGGGGAATGGGAATTTTGCATTTTTCTTTCTTTTTCTCCCTAGAAAAGATTGCTCCTCCCACATGGACCACACAAAGTACTCTTCCATGGAGAATGCAGTATCACTTAGGAGACTGAATTAAGATGGCAGTGCAAATTCACTTTGTTAGAAGAAAGGAAAACAGTGAAGCCTTTTCAACACCTTCCTTTCTCTCATTAGTAAATCTAACTACATGGTGTTATGCAGTCATGATCATATTGATCTAGATCTCACATCTTTGCAATTCAGGACCAATATGATGCATAAATATTACATGAATCTGTTCTAGTGGTAACCATAGAGAAACACAAATACTTTGCCTAAATCAGCACATAAACATAAACTTTGTGAAACCAATTCTTTAGTTAAAAAAAAGTAGTAGATGGAGTCATGTTACTGTATTCCTGATTAAGGCCCTTTTGAATGCCTGAGATTTAACTCCCTTGTTCACTTTGTCAAACTGTCTCCCCAAGACTCATTTTTGGTATTAAAAATCCACATGATTTTTATTAAGATACTTGTCCATGATCCTTTATAGATGTCTTTATTTTCCTTCTACTTCCTGTAAAGTACGGCATCTTAGCTCAGTGGAGGTCTAAAGTAATTTAAGACTACCTGCCTTTCCCTTTCTCTACCTACTCATAGGAATGGGTTTGTACACCAAATACAATGTCACAGTCTAGTTCATCAAAAGATATTGATGTTATAACTTATTCTTATATCCCCCTGTATTCCTTCCCTTAATGTTCCTACACACTGAGTACGTGGTAAGAGGAAGGTTTAAGTTGAGTATTAGAGCATCAGACATTAGTGATTATCTGATCACAATACTGAATCTCATTGCTGAAAAGTCAGCTCTTTTCTCAACTTCTTTCAACTTTTCTCATTTATGGAATTGTAAAATTTGGTTTGTGTCTTGTTTATCTCTATTAATATCACCATACCACTAGCTAAATAAGTCTCCATAGTTTCCTTATCCTTAAAGAAAAGATAATAGCAAAAAAAAAAAAAAAAAAAAAAGTAAAGAAAGAAGGAAAAAAAGAAGAAGGAATAAAATATCCTCTTTCAAACAGCTGTTGTCAGGATCAAATGTGACATTGCACCCACATAAAGTATTTAGAAAACAGTGCTTCACACATAATAAATGCACAAATTCAATGAGCAATTATTAATACCATTACAATTTAACTTTACAATAAAAGGCAGACTCTAGACTCAGAATGTTAGGTATGCAGACAGGCATTAATATCTTACTAGAATTCAGTAACTTGCTTTGCTTCCAGTTTATATTATGGGTTACTACTATGTAAAGCATGCTTTCTGTTTGTGAATGTATTACAGTGTTTTCTTTATGAGTAAGTTTATTAAGCAAAAAATCAGTCAATATAAAGAATATATGAAATGAAGCATAATTCAGTTCATGCACTGATATAGCAAAATCTATGAACAAAATGATTTACACTTGGGACTATGTATAAACAGTGCACATGTTAGCTCTCTTTTTGCTGTCACATGCTTCCCCGTATCCCTAGCATCACATCCCTGCATCTATCAGTTATGTTGCTCTACTGCCTAAAATGCTTCCCCCTCACAGTTTGGTTCTCTTCTCCAGGAAACTATCCCCAATCATCCTGATGTGTAATTAACTTCCTGTTTTGTTTTTAACCAATTTTGTTGTTTTAAAAAGGCTTTGTGGTCAACCATCACTACGGTCACTCCTGACTCCGCCCTCTGCTAAATGTGTGACTGTGGGAAAGATACTTCACAATTTCATCAGCATTAGTGTAAAGAACATAAAGTTAATGACTATTTGTATGTTAGTGTAAGGATTAAACAGATAAAATATAGGAGACATGCATTAGCTAAAAAGTCAATAAAACTCAATAAAAGTTCAATGGTATGATGGCTATACTAGTATTTTAGAATTGCATCTGTTTTAATTTTCCTTCCTTCATCTCTTCATCTTCCTTTTATATCTATTCTTTGAACATCTTCTTTGAGTAGGGCCTTTGCTTACTACAGAAGATCCCCAGACTTACACAGTTTGACTTATGATCTTCTGACTTTACAATGGTGTGAAAGTGATACACACTCAGTAAAAACTATACTTTGAATTTTGACCTTTTCCCAAGGTGGCAATATGTGGTATGATACTCTTTCATGATGCTGGGCAGTGACCATCAGCTGTAGCTCCTAGTCAGTCATGTGGTCATGAGAGCAAGCAACCAATATAGCCATTCTGTACTCATACAACCACTCTTTATTTTTCCCCCACTTTCAGTACAGTGTTCAATAAATAATAACATATTTAAAACTTTACTACAAAATAGGCTTTGTGTTAGATGAGTTTGCCCAGCTGTAGGCTAACATAAGCATTCTGAGCACATTTACAGTTGGCTAGGCTAAGCCACAGTGTTTGTTAGATTAGGTATATTAAATGCATTTGTGACTTAATGGCATTTTCAACATATAATGGGCTTATTGGAAGGTAACCCCATTGTAAGTAGAGGAAGATCTGTACTTTATAATATAGACAGAACAGTTTTTGGTCTCTTCCCAAGGTCTCTCACCAAAACCATATTTATTCATTTAATTTTTGTTTAATGAAGCTTTAATTTATATCTCCTTTAAAAGTTTTTGAGTTTGGTTACAATAAAAGACATTTAAAATGACCCCACTTATATTTCAATGTTAAGTTCAAATATTACATGGAGGGAATGGGATATAAATATGCCAAATACTTCAGCTAATAGAATTACTGTAACTGGACATAAATTCAGCTGTGCAATATTGACAGCCTGGGCATAGGGGGGAATTGAGACAGGTTACAAGTCTGATGAGCATTTTCAAAGTTTGGCTAGACATGACTCTGGGCCCTATAAGCCAAAAGTGGCTTTCAACAAGTTTGGTAAGAGACAGTTGATCTATAAATTACTTCCCTAAGTTTCCTGTTGGGAAATATTTGTCATATGAGCATGGTAGAATTTTATTAAATATAACTAAGTCAGGCTACATGTTTTGAAAGAAAAACATTTGTCCAGCTTGCCACTGTTTTTGTATTTTCTTATAAAACATTCAACTATAAATTGGAATTTGATATATCATCCACCAGGTGACCAAACCGAATGCATAATGCAATATTTGAAGCTGTGGAATAATTTTTGGATAGCTGATGTATCAACAAACTAATTCTATCCATTTGTTTAGTATTTTACAGTTTACAGAGTGCTTTGGAATATATTATCACTTTTAGAAACACAGGTGAAATATATTAGAAAGAGCTTTGGAGTTGAAGTTAGATGCTTTGCATTTGACTCTGCCCACCACAGCCTTATAACTGCTCCCCCTATCTTTGTAATTTCCTCTTCCTGACTCATCCATTCAGAATGAATCTGCAGATAGGCATTTCCATGTTAGCACAAATTTTGATTATTAATTCTTTTGTAACTTTTTTTTATTCCTACAAGGAATTCTGGTATAGGTCATCATAAAAATGATTAAGTTACTAGCCAACCATATGGAAAGGTTATTCCTTGAGGTTTTCTTCAGTCAATGTACCACTGACTTCACATAGTGGTCTAGAATCCCTTTATTTTCTGAACTTATCAGTTACCCTCCCTATTGAAATTCTACCCCTCTGCACTGCTCATTCTGGAGACAAGTGAAGAACTGTCACAGAGGTTGGTGTTCACTGTTAAGAACAAATGAATCATCAACTCTGATCTTTCAGATAATATTGGTCACTATTGATATAACTGCTATATATCATTTGACTAAAATCTTTGTCTAGTTTTGCTGTATCACCGGTGACAATTTCTTCCTCCTCCAAAGAATAAGAGGAGGGAAACCAGAGAGGAAAGATGTATATGTACCCTTCCCACCCAGACAGAAGAGACCTTGGAGGGAGAACCAATGTCATTCAATGTTATTATTTTATCTTCTAGGTAACCCCATTTGAAATGGGTTCTCCATAATGACCAGTCAGTAAGAAAGTGAAAATTGATGAATTAGTGGCGTATTTTATGAGAGAAAGGATACTTTTTCTGGGTCCTAATTCTAAGACAGTTACTTTCATTTTATTGTTCAGGTACCTAATGTCTGGATTTAATTATAATTTGTAGTACGTGGCACAGTATGCTCATAGGTACCTGATGTTAGATCGGTCTATGTCCATCTCTGTTTTTATCTAGTTTGTTTTGTCTTCCTCTCAGATCCCTCACTCCAATTCATTCTTTACACACACCTTCACAGGCACCAATAGCATTAAGTATTTAATTCTTGCCAAATTTGGTTTTATCCAACTTTCTAATGTTCATCTCTAATGGGTTATAGTAGTGCCTCATGATCATTTGAACTCATATTTATCTAATAGTAGATTAAATTGAACATTTTATATTCTCATGTCCACATTATTTTTTAAAGACATTTTTTTCAGAGTAGTTTTTGTTTCATAACAAAATTGAGGGAAACCACAGAGATTTCCCATATATCCTCCACCTCCCACCCTCATACATAGTCTTCTTCATTGTTGACATTCTCCACCGGAGTGGCACATTTTTTAATCAAGGAGCTACATGAAACTACACTGACACTTTATATGACTCCAAGTCCATTGTTTATACTATGGTTGGCTCTTAGAGTTCTGTGCAATCTATGGGTTTAAACAATGTATAAGGACATATATCCACAATCATAATATCATAGAGTATTTTCACTGTCTTAAAAATCCTCTGTGCTATGCTTATTCCTCTCTGACTGGCCTCTTCCCCACCCCTGGCAAGTAATGATCTTTTGATTGTCTTCATAGCCAAGTCTTTTTCAGAATGTCTTATAGTTAGAATCCTACAGTACATAGGATATTCAAATTAGCTTCTTTCAGTTAAGATGCATTTAAGATTCTTCCAAGTCTTTTCATGGCTTGAGATCTCATTTTCTTTTAGTGCTGAATAATATTCCATTGCTTAGCACACCACACTTTATCCATTCATGTTCTGAAGATATCTTAGTTATTATAAACTTTCTTATAAATTTAGTTGCTATAAGGCTGCTATAAACATTCAAGTGCAGGTTTTTGTGTGTACATAAGTTTTCAACTCATTTGGGTAAATACTAAGAAGACTGATAGCTGGGTCAAATGGTAAGAGTGTGTGAAGTTTTGTAAAAAAGGCTGCCAAACTGTCTTCCAAAGTGGCTGCATACCATTTTACGTTCTCCTTACCACTGAATGAGAGATCCTTCTCTCTACATCCCCATCAGCATTTGGTACTATCAGTGTCCTAGATTTGGGCCATCCTAATATGTGTGGTGTGGCATCTCATTGTTTTAATATATATTTCACTGGTGGCCTATGATGTAAAAACGTCCTTTCATATGCTTATTTGTCATCTGTATAATACCTACTTTGGTGAGGTGACTGTTAAGGTCTTTGGCCCATTTATTAATTGGATTTTTTCTTACTGTTGAGGCTTAGGAAATCTTTATATTTTGGATAAGAGTCCTTTACCAGATGTGTCTTTTGAAAATATTTTCTCCTAATCTTGTCTTCTAATTCTTGTCTTCTAATTCTCTTGAGGTTTCCTTTGGCAGAACAGATTTTTTTTTTTTAATTTCAATGAAGCCAGTTTATCAGTTATTTATTTGTGAATCTGGCCTTTGGTGTTATATCTACAAAGACCTCACAATACCCAAATCCATCTTGGTTTTTTTCCAATGCTGTCTTTAAGGAGTTTTATAATTTGGCATTTTAAATTTTGGTCTGTGATCCATTTTGAGCTAATTTTTGAGAAGGGTATAAGATCTGTATCTTTATCTTTTTTTTTTTTTTTTTACATGTGGATGTCTAGTTATTCCAGCACCATTTGTCAAAAGACTACCTTTGCTCCATTATATTGACTTTGCACCTTTGTCAAAGATCACTTGACAATATTTATGGGGGTCTATTTCCGGGATCTCTATGCCATTCTTATTGTTCTGTTTATTATTTTGTCAATACCATACTGCCTTGATGACTGTACCTTTATAGTATGTCTTGAAGTCAGATAACCTCAATCCTTCAAGTTTGTTCTTCTTCAATATTGTATCATTTATTCCAGATTTTCTGCTTCTCCATGTAAACTTTAGAACCAGTTTGTCAATATCCACAAAATAACTTGTTGGGATTTTTGACTGGCATTTCATTGAATCTTGGATCAAATTGAAAAGAGTGGACATCTTGATGGTATTGAATCTTCCTACTCATAAACGTAATCTCCCCATTTATTTCTTTGATTGCATTCATCAGAATTTTGTAGTTTTCTTCAGAGTTCTTATACATATTTTATTATACTTATACCTAATTATTTAAATTTGGAGGGAGTGCTACTGTAAATAGCATTGCATTTTTAATTTCAAATTCCATTTGTTCATTGTTGTTATAAAGGAAAGCAACTGACTTTTGTATGACAACTTTGTATCTTGCAAAGTTGCTATAATTGCTCATTACTTCCAGGAATTGTCTGTGTTTGTTTGCTTGTTTGTCAATTCTTTTGGATTTTGTATATAAATATGACATCTTTGAAGAAAGACAGTTTTATGTCTTCTATTACATTAGGTATACTTTTATTCCAGCACTACTTTTTAATAAAGATGACTACCTTCAGGAGGGCTATTTATTTTTCCTTCTGCTTTTTAAAAGTGTTAGATTTTTTGTCTTTCCTTGCTGTTTATTTTACTTTATAAAGTTTATTTATTATTTTGAGAGAGACAGAGACAATGTGAGTAGGGGAGGGACAGAAAGAGAGGCAGGGAGAGAGAATCCCAAGCAGGCTCCACACTGCCAGCACACAGCCCAATGAAGGCCTCAAACTCACGAAACTGTGAGATCATGACCTGAGCCAAAACCAAGAGTCAGACATTTAACCAAGTGATACACCCAGGAAACCCATTTCCTTGTTGTTGATTTTAGAAGTTTACTATAAATTCTAAATAATAATTTCTTATTGCTTTTAGACATTAAAATATGTTCCTCTATTCTGTCAGTTGTCATCAATTTTGTCATTTGTTGAAAATAATTCTTAATTTTACATGAGTCTTTCTGTAGAAAATTTTAACAAAATGATAGATAATAATTTCAAAGTTAGTTTTGCCAAAAAAAAATTATATTCCTGATTCAATCATGAAACTTAAATACTGAGAGCACAGAGTTGAGGTCCTATCTACTTAAAACAGATGAACAGACTAAATCTGTTTGTCTTGATAGCTGATTGCTAGGTTTGTTAGCATTTGCCTATTCATTGTATAATCTACTTCATTGCTTCCCATTGGTCTTTGTTCTTATAGTTTCTTCTTCTTTATGAACTATGCTATGAGTAATCCATAAAATAACATCCACAAAATAATTATAAAATAATGAGATTTGAAACTTAATCAGAAATACAAAAACAGGAAAATCTTGAGAAGATGCATGAAAGAATATTCTAAGTCAGAAAAAATTCATTTTTTTCTACAAAAAAGAAGAAAAGATACAGCTGCTTACATCATTTTTATAAAGCAGAAAAGGAGTTAAAAATTTATAAATTTTGGGGGCGCCTGGGTGGCTTAGTCGGTTGAGCGTCCGACTTTCGCTTAGGTCATGATCTCGCGGTTCCTGGGTTAGAGCCCCGCGTCGGGCTCTGTGCTGACTGCCAGCTCAGAGCCTGGAGCCTATTTCAGAGTCTGTGACCCTCCCCTCTCCCTCCCCTGCTCACGCTGTCTCTCTCTCTTTCTCTCCTAGAAATAAATAAAAATATTAAAAAAAAATTATAAATTTTGTACTTGAAATTTATTTTCTAGTAGTCAAAAACCAAAGTTATCCTTTTGGACTTTCTGATCAGATGTAATCTTTTTCCAATTCAACAATCTCCAAAATCCTTGAAAAAATGAATTTACCACTTTCCTTTTTGATTCCATGGCATGTAAGGCTCTATTCAAATTTTAAAAGCCTTTTAACCTGTCATATTTCCTTTTAGGCAGGAGTTCTGAAGGAGGAAATACACTCATTTCAAGAACCAATAGTCAAAACCACATGATGCCAAAATAATAGACTGATCTGTACAATAGTGGTGAAGAGTCTATCAACCTGGATTTTAGTGTCATATTAAACCCAGGAAAATATTAACAATATAGATGGTAAGACTTAGGGTGAAACACAATAGTTCCATCAATTATTAGAAAAACTCTGAAGTATAAGAATTTGATTTGTCCTGAATTGTCTCATAGGAAAGAAGTAGAAGCAGACAGATTTTAGCTTAATTTAAGAAGTAATATTCTAAAACTGGAATAGTTCAACAATAAAATAGACTGATTCTAAAGACAAGGAGTTTCTTACAGAAGTCAAGCTGACCCTGGAATCTTAGTCTTAGGACCTGGAAAAGACAAGAAGAAAATGGTGAATTGGAAGAAAAAAAGAAAAAAATATATATAAGGTAATTTTTAACTTTCCAAAAGTTAAAGCTGGATTTCTTCTGAACAGGAAAGTGATAGTAAGAATTAGGTCTTGTTTAAAATCATTTATAACACCATGATTGCCAATTGCTATACCTCACTTCCTTCTGCTCTTTCTTTAAAAGATTCATACAATAAGTAGTTTGGGTTCTATTCTCCCTTCTACTCTTAGTAAATTCCATGCTTATAAAGTAATCTAGAATTAAATACATAAATAAAAAAGGCTTCAGTGATATTTATACTTTATGTTGGAAGATTGACATGAAATTAATACAATGTTATGTTGGCATTGTTCACTGAGATTAGAACCATTAGAGGAGCTCAAATGCCCAGAAGGCTTAGGATATGTTACTAATGGAAGTGGAGTTCTAGTTTTAACACATTTGTTGCCAGTGAAATTGTATCCATCTTTGTGAAGGCATGCTTGCATACTCCTTCCTTAACACACAGGAGCATACGCACACACACACACACACACTCACATCCCATTCTCTCATTATTTTCATCTAGCACAGAGTTACTAAGGAATTAAAAAAAAATATCACAGCCAGAAATGCCTGTTTAAACCTCTAAATCTCAGGGGTTCTTAGAAATCAGTATATAGTATTAGTCCAGATCTCTTGAATACAAAGATGTGAGTAATGTAAGAACCCTCACTGTACCCAAATTTAAAATGTGTCATTTACTTTCAGATACTGTTGCTTCTGGAAAGCCTTATATCTAATAATTTGTTTCCTTTGACTTTGTAGTAACTTGCCACATAATGTGATTTTGTTTCCAGAAAATCTAGTATCAGGTCAGTGGTGAAGAAAACTGTTCATGTATGTGAAGTAGTTTTCGGTCTTCTTTATCTAACTCTATTTTCCAGTGTTAAGTGCTGACATTATACTTTTGCTTAATGGGCCTCAGAATATCATCCTGGAAGTGATAAGGGACCAAATTTATCAGGAGAAGGAACTAATGTGAACTTTGAGGGTGGGAGCTGAGTAAAGTAGCTCCTAAATACTTAAAAAAAAAAAATGTCATACCCAAAGGAGCATTTAGATAACTTGCGTCTAGAGAGATACCCAAATCAAACAGGCATCCAATCTAGGGACAAGGAAAAAAATATAGCTTTTGAAATATAAAAAGTTAGTGGGAGAATCAAGGTCCAACTCAAGAAAACCCTAGAAAATAATCACATATAATAAATATAGAGCCCATAGAAAAGAACTTGAAGCAACAGGCAAGAATACAGCACACAGATATTTGGCTGGGTGTAGAGGAAAGCTTCTCCACAATACCAGGTTACACAATGGAGGGAAACAGATAAAAGAACCTCAATCTCTAAGACATGGGCTTAAAAAGAGCAGTGGTAAGACTGCCTTCAGCATGGGATACCCAGGAAAGACCTCCAACAGACATTTCTTAAAGTGCTTAATACAGCTGCCCAGGAGTACTTCTAATCAAATACTGCCACACTCTCGGCTAATTATCACCCCTGATTCTTACAGTGGAAAGTTAGTCTACAGGTGCCCGGGTGCTCATTACACAAAAGAAAGATGGATCTACACTAAGGAAAGAATTTATGCTACTTTGTGCTACTTGATATAGACTCCCCTCCATCCTTATAAACTAATTTTCTTTACATATCTATTATTATAAAGCACATTCTTGCTCTGTGTAATGAGAGTAATTTACCTTTAATGAGTGTTGAATTTGTAGCTTTTATAATCAACCTCACATAATTTCATACGGGAGAAAGTTTAAGCTTTTCCAGGAAGCCTCTCTATGTGTTCATCCGATGGTCAATGGACTAGACAGAAATTTTGGTTGGCTAACACTGCTTGCCTTCCTTTGACAGTGAAATTCAAGCTATTCAATGGCTAAGAATCATTTCATTTCATATAATCACAGAATCACTGAAACATAGATTTCATTTTTATTTAAGACTATAAAGAACATTGCCATTGTTTCTTTTTTATGTTTTAAAGAATTTTCTAAATTACCATCTACTCAAAATGAGTTATGGTCAAGATCAATTTTTTTTACGATATGTTATTTGGATAAAACACCTTTGGGGAGGAACATTTTGAGATTAGAGTCACAAAATCTGGGAATATAAAAGATTAAAAATGGATAGTAAGAAAGAAAAAACAATAACATTATGATTAGTCTTATTTTGGGGGGAAAAGTCTATTATTTACTTTCTTAGTGGCCATTGCTTTGTTTCCAAAACAGTCACTTAAAAGCATAATTTTGTTGGCCTGCTGTCAGTCGCTGTTCCCAAGTCATGTGAGTCCAATGCTCCCTTTTGGGGAGAGGTGGACCTGAAAACGAGATGATGAAAAGGTGAATTCCAATTCTTGCATTTTTTATTGTTAGTTCTTGCTAGGAGATGGTTTAGGGAGGAGGAGTCACTGTGGTTATCATGCCTACAAATGCTGCTTTCTCTTCCTTGGTCTAGAAATAATATTTTATAACTACCTTGACATTTTCTTGCTCCCCTTTCCTCATGTCTGCAAGTTGTATTTTTTCCCATTTTATTGCATCTCTCATATATATAAACATATATGTACATATGTTTTACTGCACAGCAATTAATAGAAATAATCACAACTCAATTTTACTAATAATTAACTATTGAACACTTGTGAAGTGCCAGGCACTTTAAGTAATTCACATGCATTATCTCAATCAATCATCATAGTAATGCTGGAGTTCTCCATCTTACCAGAAAGGAAAATGAGGCTTAGAATAGTTAAATAATATTGCTCCAAATCACATAGCAAAGAAGTAGACTGGGGATTTGAATTGAGAAAAATCTGAGTTTTTGAGCACTGCTCCACACCTTGTTTCCATGTCACACTCTCTGCAGACACGAGACCTAGTTTAAACTTTCCTTAACACTGCCACCGGGACACGTCGGTTCTCCTTAAGGATTGTTCCCACTTATTGGAGGGAGCATAGTAGAAATTTGTACTCTGGGCTCTAGCAGCTTATTTTCTAAGTTTAAAATTTTATTCAAGTATATAAAATCTTCTAGTGTCTCCTTTACAGGATTTTAAGAATAAGACTGAGCCTTATTGATCCACATATCTGTGATAAATACCTGGCTCAGAGTCTTATACACAGTACTCACTCTACAAGTATTTATAGGATGAACATAACTGAAAAGAGTGATTTTTTTAGAAGATAATTTTGTTTACAAAAAAGAGTCTAATGTCCCATGTTTGATGGCATTACTGAGACAAGAGAACCAAGCTCTTTGTTAAATAATGTAGAAGACTACAAATAATAGAGAATGATGTAGTGGAATGACCAAAGCAACATATAGCAAAGTCCATCTCTACTTGTCTGTGAAGGAATACACTCTGTTGGAGAATCCAGTAAGCTCCTGTGTCATGACAAGTCATCAGGCTCACTACAGAGTTTCTGCTGGACTGCCCTGTCCTCTAGCACCTTCTCACAGTACCATTGCACTCATTCGGTCTAGTAAAGACTTCTAGCATCTTCTAAACCATAAAATCTGTTTTAAGTTTTTTAGAACTTCCTTTACTTATTTTCAGGTTCTACTAGTAAAGGAGGAATCTCTTCTCCCATGGCTCCAACCAAACTGGAAATTCTATTTAAGGGCCAGGAATCACGGACACAACACTGCCTCACAGATGTGTCACAGTGGGCCACCACTAAAATTTCTTGAGATGGAGGAATACCACAATGTACAATCTTGACAACCTACTTCCCTCAAAGTGTAAGAACAGTTATTTATTAAGAAAAATCTACTTTATAGGCAAAGATGTATACTTATTCTGGGATTTTCATAGATATTGAAATTATATTAATCTGCAAGGGTGGGTCTGTGGACGTATTTCTAAGGTACTTAAATCCAGGGTACTAAACTGCCTCGGCTAAAATCACCAACTACCTTTACAGTCTGTATGATCCTCAAAAACACATTTAATTTCTGTCTTCCTCCATCTGTAATATGAATAAGTAGCACTCATCTGATAAAATGAGTTGGAAGATTCATGAGAAATTAATTATGAGCAACATTTTCAAACATATAATAAGTAAGCAATAGAATAAATATCAGATGTTAAGTTTGTTTTTGTTACTATGTAAAGTACTACCATGTAATTATCCTAAGTTTGGCTCTACACAGACAGAATGAGGCTAAGACACTGCTTCTCATAGTATTTTTTTTGAAGGATATGGAAAAAAAAAACCCCTCTGCCTCCTATAACTGAGGCTGGCATAATGAATGCATTTGCTAGTTTAAGATTTGTAGAAGAAGCATTAAGAAGAAAGAAAAGATCTAGTTAAAAGAGTACCCCCAAGGTGAAGCGTCATAGGTGGGATTTTTTTTTTTTTTTTAAGTAGTCTCACATTGGGATGTGGGACTGGAACTCACAACCTTGAGATCAAGGTCATATAATTCTACTGAGTCAGCAGCCAGGAAGCCCAGGAAAAACTTTTTATTAAAAATTATTAAACATTTGAGGTGCCTGGGTGGCTTAGTCGGTTAAGCGTCCGACTTTCGCTTAGGTCATGATCTCGCGGTTCGTGGGTTCGAGCCCCGCGTCGGGCTCTGTGCTGACTGCCAGCTCAGAGCCTGGAGCCTGTTTCAGTCTGTGACTCCCTCTCTCTCTGACCCTCCCCTGCTCACTCTGTCTCTCTCTCTCTCTCTCCCTCCTAAAAATAAATAAAAACACTAAAAAAATATTAAACATTTATGGGGTGCATTTATGTGGCTCAGTCAGTTGAGCATCCAACTTCGGCTCAGGTCATGATCTCACATAATCTCGCGTGGGTTTGAGCCCTGCATCAGGCTCTGTGCTGACAGCTGGCTCAGAGCCTGGAGCCTGTTTCAGGTTCTGTATCTCGCCCTCTCTGACCCTCCCCTGCTCATGCTGTCTCTCTCTCTCTCTGTCAGAAATAAATAAAACATTAAAAAAATTTAAAAAAAAATTATTAAGCATTTAAAATGTGCCAGGTAAATATGCCAGTTTCTATGCAAGATGCTGTGGGACTGTATATTGTATATTGACAACTAGGACATTCATGCCAGTACACTTGAGGAACATATATTCCCCTTCTAGAGAAAGACAAGCAAGAAAGCAATTGGAACACAATGGTATAAGTACTCTAACATATGTAAATGCAAGATCTGTAGAAAATGAAGTGCCTAATACTTTCAGGGAACGTGAGAATGCTTTATAGGTAAGGTGACACTGTCTGTACAAAATGGATGTTTGTGGATCTGTTTGTCAAGCAGACAAAAGAAATCAGCATGTGCAGAGACAACAGGAAGAAAAGGCAAGAGATCATTAGAGATTCAAAAGTAATTTGGTGTAACTAATGTAGAGTATATAGTGGATGGAATCCAAGGGCTTGTGCAAGAAGAGAGGCTGGAACTTAAAGCTGGGATTTATTATTAGAGATCTTACATGGGAAGTTTTTAATTCTACCTGTGAAGTGCAAGAGGCTGGTATTCTCAGAATTCAGACTTTACTTCTGACAGTGAAGTGCAAGGGGTATCAGTGAGGGAAGAGAACAGAGACCGAGCAGCCTTTCTGTAAATGCTATCTCCGGACAGAAGTTTCAGCATCACCTGGAAACTTGTCAGAAATGCAGATTCTGGGGTGCCTGGGTGGCTTAGTACGCTGAGTATCCGACTTTGGCTCGGTCATGATTTTATAGCTTGTGAGTTCCAGCTCCAGTTCAGGCTCCATGCTGACAGCTCAGAGCTTGAAGCCTGCTTCAGATTCTGTGCCTCCCTCTTTCTCTCTGTCCCTCCCTGCTCATGCTCTGTCCCTCTCTGTCTCTCAAAAATAAGTACATAAAAATTAAATAAAAAAAAAAGAAATGCAAATTCTCAGTCTCTACCCCCATAAATATTTAATCAGAAACTCTGGAGTGCAGCTTAGTCACAGGTGTTTGAGCAAACTCTCTATTCAGACATTCACTACTGTTTGAGAACTATGGTCTTAGATGGATTTGCTGAGTTCATCCAGGTAGAATCATATGCTCTTTCCTATAAGCAGAGGCAGTGCAAATGGAATTTGAGAAATAGTACTGAGTTTAAAGTGGGTCATAATTGAGTGAGAGGGAGACCTAAGAATGAATTTGGTAGGTAGAAGCAATCAAGTCTATAAAGCTTATGAGGAGATAGGGATACAGAGTGATGCAATTTGGAGGGACAGGGAAGCAGTTTGAGAGACCAATACTAGTAAAATATTACAATCAGAATCTTGATCATCTGGCAGAAATATCTAGTATGAGAGTATGGAGACAAACAAGAAAAGTAGCTTTATTTACATCCTAGATTTTGTCTTCTTTTATCCAAATTCCTCATGAGCTTCAGAGTTTTGGTATCAGTCTGTATGAAAATAATGATTGTGGGTTTTGTTGTTTTTATTTATGTTTTTAATGTTTATTTATTTTTGAGAGACTGAGACAGAGCATGAGCAGGGGAGGGGCAGATAAAGAGAGAGACATAGAATCTGAAACAGGCTCCAGGTTCTGGGTTGTCAGCACAGAGCCTGATGCAGGGCTCGAACCTACAAACCATGGCATCATGACCTGAGCCAAAGTTGGATGCTTAACTGACTGAGCTGCTCAGGTGCCCCAGTTGTTGTTGTTTTTAAGTAGGAAGGGCCAAAGCTGGAGAGAAATTTGTGGAGATATATTATATTCTTTGAAATCTTGGTATATAATAAATATAATTTCCATTCTCTTCCCTACAACACTGCTAAAAAATTCCCATCCTCCACCAATTTACACAAACCCAGATATTTGTGAACTCTACATATTTTATACGGAACTCTTTGTTTCTGCCTCTTAAGCCCTTGCCAATTCTCAGTTTGACAGTGTTCTTTTTCCAAGCAATTTGAACCAATTTTATATGTGAAACTTCATGAGGCACTTCATCAAATTCTTTGCTTCAGCCCAGATATATAGCATCCACTGCACACTTGCAGCCACTAATCTTATAATTCTATCTCAGTGAGTCTGACTGGCATGGACTGCTTTCTCCTCCAGGTCCCTTAAACATCCTGTGAAACCCTGGGCTCAAGAAGAGTGGGGCTCTACAGTAGGGTCAGGGAAGAAGAGCAGTGTGACAAACTGGGGGACATGGGGGAACCCAGAGCAGTTATAAGGGGGAAATAATGAGGGCTACTGAGGGCATTTGTGGAGTGGAGAAGGGAGGGAAGACCCCAACACTGCATCCACAAGGTGGATACAAATGGAGGGCTACACTTTTATATGGTCAGCCCTAGGAATTATAATAAAAAGCTAATCTCTTGTTTTCATCATTCTCCCTTAAGCTATAGGAAGGCAAGAGACATTTTTTCCTCCTTCACCATTCTGCCCTAAATGGCCACTGGAAATCTTGTTGCAAATTAGACATTTCTAAATAATTTATTTCAATGTATGAATGAATCCATCTTCACAGATGACCAGCTCCATCTCCTTCTAGCACTGACATGGTACCTCATATCCATAACATCACTCCGATGTATGTATCACCTGATGGATACTTCTGGTGACCCACTACCTCAGCTGAGGCTGGAAGTCTTGCCACTGCATTTGAAATGTAAAGTTAGACAAGCTGTTAATTTCAAAATATAAGGTGCTCAGCTATCCTCAAGTGACTCAAGAGAGGACAATAAAGTCTAGAGGATGCCAAGGATATCCCATTTCTCCAAAGGGACAGAGAGTAAATGATTTAGTTTTTGCAGTCCACAAGTCTCTGTTGCAATTACACCATTAAGCAATTGTAGCACAAAAGCAGCCATAGATAATATATTTAAAAACAGGCATGGCTGTGTCCCAATAAAATTTTCTGTACAAAACCATGTTGGGGGCAGATTTAGCCCCAGGGCTATACTTGGCCTTTTTCAACAGGAATAGTCAAAGTCTTTGTTGCCTCGTCTTTGTTGAGCAGTTCTAACATTGTAGCAGGATCTATTGTCAAAATATTGATATCCATGCTCCAATTGAACATTGAAACAAGCAGACTCTTTGAGGCTAAAGTATAGATTGCAAAAATATGGATGTGAAAGCCATACTGCTAGACTTTTACTGTATGTTCTTGGCCAATAGACATACTTTCTTTAGCCTCTGTTTTCGTGTCCTCAAAATACAGAAATACCATGTACTTTTATTTTAAGGCTCTTATGGAAATAATCCATGTGAAACATGACAGAGACTGGAATAGAGTAAGAACACAGGGCAAGTAAGATGAGAAAAGAAACTGAAACACAAGATCAAGTGATTTGCTCAAGTTCCAATGCATTAAAAAAAATTTTAATGTTTATTTATTTTTGAGAGAGAGAGAAAGAGAGAGAGAGAAAGAAACAGTGCAAGTGGGAGAGGGGCAGAGAGAGGGAGACACAGAATCCGAAGCAGGCTCCAGGCTCTGGGCTGTCAGCACTAACCCTGATGTGGGGTTCAAACCCATGAACCATGAGATCATTACTTGAGCCAAAGTCATATGCTCAACCAACTTAGCCACCCAGGAGCGCCAAGTTCCAATAGCTTTTGACAGATGATGTTCCACATAACCACCATAATGTTTTTCGATTAACATATGGTCTGCTCCATACTAGGCAATTGTGCCTTGCAGTTTCAGAGGTCAGAGACATGAGTTTACCCTTCTTATGTGACATGTACCAGTAGAACTGAATCTATTCCAAAAATACAGCATGCCAATTGATGAAGATACAGATTTAATCACTGAGAGCAATGTGCTAGGATAACTGCGTTGTCCTTCTGGCTAATGATCAATATCAGGCAGCATATTCTTTTGCTGTGTTACCATCTGCTTACACGCAGATTAACAATATATTTTTGTGTTTGACTCATTTCATGAAAAAGTTAATGGCACATGAGTGGGGACAAACAAAATTGCTGTCTCACTACAGCATACAAAGTGCATGCATTGTTCTAGTAGTCAGCATTCATTATTTAGTTCCTCACCAACCTGACTTTCTACACTCTCCTAAAAGACAGGAACTCCAGATTGACATCTGGAAAGAATCACATGTTTCAGTGTGTATACGGTCATATCATAAAAGGTAAAGTGCAAGTAAATAAGATAGAGCTGCCAATCTGTTGCCACAGACAGTTAATATGCTATACACAACATACTTGATGCAAGATTGGAATTAGGGAGGAAAGACTTGCTGATAAATGAAAGAAAAGCAACTCTTTCACATAAGTTTTAATTAAAACTTTTTAAAGAGTTCTTTATGGAATCATCAGCTATTAGAATTAACAGATATTTGGCCTTAAAGATAACTGCAAAGCAGAAACAAACTGAAGAACACAGGTCACATACCTCTAGTCTATTTCTTTTTCCATTAAAATTATGCTATCATATACATCATAAACAACTAGTACACTTGAATATTTGGTGATAAGAATAGTTTCAAATATTATTTTTTTCCATTGAATTATATCCATAAAAATCTAAAAAGTGAATTATTTAAGATTATTTTTATATGCACAAAGTTGTTCGGTATCTTTTAAAAAAAAACACCATGACTTTAAATATTGCTCACCCTCTTAATCTCACAACTGAATTATGTCATGTTCTCTCAGAGCCTTCTGCTTCAAGGCTGAGCTATCAGCCTGGGCAGAAGATGGAAATTTCCTATAAAACAAAGGTGCTACTCAATTGACTTCTTTGACTGCTTTTCGGTAAACGATAGTTGTGTGTGTTTCTTTTTTTTTGATGCCAGCGTTTTGTGGTAAGAGAGAGAATTCTGAATTTGAAATCTATTAATGCTACAAAAACCAGGCCATATTAAGCCTTGGAGTTTGTATCTGCCAGAAGAGAGAAGACCCAAGAGAGGACTTGGGAGTGTATGAAGAATCTGACCAGAGATTCTGGCCAGAGATTCTGAGGTAAGAAGAAAGAGAGGCTGGCACATATCATGGAGTATGCCTTCCCCTCCCTTTTTCCCTTAGGTGGTGGGAAAGGGAATGGGAAGGTCCAGATGGCTGTGGGAAGTAGGATCACTGAAGACCAAAGCACTTGAGTCTTAAAAGAAATCTTGCAAGTAATTACTTCTAAAGAGTTGAGGAGCAGTGATGAATACCCTAGATATGAAATGTCTATATAGATGAGTCTGACGCCTTACTTCTGGCTTCTCAGAGGTCTGTGGAGGGCTGAGGCCCAGGAGTTCCAGCTTGCTTTAATGAGGCCCTGCAAAAAGCTTAGCTTCTGGCCCCAGAGGCCAGAGTGTTTATTGTATAGGAGGAAAAAAAAAAATTCTACTCTACACTCTTTGGGTCTCTGGGTGATCCCAAGAATTTAACTGATATAAGACAGGTTAATAGCAAAAAACTATACACAAGTATATAGAATTTTTACACGTACATGGGAGTTTTCACAAGAGAATGAAAAGCCAGAGAAATGACCAAAGAAGGAAGCTTTTATACCTTTTGGGCAAAGAAACAATACATTTGTAAACAATTGACAAGACAAAAGGATTTGGGCTGGGGGAAGTAAATGGTGAAAATATAAATAGGAAGATAAGAGTAACAATGGTTGTGTGCATAGATATCTTGGACCCAAATTGCATGCCTTTCACATGGGAGTTTTATCTCCTGCTTTCAGAAAGATGAAGAAAGGTCAGAGTTTCCTTTCCATGGGTACTATTTCTAAAGTGCCTTTGTTTTAAAATAATCAATATGCCAAAATGATGTATTTTGGGGGTGACATGTTCTGAACTCCTTCAGTGGCATAGCAAACATGAGCAACTGCTTAGACCAAGTACTCCAGCAGTGAGTTCCAGTACGTCATCTTGCAATGTTACCTCTACTATCACTTTTGAGAGAAGGCTCTCCATTAATTAGTCAATATGCAACACAGAACAGTGAAGATTCACAAAATGCGGCATTCAAGTAAGGGCCCTTTCTAATCACAAATACAAAATATTTGAAGTCCCTGTATATGCCCAGGTTTCATGAAGGAGTTAAAAAAAGAGGACAGAACTCAGGGATGAGTAAATTTTCTAAACACACTGAATCTTCTACAAGAGCTTATTTAAGCTCTTTATGATTCAAAAAATAGGGGTTTCAATATTTATATTATTAAATATAATTAAATATTTGGAAATGTGTAAGGCTGAATTATTACACTGATGGAATTAAAAAAAAATTTTTTTAATGTTTTATGTATTTCTGAGAGAGAGAGAGACAGTGTGAGCAGAGGGAGGGTCAGAGAGAGAGGGAAACAGAATCCAAAACAGGCTCCAGGCTCTGAGCTGACTGTTAGCACAGGGCCCGACACAGGGCTTGAAACCACGAACTGTAAGATCATGACCTGAGCTGAAGTTGGACGCTTAACTAACTGAGCCACCCAGGTGTCCCAAGGAATTTTTATTTTAATAGGAAGAAATAAAATGCTTTAGATTGGGAAATGTAACTGTCTCGGCTAATCTGTGGAACAAGAGTCACAAGGAAGGGAAGATCAACTACCTAAGTGAATTAAAAAAATGCACTAGGTTTTAATAACTAAGAGGAAACAGATGAGCTGGATATACCCATAAGATATAAATGGTTGTATTAACTAAGATAGTTTAATTTAGGGAAGGGTAAAAGGAATAAAGCTCATGACATCATTTCTATGAGATTGATACCATTAGTGTGTATCATTCCCATTTTATATATGAGGCTGTCGACTTTCAAGGTGGTTAAACGATGTTGTTAGGACCACCTATATGAGGCCTGACTTATTTGACTGCCTGAGACAACTGCAGAATATTTGAGAATATAAATCTCTAGAATCTTTCTGTAGTCTACAATTTTGGGGGGAGGGGGTGAGTAAAGTGTCCACAAATACTGAAGTAATCAAATATATGTATATCGTACCTATATATCAAAATAAATTGGATTTTAGATGGTTCAATCAATCTGTGTTAATATAAGTGAAGATATTTATCAAACTATAATGCTGTGTCAATTTTTGGAAAAATTCTTCACATTAAAAATGCATTTCTTTCTTTTTTTAACACTCAAGAAAATGATAGGGATAAAAATGATAGAACTCATCAATCAGCCTTCAAATATCGCTTCACAACCTCTGGACTGACATCTTTCACAATCCTCAGGAGTTTGTTGATATTTCTTTTCCAAGAATGTTCCAGGGATACTGGAAAGGGAAACCCAAAGCCAACAAACTTCTCTGCAAACTTTCTGGAAGACAGTAGAAGTAGAAAATATGATGAAGTGATGATGGCCACAAACTTGGAGAAATTTTAGGGAAGAAAATAAACCTATTCTAGAATACTAAAAGACCATCTATCACACTTAAATGAAAGTGCTACATTTTAATTTATAAATTATTTCAAGTATCAAAAGAGTAAGAGGTCTTTATTCAGTTCTTGTACTATATCTCTGCAAATTAGATTTTATCTTTTGAGGCCAGGAAGCACTGTTTTTTCTCTCTCTTCCCCCAATTTCTCTTAATTTAATAATGTTTATTCTTATGACAGGGGCAGTTGGGGAACCACCTCAAGGCTAGCAATTTGGAATTTCTACATTAGGTTATTAAAATTTTGTTTCCGGATTTCTACAGTAATACTCTCATATTCTACATATAAAGTCCCTAATGCAAGGTCAAATATCCAGAAAACCTATCTTTTCCCTTACTTTTTATCCCTTTTATGAAATACTATTGACATTTACTCCTTTTTTTATATTGACCTCTTTGAATCAATATTCTACCAGGCTATTGTTCTATCAGCTGGTACTTATAGTCTGTAAGATGTCCAAAGGTAAGAGCAAAATCTTTTCTGGAAACATGTAATTGAATATTACTCCTGCAGAGAAAGAACCTATTAATCTCATAAAGAGTATCCAGATATATTAACAGGATTGTAACTAATCACATAATTATATCTTTTGATAGATGCAAGGAAAAATAATCAATTCCACAGACAGAAACAGGAAAAAGGTTAATATCTAGGTTAATTTTCATGTTTTCAAGTTCATTATTATTATAAATTGTTGAATTCTATCAGTATGTTAACTTTTCAAGATTTGAAAAGTGAATTCCCATCAATTCAGAGGTTTTTTTTATACTACACTTCAAAAAGTTGATATCCATCTATTAGATTATAGACAGATAGATTAGACACATTAGGTTTTTCATCTCATAACAGAAAATAAATACTTAAGAAGTAAGAAATAAAACGCTGAGTTATATGCTTAATCAAGCAAGGGATGTGGAAAATGCTATTCCCTATGGGCAAAAAGAATTCACCTAGCCTCTGGAGTCTTAAGGCATGAATCAAAATAAATCATACTGTTTTATTATTTTATTTTATATTTATTAAAAAAATTTAATGTTTATTCATTTTTGAGAGAGACAGGCAGATCCCTAGCAGGGGTAGGGCAGAGAGAGAGAGGGAGACCCAGAATCTGAAGCAGGCTCCAAGCTCTGAGCTGTTAGCACAGAGCTCAACGCAGGGCTTGATGTCATGAACCATGAGACCATGTCCTGATCCAAAGTCAGATGCTTAACCAACTAAGCCACCCAGGTGCCCCAACCATACTATTTTAAAGTTGAAATTTGAGTCAATTAAGCAAAAATGCAAAGGTAAAGCAAAGAAAAATATACAACATATAGGAACAGGTATAGTCCTAATATTTTCTTCCCTAAATAGCTATGATCTTAGACAATTTAATTAAGATCTCAGCTTTACCATTGGATAAAGTTATAAAAGGATATGAAATGTATTTTCACAAAATATATAAGAAAAGGAAACAATGTAAACACCTATTTAAATGTTTTCCAGTTAGTTCTCAATTACCTTTATATGGGTTGCTTTATTATAATACCATATATGTTATTAAATTACATGGATTATATGAATCAGATTCCCAAAGAGTTTATAATCCCAGATTAGTTCACAAAAAAATTTAACCCATTATCCATTTGTTCTGAGTTCTCTCTCTGTTCAGCACTTATCACCTTGTACACTCTACAATTTATGATTCATTAGAGCAGGGACACTGTGGTTTTGCTCATTGTTTTCTCTTTTGCATAGACTGATACATAAAATATTGTTATTGAGTGAAATATGTCGTTTGGCATTCCCTAGATTATGCTCTGGTAACTAAAACCTACAAGTCTTTGTTATTCAACATGCTCAAACATGTATTAAAATTTTGTTCATGTTACATTTCCTTGAGTACCTTAGAATGCAACTGTATTTGGAGATAGTACCTTTAAAGAGGCAATCTTCCACCTTCAGATTTTTTCCCCATACATTAGGAATGAACAACCCAAAAATGAAATTAAGAAACAAATTCCATGCACAATATTATCAAAAAGAATAAAATGCTTAGGTATATATAAATTTAACCAAAAATGTAATACTTGTACAGTGAATAATATAAAATATTACTAAAAGAAAATGAAGGCCTAATGGAAAAATATCCTGTATTAATGGATTGAAAGCCTTAATTTTTAGGATAATGTATTACCTAAATTGATTTATAGATTCAGGGCAATTCTATAAAAATTCCTGCTTCCTTTTTGAAGAAATGTATGAACTGATCCTAAAATTCATACAGATGTATAAAAAAGAATCTAGAAGAACCAAAACAATCTTGGAAAGAAGTGGAAAATTCATACTTCCCAATTCCAAAACTTACTAAAAAACTACAGTAATTAAAACAGTGTGATACTAGCATAGGGAGAGACATATAGCCCAATGGAATAGAACTGAAAGTCCAGAAATATACTCATACATTTTGTCCAGTTTATTTCTGACAAGGTTGTCAAGATAATTTACTATACACTGAATGTTTGTATTCCCCTAATATTTATAAATTGAAACTTAATCCCTAATATGATAGTATTTGCAGGATGGCCTTTGGGAAGTGGTGAGATTACCAAGACAGGGACCTCATGAATGGAAATAATGCCCTTCTAATAGACACCCAAGAGAGCTTCCTTGCCATTTCTAACATATGAGATTACAGGGGATGATGGCAGTCTATTAACCACAAAGTAGACTGTAACCAGGCAATGAATCTGCTAACACATTCATCTTGGACCTCCCAGCCTTTAGCACTGTAATGAATTTTTAATGTTTATAAGCCACTCTGTCTATGATAGTGTTATAGCTGCCCAAACAGACTAAGATACAATTTAATGGGGAAAAATAGTTTTTGAGGCAAATGATGATGGGACAGCTAGATATCTGCATGCAAAAAAAGTGAAGTTAGATCCCTACCTCACAATATACTCAACATTTAAATAAAAACAGATCAGAGAGCTACATTTAAGAGATACATCTATGAGACATAATTTATTTAATTGTTATTTATTTTGGGGAAAGAGGGAGACAGAGTGTGAGCAGGGAAGGGGCAGAAAGAGAGGGAGACACAGAATATGAGGCAGGCTTCAGGCTCTGAGCTGTCAGCACAGAGCCCAATGAGGGGCTTGAGCTAACGGACCCCAAGATCATAACCTGAGCTGAAGTGGAATGCTTAACAGACTGAGCCATTCAGGAATCCCCAAACTCTGAAACTTTAGGAAGAATACATACATATATTCAAAAATTTGGATTATACAACTGCTTCTTAAATATAACATGAAAAACACAAAGAAACAAAAAATAGATAAACTGGATTTCAGTAAAATTAAGGTCTTCAAAAGATAGTATGAGAAAAGTGAAAAGACAATTCCAAGAATCAAAGAAATATTTGCATATCATATTCTGATAAGGACCTGACACTCAAAATATATAAAGAAATACCATAACTCAATGATAAAAATATAAGCAACCCAATTAAAAACGGATTTGAGAGGCTCCTAGGTGGCTCAGTTGGTTAAGCATCTGACTTCAGCTCACGTCATGATCTCACAGTCCATGAATTTGAGCTCAGAGCCTGGAGCCTGCTTTGGATTCTGTGTCTCCCTCTCTCTCTGCCCCTCCCCCACTTGTGCTCTCTCTGTCTCTCTCAAAAATAAACATTAATTTAAAAAAAAATGGATTTGAATAGATATTTCTCCACAAAAGATACACAGATGGCAAATAAGCACATGAAAAATGTTTAATGTCATTAGTTACTAGGGAAATATAAATCAAAACCATAATGTAATACCATTTCACACATTGGGAGAACTATTATCAAAAGGCAAACAATAATATATCTTGGATGTAGAGAAATTGGGATCCACATATACTGCTGATGGGAATGTAAAATGAGGCATCCATTTTGGAAAGTAGTCTGATAATTCTTCAAAAGATTAAACAGAGTTACCATATGACCTGACAAATCTATTCCCAGGTACATACCTGAGATTTGTAAAGATATGCCTCCTCCACACACAAAACAAACAAACAAACAACATACTTGTACATGAATGTTCACAAGGGCATTACTTATGATAGCCAAAATGTGGAAACAATCCAAACGTCATCAACTGCTGAATGGCTAACCAAAATTTGGTATATCCATATAGTGGAATATTATTCAGCTATACAAAAAAAAGAATAGGGTGCCTGGGTGGCTAAATTGGTTAACTGTCTGACTCTTGGTTTCAGTTCAGATCATGATCTCATGGTTCATGATTTTGTGCTCAGTATCTGGCTCTGTGCTGACAGCATGAAGCCTGGTTGGGATTCTCTCCCCCTCTTTCTCTACCCCTCCCCCACTTGCACAGGGTCTCTCTCTCTCTCTCTTTCTCTTCCCCTCTGCCTCAAAAGAAACACATTTAAAAAAAACAACAAAAACGGAAAATAATGACTCATTCTACAACATGGAAGAACCTTAAAAAATCATGCACAGCAGAAGAATCCAGACAAACAAGGCCATATATTGTATGGTTCAAATTATACAAAACATAAAAATCGGAATATCCATATAAAAGAGCTAATTATTTGCATATTGCCTTTCTAACATCAGAGAATGAGACAGTGATTAGTAATAATGATTATTAAAGGTTGTGAACTGAAGTCTCAAGGAGAAATGTTATACAATTGTTTTGTTTTTCATGTTATATTATTCTATGGAAAACTGGAAAGAAATAGAGAAGTATTTCAAATGGTGAAAATACTGCATTCAAAGAACACTAAAGGAACTGGATTAGTAGGGATTCTCAGTTTTTAGTTAGCTGACTAGTTAATCTCAGATATGGGAAGTTTTTTAAAAATGCAGCTACCTAGACCTAACTCGAGAGTTAACGAATTACATCTGATATAACAAATTATGATGGGAGAGTCCTGGGAGTTTCCATCTTTGAAAATGTTTCTGGGTATTTCTAATATGTTAGAATACTTGGGAATCATTCATATAACCAGTCTCCTGGAGGGCAGGGACATTCTTTCCTCATATGTTTGTCTTTCAAACCAAGTGCAGAGCAGTTTTCCAATAGATGGTGAACTAAAGCCCTCATTATAACTGGGTATACACATGAATAAGAAAATGTAAGTAACTCACCCATTATTCAATTACCAGTGTCAAAGTATATCAAGGACTTTGGCCATGAATAACTCCTTAATACTAATGTTACTAAATGGGAAGCCAATTGCAAAAAATCCTAGTAATGCTATCAAATGACTTTCTTTTTATCAGCAAAATATATTGGTTTGGCTTCCTTTTTCAGATCTGAGTCTGAGCATCTGTATATCTTATTAATGCCATTACCTTCCATATTTGAATGTAAGACATTTTATGGGAGCCTGTCATTAACAGTATAAAAACTAATTGCAAGTTGTATGCTATATTAATTCTCCCAATAAACAAACATACAAGTGAAACATATGCTAATAGAGAACTGATGATTTTATCCATATACCTGCCAAGACAGATGTAAGGCACCTCAGACAGAATTTTGATAAGTGGAAGATGAAAAGCTAAAACACTCTTTTGTAAGACAAAACTTGACAAGTTCCATGTGATCTGCTGTCACATTTACACCCTTAGGTGCTACTTGCCTACATTAGCTTGACTTTGTATTCGAACTCATATGTAGTTGGTCCGAGTGTTGTGGGTTATCGCTAAGCTGAACTCGTGTATTTCCTGATGAACTATGGGTATTTTAGGTAAAGGACATGCCTGTGTGATGACTGTGATCCATATCAAACACACAGCTTTGATCTTATACTCCTGGGCTAATAGCTGTCTGAAGACATCACCTGGTCCTTCCTCCAGACTTTATATTGCTGAAAGTCTACGTCAGCTGAGATAGATAGCTCTTCTTCTTCTTGGGTCCTTAAAATACACATTCTTTAGCTATTCTTTTAGATAGTCTTTGAATATTCTCCAAAGATTAAATCCCATGTATAACCTGACTCAGATTAAGGGGCTTCTTGACAAATAAGTGCCCTATACGTGTTTTCTAGGCCATGTTAGAGCAAACAGAATGAAAATCTCTCAGTTGATGGAAAAGGAAAACAAGTTTTTTATGTCCCTGTTTCCCTTTTTATCATTGTAAACCTAAGGAAAGTAATATGAGGCTAAGTCTATTAATGTTTTTAGCTTGACAAATTTATTATATCTCTTTCAAGCAACTATTAATAGTTGTGCCTGACATTTCTCCCCCCATTGGTCTTCCCCCATATGGCTGAACTGGTTTCTGATAGATGAACATGAAGTTGCAAGGGTAAAAGGTAAAGGATAAATTAGGAATTTTACAAATCCCATTCAACCATTCTAAACATAACAGCAAATGAAAAGGCAAAAATATCCAAACAGGGACCAATTATTGAGAGCTGGCTTGAATTAGTTGAATGTTATAGAATACACATACACTCATATGCTGCTTACCAAACAACATGTGCTCTTTCTCCATGCCAGCCTTCTTGCAGTGGGGTGTCCATGTAACCAGCTCTTGCCAATTGATTCTTTCTTTTTTCTAAATATTTTATTTATTTCTGAGAGAGAGAGAGAGAGAGAGAGAGAGAGAGCATGAGCAGGGGAAGGTCAGAGAGAGGGGGAGATACAGACTCTGAAGCAGGCTCCACGCTCTGAGCTAGCTGTCAGCACAGAGCCTGACACAGGGCTCGAACCCACAAACCATGAGATCATGACCTGAGCCGAAGTCAGATGCTTAACCAACTGAGCCACCCAGGCATCCCTCTTGCCAATTTATTCGGAAAGAAAGTGACCCATTTTTCTTTTTTGTATCGTTTGCTTCCACATGACTAATGCTGGTTAACAGAGTGAGAACAATAATGCTTTGTTTCCCTTACATTCCAAGAATCACTATTTCTTTTTTCCCAGTCATGACGGTACAGAAGCCAAGTGTTCCAAATGGTATGAGCTTTAAGACAGAGAATCATAGATTGACCCACAGTGGACCCTGAATGACTGAGAATGCTTTATTATTTAATCCATTTATGATTTATGATTTATTTTTAACCTCATCATAGATTGCTCTATCTTTATTAATTAAATGGTCTTTTTTTTTTTAACACCATGCTTTGATTCCTTAGTAACTAGTGTATTTTCTAGAGTGTAGCACTCACAGTGTGATATGCAGACGAGCTGAAACAGAAATTGAATGTCACAGTAAGTAATTAGATAAATATAGAAACTGAGAGTAAGATTACAGATACTTTTTATAGAAACTGAATATTTCCATGACATCTAAATGTGTGACCATGTTTCTAGAGATTTATTTTCATTGTATTTCACATAATTTATTGCATTATATTCAACTGTATTGTTCTATGACTGATTTCAGAAATAATAAGGAAAGTGGCCTCTATAACCCATCAGGCACTTGAAAATATTCAATGAAGGAAATAAAATGCTCATTTTCCTTAAATAGAAGAGTGATAGTTTGACTTATTTTAAAATGAAATTTATCATTTTTGGTAAATGTGATGTATACTCAACTAATGTAAGTAATATATTGGAAAACACATAGGAGAAAGCAAAAGTCACCAAAATTTCATTATCATTGACATTTTGGTGAATTCTAGATATCTGTCTATATACACTGCAGTCTTTCAAGAATATATCTAATTGGATTATAGTAGACACATTTATGCAATATTCCTTTTCAGTCAAATATATATATCATGAACAAATTCTCACGTCAATAACTTCAATTTTACTCATCATTATTGGTGTATACCTAGTTTTTCATTGTGTACACATACCATTGTTTTTTATCCAGTCCCCATCAACACAAATTTTCCTACCATTTGTTATCTGTGACAAATGGCAAACTTCCACAAACATGTTTAGGAATATGTATATTCACATACATATGATGTTCCTTAGGGTAAATTGCACAGGATCCCTGAAAAAGGGTATGCCTATCTCACAGATTGTACTTATTTATGAACTTTTGAACAATGCCATTTCTTGACCATTTCTTCAAATTCAGAATTAAAAAACAATTTGTCACATTTTACATAGTCGAGATCCATTTTCTTTTTCTACTCATAGAAGTAACAGTTCCTAAGGCCTGCATACATGTGATATGGAACGAACTGCAATTACGGTGATCCTCTTTTATATTATTGGGAACAAGCCACGGACAAACCCAGGTGGCCAGTAAGGCCTGCAGAGCTATTCTCTCGGACGGTTATAAGGTTATGAATTGGATAGTAGCTGTTTTGTCTCTCTCCCTTGGCCAGAAGGTGTAATGGGATGAGACTAAACGTTCCTTGGTGATCCCACACTTATATGATCCATCTGTTCAAGTAGGAAGGAATGAGGCAGGTGGGATTCTTCATGCTACAATAGGACGTCGATAGAGACAAATGGAAACAGTGATTTTAATAATCTTTGTAGAGCTAAAAGTCATAGTTGGCAATTAATATTAAAGTTACATTTCCACTGTCACGAAAGCTGTGACTAAGTAAGGGTGAATTTTAAAACAAAACCCTTTATCTTTAATGTATCAATTTTTTCCACGCACCTTTCACCTGCGGTTGGCTGCTGCCCTGGCGAGGCCTATCTGGCGCAGCGGCTGCACGAGGGAGGCGGGTCCGCACAGCGGCGCTACAGCCCGTGGCCGGAGCTGTGGCCGGGCAGCCACTGCCGAAGCAGCCGGGTCCTTGTGGGGGTCATGCACGTGCGCCACGGCGCCGCGAGAACGTGGAGCCTAATCAGCCTCAAGCGGCGCCACAGAACGCCGCGCGGCTGGAGAGAAGCGCGCAGCACGAGGTGTGCGTCCAGCCGCACGAGCTGCCCGCTCTGCGCATGTGCCGTGGCAACTTGAGCGCGCAGCTTTCCCTGCACCTGGCTGGGCCCGCCTCCTAGAGGGAAGGGCGATGGCTTTTGCCGAAGAGCCCTGCTATCCTTTGTTTGTCACGGAGCCCTATGAAGGTGGAGACCAGTGCCAACAAAAGCTTCATGCTACAGGTCACAAGGACCACTGCATTCTGGCACAAAATCTGGCCCCCACCCAGTGACCTAAAGCCAGGTAACATCGTCATCATGGAGCCTCCTGGCACCCCCCGCCCCCATCCTTAGGGTAACTGACTACCAGCAAGGTCTGTGCTGGGCTGGCTCCCCTGAGGCAAAGAGAGCAATCTAGACGACAATAATGTGAATGTAAGTAAATTCCAGCTGTCCTCAGCCTGCAGCTCAGACTTCTGCAGGGCTCCTGAACTTTGGAACAGGGGCTAGACAGCCAAGGCCGAGATCTTTACCCTGGCATTAACACCTGGGCAGAGAGAATCACTTTCAATGACTCTGAGACCAAGAAAGAGCTCTTGAGGACCAGTATCAAACAAGGGACCGAGATTGGCCGAGTTGGTGAATTGCCGCTGGAAAACCCAAAGATGGGGTTGCAAACCTCTGAACACAGGACTTGCATGTCTCGGAGGACCAAGCAGCTCTTGAAAGGTATGTTGACTGTTAACCCACAGGCCAGGCCAGATGTCTTTAAACTTGAAACAAGAATGGACCAGGTCATGTGTGCTACTTAAAATTCAGGACAAAGCACCTAGAGCGTTTTTAAACTAAGTGAGTGTTCTTTTTGTTCTGCATGCACCTTTCCAGCACTGGATGTTTCACCCTGGGCCTGGAGTGGGCCGGGTGGAGTTGGGGAGAAATGCGAGGCTGAAGAGAACTAAGTGTTTGTTAGCAAAGTTTCCCCTAAATCTCCTTGAGATATGTGGGATAGTTTTACTATGAAGTGAAAGGTCTTCTAAAGAATCTTCTGAGTAGGGGTGGCATTTGAGGTGACTCTTTTAAGTTTTTTAGAAACATTTTACCTTCAATTAATAAATGATTACTATGGAATCTGCAAGAAAAAATAATAAAGCTTGCTTAGTTCATTTGACTTGAAGGACAACTTTTAAGTGAAAATGATCAGGAATTAGGGGCACCTGGGTGGCTCAGTCAGTTACCCATCCAGCTTGGACTCAGGTCACCATCTGGCAGGCAGTGAGTTGGAGCCCCACTTTGGGCTCTGTGCTGACAGCTCAGAGCCTGGAGCCTGCTTCACATTCTGTGTCTCCCTCTCTCTGCCCCTTGCCCACTCAAGCTGTCTCACTCTCTCAAAAATAAATGTTTTAAAAAATGATCAGGAATTAATATCTTGAAATGGAAAAAAATATTTTCCCCTTAGATTGTATAGAATGTAAGGGATTCTCTGTATTGTTTCCTTCAGATTTCAGGGATCTTTCTATAGTCTCTTTTTATTAAATACCCACAAACATTCTGCCAATCCTGTTGTTTCAGTGATATCTGGAAAAAAAAATAAATGCTACAAAAAGGAAGTTCATTAAATAGGAAGGAAGCATCTTTTGGATAAAAACTCATTTCACAGCTGTGGAAGTCATGATGGGAGGAATATATTTAAAAGAAGAAAGGAGGCTGTCAGTAGTTATTATTGGAAAGATGAACAGGTCTTATTTGGAACCCAGAATCTTATTGTGGGACTACCTATTAGTTAAACGTTAATCAGGGGTGCCTAGGTGGCTCAGCCGGTTGAGCATCCGACTTCAGCTCAGGTCAAGATCTCACGGTTCATGGGTTCGAGCCCCGCGTTGGGCTCTGTGCTGACAGCTCAGAGCCTGGAGACTGTTTCAGATTCTGTGTCTCCCTCTCTCTCTGACCCTTCCCTGCTCACGCTGTTTCTCTCTCTCTCTCTCTCAGGTATAAATAAAACATTAAAAAATTTTGAAAAATGTTAATCAGAGATCACATTGGTTCACCTGAAGTCTGGGCAGCATGGAAACAAAGATATATGCCATCTGGCTCAAAAGTGGGCATTCTAGATAAGGATTATCCAAGAAAGAAAAAAAAAATGAAGCAATTTCTCTTGTAACAATTTCATTCCATTTCAAGCCTCACCTTAGTGTGTCTCTGTGTGTAGGTGTGTAATAATTAACATCTTTGGCATGGGGTCTAGGAGTGTGGTGAGAGACTCTAGGACCTCAGGGATTGGGCACATTTTTAGGAAAGATGGAATTCAGCTTGCCGCTGACCTTTAGATATAATACAGTGGTGTTTCTCCAGGAATATCATTTTCTTTGGGCCAAACTGAAATGGCTTATATAAATATTTAGGTCTGAGCTTTCCAGAAGATGATCTCATACCCCATTTATACTCCTCATACCCCTTATATTCTTTGAGTCAGCACAAAATCCACAGAAAGGTTATTAGTTGGTTCACCCTTTACAGGAACCCAGAAACTTCTTTTTTTCCCAACTATAAAGATATGTGATTGGCATATAACAGTGTAAATTTAAAGTATACATTGTGATTTGATACACAAAAGAATTGTGAAATAGTTACTACAGTAAGGTTAATTAACACCTCCATCATGTCACATAATTATCTTTTGTTTGGAGATAGAACATTTAAAATTTACTCTCAGGTGTTATTTTTGTAATTTTTTAAGTTTATATTTTGGTGGGGGGCAGAGAGAGAGGGAGAGAGAATCCCAAATAGGCTCTGCACTCTCAGTGCAGAACCCCACATGGGGCTTAAACTCAGAAACCCTGAGATCAAGACCTGAGCTGAAATAAAGAATAGGATGCTTAACCAACTGAGCCACTCAGACCTGCTTACCCTCTCAGCTATTATTAACTATTGTCACCATGCTGCATGTTGCATCCCCAGAACTTATCCATCCTATACCTGGAAGTTTGTACCAGTTGATCAGTATCTCCCCATTTCTCTCAACTCTCAGGTCCTAACAACTACCATTCTACTCTCTGTTTCTTTGATTTCAGTTTTAGACTCCACATGTAAATGAGGTCATGGAATATTTGCCTTTCTCTATCTCACTTATTTCCCTTAGCATAACACCCCATGGTCCATCTACTTTGTCACAAAAGGTAAGATTTCCTTTCTTTTTTCCTTTAATGTTAGAAAAAATGTGTGTGTGTGTGTGTGTGTGTGTGTGTGTGTGTGTAAATGTATTCCACCATCCATTCATCTGTCATGGGACATTTTGATTTCCAAGTCTTGGCTATTAGGAATTGTGCTGCAGCAGACATGAAAGTACCAGCTAATCTTTTTGAAATCCTGATTTCATTTCCTTTGGATATGTACACAGAAGTTGGATTGCTGGATCAAATTAGTTTCGTTAGGAACCTTAGTTTTTTGAGGAACTAACAGGAAAGCAGGAACACTGCTTTCTGGAGTGGCTGCACTCATTTATATCCACACCAACAGTTCATAAGTGTTCTCTTTTCTTTACACCATTGCCAACACTTTTTTGTTTACTTTTGATGCTAGTCATCCAACAGGTGTGAGGTGTTATCTCATTATAGTGTTTATTTGCATTCACCTGATTATTATTGGCGTTGAGCACCTTTTCATGTACTTGTTGGAAAATATGTTCCAGTTTTCTGCCCAGTTTTAAATTTCATTATTTTTATGTGACTTACACATATATTTTGGATATTAACCCTTTCTCAGACATATGGTTTGCAAATATTTTCTCCCCTCCAGTAGATTGCTTCTTAATTCCCTTGATTATTTCTTTTGCTGTGCAGAAGCCTTTTAGTTTGATATAGTCCTGTTTATTCTTACTTTTGCTGTTTGCACTGTTGGTGTCATATCTGAAAATTCATTGCTTAGACTAATGTTAAGAGCTTTTTCCTATGTTTTCCTATGTATTTAGGAATTTTGCCATTTCAGGTCTTAAATTTAAGTCTTTAATCTTTAATCTATTTTGAGTTAATTTTTATGAGTAAGTAATGTAAGCTAAGATCCAGTTTTATTCTTCCATATGTGATTATCCAGTTTTCCCAATACCATTGAAGGGACTAGCCTTTATCCATTGTATGGATATCCATTGTATGTTCTTGGCTCCTTTGTCAAAAATTAATTGGCTGTGTATGTATGGATGTATATCTGAGCTCTCAATTTTTGTCAATGGTCTGTGTGTCTGTTTTTATGCCAATACAATACTGTTTTGATTACTCTAGGTCTGCATGGGTAGGCCTGGATTATGGGTGGGGGCAGGGGTGTTGGTCGAAAGCAGGAGACCACCAGTATGAGCCTCACATCTGATTCTGTGGAACTCTCAGCGCTGTTGGGGAAGGTGGAGAAATGGCCTAGGGCTTGGACAGGCCTGGAGCCTTCATCTGTGGGAGTCAGTCTGGAGGCTGGGCCCATACAGGCCATCCTGGCACTTAGGCAGGAAAGGAGCCTGGGAGAATGGCCTGGTGCTGGAGCAGGCTGGAAGTCTGGGGCCACTGCTGCTTGCTTGGGCTTGGGACCATGAGGGCCCACCTGGTCCTGGAGTGGGCTGGGAGACTGGGTTCATGGGACCCAATTAGCTGGCACTGGTGCAGGTCTGCTATGGATGTCTGCAGTGAGGTTGAGAGGGTGGGGCCTCTTTCCACACTGGGATGACAGGGATGGGTCACAGGGGGAATGGGAATGGGAAACTACCTTTCCTACCCTCTTCAATGAGTCTTTTCTCATATCTGTGCTCCATCCAAGTGCTTCAGTGACTCACCCAGAATCCTTAGCAACTGTGAAGGTATTTTCTTCTGCAGGTGTGTATTCAAAATGATGTTTCTGGGAGGAGAGAGTACTAGGGATTCCCATACCATCATCTTGCTGACTCCAGAAAATGTTTTTTTCCCTAGCCAAGTCATGAACTCATTCACATGGTCCATACACCTAATTTTTGCTTTATGCCTACAGCATCTTAGATACCTAAATACATTTTTAACTTTTATGACTCTTCCCCATGTTCAGTGTCCATAGAGGAGAAAACACTTAAGTTGATCATAATATCAGTTAGGGAAGGAATAAAGTATAATATTCATATTAAAGTGTGGTGGTGTGTGGTTTGAGGGTGGGGTAGGACCAGTGGGAAATCAGTATTAAAGCATGTAGCTTTGAATACAAGGGGAAAGTGCTCCATGGAAACTCTGAAACAGCTGCAAACCAATGAAAGCTATTCTTACTTAATTTGCTTTATGAGCTTAAATTGCCTGTATGATAAATTTTAAGTAATGTAACTGCTGTTTGTTAGAGCATAGAATGTAAGTAAAATCTTTATCTTTTAAGCATTAATAGACATGTATAATGTTCTCTGACTCCTTAAAATCTTTTTCAGATTTTAATGATGCTCTGTCCATACTCTTCTTCTCCTTCATAACTGTGTAAATTTTGCTATTTCCTTTCCCAGAATGGAGGCTTTCAGTGTGTTTTAAGTAAAAATCTGCCCTACCTTCATCATTATATTACTCCATCATTCTCCATTTTTTACTTTAGTCTTGAGTAGAGTCTGAGAATGACAGATTCAGTGACAAGTGTTCTTAGTAACTTTCTTGTCTTGAATAACAAAGGGAAAAAAAATCACCAGTTGAATCTATACCATATCGTGTAGTTGAAAAATGACTGCACTTGAACTAAATTCTGAGGTTCTGGAAAACATTTCCCTTCGTTTCCCTGCCTTAAATTATTTGGAACTCAGATCAAATCCCAATAAACATTAAAACCACAGCATTCAAGGGATTTTAGCTCAATCCCAGCTCTCTGTTTTCCAGGAATAACTTTTTTGAAGAAATGGTGGTCCTTTAGAATCTGTATCCAGATGGCACTGAAAAATGAGGAGAACTTGTCTGATAAGCTCAGAATTTTCTAAAACATTTGTATTACTATGAAATGAATTTGTAAGGCTGAACATGTGGTGGTAGAGAAAGCACAGGCAGCCTTTCTAAATTGATTCTCACTTGCATAAGAGAAAATTGTTGGCCACATGAATTTAAAAACCATTCATTGATTTTATGAAGCAAATATTTCTTTTACAAAAAAAAAAAAAAGGATAGCTTATCATGCTGTGACCCTGAGAATATATTCTCAAATTACTCTTCTGCTCCTGGATTGAGGTTAAGAACACACACAGACATAGTATATTAATTTAAAAGACTATTTTTGAGATGTCTGGGTGGCTCAGTCAGTTAAGCATGACACTCTTGATTTCAGTCCAGGTAATGATCTCATGGTAGTGAGATTAAGCCCCCTGTTGGGAGCCTGCTTAAGATTCTCTTTCCTTCTCCCTCCCCCCCTGAATATGCTCTCTCTCCACACACTCACACTCTCTCCCAAAAGAGTCAATCCTTAAAGGACATAAATTGATAAGGTCTTATCCCACCTTTTGGTTTGAATAACCCTGTACCTTACTCCTCCTAGTATGACACTGAAAAGTCACTATCTTTCATGAGAAACAATCAGATTCTTATGTCTTTGTAAAATGTGAGAGCAAACAGGTTTGATATCTAAATAGTGAAAAATATCACAGCCTGTATCTCTGACTTTAAATAATTACTCCACCTTTTGTTGAATCTATCCTCATCTCCACTCCTTTCATTTTTCCTGTTTTTTAAGTTATATGATTTAAGTCATTAAAATTTTTTTAACATTTATTTATTATTGACAGATAGTGAGAGACAGAGCATGAGCAGGGGAGGGGCAGAGAGAGGGAGACACTGAATCTGAAGCAGGCTCCAGGCTCTGAGCTGTCAGCACAGAGCCTGATGCGGGGCTTGAACCCGCAAACCATGAGATCATGACCTGAGCCGAAGTTGGGCACTTAACCGACTGAGCCAGCCAGGTGCCCCATGATTTAAGTCATTAGAGTCTTCTCTCTCAAGGGGTGTCAAGCTGTCTCTCCTTCAGATATATAGATGGACATTTAAGCTCAGCAGGTGGTATTCATTCTTTCCTTGAAAGCAAAATATAGTTACGATGGTTATTGGTATTGGACTCTCAAACTCAAAGAACCCGATTAAATGCCATAAATGCAGTAGAAGATTGCATGAGTTGAGTCATATTTGATTAGAAAAGAAATGGCATCCGTATGCAATATATACCTGTGAGATTGGGTGATGATGATGATGTGTGTGTGTGAGAGAGAGAGAGAGAGAGAAAGAGAGAGAGAGAGAGAGATATTAGAAATGTTCATCATCTCTTAGTTGACCACAATAGAAGGTATACTTTCTTTTGCCATTGGTGTTGAGTTTTGCCAGTAACTTACTTTAGCCAGTGGTATATAGAGAAAGCAGAAGTTCAAAAAGTTCAAAAAGCACTGCTGTGCTTCCTTTTTCCTGCACTTCACCATATGAACTTGCTTCAAGTGAGGGCTGGTCTAATGAGGATACGAGTTACATAAAGCAGATCCTGCTCCAACATGCAGCTGGGGACCTAGCACAATTGAGTTGTTTAAATCAGCCATACTTCAGCAGACCCATAGGTATATAAGTAAAATGATCATTATGGTATATTACTCAATTTTGTGGAATTTTTTATTACGTAGCATTATTCAAAATCTGAGGATAGGTAGTATGATAATATCAAAATGTATGTGTTTATTTTTAATATTCTTCTTCCAGTAAGATGTTCTCACATTAATAGTGACTGTGAGCACTGACTGTGAGGCAAATAATCTATGTTCAAATTCTTGCTCCCCTGTTTATTATTTCCGGTGGGACTTTGGACATTAACCTACATAAGACACAGAGTTCAGATTCACAAATCCTGATTGTGATATCTACCCTGTGGAGTTTTTGTGACTATTAAGTAAGTGTGACAATATATGTCAACTGCAAACAAAATATCTAAAACATAGGATGCAATACATAAGTTATTGTTATTTTAGTTGCTTCTGCTTAGTGTATCAGCTTATGGAGTTAAAATATTTATTTTGATACAGCACTCCATAAGATGTCAAGTGCTCTGAACTCTCAGTTACCCATCTACCAAATGAGCTATTTGTGTGCATGTATACAATGTCAACCAACAGCTACTTCAGTTACAAGAATAAGGCCCAAGAGAGGTTAATATGCATTAAAGGACCACTTCTAGCAAATTCAATTCATTTATATAGCAACAGACATATTAGACCATGCCAATTTTTCTATCATAAAATGTAGACTCCAAGTCCCTTTGAGAGAGTAGTAAATGACATCACCATATCTCAAGTCTAAATGATGCATTGGAAATATATTCAAAATACATATTTTCTTACTGGAAGAGGCAAATCAGTTTTTAAATATTCTTCTTTTGGTATCTTGTTAACAACTGTTGAATGGATAATTTGTAGTATTTTGTTTAGTCTTACAGAGTTTCTAATTATAAATTCTTGAAGGAGTTTAAAGAGCAGGCAAACTAAAAATTCCAAATTAAAGTAGATGTTGAAAATTCATCAAATCCTAGTTTCAAGTACTATTTTACCTCCTTCTTGCTAAAACTTGTTACAATATTTCATGAATTCATCACCATAATAGGACTCCTGGTGGAAATGGGAAGGAGTGATGGCTAGGCAACTACCTGTTATGAGGTATAAATTGATGATGGTATGGAAATTGGAACTGGAGGCAGGGATGAGTATGTTGCAGTGATAACATGCCTAAGCAACAGGAATTTTCTCCTTCTTTTGTAAATGTTATCCTCCAGGCTATGCAAACAAAGTCATACAAAAATTGATTTTAAGGGGCACCTGGGTGGCTTAGTCAGTTAAGCGTCCGACTTTCGCCTAGGTCATGATCTCGCAGTTCGTGGGTTCCAGCCCCGCGTCGGGCTCTGTGCTGACTGCCAGCTTGGAGCCTGGAGCCTGTTTCAGTCTGTGACTCCCTCTCTCTCTGACCCTCCCCTGCTCACACTGTCTCTCTCTGTCTCCTAGAAATAAATAAAACATTAAAAAAAATTGATTTTAAGATAATTTATGCATAAAACTGGATAGGCATCTCTTGAAAATATTTTAAAAAGATTTCTGCAACATAAGGTAGTAAGTGTGATCTGTTGTGATTATTGATCTGTGGTTATCTATTGTGATTATTCATCTGTAATGGTCAATAGGTTTATTATAAAGCATATTTTACTTTTTAAAGTTTTTAACAGACCTTTTAAAGAGCAATTTGAGGTTTATATTAACATGCGCAGAAATGCAGAGTTGCCATATACAGCTTTTCCACATGTCCCCCCACAACAATTTCTCCATTATTATTAATGTTTTGTAATAGTGTGATACATTTGTTACAATTGATAAGCCAATATTAAGATATTTTTAACTAAAGTACATTGCTTACATTAAAATTTATTCTTTGTGTTGTAAAGTTCTGTGGGTTTTGATATATGAATAATATTGTCTACTATCATAGCATAATACAGAATAATTTTATGGCTCTAAGAATGTCTTTTGCTCCTTGTATTCTCCTCTGTGCTCCTTGTTCTGAACGCCACTGAACTTCAGTTTAGCCTTTTTCAGAATGTGATATAGTTGGGATCATAAGGTTTATCACTTCTCAGACTGGCTTCTGCATTTAAGGATTGTCCATATATTTTCTAAGCTTTAGAGTTCATTTCTTTTTTATCACTGAAAACATGCTCCATTGTATAGACATGCCATAGTTAGTTTATCCATTCATCTATTTTTTTAAAGATGTTTTAGTTGTTTCCAAGTTTTGCCAATTATGAACAAAGCTACTATAAACTTTCATGTATAGATATTTGTGTGGACATAGGTTTTTAACTTATTTGGATAAATATTTATGAGTGTGATTTTGGATCATATTATAAGCCAATATTTTGCTTTATAAGAAACTGCTGAACTACTGTACCTTTTGGCATTCTCACCAGCAATGAATAAATGTTCCCATTGGTCCACATCATCACCACCATGTGGTGGTGTCAGTTTTTTGAATTTTAGTTATCTAATAGGTAGGTGGTGGTATCTCAGTGATGTTTTAATTTGCATTTCCCTAATTACATATGATATTGAACACATTTTTATATGCTTGTCATGTGTGTGTGTATACATGTATATAGGTGAGATGTCTGTTCAGTTCTGTTGCCCATTGTTTAAAGTGTTTTCCTATTTCTGAGTATCAAGAGCCTGATATATTTGAATTCCAGTTGTTTACCAAATATGTGTTTGGAAATATTGTTTCCTTGTTTGTAGATAGTCTTTTTGTTCTTGTAAGTTCTTTTGGGGAGCAGAAATTTTTAATTTTAATAAAGAACAACTTACCAGTTATTTTTGATGAATTATGCTTTTGGTTTTTCTGTTTAGCCTATTGGTATGATGGGTAACATTAATTGGTTTTTGAATGTTAAAATCAGCCTTGCTTACTGTGAATGGATCACATTTGGACATAGTGTATAATTTTTTCTATGCATTGTTGAATTCAACTGCTAATATTTTACTGAGTATATTTATATCTCCTAGAAATAAATAAAAATATTTATTATTTTTTTTTAGAGAGAGAGAGAGAGACAGCGTGAGCAGGGGAGGGTCAGAGAGAGAGGGAGATATAGACTCTGAAACAGGCTCCAGGCTCTGAGCTGGCAGTCAGCACAAAGCCCGATGCGGGGCTCGAACCCACGAACGCGAGATAATGACCTAAACGAAAGTCGGACGCTTAACCGACTAAACCACCCGGGCACCCCGTCTCAATACATTTTAAAGGATTTCATTCATAAAACGTATGTTCTCTGACCACAATGGAACTAAATTAGAAATATTAACAAAAGATCTCTGAAAAATTACCTATATTTGTAGGCTAAATAGCACACTTTGAAATAAGCTATATTTCAAAATGGATTCATAAAAGAAAGTTAAAAACATTTTGTAGTAACTAAAAATGAAAATGTGACATATCAAAATTATGGGATGCCCCTGAAGCAGTATTTATTTGGAAGTTTATAGCCTATTAGAAAAAAGAAAAAAAACATCAAATCAATGACCTCAATCAGTGAACTAGGAAAATGTATGCAGAAGAAAGGAAATACAGATAATAGCCAAAATTATTTAAATAGAACCCAGAGAAATACTAAATAAAATACATGAAACCAAAAACTTGTTGTTTGAGATCAGTAAAATTGATAAAAATTCCATTCAGACCAGTAAAAAAATAAGTGAAGATACAAGAATGACACCTGTAAATATGTAGAGACATCACTATAGAATCTACAGATACTACAAGAAGAAAATAAAAGTCTAATATAAATATTTCCATGCCAATAAATTCAACTACTTATATAAAATGGACAAATTCCTTGAATGATGCAACTACTGAAACTTATTCAAGGAGAAGTAGCCTAAATTATTCTATAACTATTTTTTAAAATTCACTATTAGTAAAAAAAACACCACCACCAACAAAAAACCCTTCCCACAGAAAGTACTGCAGACACAGATGGCTTCTCTGACATATTCTACCAAATATGTAAGGAAGAAATACAATTCTATAATATTATTTCTATATTAAATGTTACAGAAAATTAAAGAAATTTTGGTATGAGATCAGAACATGTGGACTGATGTAAATCTTTGCCAGCTCCCTCACTCACCTCTTCTGACACTGATCACTGATGGACAAGAACTCAGATCACATGGCTCATCTGTCCAGCTGGCATGACCGTCCACATTTGTCACTTACAAAAGAATGCTGGTGGGGCACCTGGGTGGCTCAGTGGGTTAAGCGTCCAACTTCGGTTCAGGTCATGATCTTATGGTTCGCAGGTTTGAGCCCCGCGTCAGGCTCTGTGCTGACAGCTCAGAGCCTGGAGCCTGCTTCGGATTCTGTGTCTCCCTCCCTCCCTCCCTCCCTCCCTCCCTCCCTCTCTGTCTCTCAGAAATAAATAAAACATTAAAAAATTAAAAAACAAAAAGAATACTGTTCTGGCAAATTCCTATGAAAGTCTGTTTAGAGGGATGCTTGTGATCTAAAGTTTAAATACAGAAAGTTAATATTGCCCATAGGCAAAGAAGGTTTGATACCAAATGATTTCTGCATAAAATTAAATTGTTTTTCCTACCCCTCTCAGGTTCATAGGAGTTAGAGAGCAGCCTCTGGCTTACATTCCTGAAGTTTGGTAATTTAAGCTGGTAATAGCTGAATAGGAATAGAAGGGTAGAATGACTGAAACTTGACATAACTTCTAATCAAATAAGATATCCTACCTCAGTTGACTTTCTTTTCTACAATAGGAATTTAGACTTTTAGAATTTAAGGGTTTGATTAGACAGGGAATAGATTATTGAGGAGATTTGGAAGAACCAGGAAATGAAAAGGGTATGACTGCTGACCAAGCCAAGTTTCAAATTGAAATCTATCTAGCATACACATATACTGCTTTGTAAGGACTCTCCACACCCAGCTCAGTCTGTTAATATAACAATTTTGCAAAGCCATATTAGCATCAGGTGATGCTGCTACTCTTTATGGATGGTTATGTCAGTGATGAATACATGACCCAAACTGAGGAAGGAATGGATTTTTTTTCCCTTAAGTCAAGATGACTGCATGGTGCTGGTTGTGACCTACCATGCCAACAACACAAAGCTAATTGTAGGTTTATGTTTTAGGAAGTATGAATACGTCCCTAAAACAGACTTTGGTAGCCTATGGCCAACAGATGTAGTTCTCTCCTCTTCCCCCACCCCAGATATAAATATATGTGTATATTTATATATGCAGAGCTAAAGAAACAGTGTTTTATTACTGTGCCTTTAGAATAGAAGAGCTTCACCTTTTAAAATATTTAAGTATAATTGACAAGCTATATGCTAAATGTATTTGAAATACACACACACATTTCATTGTGACTATGAACAAACATGTATTTTTACATCTACTTATCTACTGGTCTATCAAGAAAGGAACTGGACATCATCCTAGTTCACCATAGAATACTTCTGTATTTTCACCTATTGGCTTCCATTATATTTTCTTTTAATTCTTACAGTTCTTTATGATAAATTAATATATATGTAAATTACCTGGACTGAATTTTGTTTTTTCCACTAAGGATTTAGACTAAGACAGTCTTAACATTTAAATGCTACAATACTTTACCATCACTAGAAACACAATGCAGGTTCACATAGACTATCTCTGGTAGATGACTCATTAATTTCTTCTTCAATACTCCCAGGACTTAAAAGCTAAGGCTGTGAAGCCACTATATCAATCATGAGTATGTTTAATTAATGCAACCATATGATTGCTAAAAATTCTTTTTATTTTGCATTTAAATTTATCTCTGTAAATTTGATCCATCAGTCTTAGGTCAGATTTCCTTAGAATATCACAAAATTTGGCAGGGATTAAAGAATGTGGACTCTGGTTTCAGATGCAAGGTCAGCCATTTCCTGGTATTATGATCTTGGAGAAAATATTGCACTTCACTTTACCTTGGTTTCCAGATTGTTGTGGGGATTGAAAGACATAATATTTACTTGAATGAGTCTGTTTACTAATCAATACTCTATGCCTCAGATTGAAAATTAGAAATGTTTGGGGATTTTTGGTAAAGTTTTTAATGTATTAACAACTATTTGATAGTTAGAAAAAACAATCCTGTTTTTTATTCAACAACAGAAGCTGAGAATCTTCAAGATTTATATGAAGCTCTTGATTTGTACTGCCAGAGCAGATGCACTGAGTAAAACAACTTGAGAATTGTTTGTCCACGGTGGTGGTGGGAATTTGAGGCCAGATGGCTTCTCATTTGAAACTGTTTGTCTCTTTCCCCATTGTATGACCTCTCCTACCTCTGTTGGTTCTCCAGTAGGACTTTAATGGGGCACTTCATTTGGAAGAAGCTGAGGAAGCCTGTATAAGCTAAGGAACATGTTCACACTTGGAGGAGGCTTGCCTGACTTTCCTTCTAGATTGAACTTGTTAGCCTTCCAGTTACTAGGCACTTACTGGCAATTAGGAGGGACTTGACAGATGCACTAGTGAATGACTAAATATAAGTCAGAGATTTTGGACTGCATAAAGAGCGTTTTTGATAAAGAAGTAAGCCTGTGCCAAGCACTGCTTTTGAAATTTTATTATACTTTTTTTTTTTTTTCAACCTGGATCAATATGAGCCTTTTCTTTTAGAGCAGCGGAGTCATAACTGAAAATACTGTTGAGTTTGCCTATAACGACAGTCCAGCCAGGACACTTTACAAGTCAGGATAGTCAGAAGTAAGTATTATAATGCTTATACGTATTGCAAACTTCACAAAGGAAGCTTGTCATTACTAAGTGGATATGTTCTTAGGCATTTTATTGAAAATTTCCTCATCAGCTTTCTTCTGCCATGAGGAGGTCTATACTATGTTTCAGTAATATGAATTCACATGATTTTTGCTTTGTCATGACCAAACACCCACTTTATTGTTTCAACCAATTTCGTTTTAATCCAGATATTCCAGTGGGTACTTTATATATAGAACTGTGATCACAAGAAATGTTATCACTTGGCAGAGATTCTTCCAACTTTAAGTATAATATCTCAATGAAGATTTATTGTTCTACAAATAAGTGGTTAATTCTTTGCATGGAATACCCTTGGCATGAAAGAGGTTATTCATAATTTAATCTGTGCACATTATTGATTACATTCTTATCTTTTATATTTACTTATATTTAAGTCAATGCACTTTATCTACTCCGTATTTAGTAATAAATGTAATGACCAATTTGTTCCATTTACCTCACCTAGAAATCCTTTTGCATTTTTGTGCAGATCATAAAATGGATAATCTGCAGTGAAATAGTGTATATCAGAACTTCAGCCATAATGGATGCATTGCTATATAAGAGTTTAATCACAGAACAGTTTCAAATTTTATTTACTGCCTTCCTGTCTTGATTCTGGCCTTAAATTTTTTTTCACTGCCTGAGCTAAAGATGAATGCTTTAGTAATTCACAGCACAATCATGAATGGATCAAGTCTGATGGAGGTCACTTATGTCATGCTCTTGTCATTTCTGAGCTTATATATTAGTATTTGGGCATTGATGGGTCTCTGTGTAATTGTCAGAGCTCTCTAGTGCTGTACAGTTTCAAATGATCTTCAATTATATAATTAAGTTCATCTTTTCCTTCTCTAAAGGTTAAGTTTTTTACATCTTCAAGAATTCTATACTAGCTCTCATCTTCCTCCCAGGACCTTTTGTTTTGTTTTACAGTATTCTTCTTACTCTGGCATATGTTCATTCACTGGATTTCTTTTCTTTTTTTTTTTTAAATTTTTATTTATTTCTAGGAGAGAGAGAGATAGACAGTGTGAACAGGGGAGGGTCAGAGAGAGAGGGAGACACAGACTCTGAAACAGGCTCCAGGCTCTGAGCTGGCAGTCAGTACAGAGCCCGACGCGGGGCTCGAACCCATGAACCGCGAGATCATGACCTAAGTGAAAGTCGGACGCTTACCTGACTAAGCCACCCAGGCGCGCCACATTCACTGGATTTCTAACACACATCAGGTACTGGATACATAGCAATGATAGTACAGATGAAATCATCACCATTATTGGGCTTACATTCCATTTTATATTACATCTATAATATATCCAGAGATACTCTAATTTTGCAGAAAAACAGTCAAGATAACAGATCTGGTCAAGATATGACATAGTAGAGCATGCAACTCTAAATTTTATGAGTCAGTAAATTGGGTATATAGCAATGGAAACACCAGAAACTCCCCTGAGTCAAAACTAAGACCATTTAGAATAAGTGGTTATTAATTCGTTCACTTATTCACTCATTATTCTGCAAGGAAGTATAATTAAAAAATAGCTTCCTGTTGACATTAATAGAGATAAAAGTAGGAGAACCTGAGATTTTCATTGTATATGATAAGCACAAACTTAAGTGTGAATAGAAAGGAGGAGCACAGACGAAGTCTTCAGGTCCATCAATACTGCCCTCAAGAAACTGAGTGAATCCTGAAGGATGAAAGCTTTTTTACAGGAGGAAAGAAAATTCTGGTCAGAGCTAATATAATAAGTGAAATAAGTTAGTCAGTGAAGGACACATATCACATGTTGTCACTCATGTGGAACTTGAGAAACTTAACAGAAGACCATGGGAAAAGGGAAGGGGAAAAATAGTTACAGAGAGGGAGGGAGGTAAACCATAAGAGACACTTAAACACAGAGAACTAACAGAGGGTTGATGAGGGGTAGGGGAGAGGGGAAAATGAGTGATGGCCATTGAATAGGGCACTTGTTGGGCTGAGCACTGTGTGTTATATATGAGCGATGAATCACAGGAATCTACCCACAAAACAAAGAAGACACTGTACACACTGTATGTTAGCCAGTTTGACAATAAGTCATATTAAAAAGAAGAATATGGGAGTCCACAATTCAAATATAGGTATAAGAGACAAGAGGCAAGCTCAAGTCCCAGGAATAAATGGGTAGAGGAATTAGAGAAGGAAATCCATATCTCATATGAAATTAAGTGTGACACAGTTCAGACAGATTTTATAAAATGTTTGGCACTATCTTAGTTAAACTTGCTCTTTTGGAATCTTAAAAATCATCCTTCAAGGTTTGACAGTTAAAGTGGTCTCACTCTTTCAGTGATTGTTAAAGACATTAGGAACAGCAATAATAGACTGTCCAATATTAAAATTTAACTCATCTGCTTACACTTGGAGTGACTGTGTGAGTCCTGGCCCTTCAGGAAGCAAATGCCAAGAAGAGATTAGAAGTGTAAGAGATATATTGGGGGAACACATGTGATGGGCAAGGGGGAGACAGTGCAGGTCTGTCACCTATAAAAGAAGAGGAAGAAGGAACAAGGGATGGGTAGGAAGAATCTCAGACTTTAAGAAAGGTTTGGCTAGGTCAGTGGGGAGCCTTTGATCCCAGCTGTCTGTTATGTGTCCTGTACTCCCAGAATGGGCCAACATTAAAACTCCCATTGTGAAGCTAGAAGGAGCATGGCCTGGATTGCAGCTGAGTGGTGGATCAAGGAAATGACAAATGAGGCTGTCAGTCTATTTTGCTCCCCTCAGTGGGTAATCTGAGTGGTGAGCTTTTATTTCTGCAAGAAAGACTGTAGATTATATGTTTAACTCTTGTAAGGCCAGTCGCATAGTGGGCACAATAAAGATAATAGCATTGCTATCTTTTTGTGACTATAGTAAGATCACTGAGTTAATGCCCATAAAATGATAAGCACAATGCTTAGCATACAGGAATCATTGAGAATATTCTATTCTCTAAAATGCGGTATGCCTTTTTAAAATAGATATCTTCATCTTTTTTTTTTTTATTTACCATGGTAACTGTGGTATAGATCTACCAGAGCACTGTGATTATAGAAATCATATAATAAATGTTTAATGAATTAATTGTCAGTGCCTAGCTGTCAGGGACCACCAAGAAAACACTTAATAGCAAACAAAACTGAGTTTATTATTTGCTGGGAAAAGGCAACTGAACAGGCTAAGGAAATGAGGGCTGTTTCAGAGGGTGTCAGGAGGGATTAGTTATGAAATTTGGGGCTGTAATAGGTAATTTTGAAAAGGGATCAAAGAAGCAGGTCTTTTCTGTGGTTTGAGTGCTGTCAGAAAGTGTCCTTTTTTTTTTTTTTTTTCTTTTCTTTTTTGTCTTATTCCATCACATTAGACTTACCTTGTCTGATACTGGTGTTCTGTGAGTCAGTTCTGTTGAGTAGTGAGAATCAGGGCTAAGTTCCTTAGGACCAGGGTAGCTACAAGCTGGCAGCTCTGCAAGTTGGTCAAATTAGAAGAAGCCACAATTCTTACTTATGGAACCGAAATTGAAGGAGAGAGCTAAATCAGTCACATGGGCCAAAACAAGAAATACACAGTTTGGGAGATCTCCAGATGCCCAGGCAGATTTTCATTCAACAAGAAATTACATGTTTACAAACAGGTTCAGTTTTGTAAATAAGAATAGTTTTTTTGGGGATTTATTGGCAGATCTTTTTAATTAGACAGTGCTACCTTTAGTAACTGAGTTGTCAAACTATTCTGTGATATGTAATCAAACTCAGGTTTTCAGGTTTGTGGAACGATCTTGTCTTTAAAACATCCACATATCTAGTCACTTCAATTTCATTCTGTATCCATATGATATCCACTATTCCAAACCTTAGGAAATGGGAAAAAGAAAATATCTAGATGATAGATAAAATATCAGTTTTCATTTACTTACTGGGTCTACCTCTGTGTAAATTCATAGTCCTGAAATTTTGATATCTCTGATAACATACTTTTGGAAAATCTAATGCAAATTATCCTTTTAAAAAGCTAGTGCAATATTTTTACTCTTTTTTTTTAGGTCTCTAAAATGATGAAAAGTAAATGTTTGATGGTCCTGGAGTTTATAACTATTTGGCAACTAATTCAAAATGCAATCTGTGTCCATTACACTGTTTTAAATCCATTCACTCCCTTCAAAATGTCACAACTAATCTCACTGCATCTCCAGCCTCAGGAAAACAGAAACTTCACACGAGCTCTGTTTCTTCAGTCATAGCGCTTTGTACAGTCAAGCATATAATCAACCTTTTGTTAAATACTTTGAAAATTTCCAGGCCACAACAAAAGAGTAACACATACAAATAAATGATTTTTAAAAAGAATGAAGATTCTATTCAATTGCATTATCTCTACAAATTCTTCCAACTTCATGCCTTCCCTTTCTCTAAAAGTCTGAAATTAGCACACATCCGTTTTCAATTGTTTTCAGTGACACCACTTCATCTACTGGATTAAGTTTGACAATAATGCCTGCCCAGGCTATGGTACAAATGACAAGTGGTAATTGACAGACAACTTCAGCAGAGAGACCATATCCATAAATATCAGACTGTGTTCCTAATGAAGTCCAAAGGAATAATATTAACTTATAACACTTGTAATGTTTGTGTTTGACTTCTTGGAGTCCCTAACTTAATAGGATCTTAATTCTTCAGAAAGAAATGAATACTTAACCTGAATAATCTTCAGATTTAATACATTGTCCAGGAGAGGAGGCAGGATGGTGGAGAAGTAGGGAGCTCTGTACATTTCACTTGCCCCCATCTCTCAAACAGAGAAGGCCTGAAGCCATAGGAACCCTTATAGAATCCTGGAGTTTGGGAGGAAAAGGAGACAGAATCTACTGAGAAAACCCCCTTATAGCGTGAGTGCAAACTGGGGAAGATATAAACGGGCCAGGACCCAGAGACACTGAGGGAGGGGAGGGAGCCCCCTTTGTGGGGAGCCATGGTGAGTCGAGGGGAAAAGAAAGAGTGGCTGAAACTGCTCAAGGAACTGTCCCTGGAGAAGAGAAAACCCTCGGCTCAGGACACAGAATGATCGGGTTTCCAGTTGTCCACCTGACCTTGACCTGGACGCCCCAGTCTCAGGCGACGCCAGGAGAAACTGCTCCTCTGCTCACCACCTCGACCCAGAGGGGAAGCTGCATGCCTCAAGGCTCTCCGCCACTCTTCTAGCTCAGCGCGATCCCCAATGGGGAGGTGACAGGCTTGAAACTGCTCGGAGGGACTCGGCCTGCGGGTTTATATTTCGGGCAGTCAATGGGGCGTGCAGACTAAGATCTGGACGTGAGGCGTGGCTTGAGACATAGAGCATGGACCACCGTGGCTACTCCTGCGGCACAGGGAGATCAGACCCAAAAGAGTGAATCATAGTGCTTGGTTTGAGAAGGGATTGGGGTGCTGCCATTTTTTCCTCTCCACAACCACCAACGCGGGACCTTAGGGAGCGGTCCTCAGGATGCAGTGAAGGCTAATACCTGCCTATACCAAACTATGCCCATCCCCGCTAGAGAGCTTCCTTTTTTTCTTTTTTTTTTACTGGAGCCAGGGGCAAAACCAACATGGGTGCACTGCCGTGATTAATTCTAGATCAATTATTTCTATTCAGATGTATTTCCCCTTGTCTCATTCGTATCCCTCCCCTCTGCTGGACTGCACACTCTGGTCATTGATTTGCTTAAACAGCCACATTTAATCCATTCTCTTGATGTATAGTCTACACTTCCACTGCTACCTTTCTATCTCTCTCTGGAGTAATCAGACTATATAGTTTCACTGAGTAACATAATCTTTATTTCTTTCTCCTTGCCTCTTACCATATTCTCTCTTTTTCTGTGTGAATTAAGCATCTTAATCTCTCTGTCAGGTCATCGTCCAATTTCGCTTCCTCCCTGCCCTGTCATTTCTCTCTTTGTATATGCTCTTCCATCAGCCCTGCATACACCCTGCTCTTTGTTTGTAGCTGGGAATTCTGGTTTTATGCTTTTAGACTTTCCTTTGTGTTTTGGGATTTTTTCTTTATTCTTTTCTTCTTTTTTCTTTTTTTAACTTTTTATTTTTGTTTTTCCTCCTTCCTCTTTATTTTCTGTTTGTTTTTTTTTTTTCCCTCTCTTTTTCTTTTTCCCTTTTGGTTTGCATGTTTGTTGGATTTCTCTGTGCCTTCATGTGCCTTTGTTCCCTGTGTGCTTGTCTGTCTGTTTCCTTTTCCAGGGCTGCCTCAAGAAACAAGACAAAGTACACATCGTGGAGAGTCCCAGATCCCACTACGAGTAGGAAAATAAAATAACCAAAGTCTCAACAAGGGAAACCAAAAGACACCATTCAAAGAACAATTCCTGAATGGACAAGCCCTGGACAGTCAAAGAGCCTTCTTTAATACAGCAGTACTCGCAGGTGCAGAGTACATAACAGGCTTTTAAAACTAACGAGACAGAAAGCTAGCCAAAATGATGAAACAGAAGAACTCTCCTCTAAAGAAATTCCAGGAAGAAATAACAACTAAGGAATTGCTCAAAACAGATATAAGCAGCATAACTGAACAAGAATTTAGAACAATAGCCATAAAATTAATCACTGGGCTTGAAAAAGGCGTGGAAGATCAGAGAAACTATTGCTACAAAGACTATGAAGCTTAAAAATAGTTGTGATAAGGGGCACCTGGGTGGATTAGTTGGTTAAGCGTCCGACTTTCGCTTAGGTCATGATCTCACGGTTCGTGGGTTTGGGCCCCACGTCGGGCTCTGTGCTGACTGCCAGCTCGGAGCCTGGAGCCTGTTTCAGTCTGTGACTCCCTCTCTCTCTGACCCTCCTCTGCTCACGCTGTCTCCTTCCTAGAAATAAATAAAAACCTTAAAAAAAAATAGTTGTGATGAATTACAAAATGCTATAAATGAGATGCATAATAAAATGGAGATGTCCAATGCATGGACTGAAGAGGCAGAGAGGAGAATACATGAATTAGAAGACACAATTATAGAAAAAGAGAAAGCCAAGAAAAAGACAGATAAACTGATCCAGGAACACAAAAGGAGAATTCAAGAGCTGAGTGGTATGATAAAACGGAACAATATCCAGATCATAGGATTCCAAAAGAGGAAGAGAGAAGAAAAGGTGCTGAAGGAGTCCTTGAAGTAATTATAGCAGAGAACTTCCCCAATCTGGAGAAGGAAACAGACATTGAAATCCAAGATGCACAGAGAACTCCCCTCAGACATTACTTGAATCAATCATCTGCATGACATATCATAGTGAAACTGGCAAAATATAAGGATTTTGAAAGCGGCTAGGGATAAAAGGGCCCTAACATACAAAGGGAAACCTGTCAGAGTGGTTACAGACTTATCTACTGAAACTTGGCAGGCCAGAAAGGAATGGCAAGAAATCTTCAATGTGATGAACAGAAAAAATATGCAGCCAAGAATCCTCTATCCAACAAGCCTGTTATTCTTAATAGAAGGAGGGATAAACTTCTTCCCAGAAAAACAACTTGAAAGAATTTGTCACCACTAAATCAGCCTTACAAGAAATCCTGAGGGGGACTCTCTGAGGGAAATGTTGCAAGGAACACAAGGTACCACAGACACCACCAGAACCATGAATTCTACAAAGGACACAATGTCTCTAAACCCATGTTTTTCAATAATAACACTAAATATAAATGGTCTAAATGCCCCCAATCAAAAGACGTAGGGTAACAGAATGGATAAAAAAACAAAATCCATCTAAATTCATTTTAGACCTGAGGACACCTTCTGATTGGAAGTAGGTGGATGGAGTAATATAGATCATGCTACTGGACATCAAAAGAAAGCTGGAGTAACTATACTTATATCAGACAAACTAGACTTTAAAGTAAAGACAGTAACAAGAAATGAAGAAGGGCATTATATAATAATTACAGAGTCTATCCGTCAGGAAGAGCTAACAATTATAAATGTCTGTGCACTGAAACAGGAGCACCTAAATACATAAAACAATCACAAGCAATCTTATGGATAAGAATGTGCTAATAGCAGGGGACTTTAATACTCCACTTACAGCTATGGATCGATCACCTAGACAGAAAATCACTAAAGAAACAATGGATTTGAATGACACATTGGACCAGATGGGCTTGTCAGATATATTTAGAACTATATCCTGAGGCCATAGAATTCACTTTCTTCTCAAGCGCACGTGGCACATTCTCCAAGATAGATCACATACTAGGACATAAAGCAGCCCTCAGTAAATATAAAATAATTTAGATAATACCATGCACACTTTCATATCACAATGCTATGAAACTTGAAATCAATCACAGGATGAAGTCTGGAAAACCTCCAAAAACATGAAGGTTAAAGAACACCCTACTAAAGAACGAATGAACCAACCAGGCAATTAAAGAAGAAATTAAAAAATACATGGACACAAATGAAAATGAAAATACAACAATCCAAACTCTGTGGGATGCGACAAAGGCAGTCCTAAGAAGAAAGTGCATTGCACTCCAGGCCTATTTCAAGAAATTAAAAGAGTGCAAGTATAAAATTTAACAGCGCACCTAAAGGAACTGGAAGGAGAGCAACAAGAGCACCTCAAACCCAGTAGGAGAATAGAAATCATAAAAATCAGGGCAGATATAAACAATATAGAATCCAAAAAACAGTTGAACAGACCAATGAAACCAAGAGTTGATTTTTTGAAAAACTAAATTGACAAACCTCTAGCCAGGCTTCTCAAAAAGAAAAGAGAGAGCACCCAAATAGACAAAACCATGAAGGAAAATGGACTTATTACAACCAACCCCTCAGAAATACAAGCAATTATCAGGGAATACTATGAAAAATTATATGTCAAGAAATGACTACTTAGAAGAAATTGACAAATTCCTAAACACATACTCACTACCAAAATTCACATGAGAAGAGATAGAAAATCTGAACAGACCCATAACTAGTGAATAAATTGAATCATTTATCAAAAATCTCCTAACAAATAAGAGCCCTGGGCTAGATGGCTTCCCTCGGGATTTCTACCAGACATTTAAAATAGAATTTAAAATAGAATTAATACCCATTCTCCTCAAGCTATTCCAAAAAATAGACATCGTAGGAAAACTCCCAGACTCATTTTCTCATTTTACAAAGGTGGCATCACTTTGATTCCCAAGCCAGACAGGGACCCAGTGGGGGAGTGGGGGTGGGGGGGTGGGAGAAGTACAGGCCAGTACCTTGATGAATGCAGATGCAAAAATCTTCAACAATATACTTGCAAATCAAATTCAACAGCACATAAAAATAATTATCCACCATGATCAAGAGGGATTCATTCCTGGGTTACAGGACTGGTCCAATATTCGCAAATCAATTAATGTGATACATCACATCAACAAAAGAAAAGATAAAAACCATAGGATCCTGTCGATAGATGCAGAAAAAGCATTTGACAAAATACAGCATCCCTTCTTAATAAAGACTCTTGAGAAAGTCGGGATAGAAGGAACTTAAACATCTTAAAAGTTATCTATGGGAAGCCCTCAGCTAACATCATCCTCAATGGGGAAAAACTGAAAGCTTTCCCCCTGAAATCAAGAACATGACAGGGATGTCCACTCTCACCACTGTTGTTTAACATAGTGCTGGAAGTCTTAGCATCAGCAGTCAGACAACAAAAGGAAATAAAAGGCAACCGAATTGGCAAAGAAGTCAAACTTTCACTTTTCGCAGACAACATGATACTCTACATAGAAAACCTGACAGACTCTACCAGAAGCCTCCTAGAGCTGATCCATGAATTCAGCAAAGTCACGGGGTACAAAATCAACATACAGAAATTGGTTGAATTTTTATACACCAATAATGAAGCAACAGAAAGAGAAATCAGGAAACAGACCCCATTCACAATTGCACATAAAAACATAAAATGCCTAGGAATAAACCTAACCAAAGATATAAGAGATCTGTATGATGAAAACTATAGTAAACCTATGAAGAAAATTGTAGAAGGCACAAAGAAATGGAAAAAACATTCCATGCTCCTGGGTCAGAAAAATATATATAGCTAAAATGTCATTACTACCGAAAGCAATCTACACATTCAATGCAACCCCAATCAAAATTGCACCAGCATTCTTCTCAAAACTAGAAAAAACTATCCTAAAATTTGTATGGAACTACAAAAGTCCCTGAATAGCCAAAGTAATGTTGAAGAAGAAAACTGAAACAGGAGTCATCACAATCCCAGACTTTAGCCTCTACTACAAAGCTGACATCATCAAGACAGTACGGTATTGGCACACAAACAGACACATCAACCAATGGAATAGGATAGAGAACTCGGAACTGGACCCACAAATGTATGGCCAACTCATCTTTGACAAAGTTGGAAAGAGTATCCAATGGAAAAAAGACAGCATCTTTAACAGATGGTGCTCTGAGTACTGTACAGAAACATGCAGAAGAATAAAACTGGATCATTTCTCACACCATACACAAAAATAAACTCAAAATGGATCAAGGACCTGAATGTGAGACAGTAAACCATCAAAACCTAGAGGAGAAAGCAGGAAACAACCTCCTTGACCTCAACTGCAGCAATTTCTTAGTTGACACATCCCCAAAGGCAAGGGAATCAAGAGCAAAAATGAACTATTGGGACCTCATCAAGATTAAAAGCTTCTGCATGGCAAAGGAAACAGTCCATAAAACTAACAGACAACTGATGGGATGGAAAAAGATAGTTGCAAATGACATATCAGATAAAGGGCTAGTATCAAAAATCTATAAGGAACTCACCAAACTCCACACCTGAAAAACAAAAAATCTAGTGAAGAAATGGACAGAAGACATAGAAAGACACTTCTCCAATGAGGACTTCCAGATGACCAACAGACACATGAAATTATGCTCAGTGTCCCCCATCATCAGGGAAATAGAAATCAAAACCACACTGAGATACCACCTCACGCTGGTCAGAGTGACTAAAATGAACAAATTAGTAGACTCTAGATTCTGGCAAGGATGTGGAGAAGCAAGCACTCTCCTACACTGTTGGTGGGAATGTAAACTGGTACAGCCCCTCTGGAAAACAGTGTGGAGAGTCCTCAAAAAATGAACACTAGAAATCCCCTATGACCCATAAATAGCACTGGTAGGAATTTACCCAAGGGATGCAGGAGTGCTGATGCATAGGGGCACATGGACCCCAATGTTCATAGCAACACTCTCAGCAATAGCCAAAACATTGAAAGAGCCTAAGTGTCCATCAATGGGCGAATGGATCAAGAAGATGTGGTTTATCTATATAATGGAATACTGGCCATGTGTAGGGTGGGAGAGAGGGGAAGGGGGGTGATGGGCATGGGGAAGGGCACGTGTTGGGATGAGCACTGGATGTTATATGGAAACCAACTTGACGATAAACTATTTAAGAAAAAAATTAATACATTGTCCATTAACACTAAATTCATTTCTGACATTTTAACTACAAATTATACTTCTTGGCACCTTAGTCTAATTAAGTAATTAGGTCAATATAGGAGACCCTGTGTTAAGCCCTTAAAGAAGACTTCCCAGACAGTTCCACTTTAATCATTGCTATACTCTGCCACTTCTTATGTTTTGAGCTATTTATGTGTCACTCTTGATTTACCCCTATTACCCAGACAGAGTATTTGTGAATTATTGAATATCAGGGACACTATAATTTTATCTCAAAATATCTGATCAAAGACTCAACTAAAGTTTGTCCACATGCAAAAGGAATTTTGCTCAATGCCCAATATCAGAAAGAAATACCAACTTTGAATTGGGAGAATATATTGATGAAAGTATTATTTATTCTTGATCATAATGATTGATCATTATTGATCACTTGATTTTTATAGGTGGTTGAGACAGAAAATGAAGATGAAAAGGATAGAATTTGTGTCCTCCAGAAATTTAGAATCCACTAATAGATTAAAAATATATTTAAGGGCATAGGGAATTTTAAATGGCATAGGCAAGCAACAAAAAAGAGAGATGCAAAGAAGAGAGCAGTCACATTGAGTATGGGCACTTGGAACATTTTTAGTGAAAAGCTGATATTTGAGATGAACTTTCAAGGATGGATAGAATTCAATATGTGGGCAGAAGTGATAAGTGAATATTCCAGGTGGGTGGGGGAGCCTGAGCCAAAACATGAAGATGGAGATGTTAAATACCAAGGTGAAATGTTTTTATTTTTGTTGTTTTTCAATTAATTTGTACTGGGAAGGGTGACTTTGAATCTGAAAATAAATGGGAAGATTGAAAGTAAAGGAAACAGTTAAGAGAATATTATATTCCTTACACAGGAAATATTGAAGGATAAATGGGATAAATGTAAAAAGGAAAATAAAGACAGGCAGCTGAGAAAAAACTACAATAATTGACTAAATGACTCATTAACTCACTGAATGTGGATGAACTGAAAAAAAGGTGTGCTTTTTTACTCTAGACATTGAATCATATTCTTCCAAAATGATTGAAAAGACTGTAGTACATAGATAACCATATGGAAAATGATGACTCAGCTATTCACAAAGGTGTCAAATGCAAGTGACACTTTTGAGAAAAACATAATGAGTAGTTTGGGTAGGATTTTAACAAAAATTAGTCATGGGTACATTTGAGTGTGAAAGAAAGTCATCTTGCCAAAAACAAGTTTCTTACTGAAAATCGAAGAATGAAAGGATGTAATGTAAGATAGTTAAAACATAAAACAAATACAGAATCAGAAACTAGTTCTGGGAAATTCTAGGACAGTAATTTATTGTTAATCACTCATTTTCATCAATGAAGATAACTTCTCTGAATTTTTATTTTCACTCTGAAAAAAAAAACTAGGGTTTGTGCTGTGAATCTGATGTTCTCTTTATGGAGGTTAAAGGGAAATCACTTGCTTTTAATAAAGAAAAGAAATACTAAATGAAATCAACTCATAATCCCTATATCCAATTCAGATATCCTTTTTAAAATTCTAAGTAATTTTATTTATTTTTGTGTACCAGAGAAATTATACATTTTTAATATCCCAAACATGTATTTGATTTTAGAAAGCAGAGATGAAGAACTACAGATTAGTTTACTATTTTGAAATTGTGAGGGGTGACAAGCCAAAGAAAAATTTTATAAGACAATATTTGTGGAGATTTTTAGGAAATTTCTGTGTTTTAAAAAAACCCAAATTTAACAAATTCTGCCTAGTTTTATGCAATTTACATTTTAAAAATAAGATTTCTAAATGATCTATTAGAATATGTATGTGTATTTTGTGAAACCTTCCGTATTATATGTCATTAAGGGCTTACTGTACATTAATTTATCAAATTAGTAGTATACTCTAACCCTCTGTGAACCTTAATGGACTTGAAAAACCTAAATATTAATGGCGAGGTAAATGTATTGGTGGAGATGTTCTTGGTACCACTAAAAAATGTATATGAGGAGCTTCTGGATGGTTCAGTTGCTTAAGTGTCTGACTTCAGCTCAGGTCATGATCTCATAGTTAATGAGTTTAGGTCCTAGGTTGGGCTCTGTGCTGACAGCTAAGGGCCTGGAACCTGCTTCGGATTTTGTGTATCCCTCTATCTCTGCCCCTCCCTTGCTCAAGCTCTGTCTCTCTTGGTCTCTCAAAAATAAACATTAAAAAAAATTATAAAAGTGTGCGAATATGTATTTATGTATATCTATGTATATGTGTATATATATTTCTCCAAATGCCTTAAGCAACAAAGAACATTTATTGGCCCCTGAAATGGTAAAGAATGGAATCAGGTTTGGCCTTTGTCTCATAACTGTCTTCCCACATGGTGGCTCTCATAGGACTCACAGGATCTAGGTATGTCACCATGCCTAGAGATACAAGGAGAGAGCTCACTTCCTACCAACTTCTAAACAACCACTGCTACCCTCTGCTCTGATCTCTACTTGTGTCCAGGGGAATATCAGTATAGCAGCCACTATGTGCCAGGCACCTTGTAAAGGAGATAAGATTATTTGATTGGCTTAGCAAATCAAGATGTTTGTAAAACTGGGTGGATGTGAAGATTGGGCTATAGTTGGGAGACATGTGACATGGATACTGGAAAGGAATACCATGTCTACTACACATAGTATGCGTCTCTACAAAAGAAGGGGACTGAAAGAAGATGCTGGGGAGGTAGAGATGAAAGAAGTCAAAGCCCTGGTGTAATGGAAGAAATCTTATCTTGGTCTCTGGACTGGAGGCTTGAAGACTCTAAAAAAAGAAAGAAGAAAAGAAGAAAAAGGTTTAATGACTCTGAAAAGCAAGCAAAATTCCTTTTCATTTTACTTTTGCTAATGACTGGATCTCATTTGGCACTAAAAATGGGCAGCCTCAGTATGTGAATCTGTTTTGGAAACACAACCCTGAGAATGTTGCAATCATCCTTAATGTATTAGCAACAGGTGGCCTCACTATAAACCAAACTGTTATTAAACCAAAAACCTCAATTTTTATAGACAGCTATTAAAAAGTAACTGCTATTTATTTATAAATAATTTTCACCTAACAAAAATATTCACCATTACAATTTTGAAGAATTAGGATTATGTCAGTAATAATAGTGAGCATTTGTTGAGTGCTTAATACGTCAAACACTACAATATTTTGCATGCATTATATTTCTTGGTCTTCATTAACAACTTGATGAAGTAGGTGCTTCTATCATATTTCTATTTCTTTTAAGTGTTTTGAAGTATAACTTACAAAGTCATCTTTTGTTAAAGTACAGTTCTGTGAACTTTGGTAGATGTGATCACACTCTAATCAATAGTCCTATTACCCACAAATATCCCCTTATGCCCTTTGGAGCCAGTAGTCTGTCCTCATCTATAGCCCCATAGGAACCATCGATTTGGTTTGTGTCCTCATATATTTGCCTTTCCATAATACCATGTAAATTAAATTATACAATATACAATCTTTTATTTTATTTTATTTTTTTTTTCATTTTGTTTCATGTATTTGAGATTCATCCACATAATGACAAATATACATGTTTGCATCAGTGGTTCATTCTTTTTTATTCCTCAGTAATATTATATGGATGTGCTACAGTTTGACCATTCACAAGTTAGTGGTTATTAGGGATGGTTTTTTGGTGATTATGAATTTCAGTGATCACACATAAAGCCACGATAAGTATTTGTGTTGGATTTTTGGTATGGATATATATATATATGTATACAAATATGTACATATATATGTTTACTGAGACATGTTTTCATTTCTCTTGGGATATTAGTGAGATTGATTAGTTGAATAGAAGGTGTATGCTTCATTTAAGAATGAGAAATCAAGCAATTAATAGGTTAAATAACTAGCCTCATTTTACATAGTAATTAGTAGACCTAAGATTTGAACAAAAGCAATCTAACCCAAGATTACATGATTTTAACCGGTACATTAACATATGTGATCTATATCTTTGTAAGGAATTATTAGTACAGATATGATAACTGCTTTGTCTTTCTGGATTGACTACTTTTCTATCTCTGATTATATGCTATACACATGCCTGTATTAAAGAAATGCTGCCGGGGATTCAGGGATCAGGGTTAGCTCCTTTGCTACAGATCCTGTTCTAGTTGCTTTATTTTTAGGGTTAAGTACCTTAATGTAAAAGAAATCTCTTGAATTTTTCTTCCAGTATCTGCAGTTATACATTGTTTATATACAATATCAACCCCTCAAGGACAAAGCACACATGTTCATGCACATGCGTGCATATACACACACATACAACCTTCTCTGTGAAATATTCTTTGTGTCTCCTTGGCCACCTCAAATTTGGGAACTTCTGCATGTGAGAATAATAAAGACAAAAACATCCTTAGATATCTTGGGGTCTAACCTCTTTTGCCTTAGATAGAGAAAAAAAAAGAGTGCATTTTGCAAAGCACTGAGCAAGTCCATAACTAAAGATTTGTTTTCCTCTCAGATTCAGTATTTTCCAAATTTCTTTTATGGTTATTTTTTTTAATAAATTCAGCATAAGTAAATATAGTGAATATTTATTAGCATCTACTAATATGAAACTAATATTGGCTATTTTGAAAAAAATTATCATAATCATCACCTGAGAATTTTGTCAGTAACTTAACTAACAGTATTGCAACATTAGTTATTTACATTTCCCTGACCCTGTCATTTCTGGAGAGGGCACTCTCAGCCCTCATAATCACTATCAAACTCTCTTAATCTGCTGATACACCTTTTTTGCTTAATCACAGTACTTCAATCCAGCCAACTGTGGGATTATCTGGCCTTTCGTTTATTGGTAGTATAGCTGACTACCCATTTAGAGTTGCTAAAAGTACTAAAGGTCCTCGTTTTCAACTGATTTTTTCCAGCTTTATTGAAATATAGTTGACATATAATGTGTAACTTTAAATTTTTTTAATGTTTTTTAAATTTTATTTCTCAGAGAGAGAGATAGAGAGAGACAGTGTGAGCAGGGGAGGGTCAGAGAAAGAGGGAGACACAGAATCTGAAACAGCCTCCAGGCTCTGAGCTAGCTGTCAGCACAGAGCCAGACTTGGGGCTTAAACCCATGAACTGCAAGATCATGACCTGAGCCGAAGCCAATGCTTAACTGACTGAGCCACCAAGGCGCCCCACCCAATGTTATGTAACTTTAAAGTACATAACATTTTTTACTCATCTTACTCATCTTCAGAAACATTCTGAAAAGGTAAAGATTCCCATAACCAATTTCCAATCATCCAGATTTTTTTTCAATACTCCTTTCTTCTTTTATATTTTTTTCCTGTTATTCTTCAACAATATATCCATTACTTCTGTAATCAGCTTTTGGCTCATCATCACTATTGAAAAATTAATCATTGTTCAGGTTTTACCCAATGAAAACTTAATTGCTCACCTTTTCCCGACTCTAATGGGATTTCTAAATTATTCAAGAATCCTTAAACCAAGAAAAAGACTTAAAATTCCCTTAAGCATTAAAAACTAAATTAAATTTAGAAGTAAATTATGAGTAGGCTTGACAAATGGTCTCTGAGTAAAAATTCTCGCATCAAAGATAAGGGGATATTGGGCTGTTAAGGTTAATTCTGCTTCTGTTCACCCTGGGTGTTCACCCATTTACAGAGGACTTCTGGAAGCGTTTACACATCGTTAGCTTATTTGCTTGTTTAGCCAAAGCTGTTTCTTCTCCTTCACATTCATGCATTTTAAAGGATCTGTTCTAGGATTGTTCTTTTTGAATAACAGAGAATACATAAACTAAACCACCACTGGCTGGGTGAGAGCAGGTATTTTTGATACTGCATATTTCTCTGTTTTTTAAACTTCCATTTGCCCATGGTTCTGTTAAAAGCAGTTATAACAAAACAACAGTAAGTAAGCTCGTGGCTCAGGTTTCAAGAAGTTAGCAGAGTTTGTTTTGATTTTGGGTTCACTGATTAGGTCAGTGGAAGTTTCTGCTAACTTCAGAAATGCTTTAACACCTTTGGTGGAGCTAATGCACTGGCCACACTAAAATTACTTCTGTCCCTGGCCTTTATGTTCATATCTGAAGCCCTTGGGAACACTGGAGTGAGACTTTTCTCAGTTTAACTGCTCATTTAGGGATGAATGCAGTGCACCTTCATTGGCAAAGGGTGGCAAATGTTGTGAGCAGATTAGCGTTCATCTTCGAGAATTTGTTTTGTTACTTTTATGTCCTGAACTTTATTTACTTTTTACCCTGGGCTCAAAACTTCATATTCGTGAATAAGGCACGGCTGGGTTCATTTTATTTATCTGTTTATCTCCATAACTAAATTACTACTGTATAAAGTATCTTCATGCTCAGACTGAGGAAACCATGTTAATAAGGGGCTTGCTAGCTAGTGTGGAAGATCGTATGAACTTGCAGAAGATGAACACTGCACTGTGAACAACTATCCCTTACATAGCTTTCTAGGTCTGAGATGCTTTAGTAATTACAAAGCACTCACATGACTGTTGCTGTAGCTACTACTACAATTTATAATAATTAGAAAAACAGTTAAATAATCTGTACATGTACCTGTTAAGTCACTATGCTAAATGATATCAGGCATTGTCTCACTTGATATTTACCAAAAACCTACACAAAATCATTATATAATGTTATAAATTAAAATAGAATTATAATGCACCACAATTCTCCTATTCTCCCCTATTGTAAGTATGTGAAATTGATACTAAATAGAGGTTGAAAGTTTGTATAAAGTTCTCATAGACGATAATGGAGAGAAGATATGGACCCCAGTCTCAGTGGATCTAAAGCCATGCTTTGGAGCACAGATGTAGGTAGAGCAAGTGCTAAATATGGATGCAGCAACCCCATAGTCTCCTTCCTAGTACCTTCTGTGGAACTTACTAAGTACCATAGTTGAAGACCTCATTGTATTTACTTATTTACTTACTTTTTGGTCTTCCACATCAGACACCCTAGTGGGGATAAAGATTTATCTGATAAATACAAACAGTTATTATAGAAACAGAGATGTACAAAAGAACCCTGTTAATGTCATTTTTGATCCCACCCAACCTTTTATGTAATTATCCTTATTTCTTCTTAGACTTGTATGGTTTGAGTGTGGGACACTAAGTCAGTCTCAGCTGATACAGGAAAACTTGGTCCCCTTTCCCATCTGTGGAAATTGTAGATCCATGTTAGCCATTCTTTTTTCTCTTGACACCACTTTTATATTTTCTTGCCTCAATCATTGTGTTGATGGTCCCCAATACCATCCTCAGTTTCAGTGATTTGCAAGAATATCTCAGAAAAGCTGCTACAATTATGATTACAGTATGTTACAGTGAAGGATACAGACTAACATCAGCAAAGGTAAAATTTGAATAGGCAGGGTCCAAGAAAGACCAAGTTCAAGTTTCAGTTGTCTTCTACAAGTGGAATTGTATGAACAGTGCTTAATTCTTCCAGCAGCAGTGTGAACTTACATCTATTACGGGGGGTTGGTAGAAAAAATTGACATCTGAAGTCTTACATATCTGATATTGTTTATTTTATTTTATCTAGTTCTCAATCCCATGCCTGTTTTTGGCTTTTTTAAAAAATTTTAAATTTTTGACTGTGAGGCTATGAGTTGGTAATTTTTCTTAGAATTTTGTTTATATATAAGGGTTCTTCTATGCCCTAATTTGAGAGAAGTTCCTGTAGATTTCTTTTTGCTAGCATCTTTTTTAGGACCATATTTATAAAAATGAGATTTCTCCAGTGACATGAATAGTATAAAAAAATTCTTACTATAAATTTTCCATTGGGCTGGCTTGTTATTTTGAGTTCTCAATTTATTATCCCAATCTTTCTTTTAGAATTCCCTCCTTAGCCAAATATGTGGATTCATCCCCTTATTCTTTGTACAACATGCTACAATTAATATAGAAGTTCTGTTGTCTTTAATTCAGAGATTATCTGAAAGGATAAAAGCTGGCTCTGAGATGCTTTACTTTCAAACTGTATTGGAAGTAAATTATAAATATGTGATTATTTGTTATTTTCACAATGACTATTTGATTCTGTAATATCTTAACAGTGGTTTGTGTCCTTGGTATATATACCGATTGTCATTATCATAAATCTATGGGTTTTAACATATTTTATGTGATTCAATTCATTGCTACCAATTTCCTTACTGATATCTGATTATCCCATAGTTGGCCCACAGTAATTTATTTAAGGTGACTCCTGAGTCTTAAACATGATCGTAGTAGTCTTTGGTAGTTTTCTTTCCTTCTGTTACCCCATGATGTTCTCAGCTCAATTTATGTGTTTTCTTCACTAAGAATCATCATAAATCGTCATGTAGAAACTACCAATTCCATTTCCATCAAATAAACATTGGTTTTATTTTCTTTTTATCTTTTTTATTGTTTTTAGATATTACTATTTTGAATTTAACTTTGTTCCAAAATTTTATAAGTTATATGGTTATAAAAGCAAATCTAAAAAAACCCAGGTATAATTTTAACTTCTAAATACATTCTCTCCATCTATCCTGTTAATTCTCTTTTCTATTGATTATACTCATTTTGTTTCATGTACAGACTTCTTTTGATTTTTTGGTATACTTAACATAAAATACTTCTCTCTTTGATAAATTTTAGCCTTCCATACATATCTTATTCACTTAGCTTTTTTATCCAGCAGCATATTCTGAATAAACTCTATTACAATGTATAGAGATATTCCTTTTTTTTTCCCTCTTTTTACCTAGTACTTTGTGGTATGCTTTTGCCATAATTTATGCAACTAGACCACCATTGATTAACATTTGGGATAGTTAGGGGAATTTACAAATGAAAAATTTCTTTGTAATGCACGTTTTATTTACATATTATGTGGCACTGTTTCTTTTGATAGAATTATTCTGAGTACATAATCTATTCTAATGCAAGAAATAAGAGCTTAATTAAGGTAATAATGAACACATCCATCATGCATGTGAGAAAACTGAACCTCAGAGAAACTTGTCTAAGGATCTACCGTTGATATTTAATTCTAGAACCAGAACCAATTATTTGTGGCTTCAAAATCCATTCAGTTAATTTTTTTACTTTTTTTAATGTTTTATTTATTTCTAGGAGAGAGAGAGAGAGAAACAGCGTGAGCAGGGGAGGGTCAGAGAGAGAGGGAGTCACAGACTGAAACAGGCTCCAGGCTCTGAGCTGGCAGTCAGCACAGAGCCCGACACGGGGCCGAACCCAAGAACCGCAAGATCATGACCTAAGCGAAAGTCGGACGCTCAACCGACTAAGCCACCCAGGCGCCCCTCCATTCAGTTAATTTTTAACACAATAGATAACATTTTGAAAAGAACTAGAAGAACTGAACTGATATCCCACCAATCACACCAGGACAGACAGCTGGAATGATAGCATGGGCGATTCTGCTGAGACATTTGAATGCACATGCTTATATTTATTCCCACAGAGGTTTCTAAGACTAACGTCACAGCTTTGAACTTTGTGTAGACTCCATTCATTTTGTTGAGGACCCCAAAATTCTATCAAAACTATGTACCAATAGGCACATGCAGAATCAGTGGGAAAGCACACTTGGAGAGGTAGGGAAAAGCTTAGGGTTTTCTCTTGTCAAAAAGCACTTGACTGATTTCAGACTTCTTTGTGAAAACAACAACAACAAAACTCTCAAGTATTCTTAACCTCTGATAACATAGTAGAAAAATAGAAAATACACCTCATGCTCTCTAACCTCAGTCTCCATTCTTTCTCTTGAAAGAGTAAGATTAATTGAGATCGCTTGGCAAGTTGCAAATTTTGGCTCTGTTGGTCAGTTTACAGGGAAACATATTAGCCTGTTTAGACTAAAATGTCCTTCAAAGCTCTATCTGCCATGAGAAGGATTTTAGTTAAATATAAACAGGAATAGAATACATATATGTGATTTTAGCTTATTTTCTATATAGATTCCATTGGGTAGAGAGCAGAAATAATTTGAAATAGATCTTTTTCTGAATCATAGTAAATATTTTAATGACTGATAATTTTAATAACTTTGATGTTGGTTTGCTTTTTGCTAGTATCATAGAACTATGAAGAATTTGCAGTGATCAGAAATTCTGATTCCTTCTATCAGGAATCTTTCCTCCTCTCTCTCATATTTTCTTCCATAAATGCTCTTCTCATTTACTCCAAGTGATGATGAAGTCAGGTTTCCTTTAAAGTGCTATTCTTCATGCAGTTATTTTATCACACAAATTTCTTTTACCTTAGCCATTGAATGTTATTTTGTTTCGATAAATAGTACTCATATAGCAGCATTGGATTATTATATTGTTTACATTCTCTGGAATGTAAATCATTCCTGCTAAAAGTTCTTTGTGTACTTGATTCAAAGTTCCACATGAGATAACAATATATCTATATCTCCAAACTGTGCCATGTGGAAACTACTTGTTGACCTACACTTAGGAAATCTGATAAATATCTGTCAAGTACTCATTAGAATTCAGAGTTTTTCTTATTTCATATTTTAACCTGTGGCTTTAGGCCTTGAACCATTTATTAGTCTCTGTTCCCCAGCTGTGACCCTAATATTTTGACAAAAAGACCACACTACATTTTTGGTCCCTAAGCTTATATAATCAGGGAGCTTATAACCTTCAGTCCATTTCTTTCATAATATTTCCAGAAAATATTGCAAGGTGATCTCTAACATTTTTATTTTTCTTTCTTGAGTCATACACTCATCTTTCTAAGATGATAAAATATTCTGATGATTCTTATCCAGTTCATGAGTTCACCTATGATACATTAGCATAGGAAGGGGATACACACACACACTCATAGTCCATAATGGCTGAGAAGGAAGCAGGTTGATTTAGATAGATAGATAGATGATAGATAGATAGATAGATAGATGATAGATATATAGATGATATATATATATATATATATATATATATATATATATATATAATTATCGTTAACTACATGTAGTAAAACAGAGTTCAAGCTCCTATGGTGTTCTCTTTCTCTCTATTTTTCTCTCTCTCCAACACACACAGTGATATATTAAACTATATAGCTTAGTTAATGACTACTTTTCACAAATGAAAAAGAAAATTTGGCTGAGGAGGTTGATTTTAATCTGGCATTGAATAGTAAATAAGATTTGACCAAGTGAAATAAAAGAGGTTGCTTATGAGAAGCTAGAATGTTCCAAATAATACTGGATTCTGACTATAACCACACATTCCCATATGTAAAACATAATCATCTCCATTAAAATCTTTATTTAACCTGATTTAGATCATGATTGCCCATAAAATATAATTCTTCCAACAACTAACAGTGGCCATTCTATCAAAGATTTCCAATAAAGATGATCTCTGCCCAAAGACTTGAATTCAAGAGGAAGATTCCTAACATTACCTCACACTAAAAGTACCATTGTGACCTCACAACCATACCTGGTACTCAGTGACAACAAAATCACCCACCTTTAATAAATAAAAATCATAAAATTCCACTCACGTAGAAAAAATTATCTACTCAACAATTTGAATTTTGTTGTTAGTATATGCTGTGTTAGTCCATTCAGGCTTCTATAACAAAATACCACAGCCAAGGTAGTTTGTAAACAACAGAAATTCATTTCTTATGGTCTGGTGGCTGGAAGTCCAAGATTAGGGTGCCAACTAGATTCAGTATCTAGTGAGGGACTGATATTTGGTTCATAGGTAACTCATAAGTGTAGCTACCATCTGTCAACAAAGTATTATCTTAAGTTTCTGGGGGGCCAGAAATCCAGAGTTGGTTTTATGAAGCTACATTCAGAGTTCTTTGCTCTAAAAGTGCTAGGAAAGAATCTGTTTCCTGCCTTTTCTAGTTTCTAGAGGCTACCTGAACTCCTTGCTTTGTAGCATTTACCTCCATTTTCAAAGAGCTTCACTCTAACTTTTGTATCCCTCTTCCTATCTCCTTTGTAATTCTGAATTTCCTTTCTTCTTCCTGTAAGGACCTTTGTGGTTACCTTGAGACTACCTAGATAATCTTCCCGTCTCATGAACCTTAACTTGATCAAAGATCCTTTTTGCCATATAAGGTAATATATTCGAGAGTTCTGGGGATTAGAATGTGGACATCATTAGGGACCTATCGTTCTGTCAAGCACAGTACCGTATCTCCTTTCCGAGTTAGCACAAACAATAGTTTTACCAAATGACTGGTCTCATCATAACATGGAAACTAAACTAGACTAGGCTAGAATATTGTTCTAGCTTTCAAACATCAGTTCACTGTCCTCATTCTGGGACTCAGGCTGATGGAGCACCTACTGTCTGCATATTACCAATGGCATTGGCAGAAAAAAATAGAGCTCTAAGTAATATTTTTTACTATAAACAAAGGTCCCAGAAGTAATGCATGTTACTTTTGTTTAAAAATTATTGACCATGATGAGTCTGTGATCTTTACATGTATTGTGAAGGGAGAACCAAAAATAAATGTCAGACATCAGCATTCATTATCCCACAGATACATTTTATTCTTCAACAGATATGGTTCATTCTTAGTACATCTTTAAGATCACCTAATTTGCAGGTCATAGGCTTTTGTTCTATGTATCTTTATAGAAAATTGCCTGGGATAAATATTCTCTGTGTATTTGCCTAAATATAAATGTTTTAATATAGTAGAAAAATACTAGATCTAATATTTTCAGGATATTTTTCAAGCAAATATCTGTTGATTTCATTAAATCTTTTCTTGCTTCAGAGGAAGCTTTCATATCTGCTGTCAGCACTTATCCATCTACTTTTTATTGGGAGGTATGTGGAGAACTATGGCATTAATAACTAGACAAGATATGAACCCTCCTTGCTGATTCTTCACTTGAAACTCCTTACAACGCCTACTCTTTTTCTAGTAGGCTAATGTCCTCTAAGCATTTAATTTTTTTAAAAAAATATTGCTTGCTAAAACAACTAAGCCAAAATTCCACTTCTCCCTTAAATCTTTTGGTGACAATAGCAGTTATCCTTAGCAATTTTCAACCTGACTTCCAGTCTTCGTTATGAACATTTTCAAAATGTTCAGTTCTTTATCCACTCGCAAAAAAATACATTCTAGGGGCGCCTGGGTGGCTGAGTTGGTTAAGTGTCTGACTTCGGCTCAGGTCATGATCTCACAGTTCATGGGTTTGAGCCCCATGTCGGGCTCTGTGCTGACTGCCAGCTCAGAACCTGGAGTCTGTTTCAGATTCTGTGTCTCCCTCTCTCTCTCTGACCCTCTCCTGCTCACGCTGTCTCTCTCTCTCTCTGAAATAAATAAAACAATAAAAACATTAAAAAAAAAGAAAATACATTCTATTCCCTCTTCACTATTTCTAATGCAGATCCTTCTACAGAGGTAGAAACAGAGTCCTAAGCCTTCCTTCTAGCCTGCCTACTTCCTGCTTTGCCCTACTGCACAGTTGGGTTCAACATAACAAGACCACTCAGTTTCCACTGAGATAGATTTCCAACAACAACAAAAAAAGTAGTTATCATTTGTATACAGTCAGAAAACAAATGAGGTTTATCCACTGCAAAGTAAATACTTCATATAGTGAAGGACCACATATCTTTTACGTAATGTAAGACTTCTCAGTCTCAGCACTGCTAACATTTTGTTCCAGAAAACTCGTTGTGGGAGACTGAACTGTGCCTTGTGGGATTTTAGCAGCATACCTGCCTTCTACCCACTAGATGCCAATAGCATCGTCCTGGTTGTGACATCATAAATATCTTTAGACATTGCCAAATAACCCTGCAGGAAGAGAGGGAAAATCACTTCTGACTGAGAGCCAGTGACCAAGTAGCTGTTGTGCCCTTTCCCATCCTGTTAAACAAGTCAGACTTCTAAAAAATACTGTATTATCTTGACGTCATTTGTAAAACAAACAAACAAACAAAAAACTTCTAATCTACCGCAGCATCAATGCATTAAATTGAAATGTAACTAGCAAATCTTAAAGCATATGGGGAGGAGGTAAGCTTTAATTGAGTGCTTGCATATGAATGAAAAAATTAATTAAAACTGCAGTAGTGTGTCATTAAAATCTCTCTGACATGTTAAATTGTTAAATCACTGAGACTGTTCCTGAGGAAGGTGAAGGTAAGATGTCTTTACTAATCCTTTGGTATATAATACCACACTTGGAGATTTGCTTCACTTCTTCCTCTGTTTCAAATTTTTTCCCTGGAGCTCATGAAACACTCTTCTGACTGACTCCATAAACACTAGTTGGGGTATTTTATTTATTTTAATAATCAACTCATCCTGTTTTCCTTGAGCTCTTTCATGCTCAGCACCATATTAAGTTCTGTCTGCCCTCCTAATTTCCCTACCAATTTCTGATAGATTCTGCCTGCAATTTGTGAAGCTAAACGTTTGGGAGAGTTAAAAAAAAAAAAAAGGGAAAAAAAGGAAGATGATCAAAACTGGATATATAAATATTTAGACATTGAACCAGCTTGGAAAATCTGCAGCCATCTTAAAAGGGCGCAACCAAAGAAAGTGACATACAGGAGGTCCAGCTACATGTGCCATTATACAGACATATTAGACCCACATATCCTGGAAGACCCAAGCCAGCAGCTAGAATTCAGGATCTTAATTCCCCAGTTTATCTTTAATTATTTGTGGATTTTGAACTTCAAGTTATTCATGTTCCTACTCTGGGAATATTGATCATAAGGTGGAGAGGCTGGGAAGAGTTAATGTTAAGAAACATAATGTTTACCATTAATTTGTTTATATTTCAGATAGTATGACAGATATTTAGCTTTTAATTTTCATTATCAGGACTAACACATCAAGTTAATTTTAATTTGTGCTTCTGTTCAATCCATGACCTACGACCTATTTGTATCATTCTAACCAGGGATGTTATGCATGCATATTATTTTATTATAGCTTATCAGTTTTGCAAGGTTCTTGTTTTCCTCCAAAGCATATTTCTCCTTTCTTTTTTGCTTATAATGTCTATATTTACCTCTTAAGGACAAAATTTAAATATCGCTATGGAATTATCTTTCTCATCCACAGTATTTATGGAGCCTGCTGTATAGTTTGATGAACTTATGTTGGTAATAAGTCCAAATATTACTAAGAATTGATAATTGACCATGTACTTTTCTTTATTCTTACATGTGTTAAAATTTTAATCCTTGCAAAACTCCTAGAAATTAATAATTATTTCTCAGATACAAATAACAAATGTTAAATAATTTGTACAACAGTGAATAAGTGGTGGAAACAGGGTTCAAATTCAGGCAGCTTAACTCCTGATTCAGTGCTCCTGAGTAAGAAATAGATTGAGTTTGGGGACCCTGCTTATCCACTAAGACCTTATTTTGGCATGATTATCTAGGTATTAGAAATACCTAGATTATACATTCAGTTTTAAACCAGAGTTGGCAATACTTGGTATTAAGTAATTTTTAAAATAATGAGCAGGTAAGTTTGTCTGGCAGGAAGTGAAGGAGAGTTACAGCAAGGCCAAATTCGTCAGGATTCCAAAGTTAGTGTTTTTAAGGTACTTCATTACATTTGATTTGCGTATTAGAGGAGATGGATATATATCATAGGATGATAGAAATAGTGATAATAGCAAAACATTCTTAACATGTTTTACACTTTGCAGAACACTCACATATATAATTTTACTGTTTATTTTTGCTATACACTTGTGACATCTGCTTTAATGAAAAAAAAGTGAGACCCCAGGTCTATAACCTCACTAAGATTACACAACTCTAAAATTCCACCACAGAATGCAATAATGATGGGATTTTTTTTAATTCACTAATTTATGTTTATTTCCCTAAAACTCCTTCCCTCCTCAGACAGATGCATATGCACATCCCCACACGTGTGCATGGTCACCTCTTCCCTCCACATACCTGCACATATTCACATCCCCCGCATGCACATGGTCACTTCTCCCCTCCACATACTTGCATGCTAGAGTCCAGCTCCAGCCAGTCCAGGGGTCCCTGAAGGATGGATGGTGTTGGCGAGGGAGGGAGTGAGAGAGCCCCAAGATTCTTTCTGATCACCAGGCAGGCATCTCTGCCCTGTCGGTTTTGGTGTCTATAGGTCAAACGTTAACATGGCATCAGAAAATGGAATTTTTACAATGGATAGTTCTCTGTGATAAGACGTTTTGGAAAATGTACAGAAACAGGTTTTACAGAAGTATTCTTGCAGAAACCTCCCAATTATAGTGAGGTTGAGTAAGAAAATAACAGAGTGTTTTTAGTGAAAAACAGGATAACACATTTCAATAATGCTAAGATTAAGTCATGGGTTTGTAGATACTCTTGTCCATCCTCATCACAGCTGCCAGGGTAAGGGAAGGTGTTTGTGGAATGTAGGCCTTAGGGCAGGAGCTGCTATATACCACCAGCTTGCAAAGGTCTATGTGGTAACTTATGTTCTGCCCTTATCTGTTCCTTCTCTCCAAGTTAAGCTCTTTGTCTCCGGGCAAGACTTGATTTTCCAGTTATCTTCTTTATGGCACCAGAGAGCCAACCATACCTTTAAAGAGTTTAGCTCATTTCCATCGAATATATAGAACAGCCTCTTTGAGTATATTTACCTTTGTGTCTAGTTTTTTTGTCTATAATTTCTTGAATGGCTAGGGCATGAGAGACATTTTTGGTAAGCTGATTTACATGTTGAGCTGTATAAACATCTTGGAGTAATGCAACGGTAGAAACAGAATTGTACACATAAAGGTCAATCTTTTATGAGTAAGGGTCATTAGCCTGTTCAGAGCTCAAGGGAAGGTATGGAGGAAAATAGGACCTGCTGGAGACACGATGTCTGTTCCCATAATCGAAAGAAGTTCCCACAATAAGTTCCTTCACGAGGTGCAATCATCATACCAGGGCCAGAATAAGGGGACAAGTCATTCCCAATACCGATCAACAAGGTACCTTAGGGGTTGGTGCTCAGGCAAAAATAATTGAGTGGGGGTGGATATCGGTCGTCATCTGATTGGCAAGAGACTGTGCAAACTTGCTTTAACCTCACCAGGAGTTTTCTCGACTAGCGGGCTCAGAAGGGCTCCCCAACACCTGGACATATCCATGTCCCCCACATCCACATGCTCACCTCTCTCCTCCACATACCTGCACATATTCACATCCCCTCCACATGCACATGCTCAACTCTCCCCTCCTCATACCTGCACATATTTACATCCCCCACCCCCACATGCACATACATTTCACATACACAATTCCTGCTGGATACCTCTCTTCTCCTAGATTCCCAGCATTTGTAGAATACATTTATAGGTCTTTATCTGACAAAGAACATTTAACTCTCCTAGGCTTCTTCCTGTTTTACTCCCATAAGGTCTAGGTTAGGAAATTACTGAAAATGGATGTTAGGGTAATAGATTCTTTGGTAGCAACATTTAAAGATAAGTTTAGTCAAAACTGTAGTCAAAATAATCTGGAAGTATATTGTGAAAATGTCTGAAACTTTCATAGAGTCAATATGTTTGGCACACTTTCCTTTTAAGATTCTTTCTTGAGTTGGAAGGAAGGGAACAGAAAAGGGAAGGGGAGAGAATCCTATTAAGGTCAATTGAAATACCACAGCTAACAACAACAACATGAAGTCTTAGACCATTACCCTTTGGAACGTGAAAGTGCATTTCCTGGTGAGTTTAAATGTCATTCTAGTAAGATTTGCTTGATTAAAGTGAAGGGAAGTAAATAAGGGCCAGGCCAGGATGAAGAAAGAACTGCAAATCTGGAATTAGGATCTCACAGTGGTTCATTCTTTTTCAAAACACAAAGTCTGTCTTCCAGGATCACTAAATTTTGAATTACAAATCATTTGTCCAGTTCCAGTGCTGTTATTCATATCATAATTATCAGTATCAAGTAAGATGTTTACCGTAAAAATATTATCTTGTATTATGATAAGAGATGACTTAAAGAGAACCTAGGAAAGGTGGTTGGAGGTGAGTTGGGACATTTTTTCAAGTTGAATTCTCCTTTTTGGTGTAAAGAAGCCCTCACCTCTCTTGGCTATTCTGTATGCCTCAGACTTTACATGTCACATTTTTTAATCAGATGGCTCCGGTGTAATGTTATTGGGTTGCACCTAGCCACTTTCTCTCCTTTATTCCTAGGACTCAGCACAGATTTGTTGCTGCCATGGTGCTGAGAGCACCAAAGGGTAGCGCTAATCCTGTCCCGTCTTTTCTGTCCTGTTCACAGCCGGAGAGGCGCCATGTCAGCTGCATTGAATTTCCAACACTCTTGGACCTTTCCCACTAAACCCTCTACACACCAGAAATATTCCTACAGGTCATAATTCGATGTGTGAAAATAATCAAATTCAAGAAAATGTGAAATAGTGCCTTAGCATCAAGAAATATGACTGATTTTCCATTTTGGAAGATTTTACAAATGCATTTGAATGAGACCGGGCATCAAGTTTGTCAGATATACTGTCCATACACACACACACACACACACACACACACACACACACACACACTTTTAAAAGTAAAATAAATTACATTTGATAAGTTAAATACAGGAATATGCAGTGAAATTGTCCAGGCTTGTAGAAGAGGCTCAGTCAGAAGTCAGATATCTAGAACTCAGAAAATAGACCACCTGAGTCTGGAAAATACCTAGAGTCTAGGAAAAAAGGAAAAAAAAAAAAGAGAGAGACTCAGGACTTACTTTGGAGTCCTAATAATATCAAGATTTTGAATCAGACAAACCTAGTATTGAATACCAACTGCATATTATGTGATACAGCTTGAGATTATTACTTTTAGCTTTAGCAAACATAAAAAATGAGTGTACATGGTCTGTAAAGGGAGACATAGGACAAATACTAATTTCAGGAACTAAGTATAGTGATTTGCGGCTTATATTATTGATTAGGTATAATAGTAAATATTTTGAAAGAATATGGCTACGTCCTAAACCTTCATTTCAAAAAGTGTATTTCTTAAAATAAAAATAATATAGTGTCTTGGTAAATTTTATGGAAAACACATACCAAGGTCACTCAACTTGGGGGATTTTTGCTCTGGTAAATGATATAGCTTACCTAATATTTTTTCTTCTCTCTCCCTTTCCTAGCAGTGCTATCTGCTCTAGTCAAACTCCTGATTTCAGAGTTCAGCAGGGAAATAAGCAACAATTCCTATTTTCACAAAACCCCTAAATTTGTGTGTGTGTGTGTGTGTGTGTGTGTGTGCGCGCGTGTGTGTTAATTTTTTAGGCTTTTTTAATGTTTATTTTTGAGACAGAGAGCGAGACAGAGCACAACAAGACAGGGGCAAGGAGAGAGGGAGACACAGAATATGAAGCAGGCTCCAGCCTGTAAGTACCGAGCCTGATGTGGGGCTCAAACTCAAGAACCATGAGATCATGACTTGAGCCAAACTTGGATATTTACCGAACTGAGCCACCCAGACACCCCAGTGTGTGTGTGTTTATATTTGCCAAACTCCTATCATTTTTCAGCCTTGATGACCAGAGAGAATTTGTTCTCTTTTTCTTCTTCTTCCCCAGCCAGTGAGTAAAATGTCCATCTCTCAATTTTTGCAAGGAACCCCCAGACTCTGAGCTATTCTTTTAGCAAACTTCACTCTCCTTGATTTGAGAATGGGAAAGTATACCTTTCCCTACCTCTTCTCTTGGGAGAGGCAAAAAGCCAAAGGAGTATTTACTCCTATAAATTCCTTTCAAAGTAGTTTTCCTTTATTTATTTAGTCTGGAGGTGTATCAAGAGATAGTCAAACCATTAATTACAGCTTTTCCTATGTACCATGAGACATGAATGTAGATCTCTTTGGAATATCCAACATACTGGCTTTAGCTCTGAAATAACTGAAAGTTAGCTTTCAAAATTTAACTGAAATTCTAAGAGAAAAAAAAATCACATTTAAAGTCTTGTTGCTTTAGTTTGAAATAATCCATCTATGTCCTAATATTTCCATTTACTTTAGATTTTCTGCTTCTGCATGATTGAGAGTTACTCCAATTAAGGTGCTTTTCATCTTCAGAGTCTTTTACAAACAGTCATTAATTACAGCTATGCATGTAGTCAGGTGATGATTTGGGATCTCTCAGGGGCTTCCTGATTTATGTTTCAAAGGACATGATGATTAGCAATCCTTCCTTCTAGGAGGATGGCATAGAAGGTGACTCTTGCCTAAGACAGTGTGCCAGAGACAAATTAGCTTGTGTCAAATACATACATTTAAAGCCTTTTTTTTTCTCTTCTCTCTGTACTTTCATCCATCCTCCTGTCTTTCCTTCCTTTCTTCCTTCTTTTTTTCTCTCTATTCTTAATTACACAGGATGCCTGAGAATGGTCTGAGTTTTTCCTCTTCCAGGAGTAAAGTGACCATCTCTCTGATTTCATAACATGAAGATGGATGTGCAGGCAATTTATGTCTCTTCTTACAGCCTACACTAGCAGGGCCAGAAAGGAAGTATAAGGACTTCAATAAAAGCACCTGCTTTTACAACCAGTTATCTCCTTAATTCTGTATGCCTATTTTATCAGAAAAGTTATTACTTTTGCATCATGAATAGTTGTAGGAACCATTGTGCTATCTCTGTTTATAATGAGCTAATCATAGATACTCATATGGAATTCTATAAATTTGTCTAAAACAAAATATAGGTCATTGATAATCCTAATGGAGATTGTTTCTTAAGAAGTCTGATTTAATGTTTCTGATGAATGTTTCAAAACTAATGTCACCACGGAAAGGTCAGGGCACTCAACCAATTTAAAATGGCAGTCCCAGGATGGTGCCAACATAGAGGGCAATCAACCCTCATGACCTAAAACCAAATATTTATGTAAATCACTCTGTAAATGCTTTATGAAAACTGTAGAGTACTGCCATTTGAATTGTAAATTACCATATCCAATGTAAAGTGATCAAGTGATTCAGCTGTTGGATTATTGCTTAGATCTGGGTATCCTGAATCTACAAAAAACTTGTTCCTCTTGGTGCCAATAGCACTAAAATAGTTTTAAGATACATTTGGCACCCCTTTTCTCTGACCATAACTCTCATTCCCAAGTCCTACCTGTCTAGGCCCAGCCATCACAGCATTGCAAATCTATTAGTCTGATGTATGCACTTAATAAGAAGTAATTAAGAAATATTAAAGAACATTCAGGTTTTTAAAGTAGGCATAAAATCACATTACACCATTTTAAGGTAGTTACAATAAGGAATTTGACTATTCAAGCTTGAAATTCCTAGCCCCCATCATTTATTTTATACACACACACACACACACACACACACACACACAGAGCCAGTGGAAATGGAATTGACATGTAACTGACATAGTAGATATTATTTCAGTAAATATTTTATCACATAGTGAGTTTTCTAACTAATTCAAGTTATAAAATATAGCTATTTCTCCAGAATTATGATTTTAAATTGGGGTTTATAAGGAGAACATTTATACATGTATCCATATATTTAATGTATTTTCAGTTCACAATTTGGATCAGACCAAAACACTGAAATATGAATGGCCGATACACATATTGTTGCAGGATGTCTTTTTACCTCAATAGCCTTGGTTTATTGTCTCACCACTTCAAAGAATGAAGAGGTGGACACAGAACAAAATGAGAAGGAGGCAAGTTTATCAGAATATTCGATCACAAAGTAAGAATAGAATGAAAGCTCTCTTTACAGAGAGAGGGAATTCAAAAGTGAACACCCCCGACTATAGGCAAGGGCCTTTTTTTTTTTTTTTTTTTTTTAAATAAGGTTTTGGTTGGCCCTCTGCCCTGTCCCCTGACCTGCCATCCCTTCTTCCTTGTTCAGGTCCCACCCTTACTGACATGATACCATGCTGGGTTGTTCATGTCAGATTGGCTCTCTTCCATTGTGTGAGGGGTCAGACTATGGTCATACTCTCCGTCCTGTAACATAAGTTTTATGGTTTATGTATTGAAGTTAGGTATTTATATTGTCAAATTCCTGAGGATAACCTGAGGAGGAACAGGTTTCTCTTAAGAGGGACCACCATAAGCCTGAGGAATCCTAATGCTGAGACACACCCAGCATTGTTTTAAAATATGCTTTTTCCCACCCAGGGACATCAGGTCCTAACCTTTCTCTCTCTGCCTAATTTATCCTATCTTTCCTTATCATAATATGAGAAAAAGTTCAAACATATTAGTCGTTAAATAAACTACAAAGTGGATTTTATATTTTTAAATAAAGTATTTTTTTTTTTTGGTTAATGTGTAGGAAATTGACAATTTCATTTTCTTCCTAGGCAGTACAAGGTGGTAGTAGTGCCCTATAAGATAATTTGATTCATTGAGTGCTTGAAAAATGTCCATTCCTCTTAGAGGGAAAATGCCATTTCCTCTAGAAATGTTAAAAGAAATGTTAAAAGAAAAAATGTGTTTTTACAAATATTTATGTAAAACAATCAGAAATTATATGAACATACAGTGATGGAGAATATTGATGGACTAAATGGTTATAATTCCAACAAAGCATAGAATCCAAAAATAATCCCATGGAATAATTTTTTGAAGTACTGGAAAGTAGGCCTCATATATTCTTGGGTGGAAGAATAGCAATTACAAAAATGTATGTACAATATGAGCCCATCTTACTACATATCTATATGTATTTATATTTTCCTTCAAATACTTTATATAAGAAAATATATTCTATCTTTAATAAGAGTAAAACAATGCGGTTTTGTAAAAATAGCAAAATAGCTCACTGTTTACTCCTGTATAATCCTATTAATTAACAGACTTTCTGCCATGATAATATTCTAGTCATTTCTTGTTTCCACATGTATTTTGTTCGATTAAAAAAAAAATACATGGGGTGTGGGGCGCCTGGGTGGCTCAGTCAGTTAAGCGTCCAACTTTGGCTCAGGTCATGATCTCGTGGTTTGTGAGTTTGAGCCCCGCATTGGGTTCTGTGCTGACAGCTTGGAGCTTGGAGCCTGCTTCAGATTCTCTCTCTCTCTCTCTCTCTCTCTCTCTCTCTTTGCCCTTCCCCCACTCACACTCTGTCTCTGTCTGTCTCTTTCAGAAATAAATAAGCATTAAAAAAATATTTTTTTAATTACATGTGCCTGAATGGCTCAGTTGGTTAAGCATCCAACTCTTGATTTTGGCTCAGGTCATGATCTCATGGCTTGTGAGTTGGAGCCCTATGTAGGAGTCTGGACTGACAGTGTTTAGGATTCTCTCTCTCTTTGTCTCTCTGCCCCTCTCCTTCCCTCACTTGCTCTCTCCCAAAATAAACAAATGTAAAAATAATTTAATGTTTGTTGCCATCTACTATCTGTGTATATTTTATACATGTTAAATATCTGACACAAAGATGAAAGTGGATTAGCCAACAACACTTTCCTTTTTCCTAACTTTCCATCTCCAGACTTATATCTTAGGTGACTGTGTCGTTTTTGGTGGTGTCACCAACAAAGTCAAAGCCAAAAAGAGTTTGAATTTTATCAGAAAAGATTTAATTTGGTTTCAGAAATGTTGATTTGAAATGCTCATGTTATTTCAGGTTGGTGATGTTTTTCTGGCATACTTAAGTACATACATTAAGTTGACATGATTTAATTTTACCCCAGGCCCTGTGACCTTGAAAAATTGAGAACATTATGAAGTCTCCCCATCCTTCTCTGTTTCAGGATATGACTTACCAAAAAGAACCACCCTGCTCCCAAATGATTTGGTGAGAATCATAGATGCCCCCTTACTTACCTATGAGAAGACCAGACACAGACCCTCTAAATTTCCATCCTTTGCCAGATAGATGATTAAACTTGCTTGTCCCTCCTTATCAATCAGTACAGGATACTTTTATTAACCAAACTTTCCCTAAGACCCTTTCCTTGCCTTGGGCCCCTGGTTTTGGATCGCCCTCAGCCTAGGAAAGCCTACAACCTGTCCTAAACAGCCTTTCCTGAGTATAGGATGACCTCAGGATATATCATTCTCTAATCTGCTTAATCATGCTTCTCCTATTTATCTCACTTTGCCATACCTGGTTCTTTCCAGCCCTGTTTGCTGATGCCAGTAAAAGAAAAATCCTTTGGCCTAACCCTGGAGAAGCTTCTATATTGTGGTCATAGTGCTATCTTTACCACACAATTTCTTTTGTCCACACCTTGCATTAGTCCTTTCAAATGCAGTCTCTTCTTAATAGGACTGGATTTATTTTCTGTTGATCAAGGTAATTGGCATATCATTGGCATAAAAGGATAGAAGAAGGAGAAAACTTGAACAAAGTATGTAACCCTGAATATCATCAATATTTACAGGGGAGGCCAAGGATAAGGAGAATAGGAAATAGTTTGAAAAATAACTGTCTGAGGAGTACAATGAAAAATGAAGACATTTGTATGCAAAATTAGAAGTGAGAGGCATAGAAGGAAAAGAGAGTCTAGGAGGAATTAGAGTGTATTTGATGCCTGATTTGTATTGAGATTTCTGTGTGCTAAGGCAGCTAACTCTCACAAAGCACTCACTGTATTGATGGATAAGAATGAAGTCATTGTAGTCAGACAGACCTGGTTTTAAATTTAGACCTGTAACTTGGGTCACCTGAGTGGCCCAGTTGGTTAAGTGTCTGACTCTTAGTTTCAGCTCAGGTTATGATCTCACAGTTGAGTTCAAGCCCTATATTGGGGTCTGTGCTGATAGCACGGAGCCTGCCTGGGATTCTTCCTCTCCCTCTCCCTCTCTCTCTGTCCATCCCCTCCTCTCTATTCTCTCTTTCTCTCTCTTTCTCAATCTCTCAAAATAAGTAAATAAACATACTCAAAATAAGTAAATAAATATAGAAGAGTAAATTTAGTCCTGTAACTTGGACACTGAGTAATCTAGCATAAAAAATGGCAACAGTGTTAATACTACTATATTGATATATACATAATATATGTAATATTGATTATTATGTATTTGAACAGTTCTATTTCAGGAATAATAATAAAAAATACACTATCATTTAATTCCATAGACTATTACATGATGTAGCTTTTCACAATACCCATATTCATCTATGAAGAAACTATCACAAAGAGGTGGAAGGAAGGAATGGAGGGAGGGAGGGAGAAAGGGAGGGAGGGAAGGACAGGAAGGTAGGAAGGAAGGAAGAAAGGAAGAAAGGTGTCCAAACTTATAGGATGAATCTGAGATTTGAACCCAGGTACTCCTGCCCTGTCTCCCATGCAACTAACTTCCATATTAGATTTCCAGCCTTCCTAAAATTCTTAAATTTGCTTTTTGTTTGTTTATTTGTTTTGTTTTGTTTTGCTCTTTTAGAAATCAGCTAAATAATACATACCTCAAAGGTTTTTTGGAATGATTAGGGAGGCAGCAAAATAAAGTGATTAGCATAATGCTCACCACAAAATAATGTCTCAATAAATGTTAGTTCTTAATCTTTTGTAACTGAGAATAATAAAGGCTCAGAGTAGAAAAGAAACTCATTCAAGGTCATACAGGTAGCAAGTAAAAGAATTAGAATTCAAAGCCATGTCTCTCTCTAACTCAAGGCTGTTCTTTTCTACCACAGCTTGCTATCTCAAATGAGTGAGATAAATTGAATCTTGATTAATAAATGAAACAGTGCATTTGCTTTTATCATTCTGCTTTTGGAAAGTATTTTCAACCAGTTCTCTTGTGGGAAGGACAGTGAGACCAACAGGACCTTATGTCTTAGTGATTGCTTCTCCATCTGGCATGATTGAGTAAGGATGCAAGACTTAGGAGGAAAATCAATTCACTCTCAGCTGTCGCCTTTCTTTCCTCCTTACCGGTGTTTTACAACATCTGCTTGCTGCTGTTTCTTTCACGCCCATGATTCTTAATCATTTTTTTCCAGTTTAAAATTGCATTCTTCTCTAGGGGTGTCCTCCTCACTCATTCCTATATAACGCAGCACATGATGTCCCACGACATTTTGCTCTGTCCCTGGTGAGTGGACAAAGGCAGAACAGATGTGGCGCACTGGCAGACAGAGATTCCAGCAGCTCTCCAAAGCCAGTCCCATGGAGAGCCTGAATTACTCTGGTATGAAAAGGTAACAACAATAGGAGCCTTTCAGGCTTGGAACTGATTGCATGTCCATGTCCTGTGGAAGATTGAAGAACACCCAAATTGACCTACCAAGAGCCTTCCCAGGCTAAAAGGAGGCATCTCAGAGTAGATCTACAGACAGGACAAACAGAGCAAAAGAAATAAATATCCATTTATGTGGGCTGGTAGCATTAAATGGAACTGCTAAAGATGATTATAATTTTCCCATTTTGTGAGTCCATTAGAAAAAGCCTACAAAGCCTATGAAAGCTATTGAAAAAAATATTGTATAAACGTATGTGTGTATGAGAGAGAAAGAGAGAGAAAGCAGAATATCTCGCCCACCTTGAATTTACTTATTTAATGTCTACGTTGCTCCCTAGACTACAAGTTACACAATGCAGAGAGTCTAACATGCCTTGTTTGTGGCTCTTTTTTCAGGCAGTTGCACAATGCCTGTCATTGTTCTTAGAACACAGTCATAGGTACTAGAAAAATGTTTACTGAATGAATCAATAAATTGATGACTAAATGCATGAGGAAAAGGAAGGACTGGGACTAGAGAAAGAAGGTGCTCATCTTAATAAATTGATGACTAAATGCATGAGGAAAAGGAAGGACTGGGACTAGAGAAAGAAGGTGCTCATCTTTATGAAAATCAATGAACTATTAGGAAGAGAGATTATAAAGGGTGGCTTTGGGTAAAAACTAATGGTTCGATCAATTCCCCACATTTGAGACAGGCTTGTCTGTTTTAGAAAACTTTGGTGGTGGTGAAGGGACCAAGGTGGTGAGGGAGCAGAAGAGGTATCCAGGTTTCACCAGTTATTCACATGAAGGAGGTGGCTGTGGGTGAAAGGAAGTATCCATTCCCAGCCTCTAGACCTCTTGCTCTCACCTAAGCAGAAGGCATAACAACCCTGACCCTCATGCATTGTTTAAAGCCATTCATATTCACATGGAACTGAACTTGTTTACTTATGTCTGCCTCTGCTATTAAACTTGAACATTTAGAAGCTAGGAGACTATAATATTTATCTTGGATTCTTAGAGGCATGTCAAATGGCAGACAGTGAATCCATGGATGAAAATATTGAATAAGAGGAGAAATGTGAAGAAGCACCAAGTATAAATTCTTTTGTTTATTTTTGTCAAATATATTTGTTTCTCAAAATATTTATCTAACAGAAGATTCTGGGGAGATGGCACAGTAGAGGGAGCACCAGAAATCTGTCTTCCCACCTAGACAATAGTTATATTGGCAGAATCTATCCGATGTAACTATTTTTTAATGTTTTATTTATCTCTGAGAGAGAGAAAGAGACAGTATGAGCAGGGGAGGGGCAGAGAAAGAGGGAGACACAAAATCTGAAGCAGGCTTCAGGCTCTGAGCTCACTGTCAGCACAAAGCCCGATGCGGGACTCGAACCCACAAACAGTTGAGATCATGAGCTGAAGATGGACACTTAACCAACGGAGCCACCTAGGCACCTCTGATGTAACTATTTTGAGACTCTGGAGCATGTTCAAAGTCTTGGGACTTCTAGGGGGAGGCATGGTGGTAAGTTGTGGTTAATTTTGGTTGATTTCAGCTATTAGGTTGGTACAGTAGTTACTCATCCCCCAACCCTAGTCCTGTAGCAGGTTGCTGTGTACATGTTCCTGGAGTGACTTGCAAGGGCTAGGATGGGCAACAAGGACACTCTCCTCAAAGATCAGGGATCTGTTCTCTAATCACTACTTGCAAGTTCTAGTTAGAGACACAGAGGCGCAGACACAGAGGTGCATAGTCATTGTTGCAATCTTCACTGCTGATTGACTTTATCTATAATAGCCAAAATATGGAAGCAATCCAGGTGTCTACCAATGAATGAATAGATAAACACAATTTGGCATAAGCACAGAATGGAGTATTAGTCAGCCTTAAAGAGGTGGCTGTACATTCTGAAATAATAGTTTAACATGGATGAAACTTAGGGTGTTCTTTGTCGACTAAGCAAAAGGAGGAATACTGTATGATTCCACTTATATGAGGCCCTTACAGTAGTCAAATGCATAGAGACAGAAAGTAGAATGGTGACTGTTAGGGGCTGAGGGCAGGTGGGGAGGGGGATGAGAAATAATCGTTCAGTGGGCATAGAGTTTCAGGTTTATAAGATAAGTCCTGGAGATGGATGATGAAAATGGTTGTATAATAATATGATCATACTTAATACCATTCAAGTACATATTTAAAAATCATTCAGAGAGGTGGGAGGGGTCCCTGGGTGGCTCAGTTGGTTGAGTGTCCAACTCTTGATTTTGGCTCAGGTCATGATCCCAGAGGCATGGTATCAGGCCCCACATCCGGCTCTGCACTGAGTGTGGAACCTGCTTCTCTCTTTCCCCCTCTGGGCCTCCCTGTGCTCGCTTGCTCTCTCTCTCTCTCTCTCTCTCAGATCAATTTTAAATAAATGGTTAGGGCATCTGGGTGGCTTAGTCAGTTAACCGTTGGACTTCAGCTCAGGACATGATCTCGCAGTTTGTGAGTTCAAGCTCCACATTGGGCTCTGTGGTGATAGTACAGAGCCTGGAGCCGGCTATGGATTCTGTGTCTCCCTCTTTCTATCTATGCCCCTCCTCTGTGTATACTCTGGCTCTGTCTTTCTCTCTCTCTCTTTCTCAAAAATAAATAAATATTTAAAAATTTTTAATAAAAATGGTTAAGATGGTAAATTTTATGTTTTTCCCACAATTTTAAAATTAAAAAACTGAAAACAAAATTATCAAATGCACAGAAATATTTAAAATTTCATTACAGCTATGTTTTATTAGGTTTACACTAAGCTTCTTATTGTATATTGGAATATTATATAAAATTATACTATTCCATAGTATAATCCCATGTTTATACATATTATATACTCTATATACATATTATCTTTTTCCTCACATTAAGAGGAAATGATTACTGTTTCATTTTATAGATCAAAGAAACCAGAATAAAAAGAGTAAACCATGAAATATTATAATACTCAAAAAATATGACCAGGATGCAAAATAGTTCTGTATCTAAAATTCATTTACAAATAACAATGAGGCTCTAGGGAAAGCCAAGCTATTCATTTGCTACAAACTTAATCACTATGCCCCCTTATTTCACTAATTATGTGACCAGTAATACGAAACAAACAAAAAGGTTAAAAAAAATAATAAAAACCTTCACTCCTAGCAAAAGTGAGAGATAATAGGTAGTATTAGTCAAAATAGTAAAAAACAAACAAACAAACAAACAAACAAACAAAAAAAAAAACACCATCAGCTACCCAAGAAAAGACAACAAAACATTTGGGAAAACTATTATTGTTCTCTATGAAAAAAAATGATGTACAAAACTTGCTTAGAGGGACTGACAGTTAATTATTGATCAACCACCTATACTGACCCACCTAGTCTGTTACTTTGAACAGTGACATTTTCTTAAAATAAATTTCAATGATACCTCTATGTTGAACATCTTAACTGGGAATAAAATTTCACCTTGTTTGAATTCAAACGTCACTGTGTTTACACATTCTCTGTTCTTTGCTATATTATTGGGAGCTTAGAACATGAGCTGACATATATTTTTTTGGTCTCACTGCCATGCTAGATCAAGGTCCTATGACCCTAGCAGTTTTAAAAACATACATAAAATAATATTGTGCTTGAAAACTGGTCTATTTGAACAAAGAATATTTCCTTGAAAAATAAATGATCAAGGCAAACTAAACATATTTTTCCCTTAAAAAAATATCTGTAAGGTCAAGGTATGGCAATGCATTTTTGCATCCAGTCAATTTATCAGGTATATAGACTAAAAACAGTAGATGGAACTTTTCCTATGTTTTTGGAATTTGAAGAAAAGTTTCTTTTTTTTAGTTTATTTATGTATTTTTGGGAGAGAGACAGAGAGAGAGAGAGACAGGCACAGAGACAGGGACAGGGACAGAGAGAAAGAGAATCCCAAGCAGGCTCTGTGCTGTCAGCATGGAGCTTGACACAGCGGTCCATCCCATGATAGGTGAGATAATGACCTGAGCTGACATCAAAAGTCATACTTAACTGATTGAACCATCCAGGTGCCCCTATATTTGTAATTTTAGGAGCTTAATAGGTGATATGTTTAGCCTTCACCTGGACTCTTCACTCAAAAATGTGGTTACTGGGCCATTTCTGCCTCCTTTTCTCCCATCTCACCCGTTCACCATCACACATGACACAAAGAAAAGAGGGAATGAAAAAGTGTATCCAAAAATTTTGCCACAAATGAGCAGTAAACAGGAGGGGAAACTGACTTTAAGGGCAGAGATATCAGAGATTATTTATGTGCCAATCAGAAATGGTTCAGTATAGAAAAAAACCATGATGATACAGGAAGGGTGTGTGTGTGTGTACCAATTCATGTCTACTAATTCAGGTATTAATCTCATTCAGGAGCACTCTCATTGACACACCAGGAATAATGTTTGACTACATATCTGGGGACCCTGTGGCCCAGTCAATTTTACACATAAGATTAGCCATCATCAGAGATGAATAAAAGAGAGGCTCTGACAAGATACAACTGAAATGAAATAGAGAGTACTAATGAATAGAATGTTTTCTTCAGACATATTTTTCTACTTTCATAATTTTATCTTTTGTTGTTATTTGCACCCTTGTGATTATTTTTAAATTCTACACACTCTCCGGAATTCTTTCCTTTTTTAAAATTATTTTTTAATATTTAATTATTTTTAAAAGACAGAGAGACAGAGCAGGGAAGGGGCAGAGTGAGAGGGAGACACAGAATCCGAAGCAGGCTCCAGGCTCAGAGCTATCAGCACAGAGCCCAATGCCAGGCTCAAACCCACAAACTGCGAGATCAAGACCTGAGGTGAAGTCGACGCTTAACTGACTGAGCTACCCAGGTGCCCCTCTGTGATTTTTTTCTATAGTTATCCCAGTTACTGGTAAATTTCACCTTTTTCTGGTGAAGTTCTCCATCTTTTATTTTCTAGAATGTAATCGTGTTTTGTGTGTGTGTGTGTGTGTGTGTGTGTGTGTGTGTGTGTGTGTGTGTGTGTGTGTAGTTCTAATATCTGGATCTATTGTGGTTATTTTCGTACATGCCATAGTAGGCTCTGAACTCCAATTTGTGTACTGTCAGCCTCACACACCTGCTGGAGTCTGCTCATCTTATGGGCTACCAGATTCAGTATTCGCAGTTGTCTGCAGGAGAAAGGCAGAAGTTGGCATCACCTGCATCAGTTTCCCTCTCCCTGGTCTTGACACCGTAGTTCATCGTATCTCTCCAATGCTTTTAAACATGTATTTTAATTTTTGTGTAACTTTTCTGCTTGTTCTTCCTGGAGGTTTTGAGCATACCAACCTTAGTCTGCTTCTCCCAGAAATGGAATCTCTTCTATATCATTTCAAGAACTAATCTGCATTATAATCATAGCCAAATGTGATTTTGAATCTTGTACTTCAAAACATAAAGCAATGTAGAATATAAAAAAGGAAGAATTCATTTTCAAAAGAAGCATTTTTTTTTACCTTTCTAGTGTTAACTCCTTATCTAATTAGAGAATTCTCACTTTTCATGGTCTTATAAATTTATCTCTTTTCTCCTAGAAGCTAAAACCTGACTTTTGACAAAGCCATCACATTTATTAAAACATGTTAAAACTGATAATATGGAGTGAGTTTTAAACAAAACTATAGTAAAATGGTAAAGTAGTTCTAAGTTTTCATACTAAATGAAAATCTGTAAATATTACTTGTTAGGTAGCCAAGATATAAGAGAAAATTATGGAAACCAGGTGTCTAATGTTATCAATAAGTTCAGTGTATCATATCTATACTGTCTAGGGATTGACAAATTTGCTTTAATTTCAATAACAATTTTAAGAGGGGTGCCTGGGTAGCTCTTTTGGTTGACCATACGACTCTTGATTTCAGCTCTGGTCATGATGTCAAGGTCATGAGATCAAGCTGAGCCCAGTATTGGGATCCAGTTCTCTCTCCCTCTCCCTCTGCCACTACCCTACTCACAGCTCTCCCCCAACCCTGGTGTGTCTCTCAAAAAAAATAATAATTTCAATAAAAGAAAAATGAATTTGTATATTTTACTCAGTCCTTTGCTAAGCTGTATGTGATAATTAAACATTCAGAAAGTAAATGGGTATGTTTACAGGTACACAAACACACACATATATATATATACTCACAAGAAATGTTTCTAAAATAAAAGGGGTATCTCCAATTTTAAAAAATTTTTTTGATGTTTATTATTGAGACAGAGAGAAACAGAGCATGAATAGGGGAGGAGCAGAGAGAGGGGGAGGCACAGAATCTGAGGTATGCACCAGGGTCCAAGCTAGCTGTCAGCACAGAACCTGACGTGGGGCTCGAACCCACAAACCATGAGATCATGACCTGAGCTGAAGTCGGACACTTAACTCACTGAGCCACCTAGGCACCCCCACCAATTTTTTTTAATGGACCACATTGTTAGCCTAATTGTAACACTTTTTAACTGCTAAATTTGCAACTTGAGAGATGAGGATACCCTCCTTAAGGTCATTCTTGTCATGCACCAGCAGCAGTCAGTGATTAATTATAGATATCATGGGGTGCCTGGGTGGCTCAGTCGGTTAGGGCGTCTGACTTCGGCTCAGGTCATGATCTCACAGCTTGTAGGTTTGAGCCCCCCGTAGGGCTCTGTGCTGATAGCTGAGAGCCTGGAGCCTGCTTCAGATTCTGTATCTCCCTCTCTCTCTGACCCTCCCTTGCTCACTCTGTCTCTCAGAAATAAATAAAAACATTTAAAAAATTAAAAAATAATTACAGATGACATTAGGATTCACACTGATTCAGAATTTTTTTATATATACAAATATTTTCAGAAGCTGTGCATTAAATGTTCTTATATCTGTCACATAATCACACTGGCACACTTGACTTTCCAAAGAAGTTTGCAGAAAACAGTCCCTCCTCCATCACATCTGTAATGTGATCTTGAAACTCCCCCATCATGGAGAGGTGAAGTTTATAACTTTGCTCCCTAGAATCTAAGTGTTTTGACCAATAGAATAAGGGAGAAATGAAGCTGCAGCCTTTGTACAGATAGCCCTTCACTGACCTGGAAGCTTCCATCTCCTTCCTTTCAAAAACCATCAGCATTGCTGTGAGAAACTTCCAAGCCACATGCAGAAGCCATGTGTGGGTGCCCTGCTGTTGGCTGCTCCTGAGTTCCAGTCCATGACCATGAACATCAGCTGTGAGCCATCTACGTTGTATGTGCTGCGCAGCACACCTTCATCTCCAATCACATAAAGATCTCAGCTGCACCCAGCAATCAATAGAACAATGAAAGGGAATAGTACTTAAAAAAAATGTTTTCAATTATTACATTTTGGTTTTTAAATTTTTTTTTAATGTTTTATTTATTTCTGAAAGAGAGAGAGACAGTATGAGCAGGAGAGGGTTAGAGAGAGAGGGAGATACAGAATTTGAAACAGGCTCCAGGCTCTGAGCTGTCAGCACTGAGCCTGACGTGGGGCCTGAATCCACGAACTGTGAGATCATGACCTGAGCCAAACTCGGATGCTTGACTGACTGAGCCACCCAGGCGCCCGCAGTTATTATATTTTGGATATATTTTGTTCTGCAGTGATAGATTGCTTAAACACATAGGCTAGGTAGAGATAATTAATGTCCTTGAAGAAACATTCTGTTGTGATCTAAGTGTACACATCCAAAATAATTCTGCCTTCTAACACCTCCACTGTGAGAATGTTAAAGCTGAAAAAATAAAGAATCACTGTGTTCTACATTGTTTACAGATGAGGAACCTGAGGATTTTCCAAAAAAAAAAAAAAAAATGACTTAAATAACTTGCCCAGGATCTTAACCAAAGCGAGTACCAGAAGTTTAGTATCAGTCTAGATCTTCTGCCTCCAGCCCTGGTCCTGCATGTGGATGTGATTCCCTTTCCACCACATGCACAGTGAACTAGCCCTGGAACTTATTGGTACCATCAAGTTGTTTCAATCTCTTTTTTTCTGCTTCTTTCTCTTTCTTCCTTTTCTTTACCTTTCCTTTCTTGCTCTCTTTCTCTTTCAGTCTGTTTGTATGTCATTTCTGTTTGACTATAACATAAAGATGTTTCCTCCTCCCCTTGTGTGTGGCCTGGAGTTTTACTGACTCATTTCAAATGGATAGAGTAAGATACAACTGACATCGTGATGAGAAAATAAAGAGGTACTGTGGTATCTGTCTTGATTACTCTCTTTTGGATCACTTGTACAGGGAAAACCAGCTTCCATGCCTTGAGAGCACTAAGGCAACCCTGAGGAGACACATGTATAATAAGGGATGGAGAATACCTCCTCTCACACCCAGCCAGAAGGCAGGTGAGTAAACCCTGGGTTTGTAAACCCCGGTCAAGCCCAGCAATTTTTCTGAAACCTTATGAGAGACCCCAAGCCAGAAATTCTCATCTAAACCACTCTCAAATCCCTGATCTCAAGAAACTGTCATATAATAAATGTGTTTTGTCTAATGGCACTGTATTTTGGGATCTATGATGTAGCAATATGTAGTTAATTAAGATTTCATATGTTGTTATGGTTAAGAAAAACAACTAAACAGGAGATTGAGAAGAACAATTACCTTTTTGCGTGCATACTTTGTTTACTAGTTGCTCAGCAGCAAAGTAAATTCTAAGGAAACTAAATGTGACCTTTTACATATATTTCCATATGGCAGATTCATCTCGACCAAAACTTCTTTCTAGCCATTATATTACAGTTATTTACATAGTTCTCCATAAATGTTTTTCATGTTTCCACTTACACATTGCAGTATCTCAACTGTATTTCTCTCTATGAATTGTTACCATTTTAATCCCTAAAGCAAAGACGGCATAGACAGTAAGTACATTTTGAATCCTTGTTCTTCACTAAATTGGATGTAAAAGTAATTATAATTTTATTCTCACTGTATCATAGTGCAGTTGCCTGACATTCTGACTTTTTCACTAATTTTTCCTTTTTTCCTCTTTTCAACTATTCCCACTGTATTATGTCACAGTGTTGGATCCTGAGTTAGATACTAAAGAAAGTGGTTTTTAAAGAAATTTCTCTGATCATCTTGGGGAGTGTGGGAGGCGTGAGAGCAATTCTAAAAGGGAGGCACCATGATAATGAGTGGGTGGGAATTCTCTTAAGAGTGTTATTCAGGGGCGCCTGGGTGTCTTAGTTGGTTAAGCGTCCGACTTTTGCTTAGGTCATGATCTTGCGGTTCGTGAGTTCGAGCCCCGCGTCGGGCTCTGTGCTGACTGCCAGCTCAGAGCCTGGAGCCTGTTTCAGTCTGTGACTCCCTCTCTCTCTGACCCTCCCCTGCTCATGCTGTCTATCTCTCTCCTAGAAATAAAAAATTAAAAAAAAAAAAAACAGTGTTATTCATAGGTAACTGTCCATAATAGATCAAGTGAAAGTGCAAGACAAAGAGGGATGTGGAATGGAGAAGTAATACAGAAGCTGATATTCATGAAACACTTGCTAAGGGCTAACCACTTTGAAAGACTCTACATTATTTCAAATTTTCCTCACAAGAATCTAAAAAGAGAAAATTATCCCAACTTTACCAATGAGGAAGGTGAAATTTAGAAAGTCCAGGCAATACTCACTAATTCTTACAACTAATAACTGAATCCAGAACCACAATTTACTCTCAGTTTTTTCCTCATCTGATGTAGCCTGATGAGGAGTCCAGAAACCAGATCACAGGAAGACTAATTGAAAGTAGTGGAAATGTTTAACACAGAAAAGAGAAGGTTTAGCATAGGCAAAAAATCTTCACTGAATGCTATTTATATGCAACATAAATAGACACAGTTAATTCTCACAAGAGGTATTTTTCTAAGCTCCCTAAATTATAATTTGATAAGGAGATTGAAAAATTAAATTTATTAAGTTTATTTATTTTGAAAGAGAGTGTGAATGGAGGAGAGGCAGAGAGAGAGAGAGCAAGACAGAATCCCAAGCAATCTCAGCTCTCAGTGTAGAACCTGATGTGGGGCTCAATTCCATGAATCATGGGATCATGTCCTGAGCCAAGATCAAGAGCTAAACTGACTGACCCACCCAGGTACCCAGAGAGAGAAATTCTTAAGCAGGCTTCATGCTCAGCACAGAGCTCAACATGGGATAGTCTTATGAACCATGAGACCATGATCTGAACTGAAATCAAGAGTTGAATGCTTAACAGAGCCATCAAGGGGGCCCTAAAAAATGAATTTCTTACAAAGAAACGATTGTACTAGAAATTTGTGGTGGCTCATTCCAACCATGAAAGTTTCCATTGCTAAGCTTTGCCAGCCTAGTGGCTATGTATAGGTACTGACTTCTCAGTTTATCCAGAACTTAGATTCATGCACAGTAATCCTCTTCATAAAGAAGAAACACAGAAATGGTAATTGATGAAATTTGAAGTGGGAGTGGTGAGTTAACGGCTAAGAAAGAATTCTTGAGATTCTTGTTTAATTAATTTTTTTTGGTGCCAAAAGGTGATTTTATTCAAGCATTGGGACAGGACCCATGGGCAGAAAGAGCTGCACTGGGATTATGAGGAGCAACTGATTATATATTTTGAGGTTGGTGGAGGGTGGGGGGATAGAGATAAAATTAGATTCTAAGGAATTTCTTGGTCTGAAAGCAAGGTCTTACAGGACCCTGAAGATTTAGCTATATCAAGATAAGGTTGCTTTTAGTTTTTAATGACATGTAAACATTAACTCATGAGGCAGCTTTAAACTCCTTGAGGAATGTTGCATGCTGACGGTCTCCTGGTATCTATCAGTGAACTGCAAGCTGTAAGGGGATTTAATTTAAACTATTTGTTTTCTTGCCTTTGTTTCTCTCATTGGTAATTATATTTCCTGTGCATTTCTCACTGTACAAATCTGTCCACATTTTATTGTTTCTCCCACGTGAAGTGTCTTTACTTCCTTTTCCTTCTGAATATCAGTAGGTAACTGGTTCTTTAATTATTCCATGTCTGTATCTCATCTTCCAGTTTCTTTAAGTTATGTATCACATCAGAGAGATAAATCTCATATTCATACATACCTTCACTCAGTAATTTTTTTTAGTCAGCCTACTCACAACACTTTTATGTAAGGCTTTATAAATGGATACAGGGATGAGAAAGATTCTTTGACCTTAAGGAACTCTCTGCCTAGAAAAGGAGACAGGAAAGTTAACAAAAAATTGCAATGCGGAATGGTAAATTCTGTGATTGGTGAAAGTGTAAGTGAAAAATGAGCAGAGACACCTAATTGAAACTAGTATCATCGGGAAAGGCTTCAGGCAGAATTGAGACCTGAGCTGAATCATAATAGGGGCTCAAGGAAAGGTAAAGAGGCAGAGAGTAGACCTTCCTTAAGAAGGCATTTGAATGGTGAAAGGAGTATGCACGTGGCATGGACTTAAGATCTCCTCTGGTTTTTTTTTTTTTTTTTTTTCTTTTTTTCCTGCTGAATAAATGATATCTCTGAATTGTGGAAGATGGGGATAAGTTTTAGGTCAGTGATATTGCCCCCCACCCTCAGTGGAAATCTGTCTGTATTTGGAGACATTACATGACTGGGGCAAGGGTACTATTGGCATTTAATGAGTAGAGGCCAAGGATGCTGCTCAACACCCTACAATACACAGGAACAGTCCCTCACAATAAAGAACTATCCGAGCCCATTTTCTAAGCACCAAGAGGCAGAAGTTCTGCCTTAGGTGATTAAAAAAGTTTGAAACTAATCTACTTTAAATAAAAGTTATCATTGTAAGCTTTAAGGTGAGAGAGTAACTGGGAAGATCCTCCTCTCTTCTGTCTTCCCCCAGGCCATTCAGAACTCTGCTGTGGGAACAATAGGCTTGGCACACAGCGCTGCCAAGCTTGCCACTTTTATAAAGTGCCTTGGGTTTGCTCTGACCTTTCTGCATGGCAGACAACCTTGCATTCCTAATTCTCTTGGATTCTTTTTTTAATCTAAGGAAATGTGTTTCTTGATTAAGTGCAAGATCAAGTGTATCTTCTTCCTAAATTAATGGTTCTCTTGACCAGAGTGCTCACTCATTTGTTAATGCTCCAAAAGGAAATGTGCATTCCTTAGACTCCATAAATCATATAAACAGGATTTTATATTCACTATTTAAATGGAGATAAATCATAACTTATCTGCAGTATATTTGGTTTGTACTGCAAATATATATCTGTGGATATACTCAGGACTTTGAGAACTCTGTCATTTCCTTGGGGTCTCATTTCTTCGTGGTTCCTCCTTTACCCTAAATAGGATTATCAAATATTCATGCAAATATCATAATTTAAAATATCGACATCTTTTAAAAAATACATCCAGATATATCAACCATGCAAGGCTAACACAGGCTTGTATTTTGTTAAGTCCTTCCGATTTGATTAAAGTTTACAGTAGCCTTTCATTTTTAATTTATCTAGTAATTAAAATCAATTACTGTTTTATTCTTTCTTGTCATCTTAGCACAAAATTATATTTACCACACAATTATTACATGTTTATACGTGTGTATAAGTACATAAATACACATATGCACATACTGCTTTATCTCATTTTGTACTTACATGTTTTTATTACTGTAAGATTTGAGTCACTAATTGATGAAAATAAAAATAAAAGGTAAAATAAAAAATGTCAATCATGCATTATGAAATCAAAGAATGTGCTTTGTTTCCAGAAGTAACTTTAGATGTAACCAGCATATCTTTGTTGCCATTAGTATAAATTCAAGCCTTTTTCATGACTATCTAGTAAAGGGTTGCAAATATGCTTTAACTCTTTTGCCTACTTGAGCCATGTTCTAAGGTTTTATTTATACTCAGCAGGAAGTGGTATGGAAATTGACTAGGGTGGTTCTGATTTTATGATTTATAATAAGACATGTATATTTGATCTTTGTCCCAATTCTGGCCCAGAACTACTAAACCCTTTGGAATTTCCTAGACTGATGATAGCCATAAAGGTGTCTTTTGTTAGCTTAATGAGGTGACTTTGGAATGCACCTAAGGATGGAGACTGATTACAGTCAGTGATGATTAGAGGGTTGGAACTTTTTGTTCCACCTCAACCTCCCAGAGGTGGTGAGGGGCTAGAGGTTGAGTTCAGTCACCAATGATTTAATCAATCATACCTATATAATGAAGCCTTCATAAAAACCCCAAAGGTCAAGGTTAGTTAAGCTTCTGGCTTGGTCACCACATGGAGTTTAGGGAGAGTGATATGCCTGGAGAGGATAAGGAAGCTTGAGCCCTTTCCCCATATGGTGTACTATGTATCTCTTCTATTGGGCTTTTTCTGAGTTATAACCTTTTATAATAAATTAATAGTCTGGTAAATGAAATACTTCTTTCAATAGTGTGAGTGGCTCTAGAAAATCATCAAAGCCAAAGAGAAAGGGTCCTTGGAAACTCCAGCCTATTAGCAATTAGTCAGAAGCCCAGATGACAACCAGGACTTTGTATTGGAATCTGAAGTGGAGGACAGTCTTATGGAACTGAACTTACCCTGTAGAATCTGATTCTGTCTTTGGGTAGATAGTGACAGAATTGAGTTGAATTATATGACACCCAGCTAGTGTAAGAGAATTGCTTGGTGGTATGGGAAAACTCCTCCACATATTGTAATTGGAACCAGAATTATTAGAGGTCAACCTTGGGCTCCAGAGTGATGAGTACAACACAGGTGCCCTGCATTTCTCAAAGCTTGGTATGAGAAATAAGCTCACTGACCCAATCAAAGGAGGGGCATGGAAGCTCAGAGCACAGTGAAGTGAGGTTTTAATCAACATTCTTGCAAGAGTGGGTGCCTGATGGTCAGGCACACTAGGGGAAGTTACAACAGGCAATTTATCTCCTAACATCCATATCACTCCCCTGATTCCTCATTGGCTGAGTACTACAGAGATTACAGCCTTACCAGGAAGTTGTCTATGCCCATGTAAGGCAAAAAGTAGTCTGATTAGAACAAATGTACATTCCTTGAGGTGAGGCAGAGACTTCAGTTCTTTGGCACATGCTCATTGCAAGGCTCATGAAAAATCAGCTGGTGAAATAGAGAGGGGAAGAAGAACTAGGAACTGAAGTGTCTAAGGGTTTGGGATTCCATTGTGTCTGTGGGTTTTGTACATATTTCCAGTAGGTTGTAAACATATTGTTAACTAGACAGCACAGCTTTTGTTTGGTATTTCCGCGAATGAATCATCTCAATTCTAACACTTGTTTGGTCCATCAAGGTAGCTGGCTGAGTGCTTGAGAACAGATCAAAGTATTAATGAAGTAAATGTCAGTTTTGGAAAGGAAGTAATTAAAACAGGGAAAGGAGTAATATATATAAATATGATATGGATATATCATATTTAATATACACAAAAGCCCTTTGAAAACATCATCGTCAACATTTCAAAGATGAGAGCAAATAAACTTTGAAGATCAAATGTTAAAAAAAAAAAAAAAAACCAGCTGTTTACTCAGCTAGTAAGGGCAGGGCTTGAATTCAAACCCAGATTTAATTAGCTTTGAACTCTCTGCTCTCCTAATGTTTACAGGATTATGGGCAACCATAAATCTTTGGATCTGTGTTTGGTTGGGAATGAGGACAAAAGTGAGAATCACAAGCTGAAAAAGAATGGCCATGGATCACCACTAAGTTTTGAGAATATGAGGCATCTGCAACCATTACCACAAACAATTGTAGAACATTTTGATTATCACTAAAAGAAACACCCTACCCAATAGCAATCATTCTCTATTTTTCTCCCAACACTCCAATCCAAGGCAACCACTAAATCTTACTTTCTTTTTTTTTTTTTAATTTTTTAAATGTTTTTATTTATTTCTGAGAGAGAGAGAGAGCATGAGCAGGGGAGGGTCATAGAGAGAGGGAGACACAGAATCTGAAATAGGCTCCAGGCTCTGAGCTAGCTGTCAGCACAGACCCCGACGTGGGGCTTGAACCCACAAACTGTGAGATCATGACCTGAGCCAAAGACGGACGCTTAACCGACTGACTCACCCAGGCGCCCCCTACTTGATCTACTTACTGACTCATGATTTTGCATATTCTGGACATTTAATTTAAATGGAATCATGATGTGTAGCCTTTTGTGACAAGGTTCTTTCATTTGGCATGTTTTCAAGTTCATCCATGTTATATAGCACATATCAGTACTTCATTCCATTTTATAGGTAAATAATATTCCATCGTATGAATATACCACATTATTTTTTAAAAATTTATTTAAATACAAATTAGTTAACCTATAGTATCATAATTGTTTCAGGAGTAGAATTTATTAATTCATCACTTGCATATAACACCCACTGCTCATCCCAGCAAGTGCCCCCCTTAATGTCCATCACCCATTTAGCCCATCCGCCCACCAGCCACGCCTCTAGCAACCCTCAGTTTGTCTGTATTTAAGTACAGTTCTCTGTATTTAAGAGTCTCTTATGATTTGCCTCCTTCTCTGTTTTTATCTTACTTTTTCCTTCCCTTTCCTTATGTTCATCTATTTTGTTTCTTAAATTCCTCATACGAGTGAAATCATATGATATTTATATTTCTGTGACTGACTTATTTCACTTAGCATAATACCCTCTAGTTCCATCCACATTGTTGTAAATGGTAAGATTTCATTCTTTTCCATCACCAATTAGTATTCCAGGGTGTGTGTGTGTGTGTGTGTGTGTGTGTGTGTGTGTGTGTGTGTGTGTGTGTGTGTATACACCACTTCTTCTTTATCCATTTATTAGTCAATGGACATTTGGGCTCTTTCCATAATTTGGCTATTGTTGATAGTGCTGCTATAAACATTGGAGCGCATGTGCTCCTTCAAATCTGTATTTTGTATCCTTTGGATAAATACCTAGTACTACAATTGCTGGATCACAGGGTAGATCTAATTTTAATTTTTTGAGGAACCGTCATACTGTTTTCCAGAGTGGCTGCACCAGTTTACATTCCTACCAGCAGTGCAAAATGGTTCCACTTTCTCTGCATCCTTGCCGATATTTTGTGTTTCCTGAATTGTTAATTTCAGCTGTTCTGACAGGTGTGAGGTAATATCTCATTGTAGTTTTGATTTGTACTTTCCTGATGAGGAGTGATACTGAGCATCCTTTTATGTGTCTGTTAGCCATCTGGATGTCTTCTTTGGAAAAATGTCTGTTCATGTCTTCTTCCCACTTCTTCACTGGATTATTTGTTTGGATGTTGAGTATAATAAGTTATTTATACATTTAGATACTGACACTTTATCTGATATATCATTTGCAAATATCTTCTCCCATTCCATCAGTTGCCTTGTAGTTTTGTTGATAATTTTTCATTCATTCATCAGTTGAACACATTTAGATTGTGTCTGCTTTTTGATTATTATGAAAAATGTTATTATGAACATTTGTTTACAAATTTGTATATGTGTGTGTATGTGTGTGTGTAAAAGTTAGTTTCAGTTTTCTTGGGTATATAACAACAAAAAAAAACTTGCTAGTTTATATGGTAACTATTGCTTTAATTTTTTGAGGAGCTGTTTCCTAATACAGTTATACCACTTACATTCCTACTAGCAGCATATGAGGGTTCTAATTTTTCTACACTCTTGCCAAAACTGAATATAACCACTCTTGTGTGAATGCAGTATTATCTCACAGTGGTTTTGACTTACATTTTCCTAATGGCTGCTATTTTTGAACATCTTTTCACACACTTATTGGGCATTTATATATCTTCTTTAGACCATAGCTTACTTTTTTTTTTTTTTTTTTAAATTTCTAGGAGAGAGAGAGAGACAGCATGACCAGGGGAGGGTCAGAGAGAGAGGGAGTCACAGACTGAAACAGGCTCCAGGCTCTGAGCTGGCAGTCAGCACAGAGCCCGACGCGGGCCCGAACCCATGAACCGCGAGATCATGACCTAAGTGAAAGTCAGATGCTTAACCGACTAAGCCACCCAGGCGCCCCCATAGCTTACTTTTTGAAGTTTATATGTGATAGTACACACAAAAGACTTAGGGCAATGTGTGTTTAGTATATAGTATCCTTCCAATGAAAAAATACTCTAATTTTTCCTTTTTTATTAACTATGATATTTCTCTTCAAGAATCATTATAAATCTTTAAGAGTCCTTTAAGTCTTTAAAGTTAATAATTTATCAGAAATTACTTAACTTTCAGTATCATGGGCTTTCAATTAAGCTCTATTTAATCTAATGTGCTTAATTTTAAGATCTATTAACTGTATAACTTATAAATAATAATTAAAGATGGATATAAGTATCAATGGAACACCTCTACTTGCAATGACAAAATTGTTATATAGTGAAATTTTACATTACTGTTGTATAGGTTTAAAAAAAAGTAGCAGTTACCTACATCAGTTGCAGTAACATTTTGCACAGAAATAACTTGAAAACATCAGCTTATCCCTTTTAAAACCTTCCAGAGAATGGATACACCTTATGTAATAGTAATGATTATTTTTTTTTATTGTTTATTCAGTATGTACCTAGTATAATGCTAAACCCTTTACTTCAGTTTTTGCAGTTAATATTTATAAAGGACCTGTGTGGTTGATATTGTTATCCTAATTTTACAGTGATAGAATTGAGATTCAGAGAGCCTAATTTACTCCTTAATGGCACACATACCATAAATATGTATCCTCATTCTGCAATGTCTTCCTTTCTTCTATCAATCCAAATTAAGTATTTTGGCACACTCCAAGTTCAGTAGTTTCCATATAGACTTCCCTGACAATTTAATCCATAGAATCATAAAACTTATTAATTCAATAGAAGCTTCATTGAGGTTTTTATTAAATACCAAATGCCACTTATATGTTGTGGACAAGAAGGTGAATAAAACATTACGACTGCCATGCTGGTATGAGGGATAAACCTGCAAGAAGTGTAAAAATGGAGAAATTGTGTTGCTATCAGAATAAAGTGGAGGGTCATTTTAAGCTCTAGGAAAGCAAGATCTATGGCTGCTTTATTTTGCCTTGTATCATTCATGTCTATACCATGCCAGGCAGAGAGTGGATATAATAAACTCAAACATTAGATAGATAGATAGATAGATAGATAGATAGATAGATAGATAGACAGACATAGATATAGATATAGGTATAGATATAGGTATAGATAGTTATGTAAATTCCAGTGGTATTAGAGGGGATTGATTCTGATGGATTTAAGTTCTGTATAAATGAATAGATTTGCGGCCATAAAGGCAAACATAGGGAAGGACACTCCACTAAAGTTGGAAAAAAAGAGAAGAGCCTCCAAGGAGTAAATGTGTAATCCTGTGTGGTTCTGAATGATTGCAGCAAAAACTGTTTGGACATAATAGCTAGAGATGAGGCTGCCAAGGGTCCACTGGCATCAGTTCAGGAAGGGTCTTGTATGTCAATTTTGGGCATTTGGGTTTTGTCCTAAAAGTGATGGGAAATTGCTCAAGTGTTTTAAGTAGAAAACTATGTGAGATATTTATGATTTTTTAAAAAGTTTTTATTTATTTTGAGAGATAGAAAGAGCACAAGTGGGGGAAGGGCAGAGAGGGAGGAAGAATCTCAAGCCGGTTCTGTCCTGTCAGTGCAGAGCCCGATATGGGCCTTGAACTCATGAACCGGGAAATCATGACCTGAGCCAAATTCAGGAATCAGATGCTTAACTGGATGAACCATCCAGGATCCCCAAGATATTTTTGATTTTCCAAATCATCCCAGCAATCCTGTAGAAGACAGGTTAAAATGGGAAAACAATTTAGGGAAACCGAATGGTGATTGTCTTAGCTCAGCTGCTATAATAAAATACCATGGATAGGATGGCTTAAACAACAGACTTTATTTCCTGAAATTTGGGTGTCTAAGAAGTTTTAAATCATAGTGCAGGCAGATTCAGTTTTAGGTGAGGGCCTTCTTCCTGGTCTGCAGATGATCACCTTCTTGCTGTGTCCATTTGAGGAAACTAATCTCATCATGTGGCTTCATCTTCATGATGTCATTTAAAACCTAGTTACCTACCCAAAGCCTCACCTCCTAGTACTATCACTTTGGGGGTAGGGGCTTTAACATATGAATTTTGTGGAGAATACATTTAGTCCATCATGGGAATTTTTTATATTACTTTAGAAAAATTTCATAAAGGCCCAAATATATAAGATGAATATTGAGAGAGAACATGATGACTATTCAAGTTTAAGTTTTTGGAAGGTTTCTAGCAAATTTGTTGTTGTAACTAACATTTACCAGTGTAGATTCATAATAAGGGATTAGATATTTCATTTTTTGTTTTTGTATTTGGAGATAAGGATTCATGTAAAGACGAGAAGCTTCGCTTAGAGTTTAAGATTGCTCTGGAACATATAGATATGAAATTGACCTTTCTATTTTTCTAATCAGTCAGTGAACAGATGTACATCTTAGACTTAAAGTTTTACTCTGAATTTGGGTGCGTGGGTGGCTCAGTTGCTTGATTTTAGTTCAGGTCATGATCCTAGGTTCGAATCAAGCCCAATATCAGGCTCTGCACTTAAGCAGTGTGGACATTTCCTAAGATTCTCTCTGTCTTTATCTCTTTCTTTCTGCCCCTCAACACTGCTTGTGCTTGCTTGCTCTCGGACTCTCTCTCTTTAAAAAATAAAAATAAATAAAATTTATGTAGTTTTATTCTGAATCAGACTTTTTTCCTAAGAATATTATCCATTTTATTATGGTATATGTATTGAATTCTGAAATCGGGTAAAAATTTCTTAAGGGGAAGTCTTAAGATCATTTTTTATGATCTTTAGATTACAGCTAGAAATCAAGATATCTTTAGAAATGTCTGCTGAATTATAGAAGTCTGAACTTCTTTAATGTAAAAAAGATATTAATTGGTCACATTTGTGCAATACTTTGTGGTTACAAAACATCTTCAACATTTATTATCACATTTGGAATTCCGTCTTTGTAGCAATCTCATGTGTTAGGTGGACCAGGCATTATTCTTTTTCTTTCTTTCTTTCTTTCTGTCTGTCTGTCTGTCTTTCTTTTTTCTAATCATATATATGCAATCTATAAACCTATATATATATATATATATGTGTGTGTATGTGTGTATATATATATATATATATATATATATATATATATATATATATATATATATATACAGAGAGAGAGAGACTGAGAGAGAGAGAGAAAGAGAGGCATTGCAAAATTAAGGGTTTTATGCCCTATTATAGAGGCAGAACTAAACCTTAAGGCTATTTCTTCTGCTTCCTGTGTATGTATTATTTTCTTTATTAGGTTTTGCCTCATTAAGTTTCCTGTAATATATTCTCTTCATTCTTTTACCCCATACAAATGTCTTTCTCTCATCTACTGTCATTTCAAGTTCTTTTGCTTTCAGTTTATTAAACAAGCTTGAACTTAAATCCATAAGAGCAAATCTGCTGATTTAGAAGATAGGACCTTTATAACTTATGTAAAACATAAAAGTTTTTTGTTTGTTTGTTCTTTAATAAAGGTGAGAGAGAAACTTTGTTTCTTGAGAGAGGTAGGAACATAGTATGGCATCTGTGTAGCTAGGAGATCCATACCCTCGCTTAATCTCTTGGTTCCTATTTGAGTGAAGAATAGAAGCTATGATAATTACAGATATTAGATTGATTTTTTTATTTGTCAACAACAGACTAGTAAGGAGCTTATTTTACCATAATTTTATTTAATCTGAGTATTTGATCCTTTAAATTATTAAATTGATCACTTACAATTTGTTATTATTGTAAGTTAACTGTTTTCATTTGATTATTGAAAATTTTATATCTGCATTTACAATTTTCCAATGAACTTTATAATTCCATTCTAGAAGCCTACTTTTGTTTTTAGTTTAGCTTCTTCTATTTTCACTTCTGTAAGTTCTTGGTATCTTATAAAGACTCCTTAATTTATTGATAGTCATAATAGAACCGTAGAGAAATCTAACTATGGACATAAATTGAACAAGAAAAGTCTTAGAAACAATATCCAACCTTTCATAGACTGTAATAGAATGAATACTTACATGCATGATAAACAAGAATAATCATTAAATTTTTTCTGGGCAACATGTCTCATTTTACAATTAGATACACTAAGGCCCACAGGGACAAACTGACTTGACCAAGGCTAAAGTAACACAGCTGACATCATGTCAACTGATGGTATAACTTTATTATGTTACAATATTTATTACATTAGAATCATATAATTCCATCCACTATAGTGAGCTCACTCAGTCCTCAGCTGTCTGTGTATTGTACCCTCAGCAACCTTCACATGTATGACAGTTTGACACAGTAGTGACAATCTCCTTTGCACTAGGAAAGCATGTCTCTCTGTGGTCCATCTCATTCCTCATTTTAAGCTTCATATTTTCTTATTGGGAGATAGTCAGTAACATATTTCTTTAATTAAACAGCCATTGCCATTTGCAAGGTCTTCACATCCAGCTAAGAAAATATTCTCTTACAAATGAATAAAGTCTATCCATGTAAATTAATTCTCAACATTTTCCAATTTCTCTATAGTCTTCTCTTCCTGCCCCATATTTATGTGGTTTTATCTGTTTTTCATGTCTTTGTGAAGCTATTTTTAATTTCATTTTAAAATACCTATTTTGTTATTCTCTAAGGTATCTTGATTTAGTGAAAATTTTTATATCCATAGTTTATATAACATTATTATTTTACTACTAGCTCATCTAATTAGGAATATGCATGCACATGAAAACCTGATAGAATAGTAGCTGACTATGAACTGCATGATAAGACAGACTGTTGACAAGTTCGTAGTGAAGTGAACAAGTAAGTGCATCTATATGACCTCATGGAGAGGTCTAGTTTTTGCCTCACAATATGAACTTCAAATATTTCCTTCAGAAACTTGGGAGAATACATTCTTTATGTTTTTTAAAAAAATATTAAATGTTTATTTATTTTTGAGAAAGAGAGAGAGAGACAGAGGAGAGTGGGAGAGGGGCAGAAAGGGAGACACAGAATCTGAAACAGGCTCCAGGCTCTGAACTGTCAACATAGAGCCTGATGAGGAGCTTAAAGGCGAGAACCGTGACATCAGGACCTGAGCCAAGGTCAAATGCTTAACAGACTGAGCCACCCAGGCACCCCAAGACATTCTTTATATTATGATTGATTTAATTGATGGAAAAGTAAGGTGGACGTATAATAAAGGCAAACAGAAAATAATAGAGAAGAAGGAAATGAACATGGTAAATATGAGCAATAGTTACCTTTCAGAGGATCAGTTTTTTTAAGTAGATAAAATAATATATCCCATAAGAAAAGGAAATAATTCACAAATTTATGAGAAATAAAAAGGAGAAAGGACTATGGATTACCAGCAATCCAATACTGGATTTTCTAGTTTTGTCTCTGTTTTATACCCTCTATTGGGTTAATTCTTTTCTGAGTTGAAATTATAGAGGTATAATACTAGAGAAACTACTAGTTTTGTATAAATATTGATGAATAAAGATTTTTACAACTGACAATAGGGAATTTTTTTCCAAACTGTTGATTTTGAGTAATGTCTAGGAGAAAGGGAAAAGATGATCAATGTGTTCATGTTTATACTGGAAGTTTTATATTTCCTAATTCAGCATTAAATACTTCAAAGTTGACTTTATATTTATGATGAAATTTTAGCAAATCTGCTACTCAACTGATTATAAGTCTCATCATTAGTTCATACATGATTAGGAATGAAGAGAAATTTTGTTGATTTAATCATAATTCAGTGCATCAAAAATATTTCATACTAGCCTCCTATTCCTTTGAAGTTTCTTTAGTCTATTTTAGGGGATTTGGCAGTTCTACCTATATTTAGCTGCACTACTTATTCTGTAATAGGTTATTCTTTTCATGTGTCTCAGAAACAAAATTTAATTCTATTTCATCTACTTTATGGTTATTGCCTTTTCTTAGACTCAGCATAGTACTTGATGGTCTCTTTACAACAAAATACGGAATTCCTATCATTCCTCCAACAACAAAGATTTGCTCCATTATGTCAAATGCTTGTTTCTGAACCCTCTTGCATAAAAAGAAACATTTCATTTTAAGAATGACTCATAGTGTAATCTTTGTGATGCCATTTTAAATGGCAGTTAAACTCAACACATGCAGTAACAATGAAGCACATCAGATGATTGCATGGAAAAATAAAATAGGAATGACCAAGTCTGTGTATGTGCATGCACTGACAACTACTTCATAATTCCTAATTGGCTGACAAAGATTGGAAGACACTATTAATAATGAGATAAGAATAGCTTTCTCTTTCTCACAAGTGTGGTACTTGTGAGAGATTGTACATCTTAAAATCAATGAAATAGAGTACATCACATTTTTCTTCTAGCCCGCTGCCATATTCAGAATTTACTCCTTCCACTCAAAAACTTTGGTCCATCACAAGGAGAAAACAAATAGAAACAAAAAAGGAGAAAACAACAAAAACAAAAAGAAGATTGTGATTGTGCTGTGCTTGCTTAGAAAGTATGTTTGTATAAAGTACCAAATGTCAGTTGTTAGTGACATTATCAAAATGGTGACTGACATAGGTGGTTCCTGACTTCAGCCCTCTTCACAAGACCCAACTAACAAGTGTCCGTAGACAGAACACCACTATGAAAATCCCAGAACGTGGAAGTGTGGCTGAAGCATGCCTCTAGACCACAGAGACCACGAAGGAACACAATAGAAGGATGGAGGAACCACTACATGACAGTTCATTGCTTCTCTACCAGGATGCACTGGGAAGGTCTTCTGGGCCTCTGCTGTCTCCAGTGGCAAAAGAGAGCCCAAGGTGGACATATAGCTCCCCCAATGTTGCAGGAACCTTCCTGGGAGGCCCACTTAGGTCTTGTCTTATGGGGATCACTGGGGAAATCTACAGTGGAGCCCAACAACTGAGAGTCAGATAGGAAGAGAGAGGACTGCACAATTTATAGCAGCCAGTGCATGGATATTGGCAGATAGCTTGCCTGTTTACTGTGTCACCTGAGCAGAGATCCTAGCCAGCAGCTCTGCCTATATTTAGAGACAGTATAGTGGCCTTGTGTGGCCAGGGAGTTCAGTTGGCAGATATGCCTGATTTAGATCCAGTCAATGAGCCATACCAGCTGGAGCCCATTCTTCTACCCTACCTGGACAGGGAAACAAATTTTCAGGCCCATCAAACTGTTGAGCATAGCTTTTACTCCTGCCCATTCAGGAAACCTGGCCAGAAAACCCAGACAGCTTCAGAACTCCTTCTATGGGCTCACTTAGGAAGTGAGCCAAACCAGCAGATCTTTCCAACTGTGGAGCATAACCGCTGACCCTAAACAGTGATCCTTGGCAACCTTGATCCACCCTAAAGTTCCGCCTAGCCGTAGCTCAGCCTCTAACCCCATCCAACAGCAGAGTACCCGTACAGCCCTGACATAGCATGTGGATTTGCATTAAGAAGGACTCTTCAGCTAGTGATTCCACCCAGTCATGGAGTAAGCTGTAGTCCCATCCAACTGCAGGATACAGCTAGAGGCCTCTCCCAACCAGAGATCTTGACCAGTAACCTAGCACATCTGCAAAGCACACCCCACTAACCTATCTGATTACTAAACACAGTCTGCACCCCCACCCTAAACTTCAGGACAGAGCCTGTTACCCAGCTTGAACATGGCATCCGGGCAGTGGCACCAGCTTATAGGAGAACACAAACTGGTCAGAAGAACACACCTGACTCTGAGTGATGGAAGAGCCAAGCCTGTAGCCCTCCCCAACAGCAAAGTTGGCAATAATTACCCATACTACCTGCAAGGGAACACAGCCTTTTACAGTATTGTATGTCAACTCTATTTCAATTCCCTATTTCAATAAGTAGGGGGGAAAAAAAAAATATATATATATATATATATATAAGAAATATATATATATATAAGAAATATATATATATATATAAGAAATATATATAGGACATCTTAGTTCAAATATTTTGTGGCATATAAATGTAGTTTATTTCCTGTTTTTTTCATGGCTCCCAGGCCGCAGTCATTACCTTTACTATTTACATCTGACAGAAAGAAAGTTCTGGCATAGATTGAGAAGCTATAGCTCATAGCTTACTTTTCCCCCTACCTTTTTTGGAAAGTTGGAGAGCTATGAATGGTTTTTTACATGTTTACATTTTTAAATGACTGAAAAAAGGCAAAATGAGAATAATATTTTGTGATGTGTAATATTGGTGTTCATAAATAAAATTTTATTGTAAAAAGTGCCACACACTTGTTTACTTATTATCTATGACTCCTTTTGTACGACATGGCAGAGTTGTTGAAGTGAAGACAGTATGTCCTTGAAAACTTAAACTGACCTTTTCCAGAAAAATGTTTGGAGATATCTGCTGTATGTCAATTTTTTATGACCTTTGTTGATGATAGCTAGGAATTTTTAAATTTTTCTGTTTTTATATTAGAGGAAGTGCCCCCCTTCAAATATTTCTTAATTTTGTTCAATGTTGTTCATTTCAGTACAGTGAAGTATGTCATTGTGATCTCTCTCTCTATCTTTCTCGGAACTCATACGTGTAATTTTCTAAATAGACTAAAATTACCATAATCACTTCCTCTTTGACCCAATAGATATTCAGAAGAGCTTTCATCTTTCTGGGTATATATGTCTATATATTATTTTTGGCTTCTTTATTCTTTTGTTATTAATCTGACATTTTTGCACTGAATTCCGAAAATCTAGTGTTTATAACTTATAACCCTGTGAAAGTAATATATGATTCTTTTTTGAAAACAGTCCAGGATTTTGAAAATATACATTTTCAATGTTGTATAATGTTGGATTCATTATATATTCATTCATTATATGCTTTATGACTACCAAATACCTTTTATCTTTATTTATTCTTGCTTAATTTATCACTCAAAGGTAGACAATATTCTCTAAATGTTTCTGAATAAACTTATTTTAATAACATGTTTCATTACATAAAGAATTTTAAAACTCCAGCATAAATTTTAAAAACACTTAATCTGTATCATATAACAAATAGTTCCTGGTCTCCTGAATCCCTCATGATGGGAAATATTTTTATGGACATCAAAACAAAGTGAAATAAAAACCACTTTTAATAACACTGTATAAGTTATTTTCAATTTTTCTAACTAGTAATAAAAAGAAATATAAGATGCTGTATATTAATACATAATCAGAAAATTTTACTTTATGTGGGAAGCCATGACATTTTCTGCAGTGGTTCTCTTTTAGATGCTATATAATGTATGGTTTATGGTTTTCTAGGGAGTGTGTATGTTGAGGATTGCAGAGTGAGAATTATAGGCAGGATGAAAGCAAAAGTGTGAAGGCCTTCAGTGAAAAAGGGAAAGAAAACCAAATGAAAGTAAGTAAATAGTGTTGAAGCAACGAGAAAGAGGAAAGAATGACTGGCAGCACCCTCCTCTGTCTGGAGGGCAGACTAAAGATTCTGAATTATTTCCTCAGAGCAAGGGAAGATTTTTAAGCAAGGAACAAAAGCCTATCTTTTCCCCCATTTAAATAGATCTGTTTTCTTCAGTGTGGGAAGTGGTGTGGGAAGGATGGCAAGATACTGGATATAGGAAGGAAATTCAGGAGGCTAAACTCGACCACTGTTAACAAATGATTTATTCTACCACTATTTACACATTAGAGGTTTTTTACACATTAGAGGTGGTGTCTTAATGTGTCTGTCTGATCATATGGGGGTCCCCAAATGTACGGCAGTGGTTTTTCTAGTAGAAGCCAACAGCATGAAAGGGTTCACCCAAGGCAGAACAAACAAGATAGAAGTTTATTGCTCCAGAAGGGAGCAGCAGGTAGGACATCAGAGGAGAGACTGTCTGCAAGGAGGCAGTGGATGGGGGCCTTATTTAAAGTCGGGCTCTGTGCTGACTGCCGGCTCAGAGCCTGGAGCCTGTTTCAGTCTGTGACTCCCTCTCTCTCTGACCCTCCCCTGCTCACGCTGTCTCTCTCTCTCTCCTAGAAATAATAAATTAAAAAAAAAAAAATAAAGTAGGAAGGTGAAGAGGTATGGAGACTATGGAATTTTCTGTTTTGGTAACTGTGCCTGGTTATAAGTAGCCCATTGGTTACTTAGGGCCGACGGATAGTTTCATGTGGGTCACATGATGGGTCATTCTGTATTTAGTCCTGTGGTCCCTGTGGCCCTTTTGCCTAGACTAAGTTTCTTGCTTAAGCCTGTTGTCTAAGTTACTATTTGAAATGTTAATGTCGAACATTTAAAAGTTAAATGTTTCAAAGGTAATATTGTGATCACTTTTTTTTTTTCTGTGCATCCCTAATGAGTTTACCCTCACTTTTCTATTCCTTTGCCAGTGCCTCTGGATACATCATGGTTTCTTTAAAAACTGCATTGTATTAGGGTGTATAATTTTATTTTATGTAAATAGCATTGCATTATTTAGCTCCCTTTCTTTTTCTGCTTCCAACTGCTGCTTAACCCTACATAATGTATATCCATTCTCTTTTACACCTTCACCCTCTTAATTATGTATAACAGGAGAGCTCAGATTCCCCAAATCACACATGATACTGCAGTCGCCTTAGTCATGTCTGTCCTTTGATGGAACTATGTGAGCTTTTCTTCATGACCATGCATCCATGACGAATCTTGGGCACATCAGATATTTGCCTAACTCCAGACTCTCTGCTCTGGACCACCTTACCTGAGAAATGAATGAGGGCTTTTATATTGCCACAATTTACCAACACCTAACATTTTCAGTTTTCTCATTTTTAAAATATATTTGGTATAAATGACAGCTTAAAATTTTTTTATTATAAAAAGTTTTCAAACATACCGAAAAATACAGAGAAGAGTAAAATGGATTTCCTTCAGTGAATAGTTATTTACATTTTTAAAATTTGTTTTAATTTTTTATTGTTTTGCTGAAACATTTAATTCAAATCTAAGTGTACTGGTTTTCTGTTGCTGCTGTAACAAATTACCACAAATTTACCACATTGGCATGGATTTATCACCTTACATTTCTAAAGGTCAGAAGTCCAAATTGGGTCTCAGTGGAATAAAACCAAGGTGCTGGCAGTATTGCATTTCTTCCCGAGTGCTCTAAGAAGAATTTATTTTCTTCCCTTTTCCAGTCTCTATAGGCCCTCTGTTCCCTGGCTCCTGGTCTCCATCTTCAAACCCAGCCATGGCTTTCTCACATCACACCACTGACAATGAGTGTTCTGCTTCCCTCTTTTACATTTAAAATACCCTTGTAATCATGTTGTGCCCATTCAAATAATACAGGATAATTTCCTTACTTGCTAAGGCCACCTGCTTAGCAACCTTAATTCTATCTGTACCCTCAATTCTCCTTTATGTAATGTAATATACCATAGTCACTGGTGCTCAGGATTATGCTGTGGACATCTTTGGGACAGTGGTATTATTCTGCCTACCAAACTTAGATATCATTCATTAGCAATTCATGTCTAAAAGTTAAGGACATTTTACAGTATAGCCAGAATACCAGAATTATGTCTAATGAAGTGTTTAGGTTTTCATTTTGTTCTGCTTTTTAATCAGGACCCAAACAGGGTCTACTTGCTGTATTTTATTGTTGCTATATTACTCAAGTGTTTTTTAATGTATATAGGCCTAGACTAACTGTACCCAGTTTTTTTTTAATGTAATTGATTTGTTGAAATATGCAGTCCATTGTCCTGCAGAATATCCCACGTTATGAATTTGTTCTAATGTCTTCTGTTGTTGAAGTATTTGTTGTATTTCCTTTAAACCTCAACCTACATCCAAAGGGTCAAAACAGATTCAAGTTTAACATTTGGTGAAAATATTTATCAGTTGATCCTATGTATTTCACTTTGTATCACATTAGAAGACCCATACCTTCCTTTTCAGTTGTACTAAAGGAAGGTTTGATTATTCTTAGTGGTTGAGATTTGCCTACTGCCAATTGTCATAGAATTTCATTACCTTTACTTTGACATTGTTGGCAATCTAGGGTTTTTTTTTTTTATATTTATTATTTTTGAGAGAGAGCAAAAGAGAGAATGTGAGTGAGGAGGGCAGAGAGAGAGAGAGAGACACAGAACCTAGAGCAGGCTCTGGGTCTGAGTTGGTAGCACAGAGTCTGATGCAGGTCTTGAGCCCATGGACCCCAAGATCATGACCTAAGCTGAAGTTGGATGCTTAACCAAACTGAGCCACCCAGGTGCCCTTCTGGGGCGACTTCTAAAGCATGATCCACTCAGCTGGTATCTGTGAGGTATGTTTTCTACAACATTCATTGTGGCCATAACTCATTTTGGCAATTCTAACCTCTTAATTATGTCTCATCTACACTATATTTTTATAGGAGGCTTTTTTACAGCTTTGGGTTAGTGGATGGTGTTCTTTCCTGTTTTACAGTACTGCTACAGAATACTCTATTTATTTCTATACTTTTTCCATTTCACTGGAAATTTTTGAGGGAGGATAAGTCAGATATATGATATCATATTTAAAAAGATTTTTGATGGTTTATTTGTAGAGATAGAGATGACACAGTCTGATTTTAGTATCTACTGATTTAGAGAACATACAGAAAAAAATAACAGTATGATTTTAGTAACTCTTAAATGTGTGTGGAACTTACTAATCAGAATACAGAATTCATTTGCATTTTTAAAATAGTTCAAATATCTACTAGATATATATTTTAATATTCTGCTAATGTCTAATGCATATGTGGATTCATGAACTTTCTGTGATTTATGAACCCTCCCTAGGAGACTATAGACTTGAGAGTAGAAACCATGGCTTAAAGGAATATGATTTCCAATTTGGAATTTCAATGGGACTTATTATCTGAATTAATTCTTAATCCCTTGGCTATGGAAATGCAATTGAAAATTAGCACTTTAATGCCTAAGTGATTCATAGAATGAATTACCTTTTCAGCAGCTAAATGTTACCCTAGGGGTATAAAATATTTACTATGGTTTCCCAAATTATCCATGTTTTATCTATAAGGCACTCTGTATTAAAAAGGGGTTCATTTCATTATTAAAATATTTATTTTTCTTTGACCATATGTCTTTTTATTGTTGTTGTCATATGTTGGGGATACATACAGCAGTAAGAAAAAAAATAGATAACTATATTTTTCTTGCATATAGAGTTTGTAGTTACTTCTGTGAAATTGGATCTGATCTTCATTCTATTAACTAAGACGAGATAGGGACAATTTTGGCATTGAGGACAATTCTACTTGAGATGAGTATAGAGAAAGCCTGTGTATTAGTTATGATTTGGTTATCTGTAAAGAATAGAAGACACTAAATTAGCTGTGGCTTAAACAAATAAGTTTGTTTTTGTCATCTGGTGGTAATCAGTCTAGTTTCTGGTATGGCTCTCAGTTTCATTTTAGGGACTTAAACTTTCAGGGTAGGGAAGCAGAAATGCAATCTGTTTTGATTGGGGGATTCCTGTTTTGAAGAGGAATTAGGTATTACATAACTTTGGAAAGAGCAAGGAAGTAGAAGTCTAGTAGAGAGTTGAGATTTTTTTCTCCAAGCAGTTAATCTGAGAAGCCAGCTATGTCCAGAGGTTAAAGGTAAGGCAAGAATAAAGCTTCTGGGTATGTCTCTAGGAAATTTTGTTTCTGTGTGTTAACTTCCTTGTGGGTCTACTTTCAGGCTTCTCTTGGAGGCCCTACAGCTGCTGTTGATTAACAGAGTCGCATTAGGGAAGAAGGTCTGGATGCAAAACAGAGGAGTGTGGGACAGGAACCTACTGGTACCTTTGTATCCGCCTGTCACAGCATCCGACCTTGGTGACCATCAGAGCATAATAGCTGTTGCCTGAACACTATCTCCCAAAAGGCTTGCAATTTCTTCTTTCGGGAAACTCTAACATGGACTCTGACAAAGAATATGATCCTGGGTAATAAACTAAGCCAACATACTTGAGATAAAAAAGAAAGAAAAGATAAAAGAAAAAAAAGATCAATCAATCAATCAGTCAATAAAGCTCAACCAGGTACTCAAAAGCAAAGCCAGGCAAGCAGGATATTCATTTGGATGGTAAGGAGTCATTTAAGCATGTGATCCACATAGGTCTAATATTGTCAGGGAACTTTGGGGAGTAAGATAAAAGAAGTAAGTTGTCAAAATTGTATGAAATATTAGCAGAAAGCAGGGCATGGTGAATATATTTTAGAGGTATAATGTAGCTAAAGAGAATGTTGAATATTGGGATAACATTTTAAATCACTTTACAAGACTTAGTAATTTCTGATTTGCCATTCCCTTTTAATCTTTATTTTATATTATTGGAAAAAGAACCTCACAACAACCTGAATTTAAGAGTATTTTGCTTTCTTTCTATGCATATGCTATCTGGATGAGTTTAGGAATGAACACTAAAGACTGTATTGGACAGTGATGTAGTGTGTGTTCTTAGTGCTTTTGGCAAGTGCTCTGAGGGAAATTACTTTGTTCTTATTCAGACAGATACCATCGTGTCCTCCCTAAATAAAATGCCTATAACCAGTCATTTCTGTGTGAGGAAGAGGGATGGTCAGTATTGAATAAGAAACAAACACTATTGAGATTTATTAAGATGATGGTTAAGCTGTGAAGAGACACACAGTGGTGGAGTTTTTTTTCTGGTAGATCAGCTACCAGGAATATTTTGCATTCAGAGAACCAGTTGTCTGTATTCATATCTGTCCAAGGATGCAACATTATTAGGAAAATGCCTACAGCTCCTAGGAGAGGGGGATGGAGGCTTGCAATCTAAGAAGTAGGGCTAAAAAAAAGCAGGTTCTCATAGGAAATGCCATTAAAATAAAATATCCTCCAGTAAAACTGTCTCCTTTCCCACAGCCTCTGGCAGCATTCCATATTGTAATTTCTGGAGAATATCCTACAAAGAAGACAGGATATAGTAGATATAGCTTCTACCTGTGAATGCTAGGAAAATAAGCAAATTAAACACTAAGTTTTGCACTGGAGACTTCTAATTGTCTCAAAATGTCTTCCCCCCATCCTCAATAGACAGAGAGCCTGAGATTTGATAACTTGGCACGTGTCTGCCCAAAGACAACATTTTCCAGCTTCCCTTAGAGCTGGATGTAACTAAGTTCATCAGAGGAAATAAAACACAAGTGTTTTTTGTATATGCCTCTTAAGGTTGATGATGTAAAATATTTCCCTTCCTTTCACCTCTGGTCAAGTGCAAATGCAGGCATATCTTAGACCAAAAGATTTTGTTAATAATGGATGCCAATCACACAGGTAATCATTATGTTAAAAAGACAATGGGTTCCTGTGGTAGGTGGCCACATACACACTGCCACTACTTCTATCAATAGGTGGAATCTATTTCTTATCAAGTTAAGTGTTAGCTGCTCTTTTAGCTTCCTATAACCAAGACCATGTGGTTGAAGTGACTCTGTTTAATACCAAGCTCTGCAAAGACTTTCAAGTTTTACCCTTGCACTTTTGTGACACTCTGTTGGAAACCAGTTGTCATATAAGAAATCTTACTACCCTGAAACTACCATTCTTTTAGAGAGCTCAAGGTAGGTTAAAGGAAACATGGAAAGAGATAGATGCCCAGCCTCAGGTAAGACAAAACATGTGAATGAAGAAGAACACCTGAGACATCCTATCCCTAGAATACATCATAAGAAACAGAAGAACCACACAACTGAGTCTAATCCAGATTAAAGAATTATGAGAAATAATAAAATAGTTCTTGATTTAAGGCAGTAAATGTTGGAGTAATTTGTTACATATCATAGATAACTGTATCACTCTCTTTACTTTATTGTACTCATATGGTACCATCACACCACTTTGGAAACCACTCAAAGCAATTCTGAATGAATCACAAAATTTGAATATCATGGCTTCCTCTATTAAATTGAGATGACCTGTCTCATCACAGATGATGAGAGCAAACTTTTCTTTATCCTTTGACCTCAGACCTCAGGTTTCTCTCCTTCATGACTTTTGCTGATTCATAACACTGTATAATTTAAGCACTGATCCAGATATATGACAACCACCGATTTTTTTTACAAAAGCATAAATGATTATACTGTTGAACTTTGCAACTTATAATTTTAAATTTAATTTGAACACATTTTAAAAATTGTATTGGGAATTTTAAGTAGATGTCTTTACTGCTAATGATTTCACAGTTTTTATTGAGTGTATTCCCACTTATTTAATTACTGAGAAGCAAATGTATTGAACACATTAACCTCTTAAATGGTTCTGACATGTGCTGTAGAAATGGCCAAAATATAATTTTGCTCTCTAATATTTTATATGTCTCCAAGCTTTCAAATTACTATGTTTTATCTTAATGTATCTAAAGAATAATATTTACCCATTATTATTATTATTTCTATTGCTGTTGTTATTTTAGTCTTGGTTATTTCATTCTTTTTTTCCCCAAACTTATAAATTCTTTATTGTTCCTTAGTAATTCTGCCCCATTTTAAGTGTAGTCTCTCCATGCATGAGGCTATTATGTCTACCCAATGGAAAAGCAAGAATATTAAGGCATCGGTAGTGATTTCCTCCCTCGTTCTATAGGAGGAAAGAAAGCATCGTATAATAATAAAAGAAACATATCAATTAATGCTCAACCGCAGTTCAGTGCAGCTTGTCTTGTATTTTTGGGATTTTCTATTTTTTTGAGAGAGAGAGAGAGAGAGAGAGAGAAAGGGAGCATGTGCATGCATGAGGGAAAGAGAGAATCTCAAGCAGGCTCCACACATCCAGCACAGAGCCTGAAGCCAAGTGCTATGTCATGACTGTGAGATCAAGACCTGAACTGAAATCAAGAGTCGGACACTTAACTGAGCCACCTGGTCCCCCACAATCAGCATTTAAGGAAAGAATAACCACATTAAAAAATGAAATCTGTAATATAATATTTAATGTCTCATACCTTTAAAAAACCTATCTTGATTTTAATGCCCTATGTTTTTTCCATTGAAATAATAGTAGTAGTAGTAGTAGTAGTAGTAGTAGTAGTAGTAATAGTAAATCTTCCAAACCATTTATTTAAATGACATTTAAGATTCAGCTGCCATATGAAACATTTCCTCCATAATACTACTGAATAATTTACCTTTTGGTAGGTATAAGTGTTGACATTCAAAAGTTTATAGGGACTATAGAGACTGTTTTGTTCAAACCTTGTAGTTTATAACCCAAATTACATTTAAAGCCCAATAAAAATGGCAGTCTTACATACAGAGGAATCTATTCAGCCATTGCCAAAGTCCACATTCTCATCAGCTAATGTTTGAAGGATTCCATTCTAATTCTTTTAACTACATCTCCTTAACATTATATTTGTTACATCATATCTACCATATAACTGCTAGTGTCTTCCTCTCAAAATCCTCATTCTAGTATTCTCCACTGACAAAGTAAGTCTCTCTACTAAGACAATCAGGGTCCTAAGTACTAGTCTGATAATAAAGATGAAGTAATAACTGTCCTTATTTTGAAACATTATTTTCACTAATTAAAAAAAAAGTTCTCTGATCCAAAATGTCACATTTGGATCATGTGAATACACATGATGTCTTGTGTATTCACACCATTTTTAACATTTAAAATACTTTGAAAGGTCTAGTCTTTATTTTTAAATATGCCTAATAGTTACAGTGATTATGAAACAATATTCTCCTTATATCAATTCAGATCCCCATCTTCTTTTGAGGTCCAGCTAATAATAAACCACTCATCATAAAGCTTTCATTGATAGTGATAACCCCACTGACTTCTCCTTTCAACATCTAGAGATTTTATTTGCTAAGCACTTGACCCTTGCTCCACTATGTCTTGATCTGTGTTTTTTTCCCTCATTTATTCTAAGCTTATATCCTCAAACTAGACTTTGTACTTTTTTTTTTTTTTTTGGACGCAGTATTACTAAACTACATTTCTACTTTTTTATTACAAGGTCTGGGGAAGTTTCACAAACACTATTAAATATTTAGTGAGTGCATTACCTTTGAAAAATGAAGAATGTAAGTAAGAAAACTAAAATAAAACAAATGAACAGTTAGCCTGATGATAAAACCAATTTAAATTTAAAATAATACCTGTTGCTTATTGAATGTATACAGTGAACTGTGTTTTCTGCAAAGTTCTTTACATACACTTTCTCATTCAGCTAATTATGTATGTGATTTCTTTGAAACAAATTGTATTTAAAATAGCTTGGTATCTAGGTATATTTGAGGTTTATTAAATGGATTTTCAATGGTTGGAAACCTTTACCTTCCAGTAAGGTATTATTTTCTTATTTGTGTGAAAATGATTTCTTAAAGTAGAGCCTCTTTGAGCAGATGTCAGGGAAAGTACCAAAACAAGGAAGGAAGGAAGACACATGGAGAGTTGGGGAGCCAAACAACACAATGACTGTGCTATTCAGATTATGATGTCAGACATGCTAACCTTGTCTTTAATTTTATTTGCTTGCTGTAGTCTAAGCATCAACTGAAAACAGAATTTCTCTTTAATTTCTTTCACAAAGTCAACATATCTCTAAATCTTGCCAAGAAGCACTCATTTGCAAGTAATGGTGCCCTCATCTTCCTTGTTTCTTGGCTTCCATGTCTCCTGAACACATTCTTAAAAGTTATTTTAATGTAACTTTATGTCATGCTATTTGGTTTCTTTAAATCCACTTTGGTTCCCCCATAGTCAACACTCTACATCCTTAAGCAATATATTTTCCTAAAAGAGCACAATAGCAAACATTTTCAAACCCTTTTGTGAGTACCTCAGGACTACAAATTCATTATAATGGAGTAAGTGAACGCTTGCATCTCATGTCCATATATACCCCACCAAAATATAGATGTGCTGATTAACACATAATACAAATGCTTTATGTTCCAAATAGCCACCCAGGGGAAAGAATGTGCATTTGATTTTATTGCTGAGCATTATGCAAGATGAAAGGGGCATGTGTGTATAATTAAAAAGCTGCAAATGTCACTGACTCTGTGGTCAGGAGGCTAGCTTAAAAAAATTCAAGCAATTGTGTATTTTGTGACCTTGTCTACCTGCCAAAATGAGAGGATTGAAAATGAAACTCCTGAGCTGGGAACAGAAAAACAAATCTTAGGGACTGTGGTTTCTTTCTCGCACAGAAAGATCAATGTAGTACATTGTTAGGGGTGCAAAATGACCACTAATCCAATTTTATCTATTTTTTTCTGTGGATGTACTAGTTACTGAGAAGATTGTCAATTAAGAAGAGTAAAAATATGAACTCTGGTTCTTTTTGATAGTGACATTTTAGTTTCGTGCTCAGAGAACAATCATGGAAGCCATTCTGCATGAGTTTAAACTTTAGCTCCACCATTCCTTCCTAGCTGTGTAATGTAGAGAAGACACTTAACTTCTGTTTACCTCATTTTCCACGTATTTAAACTAGAGATGAGAATGACAATGACCTCCTAGGATTATTGTGAGGATGGAATGAATTAATATATGCAAAGGGAGAAGAAAAATGTCAGATATATAGTAAACCCAAATATAGTTAGGTGTTATTATTCAGAGTGGCTCCACCCCGCCCTGGGAATCATCATTTCTCAGGTTGAGATTCATCCTTTGTTCTCTTACTTTTCTCATCAAAACTTTCTCTAAAGTCTTTTGACACATTAAAGAAAACCAAGTAAAGAATTAACATCATATGTGACCAGCATTATATTAATTAATTTAAATATACTTTCAAAAGTTATTATTATAGGGGTGCCTGGGTGGCTCAATCCTTTAAGCATCTGACTTCGGGTCAGGTCATGATCTCACAGTTTGTGAGTTCAAGCCCCACATCAGGCTCTGTGCTGGCAGCTTGGAGCCCAGAGCCAGCTTTGTATTCTTTGTCTCCCTCTCTCTCTCTCTGCCCCTCCCCCACTCACATTCTATCTGTTTCTCAAAAAACAAATAAATGTTAAAAAATAAAAAGTTATTATAATAATAGTTCCTTATATATGGATGATGTCATCTTTCTTATGAGTGAGAACAGTGAGGTTTTGGAGAGAAGTTATGGACGTGATTATGTAGAGGGCATGAGGCAAAACCTAGCACTTAGGGCAAGTCTGTTTAAACGTAAAGCCTGTCTCTCCAAAATACCACACAATGTTTTATTTTTCAATAAAAAAGCATTTGTATTTCAACCTATAGCTCTAAAATATTTTCATAAAATCATCTCAATTGATTCCTGTAAGAAATCTGAGAAATATATACTGTTAATATATCACTCTACAAATGACAAAATAAAATTAATCGAGAAACCAAGTTTACTAACCTTACACAGATACTAAATGACAGAAAAATGCAAAATTAGGATCTCTTGATAATTTTTTAATTATTTCCACCAAAGTGATTTATAATGATAGGCAGCATTCAAGCACTAACTTTTTTGGAAGAATGTACATTTTTAGCAACTGCCTACTGGTTGTGGTATAAAAATCCAATAGGGAAGTTTCAAGCAGCTGTCAGTGGGGATCTGTATGTGTGAAATAGAATTTCTAGAATCACACTTAGTGGGTCATATAGCATATCTCCCTCCTACCTCACCTCTCTGTTGACCAACCCTGTAACTTGGCATATGTGCCAACTTTAATATATGCCTTTGACAAGAATAAAAACTGCTTCTCCTGCTACTAGAGGGAACAGATTATGGAATTTGAAGAATCTAGGAAATCCAAGTCAACTCTGAAGTTCTGGGGAGAAAGCTACAAAATACAGGAGTACAAGTGGTGTTTTTACCTTTTGTTTTTTATTTGAAGTTTTCCACCTCTGAGTACAGTGATAGAATTTTTTTCTTCCATCACATGGATGTCACAACCAGAATGAAGGATGGATGAGAAGAGTCACAGTTCATTTCTCCAAAAGAGAGACCTTGTTTTGCATATGACTTCATCAAGCAAATACAATCTTTGTGAGAGTATTTTAAAAGTAGCTGGCAACCCCTCACACCAGTCAGAGTGGCTCAAATGAGCCAATCAGAGAACTCTAGATGCTGGCGAGGATGTGGAGAAACGGGCACCCTCCTACACTGTTGGTGGGAATGTAAACTGGTACAGCCCCTCTGGAAAACAGTGTGGAGGTTCCTAAGGAAACTAACAATAGAACTCCCCTATGACCCAGCAATAGCACTGCTAGGAATTTACCCAAGGGATACAGAAATGCTGATGCATAGGAGCACATGTACCCCAATGTTCATAGCAGCACTCTCCACAATAGCTAAAACATGGAAAGAGCCTAAGTGTCCATCAACAGATGAATGGATCAAGAAGATGTGGTTTATCTATACCATGGAATACTACATGGCAATGAGAAACAATGAAATCTGGCCATGTGTAGCAACATGGATGGACCTTGAGGGTGTTATGCTGAGCGAAATAAGTCAGGCAGAGAAGGACAAATATCATATGTTTGCACGTATAGGAGGATTAGGAGGAACTTGATGGAGGAACAAGGGGGAGAAGAAGGGGGAAATGGTGGGGGAAAGGGAGAGAGGCAAACCATGAGAGACTCTTGAATGCTGACAAAAACTGAGGACTGATGGATGTGGGGGGGGAGGGGGGATGGGCATGGAGGAGGACACTTGTGGGGATGAGCACTGAGTGTTATGTGGAAACTAATTTGACAATAAACTATTTGTAAAAAAAAATAATAAATAAATGAATAAATGAATAAATAAATAAATAAATAAATAAATAAATAAATAAATAAATAAAAGCTGGCAGCCAAAGAATGTTTCTCTAAAACAGAATACAGTGTCCACACAGAACCAAGACGTGGAGTGACAAGGATACTCTAACATTCCAGAAATGGGAAATCCCATTTATCAGAGCATCCCCCCCTAATGTTCACTAATTTACCTCTCAGAATGAACGAATGGGGTGATTGCTAATTTGAATTAGATCATTCATGCCAGTGGGAACGAAAAGGAGGAAGGGTTAGAGGCAATTATTATGCTGTGATTAATTAATTAATGCTGTGAACTGAATGCTTATTTGTGCCCCTCTCCCACAAAATCATATGTTGAAACTGAAATTGCAATATGAATGTTGAAACTGAAACCCCAGTATGATAAGTTTTTGGAGGTTGGGCCTGTGGGAGGGAATTAGGCCATGAACTTGGAACCTAAATGAATGGGATTAGTGTCTTTATTAGACATGAGAGAGATGAATGTTCTCTGCTCTCTGGCATATGAGGTAAAAGCAAGAGAATATAACCATCTACAGACCAAGAAGCATGTTTTTACCAGACATTTGGTGGGCTCTTGATCTTAGACAGCTCAGTCTTTAGAACTGTGAAAAATACATTTCTGTTGTTTAAGCTACCCAGTCTATGGTACTGTGTTATAGCAGGGCAAGCTTACTGAGACAGACACATTGAAGTTCTTAGTAGCAAAATAAAAATTTTCACAAAAATAGAAATAAAAATAAATAGGGGTAATTAAGGCATAGTTCACATATACTTTATTAACACACAAAATCTTTAAATAATAAAGACATAATCTCTCATATGACTATCATCAACTTCTATTTATAGAACATCTAGTTTGTATAAGAGATTTTTCAAAATATTTGTTCAAATGGAAGTACTTAAAAAAACCCTATAAGATATGTTATGTTCTTTTTCTTATTTTATAGAGAAGGAATCTAAGACTAACAGAGATAATGGGGCATGCCGAAATATATGCATAGAGCTGAGAATTGAACCCAGATCCAAATTAAAAGTCCTGATCTTTGTACCACATCAGTGAGTAAATTTCTTAAATGACTGATTGACTAAGATTAAAAGTATTAAAACACTATGTAGTAGCAAATTATCCCAAGAAGAATGGAAAAATTAGCTAATGCAGAAAACCATTATGACACCCCTGAAAATTATTGAGATAAATTTTATCCATTTAAGGAAGTATAGATAAATATTGTCTGAACCCTAAAGTAAGACCAGAGCCAGAGTGAAGTTCATAAAATATTGCAAATGCCATTCACAGAAGTTTTGTTTTTGTTTTTGTTTCATTTTAATTTTTGGTTAATAAAGAGAAGATGGAAGGGCTAGGCCAGTTGTTTGTAAAGAAAAAAGAAAACTTGCAACAGTGTAGCATAAATAGAATAAAGTAAAAGGCAAAATTATTAAACTACAACTTTGATTTAATCTTCTCTTACAAGAAGGCTTTACTGAAAGTTCAAAAGGGTCGACAATTATGATAAATAGTAAATTTAAATTCAAGATGATTTGGATATTACGAGACTGTTCCAACTTGGTTTTGGTATGCAGACACAGACAAAGGTTTGCTAGACTGCTAAGTGAATTTAAAGATGGAAAGCAGAAGATGCTATTTCTATTTAGAAGTGATGGAGAAAAAAGTCAAATATGACAACATATTTTATTTCTAAGCTTATAGAAATAGAAAGCAGTCAAAATGGTGTATTTATTTCAGGGAAGAGAAGATATAGTAGGAACAAAAATAATTTTTCACAAATACCTGAAGGACAATTCTATGGAAGACACAATGCATTTTAAATGATTCTCTCAGAAGAAAAATAAATAGATGGGATTTTTCGGAAGGAATATTTTGTTGAACACAGTATTCATAAGAACAGCTGGAAGATTTCATACATCAAAATGGCCATCTCTTATAGAATGAATCAGGATGTGTTTAGTGTGGATTTACCACTTTTTTACCATGTATATACCAAAGTTATTTCTACTTTACTTCTATAAATGAAAATTGGGGATGATTGTTCTTTGAAAATGAATAATCAGGAAATACATGCTTGATAAATAGCATTTAATTAGGTATCTGATGCAATGCAGCAGTGATGAAGGGGAGAACTAGAAATTAGGAGAAAGATATTTTTTATGGAAAACAAACAGTATGTTTAAAGGACCTGCTGTTGAGAGGAGCTTGACCTGTGTAAGAGAGAGCAGGGATTGGGGCGCCTGGGTGGCTTAGTCGGTTAAGCATCCGACTTTCGCTCGGGTCATGATCTCGCGGTTCACGGGTTCGAGCCCCGTGTCAGGCTCTGTGCTGACTGCCAGCTCAGAGCCTGGAGCCTGTTTCAGTCTGTGTCTCCCTCTCTCTCTGACCCTCCCCTGCTCAGCTGTCTCTCTCTCTCTTTCTCTCCTAGAAATAAATAAAAATATTAAAAAAAAGAAAAAAAGAGAGAGAGATCAGGGAGGCCAGTGTGGCTGGAGTGGGTGAGTGAAAAGAATGGTGAAAAAGGAAGGGGAGAAGGTATTATAAGACTGTGCCATGATTGTAAGAATGTACTTAAATACAGAAGAGGCTTGAACCAAGATTTTTACCCAGTTTTATTGAAGTATCATTGACAAATAAAATTGTATATATTAAAAGTATATAGCTTGATGATATATCAATATTGATATATAATATTGATAATTATATATATATATAAAAATAATTGCCACAGTCAGTTCACTCAGGCTTCTATATAGAGAGTAGACAGAAGCTAAACACAAACAGTCCATTTGGTAGACTACCTCAGTTATATTGTGATTATTTGGAACAGGAAGAAAGCATTAGAGGTATGACAAATGATAGGATTTTGAATATGTTACTAACAACCAGTGAAATTTATCAGAAAAATTGATGAAAACTTTAGTATAAAGAGAGGAATAAATGGTTACTATAAGATTTTTGTTCTAAACAATAGGAAAATTGGAGTGGACTTTACAGGGACAAATTGAAGGAGAAACATACTTGGGAGGGTCAAGATATTCTTAATAAGACAGGGACGTAAAATGGTGATAAACTGGAGAGGACTGTTAAAAGTGGGAATACTGAACTGGCAGTTGATAACTTGACTCATGAATTCAAGAAAGAGGTCTAGGAAAGGGATGCAATTTGCGGAATATTGGAGAATATATGATATTTAAATCAATGGGACTAGATGAAATCACACAGGAGTGTAGAAGAGAGATCCAAAGGTTGAGTCTGGGCATGCCAGAATATAGATTGAGAAATAAGGAAAAATGAGTAACAAATGAGGAACAAGGTAAATCAAGAGAGTCTTATGTTGTTAAGACACTACATGGAGATAGATGTCAGGAAAATGAGAGCAGTCAGTGTTGATTGGTCAAACCAGATGAAGACTGAGAGTTTACTAGTATACATGGAAATATAGTTATTATTGCTGATGTTGGTAAGGTACATTTTAGTGGAGTGGTTGAAGCAGTATTAATGAGGAGAGTTGAATAGAGAAGGAGAATCTAATAGAATCAGTGAGGATAGACAGTCATGAGGGGCAGACTATTTTGCTATGAAGGAGAGATGAGTCAGTAAATAGAAAAGGACTAAGAGTCAGAGTTTTGTTTTATTCATGAATTTAATTATATATTTACTTGGGATGAAGAAATTATACAGTTTTCATACTTGCATACTGTTGCATGTAACTCAGTAGAAAAAAATGGGAAAAATGAGAGCAATATCCTCATTATGTGAGTGAGGAGAGGCTGTCATGAACAAATGGAAAAGTTGATTTTAGAACAGTTTATGAATACTTCACTCATATGTTAGGAGGGGAAGATGGAGATGCACTTAAGGTGAATACATAGATATGATTATGGTCATGAGTAGCAGTGTTCTAATGGCTTCTTTTTTTATCCATGAAAAACTCAAGCCAGTTCCAATTGTTTTTGTCTTTTGATTTCTGCTGCTAGATTCATCACACGTTCAAGTAGTGACCAACTTATCTTCCTAAACTACCCTCTCTCCAAACCAGGGAAGGGGGCCCTGATATTCATTTTGTTATGTGTGCAAATTTTCTGACAACCTTTTTTCAACCAAGAATAGAGAATATCAAAAAGAAATATGTTTTCCTACAGTGATTCAAACAATGAGATCTTAGCACAGAAACATTCAAGATCAATGGAACAGAATTCAGAATCTTCACCACACATGCGCATGCGCACACACACACACACACACACACACACACACGTAAAAATTCAGTATGTAATGAAGGCAGAAATTTAAATTGTTGGGAAAAGAATGTGATACTTTTAATAGAATTTATAGAACTAACTTATTCTTGTGAATGAAAAGACAAAGTTCTTTATTTTCTTTTTTACTTACCCAAAAAGAAACCCAGATTGATTAAAGATATAAATGGAAAAAAAAAGAGAAAAATATATTAACTGCCTGTGAGAATATAGCCTATTTATATAATGTTGGGAGCCACTCTGAGCCCACTAGTCGAGAAAATTCCTGGTGAGGTTAAAGCAAGTTTGCACGGTCTCTTGCCAATCAGATGACGACCAATACCCAACCCCACTCAATTATTTCTGATTGAGCACTGACCCCTAAGGTACCTTGTTGATCAATATCGGGAGTGACTTGTCCCCTTATTCTGGCCCTGCTATGATGATTGCACCTTGTGAAGGAACTTATTGTGGAAACTTCTTTTGATTATGGGAACAGACATCGTGTCTCCACAAGGTCCTGTTTCCCTCCATACTTTCCCTTGAGCTATGAACAGGCTAATGACCCTTACTTATAAAAGATTGACCCTTACATGTACAATTCTGTTTCTACCATTGCGTTAGTCCAAGATGTTCCTACAGCTAATCAGCTAACCAAAAATGTCTCTCATGCCCTAGCTATTCAAGAAATCATAAAACTAGACACAAAGGTAAATGCCCTCGAAGAGGCTATTCTATGTGTTGGAAATGAGCTAAACTCTTTAAAGGTATGGTTGGCTCTCCGGTGCCATAAGAAGATAACTGGAAAATCAAGTCCTGCCCGGAGACAAAGAGCCTGACTTAGAAGGAACCGATAAGGGCAGAAGATAAGTTACTACATACACCTTTGCTAACTGATGCTGTATAGCAGCCCCTTCCCTAAGGCCTACATTGCACACACACCTTCCCTTACCCTGACAGCTGTGATGAGGATGGATAAGAGTATCTACAAACCTATGACTTAATCTTAGCATTATTAAAATGTGAACGCCTTGTTATTTTCTTAGTTACTCAACCTCACTATAATTGGGGCAGTTCTGCAAGAAGACTTCTGTAAAACCTGTTTCTGTACATTTTCCAAAAACATCTTATCACAGAGAACTATCCATTGTAAAAATTACATTTCCTGATGCCATGTTAACATTTGACCTATAAATAAAGACACCAAAACCGACAGGACAGAGGTGCCTGCCTGGTGGTCAGAAAGGATCTTGGGCTCTCTCACTCTCTCTCTCTCTCGCCGACACCGTCCATCCTTCAGAGACCCCTGGACCTGCCAGTGCCGGCCTCTGACAATATAATACAGTATGGAAAGATATTTTAAACAATTTTATTTTATCAAGTCAGTGACATGCATTTAAAAATAAGATCTACAATAAATATTAGCAGAATGCTATGCATAACTTTTTTTCTGGTTTGTATCTGCATATTTATAATAGGAATAACACGTGTTGCCTTTTCTTATTTTATAAATACCTAGCTGTTTGCTTTCTCTATAAAAGAGACTTCTTATATTTTCATCTATATACCATAATCCCTTTACTGTGCTCATAATGTAATTATGATTTTTCTTCCTACATGTGATATTTTGTCTTAAAAATCTTCTTGGAAGAGAAAAATCTTTAAGCAGATTTTGTTGATTGTGGACTAATATTATGTGGAGAGCCTCTGTTAAAGATAACTTTTCAGTCAGGAGCCCCTAAGTATTTATTTTATAAGGCATTTTTCTGGAGGAGCTCAGTTTTCCACAGAAGACCTTCCCAGTTCCCTGTCTAGGGGATTGTCATGCTTGCCTGCATTCTAAATCCGTGTACAGGAAAGAAGCCTGAGTCTCCTGACCATTCACACTCTTCCATACCCACCACATGTTTCTTAGAGCTTTTAAGCTCACCTTTGTTAATTGTTGGGTTTGAGGCTCCTGAGTTCAGAGCACTTCCATTTCAGATTCTCTTGAAAATAAACTTTTTTCCTCCTGTCTAATTTTTGGGTGTAAGAATGTGGGATATTCCTCTTTGGGACCATGTACATGAGATCTAAGGTATCTAATCTGTCCTGTCCTCAAATCGTCATGTATTCTCTACCTCTAAGAATTTTAGTACCTAGTTTCTTTTATCCTGCTAAGTAGGTTATTCTAGTTTAGATTATACTAGTTTATCTGATTTCAATTTTCTAAAAAAATCAAAATTCTAATTTGCTGAAATCTCCTCATATTCTTTGTATTCATTCACTTTGTTGAGGATAAGGAAATGCTAAAAGTTTTTGAAACATCCACAGTTGTAACCCCTACCAGTTAATAATACTGTAAACATGATACTAAAGGCAAATTCTATAAGTGGAAGACTCATAAATTGAATTTATCAATAATTAAAAACATTTATAAATTTTAAAAATTAAATAATTCAGGGGCACCTAGGTGGCTCAGTCAGTTAAGCATTTGACCTCGGCTAAGGTCATGATCTCATGGTTTGTAAGTTAGAGCCCTGTGTTTGTACTTTGTGCTGACAGTTTGGAGCCTGGAACCTGCTTTAGTTTCTGTCTGTCTCTCTTTCTACTCTTCCTCTTCTTGTGCTCTCTCTGTCTTTCTCAAGAATAAATAAACATAAACATTTTTAAATATATAATTCAATTAAAATTAAAGAGGTAAAGATAAATGTTATGGAAGAGAAAAAAAGAATATAGATTTTGTACATGATTGTTTGAAAATAATAATGAAAATGAGTAACCTAAAAGCAATAAGCAAATATATATGAGTATGCAGTTCACAGAAGAAAAAAGTGATTAGTATATGAAAGACAGATAACTAAAAAAGCAAATTTATAGAAGAGGATTCCACATTTATCCAACTATTACATTTGCTAAGATGAAATGTTTGGTAATCTCTGTATAAGTGAGTGTGGAGAAATAACTATTCTCATGTGCCACTGGTACAAGTGTAAGTTAGCTCAATGCATATGGAGAGCTAATTGCTAACATTCATCAAAATCTAAAATGCCCACCTCAATCTAGCAACTCCATTTCTATAAAGGATCCTTAAAATATTTACATAAAACCAGACAAAATTGCACATATAAGGTTATTACTTCAACAATTCAACAGTAACAAAATAAGGAGAACCTAATACTAAAGATAACAATTATATGTAACATGATCTATCCGTGCACTGTATTAATTGGTCATTGAAAAGAAAGATCCATATATAGTAATATATGGCAAATGTCTAGGATTTTTAAAATGTAGAGTCACACTGTGTATAGTAAGTATTGATTTGTTCAAGCAAAAGAATGTACATTTAAATATATGATGTGCATTTAAAATTACTGGATGATATATAAAAATTGTTATAAGGTGTTAAATAGTAGAACTGGATAAGTATGGCGATAAATTTTGCTTTTCACTGTATGTTTTTCATACTTTTGAATAACATATTTTGTAGAAAATATACTTCCAAAGTATGTTTTTAAATTACTATTTAAATAATTGGCAAAGTCTGTGATATTTTGCTAACAGAAAAAATAATCCATAATCATGAACTCACTTTGTTTGAAACTGTATACATGGAATTGGTAAAAGTCGGTGAATGTGTGTATATCTGTAAACAGAGAAACATGCAGAAAAGGTTTCATTCAGTTTATTTACTTCCATTTTCTTAATTTCATTTGTTATATGAACCAACAAAACCACAGATAATACACACACACAAATAAAATTATTTGAAAATAAAAAGGAAGAGAGAATGGAGGAAGAAGGGAAGGAACATTTTTCCTTCTGCTGATTATGCTAAATAGAATTCCTTGCCCTGGAGTAGGGAAGTGAAATAACCTCCAAAAGGTAATAATACTGTAAATGACTATGCTTTATTCCTTGAATTGTTGTATGCCCTCTCAGGCACAGAATACCAAATCTGCCTGCACCCACTGCCTCTGCATTCCCATCTTTGGCTCAGCATCCCTGGGATTCCCGTCAGGACCATTGGTTGGGGGCAGTGAGGCACAGCTTTGCTTGGCACCCTTCTGCACTTATTCAGTTCTCCTGTGTCCTGGAGTTCTATTCCCTGTCAGAAGCCGGCTCCGGCAGGTCCAGGGGTCCCTGAAGGATGGACGGTGTCGGCGAGAGAGAGAGAGTGAGAGAGCCCAAGATCCTTTCTGACCACCAGGGAGGCACCTCTGTCCTGTCGGTTTTGGTGTCTTTATTTATAGGTCAAATGTTAACATGGCATCAGGAAATGTAATTTTTACAATGGATAGTTCTCTGTGATAAGATGTTTTTGGAAAATGTACAGAAACAGGTTTTACAGAAGTCTTCTTGCAGAACTGCCCCAATTATAGTGAGGTTGAGTAACTAAGAAAATAACAAGGCGTTCACATTTTAATAATGCTAAGATTAAGTCATAGGTTTGTAGATACTCTTATCCATCCTCATCACAGCTGTCAGGGTAAGGGAAGGTGTGTGTGCAATGTAGGCCTTAGGGAAGGGGCTGCTATACAGCATCAGTTAGCAAAGGTGTATGTAGTAACTTATCTTCTGCCCTTATCGGTTCCTTCTAAGTCAGGCTCTTTGTCTCCGGGCAGGACTTGATTTTCCAGTTATCTTCTTATGGCACCGGAGAGCCAACCATACCTTTAAAGAGTTTAGCTCATTTCCAACACATAGAATAGCCTCTTCGAGGGCATTTACCTTTGTGTCTAGTTTTATGATTTCTTGAATAGCTAGGGCATGAGAGACATTTTTGGTTAGCTGATTAGCTGTAGGAACATCTTGGACTAACGCAATGGTAGAAACAGAATTGTACATGTAAGGGTCAATCTTTTATAAGTAAGGGTCATTAGCCTGTTCATAGCTCAAGGGAAAGTATGGAGGGAAACAGGACCTTGTGGAGACACGATGTCTGTTCCCATAATCAAAAGAAGTTTCCACAATAAGTTCCTTCACAAGGTGCAATCATCATAGCAGGGCCAGAATAAGGGGACAAGTCACTCCCGATATTGATCAACAAGGTACCTTAGGGGTCAGTGCTCAATCAGAAATAATTGAGTGGGGTTGGGTATTGGTCGTCATCTGATTGGCAAGAGACCGTGCAAACTTGCTTTAACCTCACCAGGAATTTTCTCGACTAGTGGGCTCAGAATGGCTCCCAACAATTCCCTTTCTCCTTCCCCTTGCCTCCACTCTGTCCTGTCTCTCTAGTGACGTCCTTTACCCATTCCATACTTTGCACGGTGGTCACTTCTGATGGAATTCTCATTTGAATCAGTCCACATCCCATGGCTAGGAGGAAAATTAACAGCTAGCCCCGTCCACTTCTTCTTTACGTTGTGCATTTCAAATATTTGTTCACATGTACATTTTTTAGATGTTAACATGTACATTTTTTAGATGGGAGATGAAAGCATTTTATTTAATTTCTGTGTTTATTACATTAGGAGATTCCTTAGCACGTGGCAGAGGGAGATTCGTCCACAGAATATCCTAAAGAAGGGGTAAATTTTTTTTATTATAGGCAGTGTGAAAAATACATATGAAGTCAGACCAAGTTAGAAAGAGTATATATAATCTTCTTGAAATTAGAGCCTATGTTTATTTATCATTATATGTAAAGGGTTTTTTTTTTTTTAGCTCACTATTAGGTAGAAAGCTCTTATTTCTTAATATTAGCACATTTCATAGAATAAAATTTAATGATTACTTAGTGTCCTATGTAAATAAAGCTGTTAACTCAAATTTATATTCTTCCACAGAGATATTATAGTACTTTTTTTGAGCCTGTTAGTTTATGTTTTCATTTTCTTCCTGGCAAATAAAAGAATTTCAACTGGAAATTTAATATGAGCCACTAGGACAATTTGGATGAGTGGTATATTAAATTCTCAAAAATCTGAGTATATAAAATATAACACTTCTTTTGGTACTGTAATTTGTGTTTCTGAAGCCAACTTTAACTAGCATGTGGGAACTATTTCTGATTATTTCTTTTTACCGTGTGATAGTATCTTTTAAAATGCTTCAGATACTATATGAAATTAAATGTGAGATATTAAATATGGTCCTTCTGGGAGATGAAAGCATTTTATTTAATTTCTGTGTTTATTACAGTAGGAGAATCCTTAGCACATGGCGGAGGGAGATTCGTCCACAGAATATCCTAAAGAAGGGGTAAATTTTTTTATTATAGGCAGTGTGAAAAATACATAAGAAGTCAGAACAAGTTAGAAAGCATGGAAGAGGCATAGAGGATTGGGACGCTATGCTAAATGGAGAACCAGTAAAGACTGCCTGGATGACTATACTTCCCACCTCAAAAATAAAAGGTGAAGATAAGACACCATTCTTCCCAGGCACCAGCAGTGAAAACTGTGAAGAAACTAATTCCAATTAGAGGATAAAGGGAGATGCAAGATTTTTTTTTTCCTTAAAGGAGGAATTTAGCTCTTCTAGCAATGATTCACTTACACATAAAGGATTTCAGAAATGCAGAGATATTTCATATGTGCCCATTCAAAAGCAGATAGATTAAAATAAGGCAGTTCTAACAGACTGTGACATGGGAGACAGCATCAAAGACCTCCTTGAATAACTTTTATCTGGATCATAATGCAAGTGAAAAATTAGGTCCTCCCCTATGCTCTGGTCAAATTATATAACTTGATAAAAACAACCAACCAAATCCCAATAGGTTTTAAATATTAGAATTTACTCATAAGCAACTTTCTCATTATAAAAAAAAAAAAAACAGGAGAAAAAAGTCTGAAAGTTGATCACATTTTGGCCAATTATTTTTATTTCTTCCTCATTTAAATATCTAATTTTCTATCACAGTAATTGTCACCTGGCAGATTGTTTACTAACTGTGGTTGTTTACGTTACTCAATACCTCTTTGCAGATACTGTGAAATTATTGAGGATATGTAATAGTTGCTCATTTATACTAGAGAAAGATGAGATATTTTATGATCATTGAGATGTGCATGTGTAGACTATCTGGGCCAATAGGTGTGGCAAGGAATGGCTAATGAGATAAATTTCAGTGCACATACAGATAATTCTTGTTTAAATCACACATAGATCTAAGTTATCATGGTTTAGTTACATAAAACCAGTCCCTAATATCACAGTTCAGATTTCAGCTATGTAATACTATAACTTACTAAGTATAGTAACGACAAATAAATGTGTAAATTGCAAAGTTTTTTTGCTAGCTCTTGAATCCACAAATCACAACATGAAGAACGTGTAAGCATCACGGTCAAAGACCATACCACTTCTTCCAAAGTATTTTATTTATTGGGCACTCTACATTTGTTAGTTCATGCACACACAGCAAAGCGTATGGTTGTGTTGTATCCTTGTCTTCCAGTTATAAATCTATGTTCCATTTTACAAAAGTGGATAATCAAAAGATGATCTAGGCCAATAAAAATGAAAATGCAGTAACGTAGTGAGTGATAACATTGCAAGGGAAATTCAAATAAAACAAATATAATTATAGAAAAAATAGCTGGTCATGAGAATATTGACATGGCAACACTAGAGAGACTTTAGATATGGGACCAGAGGAATGTAGTGAAAGGGATCTTACAAAGGAAGTGATTGTGACAGGAAGGATGAAGATATCCCAGAAGAAATGACACTGGCAAAACAAAGGGAAAGAAACCCAAACAACACTTCACATTAAAAGAACTTTTAGATATATTTCATCACATTTGAAAGCAAAAATGATAAAATGTTGGAAGCTAATCCAAATTTATAAAGGAGAAGGCATCTGGGTGGCTCAGATGATTAAGCATCTGACTTCAGCTCAGGTCATGATCTCAAGGTTCATGACTTCTAGCCCAGAATTGGACTCTGTGCTGACAGCTCAGAACCTGGAGCCTGCTTCACATTCTGGATCTCCTTCTGTCTCTGCCCCTCCCCTGCTAGTGATTGCTCTCTTTCTCTCTCTCTCAAAAATAAACATTAATTTTTTTAAAAAAATTTAGAAGGAGAATGACAATTCACCAAGACATAAAAAAGATATTTTATGTCAGATGTTATACAGTAAGAAGAAGGCAATCATTGTTCGAACTATTCCTGATACTTAATTTTTGCAAAGAATTAAAGACATTTTTTTCATTTTGTCTTATGTTTATAAGGTAGTAAATAGATATTAGTTTTACTGTTTTATAAATTTCCTATATATTTATAACTAACTGTAAGAAAGTTCTTGTTTTGGCAAATATTTCTGAAGGTCACAGGAACAATAATTTCCCATTGATTAAAAACACTTTACAGTGTTATTTGCATGGTATTTTTATGAGCTGTCACTATGGTAGAAGTGAGAATTGTCTGTATATATTGTTAGCATTGTCACTCCTTAAAAAAATCTTATGTGAAAAAAATGTTATGCCATACTATAAAAGTTAAGCAGAAAATATCAATGGTCTTCTCAGTGAACGTTAGTAATTATTTTAATGTTTATCAGATAGGAAGTATATGCTTTGGATTGACATTTGTGAGCCTGTAAGACAACTAAATATAGGGGGAAAATCTTTGCATTAAATTTCAGCATACAAATATAGTTTTATTTATATTTACATTATATATTTAATATACTGGTACAAATTTAATTCGGAAACAAATCATTGCGATTTTTGTTGTAATTTTAAATTTCCATTATGAACTAGTTTTGTCAATCTACAACACTGTCTAGTAGACACATAGTAAAAATGTCATGGCTCCTCTCTGTCCCCCTCTCTCTGCCCCTCCCTGCTTGTGCATACTCTCTCTCTCTCTCTCTCTCTCTCTGAAAAATAAATATTTAAAATAATGTCATGGCTCTAAAATATCTCTAGGTCTTTCTTGATTTCTCAATTGCTTCCTGTCATATTCCAATTTCCCACTGCCTCCACCAATGTCTCCACCTCATCCACAACCAGAGTCTGTAGATGAGATTGGTGATTAGCAGACCAAGATTGAGAAGTTACAGAAGACTCCTTGACTACACCCTTCATTTTATATTTTGACTACATTGGATATGTGTATATATACATATGTGTATGTTTAAAGGCTTAGCTAGTAAAATATTTGGGGAGGAGATAAAGATTAAGAAACTATTGAATATCATTAGGGGAAGGAGTCCAGTTGGATGGGACATTTGTTCCATGGAAAAACATGTCAATAATACATGAAAGTATTAATTTTAAGCCAAAAAAATGTGTAAGTCAAAAATCAAAGCACCTCAGTTCAATTGGTAGAGAGTGAAGTGTGTAGATTATGGGATGGTCATAACTGGACTCTTTATTGACTACAGTACCAACACCAACAACCATAATAAAAAGATCAGCAACATTTATTGAGAATTTACCATGTCCCTACCAATATTCTTCACAAGGGAGTGGCTCATTTAATGTTCCCAATAACTATATGAGATAAAAACTATTAGTAACCCAATTTTAAAATGGGAAAACAGATATTAACTAAATTCCCTAAGATCACATGGGTAGGAAATATTGCACCCAGTCAGGAGTCCAGATCTTCCACTCCAGAACACATATCCATTACCTGCTATACTAAGCTTCATGCATAGATTCATAAATGGGGCTATGTATATATATATGTATATATACATACATATACATATGAAATCTCCTTTAGCCACTGTTTTATTCCAACTAGGAATGATAAGAAAAGTCATGAGAAATAAGATGAACATCTACATTTTGAATAACTGGCTGTATAGCAATACAGGAAAATAAATTGACACTTAGGTTTCAAGAGTTGTTTGCACAGTGGTGGGTGGCAGGCACATACTCTATACCTAAGTATCTTAAGATAGTACAGAATTCAGCATGTAAAGGCAGGTCAGTCAATTGAAGTCATTATTACTGATTGAAAAGAGATACAAGTTCCAGTAGAGTTTCAGCCATATTCTCAATAATAGAAATATGAGAATTTAATTTTAAAAAAGTCTGAATAAACCATGATCTCACTCTAGTTCTTCAAGCTTAATAGCCAGGTGCTTTTAAGCAAAGCCAGTAGAGATCATAGAGTACATTGCATATGACATTTTATCCGTCTTTGTCCAGTCAAGCATACAAATGATTCAATTGTACAGTACCAAAATGCCTGCCTAAGATTTGTCCTTAGTTTGTCTTAAAAAAAAAAAAGCTTCATTGAATCAATTGATTGACACACATTTATAGGCTCCATTTATCTATTTCATGGAATCCTACAATTACAGAATTTCACAAAAGGAAGTACTTTGGAGTGAGGAGTTTCTTCTGGTTTTCAAATTCTAATTTCTTTCATACTTGATTAAAAGATTAAAATGTGTAGGCAATTTCATTTCTTAAATACATGGCTGTGATTGATTTCATTTTGAGAAGAATCGGGCAAAGTATTGACACTTGCATTGTTTAGGAATTATCACAGTTAACCTACCCAGAAGCCTAATAAAATGTCTTATTCCTGGATAAGTTGAACTGGCGTATATAAGACAAGTTTTCATGTTAAGTAGATATGAAGGTCAGTGGATAAATAGACACTGAGGGGGGCGGGAGATATTTTGTTTCTCCCTATGTCTTTTCTATAAAAATGCCTTTGCATCTATCAAAGTTTGTTTATTCCAAAGCTTGAAATTGGAAGGAAACTGCAATTTAAGAAACAGTAAAAGAACACTCTGTACTCTCCTTGAACTTCTCTGCCCCAATCTCTACATATATTTTCATTTTGTCCTCAGTCTTTTGTGATTGCTTTTGAAGAATAATAGGGGCTCCCTCTGGTGACTAATTTCACACCTAAACATTCCCATGGCAGTTAATTAAGAGGCTGCAGTCTCTGGATTGTGTGCTTGTCTTATGCAGAAAAGTATATGAGGTTATAGGCCTACGGGGAAGATGAAAAAAAAAAACAAAAGAAGAAGAAGAAGAAAAACCTTCTGAGTTTAGCATTGGCTGTTCATTGAATGCATAAAATAAGTTTTCATCACATAACTAACTTCATCACATTAAACTCCCCAGATGTACAATGTCCTTTATTTCTTTTTTATTGTAGCTATTCTGTTTTAAAATGGGAATATTTGACATTTTCAGGTAAAATAGTTTTTTAAAATGCAGAGAAACTTAAAATATTTAAAAATAATATATATGAGGGGCCCCTGGGTGACTCAGTCATTTAACATCTGACTTCGGCTCAGGTCATGATCTCAGGTTTGTGGGTTCAAGCCCCCGTGTCAGGCTCTGTGCTGACAGCTCAAAGCCTGGAGCCTGCTTTAGATTGTGTCTCCCTCTCTCTCTGACCCTCCCCTGATCACGCTGTCTCCTCTCTTTCTCTCTCTCTCTCTCTCTGTCTCTCTCAGAAATAAATAAAACATTAAAAAATAATATATATGAATGTCTTTTTCAATGTATTTGTGCTTATGGAAAATGGAATACAGCCAGGGGAAATAGGAAATTGATTCCATAGATGAAGGACTTCTCTAGGACCAGTATCTCCAAGCTGGGCAATTCATCATTAGCTCAAGAGGGACTTAGGTGAGGTCTCTTTCCCGATATTATATAGCAGAATTCAGGCTTTTTATTTAACCCATCCTTCTGTCTTTTTCTTTCTGTCTTTTCTCTTCTCTCTCTCTTTCAGGCTAAGGAAAAAAAAAAAAAATATATATATATATATATACACATACACACACACACACACACACACATACATACTCTAGGAGATATAATTAAACTTTGCAGTCATATTCTGGTCTGATACTCAGAAATCATCATTTTGAATTTTCTATGTGTCCTTTCCTTCCAGCAGTTAATTTTCCTCACAGATGTGTTTCTGTAGAAACAGTCATGAAATTGAATATTGTTTTGTGTCTGTTTGCGATTTACCCATGTTAGTGCCAATGTGTACATATCTTCCTGCAACTGGCATCTTTACCAACCTGAGATTTTAGAGATTTATACATGTTGATGTATATAAATATAGTCATTTTCTTTATCTTCTTTATCTATAATACTATAATATTATTTATTTACCCAGCCCATTAATGATTGCCATTTAGTTTCGTTTTCATTTTTTAGTCAACCTGCAAAGTTAGAGCATCTCAGGACCTTTTTTCCCTCTTTGATATGTGAGGTTTTTCTCAGTGCACAGACTCTGAAGTTGGGTTGATTGGTTTCAGTGGATGAGCATATTCAGCTCTGTTAACTAATGCAAAATTATTCTTTAAAGTGATTGTTTCCTTTACTTCCCAACCCACTTATTATTTACTCTATGAGAAAATTTTGCTTGGGGGGCAGTGTAAAAATACATTCTCAGTTTAATTTCTACCATTCTAAGTAATACTTGTAAAACTATTTTTCACAAATGACTTCATTTATGAACAACGTACCATTGACACAGTTTCCCCCTAGTCACCTGGTGCTTTTGCACATGATAGAATTTTTTTTTCTTTCTCTTTTTCTAAAATTTACACAACAGAGTAAATCTTAACATGCCTTGCTTCTATGTATATCTCCCATCTTAAAAACACATAAAATCTAATGTGATGTCAAATGCCTGTCTGGCCAAAGTACCTGGTTTATGGGCTCCCCTTTGCAGAAAATTTGCTGTTTTCACTCCTCTTCCTCCCACTTTCTCTTGAACTTTTAACAATAATATTTTATTTCCCTGACATCAATAAAAGTACTATTTCTCTGTTGGACACTCATGGCCCTCATGTTGCTACAAAATAAAGTAGGTTTTTTTTGTTTTTTTTGTTTTTAATAAAAGCACATTAGTGCTATTTTTCCTGGGCTGTCTTTAGTCAACTTATTATCACATTTAACCTAGCTGATAGCTTCGTCTTCTTTTAAACACTTATTTCCTTCATTCTGGCCACCCCTCTCTTTTCCCTAGTTTACTGAACATTTGTTGCTCAATCTTCCTTATCTATCCCAAATATCTAAATTTGGAGGGACTTAGGACCCATTCCTTGGAACTCTTACCTAGTTTCTCTTGATGCACATCTAGAACTCTGATTTTAAATGCCATCTGTATTCACATGTCAGGTGTATTTATTTATTTGTTTGTTTTTCTTTATCTGACATCTTCATATGAAAGTCTAGGAGTCAACAAAACAAAACCAACGAGTCAAAATTTAAATTGTAGTCTTCTCCTCAGTTCATATTGTTTTTCCCTTTTCTCAATTTCCTCTAACCCATTTAACGGTAACTCCATTGTTCCTATTGTCAAAGCTGAAAGCCATGGAAATATTCTAGGTATCTCTCTATATCAACTATTCCTTGTCTCATATGAAGGAAATTGTATTGACTTTTTCTTTGAAACATACCCACATTCCAGCACCTCTTCCTAATGCTACCACTATTATTTCAGTGTAAGTTTTGCAAGCCTTTCATTATCTAGTACCTGATACAGGTCCGTAATTCTACCCCTGTGTTCAGCCGTATATGTTTTTTCTGCCCAGAACAGAAAATGGTGCTATTAAAGGTAAATCTCATGTCACTTGTTTTGTAAAATTTCCTTTATTTTTTTCATATATCTCAAAAATATCCAAAGTGATTACCATGTCCACATTAATTGGTGCTCTCTGTCTTTTCTCCTATCCTGCCTCTTTTCCCACTGCTCACTTCTCTGCAGCCAGTTTGCTGTTGTGGTGGTAAGCACACCAAGTATCTCTCTGCTTTAGGGGTCTTATATCTAGTGTTTGATTTTTTCTGGAGTCACCCTCCCCATATCTTGGCAAAGCTTCCAACCTTTACTCTATTAGAGAAATCTTCTCTGACCTCTCTAACATTAAAATCTATTCCACCCCTCTCTACCCAATACTGTATTTATTCTTATGGAATATATTATCATCTGTCACAGTTTGTATTTATTTGTTTACTGGTTATTAGCTATTTACACTGCTAGAATTAAGCACAATGAATGCAGGGGCTGACTTTTCCATTATATCCCCAGCATCATGAAAAAGAAACAATAAAAATTTGTTGAATGAATGAATAATATTGAATTCCCTAGTCACCTTCCTGTGTACTCTTCTTCTTTCCTAATATTCAAGTCATAAAAGCTGATTTTTCTTTTCAACATTATCTGTGCTGGCTTAGACACTTCTCTTACATGGTCAGCTTCCTCCTTATTTGCATTTTTACCCTACCTAGTCTGAATTTAATTGTTTCCCATTTCAACTACATTTCTAAATACTCAAAAGTTCTATTTTACTTATTCTACCATTTTCTGATACTTGCTTAATCATTTGGACTAAAGAAAATACAACCATTTATTTTTTTCAAATTTCTGACATAAATAATGGTTTTCATTAAAATAACATAGGTATGTTCCTTTTATTAAATTTTGATGTGGGAGGATTTGGAAATCAAGTAAGTTTGTTGTTGATAGTGATTTCCTCTAAAAACACTTGATAATCACTCTATCTTTTGCCCAAGAGTATCATTTTATAAAATGTTATTTTCTGTATGCAAATTTTATTTTTTGTATAAACTGGGGCTAAGGCTCTCAGTAGTTGGAGAAATCGGTAATAGTAAGTTTAAAAATATTTTTAAAATACAGAGTCCAGTATAAAAGAAAACAGGTAGGGAAACCACAGAGATAGCAATGATTTAATAGGATTCTCACCCTGGATAAGTGACCTGTGGTTGAAAATAGACATCTAACTCTTGGATATTCATTCTTCAGACCACACACAGCTGAGAGACTAAAACTTTAAGTGAGTCATTTAAATATCCAAATATGGAACAACTTCATTGAGTATTCTCTACATTGACCTTCTGAACAGATAACCATCTACTCAACTTCTCATCTGTTTCAAACACTCAAACCCTTCAGACTTATCATATGACTTGGAGCTTAAAAGAAAAAAAAAAAAAAGGAGCCATTTTTGTTTCTCCCTTTTTTCCTATATTATTTTCTTTCTTACCTTTTTAAATTCTTTTTGTAAATAAAGGAATGAATAACTATTTAAAGAGACCACTGAGTCTGCCTTGTGATCCTGATTCCTCACTAGCTTTTTGGTAAACTTGTTTATTGCAAAGGACAGATTTAAGAGTCTTTATTAGAGATTTTGAAATTCAAAACAAAATGCTAGTCTGCAATCTAAGCTCTGGATAATCTTTTTCATTCATCCCTAGTGGTACACATTTTTATTTTTAATTACTTTTCCTCAAAGGAACTCTTTTTCTTCTTCTTCTTAGATCTTAACTCCACTTCCATCCTAATCAAGTGCTTTGCCTTTTTCATCCTTGAGAAAACTGAGTCAATCTTGCATGGAATGCCTTAATTCTGCTCTTACCTATCCCAAATTATAGAAATGATTAACTTAAATTTCATTTTTCATTATGTCCTCATAACCTAGAGTAAGATAGAATTTATCATATTCTCTCCAATCAAGAAGAGTAATTATATCAATTTGTAATGCTATAACTAGCTCATCAAAAATCTCTCTCTGGAGATTAAGTACAAGCAGTCAACAACAGAGTAAATAAAGTATCTTTACTAGTAGATACAATGCAGTTCTCTGAAAACTACTCTGGGGCTATAAAATAATTACCTAATTTAAGCGTACATAGAATATTTGTTTTGAATTTTAAAGTGAAAAACTTTTAAAAATCAATCTTTGAATCTCAATCTCTTTCTCTTTCTCTATCATCAATTCTTTCTCTAAGATTATAGTACCGTAAAAATATGAAAGGTTTCCTACTATTTATATTGTTTCTTTTGGAAACTTGGGTTTCTACTTCAAAAATCAAGGAATCGGTTAATTTCCCAGTATTTTCATGGGGTAAGAAATTTTAAATGTCTATATCTAATTGATTTGAACAATTTTCAAATCTTCACCACTTTCTCCTAATTGTCATACCTCATACATTTCTCCCAACACATTTTATGAGAAACAGATCTGTGTATTATTCAGTATCAAATTTGACTAACAGAAATGGGAGAAATAGTTTAGCCAAGACACAGAAGCAACATAAGTCATGATACTACTATGTCATAATATTACACTCCACCTTGAACTTAATCTTGAATGGAACTTAAAATATTGTCTTTGGTACTGGTAACCATTCTAATCAATTTTTAATGATATAACTACTTTTTCTATGGATGAATGTTTTATGGATACTCTAAATTAATGTTTTAAGGGCACTAATATCTGCTATAGTATGATGGGTAAATAATGTTTGGAATCATTACTATCTATAAGATATGCAGAGGTGTCACTTTAATGGTATTGCTTTAGGAAAAATGATAATCTATTCTAATGGGCCATATACAATAAAGGAAGAGATTATATTAATCAGGATGAGCTTAGATTCAGATTCAGTTTTTTTCTACACATTACCAAATATAATTGATCAAAGCCCCCACATTGACCAAACATCCAACATCAGTCTACCAAACGCTTAAAATTTAGCACAACATATTCTTTGAACTGAGTTGACTTTACTGGTAGATTTGATATGATGAATGATTTTTCATAGATCTTTGAATATTATGTTTTGAATATTTAAATACTGACCTGTCAGACTTTTCTTAGTCCTTACCCTCAATCCAAGTAAATAAAGTGAATATGAATGAATTCATTTTAGGTGGTCTTTGAATTTCTGTTGCATAATATGTATGTACTGAAACAGCTTAATTGAATATTAAAAACTGGAAATTCTCCCAACTCCCCAAATATGAGAAAAATCGTCCTCTAAAAACTTACTAATTAACATATAGAAATGTGTGTGTGTGTGTGTGTGTGTGTGTGTGTGTGTGTGTGTGTGTGTGAGAGAGATAGAGAGAGAAGGAAAATCATAAGCACTTTTCCTGTTCAGCACAGAGCCGAACACAGGGCTCAATTCCATAACCCTAGGATCATGACCTGATCCAAAATCAGGAGTCTGACATTCAACTGATTGAACTACCTACATACCCCAGAAATGTGTCTTTTATAGTAGCAAGAAACATATTGTCCTTTCCAAGCAAAGTGATTTTAAACAATGTGCACAGAAATATAATCAGCAATACTAACTTAATATAGTTGCCAAGTAACATAAAGGTTAATAATATAAACTAGGAACAAAGAGTCAATATTGCTAAAGTAACAAGTATTCTCAATATCACTGATAGATTCAGTGCAACCCTAGCTAAAATTCCAGCAAGCTAATTGTTAAAAATTGATAAGGTGATTCTAAAATTTATTAAAAAAGTCAAAAAAACTAACAATACTGAAGAAGAAAACAAAGTTTGATGAGTCACAATACTGAGTTGTAAGACTTATTATAAAACTATAGTAGTCATGACAATAGAGTATTGGTAAGAGGATATTATTGGTCAGTAGGTCTAAATAGAGAACTTAGAAATAATTGACTCATACAAATATAGTCAACTGGTCTTTAACAGAAAAGGAAAGACAAATGAACAGGGAAACGGTTTTCTTGTCAACGTATTGTGTTGAAAAAATTGTAACTCCATATGCAGAAAATAAACGTAGATACATTATATCTTATGTAAATATTAGCTCAAAATGGAATATAGAAATTAAGTGTATAATGCATATCTCTAAGACATATTGAAGAAAATACAGGAGAAAAATTGACATCATTGTGGATTTGGTGATGAAATTTTAAATAAAACACCACTAGCATGATCTGTGAAAGAAAACAAAAAAACTTAGTTGTTATTAAAATTATAAAGTTCTACTGTATCAAGGACATCAATATGACAATGAAATGATTTTGAGAAGATGATTTACAAAATATGTGTCTGCTAAAGAACACACATCCAAAATGTGCATAATTTGAAAACTCTTAAAACTCAGTTAAAAATGATAAAATAGGTAAGTAGTATTGACAAATATGTAGATGGCAAATAACCATATGAAAAGATGGTCAACATCATTTGCCATTAGAAAATTAGAAATTAAAGCAACAACGAGATGCCACTATGTACCTATAGGAAGGGTAAAATTCAAAACACTGAAAATATCAAATGCTGACATGGATGAGGAGCTAAAGGAGCTCTCCTTTATTGTCGATCAAAATGCATAATGGTACAGCCACTTTGGAAGAGTGTCTGGAAGTTGCTTATAAAAAGCTAACTATAGTTTTTTATATGAGCCACATGTCAAGCTCCTAGGTATTTACCCAGTTGAATTAAAAAGTTATGTTCATATAAAAATCTGTGCATGAATATTTATAGCAGCTTTATTCATACTTGTAAATGCTGTAAATAACTAAGATGTCCTTTTCTAGGAGGTAAAGATAAGGCAGGGAAGCAGGATAGAATGATCCATATAGGAGTAAAGTAAGAGATATCAATATGAAGTCATTTTTAGATCAGTAGAAAAACTGAGGATTACATATAGAAATGTATGTAGATATATGTAAGTAGATGAGTTATCATATAATATATACTTATATGTCCTTGCTCCTTCAGCTGAGATAGTCTAAAAGCAGTGATACTCTAGTAGCAATGAATACACAGAGTTCCATGATGTTGATTTCTAATACTATTTTCCAATAAAGGAAACCAGGGTTCCTTGGAGAAGTAACTTATTCTAGGACTTGGGAAAGAAATGTAGAAGATTAGCATGGAGCATCTTACACTGACAAAAGGTAAGAAAGTACTAAAGAACAAACAAAAGCAACAAAATGATGGGAGTATGTCAAATGAATACAGCTGGAAGGAGACAACTGAAAGAACTTCAGTAGCCAAATAGGGACAATTTAAGCAAAAAAGAAAAAAAAAAACTAAAAATTGCACTGAATTGTAACCTAAACTATAAAATAAATATACATGAATCCATACTGACATAAATAAATGTTTGAACAATAATAAATGAAGTTTGAGAGTATACAAATATCTTTGCAGAATTTCAAGTAATTATTTATGATACTTCACTTTCTAAGAGGTAGAACATAACCTCCACTTCTTACTTGTGAGCTGGGTTGCAAAGACTTACTTCCAAAGACTGTATTAACACAGGAAAGGGGGAATAAGAGTATCTTTATGGTGTAGCAACTTGAAAACCACAGTCTTAAATTCAGATGATTAAGGATAAAAATGGTAAGAAGTCATATTGATAATATTCTTGATATGATGTGATAAAAATGGCACTTTACCATTGTGGCCCTTTATAAACCTATTACCATAGTTTAACCATAAGAAAGGCAGATAATCTCAATTGAGTGATATACAAAATTTCAGATTAACAGAAAACAAGAAAGTCTGAGAACCATCATAGTCTAGAAAGGCCTAAAGAAGTTTGATGATCAAATGCAAAGTGGGGTGCCTAGGTGACTCAGTCTGTTGGGTGGCTGACTTCACTTTGGGTCATAGTCTCACAGTTCATGGGTTCAAACCCTGTATCGGGCTCTGTGCTAACAGCTAGCTCAGAGCCTGGAGCTTGCCTCAGATTCGATGTCTCCCTCTCACTCTCTGACCCTCCCCTGCTCACACTGTCTCTCTTCCTCTCTCAGAAATAAGTAAAACATTAAATAAATAATAAAGTGGTAAACTGAATGGGATTCTAAAATTGAAAAAGTACATGAAAGATAAAGTCAGGACATCTGAATAAAGTATGGATTTATTTAAAGATAATATATCAGTAATTGTCATGAATGGTAACAAATATAGTATGTAAGATACTAATAATAAGAGAAATAGGGAATGCCATATATGGGAAGTCTGTACTATCTTTGCGACCATTTTGTATATCTAAATCTACTCTATGAAGCTTATTAATATATATTAGCTGATGATGTGTTTTTATTTTTATATTTGTTAATGCTTATTTTTGAGAGAGAGAGAGAGAGAGAGAGAGAGAGAGAGAGAATGAGTGGGGAAAGGGCAGAGAGAGAGGGAGACACAGAATCTGAAGTAGGATACAGGCTCCCAACTATCAGCAGAGAGCTGGATCTGGGGCTCAAACTCACTAACTGTGAGATCATTGTCTGAGTGGAGGTAGGATGCTTAACCAACTGAGACACACAAGCGCACTGCTAATGATGTGCTTTAATTGTTAACTCTACCATGTGAATCGCTTAACATTTCTAGTCTTTACGGTGGGGAAAGTCAAAGGAAAATTCTAATGTAATTTGGTTACATTATAGAATTCATATTTATTATTTAGGAGATTAAGCTTCCCAGATTTTCCATTCAATATAAATGCATTGAGTTAAAAACATTTCATTAGGTACGAAGAGAAAAACTTTCAAAGTAATATGTTTTTACATTAATAAGAGGCTTGGCTCACAGAAGGATCTTCAAATTATTGTGAAAATTTTAACAGAAAGTCACTTCTCCATTATTAACTGTTTTATTTAATCAAGTGTTTAAATTTTCAGTTACTTCAAAAAGTAAATACTTCATGTAACTTAAGAGTAAGCCACTCACCTTTTCCCTTATTTTCCTTTTTTCTGCTATTTGCCCTATCCTTTTGGAGACAGAGAGAATTATTTTTTTTCTTACACCCAAAGGGTCAATCCAGACCCTTACCTGAGAAGTCTATGAAGTGTCATTTGATCCTATTTTTAAAGAACAATGGTACTTACTAATTCCAGGGATGCAATAGTGAGTATGAGTTAGGTAAGGTAATATGTTACTTGTTAATAAGGGTTTATATTGTTGGAGCCTTCAGAATAAATCTCTGACCCTGGAAAAGAATTTGATTTAATAGGTTCAATGGGAAAAAAAAAAATCTATTAGCAACTTACTGTAAGGAGAATATTTCAGAGACCTTGAGGCCTATCATTGCAGATTTCCTTCTCATTCTCTTCCTCTGAGTCTCCAACATGATTCTTTGAAACTTGGGCAAAAACAATTGTCTCAAAAAAGACCCAAAGTCCAATCTAAGAAGGATAACTTAGACATGAGAATATTTGGAGTAATAGAGAAGGAGGAAAATAGATTCAGAGGGCAGGAGCCCTACTTGGCATAGAAAATAGATATTATCCAAATGTTAGCGAGAGTCAGAGAGAGAGACAGAGAGAGCACACAAGTTGGAGAGAGAGACAGAGGGAGAGAGAGAGAATCTTAAGTAGGTTCCAGCACAGAGCCCAGTGCAGGGCTCAGTCTCACAACCCTGGTATTGTGACCTGAGCCGAAATCAAGAGTCAGACTTTCAACCCACTGAGCCATGCAGGTGTCCCAAGACTTGAAGATTTTACATGTTTTTGAGAGAGTATGCCGTAAATATTAAGCGAGGAAGTGGTACCCATCCTGAGAGGGAATGTTATGGAAAGGTAAAGTCCTTTGGAGATTTTCCTTTGGACTCTCACTTCACAAGAATTTTTCCAAGTTGTTATTCTACTCTTTATATAGGCACAATTCCTCCAAAATAACTTCATGTTTATTTGCAAGCTTTGGTGTGATAGTTCTCAAAAAGCTGAAGAAAAATAGGGCTAAAGCTCAATCAGATACTTTCCCCACTTCATGTATTCTTACAGAACATATATATATATAGAAGGAGCATTCTTGAGTTTTCTAAACTACAGTCTTGAGTTTTAGGTGGTAAAGGACATTGATCTTGAGAGACTTAAATCTCAAGTTTCTGATTACTTTTATGCTTTTATATATATGTATATATACATATACTTTTATATATGAAAGGAAGCCAACCAATTAAAGGGTAGTGGAGGATGAAATTTGTGTTATATAGATAATGCTTGAGTCTTTATGAGTGTTTTATTATCTATTGAAGTGAAACAAAGTAAGCAAAACTTAGGGGCTTTAAACAACAATGACTTACTCATTATTATAATATCTGTGGGTAGTTCTTCTGCTCCATATTTTTTTTTTGTTGAAGTCACTTGAGCAACTACATTCAAATGTGAGCTCAACTGGGAATGTAATTTCCAAGATGGCCTCTCGTCCTTCAGAGTCTCTCTTTCTTTTTCTGTGCCAACTCTCATTATTCAGTAATCTTGTCTGAACTTCTTTATAAAATGGTAGTTGGTTTCCAAGAGAAGGAGTTTTCAGATGACAAGCCTCAATGTGCAAATTGGTTTCAAACCTCTGCTTTCATTTCCATGCTAATGTTCCATTGATCAAAGCAAGCTATGTGGCCAAGCCCAGTTAATGTAGGAGAGGATTATATAAGCACCTGAATACTCAAAGAAATGGTTTATAGGGAGCTTCCAATTTAATAGCCTCTCATTATTAGAATTTCAGAATAAACATCAAATTCCCACAAATTGAATTTAAATTATTATGCCTTGGGTGATAGAGAGGGTACATGGGAAATAGAGGTCAGGCAGGGTTCCAGACTTTTTTAAACACAGTATATTGGTTTCTAGTAATTATCTTCTGGGGCCCAATTACCACTTTAATATACCAAATCAATAACTTTAGTTGAATTTTGTTCCCTGATGTATTAACAACTGAATTTTGTAGAACTAATTGGTTTCCTGTGTAAATTCTCTGCTAATATGGTTATTTCCAGATACCACACTTCTCTCTCCACCTACTAGCCTTGCTCAACACAATAAACGTACATGTGTGCATGCGTGTGCGCGCATACACACACGCACACACACACACACACATACACAGATACACACACCTGAAATTAAATTTTAAAAACAACAGAAAAGGTCACTTAGAATTGATTGAATATTTTATAGGCCTGCTCCCTGAACTTTATTTTCCTCATTCCATCATTTTATTTAAAAAAAAGTTTTAAGGTTTTTTAATTTCTTTCTGAGAGAGAGAGAATGGGAGGGTCAGAGAGAGAGGGAGACACAAAATCCAAAACAGGCTCCAGGCTCTGAGCTGGCTGTCAGCACAAAGCCTGATGCAGGTCTCGAACCCATGGACCATGAGATCATGACCTGAGCTGAAGCTGGACGTTTAACCAACTGATCCACCGAGGCACCCCTCCATCATCATTTTTAAAAGCATGACATTTAGAATGGCTTTCATACATCAACACTGTACTAGGTACTGAAGGGTTACAAAGAAAATATGAGACACTATATCCAATTTGCAGAATACTTTTAATTCAGACTTTTCTTCATATGTGTTAAGATTTTGTTAAAATTTAAACCATGTTGAGAAGTTTTCAGGAGAAATAATATATGCATATTATGGATGATGAAATTGAGACTCAGAAAAGAGTAGTCAATGTCCACAGGTTTACAACCATTTGAATACCTAATGACTCAGAATTCTGATTGTTTGGGTAAAATTCCAGTGCTTCTCTGTTTTAGAATACATATGAGCTGCAGGGTTTTATAGATCTGGATTTAAATTTTAACATCAACACTTGGGAAAATTATATAAACCTGTGAAAATGCAGATTATGCATCTTAAATATTACTATTGTGATACTTTATACCATTAGTATGGCTATATTAATATTAATCTACTACATCACTTAATGTCTTAACTGTTATTCTTAATGCCTTGCAGGTTAGTTAAGGAGTAAGAAATGATCACCTAAACCAATGTCATTAGGTATTCAAAAATATTAAAAAAGAACGAATAATACAAAAAATGGTTAAACATTAAATTGTGTAGCAGTGAAGGAAGCAAAATATAAGTTCATTGAAAAGGAAGAACAGTGAGGGCTGATGTAGTCAGAGAGGACTTGATAGAAAAGATGACTCTTGAACTTGGCCTGAAATCTATTATACTCATTTGTAGCTTGTGTCCTTTGCCTCCAACCTCAACAGAGTTCATATTCCTTCTCTGGCTGTCCACAGACATAAAATCTCTTGTCAATCACATCTCAACTGAGGAGGATTGACCCTTTTGCCATATTGATTAGATATTATATTGATCGGCCATGCATTATGTCAGCTCACCTTCCTCCCCTTTCTCTTGTGCAAGTGCCTGCACTCTGCTCTTCCAGGATCTAAGTACCCATACCCAGTGTATCTGCCTGGAATCCATGTATTGAAAAGCACAAGGTTCTCTATGATAAGCACTTACATTGGAGAAAATGTGCTCTTCAAAAATAAGTGCTACTACTCTAAGTACCTGAGGTGAAAGAACAATCGTGAAATTTAATAAAGAAGAAATGAAATGTTCAATTGGAGACCAAAATTGCTTTACAGCACTACAATAAAATAAAACACGAATCAGTTGCCCTCAGCACCAGACTATTATTCACATACAGCAAAACAGGAAGTAGCCCTCAGGGTCGCTTGACCAGAAATATATGAGTGATGAAAGCTTTATTTCTTCCCTTTTAACCTCTGAGGAACTATGGGGGAAAGGTAGAAAGACTCACATTCAAGCAAAAGGTAAAAAATACTTTCATGTTCTTCTACCATCTTTCTCATATTTTATTCTGATAAACTGGTCCTAGATTGAATAGAATATGTACTTCTTTATTCTCTTAGGTAATGCTGCCAGTCAGGGGTAGAAATTTGCATTTTCTTTCAGAAATGACACAAATTGTTTCCCATTAGTATTGGAATAGGGCAATAATTCTGAATCCATGAAAAAACTGCCATGTGCCCAACTTAAATCTTTTACTTCAAAATCCTACTTGGTGCTTAGTACAAAACCACACTCATCATAGCACTTAAGATCTTTTGTTGAAAAAACAGACAGAAGATATCTATGTAGAGAAAGAGTGACAGTCTGAGTACCGTATGAAGAAGGGTTGTGGAGGATTTTCTGTGAAGCTGTTTTTTTTGTTTGTTTTTTGTTTTTTGTTTTATTTTTTAAGGAAGCACACTAATTTTACTCAGATAGTGTGTTTATTTGTTGTGACTTAAAAAGTGTTGGTAGAAAGTAGTTTCTTGTCCTTCTCTCTACTCTCTCTGTTTCCTTAAAATCAACATACTGTTTCTTTTCTAAATGTTCTTGTTTGCTAGATTTTTTAAATGTTTTTGTTTGCTAAGGGGACAAATGAGAACTTGATAGAAAAATAAATGAACAGTAATTGATTCATGTTGTTTTTTATGTGTATTAACGTTAAAATTCTTTTGTACTCTCTTGGTGAACAATACATATTTCTACCATCATTCTTTTGCAACATGCATGAGAAGTCAAACTTGAGCAGTATTTTACAGGCCTTAGCATTTTAATCTTCTTTTGCAGTTGTTGTTCTTTTCTTCAGTCTTTCTCAGCCTCTAATGAAATCTCACACCCTGTTAGGATGAGGTAGTATTCCCATATTGTGCATTCTCTCTTTGTCCAAGCCCCTGTGCTAGTATTTTACAAATAATCTGCAGAAATGACGAAGAATTTAAGTCAAAGATAACAGATATTCCTAAGTCTTTAAGAAATGCATATATATGAACCATGCACAGACCCTTAGAAACTGGACTGATGTCACATAGAGCTCATTTTGGGAAAGAGGGGAAAAAAATGGAGGTGAAGAGGCTACAGAGATTCTTTATTACTCTCCTTTCTGCAACTCTCCTTGAATTCCTTTATGACATATACTTTAGATTTCCATGTACAGTTTCAAATTACGGAAAGTGTTGTTATTAAACAAAGTCTGAAAGCTCCTCCTTTCTCTAACCTTTCAAATGGATGGGTAGGAGAACCCAAGAGGATTGTTCCGGTAAAGACACTCATTTTAGGGACACTTGGGTGGCTCAGTTGGTTAAGCATCCAGCTTCAGCTTGGTCATGATCTCGAGGTTTATGCGTTTGAGGCCTGCATCGGGCTCTGTACTGACAGAGTCTGGAGCCTGCTTAGGACTCTGTCTCCTTCTTTCTCTGCCTTCTCCCCCACTAGAACTCTGTCTCTCTCTCTCTCTCTCTCTCTCTCTCTCTCTCTCTCTCAAAAAATAAATAAACATTTTAAAAAAGACACTCATTTTGATAGTAATACAAGTCTTTTGTAAGCAATGACATCATTTTCTAGCTCAAGCATCTGTAATTGGCAGAGTAGAGATTTGAAAGGGAACAAAGAGGAGGACACATAATGTAAGGCCAATCAGAACATTCTGAGGCAGAATCAACAGCATCAAACCAATAGTATCCTCAAGAAAGATGTAATCATAGAGTGAATCATTTTATTCCATACTAGGGAAGAGGCACTTTGAAATATCTATCCCACACCTGGTACCTGAGGCAGAGAGGAAAGAAAATCTCTCCCCAGTGCTTTTTGTTGCCTAATTCCACCCCTGCCCTTGGGAACCACAAGAGTCAAACCTTGCAAATAGCCAGACTCATCTCTTCTAAGGCACTGCATTTTTTTCTGCCCTTAAGTCCAATTCAGTTCCCTTCCTGAGAGTTTGATTTTTGTGTAATTTCAAACCTTTTTTCTTTCTTTACACTATCCAATTCATACTTTCCTGATAGTGTTAATCAAGCAGCCAGACACCTGTGGATGTCTGTGCTTCCTCAATTCTCTCTGCTGAAAAGTTTGAGTTGAAAAGTTTCTTTCACTTCCTTGTGAAAGCCAGTCACTGCCCCCAAGAGTTTCTATAAACATTTCTATTAATCTTCTAAATTGCATTTCTCCAAATATTGGCTTTTTTCTCAGTCCTTCAGACTTGATAACCACCTCAATTATTGTTACAAAAGCAACTACCTTAATTTTCTCCAAGTGGAGAACAAATCTTATTTATGAAGTAAGCTTCAAAAGATGACACCTTTGCTCTCTCTCATTTAAGCAGGGAGGTCATATATTTTGCAAATATGTCAATCTTGTCAGCATTATCAGCCATGTCCTTAGAACTTGCTTAGTACTAGAAAATTCACTACAGAGAGAAACGTTAGCTTTCCTCTGTGATGGAAGAAAAAAGAAGGAAGAATATTGACCGTGGGGTTGGGAATAAAGATAAAGATATAAAATAAATATAAATTTGAATTTTTAAGTTTATTTATTTATTTTGAAAGGGAGGGAATGCGTGCAAGTGGGGGAGGGGCAGAGAGCAGGAGAGACCATCTCCAGCAGAGTTCATGCCATAAGCTTGGAGTCCAATGTGGGGCTCAAACTCAGGAACAGTGAGATGATGACCTGAGCTGAGATCAAGAGTCAGACACTTAACTGTCTATACCACCAAGGTGCCCCCAAATAATAATTTTAAAGAATAAGTAAGAGGAAATGGGAGAGAAAGAAAAGAGAAGTACAGTAAGGAGTTAAGGGGGTGATTTGAAAGCAGAAACAAAACAAACAAAAGAAACTTACAAGGTAAGAAATAGGAAACATTTATTTACAATTTTATGTCTGTTGAGCACAAAGCCAGTCATTATATTTGAACCCAGAATGGTACTTTTTTTTCTTATTTGACAAGTATAATTAATCAAACAAAAAGAAGCAAGCACAAACAATAAAAAAAAAAAAGGTTCCTGAAAATTGGACAGTTTGTGGACCAATTAAAAGGGGAGAGAACAAGAAAGTGTTAAGAGACAATATTCCAAATTCCTTTATCAGAATCTGCCAGAGATTTTCCAAAAAATGTGGAGGAAAGGAAGAGTTGCTCACAGAAAGTATTAGAGAAGGAAATTTCACCCTTTACTCTCAGAAGTTCTGACTGGATTAATAAATGACACAAGACAGAGTAACAGGAGAAAAAAATGAAGTTTAATTAAGTAGGAGGATTCTCACACAGAAAGTAGTGCCACCGAGGCCTTTCTTCCCAGGAAGCAACTTTATTCCAGCCGGTGTCACTCAGTAGGTTTCATACCCAAAGAACTGAGCACTGAACACCACATGGTTTGGTTTTTTTTAATATAATTTTTACTTCTTTGTCTCCATATATGATAACACACAAACATACAGTCTGATTAACGTGGTCTCATGTTACAAGCTCATGAGGGATGTTGTCACATACATGAATAGCAAGGTTGCCTTGAGATGTTCTTTCCTTTTTTTAGGGAGGGGACCCTACCACAGTGGAGGTCCTAGAATAAAAATTGAGACCCAAAGAAATGACCAAGGTATGTAGCTTTTATACATTTTAGACACGGAAACATAAATCTGTGAAGAATTGACAGGACAAGGAGTACTTCTGTTTGGTAGTTTCAGTTTGTAAAGAATTCTAAACAGAATTTGGGCTGCGGAAGTAATAGTAAAAGTAACAAGGGTTCCTTTAGGGGCTTCTCCAGCCCTGAATTCCCATCTCTGACAATAAGGATGTCTGTCTACCTCCTGGTGCAGGGAAGGTATGTTTCACAAGGGAGATTTATTTCCTGCTTCTGGAGACAAGGGAGGGCTAGAGTCCTTCTTGTACTGGCTGTTTCTGAAGTAACTTTTATTCAAAATGATCCATATGCTGCTGTGGTATATCTTTGGGTAACCTATCCTGATCACCAACAAAAGGAAGAGGTGAATATTCTTTAACATAGGATTTATCTGTAAAGAGTGACTTTTTACATTGGCCCACACTTATTCACTAACATTTGCCAAGATAATATTAATGTTTCATTATCAATTAACGACTTCCTTAATTAAAGCAAGGGCTAGCATTCCTTCAAAAGTTATTTTTTTAAAAAAGAAACTTTAATCTCTTTCTTTTAAAGAAAACACTTAACAGCTGACTCTTACGTGAATGGATGTGAAGGGTGGTAACATTCCCATATGACCCAAAACTATGTTCCCTCATATAGCAGAGAAACTTGAATTTCTGTTTTGAATTGGCTTCAACTAAGAAGATGGAACATAAAAAAAATACCTCTGGTTTTAATCAATGGAAGCACAGATTACAAACTTTTCTAATTCAACCTCTTTAGCATATGAATAATACTCATAGGATAGGAAACAAAGTACGCTGTCATCAGTAAACAGTAATTTTTCATCCTTTTAAATGAGGCTGAATTGGATTTGTATATCTGAATAGAAGAGTAGAGTCTAGAGCACAGAACATGACCTGTGCATATAGGCTAGTATATATAGATCACTTGGTGCCGTAGGCCAGCCCCAGCAGGTCCAGGGGTCCCTGAAGGATGGATGGTGTTGGTGAGAGAGAGAGTAAAAGAGCCCTGAGATTCTTGCTGATCACCAGGCAGGCATCTCCGTCCTGTTGGTTTTGGTGTCTTTATTTATAGGTCAAAAGTTAACATGGCATCAGGAAATGGAATTTTTACAATGGATAGCTCTTTGTGATAAGATGTTTTTGGAAAATGTACAGAGACAGGTTTTACAGAGGTCTTCTTGCAGAACTGCCCCAATTACAGTGAGGTTGAGTAACTAAGAAAATGACAGGGTGTTCACATTTTAATAACACTAAGATTAATTCATAGGTTTGTAGATACTCTTATCCATCTTCATCACAGCTGTCAGGGTAAGGGAAGGTGTTTGTGGAATGTATGCCTTACGGAAGGTGTTGCTATACAGCATCAGTTAGCAAAGGTGTATGTAGTAACTTATCTTCTGCCCTTATCTGTTCCTTCTCTCTAAGTTAGGCTCTTTGTCTCTGACCAAAACTTGATTTTTCTAGTTATCTTCTTTATGGCACCGGAGAGCCAACCATGCCTTTAAAGAGTTTAGCTCATTTCCAACACATAGAATAGCCTCTTTGAGTGCATTTACCTTTGTGTCTAGTTTTATGATTTCTTGAATAGCTAGGGTATGAGAGACATTTTTGGTTAGTTGATTTACATGTTGAGCTGTATGAACATCCTGGACTAATGCAACGGTAGAAACAGAATTGTTCATGTAAAGGTCAATCTTTTATGAGTAAGGGTCATTAGCCTGTTCATAGCTCAAGGGAAAGTATGGAGGGAAACAGGACCTTCTGGAGACATGATGTCTGTTCCCATAATCAAAAGTAGTTCCCACAATAAGTTCCTTCACAAGGTGCAATCATCATACCAGGGCCGGAGTAAGGGGACAAGTCACTCCTGATATTGATCAACACGGTACCTTAGGGGTCAGTGCTCAAGCAGAAATAATTGGGTGAGGGTGGATATTGGTCGTCATCTGATTGGCAAGAGACCGTGCAAACTTGCTTTAACCTCACCAGGAGTTTTCTCGATAGTGGGCTCAGAATGGCTCCCAACAACTTGGTCCCTTGGGAAATGCAGGGAAAGCCTGTTAGATCTTGGGAGGAAGGCATGGAGTTGGCTGCAGTAGGACAGGACAGGTTGTAAGTTTAGTTTGTGAAGTCAGAAAATAGAGTTTCCAGTGGGAATGAATATACATTGGAAAATATACCTAGCTTCAAATATCATAGGGCTACCTCTCATGTCTGGCATACCAGAAAGTGAAGCAACATTGGAGAGTTACTCACATTGAATAAGAAAATCTTAATTTCGAATGCCAGTACTTTCAACTGTGTCCTTATACAACTCTGACCTCAGATCCCCAACCTAAACAATTCAGAGTTGCAGAAAAGGAGACTGTGAGCTCTGGGAACTAGATGGACCCTCCCAATGGGTGCTGAAGAGGTCCTTAACCTCTTCCACAGTCTCATTGAGAGTGGATACTACCCATATGTAATCCTAATGATTAAATACAAAATCCTCTAAACATCACAAGACATTTCTAATCCAATTAAATTGCCAGTGAAGTTAGTGCATTTACTTTTCAGTCTTTGTCTCCAGTCATAGTTTCTGGAAACCAAAGAATAAAGCCGTATTCTCCTATTAAAAAGAAAGAAAGTATACAAAATGTCATGCATTACTATGACAATAAAGAGATTTCTTTATCTGTATTTTTCTAATACCTTTGGAAACATCAGTGATAAAAGGTCTCTAAGTCTTTTATTCTTACTTAGAATAAAGAGGATTTCATTCATTCAGAAAAAAAAATCTGTATTCCTTTTAATATTAATTCAACTCATGACCAAGTATTAATTATCTTAATTTTGCTTCTAACAGTTTAGAGGTTGGACCCTGTATATAACATTCAGTATTTAGAAAATTTTAATTTTGTAACCACATTTACATTCTTTAAGGAGACTAATTTATCATATTATGTATTTACTATTATTATAGTATTATGTCTCAGGTCAGTACTACTTGACAGTTTATAAGTCAGCCCTACTAATCTTATTTTTTGATAAAAAATCCATTTTTAAAATCCTTTTTTACAAAATGAGTAAATGAAGAACCAGTTAATTCTATTATAAAATGAGTGTTTACATTACAAAAGGCCTTACTGGCGAATTCATTGCATACTGATTTCCTTTACTATCATTGTTTATTCACACATACGTAAATAAAGGAGCTGCATGGAAGGGCTAAGAGGCTAAGGTTACATTTAAACTATATGCTATCTAATCTATCTAAACTGAAGATGAGGCATTCTGAATAAAAATTTCGTGTCTGGTAAAATAATACTGTTGAAGCATCAATAGATTTATACAACCCCCCTTTTATTCTTTCTTTTTTAAATTTTTAAATGTTTTATTTACTTCTGAGAGCGAGAGAGAGCAAGAGAGGCAGTGTGAGCAGGGGAGGGTCAGAGAGAGAGGGAAACAAAGAATCCGAAACAGGCTCCAGGCTCCCAGCTAGCTGTCAGCACAGAGCCCAACGTGGGGCCTGAACCCACAAACCGCGAGATCATGACCTGAGCCAAAGTCAGACGCTCAACCGACAGAGCCACCCAGGTGCCCCAACCCCCTCTTTTTCCTGAAATATATGACTGCAGAAATAAAATCTACTTGTCAATGGTATAAACATCACCTCATGCTATGACCACAAACATTCTAGAATATATAGGGAATCCCTCATTGGCCATCTATTTCTCTGACCTTTTGACTGTTATATCCTTTAGTTGAACTAAAGCATGAAGACTATGGTATTCACAAAGATCCTTCCTTCCTTCCTTCCTTCCTTCCTTCCTTCCTTCCTTCCTTCCTTCCTTCCTTCCTTAGTTTTATTTAAATTCCAGTTAATTAACATACAGTGTACTATTAGTTTCAGGTATATAATATAGTGATTCAACACTTCTGCATATCAGCCAGTGCTCATCACAACATGTGTGCACTCCTTAATCCCTATCACCTATTTAACCCATTCCCCCTGAACCCAACCTCCACTCTGGTAATCATCAGATTGTTGTCTATAGTTAAGAGTCTGTTTCTTTGTTTGTCTCTCTCTCTCTCTTTCTCTCTCTCTCTTTCACATTATGCTCATTTGTTTCTTAAATTCCACATGTAAGTGAAATCATATGGTATTTATCTTTCTCTGACTGACTTATGAGATTTTTTATTTCAAAAACTAGACATCTAAGTCAGAAACTCAATCTTATCTTTTCATTTCTTCTCTCCTATTAAAATGTAAGCCTCATAATAGTAAAGATTTTCTCCTATGTTTTCTCTACTGTACTTACCAATAGCACTGAGAACAATCCTTGGTTATGTATTATATGTTACTATATACAATATTATTTGATATATTTTATTTGTTGAGGGTAGAATGAGTGAGCTACCTTAAGACCAATTTAAATGATGTTAATATGCATTTTGGATCCAGGGTCCCAAACAATGCCACAAAGTTTCTTTCTGGACTCTCCAGAATCTTGACTCTGTTTAGTCTTGCCATATATTCTTGCTTACTCACATCTCTTCAATTGATGGATTAGTTCCCCATAGAGAAAGGAAGATGGTCACTGAAAAACCAAGACCTTTATCTTTTATGATATAATGAATGATTATCAAATATAATGGAAAGACTCAAAATATCTGTGTACCATGTCAGTTTTATGTGTCAACTTAGCTGAACCTCAGAGTATACAGATATTTAGTCAGAAACTATTCTGGATGTGTATCAGAGGGTGTTTTAGATGAGATTAACATTTGAATTGGTGGAATTTGGGTAACCTGTGGCTCAGCCAAGTTGATACATACAATTTTACCATACCACTGGACCCCTAGAAATTTCACTGAGGTAGAAGGCCCCTGAAATTGGTCAGATTTATTTCTCATCTTCTGGCACATAAATATCTTTAAAATAAATCAAAATAGTTACTGTTTCTTGATCATCTGGTCCAAATAGCATAATATGATCAATGTAAGGAACCAATGTGATGTTCTTTGCAATGGAAACACAAATAAAATCTCCTCCCCCCATCCCCACAACTAAATTATGACATAGGGTTGGAGAGTTGAGAATCCCTAAGGTAAGAACAGTGAAGGTGTATTTCTGGCCTTGCCAACTGAATGCATATCTTGCTTCTGGTGGTCCTTATTGACAGAGATAGAAGGAAGCCATTTTCTAGAACAATAGCTGCATATCTAGTATTAATCTGCCCAAACATTGAAACCATATCTAGTATAACAACTATCTTTGGAGTCACCACCTAGTTAAACTAGTGATAATTCACTGTCATTATCCAAGACTTGTCTTGGCAAGTTTCATGAGGATGTGGTAGGAATCACAGTCCCTGAATCTTTCAGGTCCTTGATGGTGGCACTAATTTTTGCAGTCCCTCAAAGAATGGGCTATTGCTTTAGGTTTGCTATTTTTCTACATAGTGGCAATTCTAGTAGCTTCCACTTGGCTTTTTTTGCCCTATTAGCCCTCAGTGTAGTTGAGTGAACTACTGTGCAAATTTTGCCAGCTGCTGAGTATATTTAGTCCAATTATGCATTCTGGAGCTGAAGAAATAACCACAGGATAGATTTGGAAATTCTTTGGGTCTGTTTTGACACAGAATAGCTAAAACTTGATTGACTTCCTGAATTCCATAAGCTTCTATTCTGAGTGGTAGACTAAAGTGACACTTTGAGTCTCCTGAGATTAGTGCCTGTTCAGATTTATGTCCATTGGTTCCTGAAAGATCCAATTATTTCCTTTTCGTCCAACACACAGTTACCTTGTTAAAAGGCCCTTTGGAGAAGGGTCCCTTTGGAGAAGGCTGAGAGAAGATATATACAGAGAAGGCTGAATAATTTAGGTCCAAAACATACTGTCTCTTAAAGGGCCCCCATGTTATCAAAATTGTGTAAGTTATCCATGCATCTTTTTTTCATTTTTATGATCCAAACCCCATCGATTTTTATCCTCTGACCTGTCCTTCAATCACTAGGAGCTACTGGTACTGACATTAGAGCTTATTTAAATTATTTTCCACTCACTTTAATATCTTAAATAGTACAGTTGAAAAAGTACTTTGGCATTATTAACTTGAGCTGATCAGTGCCATGTTTTGTTAAAGCAATTTGACTAGATATTACCATTAACATGAGGAGAATGATCTGAGGCTCAAATGTGTCACTACTCCTTTCAAAAAATGTGAAAAGATAATATCTACTGGGGACACTGATATCATTATTTATTTGGATTATTACCTCAATACTCAACCTTCCGTAATTGGACTACAGTGAGAAAATTATAATAATGAGATTGTCACTTATAAACTTAATTGTATTTATTGATTTCACAGAAAATAAAAACCTACAAAATATGTTGGATTAACCTTCAAAGAGCCAAATTTCCTTTGTGTTATTTAGACAATTTTTTAAAGATGAACTGAAAGAAGTGAATCAATAGATAATTACAAAAAGAGAAGGTAACTGTTAATGGTAAATTATGTTACAGAGCCCTCAAGGAAGAAAGTAATATATGTATTGACACTATCTGTGATGTTGTGAAATTATTATTAGTATAAAGAAGAAAGAGATATGTGAATGTGGCTTGCTCTATTAGCAATTTTTTTCTTTTGCATTCACATATGTTGTAAACAAATGAAATATTCTGTTTCTACTTCTCTGTCTTGAAATAACAAATATACAATGGAGATCTGCTTCAGTACAGTTTAAGCTAATAGGAAGCTCATTTTTAAACAATAAGGAGGCAATTCACACATTTAGATTTAATCAAATAAAATATAACATCCCAAAGAATTACATTAGAGTTGTCTATTGAAGTAAAAAAATAAAAGAACTTGATGACATTTCAAGGCCATATAGCCCATCCCCTCACATTTTATAAGTGAGGTGATAATTTCTAAGGGCATACAGCATGTTCAAGGTCATGATATAACTAAATGGTAGAGTAATTCCCAGTTTCCTTTTAGTGGAAAATGTAGATTTCCCTTTGCAATTCTGTGTTAAAGTGCATGCACTTGGTCTCAACATTTCAATTTTTTTTTTTAATTTGAAAGAACACAATAGTGTATTTTTTATCCAGCTCACAGAAGAGTTGGATTATATAACCACAAATTTAAAAATAACAATTATAATACAACAACAGCTATGTTCTCTAGAAAAGCAAATGTTTAGAATACACATGATTAAAATTCATGAAATCATTAATAAGACAATCAAGGAAATAAATTACATGTTCACTAAATTATTGCATGCAAGAATGAGGAATTACTTTCATATTTGTTTATCTGTTATATGTCTAGCATTGTACAATAGCATATCATTTAAGCCTTAAAATAAATTTTATCTTCATTTTACAAATTAAACAATTAAGATTTATATGTGCTATGCAACTTGCTCAAAGTCAAACATCTAATAATTAATATGAGGTTTTACTGCAGTGTTGACTACATATTTGGTCTTAAATTATTATAGTTGTTGAAGCTTGGAGATAAAAGTAATTTGAATTAAGAAAAAAACTATTTTATATATTTTTATAAAATCTGTGAGCTTTATAAAATAGCAAGCAGTTATCACAAATATTAAAATACAAAATATCTTCATGCTTGATTTATGCAAATTTTAGCTTTTCTATATTATTACTGTTATTAATACTGATGTTATACTAAACAAAATAATTATTTAAAAAACATATAATGAAACTTAAAAAAATCACTTAAATTTTTAAATGAATATTCTGTGGTTGTTTTAATCATTTAATATTCTTCTTTTATATATTTTTGCTTTGGCTTTTAGTTATTTAGTTAATCTATTAACTTAATTTTCTCAAGAGATTTTAACTGGTCTAATAAAGAGTTCTTCCAGAAAATGGCTGCTAAAAATTGACATTTTTTAAAGATTGGTTTTTAACAATATGTGCATTTTTTACTTTCTATCACTCTATAAACAATCTCATGCATGAATATGCTTCAAAGTTTCTCCAAAATGAAAATGTCTCACAGTTCTCTTGTGGTAGATCTTGGTAGTGCTCATCAATAGTTTCAATTATCTTGACACTACAGGCAAAAAAGACGTTTACAGTCTGACCTATTTAAATTAGAACTGAGTTTGTATTCTGCTTTGACTCATGAAATGTGATGCACATCAATTCCAGGTGCAAACACTTAAGAGCCAATGGCTGTTGAACTATCCTAAAATTCCTGGAATAAATTCCACTTGATCATTGTGTATGATCCTTTTAGTGTAGTCATTAAATTCAATTTGCTAATATTTTATTAAGGATTTTGCATCTGTATTCATAAGGGATATTGGCCTATAATTTTATCTTCTTATAGAGTCTTTGTCTGCCATTAGTATCAGATTAATGCTGGCCTCATAAAATGAGTTTGGAAATAATTCCTTTTATCTTTCTATCATCTATCTATCTATCATAATTATCTATGTATCTGTGTATCTATCTATCTATCTTTGAAAAGTTTGAGAATGATTGATATTTTAAATGTTGAGTAGAATTCATCATTGAAGCCATGTGATCCTGGATGTTTCTTTTTCTGGGGTTTTTGATTACTAATTTAGTTTTCTTAATAGTAATTGGCTTTGTTCAGATTTTCTGTTTCATCATGTTTCAGGTTTGGTGGGTTGTATATTTTTAGGAATTTATTTGTTCTAGATTGTCCAATTTGTTGGCCTATAATTGTTCATCATAGTTTCTTATGATTCTTCATATTTTTTGTAATAGCACTTATAATGTTTGATGTTTCATTTATGATTTTATTTATTTGTGTCCTCATTTTTCCTTGGTTAAGTCTAGGTCAAAGTTTATATATATTGTTCATATTTTTAAAAAGGTCTTAATTCATTTGTTAGTCCCTTCTTTCCTTGCTGTAGTCTGGGGGTCTCTTGGGTGCAAACTCTGTTGACTTTCAGAACTAGATGTTTTGGGGCCTATTCCCTTTGGTGAGAGTCTTAAAAGTTGGTACACTTGATATTATTTTAATATACCATGACAGATAAGAATTTCTTGGGATATATTTGAAATTTTTGTGGGAGACTGAGTAGAAGAAAAATATGGATGCAGTAGTTATTCCATGAAGATACAACAGGTGATAACCACAGAAATGTATTTATTTTATTGTGCCCTAGAATGACAGTAAGTACTATGTGGTATGTTGAGAATGGCTGAAAACATTTCAGCCAAACTCGAGGTTGGTGAAGGGATTGTCTGGAACAAGCTTGTATTGATTGTGAGTCTGAGAGTCCTAGCCACCAACAGGAAGAACAGTTTACTGGAAATTCACTACAAGTTGGAAATTCTCGTGTAGGAAAATGGGATTATCCAAAGATCTTTGGAAACAATAATCAAAAACTAATTTGGGGAGCTGCCTGCGTGGCTCAGTCGGCTAAGCACCCAACTTGATTTCAGCTTGGGTTATAACTTGATGGTTGTGGGATCAATCCCCACATCAGGCTCTGCACTGACTGTGGAGCCTGTGTAAAGTTCTCTCTCTCTCTCTCTCTCTCTCTCTCTCTCCCCCTCTCTCTCTCTCCCTCCATCCCCCCGCCCCATCTCACTCATTGCTCTCTCTCAAAAGTCAAAACAAAAAATGAACTGCTTTGAGGGAGCTCTTTCTGCCCACCAGTGTTATAGTAAAAGTACCTTTTTGCACCATAAAATGTCTCAAGAATTCATTCCTGACCTTTGTGCTCAACAACTCTGCATCCTATTTTTAGTGGCCCATATGTACAGGGAATTTGTGTCTTCCTTCATCTGGACTTTGAGCCTCAGTGCAAATTTGGTGAATTACTCACTTTTCTTCTATTACATTCATTTCAGGGGCGTTTCAGGGAGTGTGGTTTTATTGGGACACTTTCATGTTGATTGCTCAGGCTACAATCCTCTAGCCCATGGCCATTCTATCAGGAGGAATAAAAACCTGCCCGTTAACTGGAAACTGGTACCATGGCAGGAATGGTAACAAGATCCAGAAACGTGGTGCTCTCTCTTTATTCCTATTCTTATACAAAGCTGTCTTTCTTGGGCATGGGACAACACTTTAGTCACTAGCATTGTTGCCAATCCTAAGACTCCCATGTAAGTTTCCTCTTCATAGTCTAATGCTATTCCTGCTCATGTGGCCACCTCTAGCTTCTTTGAGCCAGATGAAACCAATACTTGGTTGAATTAAAATCTAACCTGGGACCTTTGTCTGGAGAATTCAGCTGTAAAGACTATATGTGTTGGAATGTAGCTTAGGGCATGGTGGATTTCCATCTTTACTATTCTTCATCAGTGTCTCCTACTGACTACTTAAACTGTAACATTAGGTATTTCCTCCTGCAAATTCTTAGTGTCTCTATGGATTAAAATGAGCTCTCTTGGTCCATCTATTGGCAGCCATTGTGTTCAGGGGAAAAATAATAGGGAACCAAAGGAACATTGATATCCCTTCAGTAGGAGAGGTTATAACAACCTTTTGAGGGAATACTTCTGGTTGCTTTGAACACTAGAAACCCTTGACATTATATTGAGTGGGACACCACTCAGGAGTCAGGGGGATTATGGTAATAGACTTTTTTTCTTCTTCAGTCCCCATGGACTTCCCCTTGGGGTATTTCCTAACCCATTGGAGCAAATTTTGAGTGCAAGACATAAAGAAGAAAAAAATCACCTTCTTCTGCAGTAACCCATGGCCTCAATACCCCTCAGGGAGACAAAGAAAAATGGGCCATTAATGGGCCCTTAAAGTCTAATACTATTTCTGTCAAGATCCTGTATATGCTCCTCTCTTTTTCCTGAATTACTTGCCTCATCTTTGCTTCTTAAGATTTTAAATATATCTTGATAGGACTAGGTGAATGTGGCCCGACTCTTGTTTTATGGGGAGTTTTTCTCTCTCATACATTTCAAGGTTAATGGGTATGATAATTACAGCCAATTGTCTGGTTAGTCTACCTCAGGACCAGGACTTTAAGAAATATTCCCAAGCAGCTGCTGAAACTCCTGAATCTCCTTTATTTTAGGGGTATTTCCTGTATTCTCTGGCCTGAAATGCACTATGTTCACATTTTGTTGATGGAAAGGAAACATGTGTCTGTTCTTCTGTGAGTTCTGACAGGCTTTAATATGAGGGGCCCTCTTTCTCTGCCCTCTGTGCTTTGATCTGCTTCCAGCCACCCTGGCAGCATCTCACCTCTTCTGCCTCCCCATTCTTCTCCCCATGTTTCTGCATCACCTTGGGCATGGCTTGCATAACTATCACCTAAACTGTCTTTTGCCTTCACTGCCAAGGAGTTGGAGAGCATCCCCTAGGACTTAAACCACCACTTCAGATTTCCCCACAGGTGACCCATGTAAAAAAAAAAAATTGACAGTGGAGAACAAATTGGCTTCTAAGTGGACTCAGGTGCAACATACTGAGTAAACTAAAGTTTGTTTAATTAAGATAGATGTGTCTTTAAGAGTTATCAGCATTAAATACAAAACTTGTATTCTGCCAAGGTTTACTGAAAGTCAAATAAGTTATCTGTTGTAATTTGTCAGCAAAAAGATGACTTAAAATGATGGTTAGTTTTGTCAGTCTCAAAGTTTTCATGGATATTTGTTTAAAAATGAGTAGGTTGAATAAATAAAAGGTTGAAATAGATGGATTTTAAAACTACACTGTTGTAAGTTTGAAATTCTGCTTTTCTTTTTTTAGTGCTTTTTGATTGATAGATTGATTTTTACAAATAGTTTACTGTCAGGTTGGTCCATATAACACCCAGTGCTCATCCCCACAAGTGCCCTCCTCCATGCCCACCCCCTCCCACACCCGTGAGTCCTCAGTCTGTTCTCAGCATTCAAGAGTCTCTCATGGTTTGCCTCTCTCCCTTTCCCCCACCGTTTCCCTCCTTCTTCTCCCCCATGGTCCTCCGTTAAGTTCCTCCTAATCCTGCTATACCTGCAAACTTAGGATATTTGTCCTTTTCTGCCTGACTTATTTCACTAAACATAACACCATCAAGGTCCATCCATGTTGCTACACATGGCTAGATTCCATTCTTTCTCATTGCCATGTAGTATTCCACTGTACAGGTAAACCACATCTTCATGATCCATTCGTCTGTTGATGGACACTTAGGCTCTTTCCATGTTTTAGCTATTGTTGAGAGTGCTGCTATGAACGTTGGGGTCCATGTACTCCTATGCCTCAGCATTTCTATATCACTTGGGTAAATTCCTAGCAGTGCTATTGCTGGATCATAGGAGAGTTCTATTGTTAATTTTTTGAGGAACCTCCACACTGTTTTCCAGAGGGGCTGTACCAGTTTACATTCCCACCAATAGTGCAGGAAGGTGCCTGTTACTCCACATCCTTGCCAGCATTTAGAGTTCTCTGATTTGCTCATTTTAGCCACTCTGACTGGCGTGAGGTGGTATCTCAGTGTAGTTTTGATTTGTATTTCCCTGATGATGAGTGACGCTGAGCATCGTTTCATGTGTCTGTTGGCCACCTGGATGTCCTCTTTGGAGAAGTGTCTGTTCATATCTTCTGCCCATTTCCTCACTGGGTTGTTTGTTTTATGGGTGTGGAGTTTGGTGAGTTTCTTACAGATTTGGAGGTTTTCCAGACTTCTTCTTGTAATTGATTTCAAGTTTCAAAGCATTATGATCTGAAAGTGTGCATGGTATGATCTCAATACTTTTATATTTATTGAGGGCTACTTTATGTCCCAGTATGTAATCTATCTTGGAGAATGTGCCATGTGCATTTCAGAAGATAGTGAATTCCTTGGCCTCAGGATACAGAGTTCTAAATATATCTGTCAGATCCATCTGGTCCATTGTGTCATTCAAGTCCATTGTTTCTTTAGTGATTTTCTGTCTGTTTGATGTATCCATTGCTCTAAGTGGAGTATTAAAGTCCCCTGCTATTAGCACATTCTTATCTATAAGCTTGTTTCTGTTTGTGATTAATAGTTTTAAATATTTAGGTGCTCCCATATTCAGTGCATAGACATTTATAATTGTTAGTTCTTCCTGATTGATGGACCCTGTAATTATTACATAATGCCCTTCTTCATCCCTTGTAATTGTCTTTAATTTAAAGTCCAGTTTGTCTGATGTAAGTATAGCTATTCCAGCTTTCTTTTGACTTCCTGTAGCATGATGTATTTTTCTCCGTCCCCTTTTTTTAATCTGAAGGTATCTTACAGTCTAAAATACTGTTCTTGTACACAGCAAATAGATGGATTTTGTTTTTTTATCCTTTCTGCTACCCTGTGTCTTTTGATTGGAGCATTCAGCCCATTTACGTTCAGTGTTATTTTTGAAATATGTGGATTTAGAGTCATTGTGTCCTTGGTGGGGTTCATGCTTGTGGTGGTGTCTCTGGTGTCTTCGTTCCTTGCAATACTTCCTTCAGAGAGTCCCCCTCAGGATTTCTTGTAGGGCTGGCTTAGTGGTGACAAATTCTTTCAGTTTCTGTTTATTTGGAAAGACTTTTCTCTCTCCTTCTATTTTGAATGACAGGCTTGCTGGATAGAGGATTCTTGGCTGCATATTTTTACTGTTCATCACATTGAAGATCTCCTGCCATTACTTTTTGGCCTGCCAAGTTTCAGTAAACAGGTCTGTCACCACTCTGATAGGGTTCCCTTTGTATGTTAGGGCCCTTTTCTCCCTAGCTGCTTTCAAAATTCTCTCTTTGTCCTTGTATTTTGCCATTTTTACTATGATATGCCATGAAGAAGTTCAGTTTAAATTACCTCTGAGGGGAGTCCTCTGAGCCTCTTGTATTTCAACGTTTACTTCCTTCCCCAGGTTGGGGAAGTTCTCAGCTATAATTTGTTCCAGGACTCCTTCAGCGCCTTTCCCTCTTTCTTCCTCTTCTGGGATTCCTATGATACGGATATCGTTGCCTTTCCCTCTTTCTTCCTCTTCTGGGATTCCTATGATACGGATATCGTTGCGTTTGACCGTATCGCTGAGCTCTCGAACTCTTCTTTCATGTTCCTGGATCAGTTTGTCTCTTTTGTCAGCTTCTTGTTTTTCTATAACGGTGTCTTCTAAATCACTTATTCTCTTTTCTGCCTTTCAATCCGTGCATTGGAGGCCTCTAATTTATTATGTATCTCATTTATCGCTTTTTTAAATTCTTCATGCTTATTTATATTCTCCATTTTGTCTGTAGCCATAGTTTCTTTAATGTCCCCTATGCTTTTTTCAGCCCAGCTATTAATTTTATGATTATTGTTCTAAAATCTTGTTCCATTATGCTGCTTATATCAGTTTTGAGCAGTTCATTAGCTGTCAATTTTTTTTGGAGTTTCTTTGGAGGAGAGCTCTTTCGTTTTGTCATTTTAGTTATGACAATTTAGTTCTGGCTCTTGTTAGTTTTAAAGACCTGTTATGCTCTCTGCACCTGTGAGCGCTGCTGTATCCAAGAAGACTCTTTGACTGTCCAGGGCCTATCCTTTCAGAGAGTGTTTTTTGAATGGTATCTCTTGGTCTCTCTTGTTGAGACCTTGGTTATTTTATTTTCCAACTCGTAGTGATATTTGGGGCTCTTCACCATGTGTACTTTTGCTTGTTTCTTGAGGTAGCCCTGGAGAAGAAAACAGACAGACAAACACACAGGGAGCAGTGGCACACAAACACACAGACAAATCCAACTAACATGCAAACCGAGAGGGAAAACAAAAAAGTTAACAGAAAAGACAGAGGACGGAGGATGAATAATAGAGAATAAAAAACACATAAAAAGGTCAAAACAAAGAAAATAAAAGGAAAAAGAAGGAAACCGATGGACAAAGAATGGTTTAAAGCATATAACCGGATTTCCCAGCTGCAGTTAAATAGTCATGTGTATGTAGTGCTGGTTGAAGAGCATAGAGAAAGAGAGAGAAGGCAGGGCGGGGATGAGGCAAAATTGGAAATAGAATGAACAGGCAGAAGGGATAAGAAGCTTTTTCCAAAGAGCTTAAGGGTAGTATATGGCTGGATAGGTGAGAGAAGGATGCTGGTGTTATCCAGAGAGACTATATAGTCAAATACTCCTGACAGAAAGAGATGAAAAGGTCAGTAAGTGTAGAATTTACATCTACAGAATGGACTCGTTGTGATTGTTTAAGCAAGCCGGTGACCAGAGTTAATCAGGTCAGTGTTCTGGGGAAAAAGAGAAAAAGAAAAAGAAAAAAAAAAAAGTGAGGAGGGCAGCTGTCTAGCAGGGATGGGTGTGGTGTGATCCAGTGCCTCAGGCGGAAGCTCTGCCTTAGTGGTTGTGGGGAGGAAAGTGGCAGTGCTCCAGTCCCTTCTTGAAGCAAGCGCTGCACCTAGCTTTTTTGGTGTGTAAACTCCCTGTGCCGGTGGGTCGTGCTCTTTAACCTGGGCCAGGCCTAGTTTCCAAGTCCCAGTCTGCATGCTGACTGAAACTGCCATAGACACAACCTCACAGGCGATCCCCTCAGGGCAATTCCAAGCCTCTTGCCTTGCCCTGGGGATAGATCCAGAAGCCACTGCTCCCTTTCCTCCAGGTCAGGTTGGCGAGCATGGGCAGGGGTTTGCCTGCAGGGTGCGTCTGGCCCCCTGGAGAGAAGGAAACCAGGTCCCTCTGTGTCTAGTCACCTGAAACATGAACTCGCAGGCAAATCTCCCAGTTTTAAGCCCTTCGCCTTCCCTCCAGCGTTCCAGCCAGCTTGGAGCATGGAGGTACCCACGCGGTTCTTCCAGGAATTCAGCCGAGCCAGGAGTACAAAGGAGCTGTGCAAGCGCGCAAGTCCCTCTGGGAAGAGTCGGTGCGTGGGGACCTGGCACGCAGGGATTTGGCGCGCATGGTCCTTTGGTCCTTCTGTGCCCCTAGCGGAGGTTTTTCTGTTTCCCAGCGACAGGGACCATATCTTGAGTAGTTTCAGACTCTGTCTTTTTCCCCTATCACTCCCCGCACAGGGGGATCGCCCCTGTCCCTCCAGACTCCAATCCCGGCCCAATTTTATCTTTCCCAGTCCGTACTCATGTTAGAAGGCTTTCTCAGTGGATTCTGCATCCTTTGTCTCCCAATCTCTTGGGTTCTGTAAGGTTTCCTATGGCTTCAGATGTTTTCCGTACGAGATATGGGGGCGAGTGCAATTCACAGAGGTCCCTACTTCTCCACCATCTTGCCCCTCCTCCCCTCTGCTTTTCTTTTAAAAAGAAAGTTTTCTTGGATTTTTGGTCTACTCTTGATAAGAAAATGTAAACAAAGTTTTGTTTTTGTTTCTCACTTTTTTTTTCTTTTTGCCTGGAAAACCAAAACTTTTTTATTTTGTCTTTATCAGGTATCTTATTATTTAAGAAAGTTAGTACTTCTCAGTATTAAAGGAAATATGTTTTACTAACAACTATACAACTTTTTGTAGAATTCCTTATTTCTACTTTGGTTAAATTAGTGTAAAACACTAATCTTTTAACGATCTGCAATCCTATTTAGTCATCAGCTTTAAAACTTCTGAGGGTTTTAACAAAATTCCACAAGATTTGAATTGTAAATGAAGTATTTTTGACTAACTAGCTTTTTTTATTTGGTATGTTAAGTTACTTGGGAAGCACTGTCAAAACAATGGTAAGCCTTAGGTTAAGTTTTTTGGGTAAATCCTATAACTCTTTTAGAAATTAAATGAAATTCTTGAAGTTTTAGTATGTTCTGGTATAAGATTGTTACTTGACATTCTACTTATTAAAATGTGGTGTGTCACAGAAATAACCATATTTCCTTGTTAGTTATATTATAATGAACTCTCAGATCTTTAATCATGTCCATTTTTGAGTCTTTTATCATTCATAATTATTGTTTTTATTCTCTTGCAAGATTCATCTTCAAGGAGATTCATGAAAAAGACTTTTGACAAACACAGCATTTTGATATCTTTAAAATCATGAAATTAAAATGGATAAGTATTTTCAGAACTAATAGAAAAAGCTGCATTAAGACTGAACAAGAATTAGTAACATGGGGCTAAATGAACTGAGGAAGATGATGATAGTTTTTGTGACTCTTGTTTGAAACATTGTTGGTTCCTTATTCTTCCATATTAAGGAAACTTTGTCTTAAGATATCTATGATATAAAGAAATAATGAATATTCCTTTGTGAACAAATTGAAGCATTTAACTTTATCTCTACCTCAACCCTCCTGAATTCAGAAACTCTCAGTGAATATTTTTATTTCATGGCAATTACAGTTATTTGCATAAGTTCACTGGCAGGAACCTCAGGATATTTTTGTGAACTTGAGAAAAGCAATTCATTCAAATGTACAGGTATTGCAAGCCTGTCTCTTGACAAGTATTTGGCTTGGCTTCTGGACTCGAGGCTGTTAAAAGTTCAATCTAGAGATTCCTTATAAAAAGTTCCAAAAAAGCATATTTTAAAAGATCCATATGGCCAATCACTATTCTTCCTGAGCTAATATAAATAATATAAATAATTAAGTGAAGTTTGTTAAACTGTTACTTGTTTTCACAAACAAATCAATCTTGATTTGGCTATCTTTAGTAAAAATGAGGGTGACTATCCAGAGAAAATATGTTTTACTACCACTTTTATGTAGATACTAGATTTTAATACTATTTATTATAAACTCTATGAAACCCTGAATTCTTCTGGTTTCCTCAAAGGTCTGGTAATGGCTCTCCAAACTAAGGTTTCCAATCTTCTTCCATTCTCTTAACTTACAGTCATAAAAATTAAAATTGCTCTTTTTCCTAAAGCCTTGAAAACTGATGCTGGACACCTTGAGGTCAGTATCAGAGAAATTGCCTCACAACTCATACATAGACAGTCTTTCTAACTGTTGCTCTATGATTCAAAAGGATCTCCAGATACATTTGATTACAAATCAAAAAAAAAAAAAAATCTCATTCCAGCTGCCTTTTCCCACTCCATCTGAGGTTGCTTCAAACCTGACATCTAAAAATCTCACTGGGAGTCCTCGAGACTCTGACACTGGGTTTGTAATTTGCTCCAATTACTAACTTATGTTTATTTCTTTTGTTTTCATAAAGATGCCTCTTATTAATTACCTACTTGCTTGCTAAACAAAACAGTGTCTATATGATGGCTAACACCACCTGCTACACAAATAAGGCCTTACATGACTCTCAAAATAGCATTATATTATTGAACACTGAAATAACTCGTGTGTAAAGCAATTCTACATAATCAAATTGCCTTAAATCGTTTAACAGCTGCATGAGGTGGTATATGTGTCATTATTAAAAAAGAAGGTTGTTTGCACATTCCAGATTATCAAAAAAAAATGTAACAAGGTGGCTAAAATAAATGAATACTCAATTTAGTGCTTTAAACAGTATCTCTTTCTCTCCATTAGTGATTGGTTAAACTCCTGGACTAGAGGAGAATTTTGGACAGCTATTAGGTATTTTTATTAGGCTTCTTCTTCTATAATGATATTAAATTTTTTTATTGTCTTTTCTGGTGTCTCTCTACCTGGTGCAAAGACTCATTCTCTGCCGTAACTTCAAGCCAATAGGTGTTCCTTTCTATTCATTTATATATGTTGTCTACCTTGGACTCTGCTGTCTCTGCCTTTTGTAACTCCCATATATAAGTCCCCCAATAACTAATGTTGACCCATAGGTAGAAATATCTTTACGCCCTATTCAGCAGGAAAAAGTTCAAGAAGATAAGACTTTCTAGCCTCAACAACCATAAAGATTTAAGTGTCAAAATTGTTCAGAGGGGGAAACAATTAGGAAAACAAAGGTGAGAGAAATATAGATAAAACTGAATTTCCTTACAACCTGCAGCCCAGTGATAAATACCTGAGACATGCAGAATGTGATATTCCTCAAGGAACTCATAGCTGCCTCAATGCTAATGCTTTGCTAGAGACTAAAAGCAGAAGGCAATTGACAATAGACTAACCTCCAGGATGCCCTGTCTTCTTTAATACACAGAAATCCCTTTAAAATCCCTTTTCTCTACCCTACTCCCCCCAACTTAAAAATGTATTACAGTGCTGCTCTTTTTAGCCACAGGTCCTGTCCCTAATCTATAATGAAAGCATCTTTTTGCACCATAAAAAAAATTGCTTTGAATGTCTACTTCCTCTTTATTTTAATTGTCTTACTAGTTGAAGCAAATTTTCTTCTTCTTTTTCTTTTTTTCCATAACAAAAGGCAAAGTTTCAATTACTTCTAAATTTGCCATGTAGTCAGTATCAGGTGGAAAGCCAGCAAATAGCAAAGCCAGCTTTAATTGTAGATGCTATTTTTGTTGTATCGCTCTAGTAAGCCAACTCACTGTAAGTTATGAGGATGCTTTTTTGATCCTTATGTCCTGTAATTAGAAAGGTATTGTCAATGACTTATTGTCTCCAAAAGAGAACAGTTCGCCTCAAGTAGTATTAAGTATGAAACACATGCTAGAGGTCACTGAAGTTCTTGATTGGAGGATGGACCACAAAATTTGGTACGAATTCTGAAATTTTTGGAAAATTTGCTTCTAAGAGTCATCTTCCTTGGTATATAATAAGCACTTTGTAAATATATATTTTGTAAGGAAGCTCAAGAGCAGGATTGTGAATGATATGCTCAGCAGGGATCTTTACAGAGAAAAGTCTCAATTAATTTTCCATACTTGATTGTCCTTCAAGACTAGGAAAAATAATGCTATATAAGTTATGACTTCTTTGCAGAGAATTCCTAGTTCTGAGGGTCATTTTCTTACTGCGACCCCTACATCTTTTTAATTTAAGAATATGGAATTGGTGGAGTACTCTGTGTGGATGTTGAATAAATACACAAGCCTTCTCTGAGTCCTAGATCTCTGAAAAGAGATTTGTCCATCCATTTATTCTTCCCTTCTATCCTTATCTCCCTCTCCTTCCCTCTTTCTCTCTATTGTGTTTCTTTCATTGCTCATAGCAAGCAATGTTCTAGACATTACTCACATAGAGCAATGAACAAAACTACGAATCTTACATGGAGAAGAAACAAAAATATACATTAAAAATAATATATATACATATGCTGATAATTATATAGGGCTTATAAATGTCAATCTATGATTTTGTACCAAATTCACTTTGGAAAACCTTACAATTACGGAGTAAATGGTCTTCTTCATAAATATCCAGTGATAAATTTTAAATGGAACACATTTTGACATAATGAAGTGAGAACCAATTTGCCAAAAAAATTAGGCAAAATATTTATAAACAAATATCATAGGTCTCCCTAATACTTAAATTATTGATCAGAATAATTGAACTTCAAATGAAGCATTGGAGTTTTGTTCTGTTTTAATCCAGATGATCAGAAGTCTTCTGTAAATTGGAACTAATTTTATCTCTGATCTCAAGTACTCTTCCTACTCTTCTGTATATAGTTCAGGTAAATCACTTGTGTCATAACAATGAGTAAAAAAATAATGCAAGCTTAAAATTCATATTTATACTCCAGTAAAAATATTTTGAATAAGAAAATGTTCTTATTTTACATAATTTTCATCCCTTGACTGATGACATTTGTTATAGATGCCAATTTTAACTCCTTACAAACTTGTTAATTTAAGTAAATGTTGTGGAATGTTTAGAATTACTATAGTCCTAAAGGAAAAGGTAGATAAAAACATATCCAAGGCCTTCCAGGCTGAGCAATTCTAGTGCAGAATGTCTTGTTGGTATTCATTCCATACCACGTGAAAGCTTGTGACATCAAGTAAGGGATAGAAAAATGATGTATGCATTTTAATCTCTTTCAGAGCTTGTTCTAAGAAGGACCGGTCAAATTTATTTCATCCAAGGTTATCTTAGAGGGAAAAAAGTGTTTTAAGTACCATATCTGATCTTGTCTGTTTCTACAAAAACATATAGCAATCACAATAACAGGAAATTATTTGTTTTTGAATGTACACAAGAAAAATATGTAAAAAAAATCAAATTAACCGACAAGTATTGTACCTTAATGTGTACAATATGTCACATGTGTGACATGTAATGACAATGTGTCAAAATTTTATCTCATATGCCTAGTAACGTCTTGGGAACATAAGGTATTCAATATGTGTTTATTTAAATAAATAAGTTTTAATGGGTAAAACTGAGCAGGCAAGTGCTTGTGTTGGCCATAGGATCTTAATGGGAAATGGGAAAGAAAAAGAGAAGCATTCTGTTTACCGAAAGATAGTAAACGGGTAGACTAGAGGAAGTACACACTAGCTTTCTTGGATTTAAAATTTTTCTGAAATTTTAAAAATTAAAAATTTTTTTCTCACTATTTTTATTTACTTGAAAATACTAGTAGAAAGGAAGCACTTTGTCATGCTATCTTGTAAATACAACTTAATCAGATGGAAAAACACTTTATTTTTAGCACATTCTCTTCATTATCTGTGATGGACTTGGACAAGCATTTGATTTTTTATCAATAAACTTTCTGTAAACCTATAAGCATATACTGGACAACTTAGGACTCCAAAATTTTTGCTCTCAATACAATAGTTTGGAAGATGAATAAAGCAAGACTCCCCTCTTTTGCAGGAACCCATAGAATATAGAGGTTGGAGATGGATGGGAAGTTCCCTGAAACAGTCTAGCATTTATATCTTGGAGGGAGATTGAATTTTATTTTGAAAGCACTGTGAAAGTCATTGCAAGAAAATTAAAATGAGTTCTTTTTTTTTTTAATTTTAAATCTTTTTTTTTTAATTTTTATTTATTTCTAGGAGAGAGAGAGATAGACAGCATGAACAGGGGAGGGTCAGAGAGAGAGGGAGACACAGACTCTGAAACAGGCTCCAGGCTCTGAACTGGCAGTCAACACACAGCCCGACGCGGGGCTCGAACCCACGAACCACGAGATCATGACCTAAGCGAAAGTCGGACGCTTACCCGACTAAGCCACCCAGGCGCCCCATAAAATTAAAATGAGTTCTAAAGCTTGAATATTGTCTTCATATATATACTGCTTTTTCCAAGTAATGGAATTTGGCATAAGAAAAAAGAATTTTATGTTATACTTGTGGAAATTGTTGTCTGTATAAACTTGTATACTTTGTTTATGTTATACTTGTGGAAATTGTTGTCTGTTAGTGTTATCAGGAATAATAATGCAAATGAAATATCAAGGGCATATTTATGAAAAAGTGTTTGCTTATTGATAGAGAGATTTAGAGGAAAAAACCTGATAAAAATCCAAATCATGACTGGAAGAAATTAAGCACAAAGGATGGACAAAGCAGCTATTATCCTTTTAACTGCCTTTTACCTCTTGAATCTCCCTTTTCGGAGGCTTTAGTAAAAAGCACATAAAAGGAATCTTTGTGCATCTCTCTCGATATTTCTTTAAGAATTAATGATCAATTTTAATTAAGCCATGTTAATATTTGTAGCTGGCTTTCTCTGACCCTTTTAGTGTCTGAATAATCAATAATAGTACACATTAATTAGCTAATATGTTTGAACAATACCATATTTTTCTTCATCCAACTTTACCTTGTCCACTTAAGAAATTACTTTCATATATAAAGTTTATAAAATAAATTGTACTTCTTGTCTCTCTCTCTCATATTCTCTTTCCCCATCTCACTACACAAACACACACACACACACACACACACACACATGCACACACGTATATCCCCTACCCACCTTAAATTGCTCAAGTCCTACTTAGTTTTCAGAGATTCAGAATAATATTTTTACTTGCGAAAGAAAGTCTATGAAAATATTTTTAAACCTATTCAGCTATACCTGGTCTAAAACTCTGAAATAATGAATAGTTACTTCAAAAGACAATAGATTTTGTGTCATAGCTTTTGTTATCTTATTTAATGGACGTTTCAGCCTGTCACTCCTTCCCCAATTACATAAATAAGACCATGTAGATTAACCTGGGAAGGTAGGTTTTGCATAGGATTACAGAGGACAAATTCTTAGTAAGAAAGGCACTTATGCAAAAATCCAAATGCATATTCAAAGTGAAGTTTATGAGAGAGAAGATTAGAATTTGAAATGTTGAAATTCAATAAACATATTTTGTTTATTTCAACATCACCACCTTCGCAACCTCGTTTTTGTTTCCCCATACTTTTAAGATTGTAGACCTGTAGGGGTGCCTGGGTGGCTTAGTCGGTTAAGCGTCCGACTTTCGCTTAGGTCATGATCTCGCGGTTCATGGGTTCCAGCCCCGCATCGGGCTCTGTGCTGACTGCCAGCTCAGAGCCTGAAGCCTGTTTCAGTCTGTGACTCCCTCTCTCTCTGACCCTCCCCTGCTCACGCTGTCTATCTCTCTTTCTCTCTCTCTCTCTCTCTCTCTCTCCTAGAAATAAATAAAAAAATAAAAAATAAAAATAAATAAAAAAAAAAGATTGTAGACCTGTAATCTCTCAAACTCTTCGACAGAAAGAGAGATTTAAGGGCCAGGTCAAGATTCACTGTCCTTAAAGCCTATTAGGCACAGTAGTTTAACTGTATTTGGGGCACTGAAGGCCAATACGAGCTACGGTCTTAGGGACATGAAGTGTCTTAAATGAATTTTCAGTCCAAAAATAGTGAAAAGAGAAGGCAAGCCTCGTTATATGGCTACCAAACCAAATTGGGATATCAAAAAAGGCAAAAAAAAAATGCTATCCAGTCATTGGACTGCATACCTGTTTTAGCATTTTCTTGAGAAGCCAAGTCTCCCTTATTCATAGGTTAGAGTGCACTGACAGATCCAACCCTTTCTTCTCACTACAGGCACAATTAGAAAGTGACCAAGAATACCTTCTGAGAATTTAACTCTCTTGGCAATAGTGATTGGTATAAGGATGGGCATGTGATCCAAACATACCCAAATAGGGTCCTATCTCTCTACATTTTCTGTTAACACTAGCTGGGAAGGTGACCTTTTTTTCTGGTGTTAATATGGAAGAAGTATACTAAACTAAGAAGGACTAGGTATGGAGTAAGAGAGATTTGATGCCAGTGCATAAATAGCAACAGAGCTAAGATAGAGGAATAAAATCATATAATTCACAGAGGGAATGCTGTCTGGAACCACACCTATCAGAATTCTGTCAGTCACATGTGCCATTTTGTAAACTACTTTTGAGTGCACATTTGTTTCATGTCCTTAGATGTGTGCATGCTGTAAAACAAGCAGAGTCTAAGAAGTGCTACATATCTTATGAAATTATGAGGACTCTCACGTTAGTAATCATTTTTACTCTCTTGAACACCCTAGACAAAATAGTATGTGGATTTTAGTATTCAAACACATACATTGCATAAAAATAATTCCTGGAATTTGGGCACAAAAGGAAACCCATGGCTCCCTAGACTAGAGGCTACTGCAGTGTCAGCTCATGGAAGTACATTAGAAAACAGCTGCACCACTGCAGAGGTGAAAGAGCATTGTAGAGTTTCTGTACCAAAGTAGTTACAACTTTAAGGTTATCTTTTGGAAAATAGAATTTTCAGGGCCCTAGAGGATAGGCTCCATAAAGAGAATTCCTACGGTCATAGTAAAAGTAATATTTAAGATTATAATTTGTCTAAAATGGCCCATATAGAGAAATCACATGAAAAATCTTCCACAGAAAGGAACTGGACATGTGTGATCTGCGGTCAGCATCAGTTACCAGAGTATGTCTTCAGATGAATTTAGCTTGCATGCTTTTAACTACACCAGCTGACAAGTGAAACAGAGTTGAGTTACCTTGCTAAGCAACATCCAAAAACTATATTCTGGAGAAAAGTATATGTTGCTTTAAGCCATTTAGTTTTTGTGTTTTTTTTTTTTTTTCAATGCAACATGAAGTGACCAAAACAGATGGCCTCATTCATATGTCTGTCACTTTGCAGGCTGTTGACTGGGAAGCTTCAATTCTACTCAAAGTGGTTTCTTAGGATAGTTCAGACTCATTTGTATTTGGTTTCATGATTCTAAGTACAGAGAGAGAGGACACACCTTAAATGAATAGGCCCCTTTTCAGTCACAGCTTGTATCACATTTACTAATGCCCCATTGATCAAAGCAGCCAACCTCAGAATCTGTATTATGGCAGAATGCCTTGGTCACAAGCTCTGTAAGGTGCAATATGAAATGTGAAGACATATGACTTTTGGCACCAAATCAAATGTGGCACAGTTACTGCATATGCAGTTTCTTTTCTGTTTCAGTAACACAGATTTCCTGGCATTTGGACCTAAGAGTAGCTGTGGATTTTGAAATTTTTAATGGGTGTAATTAGTTTTGGCAATTTAAACATGTTATGGAAGATCAGAGATTTCCAAGAGATAGTCAGATTATAAATTGCCATCTAGATTGGTATAAAGAGTCTTATGGAAAACATAAGCCTCTTAACAGTTTTTATACTCTCAAAGCTTATTGGGGATACATCCTAGACTAGGACATTATGAATGCCAGTCTAAGACTTGAACTATGATACAGTCTGACACATCATTTCTAATGTTATCTTGACTGGGAAGTAAGAAAGCTGCTACCAATTTATATAACAAGACACGTGTAAGACTCCCTCTGAAGGCCAAAAACTGAGGTGTGAGTTAAGTTGTTATTCTACAATTTAAAGACCTTCCTATAGAGCTAGGAATTTGTGAAATAGAAAGCCTCTCAACTATAAAAGCATAGTCACTAAACTTCACTTACAAAAACTCAAGCTGTTTACACTGGAGCATTTTAAAAATTAGATTTTGAAATAGATATTTACAACTGTGAATTAAGTCTGATTCACCTGAGGGTGAAAGCTGGGCCACACGGAGGTGAAATCAGGATAGTGTTTTATTCACCATGAAAAATATGGTGAGACAGCATTCTGTCAGAGGAAGAGAAGGAAGGGACAGTCAGTTTCTGAAAAAGGAAAAATAAAAGCACTGGAAAGTAAGATGAACATTCATGAAGCATCACAGTAGTATGAAATTATCATTTTTATAGAATAAAATTTTTGGAACATTCTATATGGCTGAACTTGATAATTAGGGGGAAAAAGGAGGTACTGATACCTCCTTTGTCTTTTCTCCATCTTGATTATATGAAGAATAATTATCCCCAATATCTGTGGAGTTATATTGTTCCCTTTTAAATGTTTCTAAACATTATCCATGTTGGTTGCTAGGCAGATCCTTGGATGTCTACCTGTAATAGGTACTTATATAATATGTCCTTTGCCAAACCAAGTTTGCACAGGTCCATCTAATACAAATGAATACAAGAGAATTTTGGAGCCTGATTAATTAAACATACAAATAAACAAAAAAATTGACAACTGCCAAGTGGTCTAGAAATATTCCTACAGTAGGAAATTGGTATACTGAAGAGTATTGTAAGCAGGACTTAGCATTACAGAAATTGTCACTGCATGGGACTGAAAAAAGTCATCATGACAGGTATGAGAAGAAAAAGTTGATGGAAATGGGCGATGTAGATTCGTAATAAGGAGCAGAGAAGGTTTTGATTAGAAATTCATTCCATCTCTTCATGACACACTCACATACTTACATATATCTAAAGCATTGGGACATAAATAAGTGCATTGTGTTCACAATGTATCTGATTGCTACCAGCCCACAAGCTCCTGGAATTTATGTGAGCATAACTGATAGAGGCTTTTCTGTGCTGAATTTTTTGACATCTCACTGTGATATACAATGGCCTATCATCAGAGGAGGTAAAAGAAACAAAAATATAGTCACTCTTAGAATTTCTGTAGAAAATTGAAAAAGCCTAGGATGATTTGTTCCTCATGTGATCAAGTAAAAATAATATAAATATTTATAGATTTGGGCAACAAATATTTTTGAAAGTAAAAGGCTATAATTAAATAGAGCTGAACTTCATTTTATGAAGTCCATTGTTCTCTTGTTCTCCAATTTAGAAATGAGAAATTTCCATATGTGGTTGTCATAGAAACAAGAAAACTTCATGCTTTTTTTTCCCCCCTGTTCTGGATGCTTAGTGTTATAATAATTTGGACCATATCAACATTCTTTGATTTTCCACTGGTCTTGAATATACTTGATTTCATCTTCACACATTATGAGGATGCTATACCCACACACACACACACACACACACACACACATACACACACAATCACATATCTCCAAATGGAATGTGCTTTAAAGAAGGATATTCTATACTTCAGTTAATAATAGAACCTGTGAATTACTAGTTGCTCTTCTACCTTTTCAGTAATATTAAACTGGAAACATAGAACACTGGAGAATAATATATATATTTTTAATTTTAAAAATTCTACTTCCAACATCTGAATATATTTGGGAAAATGACAATAAGAGATCATGTTTAATATTTCAGCTATAAAACTCTGGATGGTTCTCAAGCTTTTCTCATGTTAGTTACCTTTTGTGGATCTTTGTGTAGTTTGATCATCATTTATGGAATTCTTGCTCTGTACTATGCACTGTTGAAGATACAGTAATGACCCAAGGACCCATCAGGGCTTTCAGTCTAGTGGAGACCCCAAACCCACCTATGACTGAGTCTGATTCAAGACTGATTACAGTAGGTGTTCTATGTACAGTCTCAACAAATTAAAAATGGCAACATGAGGGATATTGAGTACTAAGATTAGTGTTATGGAGAGACCATTCTAGTTATATTATGAGGAGAATATAATTTTAATTAAAAGATTGGGGGACTGAATCTTGAGGAAAATATAATTTAAACTGCATGTTAGCATACTGTTAGAAAATAAATAAGTGTAAATATTTGTATCACAAAACATGATCTCACTTCTTTCTGAAATGGCATTTGCCTATCTTATTTGTATGCTGTCTCAAGGAAATAAGTGCTAAAAGTTTACTATCTAGTGTAAGAAGTTACACTTTTGGGCACCTGGGTTGCTCAATCGGTTGGTCGTCCGGCTTCGGCTCAGGTCATGATCTAATGGTTCGTGGGTTCGAGCCCCACATCGGGCTCTATGGTGACAGCTAGCTCAGAGCCTGGATGCTGATTCAGATTCTGTGTCTCCCTCTCTCTCTGACCCTCCCCTGCTCACGCTGTCTCTCTCTCTCTCTCAAAAATAAATTAAATATTAAAAAAAAAGAAGTTATACTTTTATTTGTGCTAAACTCTTGGTCTTTGCCTATCACCACTTTTCAAGTTTGTTTATTTTGATAGAAAGAACATGCATTAGTGGGAGAAGGGCAGAGAGAGAGCGAGAGACAGAATCCTAAGCAGACTTTCTGCTATCAGTGCAGACCCTAATAGAGGGGCTCAAACTCACAAACTATGAGATCATGACCTGAGCCGAAACCAAGAGTTGGACACTTAACTGACTGAGCCACCCAGATGCCCCTATCCACCATGTAGGGTTTACTGAGGAAATCTCTAAACTCCCATTTCATCTCTGTTGTTATTTAATTAGGTCCCTTATCTTCCAGTCTGCAACTTTGTACAGAAGCAAAATATTGTTTTACCCTTTACTCCCTGTTTTCCCTTCTCTTATACCATTCCCTTACCACAATCACTACTTACCACATGATACTTGTGTGAGCATGATCCTGTAATATACAGTCAAGAGAACAAAATCAGGTGATTTCTATAAAAATACATAAAATTTGGGGCTCCCGGGTGGCCCAGTTGGTTAAGCGTCCAACTTTTGCTCAGGTCATGATCTCAATGTTTGTGGATTCGAGCCCCACGTTGGGCTCTGTGCTGACAGCCAGCTCAGAGCCTGGAGCCAGTTTCCAGTTCTGTCTCCCTCTCTCTCTGACCCTCTCCTGCTCATGCTCTCTCTCTCTCTCTTTCATAAATAAAACATTAAAATATACATAAAATATCTACAAAGCAAATGATTTTCTGCTTCTTGCCGATGAGTATGGCAACTTTTTTTAAAAATTCCACTATAGTTACCATACAGTGTTATATTAGTTTCAGGGGTACAAACTAGTGATTCAGCAATTCTGTACATTGCTCACTGCTTATCACAATGAAGTGTGCTCTTAATATGCTTCACCTGTTTCACCTATCCCTCCACCCACTTCCTCTCTGGTAATCATCAGTTTGTTCTCTACAATTAAGAGTCTGTTTTCTGGTTTATCTCTTTTTTATCCTTTGTTCATTTATTTGTTTTTTAGATTCTACATATGAGTGAATTCGTACGGTATTTGTCTTTTTCTGACTTATTTCACTTAGCGTTATAGTCTCTAGATCCTTCCGTGCTGTTGCAGATGGCAAGGTTTCTGTTTCTGAATCATATTCCATTGTTTATTTATATGCCCCACATCTTCTTTATGCAGTCATCTATGGACGGACACTGGCTGCTTCCATAATTTTACTTTTATAATTAATGCTGCGGTAAACCCAGGGGTACATATATCTTTTCAAATACATGTTTTCATGTTCTTAAGGTAAATATCCAGTAGTGGATCATATTGTAGTTCTATTCTGATTTTTTTTTTTTTTTTTTTGCAGAACCTTCATAGTGTTTTCCACAGTGACCACAGCAATTTGTTTATTGGAGTTCCTTTTTCTTCATATCCTTGCCAACATTTGTTTCTTGTATTTTTTATTTTAGCCATTCTAACAGGTGTGAGTTCTTATCTCACTGTGGTTTCGAGTTGCTTTTTTCTGATGATGAGTAATATTGAGCATCTTTTAATGTGTCTTATTGGCTGCCAGTAGGTCTTCTTTGGAGAAATATCTGCTTATGTCTTCTGCCCATTTTTATTTGGATTACTTGGTTGTTTTTTTTATGTTGAGTTGTATTTTCCTTATATATTTTGGATACTAACTCTTTAGCTGATATGTCATTTGCAAATATCTTCCCCCAATCAGTAGGTTATCTTTTAGTTTTATTGATATTTCCTTTGCTGTTCAGAAGCTTTTTATTTTGATGTAGTCCCAGTAGTTTATTTTTGCTTTTGTTTCCTTTGTTTCCTAGCTATCTGGAGACATAGCTAGAAAAATGTTAGTATGGCCAGTGCCCAATATATTACTGTCAATGCTCTCTTCTAGAAGTTTTATGGTTTCAGGTCTCACAATTAGGTCCTTAATCTATTTTGAGGGCTTTGAGGGGGGGCAGTGTGTATGGTGTAAGAAATTGGTCCAGTTTTATTCTTTTGCATATAACTGTCTAGTTTGCCCAACACCTTTTGTTGAAAAGGCTTTTTCCAATTGTAACTTTTTGCCTCCTTTTTCAAAGATATATTTATGGGTTTATTTCTAGGCTTTTTATTCTGTTCTACTGATCTTTGTGTCTGTTTTTGTGCCCATACCATACTCTTTTTATTATTAGTAGTAGTAGTAGTACAGCTGTGTAATATATTTTGAAGTCTGTGATTGTGATACCTCCAGTTTTTGTTCTTCTTTTCCAAGATTGCTTTGACTATTAGGGATCACTTGTCCTTTCATACAAATTTTAGGATTATTTTCTTTAGTTTTATAAAAATGCTATTAGTATTTTGATAAGGATTGCATTAAATCTGCAGATTGCTTTGGGTAGTATGGACATTCTAACAATATTTGTTCTTCCAACTCTTAAGCATGGAGTATCTTTTCAGGTGTTTGTAATTTTTGGTATGATTGCAAATGGGATGATTTTGTTAATTTCTCTTTCTGCTACTTCATTATTAGTGTGCAGAAATGCAATAGATTTCTGTATATTGATTTTGTATCCTGAGACTTTATTCATTTATCAGTTCTAATAATATATTGTGGAGTTTTTGAGTTTTTTAATACAGAGAATAATGTCCTCTGCAGATAGTAAAAATTTTACTTCTTCCTTACCAATTTGGATGCTTTTATTTGTTTTTCTTGTCTGATTGCTGTGTCTAGAATTTCCAGTATTATGGTGAATTGAAGTGGTGAGAGTGGACATCATTGTCTGATTCCTGATCTTAGGAGAAATGCTGTCAGTTTTTCGCAATCAGGTATGAGGTTAGCTGTGAGGTTTTCATATATAGCCTTTATTATATTGAGGTATGTCCCCTCTAAACTTACTTTGTTGAAAGTTATTATAATAAATAAATGTTGTACTTTGTCAAATGCTTTTTGTGCATCTATTGAAATGATCATATGGTTTTAATACTTTCTATTGATGCGATCTGTCACTTGGATAGATTTGTGTATATTGAATCACACTTGCATACCAGAAATAAATACTACTTAATTGTGGTGAATGATTTTTTTTTTAATGTCTTGCTGGATTCGGTTTGCTAATATTTTGTTGAGAATTTTTGCATCTATGTTCATCAGAGATACTGCATTTAGTTCAATTTTTTAGTCACATCTTTATCTGATTTTGGTATCAGGGTAATGCCAGCCTCATAGGATGAATTACTTCCCTTACTCCTCCTCCCTCCCCACCCCCCCTCCAAATCACCTGTGGAACCAACTAGCCCTGGACTTTTGTTTGTTAGGAGCTTTTTGATTACTGATTTAATTTCATTGTTTGTAATTGGTGTGCTCAAGTTTTCTATTTCTTTCTGATTTGGTTTTGGTAGGTTATGCTTCTAGGAATTTTCCATTTCTTCTAGGGTGTTCAATTCATTGGCACATAATTTTTCATTATATTCTCTTATACCCCTTTGTCTTTCTGTAGTGTTTGTTATTTTTCCTCTTTCATTTTAGGTTTTGAGTCTATTTTGTCTCTGTTCCTGTTGTTGTCTCTTTTACTCTTTTAATGAGTCTAGCTAAAGGTTTATCAATTTGGTTGATCTTTTCAAAGAACTAGCTCCTGGTTTCAGTAGACTTGGCCTTGGGTTTTTTGTTGTTGTTGTTTTGTTTTTGGCTTCTTTTTTGTTTATTTCTGCTCTAATTTTATATTATTTCACTCCTTCTACTGGTCTGGGGTTTCATTTGCTCTTTTTTTTTTTTTTTTCCACTCTTGCTTCTTTAGGAATAAGGTTAGGTTTTTTATATGAGATTATTTATTTATTTTTTATGTATTTATTTATTTTTGCTTCTTTAGGAAGACCTGTATTGCTGTAAACTTACCTCTTAGAACAGCTTTTGGTTCATCCCAAAGATTTTGGACTTAAAATTTTCATCCTCATTAATCTCCATATAATTTTTTTATTTCTTCTTTGATCTATGTTGACCCATTCCTTGTTTAGTGGAATGTTATTTAGCCTCCATGTGTTTGTGTTCTTTACATATTTTTTTCTTGTGGTTTATTTTAGTTTCATAATGTATTTGGAAAAGGTGCATGATAGAACTTCAATCTTTTGAATTTGTTGAGACTTTTTTTGTGGCCTATAGGTTCCATATGTACTTCTAAAGAGTGTGTATTCTGCTATTTTAGGATGGATGGAATGTTCTGAATATAACTTTTAGGTCTATCTTGTCCAGTGTGTCGTTCAAAACCACTGTTTCCTTATTGATTTTCCCTATGGATGGTCTATCCATGGACATAAGTGGGTTGTTAAAGTCCCCTATTGTTACTGTATTTCTGTCAGTTACTTCATGTTTGTTATTAGCTGCTTTATGTATTTGGGTTTTCCCATGTTGAATGCATACATTTTTACAATTGTTATATATTCTTGTTGGATTGTTCTCTTTATGACTATATAGTATCTTTCTTTGTCTCTTATTACAGTCTTTGTTTTAAGTTCTAGTGTGTCTGATATTAAATATTGCTACCCCAGCTTTCTTTTCACATCCATTTGCATGGTAAATTCTTTTCTCTGCTTTCATTTTCAATCTGACATGAGTCTTATAGGCAGCATATAGATGAGTTTTGTTTTTTTTTTATCCATTCCATCACCCTGTATCTTTTGATTGTAGCATTAAGTCCATTTACATTTAAAGTGATTATTGATAGGTGTACTTATTGCCATTTTGTTACTAGTTTTATGGTTGCTGAGGATGGCAGTCTTTGCATCTTTATATCTCCAGCTCCAATATCTAGTGACTAATAATCTTGTTGAGTTCAACTGAGTAGCATTATTCAATTTACAATAAGATTTACTGTAAGTAATGTTACCTCTTCTAATGAATTCGTAATTTGAAAAAAAAAGTTTTTATTCTAATATTCAGGAGTATCTCTACTGTGAATAGAAATATTTTACCCATAATTTCTTATGGGTAATACATAATACGTAAAAATCCTAGAATCTCAGAGCAAATGTATCATTGTTAATAGTTTATACTTCAGGTATACATCACTTGTCCCTTTCTCAGTCCATTTATTATATAGGGAGTTCTCTCTAAAATGGCTCTACTTACGGTATCTTTTTAAATCCCATTTCTCCTTCAAATCCCACTTTCAGAGTTAGCAACCTCCTTTTTAAAAATTTTTTTTCTTAATGTTTATTTTTGAGAGAGACAGAGAGACAGAGAGACATACGGTGAGTGGGGGAGGGGTAGAGAAAGAGAGAGGGAGACACAGCATCTGAAGCAGGCTCTAGGCTGCTGTCAGCACAGAGCCCAACCTGGGACTCGAACTCACAGATAGTGAGAACAAGACTTGAGTCAAAGTTGGACACTTTACCAAATAGAGCCACACAGGCTCCCCAGCAACCTCCTTCTTAATTGCTAAAAATCGTCTCTCCTTTAGTGATTTTCTAGAATACTTTATATACTTTTTTCTTGTTCATTCAATACTTGATTACTCTCTGCATTGATTAATTAATTTATATCCAACATCAAGTAAGCTTTGAAAATAAAGATATGAATAAGGCAAAAGATTTGACTTTAGGAAGGTTACAAACTAGTGAAAAATAAGAGTTTAAGCAAATTCTTATAAAGAATGGGAAAAAGGAAACAATAGTGATATGAACTTATCTGTTTGGTATATGTGTTTATGTGTCTTTCCTAGGAATATAACCTGTGTAATAACCCTTTGAAAAAATCCAGTGCTTTTACCTGGACTTGCATTTACATTGAGTACTACTGAAATTACCTGCAGACGCTAATAGGTTACGAAGGCTTTTTGCAAATATGAAAACTAAAATTGGTTGTTGTTATTATAATAGAAATTGGTGACAATGCCTACTAAGATGGGTGTGAAGAAATTAGGCCCCAAATATAGGTTAGTAAATAATACCTATAATTGTGATTTGATTAGTAAATTTACTGATGGTTATTAAGATATATTCAGTCATCACATTTCTTTTAGGTGTAAGGTAATATAACTGTGCAGGTGATGAATTAATTAGAATAGTATATCTAGTAACAGAGCCTTAAGGCTGCAAAAACTACTTTGGGAAACATACATGACATGTTGGACCAGTAGGGAATAAAGAAATATGAGACAAACTCTTGAAACCAGCTACCGTGAAAAAGTGACCCTAAGGCTCACGTCCCTTCTTGGAATTTAGTTTTTGCCAAAGCTTAGAGGGAACCACTGCTTTTGACCCAATGATCTCTTGTTTCAAGAACTGATTCAGGGGCACCTGGGTGGTTCAGTTGGTTAAGCATCCGACTTCAGCTCAGGTCATAATCTCATGGTTTGTGGGTTTGAGCCCTGCGTTGGGCTCTGTACTGACAGCTCAGAGCCTGGGGCCTGCTTCAGATTATGTGTCTCCCTTTCTTTCTGACCCACGTCTGCTCTCTCTCTCTCTCAGAAATAAATAAAATATTAAAAAATTAAAAAAAAACATTCAAATCCTACTGCATCCCATAGAATGGTAATATTATTCAGATTTCTCGTTTTTTGTTTATCCCTAAGTTAAAACCTATGAATCGTTTCTGCTTTAAGATTTCCTGTAGCATGGTAGAAAATGATGTATTAAGCTAATCTTATAAGAAATCTTGTCTACTTTGACCCTCTTTCTCTGTTATGTAATAATGTCCCCAAGGAAGAATGAATGAGTAATCAAATGGATGTATGTATCCAAAGATTAGGGAAGAGATCTGGGTTGAATATATAAATGTCTAAGTCACCAGCCCATAAAAGATAGTAAAACTGGGAATAGATAAAAATCCCCATATAGAATTTAGAGCAAACCGAGAGGATTAAGGATGGAAATCTGAATGGGAAATGTTGACTTTCAAGATACTGGTTCGGTTTTGATGAGCTCATAATGGAGCTAGACACGTAGGGAAAAAAAGCTACTGTGGTGTTACAAATCTGTGAGAAGGGAACATTTCAAATACTTTGAGTATTTCATAAGAAGTCAAGGAAAGTAGAGGATGGAAGAAGTGTGACCTTGGAATGAAAAGTTTTAAGGAAATGGCAGAACAGTAGCCATAATGCAATGCATATGAAAGGAAGAGAAGGAATCATCAAGATAGGGAAGATGAGGGTGGACTCAAGTAAACAGACTCATCTATAGCAGTTATCTTCTTGCAAATATATGGTTAGGAAGAGAAGACACCTACCAAGTAGAGGAGGGGAATGGGAGTGGAAGTGATTTAAATAAAGCAAAACAACAACTTAGATTTGATTTCAAGTGGAAATTGGCTAGTCATCCTCACAGTAAAATCCATTTCTATGTTATTTCATATTACTCTCTGTGCCTTGTTTGTGTTCTACTTAAAGGCTGAAAAATTCAGCAGTCTCTCTCTCATGTGCTTCATCACTTGGACCATTAGCATTAATATCAGCCTTTTCCTTGGCTGGAGCTCATCCTTATAGTATGTGCACTTTTGCTAATTCTAGAGAGAAAATAACTATGGTATCATGTCGTACAAATACCCTCAGACTCACAAGTAGACCAGTTTCCCCCTGTCCTGCTGAACAACAATGCTTTAAATCCAACTTCAATGGAGAGAAGATTTAAAGCTCAGCAGTTATGTTCCTGAGGTTCATTTTAGTGTATTATAAATGCATCCAAAGAATATTAATGCTTTCTAGCCATAAACAGAGGCATTTGCAAAGATTTTTTTTCTTTTACAGTTTAGATTTGTTTGGGACAGATAAAATATTGGAAAAATTGATGGGTGCATTTGAAAGTAGAAAACCTCCATCTCTCCCTGTATGGCATTACTCATCTCAGTTTTTCTATATACAGTTATGATCACTTTATATCTTTGTGAATATTTCCCTCTTTCCTCCAAAGTATATTCTAGCAAAATGTTTACTGTCATTAGAAAACTTCATTAGGAGTTGAAATAGGCATGAATTTCGATAAACCATTTTCTTAACTATGGAGTAAGTTAAAACAAATGTTCTTTCATATTATTAAGACAGAAATACTTAGATTAAAATTGAAATTAAAAAAAAAGTCCTTGAGTTTTAGGCAAATTTATGTCAGTTAAGAAAAACCTAATTGCAACAAGAAATCATGGCGTTTCAGTTAGCAAATAATAAATTTATTAACACACAAATATATACATATACATATATATGTGCATATATGTATATATATCTTACGGCTTTTGATTTATTGTCTCTCTGCTCCTAATTCATACTTGGTGCTGCTGTGTTTGGTATTCAGCAGTACCACATGGTCAGTGGCTTCTCTCAAAAATGTCCTTTGGTCAGATTTGTAGTGTAACACTTCCAGTAAGACATTACTCCATGAACTTTCTCAGCATCCTAGGGAAAAGATTTCTAGCAAGTTCCGCTGGTGTAGCACTCAGAGACTTCTCTGCCATTTTGTGGCCTATGTCTGGGATTTGTCCAACAAGGTCTGGATCCCAGCCCTAAGTGTAGTAATTACTTCTTATATCTGATATTCTTGAATATTTTAAAGTTCTCTTCTTACCAACGAGTCTTTCATTACTCCAACATCTTGTTGTAATTAATGCTTCCTTATATTAAATTTCTTTTGTTCAAATTATTCTGTGGTTCCCTTCTCCTCTTTGGACCCAAACTGATAAGCTTTTCATGATGTAATTATATAAACTCGGAGTTTCTCTTAGAGCAGAAATAAGTCAGTATTCTCTTAAGAAAACCATCTACAGTGTCTCTACAGAGAGTTCAGGTGTTCATTCTCTCTTTCTTAGGTAAATTTCTTTCTTTGGGCTTCAGAATTGACTCTAGACTTTATAACCCATCTGGGGTCATTGCTGGCTCTTGACACACAAGTAATGGAAACCCAGAAGTTTTCTGGAATTCTGATTTTGCTTTGTAAAAGCAAGTGCTAAGGTATTTATTGTTAATTTCAATCAGATAAATACCATCTTTTTCCCCTTAAGAAAACTATTTAACAGTTACCAATAAAAGATAAGAATAATTAATGTTTAAAATGTTTTATTTACTTCCATGGTAGTAATTTGGAAAAGAACTGCCAAATTATAAGAGTAAAAGCAAAAGCTAATAAATATGAGTCACAGCAGAAGAGGCCTTAAAGAAAATGAAACAGTTGTGATTCTGTGTGGTTCAAATCTGTACTCAGCTACCCTGAAAACCAGATATGCTAACCAGGTATACTAGTTAGAAATTCAGAAATATACCACATGGAGGTTGAGAAATTTAATGTTCAGCAAAGAAGATGAAGAGAAAGAGTCAACCACCAAATAATTCTATGCATCTTACTCTCAAAACCCTATAATAAAGATCTCTGTCTTGAAATAGTAAATAATATGCCTTTGGGCACCAGGGCCAAGGTAATATATAACTGAGAATTAGCCATTCATAGAGTAGAGGAGTTTAAGAATTCTAGGGCTTGGATTTAGGTAAATGAGAAATATGAAACAAATATCTGTAGACAGACCATGAGACAATAGTTATAATAAAGTTATCCCTCAAACAGATACATAAGATCATGAACCTAGATTTATTTCTCTAATAGGATAGGAGTCCCTGATACCCTTAACCAGAGAAATGTTACCCAAATAAGAAACATGCCACAACAATACATTCTTAATGTTATTTGGATTCTCTGTGACCTTCTCATTTTTGTTTTCACTTTTTTATATGATCTATCAAAATGGAATTGGTATGAGATAATCTCTCATTTAAGTTGTTTATTTTGCCAATTTCTCTTTGTAGGTTAGGGTATAGAGTATTGGCTAATAACTACGCTCGTTTGAGATAGTACAAACCAAGGATCGATTTCCCAGTTTGGTCATTCTTAGCATTTTGAATTTGAAATCAGGAAACAGCTTCATTCTTTCTTTACATTTATGAAATATAAAACACTTCTATTTTTGTTGCATAAAGTTAATCAGAATATTTGCAGAACCTTTAATTCAGTTCATTGCTTCTTTATCATGCAAGTACAACAAATGACTTCTGTTGTTGTCAATAGTATAATTAGTTAACATTGCTTTACTCATTTACATGATATTTATATTATATACAGAATTGCTCTCTATTCTCTACAGTATACATTAAATTAATTAAATCACTTTGGAATGAAACCTCAACTATAGTTATCCAGAATCTGTATGGTGCAATCTACTTGCATGATTATAAACTGTAAACACTTTGTAAATGGAATATTAGTAATCCCTTAGTGATTCCCTCTCTATCATCAGTTATTTCACTGTACTATTACATGAAACTAAATGATAGTAAATTCAAGATGGAATGCTAGAATGATTGTCTATATGATGTTCTTAAATTTTGTGGTGTATCTCATTTCAAGGGTATTCTAAAAAATTTGAGGTGCTTTGTCACATAGAAGCATCTGTACAAATATGTACAGCTGTTAGTTATTAGTAATGGTTAGATTTAAAGACAGAGCATTTTGTTCAATCATACTGCAGGGTAAATTAAAAAAAATAATTGAGTTGTAACTAGACATTTGAGGGATACTGATTTAAGGATCAGGTACAAAAGAGGCAAATATGATTAACATCAATAATAGACGTAATGATATATGATGTCACAGAAACCATTAGCAACACTGCAAATATAGTAGAAATAAGCAAATGTCAACAGAAAGCTCGGGCATGGGGGACAGTTTCAAGAAATAAATTTTTTCACAAGTATTGGGAAAGATATCAAGAAATTGAGCTATTTTGAACTCTTCATGGGAATGTAAACTGGTATAGCCACTGTGAAAACAAGTATAGCAGAACCTTTAATTCAGTTCAGTGTTTCTTTATCATGCAAGTACAACAAATGACTTCTATTATTGTCAACAGTATATTAACATTGCTTTTTAAAAAAATAATTTAAGAAAACTATTTATTTTACTTAATAAATAAATAAAATTACCATATGATCCAGAAGTTATAATTCAGAAGAATTGAAGAGATTTATACAGCCTTGTTCATAGTAGCATTCCTCGTAATAGCTAAAATGTGGAAGCGACACAAGTGTCCATTTATGGTTGAATAGATAAGCAAAATGGTATACATACATAGAGTAGATTACTATTCAGCCTTTAAAAGTAAGGCAATTCTGACATATGCTACAACATAGATAAACCTTGAGGACATTAGTGAAATAAGCCAGTCCCTAAAGGAAAAATACTGTTTGATTTCACTTAAATGAGGTGCTTAGAGTAGTCAAAGTCATATAGACAGAAGATAGAATTGTGGTTACCAGGGTGTAAGAGGTAGGGTGAAATGGGACTTAATGTTTAAAGGATAGAGTTTCAGTCTCAGAGATGAAAAGAGATGCGGAGATGGATGGTGGTAATAGTTGCACCACATCATGAATGTTATTAATACTACTAAACTGTACACTTAAATATGGTTACGAGAGTACATTTTATGTTAAGCATATTTTATCCGAAGTGTTTATTTATAGAAACAAATTATTTATTTTTACCCTACTGAGAGAATTCTCTAAAGAATTAAGATATAATTTGACGGTGAACTTAATGTTGGCAGTATGTATAGATGAAACACTCGTGGATTTTAGTATTACAGGAAAGAAGGAAAAGTCATGGACTTCTTGGGATAGTACTTGACTTGAATTCTTTTATCCACATTGTGGAGATCCTAAAATGCTTAAACTTTTATCCTGAATATTAAAGTTGCAAGAAACTAAGCAAAGTAATTGCTGGATGCCATCGTTGGAAAACTGAAGTGTTTATCATTTTTCCAAGTTATTTAATTCTGGTATTTCATTGCTTTTGCGCGGTTTTACTACTTTAAATTTTTTTTTTAATATTTTATTTATTTCTGAGAGAGAGGGAGAGAGACAGTGTGAGCAGGGGAGAGTAAGAGAGAAAGGGAGACACCGAATCTTAAACAGGCTCCAGGTTCTGAGCTAGATGTCAGCTCAGAGCCCGATGCGGGGCTTCAATGCGCAAATCGTGAGATAATGACCTGAGCCGAAGTCGGAAGTTTAACCAGCTGAGCCCCCCAGGCACCCCTGTGCTGTTTTACTACTTATCAAATATAGATAACTGATAGAAACTAAAAATTATTTTATAGACATGCAAATGATTATTTCCAGTGGAGGTTCTTTTGCTCCCTCCTCCATACTAGAAGAATCCAGTTTTGCTTCCCTTTTTTTTTCCTTCCAGGGTTTTCTTTAAATTCCAGTTAGTTAATATACAGTGTAATAATAGTTTCAGGTTTCTAATTTAGTGACTCATCACATACATACAACACACATGCTTCTTTTTCTACATTCATTTCAATATTTGTATCTAAAAATGTGACTGCTTGGATTGTTCTTTTAACTGATTGTAACACCTTACTGGTTTCTTCTTTAATAGTAAGTTAAATTAAACCTTTAGCATGTTTGTTTTATATGTGTGTAAGTCTCAAGATTTTGTCTTTTTTGATAATTATTCTTTAATAAAATAGGAAATTGAATAATAACATATACTAACAATAAGGATGATTAAGAACTACCCACATGAACATACAGCCTTGACTCCAAACCAGGCCTTTCCACTGAATTCCTGCCATGTTTTTAATCTAGTGAACTTCAAATAATGCAACTATCCCAGACCCTCTTTGCCCATTCTTTTCCTTGAAGCCTAAAACCCACCCTAAAAACCCAGCATTATCTTTCTTTGTTTTTACTAAGCCATTAAAATGGAATAACAGGACCTCCCAGAGTTACTGAATTTATAAAAATAGAGTATATGAAGCCAAAAGTTTTAGAAGCAAGCAAAAGAGAACATGAAAATGAAAATGAAACTTACATATTTTTGGATAATTTCATTGAAGTAAACATCTGTTGACCCTGGAAGGGAGCCCAAAAAAGTACTACATTGTGTCCTCTTTCCTAAATTCTCACTCAAATACTTTTGAAATAAGAATTGTGTAGGGGAAGGAAAATACCATTTTTGATTTAAATGTTGTTAGATGACTCCCCCTATTTATAAATGACCCTGGGTCATTTAAATACAGTTATGAGACTACATTCCTATTTTCAATTCTCTGAGTTACTTTTGAGATGGTACTGTGTTATTAGGGGGGAAAAAGGTATGATAGAATTAATTATGTGATATCTTTCCTGATTTCCTCCAGAAGTCCACTTTGCTTTTCTTAAGTACCATTCATTTAGTTTGAAGAAGTTGAAGGAAAAATCAAAATATTACATTATTAATTCTGATATGTGAATATGAAGTACTCTTTATCTTGCTATTTGTTGAATTGAAGTCTCAGGGGTGTTACTCTTTAACACTTTTGAAATAAGATTGTTTATTAGAGAAGCAGGAAAGGTACATCATGAGCAGAAGTTAGTCTTCTGGAATATACACCAAGTGCAAACAAAAAATATACTATGCATATGCATTGTCAATGTCAAGTTAATGGCTTGTTCAATTTCAATTTAATAAGTGTGAATATAATATTTATATAGTATGCAGTAGCACCATCTTATGTGTCATATACTAAGAGTAACAGTGACAAACTAGAATATGTACAAAGTGGATGAAAAATGTAATCCATGTTACAATTAAGGCAGTTATTCAAATACCCTGCATATAGCTGTACAAGAAGATCAAAGGACAAATGATTATTTTATTTCAAGAGAATTTATATTTTATTGTAATGCATACAAGTCATGTTTAGTATTTATTCAAGACAAATGTTTTAAGGATGTTCCTTACATCACCCTAAACATGGATAGAAGGATGGTGCTTCCCCTTGTGAATACTGACATGTTTAAAAGGACAAAATAAGAGAAGTACAAACATGAACTAGGTAAAACCCTGATGTGTCAGAGAACAGTTTTAGTGGAGTGATTAAGTGACAAAACTCAAAGGCTACTGGTTGTTGTCAGAGACTAGAAAGTTTGAATTTAAGAATTCAGGAATGTGACAGTCTTTATTAATTCTCATTGCCTACATGAAACCTTTACCAATACCTTTATACAAAATGGAAGTCTTATATATTCCTGTTGCTTCATTTTGTAGTTGTTTTCAAGTTTTTCTTATATATTTTGAATGACTGTGTTTGCGTCTTACTCTTGTATATAGTGGGGCACATAGCTAAGAGTACAAAAGGATTTTGAGTTCAAATCTTACCTCTGCTACTTTGTAACTCTGTGGTACTTTTTTACCTATCAAATGAAGCATTTGAATATTCAATTGACTGTGTTGAAGTAGATGTCCCAAATTTCATTTTTATATGTCTTTCTAGATGTGGACTAAGCATTTTAGATAAACTTTTACTTTCTTTGTTTTAACTTAATTGTCGTAAGACTGAAGTCTGAAAAAATGTTTAATAAATACATGTGGTGATAAGCACTGGGTGTTGTATGGAAGTGATGAATTACTGAATTCTACTCCTGAAACCAATATGCACTATATTTTAGCTAACTGGAATTTAAATAAAAAACTTTATTTAATATTCACTTTCCAATTCCAGTTGTAAAATCCAAGAAATCTTTTCCTTTTCCGATTAACTTTGGTTTTGAAAGTGGTGAGCAAGTGTTTATGAAAGGAGTTTATTTTTAGGTTGATTAAAACTCTTTTGTCAGTGCCACCACCGAACGTATATGCAGCTCTGAATAAATGTTTAAATGTAATTTGACTATGACATAAGAAACTAAAAGCAACTACATAAAAATATGTGTATAACAGTGGCTAATCTTGATAGATGACAGTTCTTCATATGATTAATTATGAGCTAATTTAAAGCATATAGTACCTTTAAAATACACTGTCCCTTGTGTTGGATGAGTGTTTTAAATTAATTAATTAATTAATCTCTATTCCTTATTGGGAATGCAACCTAAAAATTCATTTCACCTTGTTGTGTCTCAAGCTTCTCATCAAATTTCTCATCTGAATCTGACTTTGCGATTAAATAGAATAATTTACATGGAATAGTGTTATAAAAATTAAATCACTATTCACGTAGATTTTTATGGATGAAGTTTTTATTCATTGTATAGAAGATTTCATTTAGGCATAAGCTAAAGTGGTACAGAATATATGAAGACAGATGGGCAAACTGCATGCCCAGTGAAGAGCTTTAACACATGGGACCACTTTCTTTTTATAGAAAGGTACCTCTATTTATTTTTCAGAGCAGTCCTAAATAATAGGAGTTTCTGATTGTGCCAATTCCAAATGCTATATAATTGAAAACAGAGTAGGATAAGCTGTGGGTTTCAATTTACTTCTTAAAAACAACTAAACACAGATACTGAGATTACCATTGGTAATAGAATATTCTTAAGAAGTTTGTTCTAGAAGAACTAAAAAGAACAGATTTTTTTAAAGGATATATCATACTCCTGGTTGAATTGCATAGGTATCTGACTTCCATATGAGGTAATATTTCAATAATATGCCAACAAAAATCTTAAGAGAATTTTCAGATAGGCTAGGGAGTTATTTTTTAGAGAAACAAATATATACCTATGAAAATATTTTTTAAAAAGAAAAATTATGATGGGAAGTGCTGTATCAGATAGTATTATAAAAACACTGTATTGCTGGTACAAGAATAAACACATTATTGGAACGGGTTAAAACAGAATGACAATCTAGGATACATTACAATGAGCAGTATAATGGTAACATTTTAAAACAGCAGGTAAAAGCCTAAATATGACACATGGTGTCGAGGCAAGAGTTAAATATTTAGATATACCAAAATGTACTTTTTTTGTATCACAGTACAGAATAACATCAGTTTGAAGTAAATTGAGGAATTAAAAAAATAGAGTAAAATATAAGAGGCAAGTATAAAATTAGACCACTGTAAATTGGTAACAAAATAACAAGTGAAACTAAAGGAAAGGATGAGTACAAAATAATATGTATATATCTTACACAAAAAATATGATTAAAGGAAAATAATTAAAAATATGTTTGTCACATATTTGACAACCATTATTTTTTAATAATAAAATGCAGGTTTTATTTTTGTGTGCATTTATGGTAAACTTTGACAAAAGGGCATGTCAGTGTAGAAACAATTTAAAGAAACTTTTTTTTTTTTTTTTTTGGAAAAAGGGTTAGGAGGTAAGGAAAGGAAAATGAAAGGAAGAAAAGAAGGCAGATTACTTATTACTGATAAAATAAAATTTTATCTTTGCCAATAAGCTTAATGACTACACATTTAAAAAACAGATTCTGTTTTTACCTATTTAACTTTGTCAGTTATTAAAGGTAATCATCACTGTTGGAATGAAAGCTAGCAATAGCCATTGGCATCTTCTGGTTGGGAGACTATTGGTACAAGCTTTCAGGGGAAAATGCAATTGGAAAAGGTATACACACACACACACACACACACATATATATACACTTGTATACACTTGCATATACATATATATGTATATACATACATTCATACATGGTACATACCTTTATATACAAAGTATATATACAAATTTACACATGAAAACTTTGACCCAGTAATTCTGACTTAAGAATTTTAACATAATCTGCAAGACATATGTTATATATGAGTTATGTATTCAATATTTATTTCTAATATGTAGAAATAGGAAACAAACTCAATGTTTGATGTATAAGGCTTTCATTAGTTGTTTATGATATAGCTGTGAGAGATTTTATAAGGGAGTAAGCAATAATATTGATGGAGAAGGTTATAAGTGAGGGTATCAAATTTATTTTTTAGAATATGTCACAGTAAAATTAACTTGGTATTCAGAAAGAGAGTGAGAATAGGAAGATAATTTACACATATGTAGGACTAACAGTGAACCTTAATATGAATTAACAGTGTTCCTGTGTATTAACCATGAATTAATGATAAAATTAACCATAAATTAATGATACAATTAAAAGTGATAAATTAATGATAAAAATTAATCATTGATGTTTGTATAAAATTTAATAAAGGGAATATTTAACTGAAGACATAATAGTGTTTCTATTAACCTTTTTTTCTTGACAGATTTTGCTATAGTGATAATTAAAACCTTTATTGTAGATAGAATCCAATGATGAGGTGTACATTATGCAAAGTATCTTTGGCAAGAGAAAATCTGCTGTTGAAAATTCTATATCCAGTTGATCTATCTGTTATGTATTACCATAGCAACATATGAACCTAGCCTGCCTATTATTGGCCTTGTAGTCTTAGAAATATTTACAACTGTGATCTCTCTTCATCAAATGATGCTAATAGTAATCATCCTGGAAAATTCAAATGGTTATAGTACCTTGAACTGCAAAGTGGACACATGAATTACCAGTTGTTATTCTTAGACAAACTCCTGTGAAGCACTTAAGGCTCACAGTACTTTTCCCACTTTACAAGTGAAGTAAATGAGGATCAGAAAATGGAATCAGGATACCAGTGCAACACAGATTAATGACAGAAATGACACCATTCCATCTCTTTTTCTCTACTCCTGACCTCATTTACCTTATACCTTTTTGAAGAAACACATATGAGAATTCATCAGTTTCTGCTTGATAAAATAAATGAATGGATAAAAATGTGCTGGGGCACCTGGGTGGCTTAGTCGGTTAAGCGTCCGACTTTCGCTTAGGTCATGATCTCGCGGTTTGTGGGTTCGAGCCCCGCGTCGGGCTCTGTGCTGACTGCCGGCTCAGAGCCTGGAGCCTACTTCAGAGTCTGTGTCTCCCTCTGTCTCTGACCCTCCCCTGCTCACGCTGTCTCTCTCTCTCTCTCTCCTAGAAATAAATAAATTAAAAAAAATGTGCTTATGTTTGTGTGTATATCTGTGTGTGTGTTAAGTAGTTGCCATGAAGTGCTTATTACATAGATTAATTTGGTGTTTTGGAAATTTTAATAAGTGTGCAGATCACTTGGGGATTTTGTTAAAACGAGTAATTCGTTCAGTAGTTCTGGGGTGAGGTGTGTGATTTCACATTTCTAGCAAGCTTTTTGTCCTTGGGCCTCACATAAAAAGCAAGATCTTAATTCTAATAACTGTTCATTTTTCAAGACTGTCAAAATAAGCAAAAAAAAAAAAAAGAATCTTCAATCTGACCATTCATATTCTCTTTTCTTCCCACCAATACAAAGAAAGGCATTGTTTATATTATATTCAGAAGTCTTAAAAGGCATCTTTAAATGTTTTCTTTCAATTTCTTTCTACCTAAAAACAAAGTCATATCTCAGGGAAAAAAAAAAGTGAGGCATAGGAATCTAGTGGCAAAAAACACTAACTTAAAATGTGATTATGTTCAGATTTTCACACCCTTTGCTATGTTAGCTCTTCTAGTTTTTAACCTGTTGGTCTTCATATAGAAACTTTATAGCTCTCGGACTTTTTTCCCCCTAACCCTTATTAAGATTAATAGTGATAGCAGTTCTTTAAAACTATTTTGTTACTAGAATTTATGCTTAAGATGCAGTTCTTGCCTCCAAGAGAAAGAATACCTTCAATTTTTCCCTGTCATAGGTGAGATTAGCTTGAGATCCTTGAATATTATATTTGGATCATGTGACTTTCAAGCTCTTTCTTCACAGTGGAAGTTTGTAATGCATGTAACATTATCATTTGGGAAACTTCCTTTGCACTGAGAGACATTTGTATTTTACTGCTTGACTTAACATTTATTTCCTATCCCCTCAGACTATTCTTGGGTAGCACAGTTTCTTAGACTTTGCTTATCTTGATTAAAATTTTTAAAAATTTTTTAATGTTTTATTTATTTCTGAGAAAGAGAGAGACAGAGAGACAGCATTAGCAGGGGAAGGTCAGAGAGGGAGGAAAACACAGAATCTGAAGCGGGCTCCGGGCTCTGAGCTGTCAGCACAGAGCCTGTTGTGGGGCTCGAACTCAAGGACCATGAGATCATGACCTGAGCCAAAGTCGGACATTAGCCTACTGAACCACCTGAGTGCCCCTAATGTTTTATTTATTTTTGAGAGAGAGATAGAGACAGCGTGAGCTGGGGAGGGTCAGAGAGAGAGGGAGATATAGAATCTGAAACAGGCTCCAGGCTCTGAGCTGGCTGTCAGCACAGAGCCCAATGCAGGGCTTGAACCCACTAACCATGAGATAAGGACCTGAGCGGAAGTCAGATGCTTAACCAACTGAGCCACCCAGATGCCCCTTGATGGCATTAAATTTTTTGAGAATTATAGATATTTGTAGAGAGTTGCAGGTACTTATACCCATTAGATTAATGCAATTTGTCTGATGTTTTTTCTCATAATTAGACTGAGGTTATGGGTTATCATGGTATATTTGTATCAACATTGTAAAATTATATTAAACCAAACTGTAAATGACTTCAAGAAATTCTTATTTTATAATAATGATATCTCTATAGGACTATGGCAATGAAATACATAGGAGCATGGTGATTCTTAAAATCTCCCATGAAATTCTGTTAGATCAAATAAATAGAATAGATCACTGTTACCCATCCAGAAATCAGTACCCATGAATCCAGTGTATGGATTTATATTAGTATATATTACTAAATTATGTTAGGAGGCTTAAGCCAATGAAAGAAGTTTTTCATGTCTATTTGAGATGTAATTTCCTACTGTACCATGAGCATAAAAGCTGTATTCATTCCTCATAGGTACTCCCCCCCACTTTTTTTTTTTTTTTGGATTGGGGTAGGGGCTTGCATTTGTTTTTGTTTTTCTGCTCTGCTGTTACATCATTAAAATGACTGGAAGGGTGGGGAAAGATGAATGAGAAAAAGGCTAACTAATACACCTATGGCATTTGGATATTCTTTTCATATCTAAGGATATATTTCTGTAATTTTATATAGGTTTGCAGTAGGTTTCAACAGCCTGCTCCCTGGGAGCTCCTGACATGCCCAAATGACAGTGTAAGTGTTCATGTATTTGTTAACTGAATTGCTTAGTCTTTGAGTGAAATGAAGTAAGACCTGATAGTATTTTACTGATTTTTCCCCAATCATGAGTAGCTGTTGTATTAGCCAACTGCTCCCACACAAGTTATATAGGACAAATTCAAGTGATATTTGAATTAGTGGTTTTTAGAGCACCTCAATAATTATATCAGAATGGACATTGTCCATGTGAGCTAGCTAATTGGTTTTGAAGTTATTCCTAGAGGCTTGGTCTAGAGTTAATTCTTTAGCCCTTCAAATAATTATGCCAGTACCTAATATTCTATGGCTTTCAACCAGCTAGTGATGAAATAGGCTATATAACAAACAATGAAAGCTTCTCAGTGGCATTAAATGATAACATTTATTTTTCATATGTCTTTAGGTCAGTTGGGGGTCTGCTGATTTGAGCTGGGCTTAGCAGCTTTTCTCTGGATGAAGCAAATACTTTTAGGCACAGCTGGGTAACCGAGACATGTTTTTCTCATAACATTGGCAGAGGGGTAAGAAACAACCCTTGGCCAAACAAGCGTAACTGTAGTCAATGCTTGTGTTATATCTCATAACATCACATTGGCTAACACAAGCCACATGATGAGCCCAAAATCAAAGAATGTGAAATTACTGGAATTATTATGGTAGAAATTGAGAATGCATAATCCATTTATGAAGCAGGAGTGAATGGCTGAGAACTTAATTCAGTCCATCATACTGTAAATCTCTTTTTATAAAAATAGCCAGAGCAGTTTAAGTCCTCATCAATGGGACACTGAATAATAAAGGGCACTTTTATTTATTTATTTATTTATTTATTTATTTATTTATTTATTTATTTATTTATTTTTGGTAAATTTAGTATACATTTAAGATATTTTCTGTAATAACTCCATTCTCATTAATTTACGTATAAGGTAATATACTTTCTTGGGTGGAAAATGAAGAGTGGATTAAACACCAATAGAGAAGGAAATGAATTTGAAAATGCATTTTACATGTAGAAAGTATTTATGAATGCTTCAATCATAACCCTTGGGTAACTACTCCAAGAAGGAGCAGGCTCAGTTGCTAAGGCCCCTCGCAGTTGGTACCAAAAGTTTGGGCTGCAAAATTAATTTTCTCCAGCCCTAATCCTATCTGGCTCTGACTGTTTCCAACCTTTTTGCTGGAATGCTCCTAGCATACCATGCAGTCAGGAACACACTGATTAAGGCAGCCTAATTGAGTAGTAAAATGTCAAAGGTCATTTAAATGTCAGTTTTTAAGTTTTTTAGAGGTTGAGGACTGTCACTATTGATAGTTTCTTTTGTGTCATGGAGTGAGGGATTGAGTAGGGGGACAGGAGCAATTACTTTGAAGGAAACTGATATTGTCTTTCCTCTCTGAAACTGTATATAAAAGTGTATGAGGGGTGGTAAAGGGATCTAATATAAAGGGATAAATGATATAAAGAATAGTGAGATTATGTTTTTCTACTGAGGAGTGCACAGAGATGCCATCCATCACCATTCCTTTTCTCTTATCTGTTTCTGAGCCTTTTCCTTTCCAGTATGAAAAATGACATTATACAAAATGATAAAGACTGTTGAACATCAGGATACATAAATCTCCAAAGGTTTTAATCCTTTTGCTCTCTGCAGTTTCTTTTCTTTTCTTTCTTTTTTTTTTTTTGTTATTATTCACTACTTAAAAGAAGAACTGAAAGCATTTATTTGAATAATATTTGGTCATAGAAATTATTGATTAAGTTATTTGACTTTTGTGTTTTCATTTTTATATGTTTTAATTTTATCAAGTGTATATAAAATTGTTTTTTATCATTTTGAATTTTTAAAAATATCTTCCTGCAGAATCATTGTTTTTTACTTTTGTTTTTTCCTGTGTCCATTCTCTAGCTTCTTTTCCATGTGTTTCCAAGGAGTAGAAGTGAAAAATATATCATATATTTCTATTTCCTCCTTAACTTTGGATTATTATATACTTTTTGAATTGCCAGTGTTTGACATTCTTTGTCTAACCTGTAAAACAGTTTTGACAGATTGTTTTTTTATCATCAGGGTTTCTCCAGGAAGTATTTTCACCTCCTGGGCTGGTGAATCTTGTGAAACATTGATGCACAAAATTACACACACACACACACACACACACACACACACACATTATTGCTTCACATGTATTGCCACACACATTGGTATCTAAGATACCATCACCTTGTAAACTTTAAAAACTAAGATTTAGATTAAAATTAATATTTTATTGAATGAAAAGTTTACAAAAAAAGCATTAACCCTTAAAATTTTTGGTTTTCTTATCATAAATGAAATTATAAAGTCATTTATTATAGTTTGACCCCAACCTAGAAAGATGTATCAAAACCATCAAAATTTCTTTAAACGATTACTTCTAGCCTTTTACTTTTTATTGTCACTTTAGTTTTTATTCTAAAATTAATAAAAAGATATAATAGAGCTTGATGGATTAGATCATTATTATTTTTCATAACTTTTACATAAAGGTTGCTCCCAAATCATTTAAATCCTTTATTTGAACTGCATAAATAGTACTATAAGAAAGTAGCTTTATATTTGAAGAAATTACAGAGATTAATACTCTTATTTAACTATGTTATGTGTGTATTTGCCACATTTTGCTGAATTGTCCTTTTCCCAGTCCAGTTCTTTGTTCTTTCTACTAAGACTTAAAAGATGAAGACATAGGTGAATGGTGCTTTTTATGGCCCTGCTTATCACTGTCAAAGTCCAGAAAAAGGGAATCAGAAAATAATTGAAGACATATGTATCTCCTATTTCAGTCACTATTCTCATGCTAAGTAAAGTTATGAGATTTTCCCCAGATTTTCCCATTTTTAAGAGTTAAGAGGGGCACCTGGGTGGCTTAGTCGGTTGAGCGTCCGACTTTTGCTCAGGTCATGATCTCACGGTTCGTGGGTTCGGGCCCCGCGTCGGGCTCTGTGCTGACTGCCAGCTCAGAGCCTGGAGCCTGCTTCAGTCTGTGACTCTCTCTCTCTCTCTGACCCTCCCCTGCTCACGCTGTCTCTCTCTCTCTCCTAGAAATAAATAAAACATTTTAAAAAAATTAAAAAAAAAGTTAATAATTTAAGCACCACCAACCAAAATCTCAAACACTTTGATTCTTTGATTCCATTTAGAATACATATCATGAAGAGCAGAACAAATTACAGTGAAAGAGAGGTAGATAGTATGAGAATAGATATTAAGTAAATAGGTGGTAATAGCATTAATAACAGCCACCATTTATACAGCAATACTTCATTCCAAAGCATACTCTCTTACCTAAGTTGCAGTTCCTCAGCAATAACCACTGTGCTTACTCATTAATTCCTAGTCATGATTTTTCTACCATCCTCTTGATAGTGCTCCCTAACCCCAGGCCTCCAGGTTAGGATCCAAACCCATGAACATGTTTGTTAATATTCATCATCAATTCATTTATATCTTTTCTATTTTCTTTTTTTTTTTAATGTTTTATTTCTAGAAGAGAGAGAGAGAGAGAGAGCGTGAGCAGGGGAGGGTCAGAGAGAGAGGGAGTCACAGACTGAAACAGGCTCCAGGCTCTGAGCTGGCAGTCAGCACAGAGCCCGATGCGGGGCTCGAACCCACGAACAGCGAGATCATGACCTAAGATCCGTAACTGAACTAAGGGAAAGTCGGACACTTAACCAACTAAGCCACCCAGGCCCCCCTATCTTTTCTATTTTCTTGATGGTAGGAGGGAGAAGTCAATATTTTACTTAGAACAAGACTTTAGAAAAAGACTTTACTTTAGAACAAGACTTTACTTAGAACAAGACTTTTTTCTTCTCAGGTCTTAATTATTTATACATTTTTTAAAGGCAAACCAAAGCGAACAAATTAATGAATGGAAAGAGGTTATGGTTTGTCTAATAAAAATCCCTCACTGGTGCTAAGAAAGCTTTATAGCAAGTAGGTAAGGGCATTAGATCATTGCATAAACAATGCACTAACTGAACTAATACAGTATTTTATCCTCTCAGCTCAGCTTTGGTGAGGGCTGGAATATCCTACTCAGACCCTCTCATGATTTAATAAAAACACCTGCCCAGTTCTCTAAGAACTTAACTAACCAGAGAGTGAACTTTCTCTTTCCCTTTTGGGATCATGGATTGCAAATAGGTTTTCTCTGCCCAAAAGCAATCACCTAAGCCAGTGGTTATGTGAGACTAGGGTAAAAGGAAAAAGCCATAAAAATTAATGAGCCTGCCTGGTGCCCAGGCATTCAGACCATAATTCTGGGCAAGCGAGAATTGAAGTCTTATTTGGTGCTGGCTCAGGTGAGTGTAGACTAGTGGTTTGGGAACTTTCACTGCCTATGGACTGCTTTTGAAAAGGCCTTCTACCTCGTTCCTGCAGCTACTAAAATGATACTTAACAAAGATAAAACAAAAGACAGTATTAGCAGAATTAAAGGTGTCTAAGTGAGGCATATTTTGGGTATAAACAATAGAAAACTTTTCCAAGCTGGTTCAGGCAATAATGTTGGCTTTTGTAACTTTGAAGTCCAGTTGTAAAAATCATTTGATGCAGAGTTGAGGCAATGTTCAAAATGTTACTGTTTTTCTTTCTTCTCTCCCTTCCTCCTTTTCCCCTCCTTCTTTACACACCCCTCTGTCTTTATCTCTCCCTCCCTTCCTCTTTTTTCTGGTTCTTTTCTCTGAGTTACATGGTGTTTGCTTCATAAGAAGGCTGGCTAGATCACCTTGAGGGTCATCTGCCAGCAACTTCTGGGAGTTAAATACTTTACATGTTTTCTTTTTTCCAGGTGTCCTTTCTGAATAGCAGAGGGGTTTGTCTTTTCAAAAGACTATACTCAAGTGTAAGTCACAGTCAAGTGGCTGTTTCCTGAAGTTAATTACCATCCTTCCAAGGGAATGGGTTAGTCATGGGATGCAGTCATAGTGAGGGAAGTGTAAATTCCCAAAGGGATAGTAAATTATTATGATTAAGCAAAAGTGGAAATGGATGATAAATGGTCAAAAATAGCCAACATTCACCAGATATTGGAAGACAAAGTGCTTTTTAACTTTAGCTGTCCATAAGTGCTATTGTATTTGCATAGTTTTCTGCCAGATTTTATGGCTTTTCCTTGCATTAATTGACATACACTTGGTGGCAAATGGAAAAACCTCTATTTCTCCTGAAAATTCAAGAGAATAATACATATGTCATTATGTCATTGTAGTATTTTTAAGCCATAAAATAGAATTTTGAATTAATAATTTCTTATTCACAAAAATATCTTTTTCTGGGATTGGAAAATGTGTAACTCTTGTAAATGTGAGCAGCCTCTCTACCATCTCATGACAGAGCATGCATAATTCCATAGTAGAACATACCTTAGATTCCTGCATAACAGGGTATTAACTAACATCAGTAATACATGCTCAAATGCATAATGAAATCTATCACATCTGAGACTTACCACTTGTATAATATGACAATGGCTGTGAGAAATGCAAACATGTAAAGCCTGTAAGACCATGCCCTTTTTGGGCAGAAAACTATGAATCGGCTATGATATTAGAAAGAGATACCTTGTAGAAGTCACTAATTCTCTTCTGACAGTAGAGATACATTGAGGATAAAGCATGAAATAGCTTCATGAACAAATACACTGACCTATCAGTACAACTCTGAACCCTCTCTTCAGATATTGGAAGTGGAGGTAATGGCCAAAGGAAATAACAATAATAGGACTATTATAGCAGACCCATTGTTTGTGTATAATTTAATCATCTCATATTTTTAAAGGCTCTTCTCTTCCCTTAGGTAAGTTGTTTCATGCCTTGCTTAGATTTCCCATCACTGGGGAGATATCTAACAACAATCTGATAAATTCATTTTCCATGTTTTTATATTAAGTAAATTAATGATGCATACTGTATAATGCAACAATCCTGCATTAAGTGGTTACATATAGGTTTTGAGGGTTCTCTTGATAATATAGTCATGCCCCTTGCTTGGTTCTATAAGAAGATCTTAAGTAATACTTGCTTCTGTGTTTGATAAGCAATTTCCCAGAACTCCACTTCATGCATGAAATCTTTGAAGAGTCTAGAGATTTTTTATTGAGTTTACTTTGATCCCAATTTCATATTACCTCTTTCTATCATTCTTGAGTTTCTAGTTTCAGTCTGAAAAAATACATTATTTAACTGACGGGAAGTATGTTTCCTTTCCCCTCTCTGTATCCCCCTCTCCATTGTTCTAGACCTTCTGTGCCTATTGAGTCTTCTGCATTCCAATGGAAGGTTCCTTTACTGTTAGTTTTCAAACAAGAGTCTAATAAACATATTCAGAAGCCACACGCAATGTTTGTTAAATATCGTCAAATGAATTAACATTTCATAACTTGTATTATTTTAATGCTTATTTTAAATTCCCCTGAAATATTCATATTTAATCCATGTGAGAGAAAACTAGAGCTATACCTTTTTGTGGATAGAAGTTTTTTAGAAAGTAATAATTAATTCTCAGCTCTTTAATTTTTTTTCTGTCTGTATACTTTCTTATCCTCTTAATCTTATTTTGAGCCTTTAATAGCTAGGGATGAATAGCAAAGATTTTTGGAATGCTTTTCTAAATTTGCAAGTATATAGGGCACCTAGATGGCTCAGTCAGTTAAGTGTTCAACCGGCTCAGGTCATGATCTCACGGTTCGTGGGTTCGAACCCCGCACTGGGCTCTGTGCTGACAGCTACCTCAGAGCCTGGAGCCTCCTTCAGATTCTATACGGTCTCTCTCTCTCTGACCCTCGCCTGCTCATGCTGTCTCTCTCTCTCTTTCTCTCTCTCTCAGAAATAAATAAAAAAAACATTATTTTTTTTATTTAAAAATAAAATAAATATGCAAGTATCTAGCCATATTCTCCAGAATTCCTGATTTAGTATGTATGTTGAAAAGAAACAAAACTATCAAAGCTATACACAAGTCTAGTGAAGAACCACTGTGTAACTCTTTTGTATGTGGAGTAGGCCCTCCACATAATGGGACCTCTTCTGGTTCCCTTTGGTCAGAAGCCCTCTTCCCTGAATTCCTCCTGCAAGAAAAGTCATCTTACTTTCGGTAATTGGGTCCCAGAGTCACTTAATGGAGACAATGCTTTGATTTTGTAAGACTACTCAAGACCAAAAGAAACTATAATACAGTACACATGTTGACAGACTTTACAGTATCATTTGACATTGGATTCATCATGAAGATAAAGAAAAGGGAATTAAAGGACACAGAGAACTTAGGATGGAGGATGCATTAATATTGTCTTAAAATATTCATTCAAGTAGACAGTGGGGCACTTCTTAGGGGAGAAGCTGTGCAGAAAAGTGGCATTTTTAGGTATAAGGAAATTAGTTATCTCTTCTTTGCCGTTCTAGGTAAGAATTTATTTTTTTAACCTATTTAAAAAACAACTTTTGACTTTTTTCTCTGTCTTCTTTATTTTGTACTTCCTCAATTGCTGCTCATTATTATTTTTCTACTTACCTTGTTTTAACTATGCTTCTCTTTTATTCAGCTTCTTAATGTGGAACATTACCTCATTGAAATTAAATCTATTTTCCTTTCTGGGAAGCAGTAAAATCTATGTGTTATTTAACTGCTGTTTTAGCTATACCTTATAGGTTTGGAGGTTTTGAAAGTCTGCATTTAGGTTTTTTTAGTTAAAATGTCTTCTGTTAAAAAAATAATATTTGACTGGTGAGTTATTTAGAAGTTTGTATTTAATTTTCAAATATTTTGAGTTACCTAAATGTGTTATTGTTATATATTTCTTATTTATTTCCGTTATGTTTTGAAACATACACTTTATGATTTTAAATGTTTTAAATTTAATGTGACTGGCTTTCTCCCCCAGTACTTAAAATTTGTCTTGATGAGCTATCTTCATAAGAAATGAAATTTCATTCCCAGTTGTTTTCTTCATATCATTTTGGTCAAAGTATTTGATACTGTTGTTCTAGTCCATCCATTGTTTTATGTCTAACTTTATCCTTTGTAGAAAGAATGTTAAAAATCTCTTACAATGACTTTCTTTTTTTTTTTTTTTTAATTTATTTATTTCTAGGAGAGAGAGAGAGACAGCGTGAGCAGGGGAGGGTTAGAGAGAGAGGGAGTCACAGACTGAAACAGGCTCCAGGCTCTGAGCTGGCAGTCAGCACAGAGCCCGACGCGGGGCTCGAACCCACGAACCGCGAGATCATGACCTAAGCGAAAGTCGGACGCTCAACCGACTAAGCCACCCAGGCGCCCCAACTTACAATGACTTTCTAATTATTTATGCCTCTCTTTAATTCTATTTTTTCTTCATGTGTTTTGTACCTATGCTATGAGGCAAATACATATTTATGATTGTTATGTCTCTTATACCATTTTGTCTTTATGAGATTTCCTTGTTTGTCTCTAGTGATATTCTTTGTCTTGAAATTTATCTTATGTTATATTAATAGATTCTCTGTGGGCTTTTATATATACTGTTCAAATGAAATATGTTTTCCATCAATTACTTCAGCCCATTCTCACCTGTGTCTTTTTTTTTTTTTTTGCTTAAAAGACTTTTTTTTTAATTTTTAAGAGGTGGTCAGGTACCTTTATTTTTTTTATTATGTTTTTTTTCTAATTTATTTTTTTACAAATAGTTTATTGTCAGGTTGGTTTCCTATAACACCCAGTGCTCATCCCCACAAGTGCCCTCCTCCATGCACATATCCCCTCTCCACCCCCCACCCATCAGTCCTCAGTTTGTTCTCAGCATTCAAGAGTCTCTCATGGTTTGCCTCTCTCCCTCTCCCCCACTATTTCTCCCCTTCATATTCACCATAGTCCTCTATTAAGTTTCTCCTAATCCTCCTATATGTGCAAACATATGGTATCTGTCCTTCTCTGCTTGACTTATTTCGCTTAGCATATCACCCTCAAGTTGTATCCATGTTGCTACACATGGCCAGATTTCATTCTTTCTCATTGCCATGTAGTATTCCATGGTATAGATTAACCACATCTTCTTTATCCATTCGTCCGTTGATGGACACTTAGGCTCTTTCCATGTTTTAGCCATTGTGGAGAGTGTTGCTATGAACATTGGGGTCCATGTGCTCCTATGCATCAGCACTCCTGTATCCCTTGGGTAAATTCCTAGCAGTGCTATTGCTGGGTGCTAGGGGAGTTCTATTGTTAGTTTCCTTAGGAACCTCCACACTGTTTTCCAGAGGGGCTGTACCAGTTTACATTCCCACCAACAGTGCATGAGGGTGCCCGTTTCTCCACATCCTCGCCAGCATCTAGAGTCCTCTAACTGGCTCATTTTAGCCACTCTAACTGGCGTGAGGTGGTATCTCAGTGTGGTTTTGATTTGTATTTCCCTGATGAGGAGCGATGCTAAGCATCGTTTCATGTGTCTGTTGGCCATGTGGATGTCCTCTTTGGAGAAGTGTCTGTTCATATCTTCTGCCCATTTCTTCACTGGGTTGTTTGTTTTTTCGGTGTGGAGTTTGGTGAGTTTCTTATAGATTTTGGATATTAACCTTGTATCTGATATGTCATTTGTAACTATCTTTTCCCATTCCATTGGTTGTCTATTAATTTTATGGATTGTCTCCTTTGCCTTGCAGAAGCTTTTAATCTTGATGAGTTCCCAATAGTTTAGTTTGCTCTTGATTCTTTTGCTTTTGCAGAAGTGTCAAGTAAGAAATTGCTGCTGTGGAGGTCAAGGAGGTTGCTACCTGCTTTCTCCTCTAGGGTTTTGATGGTTTCCTGTCTCACGTTCAGGTCCTTTATCCATTTTGAGTTTATTTTTGTGTATGGTGTGAGAAAATGATCTAGTTTCATTCTTCTGCATGTTGCTGTCCAGTTCTCCCAGCACCATCTGTTAAAGAGTCTATCTTTTTTCCATTGGATACTCTTTCCGGCTTTGTCAAAGATTAGTTTGCTGTATATTTTTGGGTCCATTTCTTAGTTCTCAATTCTATTCCATTGGTCTATGTGTCTGTTTTTGTGCCAATACCATACTGTCTTGATGATGACAGCTTTATAGTAGAGGCTAAAGCCTGGGATGGTGATACCTCCTGTTTTGGTTTTCTTCTTCAATATGACTTTGGCTATTTGGGGTCTTTTATGGTTCCATACAAATTTTAGAATACTTTGTTCTAGTTTTGAGAAGTATGCTGGTGCAATTTTGATTGGGATTGCACTGAATGTGTAGATTGCTTTGGGTAGTAATGACATTTTAACTATATTTATTCTTCCGATGCATGAACATGGAATTTTTTTCCATTTCTTTGTGTCTTATTCAATTTCCTTCATAAGTTTTCTATAGTTTTCATCATACAGATTTCTTATATCTTTGGTTAGCTTTATTCCTAGATACTTTATGGTTTTTTTGTGCAACTGTGAATGGGATCACTTTCTGGATTTCTCTTTCTGTTGCTTCATTTTTGGTGTATAAGAATGCAACTGATTTCTGCACGTTGATTTTGTACCCTGCAACTTGGATGAATTCTTGCATCAGTTCTAGTAGTCTTCTGGTGGAGTCTGTTGGGTTTTCGATGTAGAGTATCATGTCATCTGTGAAGAGTGAACGTTTGACTTTTTCTTTGCCAATTCTGATGCCTTTTATTTCCTTTTGTTTGACAGCTGATGCTAGGACTTCCAGCACTATGTTAAACAACAGTGGTGAGAGTGGACATACCTGTCATGTTCCTAATATCAGGGGGAAATCTCTCAGTTTTTCCTCGTTGAGGATGATGTTACCTGAGGGCTTCTCATAGATGGCTTTTATGATGTTTAAGTAAGTTCCTCTATCCCGACTTTCTTGAGACTCTTTATTAAGAAGGGATGCTGTATTTTGTCAAATGCTTTTTATGCATCTATCGACAGGATTATGTGGTTTTTACCTTTTCTTTTGTTGATGTGATGTATCACATTCATTGATTTGAGAATATTGAACCAGCCCTGCAACCCAGGAATGAATCCTACTTGATCTTGGTGGATCATTCTTTTTATGCTGTTGGATTCGATTTGCAAGGATCTTGTTGAGGATTTTTGCATCTGTATTCATCAAGGATATTGGCCTGTAGTCTCTTTTTTTGCTGAATCTCTGTCTAGCTTGGGAATCGTAGTGATGCTGGCTTCATAAAGTGAGTCTGGAAGTTTTTCCTTTGATTTCTTTTTTTGGAACAGCTTGAGAAGAATTGGTATTAATTCTGTTTTAAAGTCTGGTAGAATTTCCAAGGGAAGTCATCAGGCCCAGGGCTCTTTTTTATTGGGAGATTTTTGATCACTGATTCGATTTCTTCACTAATTATGGGTCTGTTCAGATTTTCTATCTCTTCCCGTATGAATTTTGGTAAAGAGTGTGTGTTTAGGAATTTGTTCGTTTCTTCTAAGTTGTCCAGTTTGTTGGCATATGATTTTTCATAGTATTCCCTGATAATTGCTTGTATTTCTGAGGGGTTGGTTGTAATAAGTCCCTTTTCATTCATAATTTTGTCTATTTGGATGCTGTATCTTTTCTTTTTGAGAAGCCTGGCTAGAGATTTGTCAATTTTGTTAAGTTTTTCAAAAAACCAACTCTTGGTTTCATTGATCTGTTCAATTGTTTCTTTGGTCTCTATGTTGTTTATTTCTGCTCTAATTTTTACTATTTCTCTTCTTCTGCTGGGTTTGGGGTGCTCTTGTTGCTCTGCCTCTAGTTCATTTAGGCGAGCTGTTAGATTTTGCATGTGCACTTTTTCTAATTTCTTGAAATAGGCCTGGAGTGCAATGTACTTTCCTCTTAGGACTGCCTTTGCCACATCCCATAGAGTTTGGATTGCTGTATTTTCATTTTCACTTGTTTTCATATATTTTTTAATTTCATCCCTAATGCCTGATTGGCCCATTTATTCTTTACTAGGGTGTTCTTTAACCTCCATGTTTTTGGAGGTTTTCCAGACTTCCTCCTGTGATTGATTTCAAGGTCAAAGCATTATGATCTGAGAGTGTGCATGGTATGATCTCAATTCTTTTATATTTACTGAGGGCTGCTTTATGTCCCAGTATGTGATCTATCTTGAAGAATGTGCCATGCACACTTGAGTTGAAAGTGAATTCCCTGGCCTCAGGATGTAGAGTTCTGAATATATCTGTCAGATCCATCTGGTCCAATGTGTCATTTAAGTCTATTGTTTATTTAGTGATTTTCTGTCTGGTCGATCTATCCATTGCTGTAAGTGGAGTATTAAAGTCCCCTGCTATTAGCACATTCTTATCTATAAGATAGTTTCTGTTTGTGATTAATTGTTTTAAATATTTAGGTGCTTCCATATTCGGTGTGTAGACATTTATAATTGTTAGTTCTTCCTGATGGATAGACCCTGTAATTATTATGTAGTGCCCTTCTCCATCCCTTGTTATTGTCTTTAATTTAAAGTCCAGTTTGTCTGATAATAAGTTTAGTTACTCCAGCTTTCTTTTGACTTCCCATAGCATGATATATATTTCTCCATCCCTTTTCTTTAATCTGAGGGTATCTTCCACTCTAAAATGCTTTTCTTATAGACAGCAAACAGATGGATTTTGTTTTTTTATCCATTCTACTACCCTATGTCTTTTGATTGGAGCATTCAGCCCATTTGCATTCAGTTTTATTATTGAAATATGTGTGTTTAGAGTCATTGTGTCCTTTGTGGGATTCATGCTTGTGGTGGTGTCTCTGGTATCTTGCATTCCTTGTAACACTTCCCTCAGAGAGTTCCCCTCAGGATTTCTTATAGGGCTGGTTTAGTGGTGACAAATTCTTTCAATTTTTGTTTATTTGGAAAGACTTTTATCTCTCCTTCTATTCTGAATGACATGCTTGTTGGATAGAGGATTCTTGGCTGCATATTTTTACTGTTCACCACATTGAATATCTCCTGACATTCCTTTCTGGCCTGCCAAGTTTCAGTAGATAGGTCTGTCACCACTCTGATAGGTTTCCCGTTGTATGTTAGGGCCGTTTTATCCTCAGCTGCTTTCAAAATTCTGCCTTTGTCCTTATACTTTGCCAGTTTCACTGTGATATGTCATGCAGATGGTCGATTCAAGTTACGTCTGAGGGGAGTTTTCTGTGCCTCTTTGAATTTCAACCTCAACTTCCCTCTCCGGGTTGGGAATGTTCTCTGCTATAATTTGTTCCAGGACTCCTTCAGCACCTTTCCCTCTCTCTTCCTCTTCTGGAATTTCTGTGATACGGATATTGTTCCGTTTGATTGTATCCCTGAGCTTCGAACTCTTCTTTCATCTTCCTGAATCAGTTTATCTCTCTTTTTCTCAGTTTCTTCTTTTTCTATAATAGTGTCTTCTAAATCACTTATTCTCCTTTCTGCATCTTCAATCCGTGCATTGGACGCTTCCAGTTTATTATATATCTTTTTTATCCCATTTTTTAATTCACCATAACTATTTTTAAGCTCCATATTGTTTGTAGCCATAGTTTCTCTGATGTCCTCCATGCTTCTTTCAAGCCCGGTGATTCATTTTATGATTATTGTTCTAAATTCTTGTGCAGTTATGTTGCTTATATCTGTTTTAAGAAGTTCTCTAGCTGTCATTTCTTCCTGGAGTTTCTTTGGAGGAGAGTTCTTCCATTTCGTCATTTTGGTTAGTTTCTGTCTCTTGTTAATTTCAAAAGCTTGTTGTACACACGGCCCCTGAGAGTTCTGCTGTATTAGTGCGGGCTCTTTTTACTGTTCAGGGCCTGTCTGTTCAGGAAGTGTTCTTTGGATGGTGTCTCTTGGTTTCTCTTGTTGAGCATTTGGTTATTTTGTTTCCCTACTGGTAGCAGTATTTTGGATTCTCCACCATGTGTAGTTTGGCTTGTTTCTTGAGGCAGCCCTGGAAAAAGAAAAACAGACAACCACAGAGTACACACAAAGTACACACAGGTACACAAAAGCACAGACAAAACCAATAAACACCAGCAAACTCAGGCTCTAGTAAAAACAGCTACAACAACAACAACAAGAAAACAGCTGTCTGGAGAGGATGGGCGTGGTTCGGTGTAGGCAGGTCTTGTCCCCACTGTGTCCGCTGGCCTCCCTGAGGCCCCTCCTTCATGGTTTTGGGGAGAAGAATGGCGTTGCCCCAGTCCCTTCTCAACCGAGTGTTGCAAATCACTTCTTCAGTCCAATCTCTCTGTGCTGAGGATGGAGCCAAGGTGGGCTGAGTTCTATGCCCCCATACCCTGCCTGTTTCCATGCCCCAGTCCGCGGGCTTTGTTTTACTGCCCTGAACAGTCCCGCAGGTCACTGCTTTCTTGTTGCCTGGGGGTTGAGTAGGGGATGGGGGAAGTGTTGCAGCCTCAGATGTGCCAGGGTCAAGCAGGAATACACCCAAGTGTTTCAGGGAACGTAGCAACTTCAGGTCTGTAGAGTCAGCACGCTGCTGCCGCTTCAGCAGGACACGGTCATGCGCCACTGCCACTTTACCGGGTGCCAGTACCACTTCACTGGGTTGATGCCGCTGCAGCTTCAGCGGGCTGCTGTCGCTAGCGCCGCTGCCACTTCACCCAGACCTGGGACCGCCTCCGCAGGCGTTGCTGCTGGTTCACCGGGCCGCCGCCACCATGGATGGTGCCAGGAGCGGGGCAGTTCAGTTTTTCCTGGCACCTTCTGGGACCAGGGCACTTAGTTTAAAGTCAGCACCCCAGTCAGAGCTAAAAAACCCTAAAGAACCTCCAGGGATGGTTCTATGAGCAATCTCAGCTTTTCTTTCCTTTCCCCTAGACTCACGGCAGCTCGCCACCACTCGCCGGTTCATCACTCACCGCAGCTGCACCCAAGCCAGGTTCCCTCTCCTCCTTTCGTATCTCTGGGTCCCATCCCACTTTTATTTTCCCCAGTTTGCACTCATGCACTTATGAGGTTTCTTTCCCAGTGTACTCTGTCTCTTTCCTTTCCCAAACTCTTGTGGTTCAGTGTCCTATGACTTCAGGCCTTCTCTCTTTGAGAGATGGTTGAAGGCGAAATGTAAAGAGCTTCTTACTTCTCCACCATCTTGCCTCCGCCACCCTCCCCACCTGTGTCTTTATATATAAAGTGCATTTCTTGAAGAAGACAACTTCCAATTTCAGTTGTGCTTTTTTGTTCATTCTGATTATCTGTACCTTTTAATTGGAGTGTTTAGTCCATTAACATTTAATTCAACTATTGAAATAGTTGCATATATAGTTTTATAATTTGCTTTCTCTTCCCCTCTTTGTATATCTTTTGTCTCTTGCCTTCTTTTGGATTATTTGCATATTTTTCAATTCTATTTCAATTTTTTTATCTACATTTTTAGTGCTTACAGTAGTACAACTTGCAACTTTTTTTACAGTGTGTTTACAGTTAATATTGTACCACTTTACAGAAGATGTAGAAATCTGCAGCTGTATGGATTCATTCATGTCCCCCATCTTCCATCCTTTTTACTAAAATTATTAGATGTACTGCATCTACATATAATACAAATCCATCACGATGTCATATATTTTGTGATTAATAATCATTTATATTTCAAATAAATTAATCAAAAGGAATGCATTTCTTATGTACTCATATATAAGCCACATTATACTCTACATTCCTACTTGAAAGTATATGTTTCTCTGTAGTTACTATCAATTTTTTCAGCATGATAAGCTTCCTTTGGTATTTCTTGTAGTGACAGGTCAAAAGGTGATTTTATCTGAAAGTCTTTATCTTTATTCCTGACGCATGTGTTTACCAAATATTGCTTTCTGATTTGATTTTTTTTCATAACTTGAAAGATACTACCTCATTATCTTCTGAATTCAATTGTTTCTAAAATAACAGTGCCCTCGGGGCGCCTGGGTGGCTTAGTCGGTTAAGCGTCCGACTTTCGCTTAGGTCATGATCTCACGGTTCGTGGGTTCAGGCCCCGCGTCGGGCTCTGTGCTGACTGCCAGCTCAGAGCCTGGAGCCTGTTTCAGTCTGTGACTCCCTCTCTCTGGCCCTCCCCTGCTCATGCTGTCTCTCTCTCTCTCTCCTAGAAATAAATAAAACATTAAAAATATAAATAAAAATAAAAATAAAATAACAGTGGCCTCTTTTTGATATGTTATGTTTCTTTGGCTGCATTCACAGTATTCTCTTTGTTTGCTTCTAAATATTTTGACTTTGAAATGCTAAGGCATGATTTCTTCATATTTGTCCTCTTTGGGTTTGGTTAGCTGTATTACCTGGCAAATATATGTGTTTCATGAAATTTGGAAAAATTTTGGTCATTATTTATGCTTTAAAATTTTTTAAAAATTATTTATTTATTTATTTATTTATTTATTTATTTATTTATTTAGAGACAGCGTGAGCAGGGGGGTCAGAGAGAGGGAGATACAGAATCTGGAAACAGGCCCCAGGCTCTGAGCTAGATGTCAGCACAGATCCCGATGCAGGGCTCCAACCCACGAACCGTGAGATCATGACATGAGCCTAAGTCGGATGCTTACCCGACTGAGCCACCTAGGCGCTCCTGTTTATTTTGTTTTTAACTGTTTTCGTCTATCTCTTTCTGCTGTCAGTCTGCCTCTCTTTGCTTCTCCCCATCCCTCTTTCTGGAATTCTTCAATACTTTCCAACATGTTTTTGATGCTCTTTTATTTTTTTTTAATCTCTTTTTTCTCTTTGTTATTCATTTTGGATAATCTGCATTTATGTTTTTAATGTTCAGAATAAACTGTTAATATCTATAAATATTTGTACTATCCTAAGAGTAAATATGAAGTTTCTGGGACAAGTACAGATTATTAGTTCCATCAGTTCTCTCTAGTTCCGTTAGTGATATCAGTTGCTTATAGCAATGCACCAGGAACCACATTGCCTCCCATTGTTCCTCTCTGAGGAGATGTGAGAAAAACTAGATAGACATCATCCATGCATTGGAATTATACTAGAGTAGAGATATATGAATCTGGGAATACACACACACACACACACACACACACACACAGTCCCTTTTCCCTCTGAGAGAGATAAATTTAATCCCTTCATTTCTCCTCAAGAAGGAAAGGTGAAGAAAGATAATTTCTTACCCTTTGGAGTGTAAGTAAGTATCTGATGAGGTGAGGAGGATAAAATAAGCCACCCTAGATTTTTTCCTTTTTTTTTCTTTTATGGTTTATTGTCAAGTTAGTTTACATATAATACCCAGTGCTCATCTCAACAAGTGCCCTCCTCCTTGCCCATCACCCCCCATCCCCGACCCCTGACCCCCATCAGCCCTTAGTTTGTTCTCAGCATTCGAGAGTTTCTCATGGTTTGCCTCCCTCCCTTTCCCCCACTGTTTTCCCCTTCTTTTCCCTCATGGTCCTCCATTACATTCCTCCTAATCCTACTATACATGCAAACATGTGGTATCTTTCCTTCTCTGCCTGACTTATTTCTCTCAGTGTAACACCCTCAAGGTCCATCCATGTTGCTACACATGGCCAGATTTCATTCTTTCTCATTGCCATGTAGTATTCCATGGTATAGATAAACCACATCTTCTTGATCCATTCGTCCGTTGATGGACATTTAGGCTCTTTCCACGATTTGGCTATTGCTGAGAGTGCGGCTATGAACATTGGGGTCCATGTGCCCCTATGCATCAGCACTCCTGTATCCCTTGGTTAAGTTCCTAGCAGTGTTATCGCTGGTTGATAGAGTTCTGTTGTTAACTTTTTGAGGAATCTCCACACTGTTTTCCAGAAGGCCGCCCTAATTTACAGCCCTTCGAATATCTCCATGGCTTCTATGCTCATCCTTCTTTGAAATGGAAACTCATCATTTTTGGATAGTGCCTTAGCATTTGAATCATCCCTGAAGTTTTAAATCATACCCATTGATGCACCTCCAAGTAAAAGTTTTCCCAAAAGCCTGGAACCATGCAGACACATAAAAAATTTAATTCCTAAGTATGCATTAACTTTATTCTCTATTGTGTTTATTTTGCTATAAAGGTAATTTTGAGCATTTTGATTTAATTTTAATTTTTTTCATCTTCACATTTCCATTCTGTTATTATGTATATATAGTCATTGTATATATTACATCTAATATGTAATATTACATGTATATATTATAATCTATAGGCTGAGATTGTTTTGTTATTCTAATTTACTTAACTGCATTGCTTAAAGTTTAGGACTGACATTTCCAACATCTGGATCCTCTAGAGTTGACTTCCTTTTTCTTTATGTGAGTGGGTAATATTTTCCTTCTTTTGTTATGCTGAGTATCTTTGGATTGATTTCTAGAATGTGTGAGCCTGTGAATGATAAGCTGTATGGTCTCTGGATCCCCTTATAGTTCTCTAAACAATGTCTTTAGTTTTGTTAGCAAACTCAATCAAGCTGCAAACTCTCCCTTGTTGAAGGTAAATAGCCATTTAAGTTAGTTTGGTTCTTTTTGAGGTCGTATATTGGGGCCAAAATACTCCCATGTAGGCATAGTTTAGGAAGAGCAAGAGGCTTAGGGATTTCATGTAGAACCCAGGCCTTTCTTTTTCCTCAAATACTCCTCACTTTCTGCCAGTTGTGACTTCTCTCTGTTCTGCCTTCCTCAGGCTAGAAATACCATATGTTTCTATTAGAGTTTCAGCCACCCCACATCATACTTAACTCTAGGCTGTCCTTATACCACTGCTACAAACAAAGAATTTAACTGTATTAGCCTCTTACTAGATGCTGGCCCTCTCCACATATTCCTGAAATTGCATATTCTCCAGATCCTTTATGCAGTGTCTTTTAAATTTTATATTGAGTTTAAATTTATATGTGTGGATGAGTCAGCTTGCTGGCAACTTTATTTGCCATACCAGGGATGGAACTCACACTTAGTAATGTTTTACATATTTCTGTATAAATGTTTTTCACAACTTTCATTAGATTTATTTCTCAATACTTGATAATTTTAACTGAAGAATAATTTACATAAAGTGAAATACAGTACTCACTTTCCATCTCTAAGAATACCAGATTGTTAGTAACCATGAGATTTGTCCTGTGCTCTTCAAGAACAGAGTCCTTGTCTCAGAATTATATACTAAGTGAATATTTGTCAACTGGCAAACATATTAAGTACTCTATAGGTATTTTTGAATACATTGTCAGTTCTGATGTAATTAACTAGTACTTTTCTCTCATGAGTTACTTCTCTTTGGATCTAACCAAGAATAACTTTGGAAGAGGGCACAGAACTTTCAGCGTCACACAGTGACCCTTCCACACTCTACTTCAATGGGTTTCAACCTTCAGTATAACAGAATCACCCACAAAGATGTTAAATAATACTGATATATATGTATATATACATACATATATATATAAGTATTTAAATATATATTTATATTATATCATATGTATATCAATATCAGTATTTAAATCTCCCCAGATATAAATTGAATTAGTAATAAAAAATCTCCAAAAAACAAGAGTCCAAGGTCAGATAGCTTTCTAGGGGAGTTCTTCAAATATTTAAGGAAGAGTTAACACCTATTCTCTTGAAGCTGTTCCAAAAAATGTAAATGGAAGGAAAACTTCCAAACTTTTTCTATGAAGCCAGATTTACCTTGATTTCAAAACCAAAGACCCCAATGAAAACGAACCTATAGACCGATTTCACTAATGAACAAGCTATTACCCAACTGGATCCAATAATACATTTAAAAAATATTCACCATGACCAAATAGGATTTATACTTGAGATGCAGGGCTGGTTCAGTATCCATAAAACAATCAGTGTGAGTCATCACATTAATAATAGAAAGGACAAGAACCATATGATCCTCTCAATAGATGCAGAGAACGCATTTGACAAAATACAACATACGTTTTTGATAAAGACCCTCAGGAAAGTAGGGATAGAAAGATCATACCTCAAGACCATAAAAGCCATATATGAAAAACCCAATGCTAATATCATCCTCAATGAGGAAAAAACTGAGAGCTTTCCCCCTAAGGGCAGGAACAAGACAGGAATGTCCACTCTCACCACTGTTATTCAACATAATAGTGGAAGTCTTAGCTTCAGCAGAGAATACAAGGAATACTGTCATCCATAACAGCCAGGAGGAAGTCAAACTTTCACTCCTCACAGATGACATGATACTCTATATGGAAAACCCAAAAGATTCCACCAAAAACTGCTAGAAGTGATCCATGAATTCAGCAAAGTTTCAGAGTATAAAATCAATGGACAGGATTCGGTTGCATTCCTATACACCAACAATGAAGCAACAGAAACAGAAATCAAGTAATCAATGCCATTTATAATTGCACCAAAGCTCATAAAATACCTAGATAAATCTAATCAAATCGGTAAAAATGTATACACTGAAAACTGTAGAAAGCATATGAGAGAAATTGAAGAAGGCACAAAAAAATTGAAAAATATTCCATGCTTCTGGATAGGAAGAATAAATATTGTTAAAATGTCAAAACTACCCAAAACAATCTACATATTCAGTGCAATACCTGTCAAAATAATACCATCATTCTTCACAGAGCTAGAAGAAACAATCCTAAAATGTATATGGAACCAGAAAAAAACTCAAATAGCCAAAGCAATCTTGAGAAAGAAAACCAAAGCAGGAGGCATTACAATCCTCAACTTTAACCTGTATTACAAAGCTATAATCATCAAGACAGTATGGTACTGTCACCAAATCAGACACTCAGATTAATGGAACAGAATAGAGAACCCAGAAAGGACCCACGAACATATGGCTAATTAACCTTTGACAAAGTAGAAAAGAATATCCAGTGGAATAAAGACAGTCTCTTTAGCAAGTGGCACTTTGAAAACTGAACAGCGACATGCAGGAAAATGAGCCTGGGCCACTTTCTTACACCATACACAACAATAAACTCAAAATGGATAAAAGACCTGAATGTAAGACAGGAAGCCATCAAAATGATCAAGGAGACAGCAGGCAAAAACCTCTTTGACCTCAGCTGCAGCTATTTCTTACTCAACATGTTTCTGGAGGCAAGGGAAATAAGGGCAAACATAAACTATTGAGATCTCATCAAAATAAAAATCTTCTGCACAGTGAAGGAAACAATCAGCAAAACTAAAAAGCATCCGATGAAATAGGAGAAGATATTTGCAAATGACATATCAGATAAAAGGTTGGTATCCAAAATCTATAAAGAACTTATCAAACTCAACACTGAAAAAAACAAATAACCCAGTGAAGAAATGGGCAAAAGATCTGAATAGACAGTTCTCCAAAGAAGACATCCAGAAGGCCAACCAACATGTGAAACAAAGCTTAACGTCACTCACCATCATGAAAATACAAATCAAAACCCCAATAAGATACCACCTCACACCTGTCAGCATGACTAACATTAACAACTAAGGCAACAACAGATATTGGAAAAGATGTGGAGAAAGAAGATCTCTTTTGCACTGCTGGAGGGAATTCAAACTGGTGCAGCCACTCTGGAAACCAGTATGGACATTCCTCAAAAAATTAAAAGTAGAACTACCCTATGATCCAGCAATTGCACTACTAGGTATTTATCCAAGGGACACGGGTATGCTGTTTCAAAGGGGCACATTCACCCCAATGTTAATACCAGCACTATCAACAATAGCCAAAGTATGTAAAGAGCCCAAATGTCCATCAATGGATGAATGGATAAAGAAGATGTGGTGTGTGTGTGTGTGTGTGTGTGTGTGTGTGTGTATGTATTCATACATATATTCATATATATATGTATGAATACATATATAATGAAGTATTAGATAAAGATAAATATCATATGACTTCACTCATATGAGGATTTTAAGATACAAAACAGATGAACATAAGGGAAGGGAGCCAGAAATAATAATATAAAAACAGGGAGGAGGACAAAACATAAGAGACTCAAATATGGAGAACAAGCAGAGGGTTGCTAGAGAAGTGGTGGGAGGGGAGATGGGCTAAATGGGTAAAGGACATTAAGGAATCTACTATTGAAATCATTGTTGCACTATATGCTAACTTAGATGTATTTTTTTAATGAATTAAATTAAAAAAATAAATAAAAAATAAAAATCTCCCCAGATAATTCTAATATGCACTCAAGTTCTGGACCTTGGTTCTATTTAAAAGCAACCACAGAGGTATAACTTATTTAAAGAATTCTAAGGCTACTCACTATGAGAAAACAGCCAAACAATGAAGAAAAGAGCAAGCCTGAGCAATTTTCTATTCTTTCAGAATTTTACAGTTTTTACATGCAGGAGTACTATTTTCTGCCTTCTGACTCATTCCTAAAAAAAGTAATCTTAACTTGCATTGGAATTTAACCTAATATTTACAAATAATCATGGGATAGGGAACTACAAATATCAGTCAGAATGTGGAGGTCAGATTTTCAGACCACAATCCACTGTGAGGCCATTGAAAGATTCTGATCAGAGTAATACACACATACATACATACACAGATAGACAGACAGAGACACAGAGACACAGATGTTTAGAGAAAAGAAGGTTGACTGTGATTTACAAGGTTTATCAGAGAAAGCCTATAGGTAGTGTTAATGCAAACAGACTTGGAACTCTAAGCCATTGAATTTATTAACTTTGGTGAAGTTTGTTTTCACACACGATTTTAAACCAAAATCAGAAATTTTACATAGCCCAGAGGATGAAAATAAATTGTGTGCTTCTGGAGCTTTCATATTATTCCATGTGCTTATTCTACAGTGCATCAACCTGGATAGCATCTTGACAACACCCTTTTCCCCTGAGAGTGGCCTCTGACACCTCTCTCCCTTATTCAGGGGCTGAAAGCCAACTTAATCTCCTGGGAATGAAGCTCCAGGGTAGAAACACTATGCAGTAGTTGAAAAGTTGACTGAGTGTATTGAACTCTTACTAGAAAACTATTCACCATCTCCTTTCTTTGTTGAAAGCATTTTTTTTGTGTGTAAGGATTAATAAATTGAATCCTGCAGACCTAATATGAAAATGTGTTCAATGAAATTATGCCTTTGATTATGTCACCAAGGATATAGCCTGTCTGGTTAAACACATATATTGCCAGGATGTCTTAAACTTTATCAAGTTATTGCTTTAGTTTTTGATAAGATCTTATCTTGTCAAATCTGATCATGTTGATAGACTCTTTTAAAGTTTTCTGTGGTTCTCAAGTGGCTTAAAAAAAAAAATCAAACCTCCTTGCTTAGCACATAAAATTTTTACTTACTTGTCTCGCCTAAAATCCTGCCAGCTGCTCACTTATCCCACTCTACCGCCTGCCTCCAAGTAAATAGATAGTCATACCTGTCTGGTGATATTTTACACATCTGTGTCTTTGAACATAGTATTGTCTGTACCAAAATCAAGTTCTACCTTATCTTTTCTTTGAAAACCTGTACTTATTCTTCCAAACTATCTTCTTGATAGAACGCTTTTCTGCATTTTCATGCTTTCCATTTTTCATCCATAATATCCTTTTCTTAAAATGAGCATAGTGAGCATAGTAATGAATGTGAGGTTGGCTATTTATTTATTTATTTGTCCACTGTCCCCAGTCATCCATAAACTCCTTGAAAAAGAGGTAATAGCATTCTAATTTTGCTACTCCTGAGAATAGCAAAATATCAAGATATGAATCACCCATAAACATTTTCAATTAATTATTCTAGACATTGTTTAATTTTAATAATTTAATATGTATCAACAAATGAGACTGTAAGAGTTTGATATAACAAGGGTGGATGGAAGGTAGGAAATACAGGACTGAGTGAGAACACCAAAGTCACCTTTTACCCATTTTGTAATTTTAACAGAGACAATATTGAGAGATGGTCATAGAATGGATGCCAGTTTGAGCTATCTGGAGGAGGAGGAAAGTGAAGATAAAAATATATATATATATACTTTGACGTGTCACAGGGCACAGTTGAAACTAGTGGACCAACTGAAATATGCCAGGGCAATAAGACCTATGACTTCTATTTTCTTGAATTGATTAATTTTGATAGGCTAGGATTCCAGTAAAATACCATCCCTCCTTCTCTCAGTTATTGCTGAGATTTTCCAATGAATGGAGTTTGTGTTTTGGTATTTTATTCTTGCTTCTGACTTTTAGAGTGAGGATGGACTCTTCTGCCCAGAGGGCTTACAGAAACTCACAACAACTGTTTTTATGAGAGACATACAATTCAAGTGAATCTACTACAGCAGATACTGAGATCAGATGATAGATACTGTGGCTAAAGGTCATCTGCCTGAGCCTGAATAGAATCCAGCAATTCTCTGGAATACCTTTAGAAATAAATTCTCATCACTGCCAGTGACAATACTAAGACTTGACCCAAAGTGGAATTAAGGGTGCAAGGTTGAGTTGGTCACGGAGAACATAGACAGTATTCTCTAGCTGGTCATGGGTTGTTGCTGGAGCCCACATGATGTGTCTTGGTGGTGACTGCCAGATATAAGTGCATGTATTTATCTGGAGAAGGAGAGTGTTATGAACTGTTTTAAATAATCATTCTAGGGATAGTAGAAGCTACCAGAGTTTTGTCATTAAAATAAATTCTGCTTAGTTTATGATCACAGCATGGATGAGAATTGGAATATCATAATTACTGTACAAAAAAGATGAGACCTTGGACTTTATACTTTGGACTTATTAATGAAACAAAATGCAGATTTATTGTTCTTTACTCTTTATCCTTTTAATATTAAAAAATGTTTCAGTCAAATCACAGAAGTATTTTTTAAATCACTAAGAAGCACATCTCTTAGTTTAAATGTTTTTCTCATTTAACAGAATGTACACTATTTTTAATATTACTTACAGGAGAAAATTTTAATGTGTCTGTGATCTCAGAGTAGATGATATGAGGCTTCGTAAAGTCCATGTGCGATTTTGAAAGGCTAATAACTTAGATTGCCATTAGTACAGAAACAGTCCATTTATGTCCTTAAAAGTATGTTACAATATATTACTTAGAAGTATGTTACAATTATTGCCAACACATAGTTTTAATATGGAATTCTTGATTTGGGTAAATGACATTGCCAGTGAGCAGGTAGATAGTATCCTGTGGTGAGAAGAAAACTCTACATGGGCCTAGATGTTAGGTTTTTCACTCCCCAAAGTGGACATTAGCTTAGGAAGACATCAATGATGGAGGTGACAGCCTCACTGCACAGAAGGAGTACAAGGATTACATGTTATCCATATAGTCAGCCTAAAGTGGGAGTTCTCTCTCTACGTTATCCATTGAATCTGAAAACAGAGTGTGCATTTAGATAAAAAGATACATTAGGGGTTTCCCTGGTGAACAGGATTTAATTACTTAGAAAAATAAGTTATTCTCAATAAAAATTCAGTCCACGTCCTCAAAACCAAATTTCTTTCACATCTCTGTTATTTCTTCTTTCTACATTCTAAGGGGGGGGGGTACTTCCTGTCTGTATTTTTTATGTTTATTTATTTATTTTGAGAGGAAGAGAGAGAGAGAACACAAACAGGGAAGGGGCAGAGAGAGAGGAAGAGAGACAGAATCCCAAGCGGGCTTCAAGCTATCAGTGTGGAGCCTGATGCGGGGTTCCATCTCAGGAACTGTGAGACTGTGACCTGAGCCAAAGTCAAGACTTTGATACTTAACTGACTGAGCCACTTGTGCTCCTCACTTCCTGCCTGTAATAATAACCATATTATCACTCTTTAATGTAGAGGTATTTCATTTAGCAAAATGTAACAAAAATAAAGGATATCACCCATGTATTATTATGTTTCTTTTATTAATGTATTTTGTTCTTATTTTATATTTTTAATGCTGAATGGAAATATAATAAAATAAGTTGAAAAAGTAGAGAATAATGACCATACTATCAGATTTGGGTATAACTATTCTCGTTTGTGATAGCTTTTTATACTTATGAATATGCTCATAGTATCGATTGAGACATTTCCATAATTTTTGAATTTTGTACCCTGAAATATTTCACTTAAATATGCTTATACACAGATATGTACACATACATGTAAATATACAGATTCAGACAAATTTTTCCATAGAATAATAAAGAATATTTGGGGGGGCAGGAAAAACTTAGAGAACAAGATAGTATAGTATGACCTGGGTGAATTAACCTCTCTTAAGATTACTCAGCCTCTGGCGAGGATGTGAAGAAACGGGCACCCTCCTACACTGTTGGTGGGAATGTAAACTGGTGTAGCCCCTCTGGAAAACAGTGTGGAGATTCCTCAAAAAGTTAACAATAGAACTCCCCTATGACCCAGCAATAGCACTTCTAGGAATTTACCCAAGGGATACAGGAGTGCTGATGCATAGGAGCACATGTACCCCAATGTTCATAGCAGCACTCTCAACAATAGCCAAAACATGGAAAGAGCCTAAGTGTCCATCAACGGACGAATGGATCAAGAAGATGTGGTTTATCTATACAATGGAATACTACATGGCAATGAGAAAGAATGAAATCTGGCCATGTGTAGCAACATGGTTGGACCTTGAGGATGTTATGCTGAGCGAAATAAGTCAGGCATAGAAGGACAAATATCATATGTTTGCACGTATAGGAGGATTAGGAGGAACTTAATAGGACCGTGGGGGAGAAAAAAGGGGGGAAAATAGTGGGGGAAAGGGAGGGAGGCAAACCGTGAGAGACTCTTGAATGCTGAGAACAAACTGAAGACTGATGGGGGGGAGGGGAAGAGAGTGATAGGCATAGAGGAGGGCACTTGTAGGGATGAGCACTGGGTGTTATGTGGAAACCAACTTGACAATAAACTATTAAATTTTTTTAATAAAAAAATAAAACCATTATTTTCTTCCATTGTATAGATGTGGTTTATCTATACAATGGAATACTACATGGCACTGAGAAAGAATGAAATCTGGCCATTTGTAGCAACATGGATGGGCCTTGAGGGTGTTATGCTGAGTGAAATAAGTCAGGCAGAGAAAGACAGATACCATATGTTTTCACTTATAAGTGTATCAGGAGAATTGAATACTGATAGCAAACTGAGGGCTGTTGGGGGTGGGTGGGGGAGAGGGGCAGGGGGTGATGGGCATGGAGGAGGGCACTTGTTGGGGTGAGCACTGGGTGTTATATGAAAACCACTTGACAATAAACTATGAAAGAAAAAAGAAAAAGAAAAAAAAAAGAAAAAGATTACTCAGCCTATTATGATTTATATGAGAATTTTTAGAAGCAGAGCCTAAGATTAAATTATTTCTTTTAGGGGCGCCTGGGTGGCTTAGTCGGTTAAGTGTCCGACTTTCGCTTAGGTCATGATCTTGCGGTTCATGGGTTCGAGCCCCACGTTGGGCTCTGTGCTGACTGCCAGCTCAGAGCCTGGAGCCTGTTTCAGAGTCTGTGACTCCCTCTCTCTCTGACCCTCCCCTGCTCATGCTGTCTCTCTCTCTCTCCCTAGAAATAAATAAAATATTTAAAAAATATTTCTTTTAACCAGGATAGGCAGGATGGGGAAGGGGAACATAGGTGAATAGGAAATTTTTATTTTTTATTTTTTAATGTTTATTTATTTAAAATAGAGAGTGAGAGTGAGAGAGAGAGAGAGAGCATGGGGAGGGGGCACAGAGATAGAGGGAGAGAGAGAATCCCAATCAAGTCCTATGATGTCAGCACAGAGTCCCACGCAGGACTTGATCTCACGAACCATGAGATCATGACCTGAGCTGAAATCAAGAATTGGACTCTTAACTGACTGAGCCACTGAGGTACCTCTGGTCAGAGATTTTTTTTTAATTTAAATTAGATTGATTGAGGTATAATTTCTATAGAAAAAATAATGTAATGACTTAATGTGTACATCTTAATGAATTTGAACTTGTGCATATACCCTTGATCCCATATATAAAGTGTATCCATCATCTCCAAAAATTTCCTTTTGTGTTTTCAATTGTTTTGTATGTATGTTTTCTCCACACACTTATCTTTGAGATTAGAGATTGGTCTTTTGTACTTTCTTGCAGGCAGCCATTGGCTGATGTCTGCAGACATTTTGGTAGTAGTAGGACCAAATCTCAAAGTAGGATTTGTCCAGAGGCAGTTCTTCAGAGAAGGGACAATTGTTAATGACTATCTCACACTCAGGACAGCTGCCGTAAGTGTACATGCCTGGCTACTAATGAGGATCAAGACTGGATACAAACAGCATCCACTAAAATCATATAGTTTGATTCAAATGTCCTTACCTATCTGACTACTTCTACTTTGGATTCTATTACTTGGACTCATGGACAGTGAAGAATGGAAAGTATGTAGCAGGGCTGGGAAATCAAACCATGGTTTCCCATATGTAAACACTGCTGTTAGAAGTTTTTCCAAAATAAAGTCACAGAATCTACTGTATGCTGGTCACTATGAAGGCCATGCTAAACTTAAACTTCAGGATCATGTAGTGGTCAGATGATCAGGTGGTCAGATGACTGGAATAAATTAAATTGAATACCTTTAGGGGCACCCAGGTGGCTCAGTTGGTTGAGTATCTGACTTCAGCTCAGGTCATGATCTCACAGTTTGTGGGTTTGAACCCCGCATTGGGCTCTGTGCTGACAGCTTGGAGCCTGGAGCCTGTTTCAGGTTCTGTGTCTCCCTCTCTCTCTGCCCCACCCCTGCTTGTCCTCTGTATCTCTTGCTCTCAAAAATAAAGATTAAATTTTTTTATTGGACACCTTTAGCACCTTACTCAGATTTTTTATAATTCTTACTAATTTCTCACTAGCATTCAGAACAGTTCAGTTCATCAGCCAGAGAGGGGCAATTTTAATTAAAATAAGCTCAACACAGTATTATTTTGTCATTGTTCCACATGCCAAGAATGCTTTATTTTATGATCAACCATTTAATGCACATTTTCATGGTCGATTTCACTGACAGTGATACAATATGATAATAAATAACCAAGCAAACCAATCAACACCACTCTTTTTTTTTTTTTTTAATTTGGATGAGGGAGGAGTGTAAAATAAAAAAAAAAAATATAACCACACATAAAATGTAGCACACAAAGAAATATCTAAATGTTGATTAAAGATCTTGGCCTTCAAATAAATGTATCTCACTTCATAATAGTTGTAGCACTGGGGGCAACATGGGATGGTGGGGCTGCTCAAGTGTCTGAAATTCACATACAACAAATATTTAGTTAGTTCAAATATACTTCAGATTTAAAAATCTCTTTACTCTTAGAGTCTAGGGAAGCATGCAATGCCTGGGGAAAATGTACAGCAGCCAGAGTTTCCTCCTAGAATTAAGCCCAAGGATTGTTCATGTGGACCTTACTTCACTTTCCTCAGTAAAGCGGCTCACATACCTCGGGCACAAGGACAAGGGGAATTAGGCAAATGTTTTATTTATGTTCTTTGGAGATAGTCAGGGACCCGGTGCCTTGTAACTAAAAGCTTCTTACTGATAACTGCTGCAAATTGCCCCATTAGATAAATATTTTAAATGTGGACTGGTGAAAATAGTTCAAGAATAGTACTTTGAGTTCTGGTCCTGATTCTGGATATAGTCCATTCCGAAGTAACTTGACAGTCAGAAACCATTTCAGAATGATTTTAATAGGCTTACCGCAGAGCAAGTGGCAGGGTTGCAATGTTCCCAAGTAACATGGAACCTTCTCCACTTCTCACTCAAAACTGGCAGTACCCTGAGATAGATGAGCTGGTTAACCACACTCAGTGATCTGCAGGCATATGCACTCTTCATCCTGTCTCACCTCTCTCACTCTTCATTTTTCTATAATAATAATAATAATAATAATAATAACAGTAATAATAGCTAACATTGAAATATATGCAATGCACTAGGCTAAGCCCTTTATAGATATTAATCCCATTTAATCAGGAGCTTAAGTGAGATATTTTTTGCCTCCTTTTACAGATGAGAGAATACATGTTCAAAAGGATTAAGTGGCCTGAAAGTTATACAAGGAGTGAATGGCAAAGTCCTAATTCTGAACTGACTCCACAAACCCAAACCTCTATACTATACATTCCTCTACTCCTGCTTGCTGCCTTAGCTTTCTGTCTTGTTTAAAATCCCCTCTGTTAGAGACGTTAATTTAATTATTCCTGGCACTGTGGCTGACTGGCATGAGCAGTACTCATTAGGTAAAATAGATGTTTCAATTGAGTGTCAAAAACAGTATACTTCAGATTCCTTATAAATCATATACATAAGAGAAGCACATTTCTGGGTACAATTAGTGTCTTCAAAAGCAAGGACATCTTACAGCATTCCTTGGCATCCCCCCATCTTCCCCAGAGAGCTGCAATGACAAATTACATGTAAACTATACAATAAAGTCCTACTCTCTCTTTTCTGTTCACACAGTCATACCTGTTATTTTGCCTTCTGATCTAGATGTTTCCCCATAGGCTCTAAGATAAGGAAAGGAAAAGCTGATAGATAACCAGTGATAAGTGCAGGTATGGGATACAAGTATGTAGCAAGGATCCTATTTATATATTGCCGTGAGGGCCTACAAAGCCAGAATTGGATGTGGAGTCAGTGCACAGGGCCTAACATGCCACGGAAATCGGTCAACACTGACCCCCATTCTGCTGCCAGGCCCCACCTTTGGGCACCGAGCTTGACTTTGTTTCTTATAATCTGAGGAGAACTGCCTGTATCGGCTGCTTGCACCAACTAATTACAGTGCTGTGTCCACTGGAACACACCCATGGGATTGATATAGCCGCTTTCTGAGCCTCTATGATTTATAGATGAAAGGAAGGGCCACAGAGCTATGGAAGATCAGTTTATGCTGCCATTCTTTAATCTCTGAAGTATAAAGTTATAGGAGCAAACTCCTCTTCCCACGTGTTTGAAGAATTGATCCATGTATGGGAAATCCCAGAAGAAAATATTTTTACTCCTATTAACAATAACATCTATTGATTTAATTGCTTATGCACAAATCATTTAAAGGCTTTTCCAAAAGAAGACCCTATGGCCAAATAGGGGAGTCAGAGGTCAAATGTAAAAACTGCCTGACAATCACACAGGCTCTTTGTTAAAATAGTGACATAAATATGTTCTTATTTAGTTTGTCAGAAGTATGTTAAAAGAGGCTAAATCTAAGTAACAAATTTCTTAAGTGATAATTATCCCATGCACATGTCCTCTGAAATGGGGGTAAAAAAGGGATAGCAATATAAAATAAGAATATATTTTCCCTACATAACCCCATGCATAAGTAGATTTCTGTGCAACATAGTATTTATAAATTATTTTTCTGACCTGAAAGTATATACACTTTATTATTTATCATATACAATTTTATATCATGTATAAATTTAGTACTCATATTTTCTGTAAAGATTTTCAGGTCTATATTAGCCCAATGTGAGTCTTTCCCTTCTGCTATATGTCTAGAGTAGTTTTCAACAATGATATTTCAAAGCATAGATGTGTTTCAATCAGTTCTGAATTTGTAAAGAAGCCATTTATAAAAGGAAAACATATGATTGAATGTTTTCAAATTATTTACCTTAATCTGGGTTTAAAAATGTCCTTATAAGTATGATGAACATACAGTTTATCAATCCAAATCAGTGAAATCTTGAAAGTGAAAAGAAGCACTAATATTAACTAAGCCAGAAAAATAGATTTAAATCCAGACTGCCCTGGGCAAAATAGAACACATGGTCCTGACCATGTGAGGCAAGCCAACCTCCTAGGATGCAAAGTCTTGGGGGACACTCACTCTCAGGGTCATGCAAGTTCCTGCAGCCTGGGGGCCTCACTTTCTAAGTCCTTAGTCCTTAGTTAGCATAGTCCTTGTCCTGCTACCTGTAATCATGTCCATCCCAGTCACTTTCCTTCCAAAAGCCTTTCTTTAATAGCAGAAAACAGGGAATAATTGAGGTTACAGCAGAGACATCAAAAATCATGCATTCATCTCAGGCTGTCAACTATTGGGTCTAGCATTGCTGTTCCTGTTGTGTTATATGTGTGAATGTCTCAGTGATCAGATGTGAGAGTCACTCACTGTCCTAGAGCACCTATTGTTAGTTTCTCTCAGCTTCCATTTGACACATTCCACCTTCTATCATTATATATAAGTGAATGAAACTTATCCTGTCAGTGTGATTTTACCGACACCTCTGTAAAAGAAATGGAACAAGTCTTATTTGACACATGAAGAGGTCTCATTGTGGTACACGTGTTTCCTGTTGTTTTATAAGGTACAGGCAGCTGATGAATTTAATTCAGAGAAGAAAACAGCTACTGGTCACTTCTTATGTCTCACAGCCTATGTTTAGTATGCGGCTACAAAAAAGAATGAATATTTTTTACACTAATGGAGATTAAATTACATCTGGTGTTGTACTCTATGACAAAGGATCCTCTCATTAGTGTCAAGGCGGACAATCCATTTTTGTTTTTCAAAATTCAAACACAGTCAAATGCTTGTAGCATTAAGTGTGGATAAGAAGGTATGAATATCATTTTATTTTCCCATTGGTTTAGCTCTTCCTCACTGTGGGGGAAATGGTTCATGTAATTCTTAAATTGACTCTTGATTGGTATTTCTATAGTTCTGAGAGTATAGAATGCTATATTAATGAGAAACCTAGAAAAACATATTTCTATGAAATGACTGGTCAAATAGTGCTATATTTTGCCCATTTTCAAAGATCTAACCTGAAGTAAATGTCAGGCTTCCATCTGCAATGATTTTGCTTTGGAATATTTATATTTCAGTGTCTGCTTCAGAAATGGGCTTGCTGCATAGATAATTATAGTATAATACTAATAGCAATAATAAAATTGTGCAACAGATAGTTGCTAATAAGTGCTTTACAAGAATTACTGTAAATCTCACATCAAGTATATGAGGTTGACAGCATTAACTATATGGAGTGTTAAGTTATCACACCTTTATTCCTTTTCTCTGTCTGTAAGATTAGAATAAGTAAAGTACTATTGCTTGGGACTGTTGTCATGATTAAATGACATGATTCTAAGTCCTAAATTCTATATCCATTACACTGATTGAATTCCATACAAGTCAGCTGTTTCCTGTCTTAAAGAGGGGAAGTCACCTGACCAATTCTATATAATTATTGGCAAAGATTTTAAGCTACAATTCAAAGCTAGTTATCAATTACAGAGACTTATGTTTTACTATTATGCTATAGTGAATAGAGCATTTCAAGCTATGTATTTTATATATTATTTATTTTATTATTTTTTAAATGTTTACTTATTTTAAGAGAGAGAAAGCATGAGCAGGAGTGGGGCAGAGAAAGAAAGAGAGAGAGAATCCATGGAGAGAGGTTCCAAGAACAGTGCAGAGCTTGATACAGGGCCTTGATCTCACAAACCTTGAGATCCTGACCTTAGGTGAAATCAAGAGTCAGATATTTTTACTGACTAAGTCACCCAAGTGCCCCTCAAACAATTTTCATTATACATCTATAATAATAGGTTGTTCCTTCTTTTTGGATACCTTACAAAAGGAAAATGTTAAACTTTTTTCATAGACCTACAAATTCCTATCCAAAAATTCTTAGAATACAAATTCCTTACCCTGATCTACAAGCTCTTAACTGGTCTCCTTCTTCTCTGCTAATCCTCCTGTACTTTGCTTTGGTTGTGCTGATCTCCTATTTCTCAGCCATTCTTGGCCACCTCTCTGCCTACTCTTTTTCCTGAGGAGAGGTAACTTTTTACGTCCTTCCCATTTTTCCCCCATGCCATGTTCTCACTGAGGTGTTCTTAATTATTTCAGATCCTTACAACATCCCCCAATACATCAACTCCTCTTTCCTACTTTATTCTTCCTCTTCAGCATTTACCAATAATGAACTCACTATTTATCCGTCACTAAAATATAAGCTCCATGAGTGTGGGGATTTGTGCCTCTGGGGTTCATTACTAAATCCATTGCTTATAATAGTTCCTGTCATCTGTCATGTAGTAGGCAGTCAGTCAATATTATGAATACATGAATGCATACAAAGGGCTACCTTCCTTCTACAAACGATATATATATATATATATTGCTAATTGAGCACTTGAATGTGGTTAATGTCCCTGAGAGACTGGATTTCTTATTTAATTTTATTAACTTAAATTTTAATAGCCATATGTGACTAGTTACCACTTTTTTTTGTTACTTGCATTTTCCGGATTGAGAGCTAATATACGGTTCTACAAACACTAGCATAAAATTTAAATAGCCCCGAAAAAGCTTCTCCAGCTACTTTTTAAAATATATTGGTAACTAAAGGCAAGAGAGTATTACACAATGCCAGAATTTATGGACTACTGCCTCTGATTTAGGCCACACTCCATCCCTTCTCCAGGTTTTCTCTTTGTTCTGTCCTTGCCTGGAATATTCTTCATCCAGATCTTGGTTGCCTCTTTCAACATTCAGCTCTCTTCTTCATTGTCATTTTTTCAAAGAAATCTTTTGTGTCTTTACTATCTACTACAGTCCTTCACACCAAGAGACACGTTTATTATAATCCTGCTTTACTTTGTTTCTAACACTTTGAAACATCTGCCTTATATTGTTTGTTGGTTTACACTAGCCTTGTCCCACTGTGATGAAAGTCCAAGAGAAAAGGGGCCTGGTCTTTCATTTTCATCACTAGAGGCTTCATGCTGAGAATAATGCCTAGTACATAGAAGGAACTCAATACATATTTAAGTAATAGATAAAGGATACAATTATTTTGCTCTCTCAGTAACCATATTTGTGACTTTAAGTAGGACTGACCAGACTGATTATGATCTCATTTTGCTGTATTTTATTTTTTGCAGGATTTTATTTTTAAGTAATCATGACACCCAGTGCAGGGCTTGAACCTACAACTCTGAGATCACGAGTCACCTGCTCTACTGACTGAACTACCCAAGTGCCCCATGACCTCACTTTATAGATTAATCTAAAAATGTGGTGTGTGTGTGTGTGTGTGTGTGTGTGTGTGTGTGTGTGTGTTTAAATAGCTCAATAATACTGGATTGTTGGGAGATTTGTTTCCTTTTTCAAATTTGCTAATGATTTCCCTTGTGACTATAATTCAAATCAGATTACCTTCCAGGGCCTCACTTTCTTCTTCAATCAAATGTGATGATCACACCAGCTAATGTTTAGGAATCCTTTCTTAATTAACATTCTGACCACCTGGTCATTACCCACATTATTCCCCGCCAAAATCAAGGCCTGCGGTGAGAGGAAATCATTAGGTGCTAAGGAAGAGATACCAGGCAGTTCTCAGATTGTGAAAAGACAATCGAAACATTTGCCTTGTGGGTGGGGGATTAGAGGGCACTCCTTAATCAGTAATTAAGATAAATTATATTTTTTGTTATGTTTAAGTTTATTTTGGGAGAGAAAGAGAGTGGGTAAAGGTCACAGAGAGAGAGAAAGACAGAGAAAATCCCAAGGATCCTCCCTGCTATCAGTGCACACTGAGCCCAGAGCAGGGCTCGAACCTACAAATCATGAGATCATGAACTGAGCTGAAGTCTGGCACATAACCAACTGAGCCACCCAGGCACTGCAAGGTAAATTATGTTTTAGTTTAATTTTTAAAAACTTAGAATCAGTCACTGTGCCATGCTGAGCCATATTAGAGCCTGAGAAAAAAGAAACACTTGGTAAGACTGATTCTGGCTTTATTTAAAAATTGATATTGTTATCATCATAGAAGTTTTTACATTAATTTTGACTTTTTAAAAATAGTGCATTAAAGTTAGAATTGCCAGATTTAGCAAATAAAGATATTAGTTAAATTTTAATACTAGAAAAGTAAGAAGAATTTTGTGTATGTTTCATGCAGTGTTTCAATGTTCATAATAGATGAACTATTATCTGAAGTATACTTAAAATTAAAAAAAAAGATATGTACCACCATTTGAATATCTAGAATTCAAATTGTACTGCGTATTTTATGTTTTTGTGGCCGCTCTAATATACCGTTCGTCAGTTTTTGGCATCCTTTAATTTGCAACCTTCTAAAACATTTGTACCCAAGGAGAGTACTTATGCCCTCCCTGTTTTCAATATATGACGCTGTCCATAAAACAGCTACAGGTAGGATAACGAAGTAAGTACTCCTTGATGGCAAGTGGACATTAAGACTGCCATCTAGTTGCTGAAGGCAAATTTTACTTATTTTACAATACTGAAATGAGCAAGTCATTCCTGGTTTTAGCTGGATAACAGGGGGTCAAATAAATATAAAATATTTATATGAAAAGATGTATTTTAAGAAATGCAAACATACAAAAATGTTTGAAAATAATTTTAGCTCTATTTTGAGGATTAAGCAAAAACATTTCTAACCTTTTTGTTACACTCAACACTGTTTTGAACAACTCAGATATTAAATTAATCCCTCCTAATTTTTAATAAGCTCTCCTACTACTTTATAATGCATCTTGAACAGAGTCAGCAACATGATTGTGACTTGTTTACATATGAGACATTTTTAGCAAATGGAGAAGGAAAGTGACATTTAAAAATCCAAGATCATCACTTATAGAGAAGCATATTTATTTGCATATGTTTATTTCTTCTCCTTTTTTTTTTTTTTTTAAACAATTGCTCCTGTTACTTAATTCAAAAGCTTCGGGGTATGAATGCATTTACATATACCATGCAATAACATTCTGAGAGGGGAAAAAGCATGTTGCAGAGATGTTAATTGAACAACATTAAGGGGAAACATCTGTAAACAGCTCACAGTAAATGCCATTGGCTGATCATTTAACTTTAAGCTGTAAGGAAATGGACTTTGAGAAAGAAAAAAAATCATTATAAATATTCAGTTACTTCTATGATAGCCATGAAAAATGAATACAGTAGGTGCAGAAAATGCAAGCAACAGCATTACATTTTCTTAAAGTGACTATAAGGAGATGCATATAAGGAAGATTATTGACTTTGTAGTATTTAGTGGGTAGGATAAATCTCAAAAGAGGCATATGGGGATTCCATACACCAAGTTTTAGAGTTAGAAAGGCCTGTGTGTATGTGTGTGTGTGAGCGTGCACGTGTGTGTGTGTGTGTGTGTGTGAGAGAGAGAGAGAGAGAGAGAGAAAGAGAGAGAAGGGAGGGAGGGAAGGATGGAGGGAGGGAGGGAAGGATGGAGGGAGGGAGGGAAGGATGGAGGGAGGGAGGGAAGGATGGAGGGAGGGAGGGAAGGGGAGAGTGAAACGGAGTGAGTGGGAGCAAGCATGAACATGCTTATTTTAGGCCTTGGATTTCATAAATGGGGAATGGTAGCCACAATGAACATTAACACATTTTTATCTCTATCAACAATGATCTCTTGCCATGTCTGAGTCCTGGGATAAAAAAGTTGTCATCATCTCATCTGCAGTGAAAAATATGGTAATTGTGATAAACGTAATTAATTACACCTTACTTTTACACAGCTGTAGTGAGTCAAGTACTGTTCTTACCTTCCCTCCCAAAAAGTTCATGTCCACCTGGAATCTCAGAGTGTGACCTTATTTGGAAGTAGAGTCTGGGCAGAGGTAATTAGTTCAGTATCTTGAGATGAAATCACCTAGGATTTAGGGTGTAACCTAAATTCAGTGACTGGTGTTCTTATAAGAAGAGGAGAGAACATAGAGACAAAGAAGCCAAAGTGAAGATGGAGGTAAAGATTGGAATGATGCATCTACAAGTCTAGGCAGATCAAGGATTGCCAACAAACACCAGACACTAAGACAGAGGCATGGGATGGCTTCTTGTTCAGAACTTCCAGAAAGAACCTACCCTTCAGACAACTTGATTTTCACTTCTGGCCACTTACACTGTAAGGGAATAGAATTCTGTTGTTTTAGGATACCCAGTTTGTGGTCATTTGTTAAGTTAATTCCAGGAAACGAATATAACAACTAACAAACAAGCAGTCATTCAGTTAGCATATTTCAGAAGGCTGTTACATGTTAGGGCAGTACTTCAAACTACAGTGTTCATATGAATAATCTGGCTTCATTACCTGCAGATTCTGGTTCATTATGTCTCTGGACGGTCCTAAGATAGCACATTCTAAGAAGGTACCAAGGGATACTTATTAGCTGGCTCTAGAATTTTCAGTACCAGGGATATAATAGGCTACAACAAAGAACTCTAATCCATAAACCTCATTCTTTATTTTTAATTCCAGTTACCTAACATACAGTGTTATATTAGTTTCAGGTGTAAAAAATAGTGATTCAACAATTCCATACACCATCCAGTGTTCATCATGACAAGTGCTCTCCTTAATCCTCATCACCTATTTCACTCATTCCCCTAGCCCTCTCTCCTCTGGTAATTATCACTTCTCTATAAGAGTCGGTATAAACCTCATTCTTAAGGAGTTTGTGGTCTAGGTAAATCATATTAACACAAAAAGATATGAAAATTGAAAGTATGAAGGGTGTCTGGGTGGCTTAGTCAGTTGAGCGTCCGACTTTCGCTTAGGTCATGATCTCGCGGTTCGTGGGTTCGAGCCCCGCGTCGGGCTCTGTGCTGACTGCCAGCTCAGAGCCTGGAGCCTGTTTCGGAGTCTGTATCTCCCTCTCTCTCTGACCCTCCCCTGTTCATGCTCTCTCTCTCTCTCCTAGAAATAAATTAAAAAAAAATTGAAGTATGAGATAGCCAGTTATCAAAGAGAATAAATATTAAAACAACTTTAGAACATCATGTTATAAGTATGAGTTGAAGTAATCACAGAAAGTTTTGATAAAAAGGATGACAGGTTTGAGTAAGGAATTTAAAACAAAGAAAATGAGCAACAATAAGATTAGATCAGGTGGTGAAAGTTTCTGATAGACAACACTAGAGAAATGATGTGAGAAAGGTACAGTGCAGTGTATTATAGCAATATAATTATTGTTTAACCACCATATTTACCATGGGTAGAAGTTTGTAGTAACCAATAAGTAATGAAAATATGGCTATGTTTTCAAATAAAACAGAATGTGGTACTGTTTTCCTTATACCAAAAGTGACAAAAGGCAGAGTACAATGTTCTATAAATAAAATTCTATTGCTATATAAAAATACTCAAACTGTGTGAGAGACATTGGATTTGTTAAGATGAGAGCAAGGTATGTTATTTTTGTTTTGCTTCTTTATAATTTATTTTTAATATTATTGTTCTCAATTCTGGAACCCCTATTTCAAAAGCAAGAGCCTTTGGGTCTTGTACTGAAATATATAATACAGATACCGTAGGCTCCTGGAGAGTTTTCTTGTCCTTTTCCTCTATGAGAGAACACAGCAGGAGGAGGGTGGTCTGTGAACCAAGAAATGGATCCTACCAGTTACCATTCAGGTGCACTCATCTTGGATTTCTCAAGATCCAGAACTATTAAGAAATGTGTGTTGTTTAAATCACCCACTCTAGGTATTATTGCTGTAAAGCTATAGGCTAAGACAACTCTGCATTCTCTTTATTGAATACGGCTCTGTATGTATATCCTCCATTTCAACTAAAGTTTTTCTCCTCCATCGGGTATTATAATAACTGTTCATTCAACTGAATTTTTAATTTATATTTTGAATAGGAGAAAGTTATGTCTAACCATTGAGTTAATAAAATAATAAACCATCAATAAAACTAGAGCTTTTATGTCTAATTACAGATAGGCAAATACATGGAGTAGTCTAACAAGTTTATTAAATGTGAGGCAAAAGTATGTAGTCTAGCAATGCAGAAATGTACCACTAACTATCCAAGAGAGTTTGTACATTTTCATCATTTTTGAATCCTCCTAAATTTATACTGATAATTATTTTTAAAATTATTTTTATAAGTATATAGTAAAACATTTATTTTTGAAATTACATGATGCCTACTATGTAATTTGCTTCAAATAATAAAGGCAAAAGAGAAATGGGTGGAGCTATGAGTGGGGTATCTTATGCTTTTTACTTTTTAGGTATGTTCAACTTTCCTCATTGCATCAAAAAGGGAAAATATTATCTATAAAGATCCATCAGTTTACCATTTCCTTCTCGTACTTCAAAGCTCTTTGTACTTCTAGCAAAAACATAACATTTTTTACTGCTTTTGCTTGTTTTTCATTCTAGACTCTAGGTTCCATAATGGAAAGAGCCATGCTGATTTTGCCCACCATTGTATCCACAAAAATGAGTACCATAACTAGCAAAATCCAAGGGCTTCACTTCTTCCCTTTTCTCAACATTGTATTAGAGCCACATCAAATATGACTTTTTGAAACTGAAATAGACCAGCAGTTGATTGTGTTTGTATTAACTTGGGGAGGCAGTTCCCAAATGGCTCTTCTTGCTTGTCAATATTTATTTTATATTCTAGCAAGAATTACCAGGTCATAGTGGCCTGCCTCTTTAAACATCCTTTTTTCTTATGCAAATTATGAAACCTGATTAATCTAGATTTTGTGCAAAGACCTGCTTGAGCAGGTGACTTTTAGGAGGACCAAATCTAGGAACAGGAAGAATAAGACAGCTTTGATTATTCCAAAATTCTGTTGGCACCAAATAAATTAAGACATTAAAAGAAATAAAAAAAAGATTTTGTATTATCTCAGAACCTTGGCAGAATTGCTTCTCCACTCTCCAACTCTTTCCTTCCTTTTAGTAAAGCCGCAGGGATTCTTGCCTGATGTTAAGTAGAAGCTATAATAGGTTAAAACCTTGATGCTCATTCCCCCCTTGGTATATAATTCAAAGACATAGACAGAAGGTCTAGATTTAGCCTCAGCTACACTTCTCCCAGCTGAGGGACCTTATTAAGTAAGTCACTCAATCTTTCTGAGTGCCACATTTTTCATCGATGGAAGAGCACTTATCTAAAAATTGTCAAAATTGCAGGTAAGACAACACGTGAAAAACATGCTATGTAAAATGCAGTATGCTACAAATATTATATATGTGTATATTTTATATTTATTTATATTCTTAATTTTACATTGATTTATATATATTTTAAATATGTAATTGTACTACATTTAGTAGTAGTATTTTAATTTATCATATTAGTAATCATTTATTCCTATGATAAAGTTGTAAAAGAGTAAGACAGGGAACTTAAAAGTTTTGATGTAAGAGTCTTCCAGAATATTGGGTTCGTCTATCTTTTCCTTCCTTTCCTCCACATGCAGAGGATTAAATGAAATCATACCATTCCTTCCATGGCACATTATCATTATCATTGCCTGAAGAACCTTTTTCTTCATTTATCAGTTTATTTACTTCATTCGTCTTAATCCCATACCCGTTTCCTGCTTCCCTCATACATATCCATTAATGTGCTTAATGTGTAATTTTTGTTTGTATGTTTTAAACTGTTGACATATGTTCATGTCTTTTATTTTAATTGATGTTGGGTTTTAGGCCTCTTTTTTTTTTCATAAAAATGGTGTGTCTACATGTACTCAGTCCCTGTGTATGCACATCTGAACCTTTCCTTTTGACCGTGTCGTGGTGCTTCATCACCCTTTGACCTCCAGTATATTTCTTAGTTCTTCATGTTAATCACTATCCCAACAATGTGCTACAGATTGCCTCTATCTCTTGGAAACTACATATGACCCACAATGAGCATCTTCACATAAGGCCACCCATATACCTGTGTGTGCATTTCTTTTTTTTTTTTTTTTT